>JAECXR010000024.1:10800000-13200000 GCA_018153035.1 Drosophila pseudoananassae pseudoananassae
TTTGGTAGGTTTTTGTAATTCTTCACTTTTGCTCCTTCCGTTGGCCACAGCTCTGCCAATTTGTATCCGATCAGGAAACAAAGTACCATTTTGTAATCAGCAAACCCAGAAGCGACTTTCCTCATTCAAAACAATGCTTAAATATCATTTTTAAATTTTTCGAATTTTTGACAGGGGTACCCCTTAAAAATTGTAGGTTTTTGTAATTCTTCACTTTTGCTCCTTCCGTTGGCCACAGCTCTGCCAATTTGTATCCGATCAGGAAACAAAGTACCATTTTGTAATCAGCAAACCCAGAAGCAACTTTCCTCACGTGCTAAAGTTTATGCAAATATATCCTCTATCTATTTGAAGCAATACCTTCCGATAGGATATGATTCAATCACAAAAGGCGCACACAGAAAATTTTATTATGCGGCTTACGCGCACGGCTTAAGGCTTGTGGTGATTATTATTATAAAGCATTTAAAATTGACGAGAAAAAGTAAGCCGAAGGAGCAGGGGAACCTTAGAAAACCGCCTATAGAAGCATAAAATATGAGCGCGTCGCGGACAGGTAGGTTTCTGAGATTCGCAAAAGGGTGCCAGGGGCCTACAGGGCGAAGCGGCAATGATTAAGGAAGCCTTGAATTACCTTTTGCTGGACAATGAGGTTACCAGAGATGAGGCAACTCCCTCCCATACTCGCCCATGATAAATGGCATTAATAAATTCGACACCGTAATTGTGTATTCCGAAGATGTCTCATAAAAGTCAAATTTCACACAAGCCCACTGCACGTTGCGCATACGCAGCGTTGGCCGAGAGGAGAAAACATTCAATTAGTGCGACCGGCAAGCCGAGACGGCAGCAGGAGCCAACGGCATCATCAAAAACGCATCAAGCTCATTAGGAGAAAGGAAAGGGAAGGCCCTGCCACTGGTCCTTTAGTGAAAGAACATAGAAACACTGAAAGTTAAATGTCATAAAAGTTCGGCACAACTTGGAAAGTTGTCACCCCGTTTTGTTAGGATTTTTCAAGAGTTCTCATTTAAGCCTAAGTCCAAGTCTAAGCTAGGCTTTTTTTTGAGTGCAGGAGGCACGACCATGGCAGAGGCATTTGCTCTGTCATTTTATGGTTCCTGCGACACGGAAGTAGCTGCGTCTCTTTGGTTGCCTCCTGCCCCTTGCCTCGTGCCAGTGGCAGTGCCTCAGTTGCCACTGCCTTTTGTTTACATTCCGTTTCGTTTTTCGCCTGAAATGAGCTCTAAATGACAAGGCGAGCAGACGGCGCACAGAACAAGGGCGCCCAGGACGCAAAGGACACAAAATGCGACAAACTGTGCCAAGCAATTTTCAGCTCGAATCGTTTGTGCTCATAGTTCTTACGTGTGCCTGGGTGTGTGTGCCTGCGTGCGGCAATTTGCAGCAAGTGTCGCACAAAACGCATTTTGCAGTTGTTGCATTAAGCCAGCCATGAGGCAGCCCCAGCACGGCCCCAGCGATTACGGTATTATCATAGTCATAATCATAAAAACATATTGCAATTTGAAATGAAAGGAGGCGCATGGCGGAAGGAAGAGCAAATTAAGAGAGCTGAGCTGGGGTTTGCGGACCCAAGCGAATAGTGAAGGCTCTGCAGTAGTTAGATTTGAATATGAAAAGAATTTCTTTTAATGGGATTTTCTCGGCTAAGCAAACAAACTGATCGATCCACTCTCAGGGTGTTAGAATATCATTTATCCTGAGCCGCTCGGTGAAGCTCTTGCAGCCTTGCTGCTCGCCGGCAGCGTCATTTAAACACTTCAGCTCCAGCATCCTCGTGGCAAGTGTCGCTTACCATTTTGTTGTTCTGCCACGGGGGGTTTATTCTTTTTTATGCCTTCGCTATCTGGCTGCCGGATATAAAAGCAACAACAGATTGCATAGCAATAAACGAGGCTGTCGACATGTACACACACACATGAGCTTGTGCAACCACAGGGGTGTGCGCGTGTATGTGCTGCTGCCACAAAAGACAACGCTAAGTGGCCTGGGGCGCAATTTTTGCCATTGGCGCTCGTTAAATTTGCATGTGCATGCTGACATGTATGTGTGTGAGTAAAGGATGTTTGAGTTTTTCGGTTTTAAATGTATGGGTGACGCAACAGTCTCCGAGAACGATTCGCGGTCTTCAGCCGTCTTGAAAAGGCTTTGGCTTGCTCACTACTCGCGACAACCTTCATTGGGCATGCAGTAAACGTGTCAAGGACATGTCTGATGCACCCACCGACAACCCACCACCCACCAAACCGACATCTCCGGCCCACCTTCGAGGCACACGAGGAGAAAAGTGGGAACTATGCTTGCCTTTCTGCAAAGAATATGTCTTTGCAGACATATACGTTTTCTTTTTCCAAATATTTTCATATCCTTTTCATGTTAATAGTCTTTTAGGTATTTCCTTTTTTCTCTCTGTGCAAGCTGAAATTGAAATTTCCCATGCGACGCAGACAATTGAGGACGTCGCTGGCCCAAATTATTCATCACGTTGTGCGTCTCTAATATTTATTTAAAATTTCACTTTGATTAAAATACGCGTGCCAAGTAGTTCCCAGGGACTCGACGAAAAATCCAAAATGTTAATCTAGAATCTAGATCCCAGATCCTAGGCAAATTAAACAGAAGCCTGAGGAGAGCTGGAAATGAAAGAGAGACTGAAAGTAGGTGATGGAGCTAAAGTAGAGTCCGAACGGTTTGTAATTAAAACTTGCCTGCCGCACTTGCACAAGTTGATTATGCGGCACACAGCCTTCTACTCCCTGGCCTGCCTAAGCCCCCCACTTTACCCCTCCCCGCATTGGCCGCCAGAGAATGCTGTCAAATTCATAATCTGCGGCCAGGGCTTGGGCACAAAAGAATGCCATTGCCGTTGACAGTTTTTGACGCTCCAGAATTCCAAACCAGCATCGTACCTTGGGTTTGGGCCACCCAGGAGGTTGGCTGGGATTATGGCTGCAGCCCTCAAAGGCTTTGGTGATGCGGATATTAGCGCATGATTGGAAGCCGCTAACCAAAATTGCATGGTCTTTGTGCAGGCAATTAACACGAGCCCACAGGGCCCGGAATAAAGATCATCTTTTGCACTGGACCCTGCTGGCCAAAAAAAGAAGCTCCGCTTCAAGTGCCAATCAAATTTTGGGACTTCCATTATTTTTCCTGATGAATCTTGCAGGCCCTTTTGTTGGCTTGATTAAATTACTTTTCATTATTTGCCAAATAAAAGTAAAAAAAAAAGGGTAGAGAACCAGGATACCAGGAACCGGGTAGCCGACCAGGCCAACGGCTGGCTTACACATTTAATAAGTTTATTAAAAGGCAAAAAGCAAGAATGCTGAAAGGCGAAAGCGGGTTATTATGGCAACAAGCGCGAGCAGACACAACGGGCTAAATCTTATCTAACAAGGTGGTAGCAAGCCACTCAAATCGCAATCCCTTTTTTATTGCCCTCCCTCAGGTTGCGCAGGTGGGCGAAAGTTGCGCGACATAATTGCTGATTTAAGGCTCTGCTTTCTGCTCCCCCACGCCACACCTCGCACTTGAAACTTTCTGCCATCCTCTGGGCCCCCTTTTTCAGCCATTCAAGCAAACACATTGCTTACATATTTCACTTGCTGAGCGCACGCCAAGAATGCCAACAACTTTGAGTTGCCGAGTTGTGCAAACAGGGCTAACAGCTATAGCTGTATAGTTGAAAAACACGGTACACAATCCTCCGACCCCGGAACTTGTGTCATTCCTGTGGCAACCTCGATTCGGTTTTAAGTCCATTTTCGTTGCAAGATGATGTGGGGAATAAAGGACGCAATGCAACAGAAACCTCACAAAGCCAATTTTTCAGGCAAAAATACATTCTCTCTAAATAAAGTGCTTCCTAGTTTTCTCTCCGTGTAGCTTTAAGTTTCCATGGAAGCCGGAAGCTGTCCCCTCACACTCCATCACCTACTTCCTTCTCCGACCCCGCCAGATCAACGCTTTGATCTTACAGGTTTCTGCTGCCTTGTGTTTTTATTTTTGCGGTCAACTGAGAAGTCTGAGACCGAGGCACCACAACCCACAGAGGCGAGACAGGTGCCGGAAGGACTACGGCAGGGCCTGGCTGGAATATCCTGCTCTGTGGTCAACTAGACAAAGTCTTAAGGTCCTTAAGCGGGATTATTACTTCACGTGTTGTGTGGCAAGCAAGCTTTTGTGCCACTGGGAACTGACGACTGGACACTGGGAGTTGGTAAAATGTTCTTACGACATAGTTATGGCCAACTGGAGCTTGGGGAGTATAGTTTGGTATTTTGTGTGATAACAAGGTAAACATAATCGAAAGCCCATCGAATAAATCGCTAAATTGTTATTGAATTGGAAGTTTGTATAGGGATTTTCAGGCATTAGGCAAAAACTGCTCCACTTTCAAACGGAAACTATCTTAATATATTACCAAAGCTACAGGTGATTGTGTAATCCCTCAAATCCACACCTGTGAATACCTGCTAATTGTAATTACTTTTTTGGCAACTCTCTGCAGGACTCAACCCATTTCAAGGTCTAAGCACTTTCTGGTGAGAATTTCACGCAATCAAAGTGCTTAACCCGCACACTCCCGCCTACGATGGCCCTCAATTAGCATAGAAATTGGGGCCGGGGCTTTTGATTTGGGTCTGGCTCCGGGAGTCTTAGTTTTGGGGGTTTTCCGGGCCAACTTAAAAAACAACGAGGGCGACAAGAGTCTGACAGCTGTCAGCCGGGATTGTCGCATGTGTTGATGGATTAAGGAACAGGCATTCTTAAAAGGATGCCATCAACTGCGTCTTGTGTTTTGGGAATTAAATGAAAACAAATTGTCTCAACTAATTCCATTTCCGCTCAATCAAAGTGCCAAAAGCGGACGTGCTTCCGGGCTACAAGGATGCAGCAAGGTTGCAACGTGCAACTCTTGCAACTTGCAACTTGGCGGATAACTCAATTGTCTCTTGTGGAATTTGCCTAGCGCTGCTTACAAGGAGCCAGCATCTCCACAAGTTTGTCCTATCGATTTGTTTGAAATTATATTTGAAAAGTTGAAACTCAATTTCACCCGGCCGTGCCCCGCTGCCGCCGTCAAAAAACACTCTAACGTTGTTTGCAGCAACAATAACAAGTAACCAGAGCAACTTCGGCCAACTGGATGCTTCCGGCCAAATGCAACAGTCAAGAAGTTGGCAGCCTCTGGCCTTTGAGTGACCTCAGCGGAAGAAAGTTTGCCTTCCTGTGAATAAGAGTATTTAGTTTTAAATAACATAGAGGCAAAGGTAGGATGCTTTTGGCGAAAAACTTATTACTCTGGAAGAGACTAAGCCTTAAGAAAGGCTTTCGGTGCTGATATAATTCAATTAATATTTCGAGAGTGCTTGCCTAATTTAATCAAAGAACGTCATACAATATCCTGGGATGAATAAATTAACAATATTAGGTTTCAAATTTGTGATACAATGTCCTGGCATTTCGTAAGTTAGCATGGCCTGCTTTTCCAGGGTAGAGTAGGGTCGGAAAAATCACTGAATGCCACGGCGGACAAGAGATGGGAAAATAGTGAAGACGGCGACAAGCAAACTCAAGTGGCAGCGCCATAAGCAAATCATGCCATAACATAATGAGGCAACATAACAGGCCAGAGGGCCGGACAGGAGCGAGGGACGGAGGGCAATGGGGCAGGAAGCAACTGCCACAAGCAAATTGCATCGCCAGTCGCCGGTTGCCAGTTAACGGTTGCAAAATTAGTTTAAACTTGGCGGAAGTGAAGACGACCACCAAGACGGACACTGGAAAAGATTAATAATTTCTTAAAATTCTATTAAAATTTTAACAAAAAAAGATTGCAAGGTTACTTTATAAAGAAAATCTTGCTACTGTAGGAGATCCTACCCCAAATATAAAACTAAAACCAAACCTTCTTCTGTCAATACTTTTTCTCTCTGTTGCAAGTCTAAAAGCTCCTTTTGTTGGCTCTTTCAGATGCTGCACCTGACCGGAGACCTGAGACAAGTCCTGGCAGTCCAAGGAGGCAATGTAAGCAGCACAGGACAAACGTCGACGACACAACACTGAGGAGGAGAACAACTTGAAATTAGCATAAAGACCGCAAGTAGAAAGGAGCCAGGAGGAAAGGACGAGAGCCGGTGGGCAGAGGGGAGACTGCAGACTGGAGACTGGAGAGCGGTGAGCGGAACGATATGCGGTCGCTAAACAAGTCGGCGAGTGGGGAGGAGGAGCTGACTGGCCTCAATGGCAACTCCAGTGACCCCATCTATGCCATTAAGGGCAAGTGGATGACCGAGTGGTAAGACTTCTCTCGGAAACCTCTTTAGTTCACCACAGAATTAATAAATAATTCCCCAACAGGAGCCTGCGACGGGAACGTGAAAAGCTTTGCAGTTTTCTGTTCAAAAGCATCGTGACCGAGGGCGATTGCAAGCGCCTCCTGGAGGCGGCCAAGATCTATGGCGAGAGCAGTGACTTCAGCTCCTGGACAGCCAATGATCAGCTTCAGTGGTACCGCAGCTACAATCTCAACAACACCAATGTCCTAAGGAATCAAACCTCCGGCACTGCTGGCATCGTCACGCAATCCGATTCCGATTCGGAGGTCCTGGGCCCCGTCTTGCCGCCCTTCGCCCTCTGGCAAACCATACTGATAGCCATCTGCCTGGCCGCCTGCATTATCCTGACCGTGGGTGGCAATATCCTGGTGCTGTTGGCCTTCATTGTGGACCGTAACATCAGGCAGCCCAGCAACTACTTTATTGCCTCGCTGGCGGCCACAGATATGCTGATAGGTAATTGAATTCATTTTAAGGTTAAATATAACATTCTAAATAATAATACGTTCTTGCCAGGAACCGTTTCCATGCCCTTTTACACGATCTACGTGCTGAAGGGCTACTGGGACCTGGGCCCTGTCCTGTGCGATCTGTGGCTCTCCGTGGACTATACGGTCTGTTTGGTCTCCCAGTACACGGTGCTTCTGATTACCATCGACCGGTACTGCTCCGTGAAGATCGCCGCCAAGTACCGAAGCTGGCGGACCCGAACGCGGGTCATCTACATGGTAACGATCACCTGGATCATACCCGCCCTGCTCTTCTTCATCTCGATCTTCGGATGGGAGCACTTCACGGGCAAGAGAGACCTACTGCCAGGCCAGTGTGCTGTGCAATTCCTAAAGGATCCCATCTTCAATACGGCCCTGATCATCGGCTACTACTGGACCACCCTGATAGTCCTGTTCGTGCTCTACGCCGGCATCTACAAGACGGCCTACGATATGCAGAAGAGAAGTGAGGCCAAGCAACGCAAGATGCAGTCCATGGTGGCTCTCAGTGCCGGAGCCATGTCGGGAATGGCGGGGCATGCCGCCGGCATCGGAGTGATCGAAGAGAAGATCCTGAAGACGAAGGTCGAGTTGGCGGGCGGCGATCAGACCGACCTGGACAGCGCCTGCACGAGTGTGATCAAGCGGCTGAGTGGCTCCGGACAGGCGAATCCTTTGGCCGCGATAGCACCGACCACCGAGGAGGTGGAGAAGATGACCCCGGAGCAGAGAAGAGCCTCGGCGGCCAAGATACAGGAGGAAGCCCGCAAGCGCGACGCGGCCGTGGAGGCGGAGAAGAGCGAGCGATCGAGTAGTCCGGCCTTCGACTCCGACGAGGAGTCCTCCGTCAACCAAGCCCAGCAACTGA
Organism: Drosophila pseudoananassae pseudoananassae; assembly: GCA_018153035.1. Lineage (NCBI taxonomy): Eukaryota > Metazoa > Arthropoda > Insecta > Diptera > Drosophilidae > Drosophila > Drosophila pseudoananassae. The sequence continues at coordinate 10,807,728 of JAECXR010000024.1, forward strand.
TTACCCAGCAGAAGCTGAACAACATGCGGAAGAGGTCGTCGATTGGGCTGGTTTTCGGAGCTCAGGCTGCCCTGTTGGCCACCCGGGGGAAAGGTAACTTGCAGAAGAGCACCACGAACTCCAAGTCCATCGAGGCTATGCACCAGTATCATCACCATCAGCACCACCACCAAAACCCCATTCAGCGAGCCCAGAGCAAAGAGGAGGTGCGCTCCCAGCACCACCACCACCAAAGCCAGAATGCCAATCCGAACCAGAACCAGAACAAACGCACTTCCTGCTCCACCCTGACCCAGATAGCCGAACACGACCGCCTCATAAATCCGATCGGTGATCCTATGTCTCCCGTTGATCTGGCCCCACTCGAAGTGCCCAGTGACGAAGTTCATCCCGGCCTGGTCCAGACCATCCTGCCGCCCCCCGACGCCTTTCAGTGCCCCACCCCCCTTTCAGAGGACTACTCCGACCGTCCCTTCGGAAATAGCTCCGGCAACAGCGACCTGGCCCTCACCTACGACCTGATGACCAACTCGGAGCTTCGGTACATGGATGAGAGCTCTGCCATGCTGGCCACGACGTCCTCGCTCAACGAGAGTGTGTTGGGAAAACCACCCTCACAACCACCACCAGTCCTGCCTCCACCACCGCCCGCACGCAGAAACCCACCAGCGAAACAGAATCCAAGTCAAACTCCCACCCAAAGTCATAGCAGTCCCAGCCAAAGTCAAAGCCAAAGCCAAAGCCAAAGCCTAAGCCTGGGCCTCAACTTGAACCCCAATCACAACCAGAGCATGGAGGAGGCAGTGGCCATTGAAAAACGTCTTCTCGTATCATACACAGGCATAGAGGACTTTGCCAAAGTGCGGCGGGAGAGCTGCATCGAGGCCATCTGCCTGCTGGACGTTCCCGGCAAGCTGGTGGTGGACTGTCCCCACAGGAGAGCCTCCAGTCCGATGGAGACGAGCAGCAAGGACGCCATCCTTTACTCTCCAATGCCACCGCCCCCGCTATCACCTAAGGTGAAGACTCAGCAAACACCACAGTCGGGTACGCCAGTGCTGGCGCCCACTCTGGAGAGGATCGAGGAGCGGGAGACCTCGGACAGCAATACCAACAAGATGCCCTCCACATCGGGCACCACAAGCAGTACGGGAGGCGGTGGCGGCGGGGCCGTCGACGGGGTGATAAGTCCCCTAAAGAAGGACGCTGATGAGGTGGACAACCAGCGGGAGGAAAAAGGCCTTTCCGCCAGCAGGAGCTCCAGCAAGAGGGCCTTTATCCATTCCATAGGAAAGCACTTCAAGAGCAAGAAGGCTTTGCCCCTAATCATAGGAGTGGGCGGACGGCAAAAGTCCAAGTCAGAGAATCGTGCCCGCAAAGCGTTCCGCACGATCTCGTTCATTTTGGGCTGCTTCGTGGCCTGCTGGACGCCGTACCACGTCCTGGCCCTGGTGGAGGGATTCTGCCGGAATCCGCCATGCACCAACGAGCACCTGTACATGTTCTCGTACTTCCTCTGCTACGCCAACAGCCCCATGAATCCCTTCTGCTATGCGCTGGCGAACCAGCAGTTCAAGAAGACCTTCACCCGGATCCTAAAGGGGGATCTGCACATGACCTAAGCTGGTTTTTTGTAGGATATGCGATAGTCTAGTTTTTGGCGGTAAAGTTTGGGACTCCGTTTGGCATTTTGCTTTCCGCGCCGTACCCTGCCGGACCAGTCCCTTGAGAGCCCCTAGGGCCTGGTCCTAAAACCCTACCCAGAAACAAATACAAACCCTAGGCCTGTAAGTTTTCTAGTCAAGAACCCGAGGAAAGTAATCCGCCAGGTGGAAGTCCCGAATAGCTTTATCCGCCCATTAAGTCAGAGTAAGGCCGGACACTTGATAAATTCTAAATTTAATCGGTGTAGGATGGAGAGCGTTATTTGTAAGTAGCCAAAGGTGTGTGCTATAGTTAGAATTGTTTTGGGGGGAAACCGGTTGGGAAACGGATATCTAGGTCTACTGTGGCAGTAAGCGGGGAGAAATGTTTTAGACAATAAATATTTTAATGTTAATTAACAGTCTACGCTAATCTTATCAAAATATAAAATATAATAGTGGCTAATATACTATGAAATAATGTAGAATCTAAGCAAGAAGCCCCAGTATCAAATCGACTCATACATATCCCTATAGAGAAAATCATTTTCTATTGCTCTGCAGATAATTAAGGGGAAATCCCTTTAAGGGATTTTCTTTTTGGAGAGTCTTTTAACGGTAATAATTCGTCGATTAGTCTATAGAGCCTATAGTATAGGTAGCCCCAATCATGATTCAGACCCCTGTTTTATAGAATTTCGATACTAATTTCACTAAAAATACGAAACATTAAAGCTGTGTTCAACTCCATTGACGAACTATTGCCGTTCTAGGGCTGGAAATCAATTCGATGTCGTCCCTGCATCAGATATACGATTTTATAATTAAAAGCAGCCAACCCCAGCAAACATACCCTCGTAATTGTCTATGGATATTTATGCCAGGCAAGTTCAGCAATTTTGTGTAAATATTCATGAGTATTGTGAGGGCTTGTCCCGGGCATAAAAACGTAAAAGATATAGCTACATAGATGTCAATTTTTGCGCAAGCCAGAAACTATACCGTACGTACATGTAGAATTCTCTATCGCGCCTTTGCCAAGTTGCCTAACTGATTTGAAAAAGTCTCGTTCTGAAACCAGTTCTCTTTGTTGTCCTTTGTTGACTCGTTAACCGATTTGTTACCGTTACCGTTTTGCTAACCGATTCGTTTTCCAGTGAGTAATGTGCTAAACAAGTTATGCCTTTGTTGAACTTTGTTTCCTTTTAGCACGTAAGTGATAAGTGTAACAATAACTAACTTATTACAAAATAAATAAATAATGAGTAATGGAAATTATTTTAAGAAATGGGGGTAGGGTAAATCCTTTTTAAGCTTATTTATTGTTAAAAGATTTTTAAAAAATACGTGATTTCAAATCTCCAGATTCGGTTTTAAATCAGAACATGCCAGACTGGGAATTGCCAGCCCTAAGCGCAGCTAACTTTGAAATTAAATTCAAATTTAAATTTAAAAATAAAGGCGAGTTTCGGTGGCCGCGCGTAGTCCACGATCCGCAATCGAGGCGCACGGTAGTGTTCCCCTTCGATTCCAGCTCACGAGTCCCGCCGCAAAGCCCACCATTCGTAACCCACTTCCGCCGAAGTCGACCGAAGTCCGCTTAAATTAGAATACCTGGTGCACTTTTTGGTGACCCCTTCAACATGGAGATAGTTCTTCGGTTTTTGGCGTTTTTCCTGAATGCCTTTGGGATTCTGGTGAACAAGATTCTGGATCTGGTGCTCTCCCGCAAGAGGCCCCAGTTTCAGGGCATTCGAAACCCCCTGCTCAACAAGTCTGTCACCGAACTGGTCACGCATTTGCGACGTGGCGAGGTGAGTTGCCAATCGGATATTGCGTCATTCCTCCGGTGGCATTTGCAAAGTCATGGCTGACGAGTCGCTTGCAGATTTCCTCCGTGGATCTTACCAGCGCCTACATAGCCCGCATTAAGGAGGTGAATCCCACGCTGAATGCTGTGGTGGAGGAGCGCTTCGAGGCGGCCATGCAGGATGCTCGGCTGGCGGACGACTTTATTGCCAAGGCGAGGTCAGACTTCGATCGGATAGCTCTGTACACGAAGTATCCGATCCTGGGGGTGCCGTTTACTGTCAAGGAATCCTGCGGCCTTAAAGGTGACCTTTGTACTTAGCTCTGAGCATTGACTAATTATGGGGATAACACAGGTTTGTCCTACTCTGTGGGCAGTCTCATTCGCAAGGACATGAAGGCTCCACAGGATGGTGATGTGGTGGAGCTGGTCCGTGCCGCTGGTGGTATTCCTCTTCTGGTATCCGCCAACCCTGAGTTCTGCATGAGTTTTGAAACCAGCAATAATATCCATGGCCGCTGCCTCAATCCCTATGACCTGAGACGTACCACAGCAGGATCCTCTGGTGGCGAGGCGGCGCTGAATGCTGTGGGAGCCACTCCTTTCGGAGTGGCTTCCGATATCAGTGGCTCTATTCGTCTGCCGGCAATGTTTTGCGGCGTCTTTGGCCACAAGCCTACTGGGGGCTTGACCTCCACCAAGGGCCACTTTCCTTATTCTCTGACGGATCCGCAGTTCCCCAGAATGCTTCAGATGGGTCCGATCACGAGATTTGCACGGGACATGCCTATTCTCTTGCAAATAATGGCGGGCAGCAATGCGCACAAGCTCAAAATCGATGAGCCGGTTCCCCTGAAGGACATGAAGGTAGGTCTTCTTCAATAAACCTTTTCCCGCTAAAAAGTACTGTTTCAGCTATACTATGCTTACGGCTTTTCGGGACTCAATTGTTTTACGCATCCTGTGGTGGACTTTGATATTAAATTGGCCATCACAAAAGCCGTCAAATGCCTTGAAAAAGGTGGTGTTCAGGCCAAAAAGGTGAGTATTTAAGCAACAGTATATTATTTTATTTATATATTTTCTCTTTAGTTGGATCTCAAGTTCTTTGGCAACAGCTTGGAGATGGCTTTGGTGTCCCTAGTAGACCTGAAGGGCTTGCCCAGCATCGTGACCCAACGACATGATAGGGACCCCTCGACGCGCCTGCTGGTGGTGGAGCTGTTCAACAGCGCCATCGGGCACTCGATCTTCACCAAGGAGGCCATGTTCCTGGAGGTGATGAAGCGCTTCAATGGCCTGATGGCGAGCGGTAATATGGAGCGGTATCGGGAAGAGGTCAAAAAGTTAAAGACCCATTTAAATGTAAGTAAATGGCTTTCGAGATTTGCACTTTCTGACCCTGCAACCTTTCTCTAGCAACTGCTGGGCACTCGGGGAGTCCTCATTCTGCCCACCTTCCATACCAGCGCCCTTTGCTTCCACACCTCGTTGGTGAACGTGACGGGTATTGACCAGATGCTCCTCTTCAACATCCTCGGACTGCCCGCCACCCATGTTCCCATGGGGCTGAACCAGCGGGGCATGCCCATCGGCATTCAGGTGGTTGCCGCCCAGTACCAGGACAAGCTTTGCCTGAAAGTCGCCGGCGAGCTGGAGGCAGTCTTCCAAGGATGGGTGCCACCTGTCCCACATGCCACAGAAAACAGCAAATGAAGTTAAGGTTAAGGTTCATGGTTGGATTATTACACATGTTCTAATAGAGTTTAAGGTGAATTTAAAATATGGCGGCGCAGTATCATAATTTCTGTTAGGTGTATAATAATTACACAGCTCAATACGCAATAAAATCAAATTCTTTTCCGTTAAGAAAATAAAGTTTATCAAAAATTAACTTTTGATTTAGATTTTTCTTTAAAAAGGAGGAGGAGGAGATTAAGCAATATTAAATTGGAAATTGGTATTCTAACTTAATAATCCTGGAAAGCCTTGTAATGAATATTGAGAAATATTATGAATATTGATTCATTTTGATTAATTTTAATTTTCAAATTGATTTAGGTCTTATCAAAATCCAAATTTGCCCGCTCAAAACTGTTTTTATTTTTAAAATTCCGTGTGTGACCGTATATTTGAACTTCTTTTTTTCGTGGTATTTTAGTACACTTTTGGTATATTTGATCCCTTATCGTTATCGGTAGATGTTATCGATAAGCCGCGGTCACACTGGACCTCTCAGCTGTTTCTTACTTTGCTAATTTGTATTTATTTGGCCATTTTTGTTTATTGAAAATAAGAAATCACAGTTTAGATAGATTCCGTCCAAACTTCTCGTCTTCCACACCCGATAAAAGTATGTACTAGACTTCTCCATATTTTGAACTGCTTAATGGTTCATTCCTTGTTTGACAGTAAAAATTAATATGCTTTTGTTTATGCTTCTTTTAGCTTGTTCAGAAAAATGGCCGAGATAAAGGAAGTGGTCGTAGTAGTGAAGTGGAGTGGAAAGGAGTACCCGGTGGACCTCACCGACCAAGACACCGTGGAGATGCTGCGCCACGAGATTTTCCGTAAGACTCAGGTCCGGCCAGAGCGGCAAAAGCTGCTTAATCTGAAATACAAAGGTAAATCCCCTTAAACGTACCCGCTAAATACCCTGGAGAACCTATGTACATATGTATTTCTTTCAGGGAAGACGGCTGCCGACAATGTTAAGATAAGCGCCCTTGAGTTGAAACCGAACTTTAAGCTTATGATGGTTGGCTCTACAGAGGCGGACATCGAAGACGCATGCAGTCTGCCTGACGACGTTGGCGAGGTTGTAGACGACTTCGACGATGCTGAGGATCGCGAGGAGTCTGTAGAGAATTCGGCCGTTTACCTCGCCAAGGTTCAGCGCCGTGTTCGCGACTACAAAATCAAGGAACTGGCTCCGCCTCGCGAGGGCAAAAAACTACTTGTCCTGGACATAGACTACACACTTTTCGACCACCGCTCTCCGGCCGAAACAGGCACAGAGCTAATGCGCCCGTACCTGCACGAGTTCCTGGCATCCGCCTACGAGGACTATGACATCGTGATCTGGTCGGCCACCAGCATGCGCTGGATTGAGGAGAAGATGCGCCTCCTGGGCGTGACCAACAATGATAACTACAAGGTCATGTTCTACCTCGACTCAAACGCCATGATCTCTGTGCATGTACCGGAGCGTGGAGTGGTTGATGTGAAGCCGCTGGGCGTGATCTGGGCCCTCTACAAACAGTACGACTCGAGCAACACAATTATGTTCGATGACATTCGGCGCAACTTCCTGATGAATCCCAAGTCTGGTCTCAAGATCCGACCGTTCCGCCAGGCCCATATCAACCGTGGCACCGACACTGAGCTGCTCAAACTTTCCGAGTACTTGCGAAAGATCGCACTCCACTGTAAGGACTTCAACTCTCTGAATCACCGCAAGTGGGAACACTATCACCCCAAGAAGAACGCCTGAGCCGCATCCTCTCTAAACTCACAAAATCTCTGATCCGATCACATTTGTTTGTAAGATTCGCATAAGTTTATTAAATTAAGATGCATTTTGTACGCATTTTGTCGCAGCTTAAAAGCCAACTAGAGTGTGTATCCGCCCTGATCCGCCCAGTGGACACGCCTAGCCTCCAGGTACTCCTCGTGCAAGCGCCGGCGCTCCTCCTCGAGCTTGGCCAGCCTGCGATAACGCTGCAACACCATGCCGCAGCCAAAGAGCAGGGCAACCTGACAGATAAGCCAAAATATGAACAGGGCGATCAACAGACTCTGGTTTATGCACACGTTGTCGAGGTGAAGCTGGTCGTCGATGCCGGCTATTAGAAGCACTCCCCTCTCCCCGTACATGTAGCTGTTTGGGTTGCTCTGGTCAGGGCCATGCACTCGGAGATTATAGTTCAGCGGCAGCTCCTCCTGGCCGGACATCTTGGCGCTTCCGTTTGTAGGCTGCTCTGCAGGGACCACATCCACGACTGTGGAAATGTAGACCGGATTCTGGACTCGCAAATCCTCCGGTCTTCGGTCAGTCGCCTGTCGCTTCTTTCTTTGCCACGATGCACTGGCACAGTTGCTGGCTGAACAGCGCTCCACGCAGAACCGAATCTTCACATCGAAGCTAACGTTCGCCGTGCCGGCAAACTTGAAGGCGTGAAAGCGGGCCCTCAACATGCTCCTGGTGGCGGAGTGAACACGTTCCAGAGCCGGAAAGACACTGGCATCGGTGGGACAGCCGCGCTCGTCGATCAGTAGCACATAATTCTCATTGTCCAAGGTCTTGGCTACCAGTGAGGTGGCCCGGAAGTCGGGCAGGGGCGCCAGCTGCAGCTCCAGGTTGTCCGCCATCTGCTCCGGACTATACTCGGCTACAATCTGAAGTTCCAGATTCTGGCCAATCTGTACGTCGTTCGTTTCCCGCTGGTGGGATAGATCCACCACCTGAAGCGAGATGCTTGGATGCGGATATGGGCCACTGCTGCTGTTATAGTGGATGACCCCCTCGTGGGGAAACATGCTGTGAATATCAGTTATGATACTTTGAGTGGTGGACTTTGGGTAGCTTACTGTTCGGCGTACTCCAGCGAGGACTCCAAGGCGATGGCGCTGGGCACATGCTCCGTGGCATCGACGCTGCTGTCCCGAACGGACACTCCCAAGGAGGCAGTGGCATTGCTTTGTATGCAACCGACTTTGATCAGTCGATCGCCCTGCGTCTGCACGTTGGGGTTGTTCTGGATCACCACCAGGGCAGATATGAAGGTTCTGGGAAAAGGATACTATTGAGTTTTGAGAAAAAAATGAAAACTAATGCAAACCTTTGGTAGGATTGCGTCATTTCGTAGGCGCGCAAAATACCGCAGCGATTCTCCTTGACTTCACTGCCAATTTGCAAGGTCAGCAGGACACTGCCGTTCCCGGATCCTCTGGCCAGGCAGTCCTTCGAGTGCATGCTGGCATATATCTTTCCCGCAAACCAATCTTTGGGATTGTACTTGATGGTCATTTCCTCCCGGGTGCAGAATACCCTCACTAAATTGGGGATACTGAATAGTATTAAGTAAATCTTTTGAAAAGAACTCACCATCTAGGCATTTGACTCGTCGCATATACACGGAGTTTTCCCTCAGCTTCAGGCTGCGTGGACCGAGGGACACAATGTCCTCCGAGTGCAAGAGACACTCGGATAATGAGACCTGGTTCACATAGTAGAAGGAGACCCCCTGGCAGTAGAATTTCGATTCATGCGAGCACAGGGCCTGACACTGCAATGGCGGGAAGAAAGAAAAGAAGATGTTGGATGGAGTGGGTCACCGTCATCAATCAATCATCCGACTCCCATCGATTACAATCATAATGCGCACGACAATCGAAGCGCGGCGAACACACCTCTTTCTGGGTGAGGCCCAAATACCTGGCCTCCGCGTAGATGAAGCTGCTGTTGGCGTACAGCTCGTACGAGCAGTTGTCGCTCTCAACCTCGCGCTCGTGGCACTGGTTCTCCATATACTCCTCGTCGTAGGGGGCTGCCCGGAAGGCGTCCGGCTGGATGGTCTTATCCCTGTCACTCAGCATGCACCGGCCCAGGCGTGGCGAGGGGTTCTGTCCGGGCAGGTTGCCCTCCGCGCCACGAAACCTGCGACAGTAACCGTAATTAGACGGTAATTACTTATTACTTTTAAAAGATATTACATGTATGATATAATTCCTATTTCAGAAGCTTTTTTAAAATATATCTAAAACTTTCTATCCTTAAAACTTTATTCAAGTTGTTGAAAAAAATATATTTTGCATCTTCCAAGAGTCTTTGGATCTTTCAAGAATAAGAATTAGAATCCACAAAAACAAACCTTAATTTTTCAAAAATTGATAATCATGCAATTCGGAGGAAACCCTATTGAAATAACCCGGTTTTGATTTTCCATTTCCTTTCCAAGTAATCCCAGCTACGAGTTGCCAATTTCCAGCCCCATACAAAAGAGGTCTAACCCATTCCAGCTCTTCCAACGAGTGATGTCATAAATGAGCGAAAAGCCCTGACTGTGCTTAAAAAATGCACAACAGAGGCAATTAATTTCACCTGACCACAACAAAAAGCTAAAGCTATAGCCAAAGCCAACAATAACAATAACAACAAACAGTCAATTACCGCTCACGATTGTTCCGATACGAGGGGGCGAACGAGGCGGAAAGGCATCTAAATTCGGTTTCGAAGAAGCAGCTTTCGGCGCACTCACGCCGCGTGACCAAGGTCTGAATGGTCTTCTTGCTCTGGAACACCAGTGTGCTACCGGGAATTTTGGTCAGCGCCCAGAGGCGGCCCCGGCACGCATCGGGAACTGCAAGACAAGGTTGGTGAGGTCGGGAAGGTCGGCCCTGCCCCCATCCGGCGGCGTCACTCACCTCGGAGACAGGTCTTTTCGTAGAACACGGCCTCGGCATCGGCCACCAGTGGCAGTTCCCCGGAAATCGGCAAATAGCGCGAGCTGCGCTCAAAGTAGGAGTACCCGTGGCACTCGTCCGTGTCCAGCAGATGGACGTAGGCGATGCAGTCGGGATCCTCGTTGCAGATGCGCCAGCACACCTGGCTAGCCGGAGTCTCGTCCTGCCGATCCTGTCCCTCCCGTCGGCTGCGGTCCTTGAAGTTTCTGGCTGGAGTGGAGGGCGGAGCGTAGATCAGGTTCCCCTCGCCCAGATACTCCAGGGGTGGACGGAATCCTACGATTTTCTGCAACTGCATTTGATAGAGCGGGCACTGCAGCAGTAGGGCATCTAGTGGGGGCGGAATGGGATTAGTATATCTCACTGCATCCGAGCTACGTATGTCGCGGGAGCTATGCGCTCCGCATGACTGGGAACCAGACATTTTTTTTCAAATTGCTAAGTAGACATATTAGGGATTGCATATCAGTTGCAGCTTATTCCTAAATGGGTACTACGCCTGCCGGGGCCCAATCAATTTTTAAAAATGTTCATGCATTAGTAAGCAATGGGTAAATCAATCATGCAACTTGAGATTCCTATTCAGAATTATTCACTATTCTCATGACAGAATAATGAGTGGGGCTTGGGGAATTTCAATGCGAGAGGAGTGATGCAAATTCATATTATATAAATCATGGTGGTAAAATGTGAATAAAATCCGACTCAATACTTTATCCCATTTTTCTTCCAAATGTAATATTTATTTAAAGTGTAGGTCATTCTCCCACTTAAACTAAAAATATAAACTTGTTCTCAGGGCTTTGGCGATTGAGTCTATAATAACAACAGACATGCACAGGCAGGGGGCACACCTACTCCCCCCAAATCCTCTCCAGCAGCGGCCGGCAAACTGATCTAAGCAGTTCGGGTTTTGGTTTCCACTTGACTATTGAATGCAAATTGCAAGTGCAATAGTGATGATGCGATCGAGGCATCTTCCCAATGCTTATACTCTCTGAAACCAGGTAAGCTGCTAAAAATACTGAATGAAAAGCGGTTAGAGAGGCTTTGGGCCAATTAGCGATGTGGAATCCGATGACGAGGAGGTCGGGGTAGGATGTGGGGCATGTTGGATCCAATATCAAAATATTAGAACTCACCTGCGACACTCAGCGGCAGCAGCACTAACAGAATCGCTGAAAACACTAATTTGCATAGCCAGGGGGCTGTTGAAGCTTCTGATTGAGGCATTGTTTCAGACGCGTTTTTGTGGTTGCATGCTCGTCCAATAAATTGTAATTGATTTTTGGCTACTAGCCACACGCACACACACACAGTACACACACACTTGTATTTATGGGGCTTTTTGCAGTGGCTATTTAAATTGCCTGTTTGCTGGTTATGTTTGGCACAGTTTAACACTTTTAGCACGTGTACACTGAACTGAACTGTTTGCCACTCAATCGCCTGCAGATTGAACTATTTGCATAAATGCAAACACAAGCCAGGACTCCCTTGCCATCAAATATGAATTAGCTCGTCTCACTGATGTGGGTCAAAATGGGCCAGCATGGGCATCGTGCTTGTTGCTGTTGCCTAATTACTTTCAAACACGTACAAACATTGTTATGCATTATTTATTTGTTTTGCTAATTTCAGCTCCCCTCGGAGCTTGAAACTGTGGCCATTTGCCAAATGCACTTTGTTTTATTAGCTTATTTTGATGGCTAAAAACAATAAACAGTATATCTGTCCGGCTTCGTCTCCTCAGAACACGTCCGACCCGCGCCACTCTCGACTTGCAAATAGCCGAGTGGCTGCGATCTGGGCTTGAGCTGGTGAGGAGAGATGCCCCGGAGCCCCAGGTAGACTCCGAACACTGCGTATGTAAATGATATGAATGCTTCTCGCAGTTCCAGCAGAAACTCACTGAGAGAAACTTATATTACCTAGACCCTTATACATTCAATAGAATGGGTTTACAAATTTCGGGGCCAAGATCGTGTGGCAGCAAGTGCCATATTTCTGCCTGGCCTGGTGGGATTTTCTCTAGGTGTAGCCGGAAAATTGTCGATCGAGCGCCGACGTCGCAGCTAACCGAGCGTATGAGAAATTCCATGTCAGAGTCGTCGCGAGATTGCTGATTAGATCGCTGGAGTGTGTCGCACGGGGCAACCCCACCGGGGGGCAGCCACCGAATTGCTGGCTCGATTTCAATGTGCAATAAACAAAACTATTTAACGCTCCCATAAGGGCGGGAGGTGGTGGGCGGCCGTCGGCAGTCAATACGCGGAGGGCAAGGGGCAGAGACTAGGGCGAGGCTGCGTGGTGCCCCATCTCACGGGGCACGATTCAGGTAGTGTATCTATGATACACATCTAGCCATGCATGGCCCAGGTGCTCCGTCTTTCCGTCTGTTTGCACAGTTGCGCCCGGCTGCTGGATTCAATGGCACTTTTAACAGTTCAGTGGTTCCAGCGTTGACAACGATTGTTTCCCCCTTCTCAGCCTTTGTGTTCCTTCCAATGATTAATGACTCTGCTCACTTCTTGGGAGTCCGGGCAGCATGTGCGTTTGCGGTTCTGCAGCCAATTGTTTATCGCTAATTAATAAGGGTAGCGACTAGCCTTTAATTAGTGGGTCATTAAAGGGCCCCTGGAGTGTGTGCGGTGTGTCGTGCATGACCTTTGCGGTTGCCACTTGCAACCGATTGGCAAGTTGGCCAAGGTTATCCAAGTCTCTGCTGCTCAGTTGCGGAATTGCTCGGTTGAGCGGCGATATGGAAGGCACTATTTTGACATAAGGGCACACTCGATTACCCAATCCAACGATCGTTACCTAAGCCGAGGAAAGTTCCAAAGGCCGTGGTTTCGAAATAAAAAAATTGGGGTTTGTTTTTGACAAGCGATAAGCTGGGTTTTTATTCTTTTCAGTACTAACCCATTTCTGGCCCTACTTTGATATTAAGAAAGAAATCTAATAGAATTAACTACATATCCAATAAAAAAAACACTCGAAAACCCGTAACTTCAAAAAAAGGATTCATTCCTTGCGACTCTCATTTTTTTCGTGGAAACACACTGCGTATACGTAATAATTCATAGGCAGTGCACACGACATGCAATAACTGCGCAATAATTGCTCGTTGCATGCAACTGCGGGCCACGCCCCTGCAGCATTATCCACGGCATGCAAAAGGGGGCAGTCCTAGTACTGCAACGAAAATAAAATGCTTTAAATAATGTGAAACATTCAGTAGTGGCGTGACACGGATGCAGCAAGAATGTTGCAGCAACATCGGGCATTGGGATGACGAAGGGCTGGGCTTCAATTTTTAATGCCACAGCACACTAAAGCTGTTGCAAGTTTATTTCTGGCGTCCGCCGGTGCCCGACCCACAAAACTTTTCCGTACTCACCTTGAACTATAAAGCCATCCTGGGTTACATATGCATGTATGTATATGTGTGGACTGTGTGTGGTGTCAACAAAGAACAATAAAAACAACAACGTTCACAAGGGCCAAGTGACGCCCGAGTGACGCATAAAAATAAAAGTTGCATATGTATGTGCAACACAAAATAATAACACACGACACAGAGTTGGGTGCCTAATTAAAAATGCCGAAAAGTCAGGGGTTGTCCGGAAGGGAAAGACGGAACAATGAAGCACCCACACACTCTGCCACTTGCCGCAAGTCCGTCAGGTTGACACGAGTGCTTTTCAACCGGACTGTGTGCCTGTCTGGCGGTGGCTGAGCAGCCAGGCGTGGCATGCAACTTGTCGCATTGTCTGGCCCACAGAATTATGCAAATGAGCCAGCCAGGTCGCTGTAGACTTCAACTCCGCACATTGTGTATGTTGCCCAAATATTTAAAGCCAACAAGCCAAAAATCTTGGCTAACTACGCACAACTACAGAGCGAGAAAATTCTACTTATTTCTAAAAAGTTTCTTCTAGAAAACAAACTGACTTTCAGAATATACAATATTAATCCGGAAAAAATGACAAGGTACATTATAATTATAGCTAATGATTAGGAAATAAAAATAAAAAACTTTCTCATCAACATACATATGTATGTGAACAAATTTGTGGTTTGTTTTGGACAGCGATAGTAGAACATTGATATTCTTCGAAGACCAGAAGAGAACAGTGTGCATTTTGACGAGGTCCAGCTTAGTCCATGCCTACTTGCCGAACTTATTTTAAAATTTCTTTTAAATGGCCTCTCCATAAATCAATATAGTGCTTCATTTGTTTCAATAAAAATTTAAGTTGGAAACTCTGTTGACAAAGAGTCGCTTATTAACACCCCATACCGGTACTCAAACCGTATAATCTCAGCGCGATGCTCCTGCCCAACGACATCTAGCAGGATCCTTTTAGCCAAATATCCTCAACAAGCTGCAACTGCTCTAGGACCCCCACGTGGATCTCTCATCTGATAAGAAACAAAACTACTCTAATCTTCATTCCTCAGCAAGCCTGATCCAGGAGACAATTTTACATTCGCGAAAGATAGTAATAGTAGCGAACGGTAAATTAGAGGTCAATTATTATGGTTTTATTATATTTATGAAATTATAATTAGTGTGAAATACTAGAACAGTACAGAAATGATGACTGAGAAATGATCCCATGACTAAAAAAAGATTACACAAACACATCATAGTCACATCTATGATGTGAACACCCTCAAAAATTAATCTTTTTTCTCTAGAAATTTATGGATCATCCGGTCGAGAACCCATATATAAAGCGCACTCCAGCTTACTTCAGTGTCTTTAGTTTAAACTCATCGCCATGGTCGGACAGAATTTAATCCTCATCGCGATTCTGCTGATCTCGGTCTGGCAAAATGCTTGGGCTGGGCCCTTGCATCAAGCCTTGACGACATCTTTAAATCAGTCGTCGTGGGAATTAATAAAAGTTTCTGGAGAAACTACACAACCACCCGTTTCAAGCCTTGCAGAGGAAGAATATAGTAGATTGAGAACAAAGCGTTATATAAGCATGTCTTGCCCAAGGGATCATACGGGGAGATGTATCACGGCACCACTAAAATAATAAATAACCAGGTGCAGGAAAAAAGTGTATAGGAAAACTAAAAATTATTTGTATGTTTATAAGAACATTTAAATTTATTATTAGAAGATTTTTATTTAAAATTTATTTAGTTTGTTTTTGTGTCTAATAAATTTGAACAATTATGTTTTAAAGTGCAGTTTTGATTAGTGCTCTTATCAGCCGCGAAGTGACTAACTTCTGAGTGACTCACTGACTTGCCCAAAACTCTGGCTAAATTCAACTTAGCCGGGTCGCCAATACTGGCAGGGTGTTGTGCTGCTTAATTGTTGCAGCAACTTCTGTTATGGACCGCCATGCCAAAGTTGCCGTGACCCGACCCCATCCGACTAGCGTGTGAACTCGTTGGCGTTGGCGTTGACTTGCTCCGCTACATATATGTATGTACCACTACCTTCTATTTCCGCCTGCCCCTTGGTATGGCACACTAAAATTTATTTAAATCTGCACCATAATTGTTTGTCCGCCTGTTGCTCGTCGCCTTCGTTTTGTTTTAGTTGCTTGTTGGCTTTTTTGCCGCTCGTGTGTGCATAAAATTAGCCACTAAATTTATTGTTAGTCATTCGCTGGCATTCCTGGCTCTATGGAGTGACCGTTTAAATGTCACAAGTTGCCACAATTTGTTAAATGTTGACAACAGCATCCCATTACCAATAGGAATTAAACAAGCACTGGATTGCATTAAATAATATTTATTGATTTCATCATCCATATACATATATATAAACAAATGGTCGTAGAGCTTAGTGGAAATAAAAACCTGTGCTATCGAATCGAAAACCAAAGTTGGAAAATCTTTTCAAAATGCATTACGTACGTATTTTTAATTAATACTACCTTTTCGAATGGAATCTTCACTATGATTAGTTGGAAAAGGTAATATCTTTCAGAAACTGGTAAGTAGAGATTCTGCCGAACTTCGAGTGCCAGAGGATGGGCTCTAGTAATGCAATTTGCACAATAATACACAAGTAAGTACAATCGTAATACATAGTCAGTTGAGGGGTCTACACCACAAATAATTATAATTTCCATTTACTTTATAATTTTCTTTTTAAATGCAGCCGAAAAATGTTGATTTTGTCCACTTCACGTCGTCGCTGCATCTCAAATGATTGTTATTAATGTTGGTTATAAATTTTCGCTATAATTAAAAGGTTTATTTATCATATATGCATTCGTTTTTGTTTACTACAATTGGCTATATAATTTTCGTTTTGGTTGCAAGCATTTTTATCATGTTTATCCTTCATTAATTTAATGCGCTCGTAAATATGTTTAAATTTAGTGTTTGCCTTTGGTTTTCTATTGGATATCCCTGTGGGGAAAATATCAAAAAGTGGATTCAACAAATGAGAGGAGGGATGAGCTACGATCTGCATTGATGCTGCCACTTAATTGCCTCTTATATACTTACATGTTAAACATATTATATTTTTTTTATTATATATGCATGTATAAGCGAATTGCCGTTTACCGAATCTCCAGACAAATCCTTTTCTTATGATAGTGTCGTATGTCCTACGTGTGTGACGATTTTAAAGCGCTTCTGGTCTTGATCTTGGCCGATCTCGATCGCAATGGCCAAAAAAATTGATGTTCGTGTGATGTTGGTTCGTGTGGGTGGCGTGACATTTACGATTTACGATTTACGATTCCCGATTTCCGGTTTACATATATTTTAAGCTGAGTGCTGAGTTGGCCCTGGCAGGTGCTGTGATTCAAATGATGCTCGCCTCGTAGCAAAGCCAAGCCGAATACGTGTCGGATCTCTCACTATATATCTGGTAAGTAACACTAAATGAACGCGATTATGTTTCGTACATATGCAACTATGAGTTCTTCCCTCCGCGAACTTCTTCTCGAACCACACTCTTCGGCCGCCTAGGAGTCTTGGAGTACTCTGGGAATGGGGCTACTGGCCTCGATCCATCGTATTCGTGTTCATCATTTTTTCAAAAACTTATCACATAATTTTATATATTTTTGTTTTTTGGGCGGAATCTTAGCGTGTATCGTGTTTTGCTTGCGCGAAAGCAGAGGAGGACAGATGTTGAGAGATGCCGATTCTAACTGGGTTTCTAATCTTTTGCAAAAAGGCTAAAATAGACGGATGGACTTAGCCATGCAAACAACAATGATAACGAAGGACAAATCGTGGCTGATTGACTGAAAAAATGGCCAAAGCCGTGGACTCCGGGGTGCTCTTCCCTGCCTACTGATGATGCCAATTAGCGTGCGATTCGCCTCTAACTATGCTACAGTTACTCTTTGGTTTGCTCTCCCCTGTTATCCTCTCTTCATGGCGAGTCTATGTGTGTCTGAGTGTGTGGTGTGTTTGCTTCTGCTTTTTGCTATTCGTAGTTTCTATTCAAAAACGCTTACGTGGCTATTCTGCACATTTATGGATTTTGGGGTTTTCGGTTTTTTGTTTTCAGTTTTCGCTTCTGCGTTTGCTTTTACTTCAACTTCCACTTTCTGTTGTTTTCGGTTTTGTTTGCAATCATAATAATAATATTAATTTTCTGTTGTAACGCCAGCGCCGCTGCTGATTGGATGGGATGAGCCAGGATGCGCCACGAACAGGATGCAGGACGAACGTCGCCGCTCCGCTTAGAAGACCAGCATCTGATCGGCGCTGCCCTCCGCACTGTCCTCGTCGTCGGCTCCCTCGTCCTCGTCGTCGGATGTGAGCGAGGCGGCGTTATTGACCACGGACTCTGTATGGATGGATGGACAAATTAGAATCAAGTTTGCATTTAAAAGCCCATCCCCGGACTCAGCTTAAACCCCATAAGCTGACCGCTCGAAGCACAGCCCGCCTCATGCGTTATGCATGGCGTATGCTCGATATTAATAGGAAAACTCAATTACCGATTCCTGCCCGCCCCGACAACTTTAACAGCCTTAAGTGCCGAGTTAAATCTGCCTGCCCGGGACAGACTCAAGGACCCGAGCAGTGCGGTAAGCAGGCAAGGACACAAACGGACACAGACCCGGGTCTGGGCGAGTTAAGCAGATTACGTATACGCACCGGAGTGCGAGGTGTTTACCGATTCCATTGCCGCATCTCGCATAACTCGGCAACAGCAAGCGGGCTATAAAAGCAGGCTTATAGGCTGATATTTCAATACCCAGGTAAATGGCAGGGCTCAGATGGCAAATCGCTTGCCCTGAAAATGGTTAAGGATGCCAGGAATTCCTTTTTTTGTTTATCTGCACTTCTACCACCGATACAAGGCTTTAATTGGCATCGATTCGTGCTTCTGCTGGTACTGACAGTGGCGCTGCAGTCAATGTAAACCACTAGGGATTATTTTGGCACAATTACTTTTACGTATATCAACGTTAACCCTTTAAATGACGTCGTGGTTTGTTTTCTATTTGAATTTTCGAGGGATTTCAGTTCAATGATCTGTTTCTATGGAACTATGAGTCTGCAACGAATTGGGAAAACACAATAACTAAAAAACTATTGATTTTAAGAAATGTTGAGCTCATGATAAGAGAATTTGGAATAACTGATAAGAGATTTCTTACTAATTTGGGTTCTTGAACTATGCTTAGTTCTATGAAATGCGTTCAAGATTATATTTCCGTGTTATTTGTGTGAACAGTTCACTGTTTGCAATGACCACCTCAACTTTATTTTTCTTTTTCATTTCGGCCTTCATTACGGCATTAAAAGCCTTGTGGGTGCTTTTGTCGGGTCCGACCCCCCCAACCGACGTCAGGTGTTTGGGTTAAGTGTTTATACGATGCCACACTCTCTCTATTATTCCGAGTCCTGAATCCTTTATCCATTATCCCTTATCCCGAGTGCCCATCACCCCGCATACTCACCGCAGTTGGGCTTGCCGCGTGTGCGTGTGTTGGCGAACTCGACTCCATGCTTGTCCACACACCAGCACACACCCACCGAGTTGTGGCACTGGGTGGGCTTGTAGAATCCCTGGATGTCGCAGTCGGGTGCGTAGGCGCCTAATTAGTGTGGTTCGGGAAAAGAAGGGCATCATTTTAGTGGCGGCTATGCTTAAAATAGGGCTGTTCTTTTTTTTTTTGTATTTTAGAGGAGCCAGTGAAAAGCGGCACAAGCAAAGTTATTGTTAAATCTATTTTGTTTTGGGCAAGGGGGGGGCTAACAAAGAAAAAGAAATTATATTGTTGGGGGCAGGAACACAAAAAAGCATCGGACAGTGGCTAGAAAAAGTTCGGTGTGTTGTTGTTAAAAGTGTTTAATTTGCTGGCTTAAAAGTTGCGTTTGGCCAAGAGATGGGCAGGAAAAAACTGGGTAACGAGCTCAAACCGAAAGTTAGCAACGAAAGCAGCGCAAAAAAGGGTTACTTCTGCGGAACATTTACTTAATGCACTCGGAAAAAATATCGCAGTGAGTATTGGTTTTATAAAAAATGTTTCCAATACTGTATTTATAAATTTACAAGAAAAGATTCAAATTCTAGAATCTCAAAAGCACAAGATAAGTACATTCGTCACTGCCAGATATTTCTCCAAGTGTATGAGCATCTGTGGGCTGTGGGCTGGTGTGAGTAAGTTTGTATAAGTGTGTCAGGGTTTCTATTTAGCTGTCAGGCGCTTAATTATACATAGTTTGAAAAAGGTTGCAAGGATCCAGAGTGTCAGACAAACAAAAACTAAGCGGTCGAAAGAGATGGCAGATAGCAAGAGAGCGAGAGAGCAGTAGAAATAGAAAGAGAGCGGTAGTGAAAGTAAAAGTTCAACTCTTTCGGGCATTAAACTCTTTTAGTTCTTATTTCTGTTTTTGGTATTGTTTTGCTTTGTTGTTTGTTTTCTGTTGTTTTTCTGTACATTTTTGATAATTTTTTAAGGTAGTAGTGGGGAATACATAAATGAGGCCCAGGACCCCGCACAACTCATACTCAACGGAACATTTATATACGGTATATAGAGAGAACATAGAAGTATTAGTGTTATGTAGAGAAATGTCCACCTGTACCTATCTCACCTGCAAAGTCGCCGGCGATTCTTCGGCGGACTGCGGCGCACGGGCGATCCGTCTTCTCGAAGCAGCGACACCACTCCCGCGTGTTGATCGCACTGTCCGTGTCCAGGTCGCAGGTGTCGATGAAGGGCTTGATGCAGCGCTCGTTCTGGTCGTGCTCCAGGTCGTACATCTCCTGCAGCGACAGTTGCCCGTCGTTATTCAGGTCGAGGTGGCCGAACATCCACTTGGCCTCCGTCTTGCAGGCGGGCGGGAAGTGCGCTTTCGATTTTTGGCTGTGCTGCCGGCGCTTCTTGCTGTCGGCCATGATCACGGAGAACCAGTCCAGGAGTCGATTGCCAATGGCAGTAAGCTGCTGGGGCTTGCACTCGGGTGACTTTGAGGGGTAACCTGCAAAAAATGAAATTTGATGACTTAGTTTTGTTTCATAGTCCACGCATGTCATGAAAAATATTTAAGAAATACGTGCTGTGCCGGGGAATTAATAAATCATGAATAAACTTATCATGAATAAATTCGAAGTACTTGTAGTATTTTCCTAATGTGCGGAATTTTTAAATGTGAATAATTTTATTTTTTAATCATACATTTTTTTCCAATTATTTTTGTGAATATTCCCAATACTAGCCCGTTTAAAGTAAGCCCTATCATCTAAATATTTTTCCATGAATGAAACAAATGGGCGGCATGACTTAACACTCATAAACAATTCTTTATCTCATTTAATGTGTTTCTGACGTATTAAGTAAAATATATTTCAGAACACGTGCGGGGCATAGTACAATTCTGTGAATTTTGAAATTATCAAAATCACCAAGAAAATGTGTTCAACACATGTCGTTTTCGATTTGAATTACGATGGGAATCCCAAACAATTTTTGAATCCATTCTCTCTTAAAAATATCAAAATTAGTGCGAACTTCTATTGCGACGCCTAGAGATAACCTTATCTTTGCCAATTTTTACTAAATTCTACAATATATTACCGATATTACTTATCTATAAATGCGATACCTTATCAATTTCTTAATCGATTCTCTATAAATCTTCCTCAAATCTTTCGAACCTTCTGTATCAATCCGATTTTTCCTCATATGCTTAAATTGAATACCTTTTTTTATAACCCTTTATTTCATGTACATAAATTAACGGTATCAAATAACTATTTAAAATTTGTTGTATGGCAAAAAATGTTTTGTTTTTATTGACCTTCAATTGCCGTAAGGATACAAAAATTTATTCCTATTAAATGTGAATTATTCCTAGACCAGGTCCAATGAATTATTCTGAATGAAAATTATTCTGTTTTCCATATTTGTGTATAGCAATATTTGTTAATAAGAAATTCCTCCTTAAAATGGTCATTATGGTCATTATATGTAAAAAAAAAAAAAAAAACTTGCTCTCACCATTTAAGTTGTTCTTATTGAGCTTCTGCTGTTGCTTCTCCACCACCTCGTTGTAGTTGCGCATCTTGTGCTTGTCGTCCTGGTACTTTGTGTCCTGCCAATTAGAAAATTATAAGCAATAGAAATAACAATTTTGAGAGGCCGCCAGGACTCACCTTCTTGTAGGCCGTGTACTTCAGGTATTTGTAGTGCTTGTTATCGTACTTGATCTCCTCGGGGGTGAAGGTGTACTGGGCATTGATGTGGTTGTAGTGTCGGTTGTTATCCTCCTTGTCCTGTGGGTTCAAAAACCAAAGAAAAAAATTAAAGCCAACTCAGATGCCTTTTCGGGCCATTAACTTACATTCATGATCGTGTTGAAGTCGTTGTTGTTGCCCCCCATAATGTTGCCGCTGTTCATCATGATGTTGTTGTTGCTGCTGTCCTTGTAGGCCTGCTGTTGTTGTTGCTGTTGCTGCTGCTGGTCGAGGGCGATCTTCTTGTTGTATTTGTTGTTGCTGTTACCATTGTAACCGGATATGCGCTGCAGCCGCTTGCCATCGAAGTTCTCTGCGAAAAATTGTGCAAAAAGCGTTCATAAAACCGCTGGCCTAGGCAAACTTTTTCCCAACCAACGACCGGCAGTATTTTATTTATTTTCTAGGCCCTCTGAGCTGTGCAAAATTGAAAATTAACGTCCTGCCCCCTGGCTGAGTGGTCCTGGCAGAACAATGGCGCCGGCTACTTGTACCACACGGCCTATTAAATATTTAACAAGTGATGTGCCAGGCTAAAAATATTTAAAGCCAAAGCCTTTGTTTGGTAATTGGAATTTTTAATTGCCTTTCCAGCTTTTCAGCCCAGTCGGTCTAACAAATCGCGAAGCATACTTTCATGGGCAAACAACTCTACCTCTCTCACTGTCTCTGTCTCTGTCTGGGCCTGTGGCCCCGTCCCCGGTCGCGTCTCCTGGCCGTAAGCCTGTCACAAAATATGCATGCAATTTATTTTGTAGTCATCGTCCGTACTCAGTCCAATCCTGGCGGCTTGCCAGGCTCAAGCCGAAGCTCATTATGCGGCCTCCAAGCGGAGCATTTGATTTCGGGGGGCTTGGGGGTTTTGTGGCTGGCTTGGCCATGTTATTTGTTCTCGGCCTAGACCCATAGTTGTATTTTGATACCCTTTAATAGAGTCTGGTGAAAAGACAATAAGCCACAAACTAAGTCCTGGGGGTTCTTGATACTCATTCGCCCCGCTTAGCAATCAAAACCGTACCCATTTAACTAACATAAACAAGTTTAGCATCTAAAATTCGTTGGGATAACATTTTTTGCTTTAAAAGAAAGGGATGAAAAAAGATATGCTTACCCTTGCAGGGACAGAATCCTTTGCAGGCAATCCGAATGGACGTCGAATGTATGCAATTGTGATAATCCAATCTGCATAGTGATGAGTAGGTCCTGTTGTCGGCACCGCACAGGAACGTTGGCTTGGCCACAGGACATGGCTTGCAGTTGCTGGAAAAGAGGAAAAAAATGGAAGATATAGCCGAGTTAGAGAAGCCATGGAGGCAGAAATCAGAAAAGTAAAACTCAAGGGGCCGCAGCAGCAACAAATAGATGACATGCAAAATTAATTTTTATGCAAATGAACCTCCCCTCACCCACCCCATGTGGACAATTTGCCGGCCAGGTAAGAGAACAGAAGGAAACACAGCCGGCACTCATCGCCTTGCTTGTACATTTATTTAAATATTTATTTAATATGCGCTGCACGCACGCCCCAGCAAACAGCCGAGCCATGAGATTGGCCAGGGGACTAGGGACAATAAAGGACACGTCGCCCTCTGCTCTAGCTTTATTTAATAATTTGAGCAAATATTTAAGCGACCATACATGTACGACTCCATTTCCATAGATGTGTAATCTTAATTATAATTCATCCCGCTTCAAGTGATTTCGTTCTCGATACCCTGCTCGGGATCGGGCGTCAATCATTCAACTCTTATTCGAAGCTCTGCCCTACTTACAAAGAAATATCGGCTTTTTTGCTCGTTATTTTAAAACCAACAAAAAGATTAATTGAATTAATTGTTGCTACTGTGAGAGAGCTGCAGTCCAGTCCTGTCTGTGGCTGCAATAAAAAAGGCTTTCGGTTGAATATTTTTATCACTTTCGGTGTGGCTTTAATTGGCACGCCAAAAGCGGAATTCCCTCCCATTTCCCTCAGCCCTCAGCCCTATTCCATAATTTTATTCAGCCATATACATATGTATGTATTGTCAGTTTTTTGTTTGGCGAGTATCAAATGAAATTTGCACATTTATTTGGCCGCTCCTCGCCGCCTGCCAGATGAAATGCAATTTGCCTAATTGCCCCCAATTTGGCAGTCATAATTAGAGGGTTTTATTGGACTTTTGTCCGAGAGTTTCAAGAAATATTAATTGAAAATTGGCCGGCTGTTGATCCAGGGCTTAGCACAGTCCATGGCATCCATTGTGGTTTATTTGCTTTATGCTAAATAAATTCAGAACAAAGATAAGACCTTGGGCGTACAATACCTTGTGTGGAAAAATATGAAAATATCCAGAAACAGAGAGGTCCAATAAAAGGAAAGAACTGCTGGATTTGTCAACCGATTTGCATGCACTAGCCCGGCCACTTAAGCTGACCAATTTCGTCTCTGAGCCAAAAGTAAACGTAGCAATGGCCAAAACCAATACAAACACATACACGTATGCATGCTTCTCTGTCACTTTTAATTAAAAATTCCCTCGCATGTTCTTTTTCCCGCTTCTGCTTTCACATCCAGTGGCACTTCCGTTTCCGCTTTGTTTGCTTCCCTCCTCCAACGGATTATTTATACAAATTTAATGAAATTCTTAGGGCCAAGTAAATAGTGAGACGAATAAATTTGATAAGGCCCTTCGTTCAGGCCGATGTCCCATTGGCGGCGACTTGCCTTCTCTATGATGGCATCTTCAATGGCCGGCGTAGCATCTGCGGTTGCTTTGTGCGAATTGCCCATCAAATGGCTGGCCACATGCCGGCTCCTTGTCCTTGTGAAAAATGTGTAAATTTTTACTCAAATATTTGCTTTCAATTTTGCAGCAACCCGACCGAATATTCGGAGGTACGGGGCGCCATAGTCCCTTTGAGGCATCTCGCCCTCCTGCTGACGCCGACAGCTTCATGTGCATGGACCACAAAACAGCTCAGTGGTTTCGAATAACTGCCAGGGACAGGCCAGAACACATACCCCTTGGAATAGCTTAGCCGAGGTGAGATCCGACCTTTGGCATGCAAAGCGCACACTGATTATAACTCATAACATCTTAAAAAATATATAAAAGAAAAAATTTAAAAATCTGTAAATCTAATAATAAGCCTGATGAAGTCGAATAAAAAAAATACTTTTGGTTGTAACACATGGCGTATACGTAATGAAAAAGACTAACGAAAGCTGTGAAAAAATATGTATCGTACTTCCCAAATAAAAATAAAAACAAGAAAGGAAAGCTAACTTCGGGCGGAGCCGAAGTTGATATACCCTTGCAGTTAAAACCGGATATATATCGCAAACATCGGATTAAATTGGCCGATCCTTATTAGAATATCATAATATAACCAATTTATCCAATTTATATAACCAAAAAAATCTAAAACAAAGTACCAAGCTTCCATCTTCAAAAATACCAAAGTTGGTATTTTTACCAAATACCATTTCCGATCGTTCAGTTATATGGCAGCTATAAGATATAGTCGGCCGATCGCTATGCAATTTGGTAGGTTGTATTAACTGACCAAAAATATAATATGTACTTAGTTCCAGCTTTTTATCTTCAAAAACACCAAAGTTGGGTAATTTCCGATTGTTCAGTTATATGGCAGCTATAGGATATAGTCGGCTGATCCTTATGAAATTTGGCATGTTGTATTATTTTGCCAAAAATAGCATTCGTACCAAATTCTCTAGCTTTAAAAACACCGAAGTTATAACATTTCCGATCAATCAGATATATGGCAGCTATATGATATAGTCGGCCGATACTTATGAAATTTGGTAGGTCGTTTTATTTTGCCAAAAGTAGCATTCGTACAAAATCTGAACTCTGTAACTCTTAAAACACCAAAGTTGTACCATTTCCGATCAATCAGTTATATGACAGCTATAGGATATAGTCGGCCGATCCCGGCCGTTCCGACTTATATACTGCGTGCAAAGGAAAGAAGGGTGTGTGCAAAGTTTCAAGACGATAGCTTTATAACTGAGAGACTAGTTCGCGTAGAAACAGACAGACGGACAGACAGACAGACGGACAGACGGACAGACGGACAGACGGACATGCTTATATCAACTCAGGAGGTGATCCTGATCAAGAATATATATACTTTATAGGGTCGGAGATGTCTCCTTCACTGCGTTGCACACTTTTGGACAAAATTATAATACCCTCTGCAAGGGTATAATGATTCAATGATTTTTTAAGACAAGAAGATTGTATTTTGTTCACAATGTAGCTGCAACCAATGTGCAAGGAGCCCCCAGAATCCCCGAAAGTTCCAATCCCTCTCATCCTTTGGCATATTGTTACAACAAACAATTCAGGGCTCACACATGAGTTATGGCTCGATCCCGCTCAGCAGCTACAGCTATCCAGCTGCCTTTTGGTCTATTAGAAGAGCCTTTCCCTCGTGCCCCAGCCCCCCTTAGTGACCCCTTTAGTGGGGCAGGTCCTTTGTTTGAATTGCGGCTGAATGGAAAGACGAGCAGAGAAAGCCGAGAACTGGAGCAGAGCTCCTGGCCACCAACCCGCCTTGACGATGAGTGGCAAATGCTCGGGACGGGCTATAACTATTGATTTTGCCAGAAGCTCGAATGTGACACACACTAGGCGGCATTCATATTTCATGCCATTGACATAGATACACAAATGCATGGCGTCGTGGAATTTTCGTGAAAGCAAAATTGAAAAGGAAACTTTGGTGGCGGGCGGGTCGGGGCTAGGAATATGTCAAAAGGCATTGTTAATGTCATCGCTGGAAGCGGAAAGAATACCCCATGGGGAGGAGTCGGGACTGGGGCGTGATTTGCCTATAGATTGATTTTCACACACAGGCACCTCCTACTCCGTTGTGTCAAGTGGATTTTAATTCAATTACAAAACGCTCGGGGATTCGAGCCGCAAACAAAAACAATGAGCTCAGAAGCTTTCCAAAAGTTATCGGAGTACTTTCAAAATTTTCCATTTTCTCATGTATCTCAAGGATTTCAGGAGAAATTAATTTTTAATTTTTACAGCGTTGTCAGAGGATCAAAAAGCAAAACTTTTGCATGTCATCTTATCCCCAGCTCATACATCACAGGAGCATAATTTTAAAGAACTCTTTAAGAGCAGGATTTCACAAGGATGCCAACATTTCAAGAGAGAAGGTGTTAACTACCAGGCGTTACAAATTTTATTTTTTTTTTGTGTACCTAGTCCTTAACCCATCCCAAAACTTGGAGCAAATATTTTCGCAACGGAAATCGATGTTTGGAAGTTGCCAACAACTTCCTTTTCGCATCCCTTTTCCTGCCTTTTCCGAGGCAATCAAGCCTTGACACAGGCCCGACTTTGACTTTATTTTCCAGGCTTCTTGTCAGAAGGTGCACCTGCTACCCCTACCAGCTCCTCCCCTTTGATTTCACCCCCTGATTCGAGAGGGAAACTGCTCGCGTGCGAGTCCACAATTCGGGTTAGGGTCAGAGCGATAACACGGAACAAGTCAAAGGATCCGACGACGGCACGCGTCAAAGGGTAAAGGCCGTAAAGCTGTCGTTGCGGCCCATTGAGGCAGAAGTATGCCAGCACCAGCCAAAAAGCCAGCTCGGCAAACGATAACAGCCCAGAAGGAGAAGCACGACAATAACAATAACAAAATTCACAAAAAACAGGCCAGGGCCAAGTCTGCGTGCTGAAAACTGTACCGCTGTAAATTTATTGCAGAATTTTTATACACGATAAAACAATTTGTTATTAGCATGACGACGGTGGAAATACATGGAGGAGGATGGAGCCAGTGGGAGGAAGTGGCTGATGTCAAAGGTGACCCACCCAACCTCAACCCTTTTTTGTGCCGACGCGAATTTGCTTAATGAAATGTAAAATCCCATTCAAAGGCAACGCAAAAAGTTCGGCCAGAAAGTTGGCCACTCGATTGTCTGCACTGGGAAAAATGTCATACATCATACAAATATTATAATTAAATTTTACGAAATTATTTTTTAAAAGTACTCTATTTTCTTTTTTAAATATTATACTAGATTATGAGAAAAACATTACTTTAAAATCCTCTCTGTGTAACTTACTCCAACTCCTCGTCGTCGTCCTGCTGAATGGCTGGTGCTTGCTGGGATTGCTGCTTCTGCTGCTGTTGCTGCTGCTTATCGCCAGCGGCGATGCTATTCTCGTAGAAAACATCATCCTCCTTGGACTCATCGTCGTCGCCCAGGCTGAGGCTCTTATCTTCGTCATCGGCCTCCTCATTGCCCTGGACACTGGCCGGGGGATTGCTGTTGGTGTTGCCGTTGCTGCTGCCATCACTGCTGTTGTCCTCATCATCGTTGTTGATATCCTCGGCGTCCTGGCTGTCCTGGCTATCCTGCTGGTTGACGCGTCGCTTGGCCTCCTCCTCCAAGTACTTGGCCTTGGTGATTATCTCATCGCTGGGAAACGATTTTGGGGAGAAATGGGAGGTCGGTTAGTTGGTAATGCCGAGGGGCAAAGGTTTCAATTTAATTGGCTCATCGGGCTCAGCCTGGGAGCCAGAGGAGTCTCCTCTTACCGATTCTTGTGTAGCTCCTTCTTCGACACGCACACGGCACTGTACTCGTCCTCCAGGAGGCAAATTTCACGTTTCTTGCAGTTCAGTGGTCGGCAAAGGTCACCTTTTTTGTTAGATTTTAATTTATTAATTGGTTTGTGGAAAAAACATTCCGGTTTACTTACTCGACGGATCGTGGATCCAACGCTTGTGCTCGCCCAGGTTCTTGTTGCCATTCTGCGTGTTTTTGTTTATCTGGAAGTAGGAGAACAAATTGCATGTGAAATACCCGCTGCTTTAATTTTGTTATTTAAATGCATAAAAAATGCAAAGCTTTCGTTCCCTCCCTCTCTGGCATTCAGGATATAAGCCAAACTGACGTCTCACACACTCTGACACACTCACAGCCACACAACCCATTTAGACGAACTGAGGCATACACACGTACGGCGTACCACAGGGCGTATGCGTCGTGGAAATGAGAACAATGTAGTATTTTCACGTCAGAAAGGGAAGTTCAAAATAAATAAAAATAGTGCTTTTGGCAGCTGTTTGTACTTCTCATAATCATCGATATTGGAAAATGTCAGACTAGTTCTCAGATTTCTTGACAAGCATTATAAACTATCTTGTACTGGCTTTAGTTATTAAAGCCTGGAAGGATCTCTACATTCCCATACATATTTATGCGACTTAGGATACATATGCAAATCAGACTTCAGCCTTTAAAATACAGCATATGCTCCTTGCCTTGCTTAGTTATGCGACACACCAGCTCTTGGCCGAGCAGATTTATTTTAATTTAATTCAATTCAGTACGCAGCTTACCATAAATGGTTGATTTTGCCACGCCCACTCTAACACCCACACACACACACAGCCCCAATCACGCCCTGCTGGGTATTGTGAGGCGAACCGAAATGTTATTAAGTGCAATGGTGCGTATGCATAATATTTAACTTGTCTATAAAATTTATGAGCCACTAACAGCATCTGCAGCAACAAAAATAGCCACGTTGTTGTGGGCGTTGTTGTTATTTTTGCTACTGCCATGCCCCTGGTTAAAATGGCAAAAATAAGCTACGAAAAATAGGGAAAAATAAATTCCCGAACCATCGCGTGCAACACATTGACTTGACAGTTTCGCAATGGCTGTTGTTCTTGCAACTGATGTTGCTGTTGCTGTTGCAGTGGCTGCTGTTGCCATTGTTGCTGCTGGCTTTGTTGCTGGTACTGCAGCTGCAGCTGATACTGCTATCGCCGCTGTCAGTTGGCTTAATGAAAGCGACAGCGGCCAGGAGAAGCGGAGGCGGCAGATGCATTCTGGCCCCCGGGAGCTCCATGCGACCCACTCCAAAACAAACGCGGAACTGCTCAAGTGCGAAGTGGCAATTGCGGAACATGGCCCTCCCACATCCGGAGTCCGGACCGCCCCCTGGACGTCCTCTAGATTCCCTCTGGACAACCATTTCACCAACGTACCCCCTTCCGGCACCATGGCAGCCAACTGTAATGCAATAAACTCGTCCAGGACGTGGACGCAGGCAATTTGCATGCGTTAAAACGCAATTTGTGCGCGTTTCCTGGCCGCGGTTTGCACGTCCTTCGCGGCCCCGCCAACCACGCCCTCTCCACCACCCCCTTTCCGCCCAGTGGCCAGCCCCAAGCCCCCTTAAAGCCGACCTCCTTTTTCACGCCGCCTGAGACTCTTCATTGGGGCATCTTCTCCGGCTTTAATTCGCCAGTGTCCTCTGATTGCGGTGCGTGTGTGTAGGGATGTGGGTAGTGTGCTGGTGTGCATGTAGGTGGACTCTGCGGACAGGTATCCTGATTGGCCTGGTCGGGAATCCGCGTAGCCTGTCTTTGTGGCACTCCGTTTGTTGGCTTTAATTGCGCTGCGTTTGCTGCGGTGGCGGTGCAGGCGTTGGCCATGCGATTGACCTTATTGCGGCTTTTGGCGGCAGCGGGTAGCGGCAGATGGGGGAGGAAGAGCGGTGTGGCGCGTGATAAACTTGCAACACAGCTGGTCAAATCTGACCCGGTGACATCCCAGGTCAGTATTACATTACAAAATGTTACAATGCACAGACAAAAAAAATAAGAGGCTTTATCGGAATTTGTTTAAAAAATAGTTTCAAATATAACTAGTAGAGCCACTTATTCAAACAGATAATTTAATATAGTACGCAGAAGGACTAAAGGAACTACTTTTATAAATGTCATGAAAAATAATTTAGAATCCACTCACTCTGGGAGCATTTTCCCCAAGTGCAGTTGCACTAAACTGGGTCAAAACAGCAGCTGCCAGTGACTGCTGCGCTTGAAACATAATGCAACAACACAGCCGGGCAGACAATGCAGAAACTTAAGTGCCACCCCACTTGCCACCCACCACGGTGCACCTCCACCCACTCGCTGCCACCCAAAATGCTGCCAAGCGGAATCCGGCCGCAACTTCTTGTTCGCGTTGTTTGCAAAAGTTTGCCAGCCGTTTAACCTCTTTGCCAGATTTCTGACTATTTAAGTGGCTGAGCTTATTAAAGCCCATTTAATTGGGCTCCTTCAGCGGCGCCCGGCAAGTGCAAGTCTTCCCCTGCAAAACTTGACCCTAATTTGGTGGGGGGTGGAGGCCATGTCACCCAACCACCCACTCAGCTTGGCGACTCCCCAACTCCTCCTAAATTCTTAGCACTCCCGGTTCCTGGGAAAATATTTTTAGAGTTCTGGCTCGGGATTCAGATAAGGGCGGCGAGCATTGTTACTGACGCCATTTCTGCCAGGGGAGGGACTGCCGCCACAATGCAGCTGCCACGCCCCCCGCCCCAGCCGCAGTGTGGCAATCTGTCAAGCTTTAAATTGAATTTACGACTTTGTTTTCGTTGCGGGCTTATTTCATCTTCTTTTGTTTTCTTCCAGCCAGGGCAGGCAGTGCAGTGGCGGTGCAATTTCTTACGATTCCCTTATTGTTTTCTTTATTTGCCCATCTAGAATAGCAAAAATTTTTGTGGTTGCTTGGCTTTCGGACCATGGCTGCGAGGAGACTGCCAATTTTGGTTGCATTATGTAAATGTAATTTTTAAGTTGGGGGGCAACATTCCAAGGCAGTGCCAAGAAAAGCCACGGAGAGAAATTATTTTGTTTGAAATTCAATCGAATGTGGTAAGAAAATGTCAATACTTTCATATTTTTCTATCTAATAGATATACTTTCCTTAATCAGGATTGTCCTCACGGTTGACAACTTTAATCTGATTTGGGATCGTATTTTTTCCGTTCACGTTCACTGCATAGCCCCCGAAAATCGATATTTCCCACTGACGGCCTAAGCCCTTTATCTAGGCGAACCCAAATCCTTTGTGCTCCATTTAATTTCCACTCATGCATTAATTCATACAGATTTCAGTGGAAGGAGTCGAATCGAACCGAATTGAATCGATCGATGGTCATACATTTTCTATCCCGGTGGCCCATAACTCATTGCCGTTTCACTTGCCATACCAACGTACAATCAACGGCTCCCAAAAACGAGCTCCAGAAAGGAAATAAAAATTCGCATTAAATCGGCATTGGGCGATGCCATTGCCATTTCCATCTATTTTGGAAGTATAAATTGGGGGGAGAATTTCGAATTGGGCATTGCTCGCTCGAAATTGTTGTAAATTATTCAGCGGACATCAAATGACTGGCAATGAAGCGGTGGGGCTCGTCCAACCAGACAGCCAATCAATATTATATGAACGCGGTTTGCGGGGAAATATTCTCATATTGCGGCAATTAGGGATCTGGACAAAGTAGTACCAGTAACCGGAGCAGGAGCAGCAGACACGGAGACCTATCCATTGATATGCTAAATACAGAGTCCCGCAAAATGACCATCTGACTGACTGACTTCTCGGTTCCTAAATTATGCACTTCACTTGAAAAATGCATTAGCCCGGATCCCGGGATGGCAGATGGCTGCCTGGGAATTTATGTATATGTAACAGGGTTCTATCATGCAAAAATATATACGTACGGATGCCTATGGAGCTGTCCCCGAGCCTCCCAAAGGCTATCATCCGGGGCAGCCTCAGTGGGGGCACATAAATTGCACATTTTCGTGCACACAAAATGGTAAATCAATTTCTATTACTATTACGGCCCGGCGTATAGCTCTAAGCCGGCTGTCCGGATTTCGGGCTGGCACATTTCCGGGCAGAGTCCGGCCAAAGCCCCTGGCAGGACGCTGGCAGGACCCTGGCAGGAAGCTCAACGGGCGGCGCAGCGTGCGAATCCATCAATATATAGTTTTGGCTTTGGCTTTTGGCTCAAAGTTTTCAAGTGTCTTTCAGGCCAGGAAATTGCATTCTTGTGGGCCAAATGTGTCACAAGGAGAGAGGGTCGGCATCGGCAGGCCGAATCCCCTGGGATGGGAAAGTTAATTGCTATCGCAGTCTCTCCGCCCCCGCACTTTTCGATTACACAGTTGTAGAGTCATTAAAAGCCCTGTCACATGCATAAATTACACAATAATCTCATTTTAATGGTTAATTAAATTACCATAACGGTCAGCTGTCAATCTGCTGACATAAATAAAAAGAAATTGGTCGCCGAGTGATTCGTTAAAATGGCACAAAAAAACGGGGAAAAATTGCAAAATTGCCGTGCAAATATTTGTGTCAGAAGCAATAAAGATTATGATGCGATTCGTGCATTAAATAAACCATGGCGTGTCCCTGGAGATGTTCCGTGACTGCTTCCTGCAGGACAATAAACCTGCAGCACCTGGCACGTGCTCCAGGCCTAGATGCCCGGCATGCGGCATGTGGCATGAGCTACGAGTCATGAGGTATGTGTGTGGGTGTGGCCCTGGGGCGTTATGTTTATGCATCATAAATGCATTTTGCGGCTTCAGCCGGAGGAGTGAATACGGGATGGGGCCAGTTCGGTGCCACACACCGCATTGCAGTCATAAAACATTTGCAACAGCAGCGACTACAAAATAGGGAAAATTGCAACAAATTGCAACTGCTAACAAACGACAACATCACATGGTGGTGGTACAGTGCTCTGGCCAACAAAGGCCACTAAAATGTGCTTACCTATGTGGAAGAGATACATCGCCAGATACATAGTTGCAATTCGTATTTATAAACATGCTAGAAAAAATGAGCAGAGCCAGAGCCACAGCCGGCCAGGAGGAAAACCCCCTACAAAGCCGCACTCTCGGGAGGATTGTGTTCTGCGGTGAATGCACTCAAAGAAATGTGTTTGTGAATATTTGAGCTGATAGATATAAATATTAATAAACAATACAAGCCATTACCATTTGTTTTCTAGCTTTTTAAGAGTTCCCACAAAACTCCCTGCCAAAAGCAACTTACTACATTTTTCTGCAACTGCATTCAGCATCTGATTGCTGGGATTTTTTATGGCCTGCATTTGAGAAGAGGAAAGGGCATGGGGCTGCATAAGTTTCAGAGATTGGAACACAAGTTTATTACGAATCCGGGCACATAAACACCGTACCCGGAGGTGCGAAAACCAGATGCCAGGGTCCCGGATAAAGACAAAACTTATGCCAGGAAACAGAGTCGGGGGCAGGCCGGAATTGAAGCAAGCCAGCAGCTGGACTGTAAATGCATTACCGAATAAATCGATTCTTTGGCCAGAAAAGCCTTTGGTCATTAATCAGTCAGGCATTACTTAGCCAGAAATAGGAACTGCCGGCAGCCGGGATATGCGGGTGATGGAGGGTCTTCTAAAAGCTTTCAACCACGCCACACACAAAATCCCTCAGAATATAGGTTTAATGCTCCGCTCCTTAAATGGCAATCCTTTAATAATAAGCACGCCACACCCAGTCACGCTCACTGCCACGCCCACTACTGGCCTTTGCCCTCGTCCACAACCTCTGTCCATAAACACGCCCCCAAAGTGCTGTGCATTTTCACCGATTGAATAGTTCAATCAATTAGTTAATTGCAGTTCTGCTAGAATGGAGTGCACACTGCACAAATCGAGGCACTTAGCAGCGGTCATTAGCAGAGTCCTATTCCTATTCCCAGTTCGAGTCCGATTCAGAGTCAGAGTCCGAGTCCTTGTCCGGATGCGGGGCAAGTGATTTCCAGGAAGGAGATGGCTCGCTTTCTAGCTGCCAGTTGCCAGTTGCCAGTTTGCCAGGAAACCAGATAGCTGGAAATGACAGTGGCCATGCCCCGAATCCGGTTGGATGGCTGGCTGGATGACACACGTGGTTGTGGATCCTTCGGAGCGACAATTAAAAACACTTTAGCTTCGGCAGGGGACACCCGCCAGCCACCGAAATGAGAATGTCAGTCCAATGCGAAAGAGCCACCGTGGTTGGAAAATATATTCATTATATAAGAATATTTCGAAGTGGTGGTACAAGAAAAAGGCAATGAAAAAACTTAATTAAAGTTGTCATAAAATTCGGGGAAATATTAAGGTGTATTTTGTGGTTTTCATACCCAAAAAAGAAATAAGTTCTCACAGGACGAGAGTCCTTTACCCAATTAAAATAATAAATATTGAAAATCCATTCCAAAACTTTATCAAATTTTTACTCTACCATAAAGGCATGTTTCTTTGCTCTCAAAGAAGTTCCTATAAAAAGTTTTTGTTTCTGAAAATATTTTTCAAATAAGAGAAAGTAAACCCTCAGTGGGGCGTGGCTCGGGAGAAATTGTCGCCGCTGACGGTACCACCCTCCGTCCGCCGAAAACACACAGAGCGCAGAATGAAGTAGCGGAAAATGAAGTTTTTCCGAGTTACATCGGCAAACTCCTAGACAGAGCAAACAAAAACTTTGCAAATTGCAATTCATCGCTCACCCAGAGAACAGTGAAAAGGACCGAAAGGATAACGCTGGGGATGAAGGAAGGGAACACCAAACAGTTCCACTGGGCGCCTAATAGAAAATAAAAGCGAAGCAAAAATCGTGTTTTATTACCCCGTCTTCCCGCTTTCATTACCGAGCCATTCAGACGGCGCACCCTGGCACCCTATCCCGGCACACAGGACAGCCATTACAGCCAGCAAATATGGCGACGGCACCCGGAAGTTGACTGTTGCTGCTGCTCTCTCTTTCTCTCCCCCCTCTCTCGCCCTGTCGAAGCGTCGCTGATGAGAAATGACAGGCAATAATGCCGTTAGCCGTGCTCCATCTGCATTTATCATAACTTTTGTGTGTTATTTGCTTTGATGGCGTCGCCTCTTGGCCCTCCGGCCATTGTTGTTGCTTTTTGTGCTTGTACGGTGCGGGTATTTGTGCTTGTGTTGCAGGGTTTTGTAATCTCTGTTGCTGTAATTGCCAAGTGCCCCCCGCCTGTTGCCGTCTTATCTGGCTTATCGCGCCTTGGTTTCGCATTCATGCCATAAATGCCCCGCCTCGCGCCACACTCGCAGCTTGCGCTCGTAAGTATGCAATAGTTTCTCTCGGCTAAGGTCTTCTGTCTGTTTTCTAAGCTCTTTTTAGTCGCTTGGCGTGTTTTTGCAGCGCATGGGAGCTCGGATCTGGGCGGAAAAACTTTGCTTTTAGCATTTCCATTTAGACAGTTGGAAAAAATTCAACAACTTGACTGTTTGGACTTGTTGGTCAACCGCTAACAGATGAGTCAAGGGTCAGAGAGCCAAGTGTAGTCTAAGAGACGGGACATATTTTAAATTTTTGTACCGGAAACTCTTACAGAGCCCTCTTCATCCACCTAAACAAGACACTGGATGACCTAAAAATATAGCTCTTAGTGAGAATGTCATTTAATTTATGCAGTATCAATACCAATTTGCTTTGCATGAAATTGCAACCAATCAAGCGACCCAAAAATGTAATATAGACCCACAAACGCACTGATAAATAAATATTTGATTTGCTTTATTGCATCAGGCTATTTGGTAGCTGCATAATTGAACGCCGCACACGATTAATTGCAAACTCAAACAAAAGTCGAACATCCATTGAATTATGGGAATTGTGAGTTCCGTGCCAGAGTATTAATATTTCATCTGGGATTTCCACTTTTTCCACATTATCTGTGTGTAATAATTAACTTCAATCATGCGCTAAATGCCGATCAATTAAATTATTGCTGCTAATTATGTAAATACATTTTTTATGCAACAGTTTTTTGCGAGAAATGTTTTCCAGTGTCTGTAAAATGGATATGTGCATCCAATTTGCACAGGGCACTGTTTTCAGCATCAGTGCTTTACATTTTGATGACATTTGCACAAGTTCTGAATGAAGGCCTTTTTGGAGCACCGTAGTTCTCATAGTTTTTCGCAACACGCATACGCACTGTTGGCAGTCCACTTTTCCATATCGATGTTCGCCAAAGTGCTTGCCTGAGAGCTCTGTATTTTTTCTGCGAACGCACCTAATGCCTGGCTTTTACACAGAGAACAAATCATGTGCATCGTTGATTGGTAAGATATTTCCAGGCATGCTTTTTCAATGACAATATCCATGCAAATTTCAAGTCTAAATAATTTATGGCATTTCCCTTACAGGAGATACATTTATTGGCAACAAGGAAATGCAATATTTTCCTCTGTCTGTGTTTATGGAAAAACATACATCAGACCAGAGCTCTTTGGGCCATGCAAACGCATGCCTGCCGGATTGTCCTTGAGCCGTCCCGCCTACATTTCCATGCCGACAAAGTTTGTCAAGGCTCTCGCCCCAAAATGGAAGCAAAAATAAAATAACCACTCCGAAAAACAGAAAGAGCCTGACAGCAAAGCTAAAGCTCGGCAGATTATATCGGTTCCCTTTTGGGAAAAACGCCACATTTGTCGGGCAGGTAATGCGTTCATAACGGATTAGTTTCCGCGCCATTCCCACTCCCACTCGCATTCCCGTGTCCGCATCCACGGTATCCTGTTCCTGTCGAGGAACGGGAGCTAACAAAGCAAACAGTTGCCAGTTGCGATGCTCGGATAATTGTTACAATATACAAAATTTTCATTTAGTTTATTTGCGCAGCGACAGCATGTCAGCACAGCAACAAAAACAACAATGGCAATATCAACAAACTGCCACGCCCACATGTAGCAGCAAGCAGCTAAGCGTGAGTTTTTGTGTGCAGCATGTGTGTTTATTTGACTTATGTACGCTGGCCTGGTGCACTCCCCAAAAAAGGTTAATATTCAATAACTAGTAATTGTAATCTATCATGTTAATGCTTGAAGTAACTTTATTGACTTTATTTTCCTACAAAGTAATTTTGAAAGCTTTACTACTAGTATTTTAAATATCTTTAGCAATGTTGGAAAACGCCAAAAAGCAGCCTATAGCTGATTTCGATTGAGGAATCCTGTGTAATATTTCTTGAATTTAAATAGATCTAGTGACACACCCACTATTTTTTCTCCCTGCACAACCATACACACTCGTAAGCATTGAAGCCAATGTTGTATTTGTTGTGTTTGTAGGCTATTTAAAATGCAGACATGTGTAGCCTCCGCAGCCTGGCAGAGTTGTTTTAGTCGCTGATGTTATTGCTGCTGGTGCGCTGGGCTGCCATTAAAATCCCAGCAACATTGTTAATGAACTTTTAATGACTTTTTGTGAGCACAAAAACACACACTAAAACAATATCAACTCCGGGGACCCCCAGAGTACATGCAATACAAATCTCAGAGCTTCGGTTTTCATTTCGTGTACAACTTTATTTTTTTTCGTTTATTTTTGTTTCAGTTTGTATATTTTTTGTCGCTTTTACGGTGGCACGTTTTTAGTGTTGAGCTTCTATGGAAACAAGCGTGAAATCTAAATCTAAAACAAACTTTTGACACACGGCGACAACGTGGGGAGTTGAATTGCAAGTTGCAACTGCAACGGCAACTGCAACCTCATTAATATGCGAAATTTGAAGTGCCAGCAACAGCAACAGCAACCTCGGGCCTGGAAAGTTGTTTACTTGGCAGTGGAGAAGCGATATGTTTGCCAGTGTGCACTGCATCTTGATTAACAAATCAACTGGAATTGGAATTCGATTGGATGCGATTTGTTGGTAATCGGAAATCTGGGCTCCGGGGCAACCCGCGTCCCGGATCCTGTTTATCCCGAGGCGCGCACTTTCTACACGATTTAACGACTTAAGGGATATAAATCCAGTCATCCGGATGAATGCTAAACAAATTACCATCAAACTGTGCTTAAGTAGAGTAAATTAAAAGTATGTTATGAAATATTTTCTTTAAAATGCTGTATTAAGTAACATTCAAGAGGTGAATGAAAGCCTCCCATTTAGCCACCAGCAGAAACAGAATATTAAACACTCGTTTAAAAGTTATAAACCCATTTAGATTAGCCACCAAAATGTAAACAAGGCCTCTGATAAAACTGGTTTATAAGTAAAACCGCAAAGATAAGGATGTTGCTTCGAGTTTATATTCTTTCTTTATAATTGTTGGCTTTCCTCTCTGTCAACATGCTTCACTCTCTTTACCGCTGTTATTTAAACGCAAGTTTAAAAAATAATCGCACAGTTCGCGTTTATCAATTGGACTGAAACCAGCAAAGTTGAAACCTCCTGAATTTTAAATAATAAAATTCACCACACCAACGTCCCGCCCGTAGCCATTTCCAGTGTTGTAAAAGGTGAATGATCAGCTGATCTTGTTTGTCCAAACAATCAGCCAACCGGCTAATATTCTTATCAAACAATTAATTGCAGCGCTCAAGTGCATTCCAAGATGAGCACCAGCCAGTGGGAGAACAACGAGGAGATCAAGATCTTCCGCGAGTACCTTCGCATACCCACAGTGCATCCCAATGTGGATTACAGTAGGTTTTAATCTATACAACCAAACGATAAGATATATCCGTGATCTTTATGACCTTGTCTTTACGACCCCTGTCTGCTATTTATAGCTGCCTGTACGGAATTTCTTAAGCGCCAAGCCGAGAGCCTCGGCCTGCCTGTGGATGTGATCTATCCGGTGAACCAGCAAAACCCCGTGGTGGTGATGAAATGGCTCGGATCCCAGCCGGAGTTGCCTTCAATTATTCTCAATTCCCACACGGATGTGGTGCCGGTGTTCCCTGAGAAGTGGACACACGACCCCTTCAGTGCAGATCTGGACGCCGAAGGCCGCATCTTTGCCCGCGGCTCCCAGGACATGAAGTGTGTGGGCACTCAGTACCTGGGTGCTGTCCGGGCACTCAAGGCCCAAGGTTACCAGCCGAAGAGAACTGTCTACCTTACCTACGTCCCCGACGAGGAGGTGGGAGGACACCTGGGCATGCGGGAACTGGTGAAGAGCGATTACTTCAAGAAGCTCAATGTGGGCTTCAGCTTCGACGAGGGAATCTCCAGCGAGGATGAAAGCTATGCTTTATACTACGCTGAGAGGACGCTGTGGCGTGAGTTTGAATTTCTTTTAAGTTAAGTATTTTGGCACTAAATCTACTAATCTTCTAGATCTGCATTTTAAGATCAGCGGCACTGCTGGACACGGTTCTCTGCTTCTGCCCAACACCGCTGGCGAAAAGCTGGACTATATAGTCCGTAAGCTGATGGACTTCCGTAAATCGCAAGTCAAGCGCCTGGCCGAGGACTCCAATCTTGAGATAGGCGATGTCACCACCGTGAATCTCACCCAGCTGCGAGGTGGAGTCCAAAGCAATGTAGTGCCTCCTCTTCTGGAGGCTGTTTTTGATATTCGCATTGCCGTTACTGTTGATATAGCTGCTTTTGAGAAGCAAATACGCGACTGGTGCGAGGAGGCAGGCGGCGGCATTGAGCTAGAGTTCGAGATGAAGAATCCCTTCGTGGAGCCCACAAAGATTGATGCTTCGAACGTTTACTGGGTGGCTTTTAAGAAGACTTTAGATGATCTGTAAGCTATAGATTAGAAAAAGGGATCGCTAGAAAATCGTTTTAAATTCTACTTTTGGATTTTTTAGTGGACTTAAGACGCGTGTGCGCGTTTTCCCCGGAGCCACGGACAGTCGTTACGTTCGTCATGCTGGTATCCCAGCTCTGGGCTTCTCACCCATCAACAAGACTCCCCTGCTGCTGCACGATCACGATGAGTTCCTGCGAGCCGATACCTATTTGCATGGAATCGAGATCTACAAGAAGCTCATTCCCGCTGTGGCAGATGCCTAATTCAATTTTAAATACAATTTTATACTCTTGGATTTGTCATCTTGCATTTATTATTTAATTAATTACATGTTTCAAAAGACTCATTTTGCAGGTCTTTGTCAATAAAATGTTTTTAAAATCATAAATTAAACATTCTTTATGTTTGAACTTTTATCAGCATAGAACCTATTTAAGATGATAAGCACATTGCAACCTCCTTGCCAGATATGTAGATGTAGCTATAGCTTCAAGATATAGCTATAAATGTGTGCCATATAGGGAAAACCCCATTTTCAAGGGATCCCATCACGAAAAATTGTCAAAAAATCTAAAAAATATTTTGTCTCAGAATTTTGATGCAGAATGGTGGCGAATCGACCCAGAAATCGATTAAGGTACTCCGCTTAAGAATCGGACCAGGATTGGGGAAGATATAGCCATGACTGTGGGCCATATAGTAGAAAGCCCCAATTTCAAGGGATGCCATCACGAAAAATGGACAAAAAATCAAAAAAATATTTTGTCTCAGAATTTTAATGCAGAATGGTGGCAAATCGACCCAGAAATCGTTTAAGGTACTCCGCTTAGGAATCGGACCAGGATTGGGGAAGATATAGCCATCACTGTGGGCCATAAGGGGAAAAACCCCTTTTTCAAGGGATCCCATCACGAAAAATGGACAAAAAATCTAAAAAATATTTTGTCTCAGAATTTTAATGCGGAATGGTGGCGAATCGACCCAGAAATCGATTAAGGTACTCCGCTTGAGAATCGGACCAGGATTAGGGAAGATATAGCCATCACTGTGGGCCATAAAGGGGAAAACCCCAATTTCAAGGGATCCTCCCATCACGAAAAATGGAAAAAAATCAAAAAAATATTTTGTCTCAGGATTTTGATGCAGAATGGTGGCAAATCGACCCAGAAATCGTTTAAGGTACTCCGCTTAAGAATCGGACCAGGATTGGGGAAGATATAGCCATCACTGTGGGTCATATAGGAGAAAGCCCCATTTTCAAGGGATCCCATCACGAAAAATGGACAAAAAATCTAAAAAATATTTTGTCTCAGAATTTTAATGCGGAATGGTGGCGAATCGACCCAGAAATCGATTAAGGTACCCCGCTTAAGAATCGGACCACAATTGTGGAAGATATAGCCTTCACTGTGGGTCATATAGGGCAAACCCCATTTTCAAAGGATCCCATCACGAAAAATGGAAAAAAATCTAAAAAATATTTTGTCTCAGGATTTTGATGCAGAATGGTGGCGAATCGACCCAGAAATCGATTAAGGTACTCCACTTAAAAATCGGACCAGGATTGGGGAAGATATAGCCATTACTGTGGGCCATATAGGAGAAAGCCCCATTTTCAAGGGATCTCATCACGAAAAATGGAAAAAAATCTAAAAAATATTTTGTCTCAGGATTTTGATGCAGAATGGTGGCGAATCGACCCAGAAATCGTTTAAGGTACTCAGCTTAAGAATCGGACCAGGATTGGGGAAGATATAGCCATCACTGTGGGTCATAAAGGAGAAAGCCCCATTTTCAAGGGATCTCATCACGAAAAATGGACAAAAAATCTAAAAAATATTTTGTCTCAGGATTTTGATGCAGAATGGTGGCGAATCGACCCAGAAATCGATTAAGGTACTCCGCTTAAGAATCAGAACAGGATTGGGGAAGATATTGCCATCACTGTGGGCCATACAGGGGAAAAACCCCATTTTCATCCCGAAAAATGGACAAAAAATCTAAAAAATATTTTTTCTCAGGATTTGGATGCAGAATGCAGGCGAATCGACCCAGAAATCGATTAAGGTACTCCACTTAAAAATCGGACCAGGATTGGGGAAGATATAGCCATTACTGTGGGCCATATAGGAGAAAGCCCCATTTTCAAGGGATCTCATCACGAAAAATGGAAAAAAATCTAAAAAATATTTTGTCTCAGGATTTTGATGCAGAATGGTGGCGAATCGACCCAGAAATCGTTTAAGGTACTCCGCTTAAGAATCGGACCAGGATTGGGGAAGATATAGCCATTACTGTGGGCCATATAGGAGAAAGCCCCATTTTCAAGGGATCTCATCACGAAAAATGGACAAAAAATCTATAAAATATTTTGTCTCAGGATTTTGATGCAGAATGGTGGCGAATCGACCCAGA
This sequence comes from Drosophila pseudoananassae pseudoananassae, assembly GCA_018153035.1. Classification (NCBI taxonomy): domain Eukaryota; kingdom Metazoa; phylum Arthropoda; class Insecta; order Diptera; family Drosophilidae; genus Drosophila; species Drosophila pseudoananassae. The sequence continues at coordinate 10,850,157 of JAECXR010000024.1, forward strand.
AATCGATTAAGGTACTCCGCTTAAGAATCGAACCAGGATTGGGGAAGATATAGCCATTACTGTGGGCCATATAGGAGAAAGCCCCATTTTCAAGGGATCCCATCACGAAAAATGGACAAAAAATCTAAAAAATATTTTGTCTCAGGATTTTGATGCAGAATGCAGGCGAATTTATCCAGAAATCTTTTGGTGTATCGTTTGGGTATAAGTATCGGTCGACTATATTCTATAGCTGCCAAATATCTGAACAATCGGAAGAAGTATTTGGTATTGGGTAAAAATACCAACTCTAGTATTTTTGAATATAGACGATTGGGACTTATGTTTACAGTTTTGTGTTAATAAACTTGTTTTATAATAATTCATATGCGATATTTGCAACAAATATTCAATCTTAACCGCAAGGGTGTATCACATCGTCTTCGCCCAAAGTTAGCTTTTCTTTCTGGTTTTCTATGATTTGTTTTTTAAAAAATTATATTTTAAGTGTGAAAGACTCATTTTGTATGTCAATAAAATATTTTAAGGAGAGCGTTGTGCACAAATTTTATATTCTCGTAGTTTTATCTGCCTAGAAACGTTTTAAAATTATAAGCACAGATCCGATTGCTAGGAAAACCACAAAAGCCGCGGCTGCTTCACTTATCACCTCGCCAAGAGTCAACAAATGATAACAAACCCCACTGCAAACTTAAGCCCAGAGACGCGGTGCATTAGGGGACAGTCGCTTTATGACAGCCGCGGATTCAGCTTAAGATGTGCTCTGAACAATGGGAGAACAATGAGGAGATTAACATTTTCCGCGAGTACTTGCGAATTCCTTCAGTTCATCCAAATGTGGATTACAGTGAGGACTTTGTGGTGTGCATTTAAAACGAACTAGAAACCAAAGTACTCTTAAACTTCTAGCTGCCTGTGTGGACTTCCTGAGGCGCCAGGCCTCTTCTTTGGACCTGCCCGTGGATGTGGTTCATCCAGTTATGCCCTCCAAGCCTGTTGTTGTTATTAAATGGCAGGGCAGGAGTCCAAACCTTCCCTCAATCATTCTAAACTCTCACATGGATGTGGTCCCTGTATTTAGAGAGAAATGGACCCACGATCCTTTTGCTGCCGAAATGGATGATGAAGGTAAGATTTATGCACGAGGGACCCAGGACATGAAGTCAGTGGGCTGCCAGTATTTGGCTGCCATTCGCGTGCTGAAGGCCACAGGATATAAACCGAAAAGGACGGTTTACCTGACCTATGTCCCGGATGAGGAAACTGGTGGAGACTGTGGAATGGCCGAGCTGGTGAAGGGAGAGTACTTCACAAGCATGAACGTGGGATTCAGCCTGGATGAGGGCATGGCCAGTGAGGATAGCACCTATCCCGTCTTCTATGCGGAGAGGACTCTGTGGCGTACGTTTAAATTTAAATTTAAAAATATTCAACTATTTTAAACCCATTGGAATTCTTAGATCTCCGCCTGAAGTTCAATGGCACTGCAGGACATGGATCCCTTCTTCTGAAAAACACAGCTGGCGAAAAGTTTCACTATGTCCTCGACAAATTGATGAAGTTCCGGCAATCTCAGAGTCAAAAGTTGGCAGAAAACCCCTCTCTGGACGTAGGTGATGTGACTTCTGTGAATCTAACACAGATTCAGGGCGGTGTTCAAAGCAACGTGGTTCCACCTGTCCTAGAAGCACTCTTCGATATCCGAATAGCTATCACGCAGGATGTGGATGAGCTAGAAAAGCAGATACGCGATTGGTGCGAGGAGGCCGGTGGAGGAGTAGAGCTTCATTTCGAATCAAAGCTTCCCTTCGTAGAACCCACCAAGATCGATAACTCGAACCCGTATTGGATGGCCTTAAAAAAATGCATGGATGAAATGTGAGTATATAAAACTCCTGGATACACCCCTTTTCATTTATATTTTCTCTATTTTCAGTGGCCTCCAAACCCATGTACGGGTCTTCCCCGGCGGCACCGATAGCGCCTATATCCGACAGATCGGCATTCCTGTTCTGGGGTTTTCCCCCATTAACAATACTCCGGTGCTGCTTCACGATCATGATGAATACCTGAGAGCAGAGACCTATTTGCACGGCATTCAGGTGTACAAGAAGCTAATTCCAGCTCTGGCTGATTCATAAAACTTTTCGACTGAAGTGTCAGCCACTTTTATTTTTTTTTGGCTTTCATATCAATAAACAGCTGAATCAAACATTAAAATTAAATGCTTCGATATGTGTTTTTTTCTTATCATTCAAGAGCTTTCTATCGATTTCGATTGAATGAGTAATGTTTAAACTTTAAACTTTTTACAAACAACTGATATGTTTAAAACTACAATGCATAAATGGTCTGCGGGAAAATGAAAAGACATACGAACTTATGCTTTTGAACTTTTGATTCGTTGTTTATTAACGATTAAAAAAAATATTCAATATTCAGGAAATTCAAAATGGCGGCATCAAAATGACGGATCTCGTCGACCTCTATTTTTCTGCTTTGTCGAGTGTCGGGCCGCTGGTAGTGAACCGAAATTAAAAATGTATATAATTTATTCAAATTGATGGAATTTCCTATGCCTTATACCTAACGACAATTAATTTTGGTAAAAATAAACCAATTTCATGGACGTTAAAAAAAAATTTATGGAAATTTAAGGAAGGAAATCGGATCAATAGAACGAGCCCTGTGCGCGACAAGAGGTTTGAAAACATGGTAACGAGAAAAACGCGTTTAAAGTTTTTAGAAACTCCCACAGCGCGTGTGACATGGGTATGTTTGACACGCTCTAGCTCAAGAAATACGCGTCGTATCGAAATCTCCCTTGGCACGTATATTCTACACATATGTAACTTTCATTTTATTAAAAAAAAAACAAAAACGATTTTTTCAAAAAAATTCAACAGAACCTCCCCTTAAATATTTCAAAAAGAACCTCTTCTTGATAGAGTACCCCAACATATTACCAGAGTATACAATTTTCGGCCATAGTTTTTTATTGTTTGTACAATATCGAATATAGGCTACCGTTTTCCTATCAGTCATTTGTTGCCGCAAAAGAACATGAGGTTTTGGTTATCAACAGTCATTATTTGATAATAATTTGGAACCGAGGCCATAAAATAAAATTCATATAAATCGAAATAGCACAGCCATTCGACGGTATTCGAGTTTGGTCACCGAAAGAATCCGCTTCACAAAAAATGAGTTCCGAAAAGTGGGAGGACAACGAGGAAATTAAAATATTCCGCGAATATTTGCGCATAGCCACCGTGCAGCCAAATGTGGATTACAGTAAGGATTAGATCGCAAGGATTCAACTGGAAAATTAATAAAAACAAATCCATTTAACAGCCGAATGCGTGGAGTTCCTGAAGCGCCAAGCCCACAGCTTGGATCTTCCAGTGGATGTGGTCTACCCCGTAGAGAAAAAGCCAGTGGTGGTCATAAAGTGGGTGGGCAGTGAACCCGAACTGCCCTCCATTATCCTCAACTCACACACGGACGTGGTTCCTGTCTTTCCCGATAAATGGACCCACGAGCCCTTCAGCGCTGACATCGATGAGGAGGGCCGGATCTTTGCCAGAGGAACTCAGGACATGAAGTCCGTGGGTACTCAGTACCTGGGTGCCATCCGCCTGCTCAAGGCAGCCGGCTTCCAGCCCAAGAGAACCATTAACGTGACCTTTGTGCCAGACGAGGAGATCGGCGGAGAACTGGGCATGCAGGAGTTCGTCAAGACCGAGTACTACAAGAACTTGAATGTGGGATTCAGCCTCGATGAGGGCGGCACCAGTGAGACTGATTTGTTCTACGTCTTCTATGCCGAGAGGATGCGATGGGGTAAGTCTTTCTGATTCTACAGACTCAAAGGATTACCTAACACTCCTCTTTTCCGCAGGCATGAAGCTGAACTTCGGTGGCACTGCCGGACACGGTTCCATGCTTTTGCCCAACACCGCTGGCGTGAAACTGAACTATGTCCTTAACAAGCTGTCGGAGTTCCGCGACTCGCAGGTGCAGCGCCTGGCCCGGGATCAAACCATCAACATTGGTGACGTCACCACCATCAATCTCACCCAGCTCAGCGGTGGCGTCCAGAGCAATGTGGTGCCCCCGCACTTCGAGGCCGTCTTCGACATGCGGCTGTCCATCACCCTAGACGTGGTGGCCTTTGAGAAGCAGATCCACGACTGGTGCGAGGAAGCTGGCGGTGGCATCGAGATCACCTTCGATGAGAAGGAGCCCTATGTGGAGCCCACCAAGATCGACGACTCGAATCCCTTCTGGGTGGCCTTCAAGGCAGCCACAGACGAGCTGTAGGTTTCACTGTGGTAGAGGATTATGGAAAGCATCCTAAAACATTCTCATTTTATTTCAGGGGCCTGAACATCTATCCCATTGTCTGTCCCGGAGCCACCGACAGCAGGAACATTCGTGCCCAGGGCATCCCAGCTCTAGGATTCTCTCCCATCCGAAACACCACCATGCGCATCCACGATCACGACGAATTCCTGGGAGCGGATACCTACTTGAAGGGAATTGAGATTTACAAGAAAATTCTGAGTAACCTCGCTAAAGTCTAAAACAAATTCGAAATATTCTATGTACTAGGACCTTATCAGAAATAAAGATTAATTGACTTTGCCACAAGTTGATACCAAAATACCAACCGGACCGTATCTTATCTGGGCGGCATTAATGGACATGTTTTTATGGCCAGACACCAAAGAAATCCACAATTGCTATCCTTTTAACAACAGGTAGATACAACTGAGTCAATATTGATAAAATAGTGGGATACTGCAATACTTTTTAGATAAGTAACCAATCAATTAGAAGGAAACCAATCAATCATCGATGCACTTGAATTTTGGTTATTTTCGTAGTTAATGTACTATACCAATATTCAGATCCATTTACTTTGATAACTTATAACGTTTTATTCAAAAAAATAACCACAACCATAGTTTTGGTTTGTTGTTGAGAGACCCCCCATTTTAGAGACCCCCCAAATACCGACAAAGAAAGATAACATCATAATAACCTCATACTATTACCAACGTTTTCTTTCTTCAGGCTAAAAACTCTCCATTTTTCTGATAAAACTTTTATCACAACCGCAAAAAAATTGGATTATCTCAACCATAAACTAGAAACCAACCCACAAATAAATATATAAAAACCCCTGAGATGCCTTACGGCTTTCATTGCCTATTCGGACTTTGTAGACCTCAGCGCAAGACTCTAGCAGCCACTAATAGAAAATGAGTTGGGAGAACAACGAGGAAATTAAAATTTTCAGGGAGTACCTGCAAATTCCCACAGTGCACCCTGATGTGGATTACAGTAAGGATGACTTCTCAGCTACCTATACGACTTATAATTATCTTAATAATATGTATTCCTCAGCATCTTGTGTGGAGTTCCTTAAACGTCAGGCCAACTCCTTGAATCTTCCCGTTGAGGTGGTTTATCCTGCGGAAAAGAAACCAGTGGTGATCATCAAATGGCTGGGTAGCCAACCGGAGCTGCCGTCGATCATACTTAACTCCCACACAGATGTGGTTCCTGTATTTCCCGACAAATGGACCCACGAACCCTTCGGCGCCGACATAGATTCCGAGGGCAGGATCTTTGCCAGAGGCACTCAGGACATGAAATCTGTGGGAACCCAATATCTGGGAGCCATCCGCCTCCTCAAGGCTGGTGGTTTTAATCCCAAGAGAACGGTCTATGTAACATTCGTTCCGGATGAAGAAACTGGGGGAACTTTGGGAATGCAGGAGTTTGTGAAGACGGAATTTTACAAGCAAATGAACGTGGGCTTCAGCCTGGACGAAGGAGCCACCAGTGAAACTGACGTCCATCACTTGTTCTATGCTGAACGTCTCAGATGGGGTGAGTAGAATTACACAAAATTAAGAATCTCTTTAAAAGCAACCACTTACAGCTCTCAGACTAAAGTTCACTGGGACCTCGGGACATGGTTCCCTCTTGCTTCCGAATACTGCCGGCGTAAAACTTAGTTATGTGATACAGAAGCTCACAGAGTTCCGGAACTCCCAGGTGGAAGCTCTGGAAAAAGACTCCACTCTCAGCAAGGGAGACGTGACCACCGTGAATCTCACCCAACTGAGCGGCGGAGTCCAGAGCAATGTGGTTCCCCCCGACTTCGAGGCGATCTTCGACATGCGTCTGGCCATCACCCTAGACTTGGTTGCCTTTGAGAAACAAATCCGAGACTGGTGCGAAGAGGCTGGTGGTGGCATTGAAGTGGATTTCTTCAGGAAAGAGCCCTACATCGGAGCCACCAAGTTGGATGCCTCGAATCCCTTCTGGCTGGCTCTTAAAGCGTCTTTCGATGAACTGTGAGTAAAGTTGCCGGATGTTTAAACCTAAAACCTGATGAATTTTTGTTTGCATTCCCAGAGGACTGAAGGTACATCCTATTGTGTGTCCTGGCGCCACTGACAGTCGATACATTCGTCAAAAGGGAACACCAGCTATTGGATTCTCTCCGATCATAAACACCACCATGAGGATCCATGATCATGATGAGTTTATTTCTGCCGATGTATACTTGAGAGGCATTGAAGTGTACAAAAATATTATTAGCAAGCTGGCTCAGATATGAAAATTGTGGCCAAAACCCAGGATTTAGTTCTCAACAGAATGAAGAATCAATCAAAATAATCTTATCTCAAGCTAAATTACACCCATTAAGCCATGTCGTAAAAATCTTACGCCTTTGTGCAATCAATATACTTGATTTTAATCGAAAAAACTTTATTGTTTTATTTCGTCTATAAAGGTATAAGCTAGATCATTTTCTTCTCATAAAACTTTTATCTTTTTTATCACAGTTTCTTATCTATTAAACGAATATATCTCAGATATAAGTACCAGAAACACTTTTCGGAACTCATTCGCGGTTGATTATCTTGTCAGAGTACACTGTAGAGCCTTCAAAAAATGGATAAATGGGAGAAAAATGAGGAAATTAACATTTTCCGGGAATACTTGCGAATTCCATCTGTGCATCCTGATATAGATTATAGTGAGTCAGACCCTACGATTTTAACATAATACACTATTAAAACCATAAACATTTCAAGCTGCTTGTGTGGAATTCCTTAAACGACAGGCCGACTCCTTGAATCTCCCCGTGGAAGTAGTTTATCCCGTGGAGAAGAAACCAGTGGTGATCATCAAATGGCTGGGCAGCCAGTCAGAACTCTCCTCCATCATACTAAACTCGCACATGGATGTGGTTCCTGTGTTTCCTGACCAGTGGACCCATGAACCCTTTAGCGCGGATATAGACTCCGAAGGCAGGATCTTTGCCAGAGGGACTCAGGACATGAAGTCCGTAGGGACGCAATACCTGGCAGCTATAAGACTGCTGAAGTCGAAGGGCTTCCAACCAAAAAGGACGGTTTACGTGACCTTCGTTCCCGATGAAGAGATCGGAGGTCGTCAGGGAATGGCAGAGTTTGTGAAAACGGATTACTATCGCAAGATGAACGTGGGCTTCAGTTTGGACGAAGGTGGCACAAGCGACTCCGATGTGCACCATCTCTTCTACGCCGAACGTCTGTTGTGGGGTGAGTGATTTTCCTGAATATTAAGTGTCTTTAGAGGAATATCCACCTTTCCATAGGTATCAGATTAAAGTTCAACGGAACGTCCGGCCATGGCTCCCTGTTGTTACCAAACACCGCTGGCGAGAAGTTAAACTATGTTGTGAATAAATTCACGGAATTCCGCACTTCCCAGCTGGACATTTTGGCCAAGAAGCCAAGTCTAAACTTGGGGGACGTAACCACTGTGAACCTCACCCAGATAAGCGGAGGAGTCCAGAGCAACGTGGTGCCTCCTCACTTTGAGGCGGTCTTCGATATGCGTCTGTCCATCACCCTGGATGTGGTTGCTTTTGAGAAGCAAATACGCGGGTGGTGCGAAGAGGCTGGAGGTGGCATTGAGATAGACTTCTATAGGAAGGAGCCTGTGGTGGCAGCCACAAAAATGGACGCTTCGAATCCCTATTGGGTAGCCCTCAAAGCCTCCTTTGACGAACTGTGAGTACTAATGCTCTTCTTAGAAAAAAGAACAAAACTTTATAAAATATTTCCAGGAATTTGAAAGTGCAACCTATTGTGTGTTATGGTGCCACAGACAGTCGATTCATCCGCGGGCAGGGCACTCCAGCTTTTGGATTCTCTCCAATTATTAATACACCTGTACGTCTTCATGATCACGATGAATTCGTGTACGCCGATGCCTACTTGAAAGGCATTAAAGTCTACGAAAATATAATCCGAAAGCTGGTAGAAATTTAAGATTGCAAGTCTCAAGATTGAAATAAAAACGGCACCTTATCTTATCTGCAAAGACTGGGAATTAGAAAGTTCCTGAAAAGGACTGATAACCATATAGTGGGCTATAAATTAGCATCCAGTGCATAGTCGGAGATAAAAAATTTCCTGATTATAATCGTGCTTATCTCGAAATAAAGCATCTCATAAAATTAAGTTATCATTCAGTTGCAAAGCGCTAGGAACTTTTACTTTTATTTCCAAAAGAAGAGATAATCCCAAAATCGACTTTGACCAAGGCATTGAAGAAGGAACTTCTCCAAGCAACTTCTTATTCAACCAAGAGAAAACTTCACCGCCTGGGATAACACCGAGAAAGTTCAATCGTTTCGAGATTATTCGAGAACTCGCTCCGTTCACCAAATGTGTCGAATGTGTCTTAGCCAAATGTGTCGAGTTCCTTAAGCACCAGACTGACAGGTGTCCTTCCCATTAGACGTACAGTGGGCGGGTTCCAGGCCAGAGCTCGCGTCCATTGTCCTAAACTTGGAAATTAACGTAGACGTAGAATTACGACCCCCTAGCCGCCCATATGGACGAAGGTGCTCAGTACCTGGGGGCCGAAAAAGCTCTCCAAAGGACACGACCAACCAGCTCGGACTGTGTACCTAAGTATGTTCCGGACCAAGAGATCGGCGGGGGGGCAGGATATGGAGGTGTTCGTGGAAACTGACTATTTCCGTAAAATAAACGACGGTTCTGTCTGGAAGAAGGTCATGTCAGTCCAAAGGAAACATCACTATTTCAATGCCGAACGCACTGCCTGGAGTGGGTATTTGGTTTGCTCCCAGGGAAATCACCTTACCATCTTCATCCAGTTCTTCAATTTACGTTCAACGGCCCCTGCTTCCACGACTTCAGACTCAAGCCCATTTCAACCGGTCAGACCTTCCACCACATCCATGACAAGCTGCTGGAATTCCGCAACTGTGAGCTGGCTGCTTCGCAGGGCAATACGAAATTCGAACTGGGGTGGCATCCAGAGGAACATTGTCCCTACGGTCTTGGAAGCCGTGTTCGATATTCGCCTGCCTGTAACCCGGAGTGATATGGATTTCATAAAGTAGGTCTGCACCTGGCGTCAGGAATTAGGAGGCAATATCCAGGTGGAATATTTAATGTTCGACAAGCACCTGGGACCCACGAAGACGGATGATTGGAATCCCCACTGGGTGGCTTTTAGTGAACAATGGGTGAATTGGAAGAATATCTAGAGCTAGAGCTATTTTATAAATAAATGCTGACTTTTACAAAGAATACCAGCCCTCGGGTTAACGCCCATCATTAACACTCCGATCCTGCTGCACGACCGCTACGAGTTCGCCCAGTATGCCTCCTACCTGAATGGCATTCAGATCTATAAGAAGCTTATAGCAGCACTGGCTTCGGCTGGCGTTTAGTACATATATGCATTGTGTGTGTGGAATGTACATAAAGCATACGCCCCGTTGCCCGGATGGACAGAGGGCTGTCATCGCTGTGACAGCATCGTGCAACGAGCTTGGGGGACGAGGCAGGACGAGACTGAACCGGGAGTAAGTTTTGTCAGTTAGTCAAACAAAATAAATTTTAAGGCTCTTCACCTGGAAAAAGCGGAGTGGAGGACGAAAAGGACGAAGCGGGGCCTGCACGTCAGTCTCTGCAAATTGTCAGTTGGGCAGCACTCTGGAATGTCTGACATGTGAGTGGTGCCAAGGGCAATAAATTATGCTGGGGGCCGCAGAATGAATAATGGCTACGTGCTCTCAAAAGGCAAAAGCGCCCAGGGCGTCCTGCCTCCCCCACTGGGTCGGTTGCAACTGTGACCCGTGCGTGCCGATTAGACATGTTAATGCATGTGTCAGGGCAATGAAATATGTATTGATGGGAGCCCGCAGAGAGTCCTTTTGGGCAACGTATTCGTATGTGTGTGTGGTCAGGAATTATCACAATTTATCAGGCAAATGTCAGTTGGCTTCAATTACGTGGCAAGAAAAGGAGCAGTCGCAGGAGGAGGACCCTGAGCCAGAGCCACAGGAGCAGCATTCCGAATTCTTTCCACGCAATTAACACTGACCATTAGTGGCGGCGCAGCGGCGTCAGTTTGGCATAATGAGTGCAGTCCAGCCCTTTAACGCTGCGCCCAGCCACCGCCAGCAACTTAATGCATATCATTTTTACTTTTAATGAGCTCGTGGCAGGTTGCTCCTCCTCACTCATCGCTCCTTCTATCTAGCCTCTGCCTCTTGCGTCTGGTCTTTTTTGCAAAGTGCACTTAATGCAGCAAGTTTTTGCAGCCCACCTGCCACGAACCCACTTGAAAGCTAAAGTTCCGGGCTCCAGTTCATTCCTGCTTTGCATTTTAAATTTCCACTCCTCCCGAAAAAAAAATGTGTGTATGTTTGTGTATTCGAGGGGTGGGCGGAGAAAGTTTGGCAACTTTTACATTTCAATTTTAATTTCTTTGCCCTACACTCGAGGCAAACTTTAAGCCACGCTGCCAGTTCGCTTCTCGAACCTGAGCAAATTCTTAATGGCCCACTCACACTAATTAGGACTTCCAGAAGTTGCTTGCTGGCCCGTTTAAAGGGCTCCAGGACATTTGCATTTGCATTCGACAGCATCGGTTCCGACGGCGATTTTTTATTGCCGGCCGAAGTTTATGACGAATAAAATCCAACACAATTACCGTAAAGAAGGAAAAAACTGGTTGCCAATTAAATTCAATTTACTTGTGACTGCTGCGGCTCGATGTCCTGCGTCCTGAGCTGGAAGCCCACAAACATTATGGCCCTACAATTAAAATCCAAGATTAAACGAGCTAAGGCTTGTCTCTGCTTGTAGTATGTATTTTACACTTGAAGAAAATCCATTTTTGTGAAGCCCAAGACGTAGCTTGCCGCTGAATTGGAACTAATAGTGCTCTCAGTGTATTTTATACATTTAACTGGGGACAACAAAGTGTCCTTTATGTGACACACAGGCAATTGCCTGCGCCTTGTTTCCCATTGTTGCCACAGCTGCACTGTGGGCCGCACCGGCCGCCCAGGTGTCCATGGTGAATATAAATTAATTTTGAATTAGAAGAGAGCCCGGAAAAAGAAGACTACCTCGAGTGGAGGTTAATATGCCATAGATCAAAGTCAAGCTCCAGAGGGAGAGCCATTTGCCAGCAACCCTCTCTGCCCGTCGAGGCTGTGCCCGGGCTGAATATCCTGTCTAAAGGATAATAAACGTAAGTCAGCCGCAGCTGACTGAAAAGTGTCATTAAAGCCCAAGCACGCCCACACACGCACTCACACACGCTTAATAAAGTCAATTGAAGCCTCCGCTGCGAGTGTGAGTGTGTGGGACAAATAATTTATTTTGTCGTTAGCTTAACTCCGTGCCGCACAAGGAGAAAGCAGTTGGCAAAAAAAGCCAAGGAGAGAGGCAAACTAATTAACTTGTTTAGCGCCAGAGCCGCACAATTTCTACGCTTCGCAGCTTAAGCTTAAGCGCCGCTCCCGCAACTAATGAGCTTCTGGGCGGAGCTAGTGCGTGATTGTGGCTGTATGGGTAAGTGCTGTGTGTGTGTGTGTGTGTTGGTGACATTACGAGCGGAGAGTCGGGAGAATTCTTCTAAAAAGTTTGCGCCTGATTAAGCCCTTGCGGCCATGGCCATAAGTGGTAGTGTGGGCTTGGGAAATGGTTTTGGCAGTTCGGCTACCCAGTTCCAAGTTTAAGAATTTAACGAGCTTAGATTTTCAAAACATACAAATTTAAGAAAATACTTTCAATAGAAGGAATGTTGACTTTAGCGTAGCTCTACTGTCGCAGTCGCTGAGCAAACTTTATTGCATACGCCCAGGCGCAATATGAGACCGTGGCGGAAATGGCTTTGCAAGTCAGGCCAAAAAAGGCAACATCGAGAAACATGGCAAAGCAAAGCAAAAGCAAGTTTGCTCGCTGCTTATATGCAGCAGCTTTCAGCTGTTTTTCTGCTGCTTTTCTGTTGCTTTTCCGATGCTTTTCTGCCGCTACTGGTGCTGCGCATCAACGCGTCGCGACTTGGTGTCGTCGGCATGGGCCAGCAATTGCAATTTCATTTCCGGTTTCTGGCTCTTTATTCGAGCTGCTTTCCTTTTCCTCTATTTTTTTTTTTTTTTTTGGCGTCTGTATATTTGCAGTCGCCATTGCGTTTTATTTTTGAGCAATAAGTATTTTTTTGGCTGGCGCTGCTGCCTCTGCTGTTTCAGCTTCTGTTTTTGTTTTGTTTGGGCTTTTGCGCAGACTTTCGCACAGATACGGTGAAATTCTTGCATAAACTTTTGGCAGCAGTCAGCAGTAGGTGGGAGGGACTCCACCGGGGGTACTGGAGCGAACCTAGATAGCGAAGGCATCTAATTGAAACAGAGCAAAGGAATGCGCCGAATTGGGGGCGGAACATAGTAACAAAGTGCAACAGGAAGTGGGAACAGCAGCTGAAATTGAATTTGCCACGAAAATGCAAAGTGAGCTGAAATAAAAATTTAATTTTCTCTTCCTTCGTGATTGGAGTGCTGCGGAAAGTGTCTTAAACAAACAAACTACATGAGAAAATAATTGGGGAATTCAAGAGCTCCACCGGCCTCCTCAATCAATTGTCATTGGCCCTAACTTTTCAAAGTTTAGATCTGTTTTTCCACTTATCATTGTCAGATACGGAATTCTAAGGCTCTTCTGTGTCGAAAGTCCAATGGCTAATTGCAACTTGAATGGGAAACTTTGCCACTTTTATTATCTTTTTTTTTTTTGAGTTTCACTTACTGTGTTTACTTTGGCCCAAGAGCCATTTCATCATTGCCCTTTGCCGCAGGCGAACACTGCGTATACGCAATATTATTTTTACAACTGTCAGCAGTCGTTACCCGGCAAAAAAGTTTCCTGCTCCCAACTTTCAACCGAGAATAAACTTTCGTTGACAATTTGTCAGGGATTTTTGACTATTTCCCAAGAAGTCGACGGACTGGCCGACGAAGCCCACTTGGCTGACTTGGCAGAAGAGCGGGAGAGACACTTTTCGGAATTTGATAACTGCCGGAAGAACTTTAGCCCAGCTTTTAGTTTAGTTTTTTCGTTAAGGACATAATATCCATCTTGCTGGCAGACTAGAGGGGCTCCAGCAACTAATTGCATAATTTGTATGCAGGATTTTGCAGACTGAATGCAATTTCTTTGGCCCGCACACGCCCCCATTATGGAATAAAAGGAAAGAAACAACTTTTATGTGCAACGTTTCGTTTTTGGCTTTTGGGTTTTGGTTTTCTTACGTTTCGTTTCGTTCCGAAGAGCCTCCATTGTGTTTTGCTTTTATGCCGTAAATTATTATCGCCTCCCTGCCTCCACCTCTATGCCGCACTGCCGCTCCTGCAACGTGTTACACATACTACCCTCTTCATTTTCAGCTTGCGAACTGTTATTATCTGTCTCCTTGCTCGTTCGTACATTTACGGTCCTTTTCCCTCCTAAAATTCGTTACAGCCGAGTGTATCCTTTTCGGTGCATGTGTGTGTGAGCCTGAGTTATCGCATACAAGCTATAAACTCACAGTCGAAGTAGCGAACGTTATAATTTATTTATGGTAATGCGTACGCGCACACACACACAGCAATACAGCAACACAGCGACTCAGCGACAGGACCAAAGCCCAGAAGAAAGGATCCTGCGACTCTGCAGTGTCTCTGGCAAAAAGTTTTATGTGCGCACTACCAACCACACCCGAAAAGTCGTTTCGTTTAACGTCCACGCCGAATCCCTTTATCTTGCTTTTAATTTTTCCACGGCACCTTGCAGCTAAAATATTAAATCAACTTTTTCGTCCTTTTACGGTACAACATTCCTCCTCTTGTACGTATAGCTCAGGCCCCCCCATGTCAAATGTCAATCAGAACATGAAGGGAAATTTAATATAGCAAATTGTAATGTCAAGAATGTTCGTTCGTCAACAAACTCAATATCAAGATGAGAGTTTTTCGTGGAAACTCATGTAAGCATCGAGCCAATGGCCGCCGGCAAGTTGTTTTCATGCCAAGGTCGGATTACGTATACGCAGTGTGCGCCGAGCAAATATCTATTGACTTCATTTTCGGGTGGAATGGAAAATGTTGTACGTCAACCGCAGACAGGCCATACAAACAATTAATATGCATAATTTGTAACTGTTTTCGTTGTCGTCGTCGACGGCGTCGTCTCGTCTTGAAATCACAGCCAGCAGCAAGCTGTCAGCATTCGCAGCTCCTTGAGTCCTTCGGCCATAAATAATGACAGCTTAACAGGCTGGCACTCGGTAGACCATGCGACATCCCATCTGACATGTGCTTAGCTGCCATAAAGCCTAATGCCGATGGCATGCCGTAGCAATGGCCCCATTGTGTTGAGTAATTGATAGGCCCGAGCACGGGCCCGGGTGACAGTTTCGGGCGACAGATTCGCATCTTCGATTTGGGCCAAACGGATAACCGGAGCTTTTAAGCACGGCCCAGCCGAAGTTGCCGAAGCCGAAGCCCCTTGAAAACTCATTAGTTGCAATATGTGGACCAGAAACTGGACCAGATCTCCTTTGTCCGGGCATCATCTTGCTGCTATTAATTAAAATTGCACACATATCTCGCAGCCTGACTGGGGCTATGAAAATGTAATATTTCCCAGCCAGTAAATACAGATGTTGCTGGTGAAGCAAACAAGAACTGACAAACTCACACACGCCCAGCTCGTCTTACATAATCAGTTAAGTGGCACACATATACGTGCACCAAGGGACGAAAAAATAGGACCAGAAAGCTTATGATTTATTGAGAAGTCGTTGTTGGAACCGATAGTTGGAGAAGACCTTATATGACTGACCACCACTGTTCATATGAGCTGGGCTCAATAGATATAGCTGGGAATATGGAGTGGCTCCAGCCTGCCACACAACAATATAAAAGTGAAAAATGAGTTTGCTTAAGTTTTCCCCTTCACGCTGGAGGAGTCTGAGAAAAAATGTTTTAGTTTCGCCTCGGCCTGACATCGGAGTTCTGGTGCTGTTGCTCTAGCTGCTGCAAAACCAATTTGTCTTAGTGCAAGATTTATGAAACATTCGCCCTCCAGGACAAAAAAGGCATGAAAAAGCGACTAGGCTCCTAAGCGGAGCAAATACGTTTGGCCTAAATCCGAGTTAAGCTGTTAATTAGTCGCAACGATCAAAGGAAACAGGCAGCCAACTGCCAGGGGCAGATTCGGATCAAATCCTTTGCTACCCTGCCCCACATCCTTCGTCCTTGGGCTGTTGCATTTTCGTGCTGTTCATTTCATAAGCGATTCCCGGCAATTTTTAAGCCCCTCTCTCACATCGCAGCAAATTCCATTCGAATACATGCATGCAGGCAATTTGCTGTGTGTACGTGGCCAGGACTCCAGCTCGACTTCTGGCACAAAGGAATTAACCCAGCTTGCGATTGGCAAGGACGGAATACACTGGCAGGTAGATAAGTGGGCGTGGTCCTTCGGCCGGTAACAAAAGGAGGAACATAAATAAGAGTAAAGAGCAAACTTGGCTCAGGAATCATAAGTTTTCCGGTTTCCCCTCCACTTTTTTTTGGTTGTCTAGTTGGGTCATATTTCCTTTTCTGCGGAGCAGCGGCAGTGTCACTCCTGGGAAATGCAAGAAAATTGCAAGTTTCAGACTTTTCAGCTGTTGAAGTTCCCTGCCTGGTCTTCTCTTTTTTCGATTCCTCTCTGGCATGCAATATGCAAATCTGCCTCTGCCAAAGAACCGTGGGAATGTGTCTGTGACTGGGAATGGGAATGAGAATGAGAATGGAAATGCTAATGAAACCCCAACCGATCTCCCCACCAGACTCAGCACCAGAACTTCGCTTTAAGCTCCCTGGCTGATGCCACCTGAGTTTCCAGCCCCCTAAATAGGTGCTAATGCCCGGGCCAAATAGCCAAAAACAGCCGAATACTTGTGTAGTTAACTTTTACGGGCATTTTTATAACTTCTCGGGCCATGATGTCCTTGCCGATGCTGCCATAGTCTAGTTAGCATGTTGGAAAGTTCCTCGGCACTGCGTGTTGGCAATTTATGCAACAGTTTGACGACATAAAAGTTTATTGCATAACTTCCACTACACACACATTTTATTTAAGACCCTGGATGCCAGGGTGCTGGTCTGTTTGGGGGTCAGGGGTCAAGCGGATGCTGCTGTCGAGAACAGACATTATCTATCTCGGGGGCTGGTGTCCTGGCTCATAAAACCAAATCCCGAACTGACCAGCAGGGGAAGCACTTTGTGTCTAAAAGTAAAACTGTAATTTGCACACATTCTGATTTAGTTTTCATTTTTGTGATTTAAGGTGGAGTATCCTCCTGGTGCCTGTCTCCTGCCTCCTGCGTCCTGCTGGCCTTCTCAACTCTAAGTGGCGCTTATACAAAATTATGCATATCAACTTTATGGCTGGCAGCTATTTCACACACAAAAACACTCACCATCTACGCCATGCGAGAGCATGTTTACATCTCCCCCGAAGGGAGATCCGTTTTGCATATATTACGCACCATAGATGGATCCTGTCGGCTGCCTCAGCTTATTTGCCGTTATTTCCATTCACATTTTATTGCACTGCTGCAGCTGTATATACCATAGTACAATTTCCCAGCAGCTCCCAGTTCCCAGCTCTCAGCTCTCAAATTGCAAAGTGCACAATGCAAAGATTTATTTTCTGCTGACAAACAGAGCAGCGTTTGCGGGGTAATCGATGGATAAGAGCATTTCGCCAGCCCGGCCCTGTCGGAATCTGACTTGCCGTTTGTCTGGCTGATTATGTACAGGAACTGGCTATGAATGGCTCCGGATTATGGCCGGAGGAAATGGTGGCAAATCAAAACGAATTCCTTGCGATCTAAACTAATTTATTATCATTTTTATGACTAATGCAAAGCTTACAAAACGGATCGAAATCGAGGCCTGGCCCGGGAAATGGAAATGTATCTGGATGCCATGCATAAATCATAACCAATGTATTTGTATTTGTATTTGTAAATGTATCTGTGTGGGCTTGTGTGTGGGCCGTGCTTTTGTGCTTGATTAACGTCAACTGTTTATGGTTATTTATTTTGTGCTGCATACTTTGAGGGGGGAATTTCCTTTCTGTGGGGATTACTTCCGCCAGCGTCTCCGCCTCTGCCAGATAACTCTGCCAAGCAAATTACCTTGCTTAGTATACAAACACAAAAATGATTTCATTTATTTATACGGCCCAATACAGTGCCTGGTTCTGTAGCTTGAAGCTTAAACCTAAGCTGGGAAATTGTTTGCCTTTACTTTTTTACGATTTTTTGTTTGTCTTGTGCCTAAACTTTTGCTGACTTCTTCGAGTTTTGTGCCCTGGAAACTTTTCAATTAAAAAACAAATCAAGAGGGGTCACACAGGCATTTCGGAATGCCAAGCATGTGTCAAAACTCAGAAATCACAAAAATCGCACTTAACTGGAAACAATTTGGCTACATCAACTTTTCAAATAATTTATGCCATTTGGTCAAAACTTTTCTTAATAAAAAGTCAAATTCAGTGTCTGCCAGCGAGAGTACGATTAGCCAGACTGCAGAGCTATAAAAAATAAATGCTGGAACATATAAAAAATAAAGTACAGAGAGAAAAGGGAATTAGATGACATCAAAGTGAAATTTATGCGGAAACAAAAGCCCAGGCTGAGGCCGGAGCTGTAAATTGCTTGGTTATGCTTGTTTTGTATGTAACACACGCCCAGGACCCACACAAGGACACATGTGGATTCGTTTTGGAAACTGTTTAAAATTCTGCGTATGCCTGTGCCCTGGAAAAAAATTTCGTATGCCTTGCTTTCTTAAATTCTTTTTTTCTTCTCCCTATTTTTTGCTATGGAAACTTTTGCGATTCGCAATAATTTTCCTTGAAGGCCGCCTGTCTTTCGGTGCGTGCATGTGTGTGTGTGTACATTTAACGGCACACACTGCCATTGTGGGCTATTAGCACACATACATACACTCTGGCAGACCCACACCCACACGCACGCACACCTAAAGGGCCAAGAATCCAACAATGGCCGAGCAAGGCAAGGCAAAGAGCAAAAGAAAATGGGAAGGAAGCGCTGAGAAATAAAACCAAAATGGCAAACAAAACAAACACAACACACAAAACGGAATACAACGAAAAATAAAATAACAAAAAGAACTAGTCCGGAGGAAAGAAAAGAAACCCAGAAAAAAGTGCCTACCAAATAGTACAGTTGGAAAAATTTAATATTTCGACAAATAATAGTCATAAGTATATCCTTTCCTTTTAATACAATTAAAAAGGGTTGTCATACTTTTTAAGTATCAAAATATATTTTATTAAGAATAAAATAAAATATATTTTAACTCAAAACCCCAATATCCAATATTCAAAATCCCTGACATCCCTGTGTACCAGCCAATGGAAGAAAAGTAAAAAAGACAGCGTCGACATTGCGTCTGTGAATAACAGTCATCGATGAGGGGCTGTGGGTGGCTTAGCCTATCAGTTGGGTGGGTGGCAGTTAGGGTGGTGCGTGTTGGCAGCCAGACCGGGCGAAAGCAGCTTAGAGCTTACTTCATAGTTTACGCGCAGCCAAACGACAACAAGACAACTGCCAAATGCTATTGATTTTCCTTTTTCTTCTTGGCTCTTGGCTCTTGTCTCTGGCTTCTGGTGTCCTCCTCGATTGGGTCCGATTCCGTCCCCGGATAGGCTCCCGATATGTGGGCTTCCCCCGCTCCCCACTCCCCGCCCGGACAGGCGGACAGGTGCGTGCTAAAGACCAGAACAAGCAACCTCGGAGTCATGGATAGCAGGCTCAGCCGGGTCAGGAGGAGTACCAACTACTACAAATCGGATTTCTGTGAGTAATTGGCACGTCGGATTTCTTTTCTTTTTGTTTTCTCTTTGTTTTTGGGCCTGAAAGAGCTGGCAGTGCGGGGGTGTAGCAGGAAAAAATACAAACAAACAACAACAAAAACAACAACAGGAAGTTGTTGGTGCGAAACCTCAGCAACGACGGGTAGAGTGAAAAGTTGGGCAAATAAAAGCGCAATTGCGTTATATTATATATGGAACACATACCATGGCACGCAGGGAAAAAAATTATTTTCAAATGGGTACTTTTTATGGCCCAGTCGAGAGAGGACTAACAGACCAATCATAAAAACGGTATCACATCAATAATAACCAGATTTAAAGCAATTACAACTATAAAAGCCATTTTGATATTAAAATATTTCAAGGAACTATCGTCTAGATTCTAGAAGATATCCTTACAGTTCACTATACTTCATTGCCCTCTTTTCAGGGCAATCAAAATTGAGTTCTCATTCAATACTCATTAATTCCACAGGACAGTTCTGATAATGATCTGTGATTTTTTCCCTGTGCATACCTATACACACTCAGTTGCTCCTCGGAGGGTAGTTAAATGTCGGCAGTCAGCTTAAAGCGTATTAAGGAGGAGACAGACAGGCAGGCGGAGATTGAGACTCAGGCGGAGAATCAGACTGGCGGGATGGAAAGGAAACGAAGACGGAGACGGAGACGCAGGCGGACACGGAGATGGAGACCCAGCCAGAGACAGTAAATGGGGCTACTGTGAAGCCATTTGGGACTTACCTCATCGATAAACTCAAAATCGCCGCCCGTCTCGCCGACGTACTTCTTCTTTCTGGCCTCGGAGCTGCCAATCAGGCTGGATGACATCAACACCAGTGCCAGACAAACGCTGGCAATCAGCGGCGAGTGCTTCATGGTGTTCGGAAACAGGACCGGAACAGGAGATGGCTGGAGCTGCGGCTATGAGCTGTGGTGGCGGTAACAGTTAACGGTTAATGGTAACCGTGGTCCTGCTGGGTCTAAAGGAAGTGCTCTAAGCGATTCGCCCTGAGTGTGTTGACAAGTTCCGCTAACGCAGTGTTTAATCGCTGTCCCCTGGAAAAGTACGGACGCCTCCTCCGGTTTACGCACCAACACGCACACTCACTGGCACACACACACTCTCTCTTGTCTCGCACACTGACGCAGCCACAACTATGAATGACAATGAGTTTTGGTCTTGCTTTGCAATCGCAGGCGCCTCCGCGTTGGATGCAGTGCAGCCTGGTCACGGAACTCTGGTGAACTGAACTGAAGGCGACGCGGCCGAAACGTAAACTGAGCGCCTCCGAGTCGGGTTTCTTTCTAAGTGGCAGCCATCGCGTCGAGCATCGAGCAGTATTGGAATTTTGCGACACCAATGCCGAGAGGTCTAAGAGCAGCGAAGGATGTGCTAAGAGAGGAGCTGGAAGCTCCTGGCAGTTCCAGGGTTGCCAGGCAAATATTAGGATATGCCGTTTAAATTTATAAACGAGTTATTTTTAATTAAAATGGTATTTAATCTTAAATTTTATACATGAGATATGTCCTTTTCATTATCCTTTAAGAAATATTAATCTTACTGAAACAAAATCTTTGGAAACATTCGTCCAGTGTACTGCACTGCGTATGCGCAATATGGCCAGGGTCTCCTTTCTCTCTTCCCCTCTCTCCAAAAGGCCACTCTGGACTCCACCACCACCCTCCAGCACTACTACCAGGCTTTTCCAGACAGCCACCACCAACAAACAGACTGGCATTCGTCCAAAATCGATTTTCCGGACTCTCTTCTAGAACTAGCAGCGCTCACAGTGCTGGAATCCCAGACTCTCTTAGAAGGTTATGCGGCTGGCGCTGCCAAAGGATCGGGCCGAGGGCGGCGGGTCGTGAATCCGCCACTGGCGCCTAATGCGACTTCGCTCATTTCAAATGGACTTGGAGATTTTCCTTCTGGCCGCCCCTGTCGCTCTGGCTGGCTGTTGATTTTTATGTATCGGCGCGCTTGGCACACTTGGCATACGATGGGACGCGACGCTTCTGCTCCTGCCGCTACGGCTGCTGCTTCGGCTGGCCGGGAAACCCCCAAAACCATTTAACGCGTCAGCATCAGCGTCAGCGCGCCTCGGAGGCTGGCCAAAGCTGGCCTTTTCAGCCGGAATCGGAACTGGAGTCCCAGCCACGTTGTAGCCGAGCCCCGGACCCGTAGGCTCTGTCAGTTTCAAATTAATAGCCACGCACACCCCCCCTCCTGCGTCGTTGTCCCCGTCGAGAGGCCTGAATAGGCGGACTCGGGTGGGGTATGCATTTATTATGTGAGTGAGCCAGAGCCTGTGCTTTGCCTCCGTTGCTGCTCTATTATAATGGCATCATTGACTTGTGCTTTGATGGCTGCTTTGGCCCGGACAGGCTTCGTTGGTGTGTGTAAGCTTCGATGTCCATGGACCGCCTCCACTTGATCCCCATTTCTGTGGCGCCGGTTGGTTGCTGACTTTTCTGAATATTTGGCTCACACTTGGGACCTCCTTTCGGTCGTAACTTGGCCGAATTTGTCGCCGGCCAAGGGGCTTTAAACTCCGCTTGAATGGACTCACAGTTGGACTCACCCCGAACTCCCGAACTTGTAAAACTTTACATTTTATTGGATTTCCAAATGATTTTCAATCAACAAGTCCATGTTATGCAGTAATATATGTATGTGTAGTATGATATACTTATTGTTGTTCTATCGCAGGAGGCATTGCAGAGCAAATCAAAGTGATTTCCTACATGTGTTCAATGACTCGATAAAATGGCTTCTAAACTACACACTACTAGCAATAGGACCTGTGTGCTCCATGTCACGGCTTAAGAGCTAAACATTGTATTGTACAATAGATAAATGACACCGCTTTTGACGTGACTCCACAGAACAGACAACACACAGAAATACAATGGTCTGATTATAAACACAAAACATAAAGTAGTAGTATGGTAATGTGGCGGATTAATAATTATTTTTTGGTTAGTTACAAGTCTTAAACGCTGTCTAAAAAAAATGGAAATGCCTGGTAATATTTTGTTAGTTTCGTCTGGGAAGAACTCTTAATTATAATGTAAATAATTTGCGACGTGCGGCAGCTGCTTTGATTTGTTCACTGGGGCCTAATCTTGCTAATTTATAATTCTTTCTAAATGCTACATAAAAATATATATATTTCTCGTATAAAACCTCAATACTTTTTTCCTTTTTCAGCTGCACACATTTTTTTTTTGTATTTCTTTGTTGTATGGATTTTTTGGCCGCATTTATACTATGGCTAATTAAAAATTGTTCGATTGCCGGAGATTCCGTTTCGCATTACAAATGCACCTTCAGAGATTCCATGCGCGACACAATGCGACGACGCAGCTCGGCATACCTTCAAATAGATAGTTATTTGAATTCCATAAGATAATATATTTAAAATATATTTACCTTTCCTTGATTTTGGCCACTTCGCGAGCCACTTCCTCGTCGTAACGGTCCAGAATAGCCCGGCACTCGGGCAGCGATAGATTTAAAAATTGAGCAACTTCATTACTAGACACGACGAAATCATTAGCTTAAGTCAGTATTAAAGTAGACAATTCCCGGGTCTCACCTGATTTCATCGGTTTTTCGGGCATCCACCAAAAATAACCGCGCCACATCCTCGTGCGGCCCCAGAGTGACACGCGTCACCAGCGGATACTCGTCGTCCCGCAAACGCTTCTGCTCGCCATTGTCGCGCACAATGAAGAGCGAAAAGTTTTCCGGCCGACTGTCCACCTTGTACTTTTCCAGCACCAAGTTAATCACCTCCGGCGTGGTTATAAGCGAAGACACCCACACTGACATCTGAGAACCGTAGGGCGGCGTAAAGAACGACGTCTCCCGGTTGTAGTAGTGGCCATTGATGGAGCACCGTCGTTTCAGCTTGGTCCGGGAACTGTAAAAACATAAACGTATTCAATTTCAATTATGTTTTTGAAATCGAATCGGTTGCAACTTACCGGCGATTGCCACTGCGCCGCTTGATGGCTGCAGCCCCGGTGCGAGGAGGTCGACGCAACACTACGCCATCTTCGGTGACATGCAAACCGGCCGAGCCAGCACCATCTCCCCCTGCGCCACTAGCTCCCTCGCTAGCTGTGTATAGCTCTTCGGTTTGAGTCAGCTCATCGCCTGCAGCTGCACCACTTGTTATGGAGGGCGCATCAGCTCGACTCGATTCGTTCTCACTGCCGGCAGCGCAATTCTCTTTGGGATAGCAGTCCATCTGGATTTGAATATACCGCGGTGGAATATCGCTGCGCCTTACGGTGGCCAAGCGATGAGGCTTTAAAGTGGCCTCATCGTCGTCATCGCTGTCGGAGTAAACGAAGCAGCTGGGCCCCGATTTGGAGCGATTGATGCCCTTCTCGAAGAGCTGTCGCCCCTGTTGATATGGTTTCCTATACTCCCTGCTTGGCCCCGAGGAAGCAGCGGATGCCGATCCGCTTTTCTGCAGGGCATACTGGCGCTGCGTGGATCGCGGCGAGTCCAAGCCACTGCTGCGTAGGTTCATTGTGTCATTGATCAAAGTGGGATCTATCGAGCGCAGTGCGTGCTCGCAGTTTAAGCTTTTGCTCATTACCGAATTCTCGCCGTAGAGCTTCAGAGAATCGTGAATACGTGAGGGATCGATGGGTTGATTCCGCTTCAATGTGTCCTCGTTGGGGTCCTTAAACGAGTTCGCTCCATTAACGTAGTCCAGGTGGACACTGCGTTTGAAATCCTCATAGTCCATGGGCTTGAGGGTAGCATCATCGCATGTTTCGTAGTTGTCCAGCGTGGTCTCCGTCGTGGTCACTGTTGTGGTGTTTTGAGTGTTTGTGTTGGCTGTCAACGACCCTGTAGCGGTCATAAAGTTGTCCGAGCTGCTGGTATTCGTCGTCGTGGCAGACTGGGTTGAGCTCGACTCCGTCGTGGTCGAGGTATTGTCTGTGGACGTTTTGCTAGGGGAACTATCGGTGGAGGATTGCGAAGAGGGCAGTTTCATGGGCATTGTCTCATAAATGCGATCCTTCTCATTGTGGCGTCTCTCCACCTGCAGCAAGTCATCAATATCGTCCCAGTCTAGTTTTTCCAGGTTATCCAATTTGGAAGGCAACGTGTTCGACACACAGCTGGTGCTAGCTGTTGGTGCCTCCACCAGAGTTCCAGAAGAATCCGTTGTGGTTGTGTCCTCGTCGTCATTCGAGACCTTTCCATTGGTCACTTCCTTGCTGTTGTTTGTGGTATTAGCAGAGGCATCTTCTGGAGTTGTGGGCAAATCGGATATTTCATTTAAGCTGCAGGAGTCGAAAGTCATACTCTCCGACAGCGAGACGTCCGTAGAAAGCTGGTCAACCTCACCGGTGGTGGTGGTTGGGGGAGCCACAGATTCACTAGCTTCATTCTCCTTATCCGAACTGCTCTCCTGGAGATGAAAAATAATTGGTTTAAGAACAATTACATGACTCAAGTCTGCAGAAACTTGATTCTTACGTCCTGAGCTTTGGATACGCGGCAAGAGTTTCTCTTGCGCACCACAAATGTCCGCTGATCGTCGTCCTCCTTCAGATGAATCACTCCTTGGACGCCCCAGTAAACACGCAGAGCTCCCTCCAGCACCAGGCGGTTGTTGACCTCGCGACTCCGTATCCCCAGGCTTTTATTGTCGTAAAATTGGTTATAGACCTGCCAATTAAGGGGCGTATTATTGTTTACTCTTTGGGTTTAAGGTTTCCCTTGTCTCACCTTCAGCTTGGATTCTAGGTGGTCGCGGGGCAGAGCAGGGCCGTTAACCTGGGCGGGTTTCTGGGCGCCCTTCACCCCGTAGCTCTTGTGGGACTCCACCCGCGTTCCGTGACCAAACAGCTGGGGTCCGAAGAGGGCTCCGTAACAGGGTACATGGCAGTAAGGCACACCTTTGTGCTGACAAAGGCACAAAATGGTTCAAAGATTACGATCGTATGATTAACTGTCAGTCAACAGATTCACTTACCTCGGCGTGCTGGCCTGGATTCAGACGTTTGCCACACTCCTCGCAGCGCAAACATTCCGGATGCCAATCGTAGCCGAGCGATTGTTTACGTTCCGCTATATTGGATGCAATAATATAAATAATTCAAATTTTATTTACGGAACACGATCAGTCTGTAGGTATTTGTGTGTTTTTGCGTGGGTGTGGGTATTACCAAAGTAAACGGGTTTGCCGCACTTGTGGCACTTCCACATTCCGCTCAAATGTTCCTGCTCCCGGAATGAAAGTGGGTGGGTTCTCCTCGGCCGCTGTTCTCCTGTTGTGACGTAAAGGTTCCAAGTCGCTCCGCGCCACGGGATCTATGCAAATGAGCTGGGAAGTGTACGAGAAACGCAAATAGAAGGCAAACGCATGGGAG
The DNA here is from genome assembly GCA_018153035.1 of Drosophila pseudoananassae pseudoananassae. Classification (NCBI taxonomy): domain Eukaryota; kingdom Metazoa; phylum Arthropoda; class Insecta; order Diptera; family Drosophilidae; genus Drosophila; species Drosophila pseudoananassae. Next base: position 10,875,839 of record JAECXR010000024.1, read on the forward strand.
GAAAGCGAGGGGTAGCGGAGTATTCATTCGGCCATCGGCGTTGGAGAACGTGCAAAACTCATCGTTTTATAAATGAAACTGGCAGTGGGCACACCCACGAGACTCATGCAGGGCCTGTGCATCGGGTATCCATGCGTTCTCAAGTGGATAATTACACCAAAACAGCACCACAACCAGAAAAAAAGAGGAGAACAAACGGCCACCAGAACAATGAAACAGTGTTGGTTAGCACTGGGATTGGGTCTTCTGAGTTACAGGGTTGCCAAGCATCTGTCTGGTTTGATATATTATTTCTAAGTAATTTTTCTTTCTAGTGTTTTAAATTAAAAGATAAAATTCAGGATAAGAGATGACGTTATGTCCAGATCGTATATCAAAATTGTTAATAAGATTAGCCGATAAAACTTTGAATTTAAAAGGTATGAAATGCACTTGAAATTACTGGACTTATGGATTTTCAAAAATACATTTTTAGAAAACTATTGTAACTACTGTAAAAAACGAAATATAACTTCAGATGTTACAAAGATCAAGACAAGTTTATATACTTTTTGTTAGGGTATAACAGCCAGTAGAAAGTATGACCATACCGCTTAAGAAGAAGATTTCTGGGAATTCTAGACCCGGCCACACTATTGTAGAAAGTCCGACGTTATAGTTTGTTGTCAGCCCGCTGTAAATTTTGTAAATTACGCTCTTGAATCTCACAAATCGGCGGGTTTCGCTAATTAGGGTCTTCGGTCAAGGTGTAAGGCTTCCGTGTGCCGAGGATGTGAACCGCTTCCGACTCCAAGACTTTTCAAAATCAGGCTCCCAAGGAGCACCTCGAATCGAATCAAAAGCAACAGGCCAAAATTTCGCAGGCCTTAATTAGCGAAGAGCCAACAGTGCAAGTGCCAGATTAGCAACGGCTGTGTATGTGTGGTTTCCTTTTCCTGGGACAATGCGCGCCACAATTGAGTTCGAGGAGTGCCTGAAGGATTCCCCTAAATTCAGGTGAGAGCCCTGGATTAACGCCACCCATCCCCCACCCTCCGCCAGACTCACCATTTGGCAGTCGAGATTTGCATTGTTTCCGAGAGCAGACCGTGTAGCGTGACTGGTTGATATCAACCCAGCTACCCCCACCCCCAAGTCCGCCCTCCCGAGCTTTTCCCACCCGAAATGGCTGTTAGTTGAAAACGCGGCTTAATCATCGAACAAACTTTGTACTGGAGCCATCCGTCCCGTCACTGCTTTGGAATTTATCTCTATCCGCTCCCCGTGCCCTTGCCCTTGCCTGTGTTTGCTGCTCCATTAATTGGCGACCCGATGCTAGAGATTTTCGGGCTAGAGTTCGACGCTGATTGATAAGATTTCACCCGAAATTGCCTCTTCTCCGGCAGCTAATAGCTCCCAAAACGACATCGAAAACACTTTCCCTCGTAAACGGTGGCACAAACGCGGCCATAACTCGTTTGGCAGAGAAGCACCTGCAGCGGAAGTGGCTAACAAAGAAAGCAGCCAGAATAGTGTCCAGAACAGGGAGGATAATCGTCAGTAAGCGATTATAGGTGCAGGGTAATGAGGTTACACCCTATGAACAGAAGAATATAAATATTTTCTCTCAAAAACCGCAACAATTTCTCGTCAGAAGTGAGAGAATTATGGCTTTTTCCAAAAACTCATTAAAAAAGGTAAATTAAAAGAGAACTAAAACCAGAAAAGTGCTCGACAAATCGATGCTTGACAAGACAAAAGATGCGAGAAACAGAAACGACAACAAAGTGATACAAAAACTTGTCCCCCGGACGAGCGAGTTTCATTTGAGACGAGTCCGGTGGTTCAATTGGAAGAGCAAATACCGCTTTCATAAGTCGGCATAAATTAAAAGTGTCAACATAAACAGAGAGCAGCAGGGCAGCCCCGATTAGCATCAAGCGAGGAGCTGATAGTGTTTACTTTTTCCAGCCTGTCAAAGGCAATCTTAATCTTAATCCACACAGACCCAGAAGAGTGGTGTCAGCAGTCCCTCCATACTTTGTTTACATCCCGCAGAGGTTGTGCTAACGCTACCACTTTTATTGTTTCCAGGCAATTCGTGTCCAAGGAGGAGAGCGACATCGAGCACTTGGAGCAGCGGCTGGAGAAAATCATCAAGCTGTGCAATGTGGCTGTCGAGTCGGGCAAGGAGTATGTCAAGAACCAGAGGTAACAATCCGATATCAAGTGCGCAGTTTTTCCATACTCATGAATATTTATCAGCGCCTTTGCCATGTCCCTGTGGGATCTGCAGCAGCACTTCCTCGACAACAAGAACGCTCACAACGCGCTGGGCAAGCTCATCGACTGCTTCCAGGTGGGTCCAAGGTCCCTCCGAATGAATGAGTTTTTATTTACGATTCTAATCCTACAGGAGATGAACAAGTTCCACACGATTCTATTGGACCAGGCTAGTCGGACGGTGCTGAAGAACCTTACTTTGTTCGTGAAGGACGACATCAACCAGGTGAAGGACTACAAGGGGCACTTCCTCAAGGTTTCCGAGGGCTATGACAATGCGCTGATTAAGAATGCACAGGTGAAGTGCCCGGGGCTTCACGTTTGTTTGGGGTGTTAATGGATTGTCTCTCTCCGATTGGCAGGCGAGCAAAAACCGGCCCCAGGAAATGCAGGAGGCAGCCAATATCCTCTCGGCCTCGAAGTCCTGCTTCCAGCACACCGCATTGGACTATGTCAACTATATAACTTTGGCGCAGGCTCGCAAGGTCCCATCAATATTGTCGACGGTAAGGAACTGACATACATATCTCTTATCGGCGCCCCCCCTCTGAGTGTGCCGGCATGGAGTGCCGAGTTTGTGGGATTTTGTTATTGTTATGACGTCACTAAACTGATATGGATGTGCGACTGTGTGGGTTGCATATCTGGAACCATTGATCGGAACCGTTGACTCAGTCCCCCAGGCACTTGGAAATGGAGAGTAGTTTCAGTTCTCTATCAGAAGCGCTCGAAGACGGTCGAAGTGGAGAACCATAGCATAGGTTTATTGTCTTTGGCACGTTTTTGGCTGATCTCTGCATTTATTTTGGCAGCTGCTGGACTACTATCAGGCGTGCGTGACGTACTACCATCAGGGCTTCGACCTGTGCAACGACTTTGACGAGTTCTTTAAGAACATCAGCGAGGACTTGGGTACACTGCGAGGCGATTACCACCAGCTGGAGAAGGCCATGCAGAATCGGCACATGAGCGTGAATCGCTACTGCGACTCCAACACAAACAGCACGTCCAACAAAATCGAGGGCTATCTGTTCAAGAAGAAGTCCAAGGGCTTCAAGACCTGGTGCCGCAGATGGTTCTACCTCAGCGACAACCAACTGGTGTACAGGTGCGCACTCCCATATTCCTACCATCATCCCTGCATCCATATCTTAGACAATCCAATCCATCTGCTTGCCTAGTTAATCGTTAAACTTTTGATTTCTGTGATGTTTTTGTTGTGTGGTGTTATGTGATGTGTTTGGCCGTTGCGCTGAAGTGATTTGGATTCGCATTGCAGAAAACGCAGCAACGAGGACTCGTTCTCTGTCATGGAGGAGGACCTGCGTATATGTAGTGTGCGGCCGGTGAACGAGGGCGATCGCCGCTTCTGCTTCGAGGTCATCTCCCCCACCAAGTGAGCACCAAGTATCCCCTCAGCTGTGAGCTCTGATATTAATATTTTTCTTCTATTCTTTCCCGCTGCAGATCCCACATCTTGCAGGCCGACTCGGCGGACATGCTCTCTCTGTGGATCTCGGCGTTGCAGCACAGCATCGGAGCGGCCATTCAGCACGACTCCACCCACCATCATTCACGGCCTCAGTCCACAGCCACACCAAACGCCCTGCCCGCTAAGCGTAGAATGTGCGTTACTTTCAATCAAATCCTCCGCCATGAGTCACATTGTAAAGCTTTGTCATTTGTTTTCCGACCCCCTATAGCCACTGGGAGGAGTTCCTCAAGATACCGGGCAACGCACAGTGTTGCGACTGCCGCAGTCCCAATCCGCGCTGGGCCTCCATTAATCTGGGAATCACGCTATGCATCGAGTGTTCCGGCGTGCATCGCAGTCTGGGCGTCCACTACAGCAAGGTGCGCTCTCTGACGCTGGACGCCTGGGAGACGGAGAACGTCAAGGTGATGATGGAGCTGGGAAACGAGGTGATCAACAAGATATACGAGGCACGCGTTGGCGAGAACTGCGATCTCCGGCAACCGACAGAGCAGTGCGGCATCGGAGTACGGGAGGCCTGGATCAAGGCCAAGTACGTAGAGCGACGTTTTGTCTGCGGGATGCCCAAGCCCCAGGAGCTCCTGGCCAGCGAGACGGCCGAAGTGCTCAGCATAAGCAGCGGTCAGCTGGAGGAGGGCGACACAAACGTTAAGAAGCGGGCGACGTTGTCGCTGGGCGGAACTCGTAAGTGGTCGGTGAAAAAGTTCCGAAGGAGGCGACAGCAGCGTCCACTTCCGAAAACCCTGAGCGACGATCCAAGCATCTATAATACGTGCAAAACTGGCGATGAATTGGACGACGACGACGATGACGAATCCATAAACATTCCCTCGATGTCGCTGAGCATTTCCCGTGACGATTTGCTGGTAATTGGTGATGACTTGGCGCTGGACACCTTCGAGACGCCGTGCATTTTGGGCAGTGATCAGGAGAGTACGGAGGGTGAGTCCGATCCAGATGTTCCCGACGAGATGCCCTTCTCCCAGCTGGACGCGAACCAGTTGCTTTACAAGGCCTCAGTGGCGCACAACCTGCCGGTGATGTGCATGGCCTTTGCCTTGGGCGCCGACAAAAACTGGAAGAACCCCCTGGACAGGCAGCGGTCGTTCCTCCACCAAGCGGTTATATCCGGATCAGTAATGGCTTGTGAATACCTGCTGTTGAACGGAGCTGCGATCGATGCAGTCGATGAGCTGGGCTACACGGCACTGCATATATCCACGGCCAAAGGACACATTGCCCAGGTGTACTTGCTACTGAAGCACAAGGCCGCCTACGACCTGGCCTCCAGTGACGGCAAGAAGGCCCTAGACATTGCGGTGGATCAAGAAAACGCTGACATCGTAACGCTGTGAGTGAAACATAATTAGATAAACTTAATCTTTAATTGTAATGTGATTTCCTTAGACTTCGATTGACGCGGCTAAATGACGAGATTGGCCCCAACGATGAGTTTAATGGCGAGGATGAGACGTACAGGGACGTCATGAAGGACTTCTCCAACTTCGCATCCAGCCAGCCACGCATGCTGAGGCAGCGAAATGACTCAAACACCCTGGAGTCGCAGCGCAGCTCGCTCACCAATTCCGACTAGCAGCGACCGAAGAAATATGACTAGGGAGCTACTCGTTATTTTGAATTCTGCATCGATTAGTAAGCTAGGTTTATTGGATTGTTGTTGGCTCTACGACTCATTATTCAGAAATGTTGAACGGTTTCGAATTCGTTCCGGGCTCGATTCCCTTAGGTAATCTCACATGAAAGGCGCTTCCGTATTTACAAAAAAAAAAAAGATAATGCATTTTATAATTGTAATTTGCATCCAGATTTCGACTCTCGATTGTTGGCGTTTAGCTTAAGTTTAAAGTTTAGTGGCAATTGCATTCGTATCCTATTCGTAGGGACAAATGACTTTATTAACAATACGAGTATTCGCCGATATTGTACATCATCTTATGTGGTATTTATTAACGATATTGTAAAACGTATGTCTAGCTAGATATTTATGTATAATCCTGTTGAAGAACTGTTCCAATTTGTGTAATTGTTTGCTAATCTGTTTAACGCTGCATGTTTTCTAAATGTTTTAACGCAACCTATTGATATTTGGTGCCAACCATTTGTGAGCCCTCCAGTTCGCGAATAAAGTTGTATGATATTCAAGCAATCCTTGTCCTTTATTTTCTAAGCCTGAAACTCGGCATCGCTCATTTCAGCGTCGGAGGCGGTGTCCTCTGACTTGTTGGAGATCTTGTGCACCGTTTGTACGTGGCGCTGCACGGCACTGCGATCGTTGAACTGCCTGCCACATTCTTTACAGGCAAAGTATATTCCAGAGTGGGTTACCAAGTGTCGACTGAGACCCGACATATGGTGGAAACTGCGCGGGCAGAGATGGCACTTGTGGGAACGTCCGCTATCCAAGTGCACCCGTCTGATGTGCTGATGCAGGTTCGATTTCTGGGCGAAGCAGCTCGAGCAGTGCGGACACTTGTGGCGCTTGGCCCCCGTGTGCGTGTCCATGTGCCGCTTGAGAACCTCGCGTTGTGAGAAGGATTGGTCGCATTCTTCGCACTTGAACGGCTTCACTCCTGTATGGATGATCATGTGGCGTTTCAGGGAACTGGAACACGACAGCTGCAACTCGCAAATGGGACATTTGAGAGAGCCACCCTTGCCGCTTTTTAAGCCCTTGACGTGCGTGTTCATGTGACGGGTGAACATCCTCTCCGTGGCAAAAGCCACCGGGCACAATTGGCACTGGAACGTCTTTATGGTATCCGACACTCTTCCGGCTCTAGGCTGACCTTCACGAGTGGATTGCTTGAATACCAGGTCGTTCGTTCGCTTCTTTTTGGCGGACTGCGGTTCATCGCTGGATTTGTCCTTGGACTGTAACATTTATTATTTAATTATGATTTAAATATAATACTATCAACACCTACCACAATTATTACGTTATCTTCGAAGTTGTAGACCTGTTGCTCCCCAGATATTTCACTGTCCAAGTTGAAGACCACAACATCGGTCATCCCGGAAGGTTTCTCTCCGCTGAATTGAATTTCCCCATTTTCTCTAACTAGAATAAAATGAAATGAAATATAATGTGTTTATTAAATATAAGTACTTACTGTTGTAGGAGGTGCAATCGTTGTCCTCCTCAAAATCAGGAGTAGAGTCCTGTTTGGTATCCTCGGCATTGGTCGAATTGATGATGTAAATACCATCCGCTTCGGTTCCTTCCACATCGCCAGCCCCGACCATCTTGATGTCCCGGAAATCGTCTGCGGCTTGTGCGGCTGCTTCGTCCATATCGATGGTACTCAGTTCAATCTCGTCAGCTGGCAATGACTCCGCATTGCCACTTAAGAGGATCTCTTCATCATCAGTCTTCACTTTTATTGACTGCAAGGAAGGCTTTGAGGTCGTGATCAGACGCCGCTTGGTAAGTGCATTGCTGGCTGGTTTGGGGGAGGGCTGTCCAGCTGGAGAAGTTTTGGTCAGGGACTTTGCCTCAGATTCTTCACTGCTGTCAAAAACCTCCCACATTCCCGCTTTCTTCTCTGTGAGAAAGACCTCCAACTCTCCCACAAGTCGGGCTATCTGTTCCTTGCGTGCCTCCTCGGAGACCTCTTGCCGTAACTCCTCGCGTACCTCGCTGCGTACTTCCTGGGCCAGCTGCTTGCGCAACTCGACGGACAATTTTTGGCGCAGTTCCTCTTGCGACTCCAATAGCCGCTTGGCCAGCTCCTTCTCCTGCTCCTCCTTAGCCGCAACCCGCCGCTTTTCCTCAGCTTCTTCACGAACCTTGTCCTGCTTGCTAATAAAAGCAATTGAGTCCTCGAACTCCAGCTCGTCTTCGTCGTAGTCATCGTCATCCGGATCCTTGCAGAAAACACGGCTTCTTTTCCCAAGACCCAATAGGCGATTGTGCTTCCGCAGCTTCTTCTCTGCCGCCTGACAGCGCTGTCGAAAAAGGAAAAACCTTTCCAGCTGGTATCGGCACTCGCCGCAAATCTTCTTGGGCAGGCTGTCACCCGGTTTGGCGTCCAGGGCTATGCACGCCATTAGGCGGACCGGAATCGACAGCTGCGACTCGTCCTCGGCAAAGATCCCGTACGCCTCCTGGTGCTGCTTCAGACATAGGCGGCAAATAGTTGCCAAATCAGGATAAGACGAAGGCTCTCCCATCGAGTGGTGCTTGAATGTTATTATTTACTACAACTCGATGGCGTCTAAAGGCATTGTACTAGGGTTGTCAGCAAATCAAAATATCGATACATTACTATCGATTCTTATTAATAGGCATTTCCCTGTTATCGGCAAAGTTTCTTTCAAACACAATTGTTTTTGGATTGGAACGAAACATTTAGTTCTGCTTAAAAAAAAATTCATTGAATAAATATTGGCTGAGGTATAGGTCATATAGGCCGCCCCATGCATTTCCCCATTTTCAAGGGAGTCCATGGGAAAAATTGACAAAAAATGGAATCGAATATGGGTTCCCAGGTTTTGATGCAGTTTGGTAGCAAATCGATCCACAAATCGTTGAAGGTACTCCGTTCTATGATCGGATCAATATTGGGAGAGATATGGACATCTCTGTGGGCCATATAGGCCGCTCCTTGCATTTCCCCATTTTCAAGGGAGTCCATGGGAAAAATTGACAAAAAATGGAATCGAATATGGGTTCCCAGGTTTTGATGCAGTTTGGTAGCAAATCGATCCACAAATCGTTGAAGGTACTCCGTTCTATGATCGGATCAATATTGGCAGAGATATGGACATCTCTGTGGGCCATATAGGCCACCCCATGTATTTCCCCATTTTCAAGAGAGTCCATGGGAAAAATTGACAAAAAATGGAATCGAATATGGGTTCCCAGGTTTTGATGCAGTTTGGTAGCAAATCGATCCACAAATCGTTGAAGGTACTCCGTTCTATGATCGGATCAATATTGGCAGAGATATGGACATCTCTGTGGGCCATATAGACCGCCCCATGCATTTCCCCATTTTCAACAGAGTCCATGGGAAAAATTGACAAAAAATGGAATCGAATATGGGTTCCCAGGTTTTGATGCAGTTTGGTAGCAAATCGATCCACAAATCGTTGAAGGTACTCCGTTCTATGATCGGATCAATATTGGCAGAGATATGGACATCTCTGTGGGCCATATAGGCCACCCCATGTATTTCCCCATTTTCAAGAGAGTCCATGGGAAAAATTGACAAAAAATGGAATCGAAAATGGGTTTCCAGGTTTTTATGCAGTTTGGTAGCAAATCGATCCACAAATCGTTGAAGGTACTCCGTTCTATGATCGGATCAATATTGGCAAAGATATGGACATCTCTGTGGGCCATATAGACCGCCCCATGCATTTCCCCGTTTTCAACAGAGTCCATGGGAAAAATTGACAAAAAATGGAATCGAAAATGGGTTCCAAGGTTTTGATGCAGTTTGGTAGCAAATCGATCCACAAATCGTTGAAGGTACTCCGTTCTATGATCGGATCAATATTGGGAGAGATATGGACATCTCTGTGGGCCATATAGGCCACCCCATGTATTTCCCCATTTTCAAGGTAGTCCATGGGAAAAATTGACAAAAAATGGAATCGAAAATGGGTTCCAAGGTTTTGATGCAGTTTGGTAGCGAATCGATTCACAAATCGTTAAAGGTACTCCGTTCTATGATCGGATCAATATTGGAAGAGTTATGAACATCTCAGTGGGTCATATAGGCCGCTTCTTGCATTTCCCCATTTTCAACAGAGTCCATGGGAAAAATTGACAAAAAATGGAATCGAAAATGGGTTCCAAGGTTTTGATGCAGTTTGGTAGCAAATCGATCCACAAATCGTTGAAGGTACTCCGTTCTATGATCGGATCAATATTGGCAAAGATATGGACATCTCTGTGGGCCATATAGACCGCCCCATGCATTTCCCCATTTTCAAGGGAGTCCATGGGAAAAATTGACAAAAAATGGAATCGAAAATGGGTTTCAAGGTTTTGATGCAGTTTGGTAGCGAATCGATTCACAAATCGTTAAAGGTACTCCGTTCTATGATCGGATCAATATTGGAAGAGTTATGAACATCTCAGTGGGTCATATAGGCCGCTTCTTGCATTTCCCCATTTTCAACAGAGTCCATGGGAAAAATTGACAAAAAATGGAATCGAAAATGGGTTCCAAGGTTTTGATGCAGTTTGGTAGCAAATCGATCCACAAATCGTTGAAGGTACTCCGTTCTATGATCGGATCAATATTGGCAAAGATATGGACATCTCTGTGGGCCATATAGACCGCCCCATGCATTTCCCCATTTTCAAGGGAGTCCATGGGAAAAATTGACAAAAAATGGAATCGAAAATGGGTTTCCAGGTTTTTATGCAGTTTGGTAGCAAATCGATCCACAAATCGTTGAAGGTACTCCGTTCTATGATCGGATCAATATTGGGAGAGATATGGACAGAGATATATTATATATGGAGAGAGATATTGGTAGCAAATCGATCCACAAATCGTTGAAGGTACTCCGTTCTATGATCGGATCAATATTGGCAGAGATATGGACATCTCTGTGGGCCATATAGACCGCCCCATGCATTTCCCCATTTTCAACAGAGTCCATGGGAAAAATTGACAAAAAATGGAATCGAAAATGGGTTGCAAGGTTTTGATGCAGTTTGGTAGCAAATCGATCCACAAATCGTTGAAGGTACTCCGTTCTATGATCGGATCAATATTGGCAGAGATATGGACATCTCTGTGGGCCATATAGGCCACCCCATGTATTTCCCCATTTTCAAGAGAGTCCATGGGAAAAATTGACAAAAAATGGAATCGAAAATGGGTTCCAAGGTTTTGATGCAGTTTGGTAGCAAATCGATCCACAAATCGTTGAAGGTACTCCCTTCTATGATCGGATCAATATTGGCAAAGATATGGACATCTCTGTGGGCCATATAGACCGCCCCATGCATTTCCCCATTTTCAAGGGAGTCCATGGGAAAAATTGACAAAAAATGGAATCGAAAATGGGTTCCAAGGTTTTGATGCAGTTTGGTAGCGAATCGATTCACAAATCGTTAAAGGTACTCCGTTCTATGATCGGATCAATATTGGAAGAGTTATGAACATCTCAGTGGGTCATATAGGCCGCTTCTTGCATTTCCCCATTTTCAACAGAGTCCATGGGAAAAATTGACAAAAAATGGAATCGAAAATGGGTTCCAAGGTTTTGATGCAGTTTGGTAGCGAATGGAGCCACAAATCGTTGAAGGTACTCCCTTCTATGATCGGATCAATATTGGCAAAGATATGGACATCTCTGTGGGCCATATAGACCGCCCCATGCATTTCCCCGTTTTCAAGGGAGTCCATGGGAAAAATTCACAAAAAATGGAATCGAAAATGGGTTCCAAGGTTTTGTTGCAGTTTGGTAGCGAATGGAGCCACAAATCGTTGAAGGTACTCCGTTCTATGATCGGATCAATATTGGCAAAGATATGGACATCTCTGTGGGCCATATAAGCCGCCCCATGCATTTCCCCGTTTTCAAGGGAGTCCATGGGAAAAATTGACAAAAAATGAAATCGAAAATAGGTTCCAAGGTTTTGTTGCAGTTTGGTAGCGAATGGAGCCACAAATCGTTGAAGGTACTCCGTTCTATGATCGGATCAATATTGGCAGAGATATGGACATCTCTGTGGGCCATATAGGCCGCTCCTTGCATTTCCCCATTTCTAAGAGAGTCCATGGGAAAAATTCACAAAAAATGGAATCGAAAATGGGTTTCCAGGTTTTGATGCAGTTTGGTAGCGAATGGATCCACAAATCGTTAAAGGTACTCCGTTCTATGATCGGATCAATATTGGAAGAGTAATGGACATCTCTGTGGGCCATATAAGCCGCCCCATGCATTTCCCCGTTTTCAAGGTAGTCCATGGGAAAAATTGACAAAAAATGAAATCGAAAATAGGTTCCAAGGTTTTGTTGCAGTTTGGTAGCGAATGGAGCCACAAATCGTTGAAGGTACTCCGTTCTATGATCGGATCAATATTGGCAGAGATATGGACATCTCTGTGGGCCATATAGGCCGCTCCTTGCATTTCCCCATTTCCAAGGGAGTCCATGGGAAAAATTGACAAAAAATGGAATCGAAAAAGGGTTCCAAGGTTTTGATGCAGTTTGGTGGCGAATCGATCCACAAATCGTTAAAGGTACTCCGTTCAATGATCGGATCAATATTGGCAGAGATATGGACATCTCTGTGGGCCATATAGGCCGCCCCATGCATTTCCCCGGTGAAAATTTAGCAAAGATACACACTTTTCTGTGGGCCACATTAGCTCGTCCCACGCCTTTCCCAATTTTCAAGGAGCACTTTGACAATTTTATTTTTTAGTAAATAATTATCAGTAAAAGGGAATTTATTTATGTTTAACGCCGTTACTAATTCTAAAAAAAAATGTCATTGAATAAAAACTTATATTGCAGTAGGAAAATTATGAAACGCTTCGATTCCTCTTATCTGCCCCTCTAAGCCGACAGGGCACGCAATTTGGGCTTTTAGCGTGAAATTCGGATGGCTTCATGAACCTGGTCTTGTGCGTGCGACAAAGTCTAGCTGGAGATTTAACTGGCGTCTTGGGTTGCTTAATTGGGCTGCTGAATCGTACTTTTTTCTGACTTGGCTCTGTCTTCAAGGGAACTTCTTTTGTTCTTTTTATGGTTTTAGGCGATTTTGCATCAACTAAAAAGACATCCCTATGGCATTCCTCACGCAGGTGGGAAAGCTGGGTGTCGGTCATGTTAATTTCCACCATTGGCACAGGTACAATCACCTCGGAGGCAGGAGTACATGTAGGAATTTCCGAGTTGTTCGAGTTTGTAGGGGGATCCGGTTCATCGTCTGAAATGCATTCGGTTGATATTTTGATTGTATAAAGGCAGACACAACTTACCTACAAGGTCCACCAGGCTCACGTTGACAGGATTCGGATCTTCCTCTCCGCCTTCTTCGTAAAAACCATCGACTATCTCGGAGGTGACGCTTTCAGAACCATGGAATTGCTCAAAGGCCGTTTCGTTCCGTTTCCGAATGAAGAAATTCTCAACTTCTTCAAAAAGGTCGTTGAGGACACCAAGACGCACCTGTTGGCTGGCCTGTTCCATCAGCACCTCCTCAAGCTCTTGTCGCACCTCATCCTCAATCTCTGCACGCACAGCCTGCTTACAATTGGCCAGTAACTCTCTTTTGTATGCGTTGATTTCATTACGTATGAGCTTTGCTGCCTGCTTCCGCCACTGAGCGTTGCTCTCGGAACAGGCACTGCCTGTGCATCTGGCCACATCTTGTAGCGCACTATTGTCCTCGTCCTCCAAGTCGATTCGCTCGTTGCGCCTTAATTTCCTGTCAGCTGCCTGGCATCTGCGGCGGAAATGATGGTACTCTTCGAGACGCAGGCGGCAGGCAGAACAAATGTATTGAGGCAAACCATCCGTAGGATCAACCTCAACCGATGTACAGGCCATAATTTTTACGGCAGTCGACACCGAAAAAACCGAAAAGTTGGCGTCCTTTGCCAGACAAAGGCGGCATACTTTCATCGTTGTACGTTATTCCCTAGCGTTTGGCCAATAATAAACCAATTCTTCAATATAAAACAAAAAATGTTTATTATAGTTTTAGAAAAATGTATATTGGTTTAATTATAACACACTAAAACCCTATAACTAATATAATATTGTTAAAAATGGGGTTTGAATGGTGTATAATATCTTTTCAGTGTTACCAAATAGCAAAAAAATGTCTAATTCCAAAAAAAGTGTTGAAAAAGATTTTTAAAAAATGTTTGTTCTATTCATTTAAATAGATTTTCTTTCCACTCGTTTTTATTTAATGATAATTATAAATTATTTTTAATTTTCTAATATTTCTTTTACGGTTTTCATATATATTATCATACATATTCCAATTATAAAAAGTGAATTCATAACCGGTATATTCATGTACAGGTTCGCTAAATTTTTTAAATATTTGTAGCTCATACCATTTAGTATTTTTGGTAACAAACCGGTTCATCAACCTATCACCGAAGTGGCAACGCCAAGAGTCCTTCCACATAGGCGGGTTATTTTAAAAGTCGAAGAAGAATAAGTACCAACGAACAAACAACCAAAGAAACCAAAATGAAAAGACCATAATATTTATCAAACAATTTCAATATAATTCATTAAATATAAGGTATAAATACGCAGTTAACTATTAAGTATTATATACAAAATTACAATAAAGTATTCAGTCACTATAATGCTTCATTTCTATATACAAAGTACAAAATGTTTATATATCCAATGGCTGGAACGCGCTCCGCCGCACTCGCACTCAAACTCGATTTCGCAATTTAATAAATTATGCAATTCAATTCCATTAAAAATATACAGTAACAGTCGTCTGAAGAAAAAATTGGTGCATGCTTCTTTCTTGTTTTTATCTCTCGCATTTCATTTAGGATTTGTGCCAAGGATTGCCTACTTATATCTAGGGATGTTTGCAAAAACACAAAAAGTCAAGGACGTGTGTGTAACAGTTTCGAATTCATATTTTTTCTTTTGATTTCGTTTGCTCTGGCTATATGATATCCTTTTTTTTTGCTGTCTCCATATGGGTGGGTGTTTTGTGTGTGTTAAATAAATAATAGCGATCGGTATTAATCATATTCAACATTGAAATACATCAATCATTAGGCATATACATAACTACAAAATATAATACAATTATTAGGCCGGGTCTTGGGAGGCGCAGGACCTAATCATGGCGCCAGCTTTGCGGCAGCACGTAGTCCTTGATCTTGTACAGCGCCTCGGCATACCAGTGAATACCGTTCTGCCGCTCTGCGGAACTTTCCTTTGTGTGGTCCTTAGAGCTGCGCAGCTGATCCTTGGCCGGCAGCCACGCCTCCAGGGTGGAGAGTAGACGCATGGGCGCCAGGCCCCAGTGAGCCAGGGACTGACTGTTGATCACCGCGTAGCAGCTGGCGGCCACCGAGTTGACCACAATAGTGCCTTCGCGGGTGAGAGGCGCCACCACGCCCTTGCTCCGCACACTTTCCACTTTGATGACCTGATCCGGTCGCAGCTCTCCCGTCTGCTCGTTCCGGACGAGCACGTGCTGTCGCTCCTCGATGCGGTCCGCGAAGGTGAAGGTCAGCTCCTGGCGCTCCGGCTGCCATACGCTCACCAAATGCGCCGGCGTAACCGTCAGCACTGCTCCGCCCGCCGTGTGCAGGCGTACGAAGTTCTGCATCTGCTCCAGGTTGCGGTCCATGAAGAGGATCACCTCGCTGTAGACAGGCTGGCCGTTGGAGGTCATGCTCAGGACGCGGTCTCCAATAGAGAGCTCGCCTAGCGGTTTCCTCACACCGCCCTCCAGCAGGGCAGTGCTCTCTGGCGTAAAGCATCCATGGACATGGGAGCTGATCGAGGAATCTGCAAGTGGAAGAAGGAAAGAAATTGATTAGATTTTGAATTTTCGGTAACATAGATAGAATTTTTAATGAAAGTAAAGTGTAATCCCCCTGTTCTCTGCACTCCTTGCTCAGATCATAAAGATTTATTACCGATTTGAGATAACATTTTTCACCCGAGTGTAGTTGGCCCAGGTAATGGCATTAGTTGCTAATCTAATTTGGCGTTAAGCATCCAATTGCCAAACCCAACAAGTCAAAAAGGTTTTCACAGATCGATCCCCGGGGCTGGCCGGTCACAGCCCAAACTGAAACAATGGGCTCCGAAAAAAGGACTGACTCAAAAGGACTGCCTTTTGCGGCTTGCCAACAAGCCAGGAACATAATGCGATCGAAGGAGGATCGGAGATCTCCGATCTTCAATCTACAATCTGCGATCTGCCAGGCCGTATCAATAACATGCGGCACGGCGGTCGTGTGTTTTTGTTTTCGGCATCGTCTTCGGCTTCAGCTTGCACAAAAATTGTGATCTTGTTTTTCCTACAAGATTAGCCGTGTGGGATCAGCCAAATCCGAATGCGAACTCGACTCGAGCCAAAGCGGCTTAGTTTCTCCAAAACGGAGACGGAGAAGGAGAAGGGATGTGCCAGGTAGCAGTTTGCGGCATTGTTTTCCCAACAGCCCATATAGCAGCCTTTTTAGCAACCTGTTCGCAATTACCGAACATGCTGCAACCCACTCCTGCAACCACATTAATCATCATTAATGGATATTGGGTTACAGGCATCAGGCATCAACAAAAAAGGGGCCACCCAGCTAGACGTGGAAATATTGGGCTGCATTTTTAGAACTTTCTCTCGGGGGCTCACACGCACATTTCACACCCGAAGCGCCGCCGCCATGTCCATTGGCCATTGGCCACCGCCACCGCCGCCTCAAATGCTGTAAATGCTTGTAAAATTCAAATTAAAAATTCCAGACCACTAACAGCGCGCGCGCTTTATTATAATGAGTGGCCATAAAGTGGCCTTGTTGTTGCTGCGCCGACGGATGTTGCTGCTGCAACCCAAAAAATTCCAACGAAAATGCACCTTCCCAAATACCAAATACCCGAAATTCCCATTGATGCATTTTGGTAAACAGTCCGGCCGACGGACTGAAAAGTGTAGAAACAATAAAAATCGGATTAAATACATATGGTCAGCGGTCTATAAAACCCATAATCGATGGGGACCGGGAGCCGAGCCCAGGAGGGACACAAAGGGCGGGGCTGGGGGCAGAGGAAGCGCGGTAGTAACAAGAAAAATTGGTGTGAAATCTACCTTCTTACCAACAAACAACAACAAAAAAGAAGCGGACCTGGAAAAAACAGAAGAACCAGTAACAAAAGACAAAAAATAAAACCAAGTAGAGGGAATGACACGGCCAAGAAGGGAAACAAAATCTCAGGCATCGTCTTCGGCGTCTCCGTTGGCGGCGGTGAGTGGAAAGTGAAGAACTTGAAGGGTCATAAATTAATAAACCATTAAAGTGGTTAAAATTATCGTTATTTTATCTTTGTTGTGAAGACTAAACTGATAAATTATTACAAAACAGAGGACAGCCGCTCCGCTCCGACCACTTGTTGTTGTTGTTGTTGTTGTTGTTGCCTGTGGTGACTGATCGTTTGGACAGCATTAACATGAACATGCAACAACAACAGCAACAGCAACACTGGGGCTTGGGGCTTAATGCGCGCGCGCGACACTCCAACAACAAAACAACAACAACAACAATAGACAGCCAGCAGCAACAACAAAAAGAGAGAAAAAAAAAATTAGTGTCGACAAAAAGGTTTACAGCCATTACTCTTCGTCGCTGGGCTGGTGTTGTGTTGCTTTTGGCCTTACTTTGGCTGCTGCTGCTGTTTAGGCCACGAGAAAACGAAAGACTTAGGCAGCGAACTCACAGCGCACCGAATGCTGTGCCAAAACTGTCATAAGCCAGTGGTTTATGTGCAGCCCGGCTATCAGCAATCAATCGCTTGGTAATTTATTGATAGGCCCACGGCCACACAACACATGGCCAGGGCGAAGAGTGGGGGGGTAGAGTGCCGGGACCACACACATGGCAGGACAGGCTGTGTCCTTTTGCCACTTGTTGTCGGTGCAGTCTTTTGATTTTCAGCTCAGGGGTCAAACACAGACAGGCAAAATGACAGCAGGATCCAGCAGGATCAAAGACGAGCGGCTCCTTTCATAAGCAATTAGAATCAATGAGCAAGGACACTTGGCTCCGATGTCCTTTGTAATCTTTATGAGCCGCCAAGCCGAAGGAGGAGAAAAGTCAAAATATTGTGACTGCGTGTGTGGGAAAAAGGCGTTCCAAGAGTTGTAATTGCAGACGAGAATTGTGGACAGGGACATGAAAGGGAAAAATCCCTTATAGCCGCATGGGAAAGCAATGCAAAAAGCAAAAAGAAGGAAATCTTGGCGAGAAAACTTAATTGTCTTGGCCTGTTTTGGTTGGCTGGTCGGCAAATGCATGGAGCATTTTCCTCTCTCTTGTTATTTGGTCTTTGGGGCAGTTTCGTTATGTATCGTTATGTTTCGGGGAAAACTGGTTGCTGGCCATAATGGCTACAACTCACAGATACACACCTATGCCCACACTCACACACCTATGTATGTATGTATAGCCTGGGACTCATTCGCCGGAGTCTTAACTGATGATGCTAACTTGCTGCGTTTGGTTTTTGGTGTTCCGTGTGTCTTCAGGGTTTCCGAGCCTCTTTTTTTCAATTAGGCCCGCGCTCAGGTTTTAGCCCGGCATTTAATTCATCTTTTGCCTGTTTCGGTTGCCTGCCTCTTGGCCAGTTTGCCTGTTTGGCCGTTTGGCTGCCTGAGAAACGCTTTGGGTGTCGTATCATCAATTCGTTTAATTTGACAGGCGCAAACCTAAACATGTCAAAACAGCACACAGCCCCAGCAAGTTGCCGCCTCTGCCTGGCCGACTCTTTTCGGGTCCGGTTTTCGAGACTTTGTTGCCTGGCTGCTCTTCCCCTTTTTTTCCTCATTTTTTGTTTTATATTTTTTCCCCCCTCTTACAGTGAGCCGGAGGAACTGCAGCCGTGGCCAAATTGGCGGAGCAAAGTGCAGGGGCAGGGGGCCTGAAATGAAATTTGCCAACGCCTGTCAGCTTAGCGATCGCCAGTACGAAACATGCGAAATTACGCTTGTTAGTGTCACTTCTGGCTAACTGACCAGGCCCACCCATCAGCCATCACCCCTCGAGCATGGAACATTACTTGTTATTACAATGTCACTGCAATAACTCGAAATTGGGAACAATTGGGAATAACTCCATGGGGACTTTGGATATAATATAGTGTAATACCGAGAAACCTCACAATTGCTTTTAGAAATATTTCTAGAAACAGCTTTTCTAACAAACTCAGCTTTTTAAACTAATTAGTTTAGTTAAAAATAATAAGAAACTAATTTAAGAAACCAGATGTCTTAAGCAAACTCTTCTTTTAATTATTTTTTCTTTTAAGCTAAGATTGAATACATTTTTTTGAAGCTGTTTATTCGAAACTCCCAAAACAAGTATAAAAAGTATATACATAAATAATAAAGATAATTACCTGATTTAACGGAGCAGTATATATGACGTCGACTGACGTAGGATACCCAGTCGAAACCAGCCTCCACCGCCAACCTGGCCAACATGCCGTACTTGGACTGGTCGCGATCCGAGGTGGCAATGGTCACAGCCCGACCCTCGTAGTGCAGCGACTCCGCGCCGTGCTGGTGATCCTCGTCCCAGGACTCGGCGACCAGGAGACGGACTCCGGGCCACTCGTTCATCACCGAGTAGGCCAGCACGTTGAGCTTCTCCTTGCAGCGCTGGAAGAGATGGGAAGAGGTAAGAGATCGATTAAGTTTCGTTTAATAGCCCAGACGCAGACGCCATGTTTAATTCGCTCGAAGCGCCAAGTGGGAGCAACAGAGATGGATATAGTGTGTGCGTGAGTGTGGAGGGAGGGGCGTGGCAAGCGGGAGTTCATTCTGGTGGCCCAAAAGGGCTGGTGTTCATTACTTTGTTTCTCATTCTCTTTGGAGGGAGCAGTGCCGCTTTGGACTAGGTATTTGCTTTTTGGACTGTGTGAGTCTGCCCTTTTTTCAGCTTTTTCTGTTTTGGTGGTCGCATCCTTTGAACCTGTTGCTGCACAACCTCAACAAACAGCCAAGGAGTTTTTGGTGCCCCGAGTGGTGTTTGCCGAGTGCCGAGTTCCCTTTCTGGCCAAAGGCTTGTTTGCAGTTCAAACACTGACCCTACTAACCCACGCTCATGGGTAAATAATAACAATAATGCCGGGACCTTTATGGATGGACCTTTATTTTCGATCCTCTCCTCTCTTTGTTTTTCCTGTCGATAATATATGAAAACGCTTACTTTTTGTTTAACAATGTGGTGGGTGCTCTGCCCGTCGTTTGTCGGCTTGTTTCCATTTGATTTTTTAAATCCATGAGCGGAGAAATGCCAGCCAAGCAAAAAGGATTCGTATAAGTCTATGCAAATATTTGAGACCCAAAAAAAAAAGAGATCTTAGAATCGGAGAAGGTATCTAGAAGATGCAGAGCCACAAAATCAATTATCAACGGGCAAGCGGACAAAGGACAGTGACAGGATGTTGCCTTTTTGTGTGCAAACAGACAGCGCATGAAATCAATTTGCCGGCCAAGGATCCTTTTTTTCGAGCAAACCACAGCCGATCAATTTTTGCCTTTTTCGGTTTTATGTTTTGATGAGGTGTGGATCTCCGGCTGTGTGTTTGCTATTATTTGGCCCAAACAAGGAGGTCCGAATTTGTCACACAGCCAATGCCGGTTGCCGCAAACTGTGGCAAATCGGCAATCAGGACAGTGAGCGAGGTGGCAGATCCGACCCGCGCATTCCTGGGAAGAGTTCAATGAAATTTGCCTGCCCAGTCCGGTCTTGTGGGCTTGTCCGCTGCTGCTGCAACTTTGCTTTATTAAAAGGCTTAACCAGTGGAGAGCCAAGTCGAGCCGTGCTAATGAGCACAAAAGCGTAACGCGAAACGGCAAACAGTTTGAGTCCGAGATGGACCTGGACACGGACCCCGGCATGGGCATCGAGATGGAGGTAAGAGAAAAAAAAGGTGAAAAACAAACGCTTTTGTCTTAAGCACTGCCAACGATGTTTACCCAACATGCTAATGCATTGAGTTCGAATTGAAAAATCGATGCAGCGAAGAGCAAACAAGCGAGAAGAGGTTCCAACTCCAACTCCGACTACGACTACGACTCCAAATCCAAATCCAAATCCAGCATCGTTTGCCGACGGGTGCGTAAGGTAAACATTTAGAGGCGGCGTCGGCGGCCCAAAAAGATGGCTAAATAATGTGTGTGCCTTGTAAGTGGCCGTTAGACAACAGCGTCAAGTGTAAATAAGCCCTGGCAGCACATATCCCCCTGCATTCCTTTATCCCTGGTGCTGCCCCTGCTCCCTGCCACTACCCAACGAAAGCTGCATTAATTAGACATTCAACAAGGTGTGAACTTTGCCCAGCCATTACCCCGAAAAAAAGGGGAAATCGAACCACGCCCCATTTTTGTTTACACGCATCTGCATTTGATCCGATCCCCTACAGCTTTTAAGGTCTTGGCCGAAAGATCTTGGCCAGTGGATGGATCTTCGGCTCTTGATGCGTTTTTAATTGCCACGCCACTGCAGTTTTATTGATTTAAATCGTCTGGCTGGCTGCCAATTTGACGCTTTTAATGGTCCGGGCGAAATTATTATGGCACGAAGATTATTAGGCACTCATCATCATTAGCGAAGTGGTCGTTGGTTGGATCCCCGCTGCCGCTATTAGTCCCGAACTCTCTGGATCTTTGTTTGTTTTCGGAGTCCAGTCAGAGTCCCCGTCACAGTTCAGGTCCCAGTCCCAAGTTACCCTGATTTTATTTTCGCCAAGCAAACCAAAGGCGAGGCGTCTCGGATTACTTGCCCCAGGAAGAAAAAAACCGACGATTAGGAAACGACACAATTTAACGACATAATTCAAGTGCGCATTAAGTTACGCCAGGGGAGTCACCCCTTTTTGCGTTTTTTATGTGATTTTTTGTGTGATTTTGTTGGCCAGGCCAGATGCACGTGCTATGCAGTGCTGTAGGAGAGTGTAAGCAGATATGCCATATCCTTTGATTCCTGGCACTGATTGCCATCGGAGGAAGCTCAGAGGAAGCGAAAACTTACAAATGACACAGGATATACCTCAAAGGCCGACAAAAAACGGAGGAAATCACGTCACCCACCACACACGCTTTATGTGTGTCAACAGCCCGGGATTCAGGGGAGGATCGAGCTCCAAAGACCGAGAAGGTGGGCCACTTGAGAGAGCCCTGGATGAGAGCTCTTTTGGCAGCCACTTAGGTGGCAACTTAGAGCCCATCAGTCAGCAGGTCGCTCTGTGTGGCCCACTCGAGGAGGCCACAGATTTCCTTTTCCTCACTTAATTGGCAAACTTAGATGAGGCTGATTGATTCAAGTGCAGGGTTAATGCCAATCCGCCGCCGAATCTGTTTATTTGTGTTGCAAATCTATTCACAGCTCTTCATTAGAAACGCGGGGGAGTCCTCCTGCCCAGCCGCGGCAAACCCTTTGATTGTTTATGCTGATGCCTCGGCAGCGGCGCAATTATTACAGCGCAAAAAAGATTCCATAAATCGTATAAGGCCAATATATAAAAAAAGGGAGAAAAAAATCCAGCCTGAACCGACGACTGAAGTTTTAATTAATCAGAAACCGAGGGAATGTGACTGTGTTTACGGAATCTCGAGAAATATCTCGACATTCGGGCTCCAAAGTCTGCTCCTGTCTGTTTATTTTCGTGGATTATAAATGGCACGAATTAAAAGGGAGGTAAGTCTTTATCGGATTAACGAGAGATCGGGAGTGGGGTTTGGATGCCAAAATTGAATTCATCTCACTTGCTAAATAAATAATAGTTCGAAAATAAAAAAGAGCCAATCGGTTTTAAAATTTAAAGAAAACTCTAATAAAAAAAGCCAAACTCTGTTTTATTACCCAGTGTATGGTTTCTCCAAACTCTTCCTAAATCTTCTATTATCTATATTTTAAGACCTCTGGAAATGTAAAAAGTTATTAGCAATTTGCATAGACTTGGGGGTCTCAGATCTCCGGGGCGGCCCCCACTCTTTACAAAACGCTCGTAAATCTCGCGTCAAATAAATGTCCATAAAGGGGAAGGCGTCATTTTATTGTTATTAATTAAATGCTATTAATTTGCAGAAATCGTAAATTAAATCTCAGTTGTGGCCTATTGCCTCACCTGTGTCTCCCCCTGTCACTCCCCCGTGACCCTGCCACATTTAATGTGCCCCGGCTGGGCCGCAAAAGTCATTTGGAGGCTCTCAGCTTGGAGGAGGCAGGTAAGAGAGACCCAGGCCGGGTCTTAAATGATAAGCGCCATAATCCCTGATGTGTGATTAACTTTGATGATGAGTTATGAGCCGCACATTGGCACTGATGGGGCTGCCAAGGAGGGGATCGACGGAAAGGGGGCCCGTGACTTGCAGGAATCGGGAGACAAGACCGAGAGCCATGTGAAATGTGAGTCACTCGCCCAGCAGTAATGTGATAGCCGCGACGCGATCGCTGATCGCAGATCGCAGTTCTCGCTCGCGATCTTCTCCGGGGCAAGTTCATAAAAGTTTTATGCAAATAAAGCAAAAGGCAAAGAGTCCGAGAGCAAATATCGATGGCATTTTGGAGCAACAAATCCTTGAACATTCGCGCTTGAGTGCCCTCGTAAAAGTATCAAATTGATTAATAATAATATAAAAGCATCGCACACACAAAAGCAAAACAAACACTGCGGTTTATGGAGATCCGCTCAGTGGGGCGATCCCCGGCCTGCCATTTGGCAATTTGTCCACTTTGCCTGACTGATGTTTGTTTGATAAGTTTGATTACTTTGTTGAGGACCATCCTGGGGATACATATACAAGCCCTGCCCTGGAATGTTCCCACGAAGAGAAGAGTTTGCTTATCTTGGCATTTGACGTGATTTGATTTGAGTTTGGCCAAAAAGAAAACGAAACCGAGACTCTGACATCATCATCCCGCACACTGTCTTCTGATCTTTTGTCATAATAGGATCAATTTTTGAGTCATAATGTTCTATTAGAGTGCCTTGCGGCTGTATTCTGTGGGCTTACTTTGATTTGATTTGATTTGATGCATGTGTCTGGCTTGAGTGGTGGGGGACACAATATTAAAAAGAGGACTGGAAGACTGAAGACTGAAAACTGGCAACTGGTATCTGGCAACCGGCAACCGGCAACTGGGACTGCATGCATGTCAATAATCATATCGGATTACCCCATTGGCTTTGCCCTCAGCCCCATTGTTGCTACAATTTATGAAATTTTAGAACTTATGCTGCGGCTTTTGACGCATTCTTCTCTGTCCGTCCGTCCATTTGCTGTGCTGTCCGTCTGTCCGCCCGCTGTCCGTTTGTCCGCTGCGGTTTCTGGTGCTCGTCTAATCCAGTCAGCAAGGCGTGTTGCATAGACAACACATTACTTTAATTACCTGCATTGCCCGTGCAATGACTTGTCATAAGCTCTGGCATTTTACGATGCCTGCTCTACGGTGGCTTGGCTGCCGTTTCGTCTGATTCGGTTTTATTGTTTACAGCCAATGCTGCTGACAATCTGCAATTTGCCATTTGTTTATGCAACCCACACAGCACTCACGGCCACTAGCTGCCTTGGCTAGCTGCCTTTTTAATGGCCAAAACGAATTGTTTACCAGCGGAAATTTACGCACAGTAAGTATCCAAAAATCAAAAACATAAAATACAATTTAGTTGCGCTGCTGGTTTTCTGGGACAGAGGTCTCCCAGCCTCCGGACCAACTCTCAATGTCACTCGGTAGCCTGCGAAACGGTTGCAGTTGTAAATATTTGCCATTGAGCACAACAGGATTTTATGGGCGCGAGTGTCCTTGGGCAGTTAGTCAAATGCCTGGAAGGCCTTGGCTATGCTTTGACCTTTCGCTGTCCTTGACAATCGCTGATGTCACGGGCGATATTACAATATAGGATAGGTGCTGCTGCCGTGTTAGTGCAACTGTTAACCGTTTGTCGGTTCTGAACAGGCTGCTTTATATGGATTGCATATCAAATTCAAGGTAACTGCCACAAATGTTTCTCTCGGCCATTTAAGAGTCCCCCGATGGGCGCGTGGCAGTTGCAAACGGCCATTTGTGAAAGTTAAGTGAAATTTTAGAAGCAGAACAACTGTTTCGGTGATTAATCATCCGATACTGCAGTACGCCAATCTTAGCCAGATCTTCAAGTGCCAGAGTCGTAAATAATTAAATTGAAAGTCATTATGGCACAAGTGTTGAATTACACTCTTAAATCAATATATTAATTTCGTGGCTAATCTGTCTACTAGTAGTTTTGATTATTTATTTTGGAAAATATTTGCTCCAAATCGTGGTCAAGGAAAGTGGAAGTCGGCCGTAAAAGTTTAATAGCTCGTTTATGGTCGCTTATCAAGGGATGAGTGCGTTATTTTTAACACCTAGTCAGCACTTAAAATTTCATTAAAATAACAAAAGTTTTTGCGATAAGGTGGCGTCCCCGATAAGTGTGCCACGGTCCGCTTATGGAGGCCTGACTGTACCTCGGCCCCGTTCCCTGCAAATGGCAATACTAATTGGAACTTCTGTCGCCGGAATTAAGCACTTGTTGAAGATGGTTTTTGTTTTTGCACTCTGGAAAGCATTCTTCATTAGGCCCCTATCTACAGGGATACTTTCACGAAACCCCTCTTGGGCCGGACGATAAGATATTGCTATTATTCGACTTAGCTGGTGTCTTAGCACACATTTTTTCTGCAGCCAATAAATAGAACTAGAGGCGACCTATAAGCGATTGCACCGGAAAAAATATTTCAAGATTTGTGGGAGACTTTGAACCAAGTTGGCTTTAAAGATTAGGTCTCTAGAGATTCAGACAACAAAAAAAGTATTTTTTCTATTTTTTTAAGCTATTTTTTTCACTGTCCTATGAATGTTGGCAAATAAACCCCCCAAGTGGCCGAGTGTGAGTGTAAATTAGTCGGCGAACAAGCTACTAGCAGGTCGCTTATCAGACAAACACCGGCGATAAGCGGCACCGCTCGCGTGCCTCGCTTGGGGGCAGACAGGTGGGCGGGCGGTGGACGGTGGTGTATGGGCAGGTATACTTATAGCACTTAATCCGGCCATACTCGAGTCTCTGTTTGTTGTTCGTGGCGAAATCGAAATCGAAAACGCATTCGCAATGTTGATTGATTGAACTATTTGCCAAGATGATCCCCCGTATCGATTGGACAGGAGGTTGTTGAACGCACTTTTGTTTGTTTTTTTTTTTTTTTATGAAGTTACTAGCTTTTTGCGTTTATTGCAAAAGCTTTATGGCTTAGTTCGATGGAATTCGGGCTGGCTATCTGCCATTTAGTCCCTGGATTTCGAGTATCGGGCTTCCTGTTTTGCGAAATAAGTGCAGTTCGGCGCCGATAAGATGCATAATTAATCATAATTGCCAATGCTGTTCTTGTCGTTTTTATTGCTCGCACTTAGTAATAAAGTTTATTTATTTTTGTATAAATAGTTAAGCGGACGATCGGCCCGATGAGTTGCCCGTTTTCGATACCGACACGTAGTCGTTATCAATGGGAAATCGAGTGGCGGGCGGTCAGCTCTATCGCACGATCGCAGATATGGTTTGCCTCCGAGATTAGCGATTGCTAATTTGACAATTGAATTTGTGCGGCCACAGGTGAGCGAAAGGTGGGATGGGTGCAGTGCGCAATTGGCCGGCACTTGGCCTAGCCCAGATTCGGAAGCGGTTCGATTAGACGGAGGAGGGAGGTAGACCATCATAGCTGGTGGTTTAACCCACTTTATGAGTCGGTAGGGGTATCTATTCCCATGAATAGACGCTTTTTGTTTCTATAGAAAATACAATTGATTGGCTTAGTCATTATAATTTTCCCCAACACTAGTCCCGAACAAAGTCTAGATAATGTTACGAACAACCAGGTCTAATATCTTAATGCCACAACTAGACACTGCTGATACCACAATTTTTGATGTCTTACTACTCACCTTGCTCATGAGACGGTCGGCTCCGGTGCCCTCGTCGTCGCGGAACAGGATATCCCGGTTGTAGTTCGGCACCAGGTCCTTGAACTTGGGCGAGTCCCGACGGATGGCGCCCTCCAGTGGCCCGGAGGCACCGCTGGTGTACTCGGAGAGGTTGGGAATGGTCTGCTTGAGAACAAGTGGGTACAGGTTGCGCTCCCGGCGACGGCCCAGGCCTCGACCGGGGCCACAGCTGTGCGCCGGAGTAAAGCTGAGGGGCAGCACTAGGAGCAGGACTGCCAGCAGAGTTGTGATCTTGCCGCCACCGGGACAACGTTGCGTATGCGCAATGTGGCGCTGGATCTTTTCCGCCGCTGGAGGAGAGTTGCAGTCTGGCTGGGATTTGGAGCTGAAGCTGTGGCATTTGGCTGTGTCGAGGGAGAGGCAGGTCATGCTGCTGGGGGCACTGGCCCACGGAACACGGCAGTCTGAGTTATCCATAATTGTTTGGCTTGTTTGGTTTCTGTTTCTCGAGTTTGATTTATGTTTTTATTCGTATTATTATTCTTTTCTCCTTTATTTGGTTGTTTAGCACTTCACTTTTGGCACACTGAGACACTGAGAGACTGAGGAGGAGCGCACGCGTTTCGTTATTTATTTATTTAATTTTTGTGAAATTATTCGTTGTTTTTTGGGTTGTTGATTGCCATGAGTTGGACTTGGATTTTCTTTACTGATTTACTGATTTACTGATTTGTGCTACCTTAACCGCCTGGCTTAGTCCTCGCAGGGAGCTCGCTCTCGGACAACCGTTGCGCTCGCACGGTGATTGACAAATGACATTTCCGAGCCCACGAGCGAGTATCGGGAGCGGAGTACCAGATCACCAGAGTATCGGAGTATCTGAGTATCGTCGTATCGGAGTGCCAGTACTGCTGCGAGTACGATTACGAATACGAATACACGAGCACTGGTGCGACGAGGGTGCTTTCAAGAACCCTAAACACTCACACTCACTCACTCACACACTCGCACTCTGCTGGCCAGGGTTCATTTCCGCTTAGCTGTGTGCGTGTGCGCCTCTGCTTGTGTTGAGGGGCCACGATCAGTGTTCATTTTTATGCTCCGTTCGAGTGGCAGAGGTGCGAGAGGGACGACTGTAGACCACCAAACTGTGGCTCACACAGACAGCCGTGGTAAGAGGAGAGCCCGTCTGTATTGGTGGTGTACATAAGACCTGAGGCCTCAACAGATGGCCTCAACTGTGCTGCCAATTGGCAAGTGCGGTGGTGTGCGTGGCGAGGCCAGAAGATGCAACCTCAGCTGCAATTTCTCTTGACACTTGCACTACTACTACCCGTCGACTCTTGTGGCTTGTTAGCCGCTCCTGCACCTCCACCTCCTCCTCCTCCTCCTCCTCCGGCTCCTGCTCTTGGCCACCATTGTTCACTTTTTCCGTTGCATTTTGTTGTTCGTTTCGCTTTATTGCTTGTAAATTAATAATGTTCCGGTTTTTTGTGTATTGTGTGAGAGAGGTGCTCCTTTTAGGTATACAACGTACTCTCGCAGGCAGCCCCCTTTTGGCCAACTTCCGCTTGAGAAGTTTCTGGGCCCGTCTGGGTTTTCGAAAACCCCTGGAAAACTTGCGATGTTATATGACCGCCATGGCCTTGCCGCTTATGTCACTTAGTAGTGAATCATTAATGTCGACGATCGGAAGTCGGCCAGATATTCGCAATCTTCAGATTAGATACGAAGACAGGACGTGCGACTTTAGTGGGCAATAGGTTTAATTATCTCAAATGCATCGTAAATTCGACACTAATTTACTCAAATATACAAGTATTTTTTTATCTATTGACTTACGATCGGGGTGCTGAAATCCCGATAATTTGTTTCGCAAATGCAATTTGTAATTACTAAGTATTTAAGCTAATCGTAGAGCGATGATGCCGCTTTTCTGAACTTCACAACAAATTCCCCAGACCTGTTGACTTTGGCTAATAATCTGCGGTTGCTATTTTTAAGTTTACTTTTCCAGTCGGGACTTTTTCGCACATCTTGAACTTGGTTCTCTGACTTTTGAGCTGCGAACTTCGGCTGGGAGTTACGGCTCTGCCATGTCTAGATAGAGTCTTATTGTTAAATCTTTTGCGGTTGCACTTGGCCGGGTCTTGGCTGGGTCTGGGCTGGGTCTTGGCCAGGTCTCTGTTGACACTGTCACTTGGCAATCGCGCTTTGGGCATTGTCTGCCCTGTTTACCCATAAAATTGTCGCCTGCAATCCGCGGGAACAATGTTCTCGAAGCTGGGATGCAACACCTGTTATTGCTGTAACGGACTCGGAGGGGGGCTAGCTCATGTTGGTAACTGTGATCCCAGGAATGCAAACCGTAGCATAATTTCAACACAAAAACCCCGAAGAAAAAGGAGAAAACCAAAGCCAAAAAACGAAGAAAAAGCAAAAAACATTCAATAGCAATGAACGATCGGCGGCGAGATGTAAGAGAAGGCAAAACGCCATCAACAAGATACACGGAACCAAATTAAAGATGAAGAAGCTGGCCCAGGGGCGGCGGCCGAGGGGATGGGGGCTTGCGGAGGCAGCAGCAGCCTCAGCAGTCGAGTATCTGTGTGCGCCAGTCTATGTGGCTGCCACATAAATTTCTGGCCTCTCCTCTTCTTTGGTGGCGAGTGTGTGTGTGTGTGGCAACTCATTACGTTCGTGTATCTGTGTTCGATGTATCTGTGTCCGTGTGCTCATGGGGCGGAGCTGCTTAAGGCGCTCATTTGTGAATGAACACACCGTGAACAAGCCAGATACGACTACGCCGACCAGGCCAGACCAGAAGACCATCCCGAGGCCCAGACAACAATCGCTCCAGCACTTAATGAGCATGAATAAATGGCATCGTATCTTTCAGATACAGCCGCTAGTGGCGGCGGAAGCGGGAGCTGAGCTGAGCGGGAGCCAGAGCGAGACAGCAGCCTCGGCATCATAATCACGATCATATAGATCGCGCGCTCTTTACCTTTTGTTTAAAAAAAAAATAAATAAAACCCGAAAAAGATCTAAAAACCCTTTGAGGGAAAAACACTAAATAAACTAATAGAGCTCGCGATAAAAAGCCACAGATTAGTTTCTGTAATTAGATTTGGTTCAGCATTGATTTATGTGAATATTAATGGGCGACAGTTATAAACCGAAATTGAATTTTAATGGCAACCTGTAATGCTGCACAGGGAGAAATAAAGTAGAGTTTTCAACAACTAAGAATAAAACTAATAACTAAGATTTTCTGGAAAATGTTATTATTCACATGAATTCTGAAGGTCTTCCACTTCAAAAGTAAATTAATTTTTATCCTCCAACATTACTCATAGACCTTCTTAAACTCACCTTCAAAATAGATTAATTTTTATCCTCAGACATAGACCTAACATTATTCATAGACCATCTTGAAACTCTTTTCCGGGCATGTACTATCACCTCCAAAATAGACGAACCGGAAATGCCCAGATCATTCGGTGGCCAACTGGAGACCAGAACAGTGATTCAGAATCTGTATTAGCCAGTGCTTCTCTGGGCCAGCTCAGCCTCTAGGCCTGCTCCATGGACAGATGCCAGGCAGATGCCAAAGAGCAGATGGAACGCCATTTTCTGTGCGCCATGGCGCGTCCGCATCCAACGGCGTCTCCGTCTGCTTTTAATTTCTTTTAATGGAAGTTGTTAACATGGCTGCTGCTGCCTCGCCCGAGTCCTCTCCCCCATCTCTGCCTCCTCCCCCTCCTCCCATCATCGTCATCAGCCCAGCAGCAGCATTTTGGATCCCACCATTCCCACCAACGCCATGGGTTGCGGCTGATTTGCTCTTTTTGTTTCCCTTACTTTTTCGTTGGTGTTTTCGATCATAAAACTTCGATATGAAACTTGAATTTTTGTTTCTTTTTTTGTGCGCTTACACGGGTTGCGGGCACATGGCTTATGTAATGAGTTTTGGAGCCGATGGCAGAGGAAGGGATACGGCAGGCGTAGGAATCTCCACAAGGATGCTGTGAAAAAGAGATGCAATTTGGTTTTAATTAAAAAACCAAAGTAATCAATATTTTGGCAAAGGCATTGCAAAAATTAAATACGAATGGCCAAAAAAGGAAGCACTTTTAAAGACATAATGTTACTTTTAAATATAAAAATTGTTGTAAAGAAATATATTTTAAGAAAGACTTAAAAATGAGATTGTATTTATGATTAGAGCATAAGTTATTCGTTTTAGTTCTCAAAGGTCTTGGGGTTCATTGAATTTCTGAAGTGCTTTATGGCCGCTCAGAGCTAGCTGGCAAGTTTGTTGCCAAAGTCTTTTGTTTTGGCTGCACAAGCTCGGACTCTGCCATTAGAGAGAGCCACATACATAATTAACAAATAATAATGGCCATAACGCGTGCTTTGGCCCGTCTCACCGGTTTCGCCGTGAAGGTCGGCGTAATTTAATAACTGATACTAACTAATATTTACGAGAATATTTATATTGTTTATGGCTTTGGCTGCCCCGTTTTGAATGGCGTTCGAATCCCAAAAAAAAAGAGGAAACCGAACACTTCGATCCAATACGATCCCAGTTCTCAAATCGATTTGATTCCGAGAAGCAGCCACTCAATCATGCAGCCAGTTGTGGGACTCTTGTTGTGACTGCTGTTGTGGGTTCTTTTCCTCCGATCGGGTCTTTTCTTTTCGGCCTCATAGCGTGCGACAAATGCCACTAACGGTTTGAGGTCTCTAATGGATGTTGACATTTACGGCTACCAGGGATTTGGATGTGCCGCTTGAGGCTCGAGGCGGCGAGGGGCTGTTTAATTCACATAAATCTAAGTGAAATGCCATTGGGGAATTGCTGGGCCTGCAGATAGAAATTAGGCAAATGGCTGTGACTATTCCAAGGAATTTGCTACCGCAACAAAGGCCGACACGGCCACTGAATGGGCCCAGGAGCCAAAAACGGGGAAGGCGTGCAGAGAGGCCCGGAGAGGTTGGGCTTGTAACATAAACATTCTCAGTCGTCGCAGCTCGAGCAGGGAAAAGGGTCTCGCCTCTTGTCCCACTCGCACAACGTCTACCCCTCCTCTTCTCACGCTGTGTGTACAAACATTTGTCAACCGGACTCCTTTTGATCCTGGCCGGCACGAGAGTCAAAAAGTCGTAAGCGGCATAGTTATCATTGTGTGCAGTGGGTCCATTGTGCTATCAGCTGGCAGCGATCGATGCGGTTTGAACGGCAGTCGAGATCACGGTGAGTAAGCAGCCACGTTAGCCGGGCCGGACAGTGGGAGAGGAGAGGCCGGCACACAGCACACAGAGCAGGGGAAAGGAACCGAAATAACCTGGCCAGTGGCCACATGCGGCGCGTATTTGGCCAACAGTTTTTGCACGAGACAAACCACAAATATGCGGCACAATGTCCCAAATGCTGTTGCCAAATCAGTATACAAATCAAATTACGATAGATATGAAAACATATGCCACTGATTCAACTATTCTTGGAATCATATTTTAGGCCAAGATTAGATTGCGTTGCTTCGGGTACTAGTAGCTCCTATCTACCATATACCTTTAACAACTTATAGATCTGTAGAGTTTAAAGATCTAAAACAGCCTTCTGCATGAGTTCTTTGGCCTAACACGTTGCTAACAAATTGCACTACATCATAGATCGAGATCCACGAGATCTCGAAGCATCCAGTGCCCTGTCTCTTGTCCCTGCTCCCTGATCTTCCTGCCCCATCTTCCTCACCACAAAGCCAAGCGGCAGCACTTACTTAAAATATTAAACAACGCTGAGCCTTTTGCGGCCCTCTCGAGCATCGTTCAGTTCCGAAGAGCTGGTGAGATCCCAGAGAGCTATGGCCATGGTCATCCAGACGCAGACGAGTCACATGGATGCGTTTTCAAGTGGCCGTACAGGCGACAGCAAAGTGTGCAAGGTGGCTGGGCCAAGGGCAGGGGAAGGGGCAGGGTTGCTGGTCCGGGAACGGCCACGGGTATGAGTATTTAAATGTGTATCATGGCGGTGGTCAAGTGAAGCGCATGCGTTGATGGACTTGAATTATATGCGACTTAAGCTCTGCTGCTGATGCTTCATCGGCATCCTCGGCAGCCAGTGCCATAAAAATTAAAAGTCATTATGGCCTGGAACAGCATTTAAGCCGTGGCAAGCCGTCTCATCTCCCCCTCTGTGTGTGTGAGTGTCTCTGAATGTGGGGAGACCGTGGCACATTCCCACAGTCCCAGTTCCAGTCGCAGTGCCAGATCTCAGATCCCAGATCCCCGATCGCGGGCTCGAGTGTCGCTGGGCTGTCAGAAAGTGCCATGAGACGGCAGCCACATGCGTCCACTTGGAGTGGGTTAATATTTGTTTGCTTTATCATTTTGAATTGACAGCAAAGTGGCGCTTGTTGCTCTTGTTGTTGTTACTTCTGGCCGGGCTCGGGCCCAGCGGGCGGGCCAAGTTGTTTGTTGTCTGCGCGCCGATTATGGAAAGTTGATGACCAACAGGAACAACAACTCCAGTAACTGCATTTTCCTCGAGTACTTTTTTGGGGCCTTATCGACCGGGAGGGGCTTAGAAAATTGCACATTCTTATCTGAGGGTATTTTTTCAATTTCGGAATTCCAATACTTAATACCCAATGCCCGCCCCCTCGCATTTCTTCTCCCGTTTGTGTTATGCGCCGCTCGTGGCCAACTGCCGCCTGGCCTGGCCACAAAAACCGCATGCGGAATGCAGCCGCAGGGCCACGGCCGACGGCAGTCTGGAGTTTGTGGGGAGACAGGAGGTCCTGGCGGTTGAGGGGGCGGGAACTGCCAGGCAACACTTCGTTAAGACGGGGCCAACATCAACGTCAACGCCTGTGCCGGTTAAATAGATTTTCTATACTCTACTTGTTTGGTTCTAATTGTTTCTAGACTCGATTTGTTAGGAACTGAAATAACTGAACTATTTTTTGAATGGAAAATATATTTAAGTTTTAAATAGTTTAGATTATTGTTTAAATTAAATTAATATAATCTCCAAATTATTAAGGATAAACCTGATATCCAAAGAGAGTATCTGCAAATTCAAAAACCCACCAAGAGTTCGCTCTTTTTTTTGGTGGCCATGCGCTCTCCTTCGCTTGGCTTTGATCTGCGGATGCTGAAGCCGGCAGTCAGTCTGTAAGTCCGTCAGTCGGGGAGTCCAACGAGCCAGCTTGGCAGTTTGGAAGTTCAGAGCCCAAAGGTAGCCACACGAGTCCCCCGGACAACTGCAGCAAATCGAAAATTGATTTTTGAGCAGAGTTCGGTTCGGCTCGGCCAAGTTCGTTGCCTAAGTCTTTCGTTTGGGATGAGTCAAAGTACAGGCCATGAAATTCCCACATAAATTGCGCGCGTTGTCAAATTAAAAATGCCTAATGAGCTGGTCGGGCGGGGCTCCGAGGACCGGGGATCCATGCAAAAGAGCTGAAAAATGCATTAGAAGCAGCAGGGACCCTGGTCTTTAGTCCAGAACTCCCCCTCCGGATAACCCCCTGCTTTTCGTGCTCCTGGCTTCAGTCAGCGGCGGCGGCGAAACGTATCGTGTTACAAATCACGGCGGGGTGTGCGGGCCATCGCTGGTACAAGAACAAGTTTCAAGTGGAAATGCGTGTAGCGTGCAGCGTGCGAAACACTGCAGAACATAAACACGAGAGCCGTGGCGAAAGTCTGAGCTCTGGCGAGGATCCCTGATCCCTGCTTCTCTGGATGCTCTTGTACATGTCTAAAAATAGTTGGTGGGGGATCCAAGTTGGCATGAAAAATGGCAACACTTTTGCGCTCATAAAACCTATTTATATGCCAGGCCAAGCCAGCTACCTAAGAGTTTTCGTATTCGTATCCCCACAGATCCCATCCAATCCGATCCCCAACCCATGCGATCCGTCTCCACTGATATGCCCGCCCGTTTCCAGTGCAGTGTGCTCGAGCAGGCGCAGGCGCAAGCGCGTGAGATCGCCACGCAAGATCACAAGGCAGGCAGTCGCAGTCGCAGTCCCAATCTCTGGCAGGAAGACTGACCAAAGGAGCCAAGGGTCCCCTTCCCAGTCCAGTCCAGTTTGAAGACGGGACCACACAAATACAGGCACGCGTTCGCTGACAGAATAAAAATTGTTGCGCTTGTGTTTAACGCGCGAACGCGGCGATATCGCAGCAACCTCCAACAGCAGCAGCAGCATCTTACCTTGTTTCAAACTGGCTGCCTGGACCTCGGTGGCTCAGGTTAAAGTGGCAGTGGTAAAGAGATGAGAAGAGCAGGGCATTCACACTGAGAGAAATGTACTGAATATAGTACTATACCATACATATGTAATACTATATCATAAATCATATCCCAAATGTGTTCTGTAAAGGTATCTGATTACAGATTCTTAAAAACAATATACAAATCATCCTAGATTTTTTCCAGTGCAGAACAGGCAGCCTGGGCATTGTCGGCTTGCTTAGCTATCACTGAACGATTATCGTGCATTTTAAAATTCTTACGAGTTTCTGACTGCTGATGCTGCTCTGCCTTTACCTTTTATATTGCCCTTTTCTCTGCTGCTGCCTTTGTGTGGTGTGCAGTTGTTGTTGCTGGGTTGCTGGGCCAGATTGGAATCACGCATGGGAACCAAGCGCCTTGGCTTTGTCTTGTCTGCAGACTGCAAAAATATAAACGAAAAAAAAAAAACGGAAAGAAAGGACTCCGACTCCACACACAACACACCAAGCCACACATAAAATTGCGGCATTCCCCTCAACAAATTAGGAAATGGATATAAGTATAATGAAACAGCCGAAAGGAGTCATGCTTTAAACACGATTTTATTAATCTTTCTTTTAAATAGTAATTTGTATTTATCAATTTGTTAATTGCATAGTTTACATGTAGTAACTCTCCTTAGCAAATGCCTATATAGAAACTCTAGCCATGGCTGCCTCGCTCGCGACCATTCGTACTCGATTATTGCCAATATATAGGATCATAAATATATATAGAGGTGTGTATACTCGGATTGAGGCAGATGCTTTTGTTGCTTTGTGGTCACCTTAGACAAACATTTGTTCTTTACTTGAAATACATAACTAAATTGCTAGACAATTTGCTTGAGAACACAGGCCGACAAATAGAACTTTAATTTTAATCCGCAAATGGTTTCACCTTCTCTATAACTGCTATCTCTCAGAATCAATGTTTATTCTTGACTTGCGTTCAGAGGAGGTGAAATTATTCATAGCGTTTTTGCTGTTGGCCTGTGTAATAATTTGATAATTCTATCGTAATGTTTCATAAATGTATATATATTTTCATAAATATTCAAATATTTGTATTCACTTCCTTCGCAGGGCATAACTAGTTACATAATTGATTTGTTAAGGTTGCATTGTCTACAATGTGGAAGGGTATCTTTAGAGTCGGAGTCTATTGTTGTCGCTTTGTCATTCGTTTCGGTTTGTCGTTTCTCAAACACTCAAAATACTACTATTCGTCCAATTTTCTGATTCTGAGTCTGATTAAAACAGAATATATATCTATATTTAATTTAATTTCTAATATTTGCAACAACACACACAACATCTCAGAACAAAGCGAGTAAAAAATAAAATTGTGAATAAAAAAAAGAAAATAGAGCTTTTAAAAAAAAATTTAAGGATGTCTGGAGAAGGAAATTCCCATTCTGATAAAAATAAATTCGCATTTCATATTCCAGCTATTCATTACCGATAACAAGGTTTATATGCATAGCGAGAGCTTTATGGCATCTGAGCCATATCAGTGCAGCGGTTTCAATATCTTTAGACCGGAAATCAAATTCTATTACATTTGGTGAGAGTACAGAAAAGTGAAAAAAAATCATTGGTAATATTTTCATAGATGTTCTATAATAGGTAAATAGTTCGTAGTATATTTGTTGTAATCCCTATGGCCTAGGCTAGGTAAAAGTTAACTTATGTAGAGCTGTCGAATTGCTCCGAAATTAGTTCAGCGTTTATGTCTAGTAAAAGTTTCAAATATTTTCTGGCTTAGTTCACTTAGGTCTTGACACACATTTGTATTATAATATTCTAGAAAAAAATTATTTCATTGAAATTTGTTTGATTCCACTTAGTTTCTGGTGTCTTTTGTAATTCTCTTTCAGATTATTGTGTGTCTCTGTGTGGGCTTGGTTCGCGCAAACTGCATAAATCCTTTAATTCATTTTTTTTTGTAAAATACAAGACTTTCAGTTACAAATTCCTCTGTCTCTGTATCGCGATTACATCTTTAAAAATTCCTGTTCGGTGTTCGGAGTTGTCATGTTTTTGGTTTACTAATTTCGTTTAACTCTCCCGTTAAACAATTGATTACAGTTTACTAGAATTTGTTAATTAATTAGTTATTAACTAGATGAAACAATTGGTAGCAAATACATATTTGTTATTGTTCTAGAACTAGAAACGTAATGCTTTTGCTTTGTGTTGCTCTTTGTGATTCTTTAATGTGTGTCCATTTTGTTTCCAATTTATTTTATTTTTGGTTCACCAACCCTACTAAACTAGCTACTAATTCAATTTGATATTTTAGACATTTAATTTCTTGTTCATTACTTTGTGATTTTTGCTTGGATTTCAATTATAACACCGTCCCAATTGCGCTCTAAAAACTCATTGAAATTGAAGGAGATTTTCTCTCCTCGTTTAACAATTGAGCAGGTGCTACAATAAAGTTGTTATTTTAATAGTCTAAAACATTTAAACTCTTCCAATATTCAATGTACAGCGTGTACTTTTAAAATTCTCCCCCTTCGCCTGGTGTTGTGTTTTTAAAATGGAGCTGGAGCTTTTCGAATAGATTCTTCTTTATGTAGTAGTTGTGGTACATAAAATCAAGTTGGTTTATAATTGATTTTTCTTGCTGTTTGCGGTCGCGATCTTGCATTTATATATAAATATTTTTTTTTTCGTATTTTCTTGTCCTTATTTTTCATATACTTCTGGATCACATATTCAAGTAGTTTCAAAATCACATAAAAATCACTCTTACAGTAGCGTATACAAAATACATGTGTCATCTATAAATATATATGTATGTACTGTACATATATTTGCTCTGGTTTTCTGCTTTGATTCTTCTCAGTTGAGATGGCGTGAAAAGGATTTCTTGACATGTAAAATTGCTTTGCATTGGTTGATTTGGATTGATGATGGAGTCTCCACCCGTTAGTCGATAGGTAAGTAAAGATTTATAAAGTAAATGTTCAAATTGGGCCCCATCGTGGAGCATCAGGGGGTTGTATATAATATATTCTGAGAGGTAAGTATGCACGTTAGATTGGTGTTTTTCACCCACTTTCATTTGCGACTCAACAGCTCCATTATTAAACCAATATTATCTCTTTCAGTTTATCGTGATTTTTAGTATTTTTATCATTATTTTGTTTTTGTATTTGTTGGTGTACACATTTTTCATAAACTATTAAAGCATTTTAATTCAACACACATTTATAGGTTTTTGTTTACATATATATTTTTGTATTGTATATCGTAATAGTTCTCCACTCCATCCTATTTCAATAAATGCCTCTGCAGTTGCATTTTCAATTCATTCCCAAAACAGTCCCCGTTTTGATTACGTGTTCCATCAATTCAACTCAACTAGCCAACAGTACTCGTCATTCAACAGTTTCAATAGCTAATTGAATTGATTACATATTATAGCTTTATTTCTTTTATACACAAGAAAAATACAATTGTTTTGAAGACGGCTTCACATTATCTCTGGTTAACATTTTTCATTAAACTCTGTTCGTTTCGCTGTATCGAGTTACATTTATTGTTTACGCTTTCTAAAATCACACTCATCGACTCTACGCTCAAATGCTGTTTTAATATAAATACCTATTCATGTCCTTTCGTTCTTGTACCTTCAGCCAAATGCTTGATTTCATATACCTTATATACTACGCTCTGACATTAATGAATTTCTTTTTTATACAATTATTATTTTCTTTTTTTTTTGTTTAAGTTTTTGTTTTTACTACTTTGGAAGCGTCCAGTTGAGAATATGCAAGTTAGATGAAAGTAAAGTCAGCTGCAAAGTAAGTACTTAAAGCACTATTCAAATCACAAAGTAACCTAATGAGAGTATAAGAGTATATGAGTAAGTATGCAATTTTTGTGTCTCTGTAACGCCGAAATAAAATACATTCAACTTGGTTTCACAAAACAAAATGAACATTACAGTAAGAAAAAGCGTTGTCGCATTCAATTAAATTGTCCTTAATGACCTTTGTGCAGTTAAAATGTGAAAAACTAAAGACTAAAATTAATGATCTGTCAGTTGCAGTTTGACGCTTGTCTTGGCTTTTGAGTTTTGTTTTTGTTTGTTTTTTGCTTTTTCATAAGTTTGAAACACACATACATATATATAAAATAGTTTGAAAATCGGTTTATATAAAATCACTGGTGGTTTTTGTTTGTGGTATTTGTTGGCTGCTTTGTATGCGACAACTTGATTAATTTGTTGGTTACTATAAATTTGTTAATAGTCAATTGCTAAAAGTGTCTAGAAAAATTAATATATTATATATGTATCATATCCTCCTAACAATTACAACTTGCAATTGGTTAGTTGCTTAATTTCTTAAGTAATACTAGTAAAAGTACAATATGACTGAAAGTGTATCATATTTAAATACGAATATAAGAGAGGCTGCCGCAGAAAACCCTAGCAAGAATTATACATTTATCGTTGCATACTTTTAGTCCCCTCGGGTAATGTTTTTGAATCTCCTTAAATTTTAGTTTGGAAGGGGTTTCTGCGACAACCTTAATAGCGAGAAAAAAAATAAAATATATATATATAAAAAAAAAATGAGATATTGCAAATTCGTGTAGCTTGCTAAAATAATCGTCTGACGTACAAATTGAAACTTTCCTGTAAACAAAAGCGATACAAATTAAATTTAGAGATGCTAACTAATTCAATTAATAGTTTGTGCCTAGTAATGTCTAATATTCATGACAATAATTCGCATAGTGGAAATACATAAATTATATACGCTTCTGCGCCGCCGTGTGACAGCACACATCCGATCAAGAGTTTCATCTTTTAACTTACGACTAAAGTTTTCTTTGTGTGTAACACATTGTCATGCTGTTCGCGGTCTTGATCCCCAATCGAAATCCCCATAAACCACCTCTACTATCCGATTTTCAGCCAAAGGGCCACTTGTGGTCCTGTTGCTGGTAAAACATATTCTAGGTGTGGGTGGTCATCACCGGCACCTGACAGTAGGGGCACTCGGTTACGGAGCCAGCGCAGGTATTGCAGATGGACAGGTGATTGCACGGCTCCAGGGTGACAGTACGGTTGTTCTCCTCACACTTCATACACTTCTTGGCATTTTCTAAGTATAATACTTTATCAACCTCCTCCAAATCAGTACGCAGCTTTGACTGAAAACGAAAATGGTTAAATACACAGACTTTCTCCTTGAACAAACATCCCATTTTTGTTGCGAAACTTACCTGCAATTGCTTCAGTTTTTGTATGGACAAGTCCCTTAGCTCGGCCGGCAGATTAAGCTGTATCTGCGCTAGATCGTAGCGCTCCTTCCACTCCTGTGCCTCCTGCTTGGCCTTGTCGCGATGTAGCTCGGCTATCTTCAGTTTGCATGCGAGGTCCTCGTAGCGCCCGTTCAACTTGTGGAGCTGTGCATTTTTGGTCAGGATTTCGCTGGTGATGCGGCCAAGTTCACTGTTGTTCTGCGACTGCAACGACTGGAGGCTAAAAGCATTTTTGGCCGTATTCAGAGTGTTCTCAAACAAGCTGTTGCCCACAGAGCTGCTGTTGATATCGTCGCGAATGGTGTTCAATTCGGATATCCTGACCGATGGGCTGATGGACAGACCATCACCAAAGCCTGGTGAAATAATGCGCGACGAAAAGAAGAGATTGCTGTCGTTCTGGGTGGCGGCCGAAAGGGAGTTGCTGAGCTTATTGGAGCCCCCATAGTTGAAAGCGTCCACATTGAAGAGATTGGCGTGATTGGTTGGACTGTAGGTGAGCGAGCTGCTAGGAATGTTGACGGCGAAGCCACCTGAGTTGAAATCTAGGAAATTTGCATTTTTGTTAATTAGTTGGTAAACTTTTTCGCTTAATCACTTACCGTTAATTGAGTTACTTAGAGTCGTATTAGGAATGTTAATTGGCGCCGAGGAACGTGTTAATAAGCTAGTATTGGCCAGACTCGCCGACAATGAGTTCTCTTCCAATGAGCAAGCTGCTTGCAAGAAAATAAACAAAACCATTATTGATCTTTCATTAGCAAGGCGATGCGCTGACACTTTGTCCACAACCAATATTTGTAGTAGTGAATTCTAGATTTGCTATATCAGTGACCCAATACTCACAACGACTGTCCACGGGTCGTGAGAAACTTAAAAATTTGCTGGAATTCGTTGTGTTTCCCAAAGCATCTACCAACATTTTATTGGTACTACTACCATTAATGTTCAACTACGGCGACATCGAATCGAAAAGAAATCAAGGGAAGGCAATAAGAGCGGGCCACACGGCTTGGATGATTGGATGAAGATGTGAGGAAGTTTTCTGATGGTGGTTATCTTAGCCTAAAGTGCGTTGCAATTAGGCGAAGTGTTCTGCGTCTTGGATGAGTTTCTGAATTTTGTTTGTTTTTTTTAGCTATACGTACATTGTCACCCAAGTAAAGCACATCCGAGGCCTGGAGATCGGGCAAGGCATTGGAAATAAGTTCGCTAAGAGCGAAATCGTGATCCCAGGTCTTTTCGGCCACACTACAAGCTTTATGTTGGCGATGGATGGAATGGATTACAGGATGGGGTGAAGCCAAGCGGAGCATCAAGTAAGATGCACATGACACGGACAGACAGTTGATCGATGAAAGTAAATGGTCGGCGATCGAAAAACAAGAATGGTAAAGTTAGACACAATAAACAGAATACATAGAGCCCTCTCCTAACTGGTTGTGGAAAGCTCGGAAAACTGTCCTAATTATGGTACAGAACTTACGTTCTACATGGGCAAAGGCGCAGAAGACACTGCGTGGACAGTAGCCGGCCTGCTGGACGTCGTTGCACTTGGTCGACTTGTAGATTTCCGGATGGAATTGCTGCTCGGTGCGTGTGTGGCAGTACTGGCAGTTGTCGCCGGCCTCGCAGTTTCCCGGCTCGCCCCACTCCTCGCCGTGCTTAACGTTGGGACATGGAGTGGACCTAAGACGAGGAGGGGATGCACTTTAGTTGCTTTTTAAATGACTTCAAGGATAAATCTTACCTGTACTTGTATTTCCTAGGCGAACGACGCTTGTCCTTGCTGTTGTGATACTGGGGACAGGCGTATCCCTGGCGGCAGAGGCGCGGCGGGCGCTTGCACGGCTCTGTCTTGTAGTTGGCCAGCACATAGTTGGTGTCCTGCCACTTCGGGTCCTCGTTCATCAAATTGCGCTCCTTGTCCAAAGCATTGAGAGCATTGGTGCTGTCCAGGGTGATCTCGGCGTTTTGCAGGGTCTCCAGCTCTTTGATGTCGTAGACCGGTGGGCGCTGGTCCTGAATGCCGTGTGCGAAGGCGCAGTGGAGCCCATTCTTGACGCAGTAACCGCGGCTGTCCGTGTCGTGGACGCACATGCATGTTTTGTAGTAGCGTAAGTGGTACCGGCGCTCTGTGTCTCCAGCAGTTCGGTGCAGGAATGGGCATCTGGTGGGGGAGGGGAGCAACAAAGTTTAGTGACGTCGCTAGCGAGGCTAAAAATAGCCGCGAGGGCAAAGGGTAGGAGGGCAGGGGGCACATGTTCAAAGTCTGGGTCATAAAATTAGCATTTTTTTCCCTCTTGCAGAAAGCGTAATTGCGTTTTACTTTTGGAGCTTTTCTTGAAAGCTTGCTCACCACACTAACTGTACATTTCAAAGCTGAAGTGCCGGGGGAAAATCAAAATAAACGATGGAAACGAACGAAGTAAACACGCAAAAGCGAAACGCAATAAAAACAATGACGCACACACTTGTAGCTGTAAACGACAGTGCGTGTGTGTACACATTCCCGTTGTGCATGTATCGGTGAGAGCAACAACCACCACCAAGGCGGATGCTGATTAGAATTTGCTAGCTCAATCGCTGCTATCACTTTCACTTTTCGCCCGTTGTGGGCGGCGGTGACCTCGCCTACTCTCACACATACACACAAACACAGACGCACACGTTTCACTTTTACCCGCACCCAGGTTTTTGTTTGTAAACACGAAGCCAGATACACACAAAGAAGCGAAGCAAGAGCGCAAAGAGGAAACGAAAAAATACTACGTCGTTGCTTATTGTGTCTCATCCTCATCCTCCACAGACGCGCAATTTCACCAGGACATGGGACACAGGATACTCACTCATCGCCTTCGGGACAGATGCCAGTGGTCTCGTCGTATTTGGTGCAATAATTATCAGCGCTGTAGTTAAAGGTACCGTCGCGCTTTCTCACTGGCCGCCGACGCCGCTGGTTTTGAAAATGCCAATTGAAACAGACAAATGGTCTGTGCTGATTGCACTTGTGCTGCAGGAACGACGTGCACTGCTCCACGCGAAACTCCTTCAGGTAGCTGTCCGGTGAAAAACACTCAATTAAGCTAGCTGCTCAGATTCAGGGTTAAGGATGCTATTTACGTGTAATGGTTGGGCTTTTCCTGCTGCGATGACAGCAGGAGCTTGCTCGAGTCCGCCATGTTTTGTAAATTTTTTTGTGAATAACTTGCTTCCATTTGGAAGAGTTCGTTGGCCACCACGGTATCCACGGTTTCGAATTTTAATGCCTCGGCAAATGTACGAACAAAAAATTTCAATTTAGTGTATTTAAGTGTATCTTGTGTTTTTGTGTTTGTAAAATAAATCGGCCATGTTGAATCAGTGTTGCCAGATGGTCCAATCTGATTTCCGCCCAAGCGCTGTGAAAAACCACTAAAAAATACCGATTTGCTCTACTAAATTTAAAAGTGCGTTAAAATTTAAAATATAAAACGCCAAAACATTTATTTTCCCCCTCATAAAAATTACTCGCATTTTCTTTAAAATTAATTTTGAGGGTTAATTGTCCGCTGTAGAAATACTAATATTGAATGATCAATTATTTTCTATAGAAAAGAAAACTTAATTTTTAAAAAATACAAAAAGGATCAAATATGCTATATGATTCGTGTTTTTTCAAACATTTAAATGATTTAAAACATTTTTTAATCATCTTTAACGAAATTTATGTTTGAAAAATTCGCACAAAACAGTGTGACCAGTTGGGCGGGTCCCTCAAAATTTGAATTATAAACAAAAGTGGCATCCCTGTTCGCGAACCGGTTAAAGGGAAAGCCGTTGAAAAGCTTTCATGTCCTTTGCTCGGAGCCGTTGAAATTTGAATGGAACACTGCCACTGATAAAAAGGACTTTTTATACTCGGTTTCCTACATTTTTGTACTTTTAGAAAACAATAGTGAAATTGGCGCTTTGTTGATCTGTTGATAAAATACTATGA
Source organism: Drosophila pseudoananassae pseudoananassae (assembly GCA_018153035.1). Classification (NCBI taxonomy): domain Eukaryota; kingdom Metazoa; phylum Arthropoda; class Insecta; order Diptera; family Drosophilidae; genus Drosophila; species Drosophila pseudoananassae. The sequence goes on from JAECXR010000024.1 coordinate 10,919,819, forward strand.
GAAAAGTTCACATTTTAAATTTCAAAACATAAGCTCAATAAACAATGATTTATTTTTATATAATACAAAATTTAGAAAGGCTTAAAGAGCAACGAATAAACCAGAAAAACGACATATGTATTAAGATGACTATGATAGATCATATACCAAAGCAATTACCAGTCCAAAGGTATTGGAATAAACGCATTTATCCTTTCGGTCTGACGCTGAGAAATGCACTCACTGATCCATACTATATTCCGGCATTCCAACTGCTTAAGTCTGATGAAGGAGTAAAATACCCCAAAATGAAATTGCTGCATATACGATTGCACATTCTTCTTGGCTTCAACCATGAGGAAGCGGTCTTCCAGGGTGATCATTCCGTCGACATCGCGTTCAATGTTGTCGAACATCTTGCCGTAGGTCACGAATGAATTGCAGATTTCCCGTATCCTTTCTGTATCAGGAGCAGTTGCCATTCCATGCAAGGCCGCATGGGGCAGATACCCACAGCTGGGGAACATTCTCATGCGCTCGTCAGGTCTGAAATGAGAAAAGAAGTTACTGTATATATATTTACAAAATCATTCCAATAAGTCGCACCTCATATCGCTTTGCAGCGCATTTACGGCAATGGTAATGGACCTGCGGTCTGCCTCGAAGGCCAGCAGATCCGCCATCACAGTGGCGGTTGTACCGCCCAGACTCATGCAATAGGTGTAAAAATGCTCCAAGTAGTACCGATACAAGGTGGCCCTGACAACCTCCACATCGTTAGAGAGCAGATTTTGACTGATCAGCTCCGGTGCAACAAACTTTGCGATGGGCGTATCGATCAAAACCATGTCGAACAGCTCTGCCGAATTAGAGGCAACCTCGATGGCTGCCAAGGAGTCAAAGAATCCAAGCGGGTGGCACATCTTCAAAAGGCGCTTCATAGACTTCCGGTTGTTCAGGCCGGCTATCAATAAAGCCACATTGTCAATCATGTGCGGATAACGGATGTACTCCAAAAACGTAGTCAGGGGCTCCGTGGCATGTCCACGAATGTAGTTGTACTGCTGGAGGAGGCGATCCCTTAGGCTCACCTCAATAACATCGACGCTTGGATGGTTATCGCCCGTAAAGATATTGCCGTAGTCCGTGCCCTGAATGCTGATCATGACATCCTCCAGGGATTCGCATTGCACCAGGTTCAGATAGTCCGAATGCTTGAGCATTCCGTTCTTAAAGCCCCGCGTTATGGCCTCCAAGTATCCCCACTCGGTATTGAAGTACATCGACATTTTAGAGCTGCTATTGAAGGTTCCAAATTTAGAGATTTTCCTTTAGGAACGTTTGACTAGAAGTGAGTATTTTTTCCAGGCAATTCAAGATTGATTGTGATTGGTAAAGGTTTACAAAACTTAAACACTTAACTCGTATTCCGTCAAAGAATCGGATGCAAAATGAAATTGATCGACATCACTTTCAAGGAAGTCCATGGGAAAAAATTGACAAAAAATGGAATCGAGAATGGGTTCCAAGGTTTTGATGCAGTTTGGTAGCGAATCGATTCACAAATCGTTGAAGGTACTCCGATCAATGATCGGATCAATATTGGCAGAGATATGGACATCTCTGTGGGCCATATAGGCCGCCCCAAGCATTTCCCCATTTTCAAGGGAGTCCCTTGGAAAAATTGACAAAAAATGGAATCGAAAATGGGTTCCAAGGTTTTGATGCAGTTTGATAGCAAATCGATCCACAAATCGATAAAGGTACTCCGTTCAATGATCGGATCAATATTGGCAGAGATATGGTCATCTCTGTGGGCCATATAGGCCGCCCCATGCATTTCCCCATTTTCAAGGGAGTCCCTGGGAAAAATTGACAAAAAATGGAATCGAAAATGGGTTCCAAGGTTTTGATGCAGTTTGATAGCAAATCGATCCACAAATCGATAAAGGTACTCCGTTCAATGATCGGATCAATATTGGCAGAGATAAAAAATGGAATCGAAAATGGGTTCCAAGGTTTTAATGCAGTTTGATAGCAAGTCGATTCACAAATCGATAAAGGTACTCCGTTCAATGATCGGATCAATATTGGCAGAGATATGGTCATCTCTGTGGGCCATATAGGCCGCCCCATGCATTTCCCCATTTTCAAGGGAGTCCCTGGGAAAAATTGACAAAAAATGGAATCGAAAATGGGTTGCAAGGTTTTAATGCAGTTTGATAGCAAATCGATTCACAAATCGATAAAGGTACTCCGTTCAATGATCGGATCAATATTGGCAGAGATATGGACATCTCTGTGGGCCATATAGGCCGCCCCATGCATTTCCCCATTTTCAAGGGAGTCCCTGGGAAAAATTGACAAAAAATGGAATCGAAAATGGGTTCCAAGGTTTTGATGCAGTTTGATAGCAAATCGATCCACAAATCGATAAAGGTACTCCGTTCAATGATCGGATCAATATTGGCAGAGATATGGACATCTCTGTGGGCCATATAGGCCGCCCCATGCATTTCCCCATTTTCAAGGGAGTCCTTGGGAAAAATTGACAAAAAATGGAATCGAAAATGGGTTCCAAGGTTTTGATGCAGTTTGATAGCAAATCGATCCACAAATCGTTAAAGGTACTCCGTTCAATGATCGGATTAATATTGGCAGAGATATGGACATCTCTGTGGGTCATATAGGCCGCCCCATGCATTTCCCCATTTTCAAGGGAGTCCCTGGGAAAAATTGACAAAAAATGGAATCGAAAATGGGTTGCAAGGTTTTAATGCAGTTTGATAGCAAATCGATTCACAAATCGATAAAGGTACTCCGTTCAATTATCGGATCAATATTGGCAGAGATATGGTCATCTCTGTGGGCCATATAGGCCGCCCCATGCATTTCCCCATTTTCAAGGGAGTCCCTGGGAAAAATTGACAAAAAATGGAATCGAAAATGGGTTCCAAGGTTTTAATGCAGTTTGATAGCAAGTCGATTCACAAATCGTTAAAGGTACTCCGTTCAATGATCGGATCAATATTGGCAGAGATATGGACATCTCTGTGGGCCATATAGGCCGCCCCATGCATTTCCCCATTTTCAAGGGAGTCCCTGGGAAAAATTGACAAAAAATGGAATCGAAAATGGGTTCCAAGGTTTTGATGCAGTTTGATAGCAAATCGATCCACAAATCGATAAAGGTACTCCGTTCAATGATCGGATCAATATTGGCAGAGATATGGACATCTCTGTGGGCCATATAGGCCGCCCCATGCATTTCCCCATTTTCAAGGGAGTCCCTGGGAAAAATTGACAAAAAATGGAATCGAAAATGGGTTCCAAGGTTTTGATGCAGTTTGATAGCAAATCGATCCACAAATCGATAAAGGTACTCCGTTCAATGATCGGATCAATATTGGCAGAGATATGGACATCTCTGTGGGCCATATAGGCCGCCCCATGCATTTCCCCATTTTCAAGGGAGTCCCTGGGAAAAATTGACAAAAAATGGAATCGAAAATGGGTTTCGAGGTTTTGATGCAGTTTGGTAGCGAATCGATCCACAAATCGATAAAGGTACTCCGTTCAATGATCGGATCAATATTGGCAGAGATATGGACATCTCTATGGGCCATATAGGCAGAACCGTGCATTTCCCCATTTTCAAGGGAAATGTATTTCGTTCTAGGACCTTTTGAGGAAAATGGAATATAAGACTGTCTAGGAGCTTGTAATTTGTTTGAAGTTGTAAAGATTTAAATTTTATTGGTATTTGAATGACTTAAAATGTTCTATTTAAAAAAAATTCTATTTTCTCATTTCATGAGCGATTTTCGCACATGCGCCTGGCAAGATGCTGGAAGAGATGACGGCGACCTGTTGCTCCGATTTTTGTTTACTGTGGCTGCTTGTTTATTCAGTCAGTTGGCTGCTCTCGAGCCGACAGCAGTATTACAGCAAGTTATAATAAAAGGTGTTGCCGTGTCATACAGAACAAACAAACACGTCAATTTGAATGGCTTGTGTCCAAAGACATTAAAATGTGCTTGCAAAAAGCCACACTACTCTGTCGCCTCGTGTGTTGAGCATAAATTCTAAAATAAAATGGCAATGCCAACATGTTAATTAAATAATTATTGCCACTATTGCGTTTAATTGCCCATCACAGGAGTGGAAGTTGACATCGATCTGAAAAAATATTTCCCGGCAGTTTAATCTAAAATAAAAGTGGAAGGAGACCTTACCAATGATGGTATGTATATCCCTACTATTTTCATTATTTTATATTTTATAGAACTATTTACTTTGCCAAATCTTTGTACTTTAATTCAGGCTCTGAGCCTCTTGATTCCACACAGGTCAGAATGAAAAGCTCGCTAAAGATGGCCAATAAATAATTTAATTGTCTTGTCAGGGGCTCGTCAATCTCATAAACTTTTCCATGCGGAAAGTCTTAGGCCAACGACATTCTTTGTTCCTCCAGCTTATATCTCCGGGACAGATACCCATAAATGTTTATTTTTTTTTTTTTTTTTTGGGAAGTGACATTTGAAAAGCGTTTGCACGAAAACCTGTTGTGTGGGATGTGTTGTTGTTCCCGTTGACCAAAACATTTCCACGGAAGCAAATTGGGGAAATGCGCTGCCCAAATGGCATGAGAATTTTAGGAAATGTATTTAGCGTAAATACCATTTAGGGGTGTTTACGATTTGGGGATTTCCGATGTTCCTTGTAATAGAGGGATGATAATGAAGCTATATTTAGACCAAGTTACTGCGGGAAATATAATTAAAATGATAAATCACAAATAAATAACAACCTATTGATTATCTTTGCCACCTTTGGCCGTCGAGTTCTTGGCGTAGGTGGCTCTATAGATATAAATGCCAACTGCTGTATGGACGGCAATCACCGTGCAAATGGCCGAAATGACGTCCGCATCCATGTGCTCGAAGCTGGTCAGAACCACGAACTTGAGGGCGAAGAAGGTGGCGATGGGAAAGCCAATGATCAGGGAACAGTAGGACATTAGCAGCAGGACAATCAGAACGGGTCCGTGTTTCTGGGCCTGGGGTGGAACCCACTCAGCCCACACCTCCAGGGTTTCCATGCGCGAGAACTCCTGCACGAAGATCAGTCGCAGAGTATATCCTGCGATCAGGACATGCATCACAATGACAGTGGCAACAGCCGATCCTATGGCTGCATTCGCGTAGTCGATCCCCACAATCGGGGCCAAGAGCACAAACTTAAAGATGAAGAATAACACTACAGGACACAGGAGGAACACGGTCAGGAAGATAATGAGGTCCTGCATTCGATGCAAAAGGCCGCCGACTCTACTTTCCTAAATGATATGAACAATTTAGCATTAAGTTTAGGTTTCTCGGGAACCCACCTTGACATCTGATGCCTTCTCGATGTTGGTCAGATCTCGAGAGCAACGGGTTTCCACCTCACTCTTGGCTGCATCCTCGCCGGGAAAACTCTTCCTCTGCTTGGGCAACATTTTAGGGAAACAAATGGGTTTCTTTTCTATGAAGCTGACGTTTGGGAGACAGTCACCTTTGATTACTTTGTAGGGTATTCGGTGTTTCTTCTAGTTATCCGACCCCCAGAAGGCGCCACAAATCTGCAGTCATATTGGGGAATTAGGGAATCAACAAACATCAAATTTAGAAGCGCATAAAGATTGCCGCGCCGCGAGGCAGAAATAACTGGTCCCGTGACCACACGCGACATAACCGTATAGTAATTAGTCCAGTAGCCAGAAAAAGAACTCCTCCAGATTAGATAGGTCGGGGCAATTAGTCGGGGGCCTGAGGAATCCGGGAGACCTCTGGCCTATCTGTCCGATAAAGTCCTCAAATCAACGTCGTGATTTTTATGGCCTGCACTTGACTCTCAAAATTCATGCTTTTCCAAAAATTTATAGCCAAAGATTATTTTTGGGTCTGTGCTCTGGTCACCTGACTGTGCGGGACGAGCGGGAGTTTTCCTACAAAAATTATTAGTAGGTATTACTTAAGTGCCCCAAATCATTTCAGGATTGTCACTCTGCGGTTTGTTGTCAGTGTTCCATAAATTACGTTACACACTAATGTGAGTCTTAAATCGTAATTTTAAAATAGAGTCCTATGAGTAATGGGTACACTCGGTTTATTCATCTAAACTTTAGATTCTAAAAACAAACCTAAAAATACAAAACTGATAAGCTGGGGTTTCGGAATATTCGGGCATTACTCATACGCACTGATGGCCCAGTCTGAAGCATTTATTTCCGAAACATGCAAATTTTTCTAATCAAATTATTATCGTAAGTCAACCCTCAATGGGGCAATTGAGTCTGGAGGGTGGGCTATAAATACTTTTGGGTCGATAACGAGTCTATAGCCATATTTGTGTTTTTTATTCGTTTTGTTGTTTTTATGGTTATCCGATCAGTTTGGCTCGGTGGGGTTCCGTTGCTGGGTCGAAAATAGAATGGATCTTGTTCTAGCCATTCTTTATGGTCTGCCAGAGATTTGGCCAGCAGCCAGTCGGATGGGGAAAGCATGAAAATAATGAGAATTATGCCAAGTTCACAAATGAACCGGGTCAGCATACAACACTCTAGCGACAGGTTGACAAGTGGGCTTCGGATAGCTCATTAGTCCTTTTCCGATTGTTCATGCAAATTATATGACAGCTAATGGCGAAACTATTTGCAATTCCGATTCCCCCAGCGGGACCCTCATCTTCCGTTCCCATTCAGAGTGTCCTTGAACCAGTGGAGCTGCAGTGTCACTTATTCATGTATCTTCCGGCTACTTATATTTACTATTTCCGTATGCATATATGGGGTATCCAGGAGGGACAATTATGGTAATTGCCTTGTCTGGCCATCCGCTTCCCGGTGGCGTCTGCTTGTTTGCCTTCCACCCGGCCACCCACCAGCTCTGACCTTGAATGCAGTTTCCCACCCAGCGGTCCCTCAGTCTCCTGTTAACCTTGACAAGCACGTTGGCCGTCACTCGAGAGTTGACCAAGTTTTATTGGTTTTCCTCGAGTGTGTGCAGTGGAAACTTTTTTCTTCAAGAGGACCTGGGACTTGGTGCATTGGCATCAGTCCTTTGTGGCCATCGATTACCAATTAAACGGCGCTGTTGCTTGAAGCCTCTCAGGGAATCACTTAAATGCCCTGCCAACTGTTGATACAGTAATTCAGTTCTCGGTAGTGCCGGTCCTTACATCCATTATCCGATTTGCATACACAGGGATTGTTTTCCAGGGGATTTAAAGCGAATCCATCGCGACGGTCAGAGACACTGGGGAAAGTTTAACGCACCCCCAGATACATGTGTATCTGTGTCTGTGTCCTGGGAGTGTTGGCCCAGGTCGGTTACATCAATCCCCCAGCAATCAACATGAATTTATTGCCCATCTAAGAGCGCTCAACTTTGAACTGAAACCGGCTGTAAACTATTTGCTGACCTTTGGCCTGAACCTCCTAAAATACATTTTATCCCAGACTCTCGCTATTTTTTGGGTGACATGTGATGGATGATTGCCATTGTTCTCCGGGGCATGGGGTCACTGTGGGCCATAAAACACCAGGGTAGATGGATATCCTAATGAGCGTCTTAATGAGGACTTCCTATGACGACAAGCTGGGAAGCCAGCAAATAAAAGAAGCCTGCACATAGATTAGATAAATTAATTAAACAGTAGCTGTCAGTAAGCTGATTCCACTTCCTTTTGGGCAACATGTACACTTCTGATGTCCAATGGATTTGGCATGAATAGTCTGGGCCAAATTAAACATCTCTAGTCCAACTCAAATGTCAGGTATGCTTTCTTAGAACCAATAGCTTTGTCAGAAAAGATAAGTCAATGTCAACTGTCATAAATTAGTTGCTTGCACTTGTTGCAAATATTTGCACGAAAACTGGGGAGTCGGCGGCTGAGTCAACAAGAGTCATGCGCCACAGCTAAGCGGTAGGAAGAGTCAGATACCGATTCAGATACGTTTACTGCTCCAGATATCTGGATAAATACCTACTTATACCTAGGCCGTGGACAGGCACGAGTCAGAATTTATGCTGGTCGAAAGAGCAAATATTAAAAATGTAATCGTTGATAAATTTCCTGATTTTAATCTTTGTATCCATTTTAGGGAATATGATATAGCAAGAAGCTAACATTTTCTTCTCATAATTAGAAGGTTGGATCGTATTTCTTTGGGCTGATAAGTGTATTAACTTTAAAGTGACCGCTAAGTCACAAGGGGAGACACACTTCAGATAAGCTTGGATTAGGGGATTTCGTTTGAATACCCTCATGAATTGGGGCTATTCAGCCACAGATTGCACCTGGTAATTACTAATTAGCCGACGTCAATCAATATCAGCGGCTATCAGCAGGAAGGACTTAAGACTATCGAGTGCCAATTAGCTTAAAATTCCCCAACGACAATAAATGAATGTGCTACATATTAACTAAACACAATGGTTTAGTTCTATTCCAGAATATATTCCTGATGGATGCTCCTCATTTTTCAAAGGACTTGCTCACTCTAGCTTGGTTGGCTGATTAGCTTTGTCAACTGACTTTTGTTTGGCCAAGAAATCTTCGCATCGCGACCAAGGACTCTATATTAGAGAAAGTATATTTAGATCTGAGAGTGCCTTGCAGCTGGGGCACGTACCGCTTGCAGAAGGATTTTAGTTGAGGCTTGTGTGGCTTCTGGCTTCTAGGTCACTTCGGACCAGGTATGGCATGCAAATGCCACTGGGATGACCAACTTTTGAGCACCGCGGCCATGCAATGTATCGGGTTCAATGTCCGAGAAGAGGTCATCGAAGGACGTCAGCAAAGGACCCAGTTGGGCATCCTCGGCACGCAATGACATTGACGCGTACTGGCTAAGCTGGCGGCTCAGGCTGCCCCCGCCCCCAACGAAGCCGATGCACTTGGAGGCACCTTGTGTGGCACCTTCCACCTGATGGCTGATCCATCGTACGTGCCCGTACTTATTTATTGGCCAGTGGTGGTGCCAATTCATGCCACTTGTTAGGCAAGGCCGGAATTCAACTGCAGGCTGGCTAAAAATAGCCACAGTAACCGCAACTAGGTCGAAGAAAGTATGCAGCACATTGCCATTAAAAGTAAATTATAGAAATCCACAAGCCACTTGGGGGGCAGGGAAATCTGTCGAGGATTACTTTAAATTCAAGTGGCAAGCGGCAGGTAAGATGTATCCTGTGCCCCATTGAGCGGGCTTACAATACCGTGAAGCACAAGCACGTGTGGCATAACTCCAACCGTGTAGCAGCCACGTGTGCTGGATATTTCAATTCGCCGGATTTAAGCTTGTTTTTGTTACAGAGTCGACCTTGATAGAAAGGATATAAGTATTAATTGAAGTATTTAAAAGCAGAAAATCGAGGGAAACTGAGTTGGAATTCCTAATTGGAACACTTGAAAGTGGTTCACTCGTGTAAGAGCACCCGATAAATGCTCCGGCACGCACACTGATGGGAAGGGTCTACGAGGTTTACGGGGGAACTGTTCCCCTCATTTGCAATTATATAACAAGATTTATATCTTTGACAATTGAGCATTAACTCGCCGCAATCTCTCAGCGATTGGACGGCCAGTAATAGGCACGAATGTGTGGGATTCCGGGAGCTGGTACATAATCTATATATAGACAAATGAATCTTCTGAAAATCGGGGTAAATAATATATCCGCGAATTGACGTCAGAGGGAAGTGGCAAGTGCATACTATGTGTTGCAACGAAACTGTAATATTTTGTTTGTATCTCTATATAGCACGTGCTATGATTATTCAAAATCGCCGCAAATCACTATAGGAATTAAGCAGAACCCTCCTATTAGAATACATTTTCCGAAATTGAAAACGTGATGCTCGGGACACCTATTCAATTACACGTTTACCCTAATGGCTGCATTACCGGCAACACTTTGCAACCCAAAACTACAATAGTAGTTTTCCAACTGAATAGAAAATGAATCACTTGGCTATTTCCACTTAGCTTTTATTCAAAAAGTACAGAGGAGAGCATGTGACACCTTCCACTTTGCGGTGATTGTGTTTGCATTCGCTTTACAAAGAGCTGCTTTACAACTGTCGGGGTTCAGAGATGTACGCTTGGAAACAGTAGAGAGAATTTCATTATCATATAAGGCTATTTAGTATACAATACCCCGTACTTTTCTAGTATTCATCTAGACTAATAATCTAAGATGTAACTCTAATATCTTAAGTCCATGTCATGGGAGTGCTCACAAAAGTGAGGAGGAAGGGCGGCTTAGTGCCAGAGCACCCTGGCAGATTTACGATCCAAAGTGGGGGCGACACTATCAGGCTGTATCACCCGGCAATATATCACCACGAACTCCGCCCGGAGGGGCTTACCTGCCACCCAGCCAGACCATTGTATATTAGGGCTGTCTATGGACGACTTCTCACTCCTGATGGACTGTCAACCAGGCCGTAGACTCCTGGGCTTTAAGGATTTGTCTCACCTGTTACGCTTTCTCCGGCGATCACATGGCGCCACCATATGTAGGTAGTCAGCCCCGGCACCGGCAGCGCGGCAGCTGCTACGCCGGCGACCTTATGACAGATTTGGCAATGCTGTAAAGCAGGCAGAAAGAAAACAAAAACAAATCCAAGTACAACAACAACAGTCAAATACAAACAAGCCGAGTGGAGCCGAAGTCGCCTCGTTTTGGCCAACTCGATAAAAATGTATGTGCGCTAGATGACGCTACCGGTCGGGTTGACTGGTGTTACTGTGGGGGCTGCTGCTCCGACTGCTCCCGCTGCTCCGGCTGCTACGGCTGCTGCTGCGGCAGCGTTGGCTGCTCACTTTTGGATAATAAAACAGGCAACGCGCACTCGAGCGCCAAGTCAATTTGCGAACGCCGCTCGTTCGCATCGGAGGGGCAAAAACAAAAGAATCCCAAACACAAAAAGCCACCAACAACAGGCGCCATCGGGCAACGGTAATAGGGTCCACCCCCAAAGCCAACCCACCTCCCCCAGCCACCCACTCGCGTCCGCTCCGCCCGGCACTTGTTCCCACGTTGTGCGCGTGCGTACGCTGGCAGAGAAAGAGCCAAAATCAAAATAAACCGCCAGTCGGCGGTCGGCAGTCTCCAATTCGTCTCGTCCCCAGCAGGTCCACTTTGGAAATCGCGCGGCTTGCTTCCCAAAAATAAAATCGAGCATTTACGTAAAGTTCGCGAAAATTGTGAATTCGACAGGGGAACTGTCCTCCGAAATCAAAACAAAACATCCATCTGCTAGTTCCTAACTGTGTGGGTGAAGTTCCAGTAAAATAAAATAAAATTCTTTTATTTTTTTTAGAGAAAATCCATTTTACGTATTTTCTATTTTAAGAGAAAACGTTTTCGAAGCGCCACTTCTTTGCTATTGTTTTTCGGGTTTCCCGTTTATGGTCTCTGGCTTGACGAGAACCTGAAAATAAAACGTTGACGGCATTTAATTTGCATACCGAAAACTAATATAATCAAGCTACAAAATATGAAATTATGGAAATATTCCAACAAAAACATACAGAGATACAAAAATTATCGTTCATACATTTTATGATCGTAAGCCTCCCGCTGTCGTGAACTTTATAAACAATTTAAAAATATATGGCCAGTGTCTAGGACGAGGCAGTGAATATTCCGAAAATGTTTATTTTATCAAAAATATTAAATGCAAAATTGGTTTGAGAAATAGAAGGCGCAGTTGGAGAAATTTTGATCCAAGCAGCAGGATATCAGATTCGGGCTGAATCATCCAACAAATTAGGTTGCCGTTTTCAAAAAATTATAATTTCCAAGTGATAAGTGGCGGTTAATATATCTAGACGCCAAAACCTGAATAAAAGTTATAAAAAATAGACGATATTACGAAAAATTTCCCAAATACCGCTTTTATTCAGTTTCGGGTCCCAGTCGAGACAAGCACCAGACAGGCCAAAAGGCCAGAATGACGGCCGTAAAGGCAGCTAACCGCAAGTTCGCGAAGAAGAATCCACGAATTGCTAATCGCAAACATTTAAAAGTATGTTAAGTGTGTTAAACGCGTTTATGGCGGGAAGATGAAAAGTGTGAACTTATTAATAAGATGTGGGCGGTGCGGCAACGTCCAGGCGTGCACCCAGATGTTGGACATCCGTCCAGTATAAATATAAAGTGTGAGGTCTAATCGCCATTTGTGTCTGTTCTGTTCCGATTTGGTTGCAGAGAACAACGTGGCTGAGAGCAACGACAACGAACCATCCATGATTGGCTCGCACGGTCCCAGACTGCAAAAGAAACGCGCCCTCAACAGCTACTCCAACTTTCCCTTATAACGACTACCCCCCCTGAGATATACCAAAAACTACCATTATTATTAGCTGTTAACTAGTCAATGCCAAAAATGATAGTCGACAAGACGGACCTGGTGGGCGAGAACGCCTGGGCCAAGCTGCTGCCCGAGGAGAAGGACACGAAGAGCGCCCCCGTCATTGTGAAGATGGGCAGCGGCAACAACAACGACTCCAAGGAGACCACCCCGCTTAATGTGGACCAACTGGTGGCCGCCATCACCCCGGGCGCCGGCTCGGAGCAGGGCGGGCCAGCGAGTGCTCTGGAGGATACCTACAAGCGTACCGCCACCTACGCCTCCAACATCAACAGCACCGGCGGCGAGTCGAGCGGGAGCGGGACGCAGCTCTCCCGCAAGGAGTCCCTGCTGGGCAGCTTCCATCGCCAGATCCGTCGGTCCATCAAGGCGGTTAGCGAATCGCCCGGACCACTTACCAGGTGAGTGCTCAAAGGTCAACGTGGCGTATGAGTAATATTTAATTGCGCATACGCCCCGTTGGATAAGAAAAGTTGCCAACCGCCAACAAGATAGTTTCTTTCATGCTTATAGGTAGTAACGAGTTAATGATATAAGCAGCAATAACATTATTTATTCAATAGAGAGTCTTTATTAGCAAACCAATAAGCACCAGTTTCTCAGACAATATCGATTGTTAGGTCCACAGAGTAGCTTCTTAGCTAAACCTTAGTGCAAGCTTGTTGACACTTTTTAGCTAATTCCGCATTGTGTTTTAAAAGAAAGAATTTCCATAAATAGGGGTACTTTCCTTAAGATGAGCAAATCAGTACTTTTTCAGAATAATTCTTGGCAAAATATATTGTCTGTAACCAAAATAATAATCCATATTTCTGTTTCGTATTTAAAGAAAATGGAAATTGTTTAATTTTAAGTGCATTGTGCAACAGTTTCCAAGAACTTGCAGTCGTCAAGTATGAGCATAGCCACTTATTCGAGCCCACACGTCTTCGTTGGTAAACAAACTCAGAATTCTTGGGATTTGTTTCTGATTCAAACGTGTCCCAGTCCATTGATATTTGCAATTTTTGATATGCAAATGAAGGTGACGTCGGTTGGTCAGTTGGACAGTCGTCTATTTAGATACCATATGAGTTCTCGTACTAAGAACGAGAACTAGAACGAGTGCGAAACCGAGACCACGTCCGAGTCCGAGTCAGTGGAGCGAGATAAACCTTTTGAGTTGATTGCCTGAAATGACAAAATTGAATTATTTTGATTTGAGCGCCGTCAGTGGGTGGACAATTAAATATTATTTCCGCCTGTTGCTCTCCAGCTCAGCGGGTTAGCTTTTGGATATAGAGATACAGATACAGATACTGATTCTGATTCTGGTTCTAAGCTGGCTTAATTAGGAATAGTAGAGTCAGACGTGGACTCGGGTAGAGTGCCCAAATGAACGCCCCTGACATTACGCGTGTGTGTTTACCGAGCACTAGTGCTGGCTATATGGTAAACAGGTCCACACTGTTTATGAGAACATTCTGCCAGGTTGAGGCTCGAGATCAACGACTCGCACCAGCACCTGCTCCTGCCTTGACATAAATTTGCATAATGCCATAATGCACATGATATCGGGGCTCCTCGAGTGCCGCGATCTCGATTTGGCAGTTCACAGAGCCCATAAGTTAATTAAAAACGTGTTAACTGCTCGCCCGCCGCTTCGACAAATTTGGCTTTTGGCTTTGGTCCAAAAGCCAGCCCAGGGGGGATTTCCTATGTGGATGCTGAGAACTATGCCCGCTTCGCGTTCGGTTTAAATTTAGGTCTTGAGTGGTTTCGATGCCTGCAGGCGCGCTGTCGATCGACACACTTTCTTCGTTCGCGGGGCACACGGTGCGTATGATTGATTTCGGTACTCTCATTTCCGCCGGCCAATTGATTTGGCCAATATTTGCTACTTGGCTCGGATCGATCGTGCTAGCCCCACTCGAGTCTGTCCGCATGATTACTCACGATTCGTGCGATTCGAAGAAATTAATTATTTTTATTGTGATAGATTCCCTCGATAATTCCGCCCCTTTGATTACGACTGCGACTGCGACTAGTGGTGAGGGCGAAGATCCGAGCAAGCAATTATCGGCCAAGCGGTGTAAATTGATCCGATGACAGCCCTCCTTAATGGCTTCATAAGCAGTTGTAAATATCAAGTTAATAGTTCTGCGAGCGCGTGTTACCTATTAATGACTTGGAATATTTAAGAAATAATAAACAAATCAAGTGTAATTAGGAGACCCATGAATGGAAGTTTCTTTGGTCACAAGACATTTTATTTTTAGTCTAGATCTAAGCCCTTGATCCTAGCCACTAGTGATAGATTGATCCATCCATTGACTGGCGGCCATGTGTCCATCATGTGATTGTTGAATGGTTGGAAATAGAACCACTAGAACCTCGAACCTGGTCGTGTGCAAACCCGCTCCCACTGATAACTGCAGAGGTGTGGAGTAGCCGAGCGATTGAAAGGCGGCTATAAATTCTGGGAATGCACAAAGCCTTTGGAATAGAACGCAGTACCCCTAGGATGTTTCGCGAGAGGATCATGTGACCCAGTTACGATTATGCAGATACTTCGACGGAGGTCCGCTAATCACCCAACGAATCGTGATGGAATTCGATTGGCCACTAAATAGACGTGCCCGATTTGATTATCGCACTTCGTGGCTGGCATATATCTATAAAGATTGGCATGCGGATCGGGGGCTACATCACTTGTAGCACTAACTGCAGTTATAAACTGACTTTTATTGTCGCTAATTGGCGAAAATCTTGAAACTTGATTTCTGTCTTTTGTCTCTGGATGTGGAATGCCAGCCGATTTATTGAAACGATCGGGGTTGTCAGGGAATGTAACGGTTCATAAGGCGAGTGCCGTTTAATGGCCGTGATTTAAGGGCGAATTAAGGAGCTTCCTGTTAAGCTCTCCCTGCCCGCCTCTCTCTCTCTCTCGCTTTTTAATCGCTGGCCGCGCACACCAAAGGAATGAGCTGAAATTATCAGCTGTTGTATTTCATGCTTGAAAGTGTTTGCCTTTTAGTGTTTGTACTAACTCTGGGTGTGTTGCTGTGTGTGTGTTGGCTACACTCGGTTGTTGTCACTCGGTGTTTGCTTTTTTTCTCTGCTTCTGCTGCCTCGGCTGTCGCCTCTGCCTCTGCTGTTGCCTCTGCTGTTGCTGCTGCTGCTGCTGCTGCTGGTGCTGCTATCGCGTCTTCCACTTTTAAACTCAAAATAATAAAAAGCAACAAAGCTGTCAACCGAGCATTTCAGTTTGAGTTCAGCCGTCTTCGCAGAAAGTTATACACCTGCGCCGCCGTGTGCTCTCCGCCGTTCTCCGGGTCTCTCTCGAGTGCTCGCCGCTCTCCCGCGTGGCAAGATCCCCGATCCATCCATCCCCGAGTGCTATTAAAGCACAACTCTGTGCCACACGCCGTTCAATGTGGATCGTTCCGGCCCCTGGCTTGTTGCCTGAATTTTTAACAAAAACCGAGTTCGATTGCCGCTCCCGGCAGTGCGTGTCGTGAAAATAATGCGCGCTTTTGTTTATTTCAAAATAAAAACCATTTTTGCCTTTCCCACCACTAAAAGAACGCATTTGTGATAAATTCAATTAATATTGAATATAAATTAAGAAGTTTGCAACAACAACAACCGAAACCTGCCTCACAGTACCCTACGCACACACAAACTCACACCAGCACGCACTTGTAGATACATTTGTATCTCAGGCGATAACGTCACCGGTTCCCCCAAGTACAGTATTAAAGTTAATCCAAAAAGTGCTCGAATCTTTCGTTTCCTTTGCTCTATCCCGCAAATTATTATAAACTACAACAAAAACATGAGAATAAATTATAAATAATAATAACAACAACAACAACTGAGGCCAAGGCTGACGTCCGAGAGCTGTGTGGAGGAGCCGTCAACATTTGTGGTGCTGCCAACGCTGCCGCCGCTGTTGCCGCTGTTGCCGCCGTTGCCGTTACATCTCAGTTGTCGCATAAAACCAAACAGAGAGCGACAAACCGAAACATAAACTGAACAGCAATTTACATAGTTATACAACGCAGCGCGTGCCTCGAGTGCAAAAAATAGAAATTATACCAAAAGCCCGAATTCCATTCCGAAGCTCCCACTGCTACCAATTCCAATCGTCCAAAATGAAGCGCCTGATGACCTGGGAGCGCGATCTTGTGGATGCCATGTACGAGTAAGTGGCAACACACAAGCACACTACACACCATACACTCCACATACCCCTACTTCCACTGCTGTTGTTGTTGTGCCTGTTTGTCTGTGTGTTGGCTAAACGATTCATTTATCACCTGTAGCCGTAAGTGTCTGGGCGGGTTTCCAGCTGCATTGTTCACCCCAGCCACCAGCCAACACGTGCTTGCCACACAACAATACAAAAAGCAAACTAGTTTGGATTGCATTGAACTCGGCGGCAAGTGAACTTGTGACTGGGGAGAGCAAGGCGAGGCATCCACATGGGATGCTTTGTAGTGCATGTGGCAGCAATGACAGACTTTCGATAGTACAGTTGCCTATACCCTTTGAGAGCTTAGTTTCCCAACAAAAAAAACTGAACTTAGTCATCTAAAAACCCAGAAAAAGTTGTATATCATTTATGAGGTCATTACAGATATCTGAACAATAGTAGTAATACCCCTTGCGAGGGAATGAAAACCAAACAAAACAAACATATAGTAATCATTTGCCTGGCAACCGAGCTCTTATACTCTATATTTCAGCATCAGCTGCTGCCCGCGATCGTAAATATATATATATATTTTTATTATAAGAGATTTAAGGAGACTGCCTCTCTCAGGCCCCACAGGAAATCTGTTCTCACACGTTGCACTCGTGGAATTTAAATGCCGGCATTTACCTTTATGAATAATCTGGAGGTCGCCGAGAAAAGAACAACGTGCATTTATTTACCAATTCGACAATAAGCCATCTGAACACTTAAAAAAAAATTAGGGCCCCAGGCTTTGGTAAGGATTTCTGGCCAATTAAGACCTTAAACTGCGCTGCACGCTCCTTTATTTGTTTAAATTAAAAAGCTCCGGCTCTATTTGTACTTCCGAAATTTATAACTATCAGGGCTTAACCGCCAAAGATAAGTAATGGAATGGGCAAGATATCAGTATTGCTTATCTGGGGATTTTTGGGTCTTTAGACTGGAAGAAGGTCAAGGCTTAGG
Organism: Drosophila pseudoananassae pseudoananassae; assembly: GCA_018153035.1. Taxonomy (NCBI): domain Eukaryota; kingdom Metazoa; phylum Arthropoda; class Insecta; order Diptera; family Drosophilidae; genus Drosophila; species Drosophila pseudoananassae. The sequence continues at coordinate 10,937,405 of JAECXR010000024.1, forward strand.
GTGTTATTTAAACTTTATTTTACTTTTGATTAAATATTTAATTATAAACAAGCTTAGTGGCTCTGGCGGTGACTGTACCACCTACTGGAGTTAAAAGCCCCTTTAATATTATACAAGTCGTAAATACAAATTATGATTATGAGCGGAACCAAAGCTGACCTTTTTGGGCGAAAGTAAAAGTCGGGCTTTCCATAAATTAAGGCAATAAATGTTCCACCAATTTGATGACTTTCGCAAACCCACTTTCCAGCACCATAAACCGAGAATCGGCTGACATCTTTTGGCGCGACTGTACCGCCGAATATTTTGCGGATGCAGAAAGCGTGTAATCATTAGCGTGCTCGTGGCTTTAAGCCCATTTCTTGGGATCTCTTAGCCAACCTGCTGACAAGGCAAGCCGCTGTCACATGGCCGGGCTTATTGCTTGTGTACTCTTCCTGCGATTATTTACAAGTGTGCCGCCGCAGTCCACGATGATGCCCAAAGAGATAAACCGAATCGCAGTGATAAGGCTTTTTTGCGACTTTGGAATGATTAGCACCTCGGAACGGGGTTGAGCAACCGACTCCGACCTGGGCTTGGCATGGAGAACCCAGGAATTTTGTCACATCTCCGGATACGATGGGTGACTCATGGCAGACACGCTTGCCAATCATGCCAGATACAGATACAGATACCTGGTCGCGCTTATTTGTGCCAGTTAACGACAAACATTCCACCGATAACTCCCTTTGCAAATATCCGCGGGTTGGGACATCTGTGAGACATCTGAGGGAAGAAAGGCAACTTAATTTCTTTATTTGCCCACTAATTGAGATCGCAATTCAAGGTGGAAACTTACTAGACGCCATCGGAGGCAATACCTTAACCAAATGTGGATGATAAATAGAGGTGCTAAGTGGTTTCTCAATTTATTTGCTCCGCTTTGGCGGAGAAGACACACGATCCCAGCGTGACTCCCCACGGGGCTAATAATATCCAACTCCGAACACGAATATAAATATTTTCGTTTATGATTTGGGCGGAAAATTCTGCAGATAATTAGGATTATAAACGATTAGCGTTTGATTGAGGAGAAAGAGTCGTATTTGATCACGATTTCGCATCAAAATAGATGGTTAGCATGGGAATTTACATAAAAGATCACTCGATAAAAGTTTATGGGCGACTTCTGGTTACAGATGAACAGCATACCACCAGACCCGATTCCTAATTAATTTTTCATGCTTCCTGCACTTAGAAATTCTTGAAAGCAAACATTTCCGCACCTTCTTAAAGTCTTGGGGAACATCATAATGCTTTCACCGAGTCAGTGAACCCTCGAAAGCCCCACAAGGCTGGGCCTCATGCGATACGGTAGCCATGGGCGTTTATGATCTCTTCCTAGCCAAGTTCGTGGAAGCATTTGCTGTCTGGCCAAAAATAACCGTCGTTTAGTCATAGTTATGGTCCCAGGGCCTCCATTCAAATCATAATAAGACTCATAAGATTGTGTATATCTTTACACCGATATCGCTCTTGACTACAAATGCCCTGATTACCGGCCGAATGCGTCATATCCCCGACGTCACTAGCTGATAACTCACGGAGGTTTTTGGCCATCTTTCCGGGCAAGAAATTACTCACGGGAATATGGGTATTATTGGCTCAGACGGGCCTGAAAGGTTCTTCCCTTTGGCAGTAATCTTGTAGTGCCCTGGGTTTTGTTTTGGACGGTGTTCAGATTAGATAGATTACAGTGGCCACTCGAGATACGACTCCTTGGACACCTACACCCCAAATTGGTATTTTTACAAAATTATATAGAACTGAAATATGTTGGGAAATTCCTGGCTATTTTAGAACGAGAAGAGTTCGAGGCAGCCCGAACTGGTTCGAGGGGGATATGCTTGTTCTATATGCCCCGAAATACTATATCTGGCACTGCTGATCGGTGTCGCTATTTTGCTTTTCAAAAATTAAATCGTCATTCTAAGAAAAACACTTTCCATACATATACCTGACGCAGAATCTGTAACCCGCCGGGCAAATATGTGATCAATTGGTGGCTGGAATATGGAGGCGATCCCCCAAAGTAATCCATTCAGGTGGGTCTTGTGTCAATCGCGCTAATGAGCCAAGCAGATAGACACGTGTGTGGCTGTGTGTGCCTTGTATCTTTGTGTCTGATAAATAGGAACTGGCATTCCAATTGTTTATAGCATACATGCATGTGTAATTAGGTGAAATGAGTAAATGAGGCACCAACAACACATTAGCATTCGATTCAATGTAGAATAGATATCGACAGGGCGACCGGGGAGGCGGTGTGGGGGGCCAGCGGTACTAATATCAACACTGAATTTTGTTTGCAACGTCGACGGAGGCGAATTTCAATTTGCTCGCCCGACAGTTGGCGAAAAGTTGTTCGATCGTGCAGTTCATAAAAACCAGCCGACCGATCGACATACCGACAAAAAAAAATTCACCAAAAATAGAACAGAAGGCGTGAAGTTCTACGTGTTTTCAAACTCAATTAACCCGCCCCACAAAGCGGTCTAATTCGAAAGCGGTTGACAAAATACAGAAAGTGCCAGTGCCCGTGACGACTCCCTTTAAAATGCTGAGATCTCGGTTCGGTGATTTATTGGGCTGCTCTGCCCGTCGTCGCCTCTTGCTGAAGCATTGTCTATGCTTTATTTTTATAACAATGACAAACTAGAACGAGATATCTTTTTGCCAAACAAGCTGCAAGAATAAAAAACAAAATAAAGTTCTGTTCTTAAAAAACATTCAGCCGCAACTAACAGTATTGTCTTGAGACCCAAAAAAAAAAAACTACAAAGAAACTCTTGTGATCCCAAGTGTCTTGAAAAAATAATCAATCCATCAAAGGCCCCAAGATGTCTGAGCTTCGACGCAGTCTCAGTCGCCTGTCGATGATCGTCTTCCGAGCCACTCATTCCAGCGAACAGTCCTGGCGGGAGGAGCTGCTCAGGTAATTCCACTCAGGGATAATCCATCGATCATCCATAAAGGGGTTTCTTCTTTCTGTATTTTACCAAAGTGAGCGTGAAATCGATATGTCAGTTAATTAATTCTTGATCACCTTTAAAGAGGGGTCTTTTAAGGTTATAATAAAACTAAAAAGTTATCTATGATTGGGAGATAAGCTCCAAGTTCCTTCATATTCTGTGAGCCACCCTTAAGAATTGTTTAAGCAGCTGAACATTCAAGATAAACATACATACGTATGTATATTGGCATGTTTTTTATTGGAAATGTTTAATTGAATTTGGCATAAATATTTGTGCCAGAACCTCTGCTAAAATATATACATATAAGATCTATAAAAAGTTCAACAGAATTCACCTTAAAGGATGGTTCATGATCTTTGTTCGGGCCACGAAATCACGAATTCTGCTAGTGATCTTGGCCATGTTGACAACTTATTATAGCGAATATGTGAAAATTCATAATTGCTCTTCTCACTTTTGGCATTTTCTTTTGGCAAGACTGCAGATACAGTGCCCTCCCCCAAGAAGTTACTCAATTCCCCCCAAAAGGCTAACAAAACTTATCTGAGCTTAATGCACTTTAAAGATTACACCATATTTTGAGTCATCGTTAGGTAGACTTCCGGAATTATTTATAATTCTCCTGAAATAGAGTTTCTGTTACGAAAAGTGCTGTAAAATTATATGGCATTAGGGGGCTTACACTGGCTGACATTGATTAATGGGCAGCACATGCAAAGGTATATAGTATGCACAGAATGCAGGCCAAAATGCATTTCGGCCAGACTCATAAAATGACGTCAACTGTCGAACTGAATCGATTCTGTTGCTGATTGCGATCATGACCATGGTCAACTAATTAGAGCCTTTCAATACTCACAGAAATGCCATAACAAATAGGAATTCCAACCAATTGTTGGCCCTTCGCCAGCGGCTGTTGGCCCACTTAGAGAGAAAGTACTATTGTCAGCCGGGGCGAGTTCATCTTGTCGAAGGTTAGTTCTGTTATGGCCGAGTTTATCTCAAAGGCTCAGCTTTAATTGCCGGCCATAACCGCTTATCTGGCCCGAAGTTGTTAGATAATCTCTATGACATATATTTTTAGCTCCCTGTTTTCTCAATTCCACTTCCCTATCTGGGGAAATCTAAAATACCAGCTGATATCACCCCAACTCGAAAGCCAACTAATGCGCCAGTTCCATTGAACTTGTTTTTTATTCTCTCCCCTGTGGGCTGTCAACCGGTTACTCCCCAAAAACAAAAAAGTTAATACTGCAGTTGGCAACCATTAATACCAAAAACAAAACAAACCATTTATAAACAATAACAATGAGAAGCTCTCAGGGAGCCGGTTTATTTGCATGATCCAGCCCGAGGCTTAAACTAATGAACCCTAATGGCACTGCTGTTCGACTGGTGGTTTCTACGAATTTCTACTGAGATATCATTATTCTGAGAAATGCTCTCACATTTATGCTTTTTCGGATTTTATTATAACGAGATTGATACATTACTTCATAGGTTGAGTCATAGAATTGGTTTGTTTTGAAACTAATTTAATTTGTTTGATTTGAGCTTCGATTCAATGGTTTTATGAGTCAATTTGTTTCAGTAGAAAATAATCTCTCAGATTTATGAACCAGACCTGAATTATAAATTTGTATTGATAATAGAAATACGTCTTAAACTTAGCATTAAACTTTGAAAATTATTTTTAAACCAGATCCACACAATGTGTTCCACAACCCACCACAGCCATGGGAAATTTCCTTCCCATCTGGGAAGAATTCCCAGAGGGAACAACTCAAGCTCCACTCATATACCCCTAGAATCATTGATAATCGTTTTAAAGCTCAATACTCACCGCACATTTGCATATTCTAGCAGAATTCCACACACAAAGCAGTGCGAGCTGATAAAGAGCGTGTAAATACATAAATCGAGGAAAATAAAATATATTAAGTATAGATGAACACAGTCAAGTGGAACAAAAACTGCAAAAGTCAGCTGCGGAGGTTCTCTTCTGTTCCGTCGTGCATTCCCTGTTGACGATTACAGTTACTTTTGGAGCATACGATCCCCAGCCCAGATCCCATCTCCGGTTGGGCTGGCCTTTTAGTGCTAATTCGACTGCGGTTCATTAATAAGCTTTCCCCGGTGAGAGTGGCAAGTGATCAGTAGTGATAGTGGATCGATCCCTGGACTCACGCACTGATAATCCCCCACCGCACATGTTGTTCTATATCGGCCTGGTGCTCGTGGTGTGCCTCTCGAGCATATTGTTCCAAGCTATGATTTGGTAAATTAATCTAATGGCCCCGCAATCCAATAACTTTTGGTAGCTTTATCGATCCGAGTGGGTGATTTTCCGCAGACAGGGCGTCACTGCCCGTTGTCTTGTGACTTCCTGTTTGTTTTTAGTTTTTTGTCCCATCTCTTATCAAAACGAACAAAGGCCTATCCAGACTATATTATAATCCAGACTCGATAAATTTCTCCTTGTTTTTCACTTCTGGGATGATTTTGTTTCAGAACAAGTCCAGGGAGAAGCATTAACATGCCAGCATTTAAAAGTTTTGATAAGAAAAACACAAACGCACAATGGAAAAGCTTATCAGCTCCTAAAATATTAAAATAAAATCTCTGAAAATATAAATATTTGCTCGTTTTGAAGAGATACTCTCAATCTTGAACAATAAGAAGTCTAAAGTTGTGTCCCAGAAACTGAATTCCCCTGCCCTTAAATAGTAGGGTTCCAAATGGATTCATTCCATGTAATGTACATACTACACTATGCCAATAACCCAGGCCCCGATAAGAAACTAGGTGTGGTCCCCCACGTGCTCCCCATAGGGTTATTACCGAAAAAGACAAGTGAACTGCAAGGGCCTTGGAGGTTGTGTAAGCCCCTCCCCACGCCCCAGATAAGGACTGCTCCTTGAACTGAACTACTCCCAAATTTAGAACAATTACCCAAGAGCCGGCAACCTGCATCTATTTATGTTCCACATTAATAAAGCGTTCCTTCTTCCATTTCAGGTACCGGCAGACACGCTTCAGTTCGCGGCGTGTGCGAAAACGTGTGGTCTTCAAGCACGGCGAGTGCAACGTTGTGCAGGGCAATGTGGCCAAGAGGCGGCGTCGATATCTGCAGGTAAGCGGGGGGACAGCGAGGTGGGGGCGCGGCAACGTGTGGCAGGGCTATATCTATTCGCCGTGTCCCACTTGCCTTTGATTTGCATTTATATTTAGCTCTCCTCTCGCAAGCTCTTCCGCTTGCGTAATGCCAACCGCGACACTTTGGCTGCAATTATGTAAAGTGACTTGTGTTCCTGGCAACCATATCCTGTTTCCTTGCCCGAGGGGGCAGGCAACTAAATATACAGCTTTAACCTTCAAATCCGTAATGCTAATCCCATTTGTCTTTCTTGCAGGACATCTTCACGACGCTGGTGGATGCCCAGTGGCGCTGGACGCTGCTTGTGTTCGCCGCCAGCTTCGTCATCTCCTGGGCCTTCTTCGGCTTCATCTGGTGGATCATTGCCTACGCCCACAACGACCTGGAGTACATCCAACTGGAGGACAAATCCCCCGACCTGGTGGCCAACATGACGCACACAGTCTGCGTCACCCAGGTGAAGAGCATGATGACGGCCTTCCTCTACTCCGTCGAAACCCAGACGACGATAGGTTATGGAAACCGCTATGTGACGGAGGAGTGCCCGGAGGCGATCTTCACCATGTGCATCCAGTGCATTACGGGCGTGTTCATCCAGGCCTTCATGGTGGGCATTGTGTTTGCCAAGCTGTCGCGTCCCAAGAAGCGAGCCCAGACGCTGCTCTTCTCCAGGAATGCTGTCATCTGCCACCGGGATGGTGTGCCGTGTCTGATGTTCCGAGTGGGCGACATGCGAAAGTCCCACATCATAGAGGCCCATGTGCGGGCCCAGATCATCCGCAAGAAGGTGACAAAGGAGGGCGAGGTGCTGCCCTTCTACCAGCAGGAGCTGCACGTGGGTGCCGATGGTGGCGAGGATCGATTGATGTTCATATGGCCCACGACCATAGTCCACAAAATCGACCGAAACAGTCCTCTCTACATGCTCTCCGCCTCCGACATGCTCAAAGAACGCTTCGAAGTGGTTGTTATGCTGGGTAAGATCCTTCAGCAACTCCTTTGGGGATTATAAACTAACTATTCCTATGTTACAGAGGGTGTCATTGAATCCACCGGCATGACCACACAGGCCAGGAGCAGCTATTTGCCATCGGAGGTGCTGTGGGGCCATCGCTTCGTCAATGTGGTGTCCTTCCGCAAGGAGACCGGCGAGTACGAGGTGGACTACACGCTCTTCAACAACACCTACGACGTGGACACCCCACTGTGCAGTGCCAAGCAGCTGGACGAGCTGAAGTCCGAGTACAGCAAGAGCGCCAAGAGCTGTGCCGGCCTGGGGGTGACTGCTCCGTTTGCGGATCGCACGCTCTCGGCCAGCCTGTTCCAGCGCATAGCCTCCGCCGCATCTGTGGATCACCTGGATCCCGCCAGCGACGAGTCGCTAGACTCCGGCCGACTGCAAATACGCTCCCATTCCATACCCAACGGCGTGTTGGCCAGCGAGCTGGAGCCGCTAAACAACAACAAACACGGCGCCTCGTTCACCATGGGCGGTCTGACCATCACGACGACGGCGCCCAGCATACCCAACCTGTCCAGTATTAATGAGAAGACCAACTCCGGTCATTCCATCAACAGCAGCAGCAACAACAGCCAAAACAACAGCCTCAGCGCGCTGAATATGGGAGGAGGAGGCGGAAGCCAAGCCAGCGGTCCTGGTGGTGGAGCCACCATTGTCGCCGGCCTGGGAAACGGAGGTGGCCGACACAAGCAGTCGAATCCCCGCCGGCTGAGCATCAAGCAGGACCAGCTGCCCATCGATTCCATTTGTTGATATTATTAATTGCGTGGGGAGCAAGTGCGGGAGTTGGAGCCCTCGAGTCCCTCGCCTCCCTGGCCACACCAATTAACTAAAGTTGTATTCTAGTTAAGCGTTAAGGCTCCTATAGTACTTCTAAGTTAGAAGTTCTAACTCAAACATAAGCTAAGCGAGATTCCATGGAGCTCATCTGTCATAGCCCTAGTGCTGCTGCAGCTGTGAAACCTCCCAAGATTCCCAACGCTTCCTGTTGATGCTGAAGTGGAGGCAATCGGATTGTTGTCCACCGACCCCTACCCAACCCCCCAGCCCAATTAAACGATTGTATATGCATAGGCTAAGCTGATGAATGATTGAATTCACGTTGTTAGCTTTAATTGTATTGAATTTACTATAGTTAAGTTACAAATTGATATTACCGCGAAAGTAAGATGTGAGACATGTAGAAACCAAAATGCTGCAACTTCCTCGTAAGCTTAGACCTCCTAGAGAAATGTTAATATAGATCAAAGATTATAAAATATTAAAATATTATGCGACGAAGACGCAACGGAATTGTGAATTCCCTTTTACCGATAATAATTGCTAAAAGATGAGGGAACTTTTACACAATAATACCCACTGTTTCTAAAACACGAGCTTCAATTACAACAATGAGTGGACAATAAGATTGTATGAGTATGAATGTATTTTATTTGTAAGTAAGATCGAAAGACGGAAAATTACCTAAAGATGAAAAGAAAACTAACATCATCGTGTGTTTTATTCTTTCCTCGGGCTCGGAAGTTAAATATCTGTAGCTGGAATGCAACACTTTCTGAAAAGAAAGTGTTTCACCTCCAGAAAACTGACAAAAAATCTAAAAAATATTTTGTTCCTGGATTTTGATGCAGATTGATGAAGAATCCATCCACAATTCGTTTAAGGTACTCCGCTCAGGAATCGGATGACTATTGGCAAAGATATGGCTTGCGGCGTGGGCCATATTGACCTCCCATGCATTTCCCCCATTTTTGAAGGGGTCTACCCAGAAAATTTGACAAAAAATCTGAAAAATATTTTGTTCCTGGATTTTGATGCAGATTGATGGAGCATCCATCCACAATTCGTTTAAGGTACTCCGCTCAAGAATCGGATGACTATTGGCAAAGATATGGCTTTCGGCGTGGGCCATATTGGCCTCTCATGCATTTCCCCCATTTTTGAAGGGGTCTACCCAGAAAATTTGACAAAAAATCGGAAAAATATTTTGTTCCTGGATTTTGATGCAGATTGATGAAGAATCCTTCCACAATTCATTTAAGGTACTCCGCTCAAGAATCGGATGACTATTGGCAAAGATATGGCTTTCGGCGTGGGCCATATTGGCCTCTCATGCATTTCCCCCATTTTTTGAAGGGGTCTACCCAGAAAATTTGACAAAAAATCTTAAAAATATTTTGTTCCTGGATTTTGATGCAGATTGATAAGGAATCCTTCCACAATTCGTTTAAGGTACTCCGCTCAAGAATCGGATGACTATTGGCAAAGATATGGCTTTCGGCGTGGGCCATATTGGCCTCTCATGCATTTCCCCCATTTTTGAAGGGGTCTACCCAGAAAATTTGACAAAAAATCTGAAAAATATTTTGTTCCTGGATTTTGATGCGGATTGATAAGGAATCCTTCCACAATTCGTTTAAGGTACTCCGCTCAAGAATCGGATGACTATTGGCAAAGATATGGCTTTCGGCGTGGGCCATATTGGCCTCTCATGCATTTCCCCCATTTTTGAAGGGGTCTACCCAGAAAATTTGACAAAAAATCTTAAAAATATTTTGTTCCTGGATTTTGATGCAGATTGATAAGGAATCCTTCCACAATTCGTTTAAGGTACTCCGCTCAAGAATCGGATGACTATTGGCAAAGATATGGCTTTCGGCGTGGGCCATATTGGCCTCTCATGCATTTCCCCCATTTTTGAAGGGGTCTACCCAGAAAATTTGACAAAAAATCTGAAAAATATTTTGTTCCTGGATTTTGATGCAGATTGATGAAGAATCCTTCCACAATTCATTTAAGGTACTCCGCTCAAGAATCGGATGACTATTGGCAAAGATATGGCTTTCGGCGTGGGCCATATTGGCCTCTCATGCATTTCCCCCATTTTTGAAGGGGTCTACCCAGAAAATTTGACAAAAAATCTGAAAAATATTTTGTTCCTGGATTTTGATGCAGATTGATGAAGAATCCTTCCACAATTCATTTAAGGTACTCCGCTCAAGAATCGGATGACTATTGGCAAAGATATGGCTTTCGGCGTGGGCCATATTGGCCTCTCATGCATTTCCCCCATTTTTGAAGGGGTCTACCCAGAAAATTTGACAAAAAATCTGAAAAATATTTTGTTCCTGGATTTTGATGCGGATTGATAAGGAATCCTTCCACAATTCGTTTAAGGTACTCCGCTCAAGAATCGGATGACTATTGTCAAAGATATGGCTTTCGGCGTGGGCCATATTGGCCTCTCATGCATTTCCCCCATTTTTGAAGGGGTCTACCCAGAAAATTTGACAAAAAATCTGAAAAATATTTTGTTCCTGGATTTTGATGCAGATTGATAAGGAATCCTTCCACAATTCGTTTAAGGTACTCCGCTCAAGAATCGGATGACTATTGGCAAAGATATGGCTTTCGGCGTGGGCCATATTGGCCTCTCATGCATTTCCCCCATTTTTGAAGGGGTCTACCCAGAAAATTGGACAAAAAATCTGAAAAATATTTTGTTCCTGGATTTTGAAGCAGATTGATGAAGAATCCTTCCACAATTCGTTTAAGGTACTCCGCTCAAGAATCGGATGACTATTGGCAAAGATATGGCTTTCGGCGTGGGCCATATTGGCCTCTCATGCATTTCCCCCATTTTTGAAGGGGTCTACCCAGAAAATTGGACAAAAAATCTGAAAAATATTTTGTTCCTGGATTTTGATGCAGATTGATGAAGAATCCTTCCACAATTCATTTAAGGTACTCCGCTCAAGAATCGGATGACTATTGGCAAAGATATGGCTTTCGGCGTGGGCCATATTGGCCTCTCATGCATTTCCCCCATTTTTGAAGGGGTCTACCCAGAAAATTTGACAAAAAATCTGAAAAATATTTTGTTCCTGGATTTTGATGCAGATTGATAAGGAATCCTTCCACAATTCGTTTAAGGTACTCCGCTCAAGAATCGGATGACTATTGGCAAAGATATGGCTTTCGGCGTGGGCCATATTGGCCTCTCATGCATTTCCCCCATTTTTGAAGGGGTCTACCCAGAAAATTTGACAAAAAATCTGAAAAATATTTTGTTCCTGGATTTTGATGCGGATTGATAAGGAATCCTTCCACAATTCGTTTAAGGTACTCCGCTCAAGAATCGGATGACTATTGGCAAAGATATGGCTTTCGGCGTGGGCCATATTGGCCTCTCATGCATTTCCCCCATTTTTGAAGGGGTCTACCCAGAAAATTTGACAAAAAATCTGAAAAATATTTTGTTCCTGGATTTTGATGCAGATTGATAAGGAATCCTTCCACAATTCGTTTAAGGTACTCCGCTCAAGAATCGGATGACTATTGGCAAAGATATGGCTTTCGGCGTGGGCCATATTGGCCTCTCATGCATTTCCCCCATTTTTGAAGGGGTCTACCCAGAAAATTTGACAAAAAATCTGAAAAATATTTTGTTCCTGGATTTTGATGCAGATTGATGAAGAATCCTTCCACAATTCATTTAAGGTACTCCGCTCAAGAATCGGATGACTATTGGCAAAGATATGGCTTTCGGCGTGGGCCATATTGGCCTCTCATGCATTTCCCCCATTTTTGAAGGGGTCTACCCAGAAAATTTGACAAAAAATCTGAAAAATATTTTGTTCCTGGATTTTGATGCAGATTGATGAAGAATCCTTCCACAATTCATTTAAGGTACTCCGCTCAAGAATCGGATGACTATTGGCAAAGATATGGCTTTCGGCGTGGGCCATATTGGCCTCTCATGCATTTCCCCCATTTTTGAAGGGGTCTACCCAGAAAATTTGACAAAAAATCTGAAAAATATTTTGTTCCTGGATTTTGATGCGGATTGATAAGGAATCCTTCCACAATTCGTTTAAGGTACTCCGCTCAAGAATCGGATGACTATTGGCAAAGATATGGCTTTCGGCGTGGGCCATATTGGCCTCTCATGCATTTCCCCCATTTTTGAAGGGGTCTACCCAGAAAATTTGACAAAAAATCTGAAAAATATTTTGTTCCTGGATTTTGATGCAGATTGATGAAGAATCCTTCCACAATTCATTTAAGGTACTCCGCTCAAGAATCGGATGACTATTGGCAAAGATATGGCTTTCGGCGTGGGCCATATTGGCCTCTCATGCATTTCCCCCATTTTTGAAGGGGTCTACCCAGAAAATTTGACAAAAAATCTGAAAAATATTTTGTTCCTGGATTTTGATGCAGATTGATAAGGAATCCTTCCACAATTCGTTTAAGGTACTCCGCTCAAGAATCGGATGACTATTGGCAAAGATATGGCTTTCGGCGTGGGCCATATTGGCCTCTCATGCATTTCCCCCATTTTTGAAGGGGTCTACCCAGAAAATTTGACAAAAAATCTGAAAAATATTTTGTTCCTGGATTTTGATGCAGATTGATGAAGAATCCTTCCACAATTCATTTAAGGTACTCCGCTCAAGAATCGGATGACTATTGGCAAAGATATGGCTTTCGGCGTGGGCCATATTGGCCTCTCATGCATTTCCCCCATTTTTGAAGGGGTCTACCCAGAAAATTTGACAAAAAATCTGAAAAATATTTTCTTCCTGGATTTTGATGCAGATTGATGAAGAATCCTTCCACAATTCGTTTAAGGTACTCCGCTCAAGAATCGGATAACTATTGGCAAAGATATGGCTTTCGGCGTGGGCCATATTGGCCTCTCATGCATTTCCCCCATTTTTGAAGGGGTCTACCCAGAAAATTGGACAAAAAATCTGAAAAATATTTTGTTCCTGGATTTTGAAGCAGATTGATGAAGAATCCTTCCACAATTCGTTTAAGGTACTCCGCTCAACAATCGGATGACTATTGGCAAAGATATGGCTTTCGGCGTGGGCCATATTGGCCTCTCATGCATTTCCCCCATTTTTGAAGGGGTCTACCCAGAAAATTGGACAAAAAATCTGAAAAATATTTTGTTCCTGGATTTTGATGCAGATTGATGAAGAATCCTTCCACAATTCATTTAAGGTACTCCGCTCAAGAATCGGATGACTATTGGCAAAGATATGGCTTTCGGCGTGGGCCATATTGGCCTCTCATGCATTTCCCCCCATTTTTGAAGGGGTCTACCCAGAAAATTTGACAAAAAATCTGAAAAATATTTTGTTCCTGGATTTTGATGCAGATTGATAAGGAATCCTTCCACAATTCGTTTAAGGTACTCCGCTCAAGAATCGGATGACTATTGGCAAAGATATGGCTTTCGGCGTGGGCCATATTGGCCTCTCATGCATTTCCCCCATTTTTGAAGGGGTCTACCCAGAAAATTTGACAAAAAATCTGAAAAATATTTTGTTCCTGGGTTTTGATGCAGATTGATGAAGAATCCTTCCACAATTCATTTAAGGTACTCCGCTCAAGAATCGGATGACTATTGGCAAAGATATGGCTTTCGGCGTGGGCCATATTGGCCTCTCATGCATTTCCCCCATTTTTGAAGGGGTCTACCCAGAAAATTTGACAAAAAATCTGAAAAATATTTTGTTCCTGGATTTTGATGCAGATTGATGAAGAATCCTTCCACAATTCGTTTAAGGTACTCCGCTCAAGAATCTGATGACTTTTGGCAAAGATATGGCTTTCGGCGTGGGCCATATTGACCTCTCATGCATTTCCCCCATTTTTGAAGGGGTCTACCCAGAAAATTTGACAAAAAATCTGAAAAATATTTTGTTCCTGGATTTCGATGCAGATTGATAAGGAATCCTTCCACAATTCGTTTAAGGTACTCCGCTCAAGAATCGGATGACTATTGGCAAAGATATGGCTTTCGGCGTGGGCCATATTGGCCTCTCATGCATTTCCCCCATTTTTGAAGGGGTCTACCCAGAAAATTTGACAAAAAATCTTAAAAATATTTTGTTCCTGGATTTTGATGCAGATTGATAAGGAATCCTTCCACAATTCGTTTAAGGTACTCCGCTCAAGAATCGGATGACTATTGGCAAAGATATGGCTTTCGGCGTGGGCCATATTGGCCTCTCATGCATTTCCCCCATTTTTGAAGGGGTCTACCCAGAAAATTTGACAAAAAATCTGAAAAATATTTTGTTCCTGGATTTTGATGCAGATTGATAAGGAATCCTTCCACAATTCATTTAAAGTATTCCGCTCAGGAATCAGATGAATATTGGCAGAGATATGGCTTTCGGCGTGGGCCATATTGGCCTCTCGTTTCCATTTAGCCGAGTTATGGAGTGTGGAATGTTCGCCAATAGGATCCACAAGTCTCCAACCCGTAATGTAGAACCTGAATCCCCAGAACATCACAAAACAATAACTTTATATATTTTTTAGTAGTTTTTCTTTAATTTTGACGGTTTCTTTGTTTAGCTGACGAAAAGTTGATCGTTTTTAAAGCATACAAATTTTTCTTATGAACAATACATACAAATCTGATAGAAACATACAAGTACATGGTATTGGCCGAAGCGTGCACAGGAATCCTCGATGGTAATCCTTGTGTTAGTAGCTTGTGGACTTTGGTAACGTCTGAGCACACTCCCTCCAAATTAATGTTAATGTTTTACGTATGCATTTGAGGGTCTGTACGAGTAGTAGTAGTACAATGGTAGATAATTAGTTCAATTTCAATTTACAACAAATAATTTCGCGTTCCGTAATTGAAAAGCTGCGCGCTTTTATTGAATTTTGAAGTGTTTGTGTTTCAAAAAGCGCCAAATTCATTACAACAATTAAAATACGTATGCCTACAGTAACAATAGATTGTTTTCGATTTTCGTAGCGGACCTGTTAAGTTAATATATTACGTGTAAGTGTGTGTATATTAAAGTTAAACTCTTTATGCTGTAGGACATTTTTTTTTAAGAATATTAAATATTAATATCTCTTATCGCTTATCGACTAAACCTCTACCAGGACTGCTGATTCGCCCTAGCAAGGGCCTTAGCTTTTTTTGTTTCTGTTTCTTACAGTTTTTTTATTCTTTCGTTTTTTTTTTAGGGGTTTTTGTTGAGGCATGCTAGCACGCTCTTAGTTTCAGTAGCCTAATTCTGGTTAATGGTTAACTAAGTTAAAAGTATGTATTTACAGATTCTAGATGCTAGCTTAGTCTGATACGCTAATTTGTGTTATGTTTCTGCTTGTTTTTGTGGGTATGATGGGTTGATTTTGATAAATGCCGCGTGAACTTATTCTTGCTATGGTAGATCTCTCTCACTAGACTATAGTATACGGCTAGGGGCTTACGGCTAACTGTCTTACGGGCGTATTTCATTTCATGTCCAGCAATATATCTATCAACCTTTACAAACGACTGTGTGGTGTTCATGTGTTGCGGATGTGTGTGTTCATTGTCTATCATCTATATTTTACATTTCTGGTGCTGTATTCATTTATGCTTTCTCATTTATTTTACAATCTAATATTATATAAATCTGTTAACGGTTTCACCATCGAATAGTGTTGGACGACGCCTTGATAAGCTATGTGTGTATGAATGTGCTTGTGATTGGGGGCTCTGATTCTGGATAGTTTACTGATTTAAACTTCATTTAAGACGTAATCTGCGTGCATTCGCTAGTGTTCTCTTTTTTGTGGGTCAGCCAGTTGAAGAAATAGTTGAGTTATCACAAGTAAAGATTTTTTCTTTTTCGTTTTTTTTTTCATTCGCATTTAAGTAAAAGGCTCTCCGGAAAAGTTAGGACGAGTCTGAATAATTAATAATTACAAAATAAATAACAAAGCTGAAAAGCTGACTAAATAAGTAAACTGTAGATGTATGGATGGGGAAGTGTATGGGGAGGGGGAGGATGTATGAAGAAGCTTCCACTGCCCGGTATAGCAGCAGCAGCAGGTGCAACGGATGTTGCCAGCAACATGTTGCAGCTAGTAAAGAAGAATAACCATTAGTACAGGTAACTGCTGTTCAGCAGGTCGTAGCGGTAATCGAATTGCTGTGGCTGCTGCTGCCGCTGCTCGGCTCGAAGCTGCTCGCGCTGGAAGCTAGTGAACCAACTCTTTGTTGCGGCGATTCGCAACAGGTACTTTCATTCCTTGCGGTGCTGCTGCTGCGACTGACCTCCTGGCTGCTGCTGCAAATGGTGCTGTTGCTGCTGCTGCAAATGCGGGGGCAGCCTCGACTGCTGCTGCTGTTGCTGCTGCTGGCTCATTCCAGCGCCCACGTGCTGGGCCTGCATTCCGTGCTGGCCATGGTGGCCGTGCATCGGTGCCTGGGCGGGCACATGTCCGTTGCTGCCCGAGGACACAGCATTGGAGGCAGCTGTGGCCGTGTTGTTGCCCTCGGGTTTGTCGCGCGGCAGCAAGTAGACGGAGCCGTCGGCGGCCTGCTGCAAGCTGTAGTCAGCCGGCGAGCATGCGTTGCCCTCGGGATCACGCAGATACTGCAACGTCAGAGAACGGTTAGCTACAGGATCTAGCAAAGGGATGGTCGTCTAGAGACTCACCTGGAACACGTGACGATGGAGCATGGCGAACTTGTTGGAGATGCGCTTGCGCTCGCTCTCCAAGTGATCGCGGTCCTGGTTCAGCTGCGTCTTGCGCTTGACCACAGCGTTCACTTCGTCCTCGAGGGTGAGGATCTGGTCGAGCTTGCGTTTGCGGCAGTTCTGGGCCGCCACCTTGTTCTTGCCACGACGACGGATGTCCCGGATCAGGGACAGTTGGTTCTCGCTCAGGTCGTATTTGGACAGACGCTCGTTGAACTCGTCCATGGGCAAATTGATGATGTCCTGCACCGGAATGGGGATGTTCAGAGCACGGGCTCGCTTCTCATCGCGGGTGAGATGCTCATCATCTCCGCCGTGGCTGCTGCCGGCGGCACTGCTGCTGCTGCTGCAGCTACCGCCACCCGAGTTGGCTCCCTTGCCTGATCCTGTCTTAGTGGCCACCTGAGGCTTCTTGTCGCGCGCCTGTGGTCTTGGCAGGGCACCACTTCCCTGGGGCAGGGCCGAGTAGGTGTGATTTAGGTGCACCAGGTCTTCAGCAGTCCTGGGAGTGGGTCGGTGGGTGTAGTCCCCATTGAAGTTGCTTCCGCTGGCGCCCATTCCGTAGGCAGCCTGGTGATGGTGGTAGTCCTTGGACAGGGCTGGTCCCATAGCGCCAGCTTCGCTGCTGATTCCGCCAGCACTGCTGGCCATTCCCGAGGATCCGTATCCCGCATCGTATTCGTACTTAATGCTCTGCGACTGCACGGCCGTGACAGCTGCCGGCGGCACTGTCGGGGGCAGGGCCGAGGGGGTCTGCTTGTGGGGATCCCGCTTTCCGTATAACTGATGCTTCTTTTGCGCCACCGGCGGCTGACGGGTGGCCGTGGTCAGCCGCGAGTTGTTGTTGTAACTGAAGTCGTAGGGGCCACCGTACTTGCCCTGGTGATAGTCCTGCGCCGAGTCACTGCCCTCGCCCCACTCGCCGTCGGAGAGGGAGGGCACCCGCTCGGAGCCCATCGAACTGACGGCACTGTCGCTAGAGGCGTCCAAGCGATCAGCCCCGCCCTGTGCACCTGCTCCGCCGCCGCTGGCCAGAAGATCGGCGGTCATGCCCGCAGCTCCGCCAGTGCTCATTGGGCCCACGGCGCCAGCAGCTCCGTTGGCTTGGTTTCCGTGAGTGTTTCCCGGCGCCAGCTGAGCAGAGCCACCAGAGCCGTTGCTGACATGTCCACTGCTGGGCAGGCCCAGGACCGAAGAGTTGTTGCTGGTGCTGTTGTCCACCATGCGACAGAAGCCTGGAAGATAAGATGGAAGAAGGGTTATTAGTGGCTATCTATGGTGGCGTATTAGGGCTATCCCAGTGGAACTTTTATTAAAAAAAAACAAAATAACTAACTAGCAGCTATATCGGGCAGTTCTCACCAAGTACTTGAATTATTTATAATTAAGTGACTAAGCAGTATTTAATGATTCTATATGTACTTGAACTGATAAGCCACATGAGGTTTTTAAATGTTTCATCTTGAGACTTGAATCAAGTTAAGTTAAACCCGATGGAAATTTTCAATAATGTCATATCCATTACATAACACCCGTTCTTCTATTTTAATCGGAACCCAACTACATACTATAATTCTTCCAAAAAGGTACTCCAGATGTCGAGCTGACCCAGTTCACGTAGACTATAGAACGTTTATTAGACAGATTCGCCTTATCGGGGACTACGTCTTGAATCACACTCCTCCCAGCTTCGATTATTCAGCACAAATTTACGACGATGAGCATTCCAGTCCAGCAGCACAAAAAACAGGCAGAAATATGAGCCGGTCGGTGGAATACAAAAAACTGTTCAGTCATTTTCCATATTTTACTGGACTTATCTTATCGGGCGATAAGGATTGCGGAGTTGTATGAGTATAAGTGCGCTCGTGCGTCGCTCTGTTGGCCTGACATTTCGCAAATACCTGGCCACATTGCCTCATACCCTCCTGATAAGGAGTTTAGAGCCCACAACTGAAAGGGGTTTATCTTATCGGTGGGCCAGCAAGACCCCGTGGGTATATTCCGAAGGCACCTCCATGTGCAATCTTTCGACTTGTAATGCCCGAATGCAGTTAATTAGTCAAATCAATCCATAAGCCGATTAGACGAGATACTCGTATCCCCTCCCCATCCTCTGGTAGGGCAGCAAGGTCAAAGCTTAAATCATAAACATTGATGACTTGACAAAATGCGATACTTTGTATATACTTTGTATATAATTGGAGGTGTCTATAAATACGCTGTAGAGCAGAGAGCACAGAGCTGGAGAGTTATCAGTGACCATAAGACATAACGGAAATAATAAAGATAACGGTTAAAGCCAGTGACACGTTTCATGATGAGCCAAAAAATAATAATATTACGTATAACGTAACGTAAGCGTAACATAACCCAATTAAAACTATAAGATATTTTATTTTTTTTTATTCTTTTAACCCCCTTTTTTTTTTTTTAAAGAATTTTCATTTTTCTCTTTAGGCTTTGAGCTTTTTATAAGTTTCCTCTGCCTAACGTTATTGTTTCGAAAACGATGACTCAGCAGTTTAAAAATAGTAAACAGCAAACAGGCGGGCAAAAAAAAAAAAAAAAAAAAAAAAATAAAAAAAAATAAAAAACTTGCTATGCGGGCATTAGAGAGGAAGAAACACGCTCGAGAGAGGGAGAAGGTTCTGCTGATATCAGCAACAGAGCCAGAGCCATAGCCAAAGATCCGCCGTGCGGCATGACTAATGAAAAAATATTAGACTGGCGACTGACGACTGGCGACTACCTCCTGTGCCTTGCTGGGCGCTGCTTTCGCTCTTTTTTTGGGGATGAGACACCGAAAATAACATCCACCACCCCCCCAGCCAGGGTCCAGCAGCACATGATGCCATTAACTCGATCACTCTCACCTGTTGAATCGTATTTTTGTCGTATTCCTATTGCGTTCTCGCCAATATCGGCTATATCGGCCACTATATATCTATTATATCTCTCGGTATCTCGCACTCTCGCTCGTCATCGACGTTCTAAATTCGTTTTGCCGTAGAATTGAGCTCACAGCTCACGGAGAGCAGAGGAATATGAACTAATATGCCACACTTGGGCCAAAATGCGTCATTGTTTTCATTAAATGGTCTATGCTAATTGCGTAAAGTATACGACACGTTGTTCGATTGCGATATTCGGTGTAAATACAGTGTTTATTATTTAATTTATTTATTTTTGTGGTCGAGTAGTTAGTTGTGTAGTTCCTTTCGAGTCGCGCGTCGATTCTAATATTTACTTTACTATCGTATTCGATTGTTCGTGTTCGACTGACTCGACTTCACTCGCGCTCTGTTCTTTTCGCTTTGCTTTGCTTTGGCTCTTTCTCGCCCATTGAGTTGAGTGTGCATGAATCTGAATTTTGTCGCGCGGCCCATAGCGAAACCTGAGCACTACGCTCGTCTCCCTCCCTCAGCCCACATCTCATCTCACTCCACTACACTGGCACTAGCACTGGCACTGTGAACTAATTGTACGAAATTCGTATGCTAATCACACACAGAACCCCGTCGGATAAAGCGGCCAGAAACCGCCAACAGTAAAAAAAGCTCTCCCAAAGAGTGAGTCACTTTTGGCGATCGCGCTCTCGCTCTCGTTCTCTTTGAGTTAAAGCTTCCCGCCAAAAATGATGAGGGTGTGGAGCCAACTCAGAAACGAAGCGCAAACTAAAGCTTTTGGCTTTTTAATTTTCAACTTTTTTTTGACAAGTGTAGTTGGTTGAGGGGCTATAAAGGGGCTTATCAGTATATGGAAATATTTCTCAGAAATTACTCTTTTTTTGTAAAATTAAGCTTTGTTGTTGAAAGCTTTTATACTTCAGGATATCTCAGAGTTACTTGGTATTTAATAGCTAGTATCTTTGCATCTTATAAGTACAATCTTTATATAGAATATGGATACTCACTCTCATTCATGTCCATCAAGTGAAGATCCTCGTCGGTGAAAATGGAGTTCATGAAACCATCAGCCGTTTGGTTCATGTCCGAGGAGGTGTTCTACAGATTTAAATATTAATTATTTCATAAATTCCTTAATCTTAAAAATAAAAAATAAAAACTCACCGCATAGTACATCAGATCGTGCTCCACCTTGTAGGCGGCTGCTGCGGCGGCGGCGCCATCGGCCTCGTGACTGGAGTTGGTCAGATGCATGCTGGAGGAGACCGCCGAGCCCAGGTTGTGGCCGTAGTGGGGCTGGCCCGAGGGGCAGATGTCGCCCAGGGCGGCGTTCGGGTGGTGCAGCATGCTGGCGTGATGCGGCGGCGGCGGTGGTGGCGGCTGCAGGGGAGCAGCGGCGGCCGCGCCACCATACTGTCCGTGCTGTCCGGGGCCGGGGGCGCCCTGCGAGGGACTCGCCTGGTAGGAGTATCCTGCATAGTGGTGGGGATACGGCGACATGTCCGACACTCCGCCCACCATGCTGGGTATGGGGCTGAAGTAGGTGGCAAAGTCCTGAAGACGCTCCATGGAGACGCTGCGGTTCAGGCGCGGCATACGGCCCTGCAGGAGAGGAGACAATGATTAATCCGGGGATCGTGTTGATGTATTAACAAGGTGAGAAGGGTTCGTCGCTAGTCGCTGGCATTACGAAACTTATAACTCAATAACCGATCAATCATCCGGCCGGTAATTCTCTAGAAACGCGCCAATCCACCAAAAGATACAATAAACTGAATCCAAATAGCACTACAAGTAACAATCTCCCAGCTGTCAGAGCTCACAGGCACCTCCACCTCCACCTCCATCGAGCTCCACTCCAGTACCTCTGTAAGCCAAAAAACGTGCACAATGTATCAGTCTGGCGATTTGACTGCCAGATCGATCAACGTGGAATTGAAATGAAATTCGTATCTGTATCTTACGAATTGACAAGTGCCCAGCCAGAGGTCTCTCCGGCCCAGCCGGGTCTTGGGGTTTCTTTACTTTGTTTTTCTTAGACAGACTCTGCCTCTCTGCCCTGTAAGTCTTGACTGACTGGTGGGGGTGGGGGGCGGATATCGTGGAACTACGTCTACTACGACTTCATTAGGCCGCCTTTTGTTATTTTTAATTATCGGTGGGCTTATTTATTTATTTAACTAATTCCGCAGCCCCGGCGTGGGCGAATGGCGGAGATACTCCCCATCCAGATGCATCACTCACACTCTCGGCTAAGTATTCCTCAATCTTCGATTTCCGATCTCCGATGGATCCTTTCTCGATTCCTTTGAAGACCGCTGGCTGATGGCTGATGTGGCCCACAAATTTGTATTTAATGCTAAATGCCGCCAAGCCGCCAAGACGCCAAGCCGCTTGCCGCGCAATTAAGATCTTTCAGAGATGAGATATATCGGCGTGACGTTGACGCTGACGCTGATGTACTTTGACACTGACATTGCCAGATACAGATACAGATACAGATACAGATCCCGACAAAAGGAATATGGAATATGAATGTTGAATGTTTCGTTCTTCGGAGGTCCGTTGACGTTGAGTTGTCGTTTGACCAGCACCGACTAACTGACTGACTGGACCGACTGACTGGCGGAATGACAGTAGCCAGGGCCAGTTCGGATACTCGGATGCATCTCTTTCTGTGTTGGTGAGAGGAGGAGGTGGCTGAACAAACACAACCTGTATCTCGAAGCATGTGTATCTAATGAATGCCTCAACACGCTCCTGAAAGCAAACAGGTAAGCTGCCAGCCAGGTAGGAGTTCCACACGAGCATTGGGCGTTCACTTTAGCCAGTCAGTTGCAGTCAGCCTGTATTTGTATCTGTATCTGTATGGCGATGTATCTGTGAGTGTGTGTAATTTGAATTGTCACTGTCTTGTCATTAACTTCTGGTGTTGGCTCTGGCTTTGGGCCATTGTTTGTTACGCTTCACACGCTAACAAATCCAACCGCCGGCTTAGACACGGTAGCGATCTGGATTCCGAACATGTAGCTGTATCTGTATCTGTTCCTGACTCTGTCTTGGGAGATTTTTTGGTGTGAGAAGCGTTAGATGGCATGTTCGATCGGGGAATTACTATTATTTGATAGGGCTTTAAGTCCCCCAATCCCATTAGCAGGTTCTACTGAAAGTATCTATCGGGGGGTTTTAGAACTTTGGGTATATACCTCCACCTCCGAAAGACTAGCCACTCCTCCTATTATTAATCGATAACTATTCATTTTGTTTTGCAATTAAAACCCTTACAGGTGCTAATGATAAAATAAACTGTCTCTCATTTATTAACGTTACCTGAAAGGTGTGTATCTTTATTAGAAACTGCCAAGTGCATTGCCTAGTCTGTGTTCATCCTTAATCGCCAAAACAAGCAAATTATTAATTTCGATATTTCCACGAACTATCCGAGCCACTCCATCCATCAATGGCCTGGCCGGGAATCACCGATCCGAGTCTGGCCAAGTTTTGGACGATTCTATGGCCTAATCCCCGGTGCCAACTGATCTCCGCTACACACCTGAGACGGGTGTTGTTTTTTTTGTCATTAACTTGATTTATGTGTGTGCACAAATCGAGTCCCATGACAGCCGACTCCGACTCGCAACTTGAGCCTCCGCAGCCATCAAACTGTTTACATAAATTGAATTAAAATCGTACAGCAAAAAAAAATCGTACTGGAGGGGCTAAAACTACAACTGCCAAGAAAAAACACCAGAGATGCTGTAAAATAATTAATAAAGTTTTTTCTTTTTTTTTTTTATTCTGCGCTGATTTTCAACGTTAAGCTTTTTGCAAATATTTAAAATTCACATAATTAAAGCACCCAGCAGCTATGAGGAGGAGGGCAGGGGCGGCCCAGGGATGGACATTAAGAGATGAATATTTTTTTTTTTTGTGATTCGCGCGCGCTAAATGGGGATTTAATTGCAGGGGCTACCGCTCAAAAGATGCAATCAACCGGCCAGTGGCGGAGGGGGAGAGAGGGGTGCCCCGCGACGCTGCAAAGTGCCACCGAATTCAATAAACACTTCGGCCCCATGCGGAAAAGTCAAGTGGCGCATTGCAGGCGACAAAAAAAACAATGGCTGGAGGGGGGGCATGGGGGAAAAACAACAAAGACTGGCGCAAAAAATGAAAACACAAAGTGTCCGTAATGAACGCAGAGGCGCCTCCCTGCCCACTCCCAGCCCAGGGGGGAGCCTGCCTGCCCACTCTCTCTCCGCTGAAGAGCTAAGCCAGTGATTGCAATTAGCAACAGTACACTGCTAAAAATATGTATTAAATAAATGAAATTATAAGTATTTCCTCTCCAGAAAGTGAATAATAAAGAGGGCTCTTTAATCAAGAAGCTCTGGTTCGACTCTGGCTGGAGGAAGATTCATAATTTATTTATTTTTTGTCGAGTTTTTAAAAACTAAGAAGGCCAAAGCTCAATAAAATATATATTTTAATAAATATATTAAAGATTATTTAGTAACCAACACCTTCCATAAGACAGGTCTTCAATTTTTCCACCTGCACTACCAGCTACCTGGCCAGAGTCCCGACTCATCAATGAATGCAAATAGAAAATATAAACTTAAATGTGATCAGAAAGTTGCATAATGATAATTCGCCCTAGGATGGGATCGAAGAGACCTAGTGCTGCTGGAAAAACAAAAGACCAAGCCGCCTAATGACACTTTCGGCCAAACAGTTGGAAAATCCCTGGTGGTGGTGGTAGTGGCAGAAAAGGATTAAAGCCATTCTCGAGAAGCCGTCGAATAAGCGATCATCTGGCTCATTAAATGGCTTTGGCAAGTGCCGGCCGAGAGACAACCCGCTGGCATTCACCAAAAAGACGCACCACATCAAACGCCTAATCCAAAGCCTAATCCACCCGGCCAGTGGTTTTCCTTTTTTTCCCCCATTTTCCAGAGGTATCTGAGGTTGGTGTACCGGCTACCGGGGAAGAGACTTTACGGTAATTGCCGCTGACTTCATGACTGTTTCGCCTTTATGGCCTATTGTGTTGTCTCTTTTGTCAACGCTGTGCCTGTCTCTTTCTAAAGGTCGGAGATAGAGGCTTAGGTGTTCTGGAATTTCATTCAGGAAGCACTTGTTCGACTCGCAATTGTGGTGGATTAGTACTTTTATTTGGAGATTACTTAGTTCGGACTAAAACATACAAGTTTGGAGAGTTTTAAATGAAAATTTTCATAATCTTTAGAAAACTTGAGATCACCGAAGTATAAAGTCAAAATGGGAGAACCAAACCATGACTCTTCCGCACCACAAAGGCCAAGAAATCCAAAAAGCCAGCAGATCGGAGACTGGGGTCTTGATTGACGAACTTGTGGCTGGAAACGGAATAAAAGCGGATGACTTTTGGGCCACAAGACATGGTGGGAGCAGGGGCAGGAGGAGGAGGTGGTGGAGGTGGAGGAGGAGGAGGAGCATGTACAACCAGATTTGAAGCTTTGTACAAACAACAAACACACGGCACTGAGCCAGCCAGACAACAACAAGTTCAACTCTTGAGGAGAGCGCTCGGTCGGTCCCAAGATCAAGTGCTTGAGAATGGCACGCCAGGGGGGAGGGTGAGGAGGGTCTACGGAGCCACGTGAAGAAGCCAGAACTGGAGAATCAGGGGGAATAACGAAGCCAGAGAAAAGAGCCACTCCAAAAACGAGAAGAAGCAGCAGAAGAATAACGAAAGCGACGTGCAAATGATCCTTGAATGATTACATATGTATATAGATGTACAAGCACATACCTTTCGATACACCCGAGTTCGTACTACTAGTAACATGAGGAGCTTGAACTATAGGTTAATATTTCCATAGTATCTTTACCTCTGAAGACATGAGAGGTAGAGAGAGAACTAATACTAATTCTGAACAAAATTAAAAGAAAATCCTAAATAAAATATACTACAATCCTATGTTGTTTGTAGATATATCTTATAACTACAGGAAGCTATCTTGTTTAGGACTTGCTACATCTCATTGTAGCTTCACAGGCCCAGTTCCAAGCCCTCTTATCTCTTAGCCTGGCTATAAACACATTCCAGTCTTGCACCAGAGATTATAGCACTAGTAAGTCATCCCTCTACCTCTACCCCCAAAGACCCTACTCTCTTGACCTCACCTGTACCTGGCCATAGTACCTCCACATTCCCGTAAGTTATGCACAGGTATAGCCATGTAAGTATGTGGAGCGCTCGACGGATGGCAGCACTTGAGCCGAGCATCCGCATCAAATTATAAATAAATATACTCCGAGCCGAGCGAGCAACCTTTCCTTTTGTTCGGTTTCTCGATTTTTGATGGGGAGGATTATAAAGATCGAGGCACACACACACACACACAGACACTCACCTGGTGATGGCTGGGATGGAATCCGCCGCTGGATGGCTGACGCTGAAAGGCGCTACCCGTACCGCTGCCCACGCCCACTCCGACTCCGACACCGACGCCAACGCCGCCGCCATAGTTGGCCTGCTGCACTGCACGCTGGTGGGCAGCGGCAGCGGCGGCGGCATGGTGGGCATGGGCGTGGTGGTGCATCGTGGCGGCATGGTGGTGCGGATGTGGGTGCGCATGGGGATGGCCGTGGTGGGGATGGGGGTGGTGGTAGGGCGGAGCCGTGGATTGCAACATCTCGTCTAGCTCCTTCTTGGCGTCCTCATCTAAGTCAAACAGGGGCGAGCCCACTGAGTTCTGCAAGTCGTCAAAGTCGCTGACCGAGAAGTTGTCCCCTCCGTCGTCGTCCTTTTCCGGGTCGTTCTCCTGGTCCTTGGTGTCGATCCTGCGCTGCTTGCTGGGCACCACCTCGCCACCGAGGAACTCTTCGCCGGTCTCCGAGCTGGTCCTGAGCGATTGGTTTTCGTTCAAAGCGGCAGCTGCCTGGGAAGTGGAGGCCACCGGATCGTTGGATAACTGGAATGGTAGGATGGTTGGAAATGGGGCTTGGATAGTTTCCAGGGGAGCCTTGAAAGAGGAACTTACCTCGTCTTCGAGCGGGAATTCAGAGAGCTTGAGCACGTCGTTCAGCAAATCATCCAAAGGCAGGCGAATGTATTCACCTGAAAGTGGAGGTCAATGGTTACTAAGGGATCTGGTATGAGAGATTCCCCCTGGACTCAGTCGAGGCCTTTGTGTTCCCATTAAAGCGAGGCAGATATACGAAAATATTTTGATCACTTTCCCCAGCCACTCCTTGGAACCACTCTTGATTCCCCAGAGGGCGATCCATAATCCACAGAAAGACTATCCTATATATGCCCCAGGGACTAAAGGTATTTGAGGAGGATCTGACCAAACAGTAGCACTTTCCTGTGGGAGGATGAGTTAAGAGTTTTAAAAGATCGTCGTCGGGGAGATCACACAACGCCGGACGGAGGGACAGTAACTAGAGTCAGTCAAGTGGAGGCGACGATCATTAATCATAATCGTTAAAACGTGATCTCCGAGAGATCTCATCCGCCTGACGGAAACAGCTGAAAAATATGGCCATGAATGCAATAATTTCCCAAGCTCCCAGCGGACACCCCGCCCCCCGCCATCCTTTCTAATTGATGATCAGTTGTGACATATCTCGGAGCTATCCGAAGTTAAACAAAACCCTCCAATCAAAATAAAAGCTTGCCCCCAGAGTGTATCGCTTACAATTGACACCCGGGAGTGAGTGAGTGAGTCCTGGTCAAATATTTGCACTGGGAATTCTCGGGAAAATCTCGGAAAGTGGGGGGCATTATCGGAAAATTACTACTTAACATCGACGACTGGAATTCCACGAAGAGGAGACCGGGCGACCGGGCGACCTGGCCGAGAGCGTGGGCAAACACACCACTTTGAGCCACAATCTAGATAAGGCCAAGAAGGAAAACTCGGAGGGAAAAAAAGGGGCGCAACTCGGCCGAAAGGTATTTAGACTCAAGTGGTGTGACGGCGACGACCTTTGCACTTGAGGCAGGCAGGGGGGCAGGCACTTGAGGCAGTCGGGTCAAAAAATTAGAATAAACACACCAGATGGAACAGAGTTTGGTTCTCGGCCCGGCCAACGCTTTGTTATTCTTACGATTGGTTACAAAACCCGACGCTGCTGCCCCCCCATCCTTGTTGTTGCCAACCATTTTGGGTTCTCTTCTTCTGTTCTGGCCATGTTTTTTTTAGGGCTTGATATCGTGGCCTGTTATTTTAGGCCTGTTATTCTCTCTTCCTTCTTCTAAGCCCAACACTAATTTTTTTGGTAACAGTTCGGAATGCGTGCGTGTGTGTGTACGTGGGTTGTTGTCCGGCTGTTGGCCCGGAATTGTTTACTTATCGTTTTTGGTCTTTTGGACTGGTTGTTTGTCTCTCGTTTCTCGTGGGTTTCTTTATGTTTTGGTTGCTCCGCATTGTGGCCAACACGACAACGAAAATATTATTCGATTTGCGTTCCATTGTTTCCACTCCCAGGAGCAACTGCCAGCCAGCCAGTCCGCCAGTCCGCACAACTGTCACCGGCAATTAGGCGACCATGAGGCGTTGATGTGTCCAACAATGGGTGTTTGTTGTTGGGTGGGGGATGGGGGCTATCTTTGGTAATTTTTGGTTACCTTTCAGGAAGTTCAGTCCAGGAAGGAGGGCTGTGTCCCGTAATGGAGCTTCTAATGGGGTGCGTTACCCCGACGGGTACTTAATATGGGGTGGTTTCGGGTACTAAGTAGTAGTTAGTATCTTAGGTGTTTGCATAGCTTATGAGCCTTAAATAGTGTGAGCTTTATAAGCCAAATCGAAGTAGTTAGGGGGTTGGAGAGTTGGGTTGGTTGGTTTCCGATATTTCAAAGATAGGCCTTTATATTTCTTACTGAATATCTCAGCTTATAAGCCATAAATACTATAAGCCTTATAAGCCAAATCGGAGCAGTTAGGAGGTATATTGTCTGGCATTCAAGCTTGCAATTGGTCTCTAATATATCCTATCTTTCCTGAATGGATCTCAAATAAATCAATCATCACAGAATTCGTCACAAACCTTTTTGTCAGTTCAGTTCAGGTCAGAAGGTGCTGCAACACTACCGTGAAACACTATTTCGTGTTTCTGTAATCCAAAAAAAGAAACACACAAAACACACCTCGAACACCAAAGTCAAACGTATCTTGGCCAAATAGTTGGTGGCTTTTGTTAGCAGATTGAACACAAATTGTTGCAATAAAGCGCTGATTGTTGTTGATATTTGGCCAAACACTTTGACAATTATGTAACGTTTTGACAGCCAAAATGTTGCAGAATCAACAATGGCAACACACCATCGACATCGACATCGACAATATGGCCGTTTCCGTTGCAGACAGCCGACTTGCAGACTTGCCACCTTTTGTTGGCTTTATTTTTTGTATTTTTCTTTTTCACAATTCGACTGGAAAATGGGTTTAAGTTATTTTGCAATGCCTTTGGTTATTGTTTGGAGGCTCTTTTTTTTTTTTTTAGAATCGCACAATGGTCACTTGAGTGGGCTGTGGGGTATTTTTGATTTGCCAACTTTCACTTTTATGCCAGCGCCCCTCTTTTTTTCGCGTAATAGTTTAATAATTTTTATGTATTTGCTTGACACAGTTTTTATTTTTTAGAATTTTTTTTTTACCAAATCATCTAATTGGCAGAGAGCGTAGCACTTGACTCGACTCGCGATCCCAACTGCCGACTTCGAATGCCGCGTCACCTTGCCAAGTCGAAGGATATTCCTTCGAGCCAGAGAGTCCTTGCTTGTCCTTTTCTTGGCTTGTCCACGCCCACGTTTCTTCTGGCCCACAACTCCTTATGATTCGCCGTTAAGTCGCTTCTCTGCGCGCGCGTCAAGCGTCCAACGTTACTCGAGCGTTTATAAAAATTCAAATACGATTCTAAAACGCGGTCGCTGCCTCTGCTCTGCTCCGCCATCGCTGTCGACGCTGGCCGCGACTGAGGCCGAAAAGAGAAATGGCGCTCTCGAGCCGGGGTTGAGCGCACGAGTGCGAGCGAGACCACCGGCTAGACTTCCTCCCTCGAAACGAGCTGCCTGTGCTCATGCGCGCTCTGTTGCTCGCTTGGCTCCGCCCCGTGGCTTGGCTTGGCTTGGCCTATGTATGTGTGTGTGTGTATGTTAGCTGTTTTTTCTTTTGGCCGCTTCAACATGGAGGCTTTGTTCGAGTCGCGGCTCAGGGGCTTCCACAAAAAAGCCAAAAACTAAAAAAATTACAAAAACTGGTTCTCTTGTTCTTGTTCCCAGCATGTGCATGTTCCGCTTGTGGCTCTCAGGGTGTGTGTGTTGGTGTGTGTGTGTTTGGGCCATCAAGAGGAAGAAAAAACAATCTAATCAAGTAATTTTAACCGTCAACAGAAAAGCGAAACAAAAACGTTTTAAATTTGTTGGCAGGGAAGGATTTTCGAAGTGAAGATTGAGGTTAGGGCATGAGTGAGATTGAGGTTAGGTTTTTAAATTCCTCATGAAAGTTAGTATAAGAACTAGTTAGATTTTTAAACTAAATTGCAAATTTAATAAACCAATCAAGGAACCTAAAAATAAACCAAAAACTCAACCAAAAATAAAAGTAATATGCAGTCAAGCCCCCTCTCAGTTTCAATTCCTGTTCTGCAAGTAGAGCTCTTGAAACTCCCGCAGCTGCAGGGCCAGCACATGACCCCTGCCCCGGAGCTCCTTCAGCTTCAGCTGCAACTCCTCGAGGGCGTCCATTTGTTGGCTCAGTTCCAGCTCCCTGGCGTCCGCCTCGGCCCGCGTCTCAGCGGCCTCGGCAGCCCACCGGTTCTGGATCTTCTGGAGCTGCTGGCGCATTTGGAGCTCAAAGCCACTGGCGGTCTGGAGGACGCCGGCCCGCAGGTGCTGCTGCAAATGCCGCGAGTACTGGCGCTTGAAGCTGCGCTCCTGGGCTGCGGGCGTCCAGCTGAGCAGCTCGTAGAGGTAAATGGCGCCCAGGAACCCGCCCAGGAGCAGAACCATCCGCCAGCCCAGCGAGCGTACGGCCAGGCCACCCAGCACTATGGTTCCCACAGAGGTGTCCGACTTCAGAAAGGCAAGGGCCATTTCCAGCTGGCTCTCCTGAACCAGAGGAGTCACCGTGGGCAGGGGGTCCTTGTGGCCGTTCAAGGGCTTCCGGTCCGGGGCCGAGGTCGAGGGAATGGGCAGCTGGCTCTGGAGGCGCTGGCAGAAAGCAGCCAGTCCCCAGGAGAAGCGGAAGCGCAAGTCCGGCTGGAAATCCTTCATCAGAGACTGGCAGTCCAGGCTGTAGACCAGCTGCCAGGTGAGGGTCTCCTCCAGCGAGGCTTCTCCGTGCACCTCCTGCTCCAAGTCGTGCATCTTTTGCTGCAGTGGCTGGGAGATCTGCTCCACGATCTGGGTGGTGAGCAGGGCGTCCAGTTGGGCACTCAGGCAGCGCTGGTAGTGGGTGAGCAGTCGGGGCAGCTGGGGATGGAAGGGCTGGGAGAAGGCCTTCACACCCGCGGCCAGGGTCCGGTTGATCTGCTCCCTCAGCACCCGCTGGCCCAGCTCCAAGGACTCGTCACATAGCTCGTCCACTCGAAAGCCTAGCTGCTCCCTGCGATACAATATTTGGGTCTCCCTCTGATCCCTTTCCCCGCGGAGCACTCTCCGCTGCTCGGCGCACTGCCTCATTTCCTGCTGCACCTTCTCGCTTAAGGGCTTCGTGAGGGTGACCTCTATGTCCCGCAGGATCTCCTGGGCACTCAACAAGTGCTGCTCGAACTTGGTCCTCAGGGCGGAGTGCGCAAGGCAAGTGGAGAAATCCGTTTCGAAGCGCTGGAACTCACGGTAGCGCTCCTGGGTTTGCGGACTGGGAGCGGTCTTCATGCCCATTCGCAGTTGTAGTGCCTCCAGGGCAGAGACGTGGTAGATCCTCTTCCGGGCCACCTCCTCATCGGTGTACACGCCCAAATCCTCCACGAGCAGCTGCAGACAGCGCTCCACGTGCTGGTCCTTCACCTGCTCCTCCATGTCCGGCTCCTGGCTGCTGGCCACGTCCCAGCGGTTGTTCAGGATGAAGAGATTTGGACGGGAGAGTCTGGAGGCTACCTCCTTGAAGAACTGACGCTCCACGCGGGAAACCGTGGACTCCGCATTGAGCACCAGGATGAAGACATCCGCGTCCAGGCAATATCGGTCCAGGCAGTCGTCCAACTGGGCTGTGACGTCCACCCCTGGCGTGTCCATCAGCACGACATCGTAGTCCAAGAGCCGGCACCGGCTTCGGGGCATGTTAACGTGGAGCAGGGTCTTCGGCTTCAGGGCCCTGGGGGAGTGTGCGCTGGCCAGGTCGTTCAGCGAACTGAGCTCCAACTGCCGCTCCTCCTTCTCGATCCTCACGTGCCCGGCATCGTCACTGGCCTGGACCTGGCAGAAGCAGCTGGTGGTGTGGCCCATGGCGCTGGGCAGGATCCGTTCGTGCAGCATGGCATTGATGACGGCACTCTTGCCATTGGAAGTCCTCCCAAAGAAGGCCACCTTCATCCTATCCCTGGCCAGAACCTTCTCAATAGCCCTCACCTTCTCGAGGTAGCCCTGGAGGTGCTCCTCCGTGTCGAGACTACCACCCACTACAGTAATTTGCAGATTCCTAATATAGTTACCCAAGTCCTGGTAGATCTCCTGCAGCTCTGTTTTGGCGTCCACGAACTCGCTCAGTCCCGACGAGGAGGACGATGTGCTCGGGGCCAGTGAAGAGATGGAGGAAGTACTTTCTCCAGAGTCTGATTCAGACATTTTTTAAAATCTGATAGCAATTTTTAGAAAATATAAGCAGAATAATATTCTTTGAGGAATGTTTTTTACTTTCTAGAGAGAGTGACTAAGTTGGGGCTCGTCGTAGAATACTAGGAATGTTTTTTCAAAGAATACTTTTCGAAAAAAGTTGAAACTTTAGACCCCGAATTGTGAAATACCAGCCTTGGCTAATTTGAGTAAATTTTCTGGTGACCCCGATAGGGCTTTTCCACCATCCCGCTCCCATCAAAACACCAACTTATTTGCCCAAAAAATTAACACAATTACGGCAATCATGAAGAGCCGGCCAGTATGCACATTAATGGGCCACTGAACTAATAGACCGGGCTAAAAAAAGCGCTTTGGGTGAACTTCAAAACCCAAAACACCAAATAGACAATCGGACGAGGGGGTATGGTTCGGGGTTCGCTCTGAAAAATTAGCAGCATCATCAACGAGTCGATTGTATATGTTTCTCAATTTTTTTCCACTTTTTCGATTGCTGGTAGAAAACAGTAGGAAACAGAGCCCAATCCGAACTCGCCTGGTTAATCATATTTCTTTTTTGTTTCTCCTCAGTGTTCAAGCGGTTTCTTGAGTGCTTTATTACAACTTAATTAGTTTAAATTGTGGCCGGCGCAAAAAAAAGAGAGATAATAATAAAGAAGAAGCCGAAGCTGATGGAGGGGTCAGGGCAGTATCCGGTGAAAGATCAGATCAGATCACAGTATTGATTCAAAATTAGAAGCCCTAACTAGAAGACAAGTCCTTCCTATTAGACCTGAACTTTCCATCCTTGACTGGCAACCTCGAATCGAGAGCAACAATTATGACAGGACAGATCTGCGGCTTGGGATAGTGTCAACAATGAAATGGCTAAAAGAAGCCAAGCTCCCCGGCTTACCAGCTCCATTCCATTGTTAACACACACATGCCGCGGCCGCACTATCTGCACTTTAAGCGAAGAAGTCAGCCACTTTTTGGTTCGGTAATGAGTTGCCACAAATCCGAACTGAAGAAGCTGAATGAACCTCATGAATGGGCGGCTTGTGGCCCATTTGAATAGCTTCATTTGAATGTTGAATCGAGAAAGACACACAAGCACAGTAATTGAGGAAAACTTTCATAATCCTTAGAGCCACATGGGTACTCAATGGGTCAAGTGCTAATTAAACAGCAATGCTCGGAATTATGCAATTGGCGTCGGGATTTGGCAAAATGCTAGGCGAACGGGGGGCAAGGGTTTCGCAAGATGAAAGCCAAACACTTGAAAGTGATACGATTATGCAGCAGAAATCCGCTGACCAGACCGGACTAGACCAAAAATAAAGCCGGTCGGTCAGGACTGCTGCACCTCCGAGCCCCGAAACCCTCTGTCTGTTATTTTGTCAGCATGTAAATTTTTCTCTTTTTTTTTTGTAAATTTGTAGCGTAATGCTGACCACGTAGAATTTGAACAATTTCTACGGTCCGCTCGATGCCCCTCCAGGCCCGCCACGCCCTCACTTTGCCAGACAGCCACCGCCAGCGGGAGGAAGGCCACTAGACCAGGCCAGACAGACGGTGCTGGCGGTGGTGGTGGTGGCGGCCAAGTAATAGAGATCCTCAATAGGTGCACCACTGCACCAGATGTTCTCAAATAACATCCATTTTTTGTGTTTTCTTTCTCGATGGACAGGAAATTAAATGATAACCAGGGGATACCATTTTACTTTAATTATGAAACAAACAATGGAAACTAATTAAAGTTAGGGTTACTCTTCTTTAGGTTTTAAGAAGCAAAACTAACTTTCAAATGGAAAATTCTTGAACTTGCAACATCTTTCCCATCTTAGAAAGCCACAAAAGAACTTTTCTTGAAGTTCCCATCACAATCTGGGCTCTGAGACTCCAAAGTGGTCAATAAACTTGCGTAGCTTGGTGGCCTAACTGATTGCATAATGGAATTTAAGCCACCGAAAAAAAAGAAACCCAAGCCCAGTTCGAAATATCTATAACATAATTGAGAATAAGAGCATTTTTCTATACCCGTTCTGGCCAAGTCATGCTCCAAAAGTTGTCAACGATCCGAGAAGCTAAAAAAAAAGAACTAAATCGAATTGTAAAGTAATCAGATTTGTGATTCATTGGAAGATATACAAGATGTATATATATCTACAAAAAATACCTACACATATGTACATAAAGAAGAGAACTGATTGGAGGACTTGGAGGAATAAAAAGCGAAACGAAATGGTAGCCCAGAGATACTTGCAACTTAATTACGATAATGACAGATCCTAGAGAAAGGAAACGGGTAGCATATGTCCCCATGACACGGCAACCCTGAGAGGACAATGTGCCACTGCCGGGCAACAACTTCATTTCAGTTTAAAATTAATGAAGCAATCCGACAGTACCAACTAAACGTCGTCTCTAAAACGTGCAGAAGATACATTTACGTTTGGATTTCCTCCTCAGCCTAAGAATCGAAACTCTGTAGCTTGAATAGTTTTTCAAAAAAATAATAAAATGAAATGAGTCGAAAAATGACTTTCATTTTAGTTTCTAGCCAAAGAGCCAACAATAGGCGATAATGCCGCCAAAGGGCAAGATTCGTTTGGTTCGATCCGTGGGGAATTTGGATACGCACAAATCCCGTCGAGCTACAAGACAATAGCTATCGGATAGTGCGTGTGAATGCGTGCCTCGAATGCGATATGAATCTGTCTATCCATTTATCCGCAGGAGTAGGAGTAGGAGTTGGAGTTGGGCTGGCGCGCATCAATGGATTTTTAATAAATGGCCAAACGAAGCAATCATAATAAGCAGCATAGATGCTCGTGAATAGGAAATACAACCAATAATGGTGGCTGCTTCTGCTTCTGCTGTTGCCTCGGAACTTCCCTTATTCCGGGGTACCACAAAATGGTTGCCAGCCCGAAGCCAGAAGCTACTTTTTCCCCCTTCCCGCGGTTCTGGCATTACCCAGATCACTGGCCAGGACACACAGGGGCTCTGTTCGGCAGGGTGTGCATATTTCTTGTCAACTCACCAATGCTGTCTTCTAAGGATACCTTGCTTATAGAAGGACCTCCCAGTGTACCAAGCAGATCCTCCATATCACTTTCATTCTCTGAAGTAAACTGATCCATTGATTTTATTTTTGCAGATTTCTGTGCGGAGCTTTCCTTGACAGCTAATGCTTTTCTTTCTCGTTTTGACAGCCGATGTCAGTTGACTGG
Source organism: Drosophila pseudoananassae pseudoananassae (assembly GCA_018153035.1). NCBI lineage: Eukaryota > Metazoa > Arthropoda > Insecta > Diptera > Drosophilidae > Drosophila > Drosophila pseudoananassae. Next base: position 10,973,020 of record JAECXR010000024.1, read on the forward strand.
CCACACTTTCTATTGTCATTGTGGCTTTGCGACAAAACTAATCGATTAATGGAAGCATGGATGCGATAACTTCAAATTTAAATAAATTTTTGAATTATTTTTGAACATTAACTGAAAATTCCAACCCCTCTTTCTTTCTTTTTAACTCCGCCACTGCTTTTTTTGGCAAGCAGGAAAAGGGTCCCCCTTAGGTTTATGTACAGCTTATAGGCCAAAGTTCAGGCCTTCCCTGCATGTCCCTATATATATATATGTATGTATATATATATATGTATGTATATATATATATTTATATGTATGTGTTTTATGAATTTATGTGTGTTCGTGTATAGTGCTGGCAGTGCTATTTTGGCGAATCATGTTTCGTTCATTTTTCAAAAGAAAAATGTTGCACGCAAGGCGACGCGACGCGCGGTGGCTGCTACTTTTACTGCCACTGCCAGTGCCAGTGGCAGTGGCTCTAGCTCTGGATATGGATTCGGTTTCGAATCTGCCTCAGAAACCATGCTCGGTCTTGTTGTGGTCCCATTCCGCCCAGAAAAGGCGGCCCGGCACGACCCAGTCTCAGCCCCAGACGGGTTTCGTTTCAGGGCCCCCTCGATCCACCTCCACCTCTCGGAGTCTTAATAATAATAAAAGTTCGTGTGCGTGTCAAAGTTTGTTTGAAAGGCAACCGTTGGGTTTCCAGGCCACCAGATTAGCAGCAGCCATCGGCTGTGGGTGGTTTGGGTTGTGGGTAGTGGGTTGTCGGTTGATGGTTGGCTGGTTTCCACAAAAAAAGCTCATTTTTCTTTTAATTTTCGTGCCTGTCAACTCAAAATGCCTACATTCATTTATAAACGTCTCGAAAATGCACGCACACCCCCACCACCACCAACACACACAGAGTGTGTATTACAGTCCACCACCCCCAGGGGTCACAGCCACCCCCATCCTCAGCCCTCAGCCTTCAGGATAATCCATTTTCGTTTATATTAGAGCAGCCGCCATTTTTGGCAGGCCATTTTCTTTCATTTTATTCCGTTATTCCCAATTGTAATCCGAAATAATCTTCCTTTTAAGGATAAATGATTAGGTTTTGGGATATATATAGATATTGGGATTATGTAGATTATATCTGGAAGTCTTCAACTAAAAGTATACGACTGTACTTGGCTAGAGTCTGTAGGATATAGGTATAGGTATGGAAGATATCATCTCGGAAGTATGAATGTAGGCCCCCATTACATAGATATAGTAGTAGTACTAGGGAGTACATTTCTATAGAATACAGTGTATATAGGATATAGGATACTGTCTTAAAGTCTTAAACTGAAACATACAGTGTATGTTATATAGTCTATAGGATAGTATGGTATACTTAGTACCGAATCTGGTGGGTAGACTATATCATCGTGAAAGTATAAATATAAACCCCCATTACATAGATATTGTATTTAAAAAGGTTATATTTAAAAGTCTATACCTGAAACTGAGTCATATAGAGTCTATAGGAGTCTCTAGATTATATCATCTCTGAAGTATAGATATAACCCCCCAGTATACAACCCCCCAGAAACCAAAGTCCTATCTTGAAAATAAAAGTAATAGACTATCATCTCCGAAGTAAAGCTTCGCACTTTTATCTTTAATAGAAAACGTGTCAAAATGAACATCCATTAAGTATCTATAGCTCCGTTCCCCCACTAGATCTCCGACTTATCTCGGGTTATTTTGGAAAGTGAAATTATATTATCCCCGATAAGATATGGCCAGCTCGAGATGCCCTCAAGCACATGTAACCAGTGCAAGATCATATATCAGTATGTCTGCCAAGTCCAGCAACTCACCAGTTTCATTGTCGATGGTAAAGGGTATTCCGTTCCATTCATTGGTGATGTCCTCCAGTAGGTTCTCGGCGTCCTTGTCCTAAGTGGGGGGGAAGGGAAACATTAGAATGGTAATGGATTGGTGTGAGATAACCGACAAGAGATCGAGCTAAGGCCTCTATCTCGGGACGTGTAAATATTGTGAAATTCGGTATGTAAATGGTGTGGGGGCTACCTTATCTTGCTGAAGCTCCTCCAGAGCTTTCAGCTTCTCAATATCGTCAACGGTGGCGCCAGTGACCTCGGTGGTCGCGGTGGCGGGGTCCTTCAGGGCGTCTTCGGTGGACTCGGGTCCGAGCGAGGGGTCCGACGACTTGGCCTCCTCCTCCAGACGTGCCTTGGCCTGGCTGGCGGCGCTGTTGCCACTGGCATAGGAGGCGTTGATGATCTGCTCCTGGTCGAGGCTGAAGCCCAAGTCCACATCCTGCTTGTACAGCACCTCGGCGATCTCGCTCTCCTGCAAGGAGGAAGGCAAAGTAAATATTGGTTTTCCTCAGACGAGTGGATTAACATTCTTCCTAAATTGCTAGCACGACTATCTGACCATTATATCCCTGTGGATAAACACTCGCATTGTCACTTGATCACTTTCGACTCCCTCTCCAGGACACTTCACTCTGCCACAGTCTATATCCAACAGTCCTTAATTGCACTTTCAGTTCTTTTTCTCAGTTCGAGTTTATTGTTATGGTGTATGGTATATGGTGTGGTATTCTAGGCCCGATCTCGATTTGCCAGCGACGTCATCCGCGTTTGTTAGTTCCCCAAGAGCGACTGAAGGCTCCCCGAGTCGAACGAGTCATAGTCCATATGGGGCACGTCGGGCCCCACAATCCCCCACCTTCCCGGCTCTGCTTTACTTTAATGAGATAATGTCGATTTACATTCCGCCCTCTGATAAGTCGGCTGTAGATAAAACTACGTCAGGGTAAAGATATGGAGAGCAGTCGACTTCAGATACTCTAGCAGGTACAAGGTAATTGCGAATTACACCTCAAGAGCTGGTCTTAACTATATGAGGTCTTAACTATATCTTGTAAAAGTGTCATATATCTTTATCGGCGTTCTTTTAAAGACTTGGATAGTAGGGTTTATTAGCTAGTTAGCTTTAGATGGCTTAGTTGTTTTAAATAAATAACTCAGATACATACTTAAAACTACTTACTTAAACAATACAATACTAGATATATACTAGACTCGTAGGATTCAAGCCAGAAGCAGTGGCGAGTTAGTAGATAGATTAGCTAGTTAGGAGATTACTATCGCAGACTAGGAAGTCTCTTAGTAAAACCTAGTCCCTGCTCTCTCTTAAGAGACTTTTGGTACAAGTTTATGATATTTGTGGTGATACTGGATCTGATACTGGACCGCCGCCTGTCTGGGCTGTAAAGTTGGATGATATAGAGCATAGTCCCATTCCGGGGTGTAGGGTGGTGGGTGGTGGGCATGTTTTCGCAAAAGTGTAGCCCGCATATAGATTCTCTTTGGCAATTTCACAACAGGGCTTATCAGTGCTCCCTTAGCCTGCGGAAACCTCTGGAAAGAGTGCTCGCTCTTTGGCCGATGATCGATAGTGGGAATCTTATCAATGGCCCAGACGGCCACAGAGAGCCAGGAGATATAGTATTTATAACGCTTACTCAAGCATAGGATGGGTGGTGCGGTGAGGTGTTTGGGGGTGTGGAGCACTCTCTTATGGCGTGGTGGCACTTGTTTACGCCGTCCACAGCCCGCATCTCTTATCATCGCCACCGACACTGTAAACAATACTTTGTGGCTATAAATTCATGTCTAAGAGTACACTTGACCAAAATTATGAAAACCTTTCTTCGAAAGAGAATCCAAGAAATGCGAAATATCGAAGCACTGCAGATCGGCTGTGAAGATTCCGCCCAAGGAATTCTGCCAATTCATGCAGCTCTCCATGCAGGCCAAGAGAGCCGAGTGACCAAGACGTGGAATTCGAGACCAAATTATAGCGTTAATGATGCATTATTAACGCTGCTGGCCGAAACCACTTTAATCCTTTTTCTTTATTTTTTCTCGACTTTGGTTGTCGCCCACTCCCGAGCCCGGGTTAGTCCGATTCCGGTGCTCGGGTCAGGTAGAATATGGGAATATGGGAATGTTTCAGGTGGACCTCGGGGATAATCACTGGATAATAGCCGGACATTAGCAAAACAATGGCCATGTCCAGTCGACAGGACTTTCTGATGTTTTAATTAAAAAGTTTTGTGTCCCTACGACCTTTTTTTCTTTCCTTCGAGTGACATTTTCTTCGTCGAGGCTTTCTTGAAGTTTTTCCTGCACAGTGGCTGCTAAAAGTAATCAATCACTCGGCCCGCCTGTGTGTGAGTGAGTGGTGTATGTGTGTGTGTGCGGGACCACGCCTATCTCCTGGATTAGTCAGCAGAATATGGCGGCGGCATCATTGGTCTCTGCTGCCGTCTCCCTCGCTCCCTGGAACCCCGGGAAAAGTTGCCAGGGTTGGGTGGAGGGGGGGCAGAGAAATTAAGGGCCACTGTGTTGAGCCCAATCAATTGCTGCCGCACCATCGCTGACAGCGACGCCGGCAGAGGGCAGCGAGCAGAGGGCAGCAGCAGCAGTACCAATTCCCCAGGGAGCAAGTATCTTTGTATCTGTATCTTTACGTTGCGCATGTTCGGTAGAAATGAGCAATTAAACTGAGAAGAAGAAGGTCCCGAAAACCGAATCCTCCCCTGCTGGCATTCGATTATTATTTTTCCAAGGGGGTTGTTCCACTCGGTTCCCATCATGGAAGTTGATTGGAAACTCTGTTTCTAATTAAACCTCAAAGGCAAGTCGAGGGGGGAACTGGTTTCCAAGTAAAAGTGTTCATTTTACTTTCCAATTCCTGTTCTCGCAGTGTAGCCAAAGTTACAGTTCTTATCGGTTAGGGTCGAAAATACGTCCTTATCTTGTACTTATAGAAAAAAAAAACCGAATAATACGTGACGTTAGGCAGTCCAAAGCCAATAGAATCGGAGAATTCAAATGAGCCTGCTCCAGGGGAAGTATCTGATCGGATCTAGATCGGATTAGGGAAGAGACGATGAACTAAAGCCTTTAGCGGCTTGAGAGTTCAATGAACTTTACAAGCCAACACTGCCATTGAATTTCGCAACTCCCTGGCCCCAAAATTTATGACCTTATTTATGGGCCAACTCTTATCGACTCTCTCCCCGACCTTGTGGTTCTCCGCTAGTTGGGACACGTGGGACGCTCTCGAGACCGACTGACAACCTGGAGCAGTGATAAGCGGCCGTGATAAGAAAGTGGGAGTTCCGGGCACCTTACTAAGAGTCTTTGTGGCTCATTGTTCTGGCCAGCTGGGACAATCAATCAAGCGGTCGGTCCATCACAATATTGACACTTGTAACCGTTTTGTGGCGGCAATTAGAGCCGATCTTGGCCGATTTACTTGACCACACAAACAGAGTGTAATGTGAAACAAAATGCCGAGCTGAGGAAAGATAAATGACATTCTGATCCTTCAGGAGGGGCGGCAAATCATGAAAGTCGAGAAAGGGCCGCCGAGTGAAAGCAAAAGAAAATAAGCGGGCCAGCCCGAAAGAATCAAAAGGAAGCCAAAGGGAAAGGCTGGAGGCTCAGCTCAGTTCGCTACAGTTTAGCAACAGTCATTAATAAAGCCTCGGCAAAAGATTTTTCTGATGACACCTGAACTGACAGCGCGGCACGAACAACCAACCAGCTATCCCAGGCCCCGAGATCACTTCAGTATCTGAAGAATACACACATACAGATATCCGAAACTGAAAACAGGTACAGATTGGAGATCCGGGGTTAGGAGTGAGCCAGTGTGGCGCATATTAATCATGTGCTCGTCAAGCCCTCAGAAGAGTTTGCCGGATTGTGCCACCAACAAAGCCAACATGTATCTATGTATGTGCACACTTGTATCTGACGGATTGCTCAAGCCACCTCAAGTGTCCTGTTTTGCGGTTGCAACTACCCTGGGCCCTAATAACAGTTCATTTGTGTCATCCCAGCGATCCCGGCCCTGCAATTATCAATTTCCAGCTCGAACTTTTCGTAGTTTATACCGCCACCTTATAATCAAGGTGACATCTGAACTTTTACACTGAGAGAAGGCACTTGGAGTCTCTAACTGTTGTTCACAGTTCTGGGTTAATAATTAATTATGGAAATTAAGCAAAGACCCGGTGGGAATTTAAAGTTTAACAAAAATACCACTATTATATCTTCATAGGGATGGCTCTTCTGCCTTTCGGAGGGTAATTAAGTGGGAAAATGCAACGTAATTACAGGCAAATTATTTTTCAATTTGCAGGCCATGCATATACACTGTTTTTTGTTTTTTTTTTTGTTTTTTGCCAACTGGCCATGTGAATAGAAAGTTTATTCCCAGTAAACACAGATTAATGGCTAAGAGAAGTAGGAAGCCACGGAGACACAGACCGCTAGGTAGATGTGCATATACTTGTACTCCTCGTTGAGACACATTGCTTCGATTTTTTAGATACTTTCGACCTATAGTTAAAGTTTAATTTCCGTTTAATATTTTTAAAGGAAGTAGATTCAGACTAAAAACGTATTGACTGAAAATCGGCATAACACAGACTGAAACTCTCGAGAATGTCGGGGCTGATTAGCTCAGGCCAGCAGTCTGAAGGGGCCCCCATAAAAACAATATATTCTCTCGATTAAATTCAATTGATAAAGTTTGTTTTGCACGAATTTCGAAAAGTTGAAACCTTAGCAACTACAAAGACCAAGTCTGATAATGCCTGGCAGCCAAAATAGATTACTTTATCAGCATTTTGAGATTTAAATTTTGGAGCCAACTCTTCCTCTTGGCGGGCAGCTATTGCGCTTAACAGTGCTCTGTTAAAGGGTCGTGTCTCGGCTGAGTGGTGAAACATGCCGGCAACAAATGTTGCTGCAGCATGTTGCCCGGTGGGGTGGTGAAGAGAGAGAGTGCTGAATAAGAAGGAAAATTCACATAGTGTGGTGGGTAAGAAAAAGCCGGTAAATCAGCTGTTTTCCCTTTTCCTATTGTTTTCGCATTTTCCCACTCGGACACACACACACACATTAACAGTGTGGAAAGTGCAGCATCAGAATGACAGTTAATAAATTAGAATTTACAAAAATCATGTAAAAAAAAAAAAGAGTATGGGGAAGAATCTGATCTCATCACTGGAAGCGAAGTTCAACGAATCTTCCGAATAAAAACCGGAGAGGCGAGAGACCCAGACCCCAAAATAACACCCAAAAAAAAAGCAACAACAAAACGCTGACCATGTAGAAACGTAAAAAACGAGCTTTGTAGATTCGCAATTAGCGGAGGTGCGACAGAGAGGCAAGGGGTGAGGCGGCGAGGTGGACGACATTCAAGAAACTAGAGTTTTAAGCTCTCCGATCTGTGTCGGTGTGAGTGATGAGGTCACACACAAACGGCCGACCTCTCTCTCGCTCACACCTGGGATGTGACACATACACCTGTCCATGTCTTTCTTCGCAGAACTAGATACCTTGTGGAGAGCTTTGATCTATTCTTCAAGTCTAAATTATGATGTAGACTTTCTACCATAAAAATGGATAATGGCCATCTAAGAACCTGAAATATTGGCACCCAAACAGAACTACTTACACACGCCCCACGTGTATAATTAATGGAAATTAATGAACTGCAATGACGGAAGGCCTTTGTTCTTCAATCGCTGCCACGATTATGCAATCCGAATGCCGAATTGCATTTAAATAGATCATCAAATCATCAGATATTATCATAAAAACTCATATATTATGAGTGGCAGTATGCAACTTGGCTATATCTGCCTCAAGGCGAAAAAAAAGCATAACACCGAGGCAGAAATAAAACCGTCATCGTCCGAAATGGAAAACATTCGTGACATGTTGGAACAACAACAACAACAAGACGAACTGCACAGGCCAGGCCAACAACCACAAGGAGTGGAACAATTCGAAAATAACACAAAGTTAGTCATCTCTCTCTCTTTCTCTCTCCCTCTCTTTCTCTGCTTCTGGCCAAGTATAAATATTTATGCACATTTAAATTGCAATTTGGCGAAAAAAAACATACAACACAAAGTATTAAAAAAACAAAACAAATAAAATCACAGCCTGCAGTGCCGCACATTTGCTGCCGACACTCAAAATTCCATTTTTTTTCGTTAAATTTTATAAAAAATATATAAAAAACGAAAACTGAATGTCTAATTATAAGATATTACATATAAAGCTGTATCTGGAGAATCAGATATTAAGATTTGGTCTTAAATCGCAATGCAAGGCACTGGCAATGCCTCCATAAATACTTTAAGGGGTTATACTCAGTTCCATGGCCTAAAAAAGGAGCATTTTTTTGCAAAAAGAACTTGGAACTTGGGGGAATATATCCAAAAAGATTTTATAAAAATTTTAGACCGATCCGTTTATCTATTTTCGAGATCACTGACTTTAGGAACACGGTGTTTTGAGAAAAATGGCACTCCGACATGGCCATATAAATTAATATACATATATGAAACTCCGAAAATATTTATCGAATCGCGTTCATATTTTAATAAAATAAAAATTATTGATTTTTTGAAAGTGCTAACTACGTATAACACCTTCATTCCTATACAGTCTGATCAGCAATTAAATTATATTTAAAAATATTAATTTATTAATTAAATATGTATTAGAATAATTTTTGTTTTTTTGAAAGTGCTAACTTTGTACAACTCCTTCATTCCTATACAGAGTCTGAACAGCAATATTTAAATTACATTTAAGAAAATAAATTAAACAAAAGCTTAAATGTTGAATTTGTGTGGCGCAGCCAACGCGTTTCACAACCCAATTGCTGGATGTTTGCGAAAATATGTATAATATGTGAGCTACGAGGCCGAAAAGTGGAGAAAGTTGCGGCGCAGAGACCTGGAGGTACGACTGAAACAAAGAGAATTACGTATTACCTTTAAAGATTTGAGGAACTGAAAGTAACTTGGAGGCTGTTCTTCAAAGAACTACATACCTATAGAGAGAAGTACTAGGACCATCCTAGTCATATGCCTGGAAAAAGCATGCTTTTCGACCAAACTAGATGGCAACAGTCATGCTGATGTGTAAACAAAGCACCACCCCTTATCACCATTACTGGCCCCGATAAGCCACAAAAATGGCAAGAGTCACCTTACCAAACGGCAAACAGAAAGCTGAAATCTGAATATCGATTGGATTTTAGGGGAAATCACAATAAACTATAATTATATAGAAAGCGGAGGGCTACATAGACGAAGAGGAAGCCAGCAGCAGTCTAAAAGTGACTTGGGTCAAGCCGGGGGTTCGCTCCAATCCTCATTAGCAATGCAAAGAGCTTTGATAATGAGAACTGGCCAGAAAATAAACATAGCTGGGTATAGCGACTGGGCACTCGGCAGGTGGTGCCATTCTAGTGCCTCTGGAGGGCTCCTAATCAGCCAAATCACATTCAGTGTCATTTGCAATTACAGTCTTGAAAACAGACCCCCGAGTTCCACATCAAGTCTTGACCTATTTCATGGTTAAGGGTCTTTAGTAAGTGTTACCTCCTCCTCCTCGAATCCTCCTCCGACCTCCACTTCGTTGGCGAAGCTGGAGCAGCCGAACGGCTCGTCGGTGGTGAGACCTTCCACCTCACAGGCGTTGGCCACTCCGCCGGCTAGTTCCGCGTCATCGTCGTCGACCTCCTCCTCGCCGAACAGCCGGCCCAGGTACAGACTGTCCTCCAGGACGTCGTCCGAGTGGTTCTCCACAGTCTGGCTGCCCTGATTGCTGGGATGCGGGGTACTGTCATTCAGGGCGGCCGTGCTAAGGGGCGTGGCGCTTCCTCCGGTGAATCCGTGAAGCAGCGCCGCCAGGCTGAGATCCAGGTGGGAGCTGTTGGGGGCCTGTTGCTGGCCATCCTTCAGAGGTAGATTGGCGTACGGACTGGACTGGAGCGGCAGGTCGTTGTAGTCATGGAGATCGGCCAGGTTCTGTTCCCAGATGGAGCGCTGATCCTGCAGCAGGTGGGGCGAGAGGATGATGTCCAGCTCCGGGGCTGGACGCAGCAGAGAGTGGTTCGCGTTTCCAGCTGCCAGGGACGAGGTGTCGATGTGGATTTCTCCGAGAGACGACCCGCTGGACGCCCCACCAGTGGAGGACGAGCCAGAAGCTGTCCCAGCAGCCCCAGCACCCTGGACATCCTGCAGAGCGGCCGTCTGGACGCTGCTGTTTCCGGTCGTGTTGTGGAGGTTCATCACGAAGGTGGTGCCGTTGAAGCTCGTCGGCAGCTTGTACTCGCCCACCCCGCTGCCCATGCCCTCCATGGCGGGGTCCACCAGGTTGAGCAGATCCTCGATCCGGGGACTCAAGCCTTTCCGATTGCCGTAGGGGTTCTGGTCCATGTCCAGCCGGTGGACGGTACGCAGCATCTCCAGCTCCCAGCCATCGCCGTGGGAGCCCAGTTCCAGCTGCGAGTCCCAGCGGTGGAGCAGGTAGTCCGGGTTGTAGTGCAGCAGGCTCAGGGCCAGTGCCAGCTGCAGCATTTTCATCGCATATGACTTTTTATTTGAGATCATGGTGTTGCCGTTGGTTGTGAGCTATTCCGAGTAGATGTGCGTGGGAGCACCCACCTCCTCCTCCTCCGTCGCGGGTTGTGTTTTGTTCTCCGTCTCCGTCCCGGACAACAGCTCTGCGGCTGCGCCGTCCGGGATCGCTGCCTTCAATGACGTCTCCTTGCCCCGCCTTCCGCCCCCGCAACGTTCCGAGTCCGAATCTCTGCGCAAAACAATATATTCCGCCGCCTGCAGTTTCCAATGATCTTCGCTTCTAATTGATGGCTGTCCTCGGGCTCTTTCTGTAAGGAGAACAAGATGTGACAACAAATAGAATGGAATTAGTGGCATTTTCTATAAGTATATAAGATGTATATATGTATGTATGTATGGGAGGTTGAGATGTTGCAGCTTGAATGTTAAATGACTTTTGTTGTGATGTTTCGGCCTTTGTGTTCGACCTTGGGTGTTGTTTTATAGAGATTACGAGCTTGAGGAAATGTTTGGCAAGAAAGTTGTCATTTCCGGAGGAGAAATCAATTAAAAAAATAACTAAATACTAGTTCTTGGTTAGGAAATGACACTTTGGGACATGCATGGACTTGCTATGACCTGCAAAAGACTACCGGAAGGTATGGAAATCTTAGGTTCCGGTTGACCTCTACGCATTTAAGCAGACCTCCCCAACAAACAGCTTCGTGTCTGCGACGCATTTAGTATGCCCACCACCATCTCACCGGAACTCTGCGGGTTAACAGACACATCCACCCACAGACCCACGCCCGCCCTGCCACCGGAGGCGGGGAAGGAATGACCCAGACCCAGACGCCACTGTGAACTTGAACTCGTTCAAGGTCTCTCGTTTGAAAGGCGAAATGTGCGCACTGCGAAGTGAAGAACCCAACTCAAGGACGGCCAGTGCCGGTGCTGGCCAGGCCAAAAAACTGTCAGAGGCGCGTTAGGGGGCCGGCTGAGATATAAAATTTCTTTGTTTCCGCCGATAATCGGCCCGAATGGAATTAATGCATTAATGGAAATTGAATAATAAATAAACTTTATTAAATAAAAAAAAAAACAACAAAAAATGGAAACATTGATTAGCTCAGAAGAGTGCGAATTGCGAAATTTTCAATGAACGATGACTGTGATGGGTGTGAGCGAGAGCAAGGGTGTGTAGGTGCAATGGAGAGCGAGAGGGTGCCGTGGAGAGTGCACTCACCTTTTCGTTTCTTGTTTTTTTTTTTTTGGGGCAGATGATGATGGGTGCTGACTACAACGGTAAAATGCTGCGACGCAGTAGGTGCTCCTTCTCCTTCTTGTTGCTGTTGGTGCTGCTTCCTCTTCTTAGCTGCACACACAATGGCGTATGTTTTATTGTTTACCCTTTCACACCCCCGCTATTGCTGGGGGAGAGTTTATTTGTTTGTTTATATTTCACTTTCTTTCTTCACTTTTTAAATAAGTAGCTGTAAAGCACGCGTTTTGTTAGAAAAATTTCATATTATTGTACAGTGCGACTGTGTGTGTGTGTGAGTGTCCTTGAACTTTCTTCTTTTCTTTCGTTTAACAATTATTTGCAGACATTTGCATTTAATTTCATGTCTGTGAGTTCTGACAGCTGCCCTTTCTACGCACTTTTCGTGCGTGTGCATGTGTGTGTTAGCCGCATGGTGAAATCGTCATTTGTTTTAAAACAAAAATATTTTCGCTTTCTTGTGCCTAATATTTTTTTTCGTGTTCCGCCTGCCCACCGCGCTTTATTTCTTTGTTTGCTTTTATCGCCCCATTCTCGAGTGTCTGACTCACGCACACACACACACACTCACACACGCACACAGAACTGCTGTTTTTTCTTGCCAATTCTGTCTCCGATTGTGCTTTGTTGGTAACAAAAATGACTGCATTTAATTAAATGCAAAATGATTTAACTTTTATGAAAACACACACACACACTGAGACGCAGGCGAGCAATGTAGCGCTCGCCAGCCACGCTCGGAAGCTTCGAGAATATCCAGAGAACAACTTTGTAATTAGCTACCGGCGGCGATGGCAGTGGAAGCGGCAGTATTTCTGATTTCAACCTTTGTATCAACAATTATTTATCAAATCACTGGCTCTAGTTGCGCTTTTTCGCTGCTCCTCTTCTTCTTCTCGGGCTGCACTGTCAGCTGAGCGTTGAAATCGGGAGAGGAGCAGGAGCTAGAGCGAGAGGGTGCTATTAGCTGAATAACTGTTGTTGCTAGCCTGTTGGTCGCGCCACCAGCCACCACCGCCACAATGAGTTGCACTATTTTGTGGGGCATGCCACATAACTGTCGATTTGTGCAATTGGCTCCCCCAAAAGATCTAACTACACTTTTCATTCCATGTTCCGGCAAGCTCACACACACACACTCTCAAATCCGCCGCCTGTACTTCGCACTTTTTTCGCGTCCCCTTTCACTGTTATTTTTTTTTTCTGGCGAAATAATCGCCCGCGTCTGCAGTGCTTCACTGTTTGTTTGTCTTTATTTTAAGTACGTGGTGCGATTAGGGGCAGCGTGTTTGCGAAGCTTTCGCGAATTATTTTCTCCACCTGAGCAGTTGTTTAGCGCGTTGTCGATTTAAGTTTGACGACAATAACAGATTAGGGTTGTCAAAGCATCAAAACCAGCAACATTTTTATTAAGTGCTGCAAAAAGCTCGTTTTTGGTTTAAGTGTGGTAAAATGTCATACTGCTAACGAGTGGCAATTCTGCCAGGAAGGAAAACATCTAAATTAATATCGAAATCATAATACAAAAATATTTGCCTAAAAAATTTAAATTAAAATGCTAAAGATCTAAAGATTAAGATATCTAAAGAATGTGAGCAAAAATGTAGGGAAATCAATTTTTGCTGCTGTTTACATAAAGACCAAAAGGTTGTTGTCTTGGGTAAGCAAATACTGTAAATAAAGATGGGCGCTCTGACAACTTTACACAACACTTCGCAAATCGTGTTTCTTTAATTAGTGTATGTTTTTAATTGTATTAGATTTTAAAATAGTTGAGAAACATGGATCTTTGTCCATATTTTGGCAATGTACCTATGGCAAGGGGCGAAAGCAAACATGAGTTGAAAACATTTCACCTAACATTTTACTGTTAGCGCCCTGGACATTTAAATGTCCGAAAGCTCACCACAGTACAAACACACCACGAGTCTATTCAAATAAAATAACGAAGATGTATTAACTTAAAATTTAAGTCTAAGTCTTTTTTAATTTAAGTCTTAAATTAAACTTACCTTGTTATAATATATATTATGACTTATAAATATGACCTTATTTTCTCTTATACCTATATTCTAAGTTTATGCCTATATACTAAAAGAACGTTATACAAAACTAATTAAATAGAATATTTAATCTAAATAGTTGGGGTTCGTTTTTTGTGGTTTTATCTTTGGAGTAATTAATAAAAAATTAGGTTCAATAGATTATATTAATCGGTATTTTTACTTAACTATATTACTGGTCTATCGACCCTTTCGATCCCGAAAGGAAACCCCTCCCTAACCGCCCAAAAATATTAATTAAGATTGATGGAAACAATACTAAGATATGAGGGACAATCTGACGACAACTGTTGTGCTGGCAATTTGGAAAAAACGAAATACGCCACCCCCTCTACTTACCAGGGTGGTGAAGTCGAAGCCGTTGCGCCAGTTATTTTGGCGGTTACCTGGGGTCGTCGACTGGGGTGTGGGCGGGGTCTCCAGAGAGGTCAGGTCGACGGTGACCGGGATGGCGGGCTTGGAGGCCACCGTGGGCTTGATCAGCTTGGCCAGCTTCGAGGGCGGCCCGATAGGCACCCGGACGGTGACTTTCTTCTTGGGTCCAGGGATTGGTTCCAATTGGGTCTGGTGGTAGGCATCCTCGATATCCTTGGCCGGTGACAGGGATTGCATCCGGGGCAGGTCCTCCAAGTCAATCATGATGGCTTATCGGTAATTCGAAGTCTCAACTGAAAAAAAGCGCCAGACATAGAGATAAAGAGGACTTTGGGTGATATTTAGGGTGATTCATGGAGGTACAGAGTATAGGTTAAAATTTAAATATAAAAGACTTTCGAGGAACCACTCTAATCAAGTTTTCGCCGTAAGCCTGCTATAAAGTACTGATAAGGCGACTTCGATTGGCGGAATTCTAAATCGAGATACAACACAAACGGTTTGTTTATTCCCTGATTGGGACCTGTTTATGGCAGAGATTAGACCCAGTCAGCACCAGCTACAATGGCCCAAAGATAAGAGAGTTGGGCTAGCAGTTCCTATCTATCGATTGATACGGGAATATCAGGTATTTTCGCTATCAGTTGCCATAAAATGTTTCCCTGTACAGTGAACACAGGCTAATAGAGCATGCAAATTACATCAGCCAATGTTTGAGAGACGGCATTTTTCGATTAGATTGTGGATCGTAAATGAAACAAATACAAACGATAAGTTATGGAGGTATTCCCTCTGGCATGGTTCCTATATGATGCTAGACTATCTAATCAATGAACTCATTCAACTCAAATAGTTATGGTTACTTTTAACCTTTTATCTGAAATTGAGTTTATCTGAAAAATAACAATCCACTTAGTTTTCGCATCACACTATCTTCGCTATCTTTAGTAACTCTGTTTAATTAAGACCACCCAAAAGGGGTCGTTTAAATAGCACTCGGGAAAACAGTTTCCATGCTACCCTCTATTAATAATGGCTCAGATAGACCTTACGCAAAAGCCATATTATTTTGAGGTTTTCTGGGAAATAGCGCCGCAAATAGCCGGAATTAACAGTTCGGAAACGTTGAGATTTGTGGCTTTAAGGCCTAGTGACTCACCGCATTGTGCGAAGAAATAAAACAAGTACAGTGGCAAGTACAGAAACAAGTCAAGTCAATGGAATCGACGGCTTCGAGCTCAGATCTTTACCTTTTTTTTTGGGAAGAAGAGACACTTGGTCAGAAGAGGCTGTTGTTGGTTGAAACAAAACTGGAAATGAAAGTTTTAGCCACTGAATTGTGATATAGAACTGAGGGCTCCGTTCCACACACTGTCTTTGGAAAATTCCCCTATTGAACTAGTTTTGTTATAAAGTAACTCTTATGGGATTTTCCAGCTCAAATCGAGAGTAAATGACAAGTCGCCTTGTAACAAGGGAATTAAGCTTAAAAACTTAATTGTTGGGTTTCGTAACAGGTTAGTTTTGTTGCCAATCCAAGGTAGAATCTTTTCAAGTTCAGATTCCTCCTTCTTGCAAAAGATTCTTGGACTCCAATTTGTGCAAATCATCCTGTATTGGATATTAATATTTATAAACAGTGAAATCACAGTGCAAACTTGGCCATATCGAACGGTTTTTTCCCCGAATCCAAGTCAACATTGCAAATCTGTTCGCCTCGAGAAAATAAAAAACAAAACCAGTTTCTTAGTGTTTTTTATGGCAATACTCTGGCAAGAGGAAGATGCGCTTTCTTCTGAAGTTGGTTGGGGTTTTGAAGTAAAATTGGGAATACTTTATAAAGAAATTAAAGAAAAACTTAAATAAAGACTGTGATTATTCCCTTGATAGACTATCGTATAATTGCCCCTCTATCATTGCATAATTTGAAAACAAACCTAGGGTATTGTTAGCTTCGTAGCTTATATAAGCCAGTTTTCCGGGCCTGTTTTTAATAAATACTTTGTTGTTGTTGTGGCTCTCGCTGTCGCTTATAATTTGAATCCACGCTGGGCATAATTAAAGCCAACAACAAGATGATCAGAAAGTACGAGAAAAAATGCGAGAAGTAAATACTATAGAGAACAAATAAGCAAAGTTCAAAGCAAGCCTTGTCCGGCCCGATATCGGCTATTCTGAGGAGAATACACATATTGATTTTAACAATCACCTGTCAAAGTGGCATCAACAGGTGAGTGAAATGGGAGAGAATTAAACAAAAAATATTTCGTGACAAATTCGTTAAAGAAACCGCTTTTTAATAATAGATTGGGGGTCAATCGAGGGATTATAATAATATGGTCTCTGGATTCGATTCTCTGGAGCGTGAACTGAGTTTTCGAATATTATTTAATTGTTGCTGCGCCTTGTGGAGCCTCCATTATCATTATCATTATCATTACCAACCACACACACGACCCACACACACACTAATGCAAAATTCTCTCGAACGTTTAATGTAAATATTTATTTTTAACACTCGACTTTGTTGTTGGGGCACCAAAGAGACGATTGAAGGGTCCAAAGAGCGCCAGGGAGAGAGTTGGGGAGAGAGCGTCGCTGATGACCACATGCCGGTAGCTGTGTGCGAAATATACAAAATGTTGTTTGTGCACAAAATTTCCACAGAAATGGATACGAAAAACAATAAAACTATTTGCCAAATGCGAGAGGGAGAGGAAGCCAAATTTTCTATTAAATTGAACTTTTTGATTAGGCCAAATGCCGGACACTACACAGGAAATTATTTTCAGTTTGTTTATTTAGTTTCTCGTATTATTTTCACTTAAGAACCACACCCTATTTTTAAGGACATATCAGTTAGTTTTTTTTCCAAGACTGTCCTTTGGTTTGTTTTTCTGCTAATTTTCTTTCTGTGCATTCACACGCGCACTAACACACACACACGGAAGTCATTTTCGCTGGGGGAGGCACTGGGTGGGGAGAACTCGGCGGGTTTAACGACGCAATTGTTGTGGCCCCTTTCAACTGTGTGGAATTAAATGTAATTATTTTGACTATTGTGGGTTGTTGTTGTTCTTTTATTTGCTTTTTTTTATTTGGATAACTCTTTTAACACTTTACCTAGGATTGCTTGTTGTTTTTGTAGCTTTAATAGATTATTACTTTTGTTTTTAAACACTGTTTTTAAAAAACGCGCCACTCTCGCACACTTGTTGTGGTCTGTGATTCTGCCAAAGAGAGATATTACGTATACGCCGTGGGCAACACCAAAGCATGCCACGCACTTAAGAGCAGCGAAATCAGCTGGGGCTGGCTTGTAGAAAGAGCGGTCAGGCAGGTGGGGAGCACAGTGTTGGGGCGGCGTTTGAGGGGGGCGCTAGGTGAGACGAGTAAGCGAGCGAGCGAGTAGCTGGGGCGATTGTATGTAATTGACTGAACGGCTGTTGAAAAAACACTGAAAAGCCGACGACTGACAAAGTTGACTTCAGCTGTTTGCGTCGGCGGCCGAACGAGATATGTATGTATAGGAGGTGGCCGGCCGGGTGCGGGGAGGCAGAGAGCCGGAGCCAGAGAGCCAAATCGCCGAACGCGCCTGATAAAAGCAAGCAGATAGTGCTGGGCCGGCGAGCGTACAAGTGCGATGCCTCCGCTGATACGCCCGCCTGCCTGCGCCGACCACTATGCGCTTTTCGGCTTAGTAGTTTATTTGTTGTTGTTGTTGATTTATTCTACCCAGCGCGTGTGACAGCTTCCTAATAGATCAATCATCGCACCTGCCCCACCTGTGGGCCATTCGAGCTCGGTGTGATGATCGGAAAACGGGGGAATCTGCGAACAGACGCCGGATATTCTTGATGGCCATGACTCAAGCTTTTATCGCAACTTGGCTATTAAAGTTTGGGCCTTATTGATAGCTAATCGACACGCGCGGTGTGACCAACTCCATATGAGAGCAGGGCAGTGTGGCCATATAGAAATCAGGCCTAAGGAACTGTAATTAAAGCTGAAATACAATAATTAAGAATAAAATAAAGTAATAAATTGGTTGCCAACTTACTTAAAGTTCTAAAAAAAGGTTCTACTAAAAAACAAATACAAGAATATGATAAGATTAAAATTAATTAAGTTGCCGCGCAAATATTAGTGACATTTTAGTGATACTTTCATTTTCAAAAGATTTTTTACCAAAAAAACATAAAAAAATTAAAAACCTTTAGACAGCCTTTAGTTGCCGTCTTAGTTGTCTATTCCATGAATGGAATAGTGATTAATAGCTTGAGTAATACTTCTATCCCAGAAACAAAATCAATAAAACGTGGTGATAACCAAATCTGCTGGCATTTCCGGAGGTTCCTTGCGTTTAGTTTCTGGCCCACGCCCCAGCCATAAACGAACAGAACCGAAAGTGCAAAGCAATTGGATAGAAATATTACACCATATCCATGGGCATTGTATTAGAGTCTGATATATGGCCTTATCGCAGCCATTTTTCTTTTATATTGAACCAGTGATAGTGAACGAAAGGACTCTGAAACACGAAAGCCAACTCTTAACCGCCATTTCAGACTCATTAGTGATACAGATTAGTTATCGCTTTTATTTAATATTCCCAGTTGACTTAAATTACATTATGTAAATATATATTTATGTATAGATGTGTATATATCATTAGCATACAATTAGAATTACGTCTTTAGAGTTGCTCTGCCTGCTTTCCATTGCATTTCTAGATACACTTTGTATTTCCCTACGCCAATTTCATATAAAACTGATAGCCAATGCGTAACTAATAATTTATCATAGGTTTACAACGACTAAAAATAAAATTTCATCTAATAAAATTAACTAGAACTCCTTTTTAATCGGGGGTATCTCCAACTCCAGGTCTAAGCACTCGGGGATGCAGTGTATTTTCGGACTGATTGGGTTGAAGGTTGGTTGGTCAGATGAATTCGATGAACTTAATGGAACCCAAACGTGATAAGTCAATCAAAGCTGTGGACGGATATGCATTATACCATACAAAATATTGGGCAAGGAAATAGGTTTGGAAACAAGGTAAGGTTTCAACCTAAAAGAAGTCTTCTGTTCCAGTGGATCCGTAAAAACTTTCTAAATCTTCTCGCCATCCAAGTTCTGCTTCTGGGCTTGGGGTATTCTGTGTTTCGATTGTATTATTCCTATTTGGGGTTATTTTCTTTATTCATTTTAGTTGCTTGTATGGTTATACATTTATCGAAAATCCGGTAAAATCGCTCCAAAACTTGTTTTTGTGTGTTTTTCTCTGTGATCTACCTTTGTTTGCTAATAAAGTTACTTTTTATTTTTGTATCTCCTCCCGTCTCTGGTTTTCTGCCTCCTAATATTTTGTCTGTTTCGTATATATGTATACTGGGGTATCTGAGCGATTGACATTGTTACAAGTATGTATCTTTAAGAGTATCTTTGAGTTAGTCTTCAGTGTGTCTAAGCCAAGCAAACCATCCGTTTCCATCCGAAATCACGTTTTATGTTGAGGCCCAAATCAAAGATATCTAGTGGCTCGATGCAAATACAAATCGAAAAATTAGCATAGCCAAAAATAGTTGAAGGCTTGACAACCAATCGAAAAACGAGAGGGGTATCTACTATAAATGGGCGTAGTTCGAAAGGGGTTTCAAGTACTCGTACCTCTGAGTGACTCCTTCACTACATTTATAAGAATTACCTTCTGGTATAACCCTCTCGAATACTACTTTCGCTACGCCCCTGACCCATCCCAATGCTAATCTTTTTGTAATCTGGCACTCTCTTATCGGGGGACTGCCGCCCATGGCACAACTTCAACACGTTTATATGGTCGGCCCAATAAAATCAAACCGGCGTGCCAGGTGCCCCCAGGTTTCGGAGGCTTCCCTCAGTTTGCACAAACACCTAGGGCTATCTTTAGGACAGACGTTCTAACACTAATTAAGTGATAAGCGGCGATATGGTAAACACAAGAACGAGCCACTTATACTGGAACGAAAACCTAAATCGTAGTTACGGAATGTAGTAAACTGATTGCCAGTCTGGTGCGGAAATAAAAAGTGTCGGACTAATAACTCGCATAATATCTGGCGGAACTACAGCATGTATGCCATGTATGTACATTGGGGGTATGGGTATGACTATATGGTATTTCGTATCTCGAGTGCCTAAGTTATATGCCCACCTGACCTAAGACCTCTCTGCCGACTACGACTAGTACCTATGGCAGCCATGTGATATCGTTAAAGTATTTAAATTTAAAAGTCGTTAGAGATTTACATTTTTCGCGTGCCTGAATTTCTATTTTAATATGTGGAATCAGTTGATGTCTCTGCTGAAACTTGTTATTCAACCGAGTTCGATTGGGATCGACCTTGAAGGCCGTCACCTTTATAGACTTCCGGTAGAGAGAATCTAGTTAAATGTTATTTAAATCGAAGTGGAAACAATCCTAAAATAATAAACGTAAGACTATGCTGGAAGCTTCACACTTTTGTTTTTTTTTTGGTATTGGTCAGGCAGTATCCTTAGATCGTTATAGATGCATTATGTTGCGATAAGTAGACTATGCTTTTTGGACAAAAGGAAGAATTCTGTGATACTTCGATGCGCACATACACGGACACACACCCGAAATCTAATATACATATGCTATACAGTTAATCATTTAGCGATTTAGTATATATCTGGGACTTGGTTTTGGTTTTTTGGGATTTTGGTTTTTGGTTTTTGTGTTTTTATGAAAAAATATGTTTGTTCTTTGTTCTTTGCTTACACTCTACAATTATATCCATTGCTCTAAATATGTTTTGTTTTTGGGTTTCTGTTTCGGTTTGTAAAATATACATACATATACAATATACATATATAGATAGATCCTTATGTTCAGTTGTAGATATACACATACATATGTGCTAGAAAAGGTCTCCCGCCTCCGGGATAGATATACACATATATAAGAGCTGCTTGATCATAGCATTTGTAATTTACAGTGCGTGTGAGGGGTTGTCTTTTTTTTTTAAAAATACTAAACTTGTAGGAGACCTACGAAACGAGGGAACCAAGGAGATCAATCGAACTGTCAATGATATGCTAAAGAGTACACATTAGATCCATAGTTAACGCGGTGAAATCAAAACCCACTTAAGATTCGTGTCTGAGAGGAACATAATTACAAATGAGTTTTAAGGGGACTCTGGCGTCCCTGCTCCGCCTTCCCGGCTTTTATCGATGTGAGTGCAGGTTGCTTTCCACCCACTTGTAGAGCGAGGTCTGTGACCTGGCCACCCACTCCACGTTGGAGGCCACGCTGCTCAGGGTCATGTTGAGCACCGACATGCCGTGACCCCGTCCGAAGCGATGCACCAGGGATTTCAGCTGGAAAAGGCAACACACAAAAGGTTAAAATAACATAAAATAAAGATATTTCCAACAAACCTCATCGTAGTCGAACTTGGTGGCCCCGTATTGGGTGATGGCCGATATGACCTTGGCGAAACTTATCGTGCCCGGGCCCAGGCGCTTCTCCAGCTCGAACCACTTGGCCTGCAGGAACCGGCAGGCCATGGCCCCGCCCGTGGGCGTGCCCGCAATAGCCTTGAGCACCTGCACCACCTCCTCGGTGGGCAGCATCGTGACGTGCGAGAGCAGGCGGTTCTGAAGCCAAGCATCCTTGGTCCTGCCCAGTGCACGGAGCAGCTGCATCCTTTCCACGAAAGTTTCCGAGGTGCGTTGCAGGTTCACGAATCTCTCCCAGCAGTGCTGCCAGTAGATGTACTCCCCGGATAATATAGAGCCAGTGTAGACCACCTGAAAGGCAAAGTTTTATTTTAAAAGGATTCTTTATCCACGGAAAGAAGTATTACCTCTCTAAGATTCGGGGGTATGGCAGAGCCATTGTAGTACAAGGACTGGTTAAGCATATTCTTGGCCTTGTTTATGCTGTCCATGTCCTCCCACAAGACCGAGGACAGCAACACCTCTGGACGCATTAGCCTAGAAATTTTGATAAATGTATTAAGTGTCTCATTGTGTCATAAAGAGTATTTCCCATACCTGGTGGCCACATCGCCGTCGTCCGACCAGCCCACCTTTTCCATTACAGTGGATATCTTTATTTTTATGAACTCGCTAAGCATGAGGAAGCATTCAGAGTACTTGAGGATGCGTCGCCACTTCTCCAGGTGCCTCAAGGCCAGAGCCATGGGTCCGTAGTGCGTCTCGCTGGGCAGATACTGGATCATGTTCATGGTGATCTCGCAGGGCAGTAGGTTGGCATGGCATAGGGTGAAGGCGTCTGACAGGAGACCCAAGCGATCCTAAAAGAGGGTTAACATGGATTTAGTTTATGGTTTAAATAAGGCAAGTGATTGGGTATTTACCTCGCTGGTAAACCGTTTGGGATTGTTGGAAAGTTCCTCAATCAGACTCGCCCAGTTGTCATCGTTGTAGACCACTCGGTAGTATCCATTCTGTATGGCATTCACCTTGATCCACTTGACGTTCTCCGGCACATTGAAGGTCACTAAAGAACAAAGTAGAAGTTCCGGACTTTATTACAAAATTTAAGAGAAAAGAAGATCCTACTAACCATCAACATTCTGCATCCACAGAGTCTCGCTGACATTGTTTATATCGGTGACATAGGTAACCGGGAATATCCACTTCATATGTGGCGGAGTCTTGTGCTTGTTGCCATGAACCGAGGGCGCCACTGTGCTGGGGATGTCCGTGGCATTGACTGTCGTCTTGTTGTAGTTGTTTCCGTCGTAGGAATCATCGTGAATGGCCAGGAATTCGGCCGGGCGGAAGGGTCTCTGCGAGATGGAAATGCTATTGCCCATTTTGGTGACGGTGAGAAGCGGGAATCCTGGCTGATGTGTCCACAGGGTCATCATGTCCTTGATGTTCTTCGATCCATTGGCCTTCTTTGTGCAAATGGTCCAGAGATCCGTGGGCTCGGCGGTTTTGAAACGATTCACCTTGAGGAACGTGCCCAGACAGCCCCGGAATCGGTCTTCCCCAATGGCCGTGTGCAGCATGGAGAATATGGCGGCCGTCTTCTGGACGAAGAACTCCTCGTTGTTGCCATCGTGACTGGTGCCGTTCATAATGCTGTCCCATCCCTGGATGGCATCGATATCGAGTGCCGCGGTGGCCATTTTCAGCAAGTACATCTCCCGCAGCGGCCAGCTATCCTGCAGGGGGGCCAGGGCATGAATACCCAGATACTGGATCAAGCCCTCCCACAGCCACACGTCCTTAAGTACTTTCCGGGAAGTGATGCCTCCGAAGAACTGCCTCACCATGGCCTCGGCAATGCGCAGGGCACTGAACTGGTACTGTTCCGAGGTAATCGAATGCGGATCCGTCAGGAAGGATGTCTTCAGGGTCACCAGGCCCAGCGAGGATATCATATTTCGGTCGAGAGACGGCAGTGCTACGAAGTCCACCTTCGTCAGAGGATAGCTTATGTCCAGCCAGGTTTGCAGATACTCCAGCACATCCCGCGATGTGTGCAGGATGAACGAGGAGCGAACCAGCAGATCCCTCGGCGCGTAGAAGGTGTACGATGGAGCCCGCTTTATGGAGGATCCCGTTGACTGGGACAGCGAGGTGAGATTGGAGGGCTTCCCGTTTCCGTTCAGATTCACCGGAAGTGCCGTTGTCGTTGTGGCCTGAATGGTGCTCAGGTTCTGGCGCGGCGTCAGGTTCACGTTCAGGGAATGTGTCAGGGCAGTGATGTTCCGTACCGGCGGGCTCTTGCCTTTCAGCTGCGTGTAGTTGTTCAGCTGGGCGGACTTTTTGCCACCGACTCCGGAGCCCAGGGGGGCTGCTGTCGTCGGAATGTAGGCGGCGGAGGGCTGCAGGGACTCGCGCTGGAAATCGCTCACTACCCAGGCCACAGCGTCGGCGGGCAGAGGTGGTGTTTCAATGAAGTCATCTCGGAGCTGCAAATAAGGGTATTCCTTAGGTTGCAAAAAGAAATGTTTCTTGAAAACTTACCAGTCCCGTGCCCATGTAGAAGCCGACATCTTCGGTGGTGTGCACTATGGAGTTGGACAGACCAATATGGAAGCGATCTCGGAACACGGAAATGCGGAATGGAGCTCGAACATGCGGCTCATCGAAGCAGGGAAAGGCCCGTCTCGCACCATTCGGCCGGAAAACAGTGGCAGCCAATAATCTGAAGAAGATTAGTTATATTTTTAGATTTGTTACATTCTTTACATAAACATACGATTACATACGATTCTATGCAAGTTTCATTACTTAAAGTCTTTAAGTAAAGTAAATACCAACCTTTCCACTCCGTTGGAGCTCTCATACTGGTCGACGTAGAAGCCCTCGGGCTCGGGATTGAGTTTGGAGTACCAGCGCAGGTTGAGGGTGTAATTGGACTTCTTCTTCAACTTCTCCTTCACCTCGATGTAAAGCTGCTGACGGGGCGGAAACTCCAGCACCTTGACAATCTTAAGGGCATAGCCCTTGGGCCCGGGGGTTACAATGGCCTGGAATCGAAACGGAAATGGTAAAAGCAACGGAAACGGACTCGGCCTCGGTCTCGGTCTCGACAATGCAATCAATGGACGCACTTGAGCCAAATGCTAATTGGCTTAATTTGCATGCTCCCGGATCGGGCTTACCTTTTCGGTGACATTGAGGTCCTGGATGTGCAGCACAATGAAGTTGGTCTCCTTCTCCACGTGCAAATCGATGGTGACTTGACCTGAGCAGGAAGGAAGGCAAGAAAGTCAGACAATCGAATTATACCTCCAATGGATGAGCTCGGAGGGCAGAGCTCAGTCATTAAAATCTTGGGAGACTCACCTTTGACGTCTAAGGTCGTCAGGTTGGGGTGAATGGTGACCATGTAGCGGAGGGGTCGCGCACTGGTGGGCAGCATCTTTTCCAGCCAGGGGAAGGGCTCCCCGTTGGTGGCAATCGGATTGAAGGGCTGGGTGTTGTTTTCTTCATCCGATTCGTATCCGGACACCGTTTTCGATCCGCAGGAGCAGTCTGCAAGGATAGTCAAAGTGCGTAATCAGTATCGGAAGCGGTTCAGGACTCGTTCCTCTGCTCCTCTCGCGACTCTTTCGGGGATTCGTTCGCTAAGTTCGTTAAAGAAAATTGCATTATACACAATCAACGGAGTATATAAAGGGGAAAGACCATCTAAGTGGGGGTTTGGGGTCTGGGGATAAAGTAAAGCTAGCAGTTTAATAATTTGTCACGTCATTAGCACATCTAGTGGTGGAATGGATTAAACTCTCATGGGGTATCACAAATGAGGATTATATTCTGGATGAGCTTCTGGATGAGTGGTGAGTGGGAGTACGTCTAGAGTCCACAAGCCATTGGGAAATCAACAAAGAAATCTACCACATAAACCAACGTAAAAGACACAAGAGAAGGTTTAGATTTAAATAATATCATTATAAATAAAATATGTACAGATAGTCTTCGTGGGCGTTTATGCTTTTCTCTAATGTTGAATGGAGTTTATTTCGAAGTTTCTTTTTATTAAAAGTAGTGAGTTTTGTCATTTTTATAATCGCGATGATCACTAAGTCGGTATTTGGTATTTACAAATTAATGAAGACAGTCTTCCGCTAAGTTTAAATAGAAATCGAAAGAAATATCTAATATCTAGAGAGAGAAAACGCAAAACTAATAAAGTAGAGAAAGGATAAGATATTTAGATGGTCAATGACACCAACATGCCGAATGATTATATAGATTTCGTGGCTATTTACCAGTTTGGAAGTATTCGGGTTTGGCATAATTGTTACTCACATTTTAACCAATCAATCAAACAAGCATTTAAGAGAAATATTTCATATTTTTCAAAGATTCATATATGTATAATATATATAATAAACGATTGTATTGGAAGGAAACGGAAGAGTGGAAACGGCAGTATGGCAGAAGGAAATAACAAAGGGAAACAAACGAACGATGGCCAGGAAATTAAGTATTTATTTTAATGGATATATATACTGGATACTGAGTACTGAATACTGGATGGGAAAGGCATAAAAATACATGTGACATGGAGTAAAAAAGCCTGTCGTAATGATGTATCCACTAATTGGCTTGGCGGAAGCAAAGGTTAAAGCTGACAGGAGTCTATACTCTCCGACAGACATGTGGATATCCGCAGAACACACGACACACACTTGCGGCTGGTTGACGCTCCCCTCGGACTAATGCAATTATCCCCCAATGCATTTAGCCCCATTAAGTATGCAACAGAGACTTGCAGCGAGTGTTTGCACTCTGCATAATTCTGCAATTGAATATGGCCTGGCATCGGTACTGTCCCTGTCCCTGTCCCTGTCCCTGGGAGAGTATCCATGGGCCGCACACCACACTCCGCAGGTGCATCTATTTATACGCGGAATGGACGCCGCCTTGGCCCCCATTTAATATGGTTAAAAGCCTATTACATGGCCCGAATAGATTGCTCTCGGCCAGAGGTGGTTTATGGCTGCCTTTGAACGGGGCCAGCCAAGGAATTCAATTACCATTTATGCGGATTTATTGCCCCTGAACCCTGAACTTTGGATGGCTGTTAGTCATCGTCGGGATGCTACATACTTGTGCGGGGTTTTCTGACAATACTCTCTATCAAATTCAGTTCACTCGTCCCCTTTGTTAAGTTTCCCTTTAAAGTTGTCAAACTTGGAAGCCCTTTGCTGCACAATGGACTACATATCCTGGCACCCGCAATAAAAGCTTAATCAAGTAGCAAACACAAAGGCTCTACTGGCACTACGGCCCGAACTCGAACCCCAAACATGCCCCTTTTGTTCTGTAGGTGGAAATGCAGAAAAAACGAACCAAGGGGAAAAATGCTCGAAAAAAAATTGGAAAAACAATATGGAGAATGGCGATAGAGATGGCAATGGGAAGGGTGGTGGAGCGGATGCGCTCGGGGCACGGGGCAAACCTACCGTTCTGCGGTCCGGCGTAGGCGATGATGATGGCCGTCAGCAGGAGCGAGCCGAGCACGATTCCGGCCACCAGGAGGGCCCGCCGCTGGGAGCAGACGGCCACTCCGGTTCGCGTCTGGCGGCCGCCGCTTGATTCGCCACCTGTCCAAAATAAAGAAGGAAATGTAATTAAAATCCGAATAAAACTCATGACTGAGGTGGTGAGTAAATATTTCATTTCTGTGGGTGTGTAGGTGGGTGTTGCATTGCATTTGCCCAGTCGGAGTCGGAGTCGAAGTCCTTAAAAAGGCCATCAGTGTTGAAATAATATACATATTTGGGAGTTACTTTAATTACATTTATAAATAACTTCACCCTTAAAGTCAACTTACCGGACAGAAAGGCACAGTCATCGAGGTCCGGATCATTTGTCATCTCGATTCTCTCGCGACGCCAAATCTTCGAGCCTCTCTGACCCCCGCCGACGACCGAAATCTTAACGGGGCCGGTGTCTCTGTGTCTTCCGGCCAATACGTACGCTTGCTAACCCGTGGCCGTAAATGAAATGAGTCTCGAAATCGAAATCGAAATCGAAGAACCGTTCGGAATCACAACACACACGCCGCAAATAATTGCCGGGCTATTTGCTCTAGAAATCAAAAATCACAATCACTTTATGACCCAATCCCATTGAGGTCGAACCCTTTGCCAGACTCCTCCCCCTACCATTCAGGCCTTTGGTTTTGAGGACATGTTCCTGGCAGCAGTCACGTGCTCTTCATACTTTATTAACGATGGAGAAAGGGGTTTGTTCTGATTCTGTTTGAATGGTTTCTCTAACAAGACTCTTAAGGATCCCAATTTAGAAAGGATTTCCATCTATCTATCTCTCAGTAGACTGTATTATTGTTTCCACTTTTATTCGCACCCTTTACCCAATGAACAGACTGCCAAAAATGTTGCACCATTGACGAGTTGATAATCGAGCAGCCAAAAATATACATACATAATTTATGCAGTCATAGCCCCCCCTATATTCCTCCCAGGACAGCACTTTCGTTTTGCCGGCACTTCTGCCACCCCCTTGGGCTGGCTGAGCGCCAGACGCTGACGCCCTTCCGGTTCCGTCTAGTCAGACGGCCAGCGCCCCCCACCCGCCGTCTGTCAGTCCGTAAGTCTCTCCGTTAGCCGCCCAGAGTCTGCCAGACAGCGGTGCTATTTTCAATGTCGCATTGAATTAGTGAAAAGCGCTTTCAACGCCCAAAAATCAACCCCCAAAATATGTTTTCATCTCCCTCTCGCTCTGTAGTTGCTAATGCCGGCTTTTCAATGGCATTATATGTACGTAATGTCCGTATTTGTGTCTGCCTCTGAGGGGCTCTTGAAACTGGAGTTGGATGCCCGTGGAGCATCATTCAGGCATAATTTGTGGTTAAGGTTTGTTGGCCAAAAGCACCCGAAACTGCAGAAGCGAAGCGGATTTAAAGGCGTTCCAAATTGGAGAATATCAGAGACCAGAGATAAGGCACACACCTTAAAGGTCGGCTATGAATCAGAGGTGTTATCTACCTGGTTCCAGTCACTCTATTACTCGTCAATGATAAGGTCTTAGTCAAGTAAGGAGATAGAAAATAATTTTTCCTTCAACCCTTGAAGTATGCAACAATATTTTAGAGAACAATGAACGAAAAGAAAAAATTACGTATACGTAACTTATGACAGAACTTCCTTTATTTTATTACTTCCGTTATACTATATGCTGCGAATTGCTCATAAAAGGGCCATAAAAATATTTACAGTTTGTGATTCTGCCAAAAATTATCCTATATATCCTGGTCGTAAAAAGTACGCTTCATGGCTGTCAATAGCATTCAAAAACTATTTGTTTCGTATTCCGGTAGTTGTTATTTTCGAAATCTCTCCCTAATGAGGTTAGCTTTTGTTTCTCGATTGTTGTTTTCTCTTTGTTCTCTGCTTCTTCAATTAATGTCAATGTCAGAGCGAGGCCTAATCCTAATTTCCAAGTGGAACGAGACCATGTGAACACGATTGTTGTGGCGAATTGTGTTCCCCTTTGTTTGCTTTCCTCTGGCACCCGCTATCCACCCACACTCGCATTCCTGGGCACGCAAGAAGCGTGTTAATGCATATATCACAATTCCATTTCATTTTTGTTAAATGCGGCCGCCTTTACCATTTGTTTACATTCTCATTTTCCCATTCGCAAAGGCAAAGGAAAAAAAGAAAGCGAAAAAAAATGAAACCTGAAGGAGTCCAACTCGAAGGACCAAAAGAGTGTGAGAGCAGAGGCAGAGTGAGAGCTTGGAAGTTTGGCAGAGAGAGAGAGAGTGTGAGAGAGCGTTCTCTCCTGCATGTGTGAGTGTTTTGAAAATGAAATGTCAAAATGCAAAAGCTCAACAGCGCGAATTTCCTCAGACGCGTATGTGTGTGTGTGTGTGAGCGGGTGAGTGTATAAGTGAATTTCCTGTTTTGTCTTATGCGGCGTTTTCTTCGCTTCGCTTCTCTTCTCTGCCGTTCGCGGCACTCGCTTTGTGACTGCGCGTATATATGTCAATAGTGCGCTTTCCAGTTCGCTCCCCTCATTTCCTCACTCCGCCCCCTACTCTCCAGCTCAGCCCGCTTCCCATCTCCCAGTTCCCAATTCCTACTTTCCACTTCCCCTTTCTGCTTTTCTTTTTTTCGCACTTTTCTGCCTTCAGCTGCTCCCTTTTCTGGTTTTTGTGTTGCCACTTGACTGAATTGCGGTTCTCAGCTGCAGTTGCATTCGCCTTTGGCTTTTGGCGACAGAGCAGAATCGTTGATTATTCCGTTTCACATTGCTAATTGCCGAAAGGATAAAAAAAGCTTGTTGCTATTGCCTTTTCGCGACGGGTCGCTGGGGGGAGGGGTCTGGCCGAAAAGGTCAATTTCAGCAGATCAATACGCGCATATCCGCTAATTAACGGCTTTCCACATTTGCTGTACAAATCGAACACACCTCACACACGTTTATTGCCACTTTTATTTGCCAATTTGCCTGCTTCGCGTTTTCTATTCGCTGCTTTCCTTTTCTTCGGCAAATTTCGCTACTTTTTGTTGCTTTTCTTCACACAGACACGCACAGCGGCAGGACGGGAAGGTGGGGGGGTTGTGGGAACGGCACGCGACGCATTCGTGTGTATGTGTGCGCTGGAGAGGAGCTCCTCTTTTCAGAATAAAACCGAATTCGATTATCCTTTCCGTTCGACTCGCCAGTGTCGCCAGTGTCACGCGCTTTTTGTTGCGTTTGAGTGCGCGTACATTTTCCAACTGGATTCTGCCGCAACACGACGCCGTGCAGCAACCCTCGGCGTGGAGCATGTAGCACGTAGCATGGAGCAGGGAGCGCGAGATGCGAGGTGGCAGCCCCTGCGCTCGCCCGGCGCATGTCCAATCTCTCTTTCAGTCTCTCTGTGGAGAGAAAGGAAATTGGGGGAATTCTACTCACCTGCAAAAGTGAAAATGAAATTTCTATGGAGGGCCCTTGTGTTTTGACCCCCCTGACACCCCCCTTTTCTATTACTTTGCAGCCAACAACATTTTTGTTTTGAAATAGAAAGAAACCAATAATAAACAAAGAGTTAGAGCCAAACGGCATACCCGGTAACTAAATTGTAAAATAGTATACTATTTTTATAATTTTTTGAACAAGTTGGAACACGTTTCAAAAAGTATTTACAGTGTTTTCCAGTATTTTTTCTTAGAATTCCTCGAACCCGACATACCCTTGAACTCCCTTTACTATCCAGTACACAAGGATAACGGTAAAAGCGTACCGAAGTGTTGCCAAGCAAACGAAAGCTAGTGGGTATTACAGCAACCCTTAAAAGAGCTCATCCCCCACCCCGAGCCGGCCGTTTTCGCCAATATTTGGTGCATGTTGTGCTGTTTATCATGTGTCGGCCAAATAGTTCAATCTGGCTGGGTCTCATCATTAGAAGTTCCACCCGTTTAAGGGTGGACCCGTTCCCCGTTCCCCGGCCTCTTAACTTTTGATTTACTCTTATTTTTACCGAAAGCATCCGAAATGTCGTATAATTATTTCGATGACATGCGAGAGAATTTATCACCAGAAGTCGACTCTTTTTTCGGGGATGGGACTTTTATGATTCAAATTACGTTCGTCTGAGGGATTAACGGCCGCCAGATGATGATTGTTGTTGCCTACTTTTCGGTCACCTTGGCAACTCGGCATCTGGGATAACCAGAAACAATCAACAAATGGAGCACAAAGCTCAACCGTAAATGGTAATTCTCTTTGCCAAGTTTACCGGCAAATGAAATCTCATACAATTTTGTTTCTCGTTTTCTTGGTTTTTCGATTTTTTTCGCCTTTTGTTCCGGCAATGCGACGAAAGTTTCCTTTTTTGTTTGTTGTTTCTGGTTTTTTGGGGCGGAGGATACATATAGACGCTATGGAGGATGAAAAACACACCACCGGTTCGCGGTGACTTGTTCGACAAAAAAATGGGGATGCTCCCCGTCAGACTCAACCTCCCAACCGCCCTGTTTTCTCAGCACCACCCACCCGCCGCGGCATGCCAACCGGCGCGGCTCTTCTCAATAAATTCGCCGTCACGTTAGTGTAAAGTTTTTCCTTTGCCGGCTCGGCCTGAATTCTGTTCATTAGGCAGTGCCACG
Organism: Drosophila pseudoananassae pseudoananassae; assembly: GCA_018153035.1. Classification (NCBI taxonomy): domain Eukaryota; kingdom Metazoa; phylum Arthropoda; class Insecta; order Diptera; family Drosophilidae; genus Drosophila; species Drosophila pseudoananassae. The sequence goes on from JAECXR010000024.1 coordinate 11,004,799, forward strand.
CCTCGCCCAACGCCCCCTGGTGGTTATGCCAGAGCAGGCAAGGATCGTGGAACAAATTAAGATTCGATTATAAGGATGATGTTTATGAAGAAATTAAAGCCACATGTCACGATTCTAAAAAAATTTCGGAGACTTCTTTATAGAGTCCAATCTTATACTCTTCCAAAGAGTTCCAATTATTTCTATTTACGCAGAACTAGTGAGCTCTCGAACAAAAGTCATTTCCCATCCAAGTGTTCGATACAATTTGCCAGGTTTCCCTTTTCAATTCTGACCCCCAAAACAGAAGGTGTGGCGGGGGGTCTGCCACCCTCAGACCCTGCTAACTGACTTACTCAACACCAGGTCCCCCACATTGTCTCTGGCCTCGTTTGTGTCCGACCATTGAGTATTTGCTGTCGCATGCAAATTTACTGCCCGCACTTGTGACTTGTCGTGCGCTACAAGACCCACCCACAACCCACATCCCACCACCCACTCCGGCCACCCACTCGCACATATTGATCCCATATGTGTGCAATGTGAACGAGCATCCAGAGAACATCTCCTGCCCTCCGTCTCCGTTTATTCATGGCCTCCTTTGGGCCCTAACTGGTTGAACATGCAGAAGATGGCCACAAGTGTTCTTTGGGTTTTGGGAGATGGGGGCTGTCGGCTGTTGGCCACGGGGGAAGGCTATTGCGAATGCCGATCGAACGGCTGTGGCTAAATAATCGCTGTTTATGAACCAATCAATAAATTTAAGCTGTTACTACGGCTGCCTGTTAAAGTGTTGGCCAGATTTTGGTTATTGGGATATTGAGGGCTTAAATAAATGAAATATATTTACTCTTCAAATTAAAGCTTAAAACCCTAGGAATAAATATTAAAATGCAGATTATTGCAAAATGTTTAGTGACGTTTCTCCGCCTTCTACTGACAATCTTCTGATAAGCCCGACTGATAATCCTCAACTTTGTCAATTAAACATAAAAATTATAATTTATAAATTATAAAAATTATACAATTAATAACAAGAATAGAAAAACCTTGGAACTGATAGTATTCTGGCCCCTTGATGATATTTATGTATGTATTGAAAATAAAATATTATATTTTATAATTTCTAATAAATGAGTCCCACTTAATGATGTTTTTAGTTATAAGCCACGTTTTAAAATACAATAAAAAAACGTAGATTATGAAATTTGAAACTTGCATTCCACCTCCTCTGCTAGTTTATTATCATACGAATGTTGATGTTTTTAATATATACATATATTCATAAACATTAAATATATATTTTATATTTTGATTAAAGTCATGTGTGTGTTTGGCTGTCTATGAATTCGCCTTCCAGTTTCGGCTGCATCTGTGGCCTTGAACGCGATAATTCTTAATTGGGATCAGCACCTGGGAGCGAGCCCTGGAGGGTCAGCAGCTATCAGCAGCTCCAGGCCGCCTCTAAATACGGCTGCCCCGAGCTGGATCCGGCAGTTTGCCACAGACGATGGCTCGATCGCAAGTACTTCAGGTTGTGTCCTTGGGGCTGCTCCTCCTCTGGACAGGAGTAGATGCTGCAGGATGGGTACTACCCACGCCACCCACTGCCCCAACCACGAATGTGGATAGTGTGTTCCTGAACCGCATCCTGGACTACATGGACACCTCGGTGTATCCTTGCGACAACTTCCAGAAGTACGCTGGCGGCAAGTACGAGGACAAGCACGCCGACGATGACTACAGCGAAATCCTTGGCGAGGTCTCCGACAAGATGGACGACCTGTATCAGACCATATTCGACTCCCTGCAGGACCATCTCTACGTGGACCCCAACAGCGTGGAGGCGAAGGTTAAGCAGTTCTACAAGACCTGCCGCTCGGCAACCAACGACACCCGCCTCTCCAAGCGCTTTCTGCAGCTGGTGCAGCCCGACGTGCAGCTCACCTGGCCACAGTTCGCCCCCAGCCGCTCCGCTTGGCCCAAGGAGAGGTTCAACTGGATGCGGACCCTGGCTAGGCTAAGACGCTTCGGCCTCGTCAACCTGCTGTTCAAGGTCACCGTCGACCTGGACTTCGTGGACAGCAGCAAGTACATGATCACCATCGTGCGACCCACCTACGATGACAGCGTGGACCGCCTGCCCTCTACAGTCAACACCAAACGGATCCTGATCCGCCTTGGAGTGGCCCCGAGTCGCGCCCTTCAGCTGACCAAGAACATCAAGCGCCTGGAGAAGGCCCTCAAGAACCTGGCCACCGGAGAGGACGAGCCCAACGACGACTTGACCCTGAAGGAGCTGGAGAGCCAAAACGGTTTCGGTTGGCAGCAGTACCTCCAGACCATCTTCGACCGCTCCTTCCCCACCAGCACCAACGTGCAGATCATGAACGTTGACTACTTTGTGGATCTGAAGAGGCTGCTCCGCACCTACGACGCCGATGTGATAGCCAGCTACTTCATGGTGCGGTTCACCCGCTTCATGGGCTCGCTCACGGAGAGCGGAGCTGACAACGACGCAGCCGAATGTGTAAAGGACACGCGTACGATCTTCGATTTCGGCAGCACCTTCCTGTACGAGACCCGCTTCTTCGACGTGTTCAAGCAGCAGAAGTACGACTCGGAGGTCCAGAAGATCTTCAACGAGATTCGCAACACTCTCCTCGCCAGGATCTCTAGCAACCGCTTGGCTCTGACCTTAAGACAACGCAGCTTCCTGCGCCAGAAACTTGAGAGCCTCACCTTCAACGTCGGCACTCTGCCCAAGGGCCAGGATCACCGCAACTTCGTGACCATGTTCTACAGGAATATGAAGCTGGAAGACGACCAGGACTTTGCCGCCGCCGTTCTGAAGGTCCTGGAGACCCGCAATAGCCGAGTGCTAGAGCTCCTTGCCAATCCGGCTGTTAAGGGCGCCAACTACTACTTCCTGGAGACTGCCCTGCCCACCACCAACGCCGAGCCCAGATATGTGAGGAGGGAGAACGTGATCTTCGTGCCCTACGACATCCTGCAGGAGCCATACTTCTCGCCCGACAGCCATGATGTGTTCAAGGTCAGTGGTTTCGGTTTCATGATCGCCCAGGCCATCATGACGGCCATAGATGTGGACTACCTGGTGTACGATTTTGCCGGAAATCCCACCGATTCCTTCGGCCAGTTGGCTGACAATAAACAATACGACCAAGGCATCAAGTGCTTGGATCGCAACGCCACGGACTATATGGACCAGCGAGTGATCGACGTGACGGCCCTGAAGCTTATCTATGACGTCTACTTCGCTCCAGGATCAAAGTTCAACCAGCAGCAGCCCACATTCACCACCATTCCCCTGCAGCAGCTGTTCTTCCTGAACTATGCCCAGAACTTAATCGGCGACGAGGAGTTCATAAGCTTTGATGGACAGGACTCGGACCAAGTGCGCCTCCACCAGACCCTCGCCAACCTTCCAGGATTCGCGCAGGCCTTCAACTGCCCAGTGTCGGCGAAGAGCCTGAACCCTCCGATCAAGTGCGAGCTTTGGTAGAAAATATAAAAGAATATCTAACTTGAAGAAATCAATGAATTAAATGACATTTTTATAATAGCAGACAGTCTTGTTATATAATGAACTTTCAGGGAAAACCAAGGACACTGGAGTACTTCATATATATGGGATTTATTTGAGAGTCTGTACTGGGTATTATGGGCATACTAGTACCGTCTGGTTATTTTTCCACTCAATTAAAGGCCTTTCCATTGATTTTATTAATTAGCAGACCGTGTTCGAGAGGCTCTTGTGGATTCATTTGCAGCCACAAATAATGCATATCGAAAGAGTTTGTTTCAAGAACTACTTGAAAGACCGGAGGATGTGCCCAGGGAGTCCCTTTTGCCATCGATTTTCATGGCTTTTGGGAGCAGTTGAAGCGAACTAAGCCCGATGGTGAACTAATTGTGCGGAAAGCATCCCGGAAGAGGGCTTTACTTTTAAGGCATTTAAGGTGAGGGCATTTTACCTTAAAATAATCAAAGAACTTGGAATACCCTTCTACGATTATTGTAATTCCTAATTCTAGATGGCTAGTGCAGGACTCCTCTGCCACATCTGCCCCTTAGGCCTTAGTGTCGATGCAAAATATTTTCTTTGTAAACTGAGACGGAGAATATATAGCCTTAGGGTCCTGTATATATATAGAACACTTGGCGACCCCTTATAGGCAAAGGGTATACGGTGTAACGTGGTGCAAATGCAACCAAATGTACGCGGCTTGGCAGGACTTCAAGTGCCTCAACAAGTACGAATGTTGTGTGTTGCAAGAGGCCCCCTGGGCAATATTTTCCATTTCCATTTAATTACGCGCCCAGTGGCAGGCCGTGTGCAAAAAAAGGACGTTGGCGGGATCCTTGTGGGTCCTTTGTAGTTGCATTTAATTGTGTTTCGCCAGCGCCATTTCGCAACAATAAATTGTTGCTTGCCGGTTGACGTTTTGACGGGTTGACTTGGCCCGCTCGCCTGACAGTTTCCCCATACTGTACTTCCCGAAGTCTTTCCGTCATCTCCGCAGTTCCATTTGTACTCCACTTCCGCCCCTCCTTCCATCCGGTGCGGGGCGCCCCTTCCGGCTCCTTCCTCCTCTCCAGTTTGAAGTTGCCTGACCCAAAAACACATTTCATTTCTATGTATCCTTTACTTTCACTCGTCCTGGAGGACGGGGGCAGAAAATAGAAGAACTCTGTGCCACACTTTGGCATACTGGAGGCAGGAATTGCAAGCAAGGCTCTTGCCGCTTCAATTGTTTCTCGTGGACCTATTTTATCTCGCTGATGCAGTCCTGGATAGGCAGGATTTCTTTATTTGAGTCAAGTCCTGCCTCAAGTGCTTGAGCACACAAGGGTGTGTGTGTGTGCTCGCAATCAACACAACGCATCCTGCAATTATCAACATCAGCCGCCTCCGACAGGCCTCCCTTTCGTTTTTTAACCCCTATCTGGTTATCTGGTCAGAATCCTACCACCAGGCAGAAACCCTTTTAAGCTTGAGCACTGAAAGAGGGCTATCTGGCAAAGATACATTATTTCAGCTTCGATAAAAAAATATTGTTTACTGTCGGGCTTTAACACTCCGATTTCAGTCGCTCACTCTTTTGGGCACCTTTCACAGGTTAAAGCCATGTTACGAAAAAAGGTAAACAGCACTGCGGCTCTGTCGTAGGTGAGTCAAGTGGTTACTCCACTTTATGCATCCTTAATTGCTCTGCTGGCGGTTGGGACACGAGCACACGTCCACGTCCTGTTCCCGTGACACTGATTTGCCCCAAGGAGAGGCTGGAGGAGGAATCCAAAGTGGCAAGGGGGCGCAGTAACCAAAGGCAGTAAGGCGAAGGCAACTGGCAACGGTAACGTCATCTTTTGGCCCACTTTCATGCCACAGTGCCAACGTATTCTCGCCTTGATAAAGTCAACAGAATTTGCATACGTTTCGTATTTAATACACCCACCGATGTTTGGTGACAGCCTCTCTAAGTACCAAAATAATTTTTTATGCCTTTATAAGAAATCTTAAAAATATTTTTAAAATCTTAAAAAGTTTTTAAGGAAATGGGGAAATGCATGGGGCGGCCTATATGGCCCACAGAGATGTCCATATCTCTGCCAATATTGATCCGATCATAGAACGGAGTACCTTTATCGATTTGTGAATCGATTCGCTACCAAACTGCATCAAAACCTTGGAACCCATTTTCGATTCCATTTTTCATCCATTTTTCCCGTGGACTCCCTTGAAAATGGGGAAATGCATGGGGCGGCCTATATGGCCCACAGAGATGTCCATATCTCAGCCAATGTTGATCCGATCATAGAACGTAGTACCTTTATCGATTTGTGAATCGATTCGCTACCAAACTGCATCAAAACCTCGGAACCCATTTTCGATTCCATTTTTTTTTAATTTTTTCCATGGACTACCTTGAAAATGGGGAAATGCATGGGGCGGCCTATATGGCCCACAGAGATGTCCATATCTCTGCCAATATTGATCCGATCATAGAACGGAGTACCTTTATCGATTTGTGAATCGATTCGCTACCAAACTGCATCAAAACCTCGGAACCCATTTTCGATTCCATTTTTCATACATTTTTCCCATGGACTCCCTTGAAAATGGGGAAATGCATGGGGCGGCCTATATGGCCCACAGAGATGTCCATATCTCAGCCAATGTTGATCCGATCATAGAACGTAGTACCTTTATCGATTTGTGAATCGATTTGCTACCAAACTGCATTAAAAGCTTGGAACCCATTTTCGATTCCATTTTTCATCCATTTTTCCCGTGGACTCCCTTGAAAATGGGGAAATGCATGGGGCGGCCTATATGGCCCACAGAGATGTCCATATCTCTGCCAATATTGATCCCATCATAGAACGGAGTACCTTTATCGATTTGTGAATCGATTCGCTACCAAACTGCATCAAAACCTTGGAACCCATTTTCGATTCCATTTTTTTTAAATTTTTTCCATGGACTACCTTGAAAATGGGGAAATGCATAGGGCGGCCTATATGGCCCACAGAGATGTCCATATCTCAGCCAATGTTGATCCGATCATAGAACGGAGTACCTTTATCGATTTGTGAATCGATTCGCTACCAAACTGCATTAAAAGCTTGGAACCCATTTTCGATTCCATTTTTCATCCATTTTTCCCGTGGACTCCCTTGAAAATGGGGAAATGCATGGGGCGGCCTATATGGCCCACAGAGATGTCCATATCTCTGCCAATATTGATCCCATCATAGAACGGAGTACCTGTATCGATTTGTGAATCGATTCGCTACCAAACTGCATGAAAACCTTGGAACCCATTTTCGATTCCATTTTTCATCCATTTTTCCCGTGGACTCCCTTGAAAATGGGGAAATGCATGGGGCGGCCTATATGGCCCACAGAGATGTCCATATCTCAGCCAATGTTGATCCGATCATAGAACGTAGTACCTTTATCGATTTGTGAATCGATTCGCTACCAAACTGCATCAAAACCTTGGAACCCATTTTCGATTCCATTTTTTTTTAATTTTTTCCATGGACTACCTTGAAAATGGGGAAATGCATGGGGCGGCCTATATGGCCCACAGAGATGTCCATATCTCTGCCAATATTGATCCGATCATAGAACGGAGTACCTTTATCGATTTGTGAATCGATTCGCTACCAAACTGCATCAAAACCTCGGAACCCATTTTCGATTCCATTTTTCATACATTTTTCCCATGGACTCCCTTGAAAATGGGGAAATGCATGGGGCGGCCTATATGGCCCACAGAGATGTCCATATCTCAGCCAATGTTGATCCGATCATAGAACGGAGTACCTTTATCGATTTGTGAATCGATTTGCTACCAAACTGCATTAAAAGCTTGGAACCCATTTTCGATTCCATTTTTCATCCATTTTTCCCGTGGACTCCCTTGAAAATGGGGAAATGCATGGGGCGGCCTATATGGCCCACAGAGATGTCCATATCTCTGCCAATATTGACCCCATCATAGAACGGAGTACCTTTATCGATTTGTGAATCGATTCGCTACCAAACTGCATCAAAACCTTGGAACCCATTTTCGATTCCATTTTTTTTAAATTTTTTCCATGGACTACCCTGAAAATGGGGAAAGGGCGGCCTACATGGCCCACAGAGATGTCCATATCTCTGCCAATGTTGATCCGATCATAGAACGTAGTACCTTTATCGATTTGTGAATCGATTCGCTACTAAACTGCATTAAAAGCTTGGAACCCATTTTCGATTCCATTTTTCATCCATTTTTCCCGTGGACTCCCTTGAAAATGGGGAAATGCATGGGGCGGCCTATATGGCCCACAGAGATGTCCATATCTCTGCCAATATTGATCCCATCATAGAACGGAGTACCTTTATCGATTTGTGAATCGATTCGCTACCAAACTGCATCAAAACCTCGGAACCCATTTTCGATTCCATTTTTCATACATTTTTCCCATGGACTCCCTTGAAAATGGGGAAATGCATGGGGCGGCCTATATGGCCCACAGAGATGTCCATATCTCAGCCAATGTTGATCCGATCATAGAACGTAGTACCTTTATCGATTTGTGAATCGATTCGCTACTAAACTGCATTAAAAGCTTGGAACCCATTTTCGATTCCATTTTCCATCCATTTTTCCCGTGGACTCCCTTGAAAATGGGGAAATGCATGGGGCGGCCTATATGGCCCACAGAGATGTCCATATCTCTGCCAATATTGATCCCATCATAGAACGGAGTACCTTTATCGATTTGTGAATCGATTCGCTACCAAACTGCATCAAAACCTTGGAACCCATTTTCGATTCCACTTTTCATACATTTTTCCCATGGACTCCCTTGAAAATGGGGAAATGCATGGGGCGGCCTATATGGCCCACAGAGATGTCCATATCTCTGCCAATATTGATCCGATCATAGAACGGAGTACCTTTATCGATTTGTGAATCGATTCGCTACCAAACTGCATCAAAACCTCGGAACCCATTTTCGATTCCATTTTTCATCCATTTTTCCCGTGGACCCCCTTGAAAATTGGGAAATGCATGGGGCGGCCTATATGGCCCACAGAGATGTCCATATCTCTGCCAATATTGATCCGATGATTGATCGGAGTACCTTCAACGATTTGTGAATCGATTCGCTACCAAACTGCATGAAAACCTTGGAACCCATTTTCGATTCCATTTTTTGTCAATTTTTCCCAGGGACTCCCTTCAAAATGGGGAAATGCATAGGGCGGCCTATATGGCCCACAGAGATGTCAATATCTCAGCCAATGTTGATCCCATCATAGAACGGAGTACCTTTATCGATTTGTGAATCGATTCGCTACCAAACTGCATCAAAACCTTGGAACCCATTTTCGATTCCATTTTTTTTAAATTTTTTCCATGGACTACCTTGAAACTGGGGAAATGCATGGGGCGGAAAATATGGCCCACAGAGATGTCAATATCTCTGCCAATATTGATCCCATCATAGAACGGAGTACCTTTATCGATTTGTGAATCGATTCGCTACCAAACTGCATCAAAACCTTGGAACCCATTTTCGATTCCACTTTTCATACATTTTTCCCATGGACTCCCTTGAAAATGGGGAAATGCATGGGGCGGCCTATATGGCCCACAGAGATGTCCATATCTCTGCCAATATTGATCCGATGATTGATCGGAGTACCTTCAACGATTTGTGAATCGATTCGCTACCAAACTGCATGAAAACCTTGGAACCCATTTTCGATTCCATTTTTTGTCAATTTTTCCCAGGGACTCCCTTCAAAATGGGGAAATGCATAGGGCGGCCTATATGGCCCACAGAGATGTCAATATCTCAGCCAATGTTGATCCCATCATAGAACGGAGTACCTTTATCGATTTGTGAATCGATTCGCTACCAAACTGCATGAAAACCTCGGAACCCATTTTCGATTCCATTTTTTGTCAATTTTTCCCAGGGACTCCCTTGAAAATGGGGAAATGCTTGGGGCGGCCTATATGGCCCACAGAGATGTCCATATCTCTGCCAATATTGATCCGATCATTGATCGGAGTACCTTCAACGATTTGTGAATCGATTCGCTACCAAACTGCATGAAAACCTTGGAACCCATTTTCGATTCCATTATTTGTCAATTTTTCCCAGGGACTCCCTTGAAAATGGGGAAATGCATGGGGCGGCCTATATGGCCCACAGAGATGTCCATATCTCTGCCAATATTGATCCGATCATTGATCGGAGTACCTTCAACGATTTGTGAATCGATTCGCTACCAAACTGCATCAAAACCTCGGAACCCATTTTCGATTCCATTTTTCATCCATTTTTCCCGTGGACCCCCTTGAAAATTGGGAAATGCATGGGGCGGCCTATATGGCCCACAGAGATGTCCATATCTCAGCCAATGTTGATCCGATCATAGAACGTAGTACCTTTATCGATTTGTGAATCGATTCGCTACTAAACTGCATTAAAAGCTTGGAACCCATTTTCGATTCCATTTTCCATCCATTTTTCCCGTGGACTCCCTTGAAAATGGGGAAATGCATGGGGCGGCCTATATGGCCCACAGAGATGTCCATATCTCTGCCAATATTGATCCCATCATAGAACGGAGTACCTTTATCGATTTGTGAATCGATTCGCTACCAAACTGCATCAAAACCTTGGAACCCATTTTCGATTCCACTTTTCATACATTTTTCCCATGGACTCCCTTGAAAATGGGGAAATGCATGGGGCGGCCTATATGGCCCACAGAGATGTCCATATCTCTGCCAATATTGATCCGATCATAGAACGGAGTACCTTTATCGATTTGTGAATCGATTCGCTACCAAACTGCATCAAAACCTCGGAACCCATTTTCGATTCCATTTTTCATCCATTTTTCCCGTGGACCCCCTTGAAAATTGGGAAATGCATGGGGCGGCCTATATGGCCCACAGAGATGTCCATATCTCTGCCAATAATGATCCGATGATTGATCGGAGTACCTTCAACGATTTGTGAATCGATTCGCTACCAAACTGCATGAAAACCTTGGAACCCATTTTCGATTCCATTTTTTGTCAATTTTTCCCAGGGACTCCCTTCAAAATGGGGAAATGCATAGGGCGGCCTATATGGCCCACAGAGATGTCAATATCTCAGCCAATGTTGATCCCATCATAGAACGGAGTACCTTTATCGATTTGTGAATCGATTCGCTACCAAACTGCATGAAAACCTCGGAACCCATTTTCGATTCCATTTTTTGTCAATTTTTCCCAGGGACTCCCTTGAAAATGGGGAAATGCTTGGGGCGGCCTATATGGCCCACAGAGATGTCCATATCTCTGCCAATATTGATCCGATCATTGATCGGAGTACCTTCAACGATTTGTGAATCGATTCGCTACCAAACTGCATGAAAACCTTGGAACCCATTTTCGATTCCATTATTTGTCAATTTTTCCCAGGGACTCCCTTGAAAATGGGGAAATGCATGGGGCGGCCTATATGGCCCACAGAGATGTCCATATCTCTGCCAATATTGATCCGATCATTGATCGGAGTACCTTCAACGATTTGTGAATCGATTCGCTACCAAACTGCATTAAAACCTTGGAACCCGTTTTCGATTCCATTTTTCATCCATTTTTCCCGTGGACTCCCTTGAAAATGGGGAAATGCATAGGGCGGCCTATATGGCCCACAGAGATGTCCATATCTCTGCTAATATTGATCCGATCATAGAACGGAGTACCTTTATCGATTTGTGAATCGATTCGCTACCAAACTGCATCAAAACCTTGGAACCCATTTTCGATTCCACTTTTCATACATTTTTCCCATGGACTCCCTTGAAAATGGGGAAATGCATGGGGCGGCCTATATGGCCCACAGAGATGTCCATATCTCTGCTAATATTGATCCGATCATAGAACGGAGTACCTTTATCGATTTGTGAATCGATTCGCTACCAAACTGCATCAAAACCTCGGAACCCATTTTCGATTCCATTTTTTGTCAATTTTTCCCAGGGACTCCCTTGAAAATGGGGAAATGCTTGGGGCGGCCTATATGGCCCACAGAGATGTCCATATCTCTGCCAATATTGATCCGATGATTGATCGGAGTACCTTCAACGATTTGTGAATCGATTCGCTACCAAACTGCATGAAAACCTTGGAACCCATTTTCGATTCCATTTTTTGTCAATTTTTCCCAGGGACTCCCTTGAAAATGGGGAAATGCATAGGGCGGCCTATATGGCCCACAGAGATGTCAATATCTCTGCCAATATTGATCCGATCATAGAACGGAGTACCTTTATCGATTTGCGAATCGATTCGCTACCAAACTGCATCAAAACCTCGGAACCCATTTTCGATTCCATTTTTCGTTCATTTTTCCCATGGACTCCCTTGAAAATGGGGAAATGCATGGGGCGGCCTATATGGCCCACAGAGATGTCCATATCTCTGCTAATATTGATCCGATCGTAAAACGGAGTACCTTTATGGATTTGTGAATCGATTCGCTACCAAACTGCATTAAAACCTTGGAACCCGTTTTCGAATTCATTTTTCATCCATTTTTCCCGTGGACTCCCTTAAAAATGACGTAATGCATGCGGCCTATACGGCCCACAGAGATATCCATATCTCTGCCAATATCGATGTTATCGTTTAAAATTGGGAAATGCATAGGCCTTGAATCAGTTATGGTAACTCTTGAATTTTTGTTTAAAACTTAGTTTGAAATTTTCCATCTTCCCAAGCCATTGAAATCCAATTTCCGCACAGACCTTTCAATTTTTATGTTGCCATATTACCGAAATCGATGGCCCCAGGGGATTTTGTTCCAGCGATTCGCCAAATTTCAAGAAAATCGCTGACAGCTTAAAGAGCACTCTGGAACATTGTGGCACCAAGCGGCAGACCGTGTCCCCTTTTCTCGCCAACGGATATGGCGGAGCACCAGACCGACGTCGGATCGGGTGGACATCTGTCAAAGCGGAAAATTCCGCCAACTTTGCTGCAGGCTGTGCAACAAAAAAAAACATAGGAAATGGGGAAAAAAGCATCTCAAAATACGAGGGTGGCTGCTGACATTCATTTACTTTGCTGCTGGCCAACGGGGCGTATGAGCAATGAAGGCAAGACATGGCATTTTTAATGCTTTTGTTTTGCATTCGGCGTAATTAAGAAAACAACTTGATGAATAAATCCCGGAGGGTCTGCGAGAGAGTTTAAATTGCGTGGAGCGTCGGATTATGCACAAGTGCAATTATGCACCTTTGTGTTTCCCCGGGCGGTCCCTTGTTTCTCGATCATTAGCTTCTAGGGCTTCAAGGCAATTGCAATTCAGAGGGGAGTGTGAGGTATGAGTGTGGGAAAAAATCGTGATAAACTCACCGAAGGTGACACCATTCGTTTGCTTCTCCTTATCCTTGTCCTTGTCCTTGTCGCACTTTTCGCCGCCCAACGGCTCCAGCTCGATGCCATCGGTGGTGGCCACTTTGTAATCCCGTTTCGACATATTGCCACAGCAGAAGCCACAACATAACATTCGGCCAATTTTGTAGGCTTGTGGTTTAAGTGGCGCCGTTTTGGATCTTCGATTGGCCACGAGGCACTCTTCGGGGTCCAGGATAAATGGGGGGCTTAACGGATCCTTGCCTCGGATTTGGGTTGGGATGAGGGTCGGGGTAGCCTAGTCCCTGACTACGGAGATATGTTTCTTATCCAAAAAAGGGGGCTTCGTTTACAAAAGGGGTTTCTTTTCGTGTAAAAGTGTATGTAGAAGACTAGAAAGGTCGGTGAGTAGCGTTGAGTTGATTGTTGTGTTTACTTTCGATTTTCGATCTAAAATTGGTCCAGTTTAGGCTTTTCTACAAATATAAGTGGGGTGTCGTTGTGGAAATTCTGGAAATAAAATTAAAACAATTGTTGTAAGTCTGGATAAACTATTGATTTATTAAAGGAAACCTTAGTTTCTTTGATTTAAAGTCTATTTTAATATCGATTTTTATGTCAAACAAACAAAAAGCAATTCGTGTTTCAATTTGTTCTCAAACACGGAAAGTAATCCCAACCAGAGTCTCCAGTTTCACACTCCATTTGTCAGGGAAAAATTAATAAGAAATAGGTTTTGAAATGTTGCCAGCTTTTAGGTTTCCTGGAAGTTATTGTTCGACTTCAACTTCTTGCAGAAACTAGAAAAATATATAAAAAAAACATCAAGTGCAGGAATGGGAAAAGAAAACCCGCCTGTTTTCTGCAACTGATGTCGCCACTTCTGGGCTGGCGGAGACATTGTTGCCGGCAAACAAAACGAAACTTTAATAAAAGCACTCGGACCAGGACTCCTCGTCCCATTGAACTCCAGCTCCGGCTTTGTGGCCCAGGAATATAGAAAAATGTGGAGTAATAAAAGAAAAAGGGTAGCGGTACAACAATGACAATGTCGTGGGCTAAAAAGCATTCGATAGCCTTAGGGCCACGGAATGCAAATGCACATCAAATGCGAATGAGGTGGCTTATGGGTGGGTGGATGGGCGTCCCTATGGCTGCCACTAGTATGTGCTTAGTCGACAGTAATTGCAAGAGGCACCCGCAAAACACAAAGCAGCCAGTCGGGGGATGTGCCCTGGTCAGGGACTGGGTCTAGTATTCAATCCGCCCAGGAACAAGAAAGTATCGAAGAGGTGCGCCTGAGAGCAGTTCAATGCACGTGGCCACTGAGAAGAATACTTTGCAGTTTTTATAAAATACAAATTAAATATACAACTAGCCTAAATCCAGTAAATTTCTAATAAAGTAATTGTGTAAAAAAAAAATATTATTTAAAAACTTCAACTCCTTGTTTGGAAGAGGGTCTCTCCACTGGGAAAAATAAGGATTAAGGGACTCTGCGCCAGATCCAGTTAAATCGAGCAGGGCAAACGCGGATACGGATGCGAATGCGGATGCGGAGGCAGAGTCGAGTGATGGCCACTCCATTTTGATGGTGGTGCAGCACTTGAAACAAAAGCCGAGGCGGGTCGACCAGGCCAATTGTTTTTGTTGTATTTGCAACAATACACTGCCAACAATACACTGTTACACTGCCAACGTAATAAAGAAATATGGGAAGACGAAGGAAGAAGGCGGCAACTGGGAACTGGACGGGCCATAAACCTTTCAGCCATTTGAACCACTTCCACTTCCAGCCTTCAAACGCTCCCGCCATTAGCAAAAATACTCGGTACAGGAACCTGGGCTGGGCTGGGCTGGGCCAACTCAAAAATAAACATGGCGCAACAAAGTAGAGCACAAAAGCGGCCAAAACAAAGGGCCAAAGGCCGAAATGAATAGTCCAAACAAAGAAATACACATGTAGTCTGATATTTAGACACGATTTCTATATACCCTGAAGGTTTATTTTCTTTTCCGATTTAAAAAATGTACAACATTAAATCCTTATCTATGAGCTATTATTCTATATTATCTATATAAATATTTTATTATATAAACATGTACATATATGTATGCTATTATTTATATTATGCTTTAACCCTTCCGGAAGCTATAATTCGGATTATATACAATGTATATTGCCTTTTGCACAAAAATCAATAAATAACAATGATAACTGGTATTAAATATGAATATCTCGATTAATCACTGCCACTAATTGACTTATAAAGTATAATTATGCCATTCAAAATGCAATAAACTCAATTCTTTTTAACTTTAACATTTCTTTCCTTGTCTTTCATTCCTCCTGTCATTTTAATTAATTAATTATTTCAGCTTCGGCTGAAATCTTTCGCTTCGAAGCCCCCAAAAGTGCCAAGCCACTCCACAGGATACCCTGGCAGGGAAGACGGGCAAGTTTGCTTGTTAGCCTGGCCATAAAGTGGTCGGGATTAATGGCAAAATGGCGTCAGTTTGTTTTCTGATTTTTTTTTGTTTTTTTGGTTTTTTAGTTTATTCCGACTTTTTGCTTGTTGCGCTCGCTTTGGTTGCATACAGAGCAGTCCGAAAAGGAGGAGCGGCTAGGGAAGAGACACTCGGGCACATCCTGTAGCCAAAAATAAAGGACAGCCTTGTGGGTTTGTGTGTATTGCGTATGCGACACGTGTGCAAATTGCGCCCCAAAGTGCCGTTTGTTACGTTTTACGTTACTTCCGGTCTGTCGCACGGTCGCTATAAATAAAAATGGCCATGCGGATTTTTTTTATGATATGACCATGTGATATTATGCATCCACCTCATGCCTCAACCCATGGCACCTTTGTGGCGATGCATCTGCAGCATTTGTGCAGCTTTTGTGCAAAAGCTCTTAGTGGGGAGTCCAGAATTATTAATTTCGTCCATATGCAAGGCAAATTGAAGGTCATTTGGATGGGTTGCAAGTAAGTAAGAGAGGGCTTGTTGGGGGGAGGAGGCTGTGTGGCCAATCTGCACATTCGATTGCCAACTGAAGCAATCAGAGCCGAACCGAGAGCCCTTTGGAGACCCATTTGGAGGTAATCCCTGGCCAGGCCAGCCCTTCAGCCTGCCAAGGCCACTGGAGGGTGGTGGGTGGCTGGTAATCAACAGAACGGAACGGAGTAGGATGGGGGTGGTCAGGTACGCACTAAACATGAACATTTTTTTGCAGGTGTCACGTTTTATTTTTAGCACAACTCGGACTAGTTGGGGCTGTGATCTTCCAGCCCATAAGCAGGCTATACGCGCCCCAGCAGGACTTTAATATTTAATGCCCACAATCAGACTAAATAATTCAGGGACATGTGTAGCAGGAAGGAGTACAATCAGGAGGCCCGGAGTTGGTGTTTGCGTTCGGTTTTTGTGTCTGGCGCAGGGCAATTAACTTGTTTAAGCCACAAGGTAAACATGACAAACACATTTGTCATCCAGAGTCAGAGCTAGAGTCGGTGTCGGCAGCGTCAATGTCAACGGATGGGCTGTTGGTTGGGCGGTGGATGAGGTGTGTGGGGCTAACAAATGGCTCCGAGCATACAGGATACAGGATGTGTCTACATCAATGCAAAACAAACAACACGAATTTCACAGATCCATACCTAGAGCAGGTGTATCGAGCGCGGAATATCCTTCGACGGTTGCCGTTTGGGCGCCAAACGTAGATTCTATATCTCACAGATGGAAATTAGTTTTCAATCAGTTTTCATTTAATTCGTTCACTTCGGCACTGGGAGGCACAAAACTGCGACGGTTGTGGGGGGAAAAACAAATTGGAAAACAAACGACGTCCAAAATAATGGGTTTTCATGCGATTCAAAATGATTTTTCTCGGCCTACAGCATAAGCGCGAATGAAATGCGTCCATCAAGCACGAAGGATAAACTCTTTCTGATTGAAAAAGGACACGAGTGGTAGCGAACTCGGCAGCTGACCATGGTCGCAGAGAGAAAGCTCCCAAGGAAGCTTTTCCACAGAGAGAAAGTAGGGGAGGGGAGCATTTCATCTCCGCCTGTGTCAGAATTTTTGCAGTGACATTCCAGTAAGAACTGCACAAGGATAAGAGAGTGCCAAGAGAGGACGAGAGATTGCCGGTGGATGGAGGCTGCCGTTTCCACCCCCAAACCACCCCCCGCAGATGGAAAACTCCACAGCAGCAGCATCCTGTCATGTCAATATAAACAACCATTTGGGATCTGTTTCTAGCGCTCAGCTCTAGAGTATGAGAGCGCTCTATATGCTAGATAAACAAAATATTAGGGGTGTATAATGAATGCTTGAGAGTTTTTTGGAAGTTGCCCGCTGCTCTACTTGGGGAAATGTTCCTCAGATTCAAATTCCGCACACCGATGAATGAATATTCTACATAAGAAATCTTTAATTTAAACAAGAATCTCAACACTAAAAGTTTAAACAAATAAATATGCCAAATAAATGCTGAACCTAATATACTTGAAATAATTCAATAAATATTAATCTAGGACTTGATGTGCAGATCTATTATTTCATTGCCCTCCATGTCCTGGTTTGTGGGTGTATCGTCAGGATCCAGAAGTTCGCCATCAAAACTGCAAAAGAATATTTTTTAACTCGACTTCAAATGCGGACGTTCAGTACCTACAACAGCGTTATGAGACGCGCCGAAATGTTGAGCTCTTCGGCGCACTTGATGTACAATATTTTGAATAGATCTGATTTCTTCATGACCATCACCATAGGATGCTTCCACTTGTCCGACTGCACTTTAACTTGGAATTTTCTCGGTTTCTTAATCAACTCTTGATGATTATTTTTATTTTTCGAGTCAGTCTTGTTGTTGTTCGTTTGGTTGGCATGCCCAGCTAAGAATATATACATTTTTACATTAAATATACAAATTAAGCTTGCTGAAACTCACTGAGTGTGTGGAAGCTTTCTAGACCAATACTATGAGGTGTTTCATTGGGATCGATGATTTGGTAATATTTGGCAATCAACACATCCTCGACAGCTACATTATTGCGCTTGGCCACCTCCTCAAACATGTGCTGGAACTTCTGATGCCGCCGCAATTTATAAATCTGTATCTCGCCCAGCCTAAAAATTTAGGGTTTTCCATTTAATAACTTTTAATTTGAAGATCTTATGTTGCATACCAAGATACAGCTACTTCCTTTGTGGGATTCTCATCTTCAAATGGATTCGAATCGTCTTTGGGCACAGTGGCTGGTGCTTCATCATCCGAATCTAGATTAACCTGAAAGGAACAATAATATTTATTCAGTTATGTTGGGAAAGTAGGGAAGTATACTTACAAATCCTTCCACCCTAGGCACCACCGCTGACACTAGATCTACGCTGTCCACCACTTGGGAACGCGCTGCTTTTTCAGCCAATTGCTCACGTCGGCTGTTATGAACCACGATCTGTTAATGTTATATATAATATAAGTATATATTAAGTACACAAATAAAAATAATTTACCGGTCCAATAATATGCAATGCAGAAGTAGGTATCGGCTCTTCCCCAGCAGATGCAGATTGTGCGGCTCTTTTACTAGCCCTAGGGGCTCTTTTTTTGGGCTTATCTAAAGCAGTTGAATTGGTAATGGGCTCCACCATGGCAGGCTGAGGATTTGTCTTGCCCAACGAGGAGCGTGTGCGTCTAGCTATTGGTCCAACGATATCAGGTATTTCTTGACTTTGCTCAATCCCAACTTTCTTCTTCCCCCGCATTTTCGGCTCATTTTCCTGTGTTTTCTCCATTTCCAACAACAACTGGGACACTGGCGACAGGCTACGTGGAGAAGGATCCTTCTGGACCGGCTGTGGTGGAAGAGTGAGCGGTTCCGACAACGGCTTCGTCTTTTTCTCTCGCCCAGCCTTTTTTCCTTTTGTTGGAATAGTGGAGTCGCCCAAGAAATCATAGTCGAGCTCCGAAGCGATGGAATCATTAAATGAATTGGAGGATTCCTTTGGCAAAACTTAAATGGAAGAGAGTTATTAAAAAATAAGGTGCTCTCTTGTTAAGCCTTACCTTTTAGTGGGGCCCGTTTGCGCGCTGCACTGAAAATATCACAATCATCGTCGGACATGTTTCGAAGTGTTTTTAAATAAGTTAAGCTAAACTAAAATTAAAAATTAATTCAGCTTAAGTCAGTTGAAAAATGTAAGCGCCATGTAAAAGGACGCAGGGTCTGGATCATCTGTTCAAAAATGCTTCGCAAATGTTCGCTACCTGGGCACACTATCTCACGTGTCAGCTGTTGACCTTCCAGTGTTGGCAAGCGCCACGCAAACAAAAGCAATTCATTTAGCTGCCATTGCTGGCAAGAAAAAATTGAAATTAGATGATAAAGTTGCGTTAAAAGCAAGCGTAAAGGAAACTAGCCTCGCGACTGGAGGCAACCTCTCCAACTTGTGTGTGTGTGTGCATGGGATGAAGCCCTGTTTTGTGTGAAAGTTCGTGTGTGTGTGTTTACCTGGGGACGTGCGAGTAGTAAACTGGAAAAGTCAACGAGGCTGCTTGCGTGCCATTTTTTTCCTCACTTTCGGGTCAACTGAGCATCTAATTTGCAAGAAAGGCTTCGCACCTAGAGCTACGTACCCGCACGCAGCAGCAATGTCCTCCACCAACAGTCTTGTGGATGTTGTGCGCCACTACCAGCGCAGCATCGAAAAGCATGGCGAGGACGAAAAACGGGTGAGTGTAATTCACCCTCACCACGACCTACCCTTCGTTACCCCTGCGCCATGTCTGCCAAGTCCCCAATTCAAATGAGACTTAAGCCATTATGCGAAATCCCCCAAGGTCACCAGTGTGTATCTCATGCCGTTGCACCTGCCTGCAGTTAATCACATATCCTAATCTCGGTCTACCTGTTTTCGTTTTACCATTCACACAGCTGTTGCACTGCGTTACCAAGCTGTTCAATCTGCCGATCAAATTTGAGCACTTGCAGGAGACCGGCATTGGGAAAACCGTGAACTCCCTGCGGAAAATCAACGGCGAGGTTGGTGTGGCGGCCAAAACCCTAGTCACCAAGTGGAAAGCCATGGTGGTGGCTGTGGAGGAACCAACTCCAGAGCCAGCCGCCGAAGAGGAATTGGGCAAGTCCAACGGACGTCGTCACAGCGTCGAGGATCCAGAGCAGGAAAACAAGGGCAGCAACTCGTCCATTGACGAAGATGCCAATGGCAGCACACATAGGAAGTCCAAGGAGGATAGCTCCAAAAGTTCCAAGCGGGAGAAGAGCAAGAGTCACTCCAAGAGCAAGTCTGGAGACGAGAAGCACAAGCACAAGAGTAGCCGGCACGAAAAGAAGGACAAGGAGAAGAGCAAGGAAGCAAAGGAGTCGAAAGAGCCCAAGGAATCAAAAGAGCCAAAGACACACAGCGATAAGAAATCAAATGGCGAGCACAAATCCAAGGATTCAAGCAAATCCAGTAGCAGCAGTGGCCACAAGAGCAGCAAATCTGAGAGCCACAAAGGCGAGCATAGCAAGTCCAAGCATGATAAGGTAAGTAGTCCCAAAACATGTGAATCTTTTTAAAAATCACATCCCTTTGCTTTCGTTTAGGACAAGTCATCCAAAGAGAAGCATAGCAAACACAAGTCATCATCTTCAAAGTCAGGCAAGCGTTCCCACAGTCCGACGCGCACCGAGGACGATGCGCAAAAGGCCAAGATACCAAAAATCAAAGCCAAATCCGAGGAAGACTCGGCCGATGGCTTCGATTCCAGCATGGGGGCCAACTTTGACGACGTACTCGGCATGCTGAACGTGCCCATGAGCAGCAAGAAAAGCACTCACAGCAGTAGCAAGACTAAGTTGGCCCCGAAACCGGCGGCAGCGCCAGCCTCATCTTCTACCTCAACCATCCCTCAAGCAGCATCAACCTTGGGAGCCACCCCTACCATCACAAAGCCAACTTCCACCAAAGTATTAACAGCATTATTCTTTAAAAACAATAATTACATTTGAACTTCCTTTAGAAACCCGAGCTTCTGGCTCCCACAGCCAAACTAGAGCCCTTGGATCCTAGCATCGCCCTGGAATTGCCCACCATTTCCAACAACTACAAGCCCATGCCCCTGAATCAAACAGTAATGGATGTGGTATTTAACCAGGGTGGATCTCAGCGACCACAGACCTCGCGGTACTTCAATGAATCTGAGGCACTGGCTCAGGGAATCTCTTCCAAAACAATGCGGTATTATTTCATCACATATCACTCCACAAGCATATGACTTCAAATAATGTTTCATCCTTCAGTACCAAGATCTATTCAGGTGTCAGAACCGGACAAATTCTGCAGGTGCCCAGTCTGTTCAACCTGTGCATACGTGTTCTTCAAAAAAACATTGATGGTAAGACCTATGCGGTGACTGCAATATTAAAATATATAATTTAAAATGTTAGAAATTTGTTAAGACGTAAGTTCCATAAACATATCGGCATAGTGCCATTATGAAATGTAACCCATCCAGCCCAGAAATATCAGATCAGTGGTTATTGTAGAAGTAATGTATTGCCTTTCTATCCCAGGACTGGAGTTCACGGGTGGAGTGCCCTTTGATTTGCTCCGACCGGTTCTGGAACGCGCCACGCCCCAGCAACTGCTGAATTTCGAGGAGTACAATCCCTATTTGATGGACGACAGCGACGTCCTGTGGAAGCAGCACGTTCAGCGACACTGCCGCAGCCAGCAGCGCGAGGAGATGGAAACGTGGCGCGAAATGTTCCTGGTAGGGCTATACATATCCCTCTGACATATAACCCCCCAAACTAAGCAAAGGTCTATAATCCTCTTGTAGCGCTGCCAGGAGGAGAAGGAGCGCAAGCTCAGCAGCCTCGCCGAGAGCATCAAGGCCTCTCAGAAGATTAGCGAGGCTCCGGTGCGGAAGACCCAGCTGG
Organism: Drosophila pseudoananassae pseudoananassae; assembly: GCA_018153035.1. Taxonomy (NCBI): domain Eukaryota; kingdom Metazoa; phylum Arthropoda; class Insecta; order Diptera; family Drosophilidae; genus Drosophila; species Drosophila pseudoananassae. The sequence continues at coordinate 11,026,682 of JAECXR010000024.1, forward strand.
CTTTTGTAGACTCAATGGTCAAACCGCCGCGAAGTGTCCAGCGAAAGCAGGAGCAGTACGGCACAAGGGGCAAGCTGATTGCCACTCCGGCCGCCCGAGTGGCGTCGCTCTCCAGTGTCACTCCCAACGCCGCCAAGGTGGGAGATGCCCGGCTAAGGGTCCTGGCCGCTGCCAGAGACACAGCGCAAGTCGGTGAGTTAATGGGAGGATGCTGTTCATCCAAAACTAAATCAGTTGTATATGGAAAGCTCTTTTCAAGGGTTATCCTTATAAAAAAAAGAAAACTAACTCATCGAACTTCCATTACTTTCTTCAACAGCTGCCGCCCCAATGCGATCCAAAAAGGCTCCTTTGATGGCCAAGACCCTACAGTTTATGCGAGGACGACACAAACGATAGGAAAGCCCCTATATGGTGACATGGTTAAGATGCTCATTTACTCGTTGTAGCTACAATCTTATACTCAATTTATTCATCGCCAACAACACGGAGCAACAGGAGCACCTACTCCCCTTGCGTACTACAATTTATTTATTATTTATTGTGTCTCCTATCCAGAATCATAATGAACCCTATAGCATAGTTAGTATTAAGTCGAAGGAAAGTACGTTTTTGTTTGATCGGAAACTCATAGCTCAGACAATATCGTTTAGGAACACTTTCAATAATTCAGGTTTAATGTTGATCCTGTTTGTAGCATGTATGCGGATCAGGCTCCACCTATCTTATATTAATTTAGTCTAAGTATCATGTTTGTCATTGTCCCAGAGGGCTGTGTGACTGTCCAAATTTGTTTCAAATTGTACATAACTATGTGACGAATATAAGCCCAAAAATCTAACTATCGAAATTGTAAAATTATTCGAGTGCAGTTTCATGTCTTTGAACGCATCGCCACTTTTTAATGGAGATTATTTAAACCTTTTTAGAATACAATTTTATATTTTAGCTTTACAGCGGGACATTAAATTTCTTTAGGCAACAAAAACGGCTCTTGTTGAATCATTTTAGTTTTTACCTATATGTTTTGTTGTAACTATTAGATTCATTATTTGTGAATTAAGGAACAAGTTTATATATCTCTTTTGATCAGTTTTTAATTTACAAATTTAAAAATTACTCTTGACGATGCGCTAGTAGACTCTGTACTCTAATCAAATAATTTTATTCCACTATTAAGCTATCGGAAACAAAGAAGCTGTGTCTTGGAAAGCAGATCTTGTTGGGAAACATCATGGATTGTTATATGGATGATGATGGAATCAATTATTTATATGTATAACGGAAGAGAAGAGAAAAGCAAAGACAAGTTGTTTCACACGATTGTAACAGTAATATTTTACAGACTTATTACAAATAAATTATTTTCAAACATAAACCATCTTCATGCAATCTGCTTCGGTTTCCAGTTTAATTCCGAAAGGTTCAGGTGCCGATGCAGTAGAGCGTCTTGCTGCGCCCGTAGAACACATTCACCAGACGCTGGCAGGAACTATTGAGAGTTAGCACTCGATTCGTTGTAGTTGATGATGACGAGGAGGAGCTCCCAGCGCTGTTGCTTTCCCTTAATGGAGGAGTAAATATTAGGTGACCTAAAAAGGATGAGAAGTACTTACCCCATTGGAGAGAGCTTCTTGATGTCCCACAACCGCAGACTGCCGTCACTGCAGGCCGTGGCCAGGTGCTGGTTGTGCGCACTCCACGAAAGGGAACTAACGCTGGCTGTGTGGTCTTTGAGCTCAGCCAGCTGCGCTCCCGCGGCCAGGTCGAAGATGCGCACCTTCGTCTCGTCTCCAGCGGCGGCCAGCATTTTTCCATCCGGGCTGAAGGCCAGCTGAGTTACTGATTGCCGGCAATCCGCAAAAACGCGCATGAGTTTTCCGCTGGTGGCACACCATAGCCTCACTGAGTGATCTGCCGATCCAGTGGCTATATAGTTGCCATTGGGGTGAAAGGAAACGCACTAAAACCAAAGCAGATTATGTGAGTAACATCACAAGTTTGAGCTAATTGCTAATCACCTCCACGTCCTGCGTGTGTCCAGCGTAGATTATGAGCGCATAATCTCTCTCCAGCGACCATAAGCGGGCACTTAAATCCTTGGATCCAGTTACCACATACTGACCTGTGGGACTCTCATCCAGGCACCAGATCGGGTAGCTGTTACTTCTGTAGATGGCCGCGCACTGAAGGTTGTGCGCCCGCCAGCACCGCATGGTAGCGTCTTTGGATACACTGTACATAAGGGGGTAGTGGGCCGAGAAGCGCACATCGGTGACACCTCTCGTGTGTCCACGGAGTTGCAGGCCTCCATATTCGTTGCTTAAGGATTGGGAATAGATCAAAAGGATCAATATTTACACGAACGAAAGGTAATTTAACATTGAACTTACTAGGAGTTGTCGTTATACTTGCAATGTCTCGCTCTGCTTCGTTCCCTTCGCTCCTCCTCAGAGCACTTTGTGTCCTCTTCCGTATCTATGTCGTCCTCCTCTTCCTCCTCTATGCAGTTATTCAGCTCCCAGGGGCACTGCCTTTCGGGGTGACGTCTGTAGAGACTCTTTCCCCGACAACTGTGCTGATTCAGTTGCCACACCTGCACAGCAGAGTTATTGAAACCTGCCACCATGTGACATTCGCCGGCGTCCAAATGCGCCGAGGACAGGCCCCGGGTACGTTCACTGATTCTGATAAATCGCGGAAGCTCCACTTGAGCTTTGAGTATGTGTGCGGTTGCAGATTTAAGGTTTTCTAGGCAGGCTTCTACATTAAGCTGGGATTTGCTAGTCGTAGGAGGTTCTTCCGGGTTCACCTCCTGCTTGATTTTAGATTCCAGTTTTACTGTCGACTCCTCAGCGGGTCGCTTCCGGTTCGACTTTTCGCTACTGGACTTACTGGATTTGTGATCCTGCCCCCGGGAGTGCACTATTAGCGGGGGAGCCACATGAACGACTTCCTCTTCTGCTTCTTCGCCATCCAGTTCGTCCGTTAGGCCCAGCAAGTGATCCTCCGTAAAGGTTCGCTGTTCGTTCTCCACGATATGGACATGCAGCCAGGTGTATAGCAGGTTCATGATCAACACATGGCCCCGCCGCTGGAGATACGAACAAATCCTATCCACCACCTGAGCCGAGGTATGCAACTCGTACTTGGATGACCGGAAATGAGCCACTGTCTCATCGGCTTCAGCCGTTTCGAGTCTAGTGTAGCCACTCAGGATCTGTACCAGGCGCATAAAGTAGTCCAACTCTGTGTCGCCGGTGTCCTGAGCTTCCCGCGCAAATCGTATGTGTAGGGTATTCTCAGTGGCGGCTGTGGAGCAGCCATTGATTTTGGTGGGTGGGGGTGCGTCGTATAAATCCACAGGTGCCACTAGATGAGCATACTTGCGAAGCAGATCCACAGCCCCCCGTGGTTCACGGGCCTTCAGTAGGTCCAGATAAAAGTGACACAGCATAGGTCCGTAGAAACGCTTCATCTCCGAACGGAGTGACTCTGTTTGGGACTCAACAAACGCCGAAAAGCGTCCGAACTGCTGGTCCACCGTGTTCTGGTTGTTGGTAATGACCTGGACGTTGGAATACGTGAAGCTATTGCCTCCATGCAAATCCGAATCCAACATTTTGTCGACGGCAAACTGTTGTTTGTTTTGCAGCAGCAGAAAGTCGGAGCGGCGAAAACGTTCGTGGCTCTGTGTAAACACAATTTCGTTATAAAAGCAAGGCGGATGATTTATATATTTAATCACTTACCACGTAATTTTTCTGTTTTAACAGCAGGCCTACTGCGCAGCGTAACAAATCGTTTTTTGACGATGTCTTCGAGGTCTTGTTGCCTGCACTCGACTTGCTGCTGGTGTTGTTGCTGTAGACGGGCGACGCTGCTAGGGCGTGTGCATGGCTACTGCTGCTGCTGGCGCTGGGCAAGCTCATGGTTGCATCCGAATACTTCTCCGTCTCCGTATCCTGATCCCGTCCAGCTATGCGTCCAATTTCAGTGCTGGTCAGCGCCGGCTGTTGAAAATTGCGCGCAGTGTGACCAGTCCGGCAGGGAAGCGCGACCAAATAGTGCTCGACCGGAACAGCTGATTGTCATTTGTTGTGTTCAGTGATGGCACCATCTGTTTTTTATAGCTAACTTTAGAACAGCCGAATTTTTTATACCCTTTTTTAGTTATTTAATATTTTTAGAAATCTTGGCGGACTTGATATTCACCCCTGACGTCTATGTTTTGTTGCCAGAGGTATGATTTATCTAATTCAAAAATAAATAATAAAATAATGTATAATGTATAAGATTTATCACATAACTATTTTCTGATATTTATATGATTATGATAATCAAGTTAAGCCTTTTAACTTTTCCTCCAAAATTGGGGCATCACTGGGGGGAACTTCGCCCTTGATGTTGTTGATATCGTTACCCAGCCCGCGAACCGCAATTTCTTCTGTTGTCATTTCAGTTCGAGTTTCTGTCTGTTATAAAACGGTTCCTTTCACCGAGCACAAGTCATGGGCAGCAACGCAAAGTTTATTAACGAATTCTGTGATATTATTGATTCCTATGGAGGGAGAGATAAGGTAATTCAGCACTCCCCCACTCGCTAAGTACATTTCCATTAATTCGCCGCACACCTGTTTTGTTTACGTTTTTTTCCAAACGAGTGTTTATCCAACAATGTTTGTTTTCCAAAATGCTTCGTGGCATTTTTGACTGGCTCCATTGGGGGGCTCGTTTGATATTTAAAAAGGCTGAACCCAACCAACTGGTTTTCAGCATAGTTGTTGCATATTGGAGGTCTCGGCCGGAGCATGAGGAAGTGTCTCAGTCGCGTGGACCTTGCCTTACTTCTTTCAGTGTTTTTGCAATGGCTTGGTTTGCGTCTCTTATCAGTTCCCATTCGTCGGCGATTGACTCAAGATAATGTTGAATACTATAGCCGGCAAGCCGTTAACCCGCTGCCAGATAAAGCGGATAATACGCTACGAGCGAAAGGTATGTACGTGTGCCCGTGCATCCCCCAGGAACACGCAATCCGCCACTTCCCAGCCCCATCTACTAACTAATTCATTGATGGCCAAGCAAACAAAATGCACTATTAATGGGAATAAACAAAGGGAGACAGCCAACCCCTTCCCACTACTACCCTTCGGGTGCAGTTCATCAACAACCATCGAACGAGATGCTTGTGGCATTCGTGGTGTTCTTTTTTTCGCTGATAGTATTTTATCTTTTTGTGACAAGCAAGCAATTTCACAAATTGCAGGGCTGAACTGGTGCCTCCGGATCCGGGTCAAGCCAAGGTAAACAAGGAGATGTAACGCCAGCTCTCTCGATAAACTAAATACACAAAACCCTTTAATAAATACGCAGCATGGGTGTGAAGAGGTATAATAACTATCAAGTAACTCTGTATTTAACTAGGTGATGAAGGCCCTTTGCTACAGCGCCAAACTGGTGGCTGGATACCATGCCAAGCGGAACCCAGATCTGGCCAAGCGATATGCCACCGCCAGCTCCAAAATTTCCGGAGCCCGGGCCACCCTGCGACTGATCGATGATATACCCATGATTCAGTATGCCTTGGAGTACGGATTGGGCGAAAACGAACCGGATCGCGTCATGGCTGTTTTGGGCGTGACTGCGAATATTGTGGATCTACTGTATTATCCCATTGAGAAGGTCTGCTGGCTGGCCGAGCACAAAATAGTAGATGTTAAGAATGCAGATAGCTGGGACAACGTCAACTCGATATTCTGGGTGTTGTCAGTGTATCTGAATCTCATGAGGTAAATGCAAATACTATGTAGCCATTCAGGCTTTTAATTAGAATCTATTTTGTCTTTCAGAACCATGAGGAACTTTTCCCTAAATCAAGAAAAACTAAACCGCACCAGTAACATAAGCGAGTGAGTCCTTGAAGTAATAGACATTTGAGTACCGGTCTAATATCTCCTTAAAATTACAGCCTAGAAGCCAAAACCTTGGCCAAGCACCGCCTGGAGATGATTTCCATTGTTCGCATCTCTCTCGACTTTGTACACGCTGTCAGTACCCTCCCAAAAGGATACCTCTGGGGCGGAAAACTCTCCACCTTCCAAGTGGGAGCCATTGGAACTCTATCCGCCGGTTTGGGCATCTACCAGATCTTTGCCAAGAGAAGACTGAACAAGTAGCAGAAATAGTCGCTGTGTTGTCATTGTATTTTGCAATCTTTGTACTCGTCCTATTTGTTGATCGCAATATTAAGCTAGTCGGTAATTGTTTTTTGAATGAAGAAGAATTTTGGATGGCACTCACAGGTGTTTTTTAGCACGTAAGAAATGAAAATATCACTAAATACACATGGAAAAAATGAAAAGACTGGTGTAACTTTTTGGTCTGTGTGTCCTTTATTATCTGTTAGTTTTATTTTGTTCAGTTTAGGTTCCGATACATAAGTATATGCTTTCTGGTTGCTCTTCGTAGCTAGCAAAGTGTTTAACTTAATGTACAGGCTCCGCTCCTATTTATTAATGTATATATTGTCGGCCTCTGGCGAGGGTTCATTACCAGAAATATTATTTAATGTTCTTTGTTTTTCTCTCATACGATTTGTCGGTTTTTAGCAGTCATTGTATACAATGTGGTTTCTTAGGATTATTTTTGCTTTAAAATATTCATATGTCTGATATTATACTTGTGTTATGAAGAGTTCTCCTTTTGAATAATTGGATTCCTAGATTATCGATCGGGACCTGACTTGTCTGGGTTACTGGTTAAAAATAACATTTGTTAGTAAATATATTTGTCATTGTACATTATTTTATTCACCCCGCAAGCGCAAAAATATTAACAGATACTAGTTTTATATCTTTTTCGGTTAAGTTTTGCTTCTTTCGGTAAGCTCTTTAGATGTACGAAGTACGAATGATGTTGTTGCTTTAATATAGCGCCTATGTATATGTTTGCTGTTTATGTACGGGGCTCTTTAAAATTCTCGTTATTTTGATATAGATATTTTTGGTTTGGGATTTATTAATTTTCAATAATATACCTAGCTACAGGAGTTAATGCTTTTATTATCGTGGTTTATGGTAATAGTATGTTTTATGATGTATACTCGTTCTCAGCCACTCCATTACGCATTCGATTAATGTCGCTCATATCGCTCATTTACAAAAAAAAGCTTCAAAAAGTTCCCAAAAAATTGTTCATGCATTCAAAATATGTTCAACTTTGTTCCATTTGCTTTATAATTAGTTGTGTGTGAATGTTTAACTGTGAGTCTCCATTTTACTTGTTTTATAACCATAATGCAATTTGAACTCTTGCTCATAACAATTTATAATTATTGTATTTTTTAAATAGGTATATATATATCTTTATTTTATTTTATTGGTTTATATTGCGTGTCTAGTGTGTCGTAAGGTTTTAGTAGTCATCTAGTACATGATATCTAGTAGTCCTGATCCATGAGAACATTAGTTTTAAAGACTCCCATGGTATAAAGTCCTATCATTATTAGATGCCACTAAAAAATGGACACACTATACTAGGTAAGTACGTACGAATGTATTTCTTGTTTTTATTATGTGTATATATATATATTATACTTATCGGAAGCTATTTAAAATGGCACTGCAGTAATTTTTGTTTATATTCCTATATAAGGTGGGAAAATCAATTAGTTGGGGCACCCGACCGACCCTTTCATTTTGACTGGTTTTTGAGGTGCCCCCTCTACTAAATATTCTTCTAAACATTCCTCCTTTCTATATCTCTGCTATAACAGTATACGAATCGGGGGCCTAAACTCAATCGGAGAATCCATATAGTCCGCATTTAGCTGCCCCGCAAGTAATTATTAAAATATATGTATGTATGTATATAGTATATGTATGTTGGTATTTGATTATTGCGTTAAAAGCTTAGTATTCGGTTCTGAATTAATTAATTTAATTAATTATATAGATATATTCCGTGGTGTATATATATAGGTTGTATAATAGTCTTTTTAAAAACCGTTCTTATTGCATTCTTATCCTTATAGCTAACGCTTACGTTTAACTTTAACACATTTGCCGAGCAAATATTGTTGGTTTAAAATTCAATTTGCAAAGTTGTTTGCTTAATGTTCCCCCAAAATGTGTCTCACATGTTTGCTTGTGTCTTTGAATACAGTTGACAGTTCAATCAGGATAATCAGGATTATTAATAGGATAGTGTTTAGAGTACAGTATAGGTTAGTTAATGCGTGGTAAAGATACTTGGCATAAGTAAAGATATTCCTTCTATTTGGGTCTTTCACCTTAGCAGCTGAGTTTAAAAATAATTTATTCTGTATAGTGTATAGAATGGCTTAAAAGTACAGATTTATAGATAAGCAGATGACTTGGTGTCGGTAAAATATGTATGTATATAATTTTTAGTTTAGTATATGTATTTTTGGATTGTTAGTTATGTTGTCTCGGTTTTCGCCTAATTACGCTTTGCATATATCCTTAATTTTCTTTTTTTTATGTTGCTAAAATTTAATATTATCGGTTTTGCGTGGGAAGCGTTCGATTTTGGTTCCTTTACATTTCGTTTAAACTTTAATTTGTATTTTTTTGTTTTTTGTTCTTTTTTTTTCGTTATCTCTGATACATCTCATGAAGTATCCTCAAACTCGTCTCATTTCTTAGGTTACTTCTGATAGAAAATAAAAAGTCTCATTCTAAATAAGAGTTGAAAAGCCAGTGAGTGGAAAAAGTTTAAAACGCTTTAAGGTTTTTCTTTTAATTTAAAATTCACTTTCTGTTAGTTGGTTTAGCTTGTAAAAGCGTTTAAAAACTTTAAAGTAAAATTGAGTAACATACGATCGTTATTAAAGTCGCCAATTGCTTCTATGCCGAAATAGCCTTAAAAAGTTCCATTTAAAAGTTTCCATTTGACCGTCGATTAATAAAAATATTGGTAAATTTTATAGTTATTTAAAATTTGTTTTTTTTTTCTTTTGTAGAATATGTAGTGTTTGCCAGTGTGTATATTTGTGTGCTAGTGTAGGTATGTTAATGTATTCGAAAGTGAGCATGATTTTCTGCGAGCTAAAAACACTTTGTATCCAATAGATCTCAAATGCTCCAGACTTAAAAAAAAACAAGTGGCTGAACCTTAAACACCACTTACCACTAGAAAATTAAGTCTAAAAAATGAATTTAAAACTGATGTCTGTATCCTTCCAATGAGTAAAGTAATCTTGGGTATTTTTGGAGCAATTATGTTTTTGTTTCCCTATCAAGGTAAGTCTTACGATTACTAATAATTCAGCTAAAGCACCATTTTATCTTGTGTGTATATGTACAAGTTTTTCTAGCTTAGGTTTCCGGGCAATCGTTCCCGTATTTCTGTTTTAAAATATATATGTTTTTATATTTGAAACATATTATTACCTCGTGATATCAATTTACAATGTGTGATGTATAGGTTTTTCGTTTTTCAATTGCATTAAAAGTAGTCAATAAGCTTTTTGATTTTTTTGTTTGGCTTTAAAGCGATTAAGTGGGTTGCTTGGGATCTCCTATCTCTCCGCATCGAAGGCATTATGTTTGTGAGTGTATATAGCTAGGTAATCGTATATCGTAAATGGTTAGTAACAATGCATTCATAGGGTCTGGGTCTGTTATTGCTACTTATACACCGGCCAGGGCAGGATCGAGGATCCTCGCTTCTGGCCAAAGGAAACTAAGCTTTGGTAGGCGCTACAACAGAAACCGTTACACTAAGAGGCATCCATGTTTACCCTAGACCCGCAAAATCCCTCCTTCCAGTGCTCATTAAAAATTGCTTATCCTCGCAAATCGATTATTTAAAAACTAAACAAATTCAACTAGTCTGCCGTATTTTCGTATAATTACTGGTTTCTCTATTTGTTTTTCTTTCGAAGACTACCATAAAATCCCTGTAGGTTCATCATAATGCGTCATAATGTGTGTTAATGGGTGTGAGTGGGCGTGGTATGCGATAATGCTAAAAACAATTAATGTCTAGACTCTAGACTAGTACTAGAGTAGTAACCTGCGTTAAAATTATGACCCATAACACCCGATCACCGGCGTTGACCAGCGATAGGTTTCGTTAAGTCCGAACTACTCGATTAAACTGCCCTTCTGTCTTTGGAGAGTTTCTTCAGTTGTTTGGTAAAGTAATTTGATTGTTTTTATGCTTAAATTCGTTTGAATTTAACGTTTGATATTTATACTAAGGTTTCTTAACATTCGTTTCTTAAGAGTTAACAATCAGCAAGGGAAGCGCAAGGTTAGTGTTGGATTCGGTTAAGCTTGGATTAATTTTGATGGTTGCCAAATTATAGTTAGGCGATGAATTCAAAAGCGATTTGATTTGCGGTATATATTTGATAGTTTTTCTTTAGTTTTGGAATAGATGTTAGATTCGATTTAAGCTTTAGGTTATTACCATTCCATTCATGGTATTTGTACAAAATGAATAGCTTTTAATTAAATTATAGAGTCTGATAGCGTGGTAGAGTACAATATGTAATATTTTGTTGGTACATACATCTGCGTGACTTTCTCTAGATTGTTAAGCGTGGAGATCCTTTCTCAAAATAACATGAAAAAAAATAATGCGAGACATAAATTATATGTTAGCCTTGAGCTCTCTAAAACTGAAACAGCCAATAAAGCTAAAGAAAGATGGTTTCTTAAAACAAAGTTCAACAATCAATCAAGCGTGGCTCTTATGTTAAACAAGGATAGGCTTAAGACTAGTTTCAAAACAAAAACTAAACAAAAAAAAAAGAATATAGAGAAAATAAAGTTCATAACAATTCAATGAGTGACAAAAAAATAATGAAAGGGCGACTGTTAAGAGTAAACGAATTGACAATTTTTAAAATGTCTTAAAAATTGAAATTCCATGGTGACAAACGCTTTGCGGACAATCCAAAAATTGTAATTACTCGCGGCTGCCCCGCGGGGCATGGCTATGTAAAAAGAAACCTTATAAAATTTCTCAGTAATAGCGCAAAACATAACAAAAAATAATAGTGGTAATCCCAACCTGACCTGCTCCTGCGCAGTTTCGTTAGCTTAAAATTAGACATATACAATTAGGAAGTATAGGCTGCTTTCTTAGCAGAAACTTAATGGTAACCTAGTTAGTTAGGTGTGAGGAATGTGGAATGCGTGGTTAAATAAATCTGCCCAGTTCGTCCATCTGTCGTTTGAGCATTCGAATGCCAGCTCCAAATGCTGATATGTAGCATGATTATCGAAAAATAGTGTGGAATGTCTTGTATATGTATATGAGGGGGGGGTCCAAACCAATATTCCTTAAAGGAAATCCAAAGTGTAAGCTTCATATCGTACTGGTCTAATATACACATCAATAAAACTGTGGTGACAATGATGATGAAGATGATACTGAGCCCAGATCTGCATCGGCTCCATGATTACATCTGCAAATGCGTCGGGTCCCCGTTTCTTCGCCCGAAACTCCGTTGAAACGGTGGCGGATAAAAAGCCGCAACAGTCTAGATCGTCTGATGGTGATGGAGCTGCTGCAACTGTTGCTGCTGCTGCTGTTGTTGCTGCTGCTGCTGCTGTTGCTGCTGAAAGTTGTACAAGGATGCAGCGGTTGCATTTGCGGCTCCCGAGTTGCCCATCAGATTCAAATGATTGTGGGGCTGCGACTGCTGTAGCGGCTGCAGTTGTGGCTGATTGGCATGTTGATGGAGCTGATGGTGCTGCTGTTTTGGTTGGTGATGGTGCTGGTTTTGAATCTGGTGATTGTTCTGGTGCTGGTGTTGAGGGATCTTGTTTTCGCCGCTCACACTGCGAGGGTACGACGTCAGCGACACGGTTGACTGGGATGGACCGATGCCCACCAGGCTCTGCGACTTGGAGTTGCGGGTCAAGGGCTTGTGGTTCTTGACGATGTCACAGCTATGCTGCCATTGCCAGCAGCTGCGGCAGAAGTATCTGAAAAGCAAAGGTGACGTAACATCTATGTACTCATTTCCAATCGAGTATTCTTACCGGAAACATGATAGCTCCCGACAGTAGTAGGGACCGTGTTGAACGCCACAAATTGAGCAGAGGGCATCTTCCAGGTATGGGTCCACCTGCACCTTCTTGGTGAACTTTGTGGTTCGAATTTCGATGAAGGCGGCCGAAACGGCCTTCATGTACGAGCGAAAGTTGCTGAAAGTCACTCGACCCGAGCCGATTGGATACTTGTACTTGTCCGTGTCTATTCCGGCGTATAGTACGCCATCGAACAAATCGTCCATTATCTTGCCCAGGCCTTCGGCAGTCAGTTTGCCATGAAGGGCCCCAACAAAGACTGTTTTTGTTGGGTCCAGTTTCTGCGAGCTGGAGCGGACAAAATTTGAATCCGCTATTATCCAGGGAATGACCTCCACCTGGATTGACGTGAGACATGTTAGAAGCTGAAGGAGAACCTAGACACCAGACTTACATCCTTTGACTTGATGCGACGCGATGAGATTTTGAAGAAGTAGTTGCTACCGCTATGAGAGTCATCCACCTGGACAACGCAGGCCGAGAGCAGGGCCTTAACCTGCTTGTCGGATTCGAAAATGATGTACACATAGCCTTTGGGCTGCGCTGCCTGCTGCTCCTTGCCGGGCCACTCCACCCTGTCAATGGTGATTGAGATTAGAATCGATACATACCATAGATTCGTTTGGATACTCACTTAATGGAACCGAACGGCTTGAAGATCTGGATGAGCGACTGCTCACTAATGTCCCACGGTATGCCGCCGAGGAAGACCTTGGGAGAGTAGTTGAGCATGCGGTGTGAACGCGGCGGCAGCTGCCCGCTCCAAGTGCAGGTTGCATCGCACAGGGCCGCTGAGCTCCTGTGGAACTTGGCGACGCGATCCAGATGCCCGTCGTTTGTGGTCCCGCCAACCCCGCTGGCCAGTTCGTTGGTCAAGCCCAGCCCGTTGGCCGTTCCGCCCATACCCACGCCCATCAAGTTGCCCAGATTGTTGCCCGAAACATTGCCGATGGCACCGCCGGCATAGCTCTGCAAGAGTTGGTTAAGCAGCGGCATTTGCTGCGTCTGTGCCTGCAGCAGCTTCAAGGTGTTTATGCGCTGCAGATTCTGGAGCTTGGCCAGCTCCATGTCAACGCTGGCAAAGTTCTCCAGGTTGCACTGACTGAGACAGCCATCATTGCCTCCGGCCGCCGAGCCCAATCCCACGCCGTTGTTGGGCTCGAAGTTCATTTGTTGGCCACCCGCGTTGGAGGTCAGCTGCTGCTCGTAATTCCGTTGCATATTGGCGTATTGATTCTGCAGCTGTTGTTGTTGCTGCTGCTGCTGTTGATGATGGTGGTGGTGTTGCTGCTGCTGTTGGGGCACTTGTTGCTGCTGGCGGTGATGTGGCTGCTGCATCGAGTTCATCTTGTTACTATTCACGGAAAGGAGATTCTGCAAAAGTGGGTCATGATTGTGTATTAGATTCAAGCTGAGAAGATTCCAGTGGCTTACAATCATGTCCAGCAAGTTGGGCTCGTTGATCGACTGGCTGCTGTTCTGGCTCTCTGGCGAGTTGGAACGCGTTGAGGCGTTCGCTAGACTTAATCCTAGACCGCTGCCATTGGTGTTGGCCAGGCTAGTGTATCCTTGCTGCTGTTGCTGTGTAGTCTGCTGCTGTGGCTGCTGGTGGTATAGCATCGAGTTCATGGAGTCCAGGGAGAGGCCATTGCCGCTGGACGAGTTGCTGCTGTCGCTGCAAGGTTGCAAGTAGTAGCCCCACGGATTAGTATTTAAGACCAAAATTAGAGAGTAAAACGTGCTAGTTTGTATTACCTGACTAAAGGTGAACTGTGAAAGGAGCGATTGTAAATAGATGTAGGCGTACTTGGCGATAAAGGTGCAGAGCAATCGAAGCTGATGTTTGTTCTTTGGAAAGCCTTAAGTGGGTTACTTTGTGCAACATTTTCAAACTAAGTTTCGCCAATTCACCCAAAAAGGAAAGAAAGAATGTGGAAACGAATAAATAAATTAAAACGAGGAAAGGAAACGGTCAACGGTAACAGTAACAGTAACAGTAACAGAAAACTTCGTCGAAACGAAGTTGCAATGTCCTTGTAGAGCCAACTATACCAACAAGGACATTCCATAGACTTGCATTTAATATTTTCTACAAAGCCCCAACTGTCAAACTTATTAGAGATTTCTACAATTTCTATAAAATTGAATCCCTGGAAGCTTTACCCAAAAAATGGATCCCATCGTGAACACCAGCAGATGATCCTTGGAAGACTCTGCCAGAACTTTTACAAGATTGTAAAATATATAAAAACCTTAAAATTTTGTTAATTTTTTTAGGAACTGTACAAGCCGTATCAGACAATAAAAAAAAACTGCATATTTTAGATGTCAAAAGTTAAAACCTAAACAGAGTTGACTACAACACACACACACAAGACAGGGTTGACAGAGAGACAGTGGAAAGGAGGTAGAAAAATAATCGAATAATTTTTTGGGTTCAGGGTACCCCAAGTACAAGCAAAAGGTTAAGAGAATTGGTGCATTCAGTGCAGTTAGAGGTTGAAAAATAGAGGTCACATCTCCAAGGATGGCAGGCTTCAATCAAAAATTTCAATTCAAATACAAGAAGGAGGGGGGCAGGAGCTCCTCCTCCGCCGCTTACCTGGAAGTAGTCGAAACTGGACTTGGTGCCCGGCGAGGCCGAGGACTGAGTGGAGCTGGGCGTTAGCGGAGCGTAGACTGCCGCGTTGGCCGACAGCTGGACGCCAACGCCATCGCCAGCAGCCGCGGCGGCAGCGGCAGCAGCAGCGGCTGCCGCACTGGCGAGCAGCAGATTGTTAACACCGCTGCTGCTGCCGTTGCCACCCCCTCCAACGCTGGCCGATGCATGGCTCGCAGGACTGCCGCCAGTGGCTGTGGCGGCGGGTGTTCCGGTGCCGGTACCCGTGCCAGTGCCTGCGCCATTTCCCGCGGCGCCGCTCTGGCCTGATCCAGCTACCAATCCCGCTCCAGTTCCAGCTCCCACTCCCGTTGCTCCAGATCCCAGTGCTGCACCCGCCGCAGTTCCGCCTGCTGCTGCCACGGCGCCTGCCACTGCTCCCGTCACTCCACCGCCTCCTATGCCCATGGCCATGGCTGAAGTCGAGGGACTCGGGCCCATCCCATTGCTGCCGCACAGGCCCAGCAGATCGTTCAGTGTGATTGGATCTGTAAGGAGAAAGAATTGGGGGCTAAGTGGAACGTCAACAATTATCAAGGAAAGTGCCCAGCTCCCAGTGCCCAGTCCTCTCGATAAATCAAAACTATTGGCCCCTCAAGGACTCGGCAAATATTCAAAGTTCCAACCAAAAAATTCGAATAAATTAAGCGTACTGCAGTTGCTGTTTGTGTTGCCCATGTTGCTCTGGTTCTGGGTCATGTTTTGGGCTCCGTCGCCAGCCTCCAGCCTACCAAGGTCCTTGCCATCACTGGTGGTCTGGCTGCGGCTGCTGTTGTTGCCGCTTTCGGGGCTGGTGATGGCATCGCTACTGCTTTCGTTTCCCTCACACTCGCCGGTGCTGCCGAACTCGAAGGCGTCTTGGGCAGGCGGCCCTGCCACCGGTGTCTGCTTTCGGAGGAACAGCTTCTCAATGCCCATCATGGTACTGACTTCTTGGATCTAGCGAGCTGGGTCTACCTGGCTTCTGTGTGTTCGGTGGTTCTTTGGACAGTTACAATTTAGAGGCGATATTTAAAATTTGACTGCTACTTAAAAATTTTATTGCGCTTCTGGGTTGCAGTGGTTGCAGTGGTGGCAGGCAATTTTTGGAATTCGAAATGAAAATGAAAATTTTTCGGCCGCGGACCTCTCGATCGGCTTGAGAGAGAGTCCAGAGTCCGGTTGAAAGAGTCGTGTCCCGATTAAACTAACTTAATAACATTGATTAACAACAAGTGTCTACGAATTATGTGTGCCGGTTTCTAAAAGTAAAAAACGATTGAAATGTTTTCTGTTTTGGTGTTTGTGACATTCTGAAGCCGCCCCGCCCTTTGACAGCAATGTGAAAGTATCAACTTATCGATTTAGATTTGGATTTGGCTCTGCCCTGCTCTGCTGGAATCTTAAGTCATTGGGGTTCCTTCAGTTTAGGAAAGAACCATGTTTATGCCGAAGATATAGAGCATCGTTATCTAAGAGCACTCTTCTTCAATGAGGGCGTCATTATGGCCAAGAAGGACCAACGCATTCTGAAGCAATCCAACCTGCCTGCTGTCTAAGACCACCTCCACCTGTCGCCGGTCCACCTGTATCGTTCCCTCGACCACGAAGCATCCTCGTCGCCGGCTTGAGAGGTCCTGATGGTCCTCCAAGACTGGCGAAGACAGTATCGTCTACCGACGCGGTGGGTAGTGTTCAAGACGCGCGAGGTACCGAGGAATTCAGTCGTAGATCCCGTAACTAAGGTACTTCCAGTTGAACATAAAGTATTACAAATAATCCCTACTGTTGGGACATCAGGCTATAATTTGGGAAGCCATCTAAATCCTACATCTTTCCTGATCCCTGCAGGAAGAGCTCCCATGGAGGCGTTCCAATTACCATTTATAAAGTTGATTAGGCCATCATCGCTGTGCCGGCTGAGGATATCGTTCTGATTCTGTTGCTGCAACTGGTGGTGATGTTGCTGCTGCAGCTGCAGGTGGTGGTGCTGCTGCTGCTGATGTTCCAGGAAGGAGCTGATCGTGGTGCCGCCGTTCAGGGCTCTCATGTTGACGCCGGTTCCAGAACAGTCGGGGGTGTCGAACTGGAAATGGAAGGAAAGTGGAGAAACATTATAGAGGCGGGGACATGGCGACATCGAGGAGCAAGAGATTTGAACGGTAATTGTAATAAAAACGGGCGACAGTTGGCGAAACTTTTATGGTGAGAAGCCCACACACACACACTCCTGCCGGCATGCTGCCTCCCCCTCAGGCGGCAACTAATGAATCGTTTATCTTTCACATTTCTTGCCACATGCCAGGGCGATGCCGAAAGGATGCAACAACGTAGCAACCGCACGAGGACAGGCAGCCACAAGGAGCCAAGCTCCCCGCCCGACCCTGCCGCATATCCTGGCAGCACACCGCATTCCCCACTTTCCCAGCACCCTCCTAGTCACACTCTTGCCCGCCCGCCTGCCTGGCTGAAGGACTCTCGAGCGCCTGGGTGCAATTAAAAGCGCATCAAGTGTCAGTGGAGCACACTTAAAAATGCCAAATTAGTGCAAATATTGTTATCAGGCACTCACCAAACAATTTAGCGCAAAATGGCGTACAACTCATTACGCCGGATTAATGCGGAACTAAAGCAGAGGGGCGCTAAGGGGCGGCCGGAAATAGGGATGAGCAGCCAGTCGGTGGTCCAGTTACCCAAAAAAAAGAGGAACCTTGACTTTGGTGTTGTAGGTCCTTGACTTTAAAGATCAATAAAGACTATTCCTTTATTAACTTGCAAGACCTCATTTGCTGTGTGGGTGGAAGATCCCTCAACGATGTCAACCAAGAGAAGGAACTTCCCCTCGGTGGCAAGTTTTGAATGCCGGAGAATGGAGCGACAGTCGACGGCTTCCTTGGTCTTTGTCAAGTTGTCACAACTATGTTAAGTACAAAACTTGCTATGGATTTAAAAATTGAATGACAACTTGATGAAGGTACGTGCAAAGTCGGAAATGGAACGAACAACCACACGCATGGCAATCATCCTGCCAACACCCCACACCCACACCCACACTCCCCCCATGTACGCTTCCTGCGTGTGAGTCACAAGGATGTGAGTGGACAACCCAGCTCGGCTGGGAGGAGGCAGTACACACACATATACCCAAGAATGTGTGCAGGATTTCAGACTTTGTTTCTGGTTCTCGTACGTAACACCCACCCCCCGACAGTTACAACTTGTGGCAGGCAGGCGATAAAAAAAAAGAGAGCGGCGTCAATGAATGCAAATTACAAATAGTCTTGGAGCTATTTTGTAATGCCGAGGCCGCCTCCGCATCCGCGTCCGCATCCGAAGACGCCGTCAAAAATGCCAGTAAGACGCTAAAAGCTTTCGCTGCCGGAAATGGAAAAGGCGTCAAAGAAACTAACGAGCCTCCTCCACTTTCAGGGCTTGCGACATCGAAGCAGGGATGCTCTTCCTGGTATCCGGCACCTTTTAATTATATGTATTCTTCAATATCTGATCTCTGGACAGGATTCTCGTTGGCGCACAAGAGTGGAAGGAATGAACATAAACACCGAAATTGAATACGAGAAAAAATCTGAACCACCCCTTGGACGCATGGATAGCACCCTGGCCTATTGACTGCTCAATTCCGCTGCTCCCCTTCTCCGGGCAGGACATCCACATCCTCTCCGGCTGCGGTTGCCTTCTCCCTCCATCCTGGCTTTAGTTTCCTTGCTTGTCTTTTGTCGTCGAGGATTTGCAAAATTTGATTCAATGGCGTCTCTGTCTCCTCATCCTCCTCCTCCGGCTCCGGCACTTTTGCATTCTGCCAGCTGATTGCTACATGGAGATATTCAGCATCTCTCTGCGTCCTAGTCAGAGACTCGGATCCGATCCGAAGATGTCAGCCAAGGGACCGGACCGGGCCACGCCACCCATAACTCAGTAGTTATTTATCCAATGTCCATTTGACTTGGCTTTTGTGCATTCGCTCTGCGGCTCCTTGAAAAAGGCTGAAGGATGAAGGCTGAGGGATGAGGACTGAGGACTGCAGGCTGGTGCGGAGATTTCCCTCCTTCGTTCGCTGCTGTTGGCCATTTTCCTTGCCTTTGGTTGCGATTTTGGCAAGCGATTTGCCTGGGTTGTTTTGGGTCTGGCCTGCATTTTAGCGAACACATTCTCCCCGATGTCCGGGTCTGGGTCGGAGGCATGGGCATGGGCAGGGGCCTCTGTAAAATTACAAGTTTCTGCTTTCAGAAGTCATACAAATTATTATGTTTGCATCGCTTACAAACACTTATTAGATGTTTCGTCCTGGGTCCTGTTTGCTGCTCCGGCTCCTGCTCCTGCCGTTCCTATTCTTCCGGCAGTGCGCCTCCAGCTGTAATGCTTCTGGTCCGGTCCACTGGCCCCAAAGGGTTTTCGGCATTAAAATTTGATGGCATGTAGTGATAAGCGTTCAATAACGATGTTGTCCATGTCGTCGCCACTCCATCGGCCATGTCGGCCTGCCCTCCTCCATTTGGGTCCTCCACTTCATTCGATTCGTTTCGATTTGGCCGCAGCAGCCAGAGGTTAATGCTCAGTTGTAATTTTTTATGGCCGATTACATGTTGCCAACTTGTGGGGGCGAAAGGGAATCGCACAAGGACGTCAGTCGCGGGGTGGCCGGGTTGCAAGTCCATAAAGGATAAGAGTTATGGCCGAATGCATTTGAATTTGCCAGCGGTAATAGAGTGTTTGCATATTACGTGGCGAGAGTGTTTAAATCCCCTGAAAGTCAGACCGACGCTCAGCAGATTCCCGATGAAAAATTTATGAAGTTGGGGATCTACAAATTGAGGAATTTCATGGACGTGGATGCCCGAGGGGAAATCAACGAGATGTATCTTCTTATATAATGTTTTTGAAGATTATACTAAAGAGATGGCAAGTTGGAAGGATATTGAACAGTAAGAGGATACTATTGCTAAACTATAATTAACTAGACTAGTGACTAGTATGACTCCTTGAATCCCACACCTGGGACAAGCTTAATGTTTGCAAATTAAAAACCATTCACCGTCGCACAATCCGCTTTGAATCCTGAACTTTGTCCTGGGCCCCAAGTCGACAGGGATTCGATAAGATGCAAATGCCTGCAGGACAGACCGTGTTGTACTGGATGGTGGATTGGGCGCCACCACCTCACTAATGCAGTGGCACGTAATTGCTGCGCCTACGACTATGCAATGGATCCCGTTCCTCTTTCTGAACCTGCGTCTGCTTCCTTGGCCTTTTCCAGCTGTTGCCTTGCCTGTGTGTTGGGTTGTGTTGTGTTGTGTGCCAATGCCATTTCATTAAACGCCAATGCCTGGCTAAATTGAATTGAGTTTCGAGCACACGCCGAGTGACATTCTTGCCAGCTTTGACGCGATGTGTCGTCTTCATATTTACATAACTGCATGCCATTCATATCCTGCTCGATGTGTGTTTTGTTGTCCTGTGTGTCTCTGGCAATATGAAAACAAGACATTAAATGCCTTTCTGGATCAAAACTCAACTATCAAAGCGCATGCAGACGTCTTCGCCGCCCTCATACTCATGCTCCTCCTCCACATCCTTTGCGGAGTCAGTCGCAGTTGCAGCTTCCTTTCGCATGCAGCCCATCCATTTAATAATAACAATATCGTAATTCAGGCAAGTCCCTGACAGCTCCAGCACCACCACCAGTGGCAGCTTTTACATGGGCGTAGCCTTACCTCCTCGTCCCATCCCCATCCATGGGGCCCTACAATATAATCTCCACTCCCGCCAGTCCCACAAACAAACGACAGAAGCGTAGCGACATTTCAGTTTCAACGGCAACATTTCCGATTCTCGGCGCATTGTTGTCGTTGTTATTGTTTCTCTCGGGCTGGGGCTGGGTGGAGGTGGATCCTGAAGGCTCCTGGGGTGTGGGGGCCAAGCAGCCGTCAACAGGCATTCAATACGTGTACTGCCACTGCAACTGTGTCTGTGAGCGCTAAGTGGAAATAAAACACGCGCTTTTTCCGCACTGTATTATCTGCCACGGATCTGCAGCTCCACCTATAACTTATATACAGCCCATACAATATACAGGCATATATAAATCGGTGCTGCGAGTCGACACCATGGAGAGCCGGCTGCTGGGCTGGAGGATGGTGCACATTTTTTAGGCAGCCCACGAGGCGAAAAGGCAAAACTTTTCCGGGCCGTATTTAAAAAGGGGAAAATATGATGAATATATGGATGCCCTGAA
This sequence comes from Drosophila pseudoananassae pseudoananassae, assembly GCA_018153035.1. Classification (NCBI taxonomy): domain Eukaryota; kingdom Metazoa; phylum Arthropoda; class Insecta; order Diptera; family Drosophilidae; genus Drosophila; species Drosophila pseudoananassae. The sequence goes on from JAECXR010000024.1 coordinate 11,047,638, forward strand.
GATGAGAATAGAAGCTGGTATTTTGAATTTAATTTTAGAAAAAGATTTCTTAGTTTAATGCTTACTTTCTTTAGTTTATTTCTCCATCAAGTCCCCCACTTCTTTCTATAACTTTCCTCGACCTGTAACCTTTTTAGTTGAGGTCCTGTTTGGTCCAAAGTTTGGAAAACCTCTTGCTAGGGTATACAAAAAACAAGAGGCGACTCCGACTAGGCTGGCCTTTTGTGGTTGCCTTTTGTTGTTGCTGTTGCTGTTGCAGTTTCCTTCTATTTTCTTTTGCCGCATTTTTGTTCGCTTTTAATGATAACGCAACAGCATTGTGTACATGCCCCACCACCACCACTGCCCCACACTCCTTCCAGAGCAGAGCCACCTTTCGTCATCCGCCCACAACCACAAATGCCGGCTGTAGAGAGTCAGAGTCAGAGTCAGGAGAGGATCAGGCTGGAGCAGGCCACCACAACCACGCATGCCACCGCTGCCAATGCATTAAATGCTAGTTGAGCCGAGTGTGCCACGTCTGGCGGAGTAAATTCAATTGAATTTTGCACTCGTTTTTCATTTTTCCACCCATTGCTGGCAGTGGCTGCTGTTATTTTTTTCCGCCTGATTTTCCTCCTCCTTTTTTTCATTTTTCCTCATTTTTGTTAAATGCCAGAGGCTCATATTGCACTGGGCTACGCCCTAATGCTCCACACAGCCCAGTCTCCAGAGCCGTGCAACAAACGCACCCTGGTTGATATTTTCTTATTGTCGTTGTTGTAGTTGTTATCCTTCGCGCTGGCGGCGGGCGTGTGATTTGCTTGGTATCGACATTTTAATGATGTGCCTTGGGGCTGCTGCTCTTCCACCGCATTGTTGAAAGAGACGACGACGACGCCTTGTACTTTTGGCATTTGCGCGAAATGTCGAGACATTCCAATAGTCTCGAAGAGAAGGGAGGGAGGAGGAAAACTTAGCCCGGCCTGGACATCGTAAGCTGCCAGGGACCAGAAGGAGCCAGCCTGCGGCAAATACTTAAGTATACATAACCAACTGTTAATGCCGCTCCCAGCACAATGATTCCGACCCACCCACCAAGGGGCGGACGTCCGTTTATCCCGCTCCATTCGGGTTTGGACTTGGTCTCCATAATGCCAATGATTTGCCTGGCTGGTAATCAAATTTGAGATGGCTAATAACTGGCAATTGCAGAGGCTAATTTTGGCATTAGGAAGGCCATTTCATGGGTGGGTGGTTGCAGCAACAGGTATCATGGGAAGTACTGGGAGATTCTCCTCTAAATCTTGGAGAACCAAAGAGTACCTTTGACCTATACCCTCTAAGGAGGTGGATGATCCTTTCCTGCTGCTCAGAGGAGGACCATAAAAGCCCAGTGGGATATGGATATGGACACTAAATAAACCCAGCCCATCATCACATCCCACAGCTTAAAATGGCAAATGTTCAGCATTTCCTATGACCGACAAATTATCCTTTCCAGCCTGGCTAGGACCATCCCCCCGCATTATTTATAGGCATTTTAAACAGCGGGCAATGGCGCAATATATAAATAATACAAGTATATACCAGCGAGAAGGGCGGAAGGACGTTAAGTATACGCCACGTTGGCATGAAGTAGACGGACGCATTTTAGACATTACCAGGAAATAAATATGAATATACTTGCCTCCCATACACAGCAATATGGAAATGAAGGTTGGACGAACCTCAGTCGGGAAGGGGGGACTCTGTGCTTACAGGACGAAATTGACATTTTGCATTTAGTTATTCAGTTGGGTCTATTTTGATCTTTTTTTTCTGCTCTCCATTCCGACACAATAAAATGAGAAGAAAAATTGCATAATAACCCCTTTGAAATCGTCGGATTATCCTTAAATATTTGTGTAAACATTGTAACAAATGCGCAGCTCCATTGTCAGCCGACTCGGGGCTCACCCCACTTTGTTCCATTGACGTACATAGTCAAGGCAGCCAGCAGCTTCTCCTCAGAGTCGGTCTGAATGATGAGCAATAGACGGGCCCGGGTCTCCTGTCACCAGTCGACAATGAGCAACTTTTTAGGAGGAGTAGGTTAGGACGTGGCAAGGATGCAAAATGGAATGGGACGCAACAATGGGACCAGACCAAGTGCTCCAGCGGGGAGCGTCTTGAGAAACCTGTCACACATATTGACAGCCGCTTTTAGGATCATTTAAATCTAGTCGAGGCGAGGCGAGGGTCGGGTCACGAGCTGATTCAGCCCGGTTAGCATATGCGTGTTGTGGGCATAAGGGTTATTGTATTAAATATCCCTGGGAGGTGAAGGGCAACCGCCGCTTCTGACATAATTTTGATGTGTATTGCCATGAAGTCGATTAATTTTATTGGGGGATAAAGTGAGCTTAAAAATACAGACAGGCTATTATTGGAGGCCCCATCATTGTCATAGGAAGTGCCTCTTGAGGATTTCTTTCCACTCAGGATTCAGGATACTCGAAGTATATTGCAATATGTTGTCTGACAGGGGAGGCTGTATACCCTCTTCTTAATGATATGCTTTCAGGATGCGTCCTTTTCGCCCCGGTGTCCTTTTTGCCTCGATAGCTTTTTTGTGCTGCCGAGTGTCCTAATCGAATCATCTCATTTAAGTGAATTAAAAAACATATAAAGGCGAGCCAAATTAAATCACGCAACTATTTTGCGCAACAAAGAGTACAATTAATGCCTACCGCCCCGCCCTTCGACGAGTCTCCTCCGGCAAGGATATCGAGATGGCGGCTTCGGTGGCCGTGTCTGGCGAACAAAACGCCGCAAGTTTAATCGAATTTAACTACTCATAATGTGCAACAGACAAATGGCAGAAGAGGAGGAGGAGGAGATGGAGGTGGCAAGGTGGCAAGCAATACTCTCAGAAGTGAGGCGTAAAGTTTGGCACTAATCTGATTAGGATCAGCCAGCCAGCCACTCACTGGCTCCCAGTTGGGTAGGTGAGCCAGCAGCTGATGCCCCTGCCACAGCTATCCTTCTCTCCGCTCAAATCCTGTCTCTCTCAATGCGACTCCAACTCGTACGTGAGCGTTTCAATTACCGCTCCGGAGTGCGAATGGGTTTTATTATTATTTACATACCTGTTGCAGCAGGGGCATTGTTTTGGATAAAAATTCCAATTTCCACACTTGTTCACGTCGCTCCTGTTAGCTGGTGTTGGTGTTGCTGTCGGTGTTGGTATTGGTGTTCGTCCTTCGTGCTGGGGCGCTCGGCTCGGCAGCATCCGCAACTGACAAAGCGGCAAAACAGATGTCACCACTTCCGCGTCCTGGTCGGCTCCCACACCCGCGCCGCCAACAGTGCTGCTCCACGCTCTGCTCTCGCGGTGCTTCGGACTCTCTCCGGCGGGCTCTCTCGGCTGCGCAGAACGTGTGTGATTGGAGTCCGATACGACGACGACGTCGGTTCGATGTGGGGACTTAGTTGTTATTGTTGCTGTTTTGCCGGGTCGTGATTTTTTTTTTGTTATTATTTTTGTTGGTTTCGGGGGTTCCACAGGAGTATGATACGGAGGAGTATGAAGGCAGGAGCAGGCGGCGACCCAAGACAGCTGCCAGATGTGGCCGTATCAGCAGCAAATAGTCATCGATTCATTATTCCGCCTCGTCAACGATGCAAATATTCCAATGTTCTAAAGGACGACACCGAAAGGAGAGATAAAAATAGTACATTAGCATAAGCCAGTAATCGAGCTGCCTTCGTCACCGTTTGGACCTCTAACCCTTTGTAGTTGTAGTACAACTCCCCTCCCCCGACCGTTAATTCAGTTTCTCTGAACCAAGTCACTGAAGTAAAAAGCACACGCGTACGCACTTGAGCGTTAAATGCCGCAAATCGATCAAGGCGTATCCCTCTCACTTGGTCTAACTGTAATTAACTGTTATCCTGAGGGCTGGCCATCATTTTTGTCCCCTCTGCCGGAACTATGCATTATCCTTCCCGGGAAGGCGGGCGGACAGGGCGGTTGTCCTTAAACGGGAGGCAATCCTTTCGGAAGCTGTATGTTGAGCGAACCTATTATTAGAGCCATAAATCAGCATGAAATGAGCAGCAGAACAGCAGCAGTGAAGCCCCCAGTTGGAGTTGGAAAATGGAGCCAAGCCCTGTCTCGCTCTCTCTCTGGCTCACCCATCCCCATCCTGCTCTCGCATTGGAGCCCCCGCCTCGGTCTGTCTTGCTCTCCGTGCGTACAATAATGGGCAGCGGCAGTGAGTAGTTAAGGCGGCGATGGCCACTAGTTGTTGTTATTGCATTGTTGCTTTTCTGCCAGAGAGATGACGTGAGCCATGTAACGGCACTTACATACATAGTAGTAGTAAGTAGTGGAAGTTGTAAAACACGCACTGCCAGAAGGAGAACGAGAATGAGCCGCGGCCCATTTGCACTATGCACTGTTTTTTTTTTTTTTCACCGAACGCCGAAAGTTTAATACTATTAACAGGAAACCGCATTTTGCCGGCGTCCCCAATACATACCCAGGACACTTGGTGGAACACGCGCCTGGCGCATAAATTCGTGTCAATTTAATTTTAATTCCGCACCCGCAATCGCATCCCGTTCCTTTTGTCGTCGGCCGCCGTTTCTTTTCTTGCCGTGCGTGCCAAGCACATTTTTGCCAAAACACACACGAACACGCAGGAACCGTTACTTGTTCGCTTTCGTTTGGCTTTTCTGCTCCGCCTCCTTGTATGGTACTTGGCCACTCACGGATGCATCTTCTTATTGTTAAACTATTTTTTATTGCCAAATTGAAGCCGAAAATTTAAACTTTTTAAGAGCTTTATTTTTGAGCGGTCCAGCGGTCCGCGCCTAAATAACACGAGAGCTTGGCGTCGGTTTCGTTCGACTTCACAATATTTACTTCCCACAATACCATCTGATGTTATTTTTTCGGCTTCGGGCGATTTCCAAGAAAAGCGACGCCACACCAAAAGTTTCGTCTCTATTTTTCGAATTTTTTTTAAGGAGTCTAGTATTTGTATTATATTTTATTTTTATTCCATTGTTAAGTTTATTTGTCCGTTATGCCGCGCTCCCATTCGTTCGGACTTGTTCGGCTGTAGTTCTGTAATGGAATGTAACATGTAACTGTAAATTCGTCTACATCCTTCTCTCAGCAACGAACAGCTGAACAGGACTTGCAGAGAGAATTAAGAGGGTGTGCTTTATACTATTATTTCTACTATTAAAACTATTAAGATTAAAGGGCTTCTTTTACATTTTTGAGCTTAAAACAGCTTCGAAACTGTTTTCACTCACCAATTTACAGGAAATAAAATAAAATAGTCATTAAGTAGTTATTGAAAACAAGTCAAATTTAGTTTAGTTTTAAAATATAAATTCAAATTGATTGGATATCTAACGGCCTCAATGTCACGGATATTTTTCACAGTGCAATCGATTACGCTCTGTTCGAAACAGCTGAGCTTTGCAAGGTTGCCACATTGCCTTAAAAAGCTTAATTTTCATTGATAAATACTACTACACCGTCAATAGGATAATAATTCAAAATTATTGGAAATAATAGTTTTTTGAGTACATAGATTAAGTTTATATTCTCATCTCTTATTATTAATGTGTAGTTTTTTTCGATTTTGGCAGTCTACACAAATCACGGCGTTGCCATAATGTTATTTGTAAACTTTCAAATGGCGCTTTCGTCCTAGATGGCGCTCAAATATCGGCGTCACTCAGCTGTTTCATATTTTAGAATCGTACTTCATTTAAGACAAATAAAAAATTAGCTTTTAACGCTGAATAAAATGCCGGGAGACGCGGAAAATACGAGCACCGACACCACAAACGACCAAATCGACCTGGCCATGTACCGGAAGCTGGTCAAACAGTTTATTGACATGGCAAGTATACAAAAAAGCCGGCTTGGACGCTCCTAACATTGCTTTTGACTTTTAGCGTCGATACTCAACGGCTCTATTCTGGGCGGAAAAAGTAGCCGTACTCAGTGGACAGGAGCCCCGGGATGTGTACTACGAGGCACAGTGCATGTACCTGCTGGGAGAGTTCCATCGGGCCGCTCACACTATTCAGCACCACAAACTGGAAAAGAACTCTCTTCCCTGCTTTAATCTTCTCCTGGAAAGCCTATACGCGGCCAAGGAGTATGAGGAGGCGGCAACTGCTATTCAGAACGTCGAAGTGGAGGTGATGACCACGTCGCTAATCAACCAGCCTATGGACGCCGGCAGCGGGTGCTATCTGGAAAGCAACAGTGTTTTTGGAGGAGAGGAGAACCACAGAAACGAGCTTCTCGCATCTATTTACCTGATGAAGGGCAAGGTATATGAGGCCTTGGACAATCGAGGTATGGCTATGGACTTTTATGTGCGGGCTTTGCACAAATCCATTTACTGTTTTGAGGCTCTTGAGGCTTTGGTGCAGCACGAAATGCTAATGGCCTGGGAGGGTAAGTATTCACTCTCTTTCAATCCTGCCTCTCCATATAATATGTGCATTTTATTTTAGAATTTGAATTGATGCACCATTTGCCTCTAGCCCAACAATCCAGTGAAACAGACGCGAAGTTTATTTTAAAACTTTACGAGTCTCGGTTAAAGAAGTACTATGAGTTGATATCGGCAAGGAATGCGGAAGAGATTTCGCCGATAGTCAATCCCGATGTACTCAAGTTTATAAAAGAATTTACTGCCCGAGTGCAGCAAACCTGTTCCTCGGACATACATATGCCCAAAATTAGTGCCCTCAAGGTGCCACTTACGCCAAGCCAGTTTATGTCACCTGCCCAAAAGTGAGTTTTACATCTGAACTTATTAAAAACCTTTATTAATTTTGTTAATTATGCCTAGAGTTTTGGATGATCTTAAGGCCCCAAGCTTCTCGCTTCAGACAAGCCTGTCCAGAGCCTCTTCCCTTATAGATGCTTCGCACCGCTCCATGTTTGATTCCTCCAGTCGTCGAAAATCGCGTGATTTGGATGTCGACACATTGATTCCTCTGGTGGAATGCCTGAATCGAGTGCAGCGCAGTACAGACATGATGGCTGCCGAGGCGGAAAAGTGTTTCTACGATTGCGATTACAAACAGTGCCTTAAAATATTAAATGAGTATTTAATACCCAAACTGTTTGAAACTCTGAATACAAAACTATTCCTTTTAGGTTACTCAAAGTAGACCCTTTCCACAACAAAGCCCTGACCATCCAGATAGCTTGCTTGGTGGAGAACGGCGACTTCAACCGACTGTTTTATGTGGCTCATAAGCTGGTGGATCGCTATCCCGACAAGGCCATATCCTGGTATGCTGTGGGCTGCTACTACGATATGATTGGGAAGAGCGACCCAGCAAGGCGCTACTTAAGCAAGGCCACTTCATTGGATCGACTCTATGGTCCTGCCTGGCTAGCTTATGGTCACAGTTTTGCCAACGAAAATGAACACGAACAGGCCATGGCTGCCTATTTTAAGGCCACCCAACTGATGCGTGGTTGTCACCTGCCACTGCTTTATATAGGTGTTGAGTGCGGACTCACCAAGAACCTGGAACTGGCAGAGAAATTCTTCCTTCAGGCTATGAACATTGCCCCACTGGATGTATATGTGCTCCATGAGCTAGGAGTAATCAAGTACGAGTACGAGTTCTACGACGGTGCTGCCACAATATTCCAGTGCACTGTGGATATAGTAAAGCAAATGGCTAAAACGAACAATGAGGAGATTTCGGCGCGATGGGAGCCGCTTTTCATTAATCTTGGTCATTCCCTGCGCAAAGTTCACAAGTACGAGGAGGCCCTGTACAACTTTCAATATGTAAGTTCCCAAATAGAGCCGAAAGTCTGACTGTTCAATTATTCACTCTTTTCAGGCCCTTCTTCTCAAGCCGCAGAGTGCCACCACCTATACTTCAATTGGCTTCATTCACGCCCTGCTAGGCAATCTTGATGCGGCTATCGAAGCTTTCCACAAGAGCTTGGCTCTGAACAGGGACTGCATTGTGACTTCCACTATTTTGAAGAGCTGCATTGAGGACCTCATGGACGACACGGCTACCATAGATGAGATTTGCAGCGCCGCCCTCAAGGACGTGGCCAAAACGATAACGGCCAATAGTAGTCGGGTGCTCAATTCGGATAAATTCAATGGCATGAAACTGAAGTTTGAGGAAGAGGAAGAGTACACCAACTCGGACTCCAATATGGTGGTGGAAATGAGCTTCGATACCTAAAGAAACCAAAGGCCAAGACTTTCCGATCATTAGCCGGGCAAACATGTTCCATGCACTTGAACCTAATTCGTGCCCACGACGGCAAACACAGATGTTTATGCTTCTGAACTGGCTAATGAGCCGGAGTCTTGGGATTTCTAGGCTCTGTTTTTCCCCACCACCCACAACTACTTATTTGAAGTCGGCCGCCAAGTGATTATAGAGTTTAGTATTTAAGAAACGCGCAAAAGTCTCATTTGAATCATATTTGTGTGAGGCTGCCAAGAATGGTTCTACCGACCAAGTTCTCCAAAACAATCAGTCTGTAACTTTAGCATATAGTTTGTATTACTTTGTAATTAAATCTGCTTAGATGTGAACGAGGAATAATATTCCAAATTTTTGAGCACGTAGCTTCAGAAGTTTTTGAACTTTTTCAATGCCACTTGGCTTTGGTTTATTTGGCGTGATTTCTAAATGAATTATTTAAGAGTTCCGCGTGTGTTTCCACTCCAAAAAGCCGGCAAATTATACCAGAATATCTTCTTCGCCCAGCAAGTGGCATAAATCCATAAAGCTAAGAGGTCGCCGCGATAGTGCTTATCGGTTATCGCTCTGGAGGCGAAGAGAAAATTTAAAATTAAGTGTCGTTAAACTTTTGGATATGCAAACAAACTACTGATACACTTTATGGCAATACACAGGTCCCAGAATAAGCGCCGTCCAAATATTTGTCCACACCATAAGGTGCCATAAAGCGTGAGACAATCCGGCGATGACGTTTACCACTTGGTTGGAGATTCCGCCGAAGGTTTCCGCGTGGAAAACATGTTTATGCATATGAAAGCCGCCGCCACCGGCAGATAAAGGTTCTGGCGTGAACATGCCGGGCCATATATAAATCGGAGTCCGAGCTAGAACCCGACACAGTTGAAATCCACCCACTTCCAGGGAAACCCAAGCAGAACACAATGAATCAAAAAGTATTCCTATTGCTGGCCTCATCCTTAGCCATTTGCCAGGCATTGCCTTTTGTGTCCTACGACGATGTGGATGATACGGAAGTGGTGGAACTACCGGGAAATGGTCTGGAGGAGCCACCGAAAATTGGCCAGGACATCATTGATCTAACCCCGTTTGGTGCTGCTCTGTTTGGCAAACCGGATGAGAAGCAAACTGCTGTGCGAGTCGGAAACTTCTCAGATGCCGATGGTGTGAACCCCGAGGAACTGGGCAACTACTTGGAGGGAGACATGCTGGTGCCCCAAACAGATCTGATAATGAAAAACGGCCTGCCAACTCAATCCTCCCGTTGGCCCAACGGAATTGTGCCCTACGAGATTCGTGGCAACTTCAACTCAAAGGATATGGCCACTATTGAGAACGCCATTGCCGAGTACCATCGCCGCACCTGCATCCGTTTTGTGAAGCGCAGCTCGGAGAGGGACTACATTTCCATTCGAGGCGACAACTCTGGCTGCTGGTCGTCAGTGGGTCGTGTTGGTGGCAAGCAGGATGTTAACCTTCAGACCCCGGGATGCCTGAGTCGTCCAGGTACCGCCATGCACGAACTGATGCACGCCCTGGGCTTCCTGCACGAGCAGAACAGGATGGAGAGGGACAACTATGTGGCCATCCAATACAACAATGTTCAGTCCTCAGCGATGAACAACTTTGAGAAGGCCGCCCGGACGGAGGCTTTTGGCGTGCCCTACGACTATGGCAGTGTGATGCACTACTCCAAGAACGCCTTTTCCATTAACGGACAGCCTACTATTGTTGCTATGGCAAGTCCTTAACATTATTTTCTATTGGGAAAAACAATAATCCTTTGTATTCTTTTGGTTTCAGAAAGCGAATGGCGCTGACAAAATGGGCCAACGAAATGGTTTCTCCGATTTCGATATTGAAAAACTGAACCGCATGTACAACTGTGGAACTGTTGGCACGGCTCCCTACTCCCCAGCTGCCCCTGCTCCAGCTCCGGCTCCTGCAGGAGGAGCAGCTTCTGGAAGTGGTAACCCCATTGTGGACAGTTTCCTAGGCGGGCTGATCAGCGGCTTGGGACTTGGCGAGGAAGAAAAAAAGGAGTAAACTCTGCCCACTGAATCTACTAGCTCATACGGATCATCCAAGCTCAAAACTATTTAATGCATCTCACCTAGAAAATATATAGCACAAATATCTGAATCTTATTATAATAAATTTAGTCTTTAATAATAAAATTAATAAATTAGCATGAAAATAAAACAACATTCATTGAAATCTACACATGAATCAAATCTTTGATCTGCTCTAAATACTGAAATAACAAAAAATCCGAAATCCAAATATATGTACATACTTACTTATCATAAAAAAAATTAGAACAGTTTTATGATGGTTGTTGCATACAATTTACATTTTTCAGTTACTTTTTGGATTATAACCATTTCGAAATCACTTGAAATATTAAGGCGGTAAAAGGACCTAAGCCCAAGACTAGATGTTTTGCAACACTAGTCGGTGTTGAGAGTTTCACCGAGAAGAAGAAATAATTTGATAAGCTTTGCATTAAACGTCAGAAAATAAAATAAATAAATTCAAGGGAATTTTAGAAGTAAGCTAATTTCTTATTGAAGATTCATTCCTCCAGAGAGCTCCATCCGTTTTTGGTCAATCATTAATTTTGGATTAAACGATCTCAACAGTGAACCTCGACACCAATTCACTCGCAACGTGTGGCGTAGGGTCAGAGGATACCAAACAAACACAGCCCAGCTAGGTGAAGAATTAACGGATCATTCTCTTATTGCGCCATTCGGCATCAACCAGTTTTCAGCGATGTACGATATAGGCAAGTAACAATTACACTGACGGTTCCTGGAAACATAGCCATAATAGTCCAACACCCCGAAGGCGTCTTAATCCACATTAATCTTTGCAGGTCGACAGATTATGTTTATGGCTATTAAAAGAATTTGGAACATAACATATTAACTCCTTGAATGTATACTGGGACACACGGACTTCGCAGCAACCCGTCCTTGCACAAGCTCCAAAAACGGGAGCCGTTTATGGAGCTTTTTCAATGACGTGTTGCTGGTAAGTCCGTCTGTCCCAGTAAAATGGACTAAAGGATTGCCTGGACTAAGGGATTCCAGCCACTGAAAAACACGTTTTTGGTTTAGAAATAAAAATTACTGCCTATTTGTGCTGATTACAAAATGGTACTTTATTTCCTGATCGGATACAAATGGCAGAGCTATGGTCTCCGGAATGAACAAAAGTGGGGAAATTGGGAAAACGCGAAATTTTATGGGGGTACCCCTGGAAAAAAAGTCGAAAAATTTAAAAACGATATTTAAGCAATGTTTGAATGAGGAAAGTCGCTTCTGGGTTCGCTCATTACAAAATGGTACTTTATTTCCTGATCGGATACAAATTGGCAGAGCTATGGTCTCCGGAATGAACAAAAGTGGGGAAATTGGGAAAACGCGAAATTTTATGGGGGTACCCCTGGAAAAAAAGTCGAAAAATTTAAAAACGATATTTAAGCAATGTTTGAATGAGGAAAGTCGCTTCTGGGTTCGCTCATTACAAAATGGTACTTTATTTCCTGATCGGATACAAATTGGCAGAGCTATGGTCTCCGGAATGAACAAAAGTGGGGAAATTGGGAAAACGCGAAATTTTATGGGGGTACCCCTGGAAAAAAAGTCGAAAAATTTAAAAACGATATTGAAGCAATGTTTGAATGAGGAAAGTCGCTTCTGGGTTCGCTGATTACAAAATGGTACTTTATTTCCTGATCGGATACAAATTGGCGGAGCTATGGTCTCCGGAATGAACATAAGTGGGGAAATTGGGAAAACGCGAAATTTTATCGGGGTACCCCTTGAAAAAAAGTCGAAAAATTTAAAAACGATATTTAAGCAATGTTTGAATAAGGAAAGTCGCTTCTAGGTTCGCTGATTACAAAATGGTACTTTATTTCCTGATCGGATACAAATTGGCGGAGCTATGGTCTCCGGAATGAACAAAAGTGGGGAAATTGGGAAAACGCAAAATTTTATGGGGGTACCCCTGGAAAAAAAGTCGAAAAATTTAAAAACGATATTTAAGCAATGTTTGAATGAGGAAAGTCGCTTATGGGTTCGCTGATTACAAAATGGTACTTTATTTCCTGATCGGATACAAATTGGCAGAGCTATGGTCTCCGGAATGAACAAAAGTGGGGAAATTGGGAAAATGCGAAATTTTATGGGGGTACCCCTGGAAAAAAAGTCGAAAAATTTAAAAACGATAGTTAAGCAATGTTTGAATGAGGAAAGTCGCTTCTGGGTTCGCTGATTACAAAATGGTACTTTATTTCCTGATCGGATACAAATTGGCAGAGCTATGGTCTCCGGAATGAACCAAAGTGGGGAAATTGGGAAAACGCGAAATTTTATGGGGGTACCCCTGGAAAAAAAGTCGAAAAATTTAAAAACGATATTTAAGCAATGTTTGAATGAGGAAAGTCGCTTCTAGGTTCGCTGATTACAAAATGGTACTTTATTTCCTGATCGGATACAAATTGGCAGAGCTATGGTCTCCGGAATGAACCAAAGTGGGGAAATTGGGAAAACGCGAAATTTTATGGGGGTACCCCTGGAAAAAAAGTCGAAAAATTTAAAAACGATATTTAAGCAATGTTTGAATGAGGAAAGTCGCTTCTGGGTTCGCTGATTACAAAATGGTACTTTATTTCCTGATCGGATACAAATTGGCAGAGCTATGGTCTCCGGAATGAACAAAAGTGGGGAAATTGGGAAAACGCGAAATTTTATGGGGATACCCCTTGAAAAAAAGTCGAAAAATTTAAAAACGATATTTAAGCAATGTTTGAATAAGGAAAGTCGCTTCTAGGTTCGCTGATTACAAAATGGTACTTTATTTCCTGATCGGATACAAATTGGCAGAGCTATGGTCTCCGGAATGAACAAAAGTGGGGAAATTGGGAAAACGCGAAATTTTATGGGGGTACCCCTGGAAAAAAAGTCGAAAAATTTAAAAACGATATTTAAGAAATGTTTGAATGTTTGAAGTCGCTTCTGGGTTCGCTCATTACAAAATGGTACTTTATTTCCTGATCGGATACAAATTGGCAGAGCTATGGTCTCCGGAATAAACAAAAGTGGGGAAATTGGGAAAACGCGAAATTTTATGGGGGTACCCCTGGAAAAAAAGTCGAAAAATTTAAAAACGATATTTAAGCAATGTTTGAATGAGGAAAGTCGCTTCTGGGTTCGCTCATTACAAAATGGTACTTTATTTCCTGATCGGATACAAATTGGCAGAGCTATGGTCTCCGTAATGAACAAAAGTGGGGAAATTGGGAAAACGCGAAATTTTATGGGGGTACCCCTGGAAAAAAAGTCGAAAAATTTAAAAACGATATTTAAGAAATGTTTGAATGTTTGAAGTCGCTTCTGGGTTCGCTCATTACAAAATGGTACTTTATTTCCTGATCGGATACAAATTGGCAGAGCTATGGTCTTCGGAATGAACAAAAGTGGGGAAATTGGGAAAACGCGAAATTTTATGGGGGTACCCCTGGAAAAAAAGTCGAAAAATTTAAAAACGATATTTAAGCAATGTTTGAATGAGGAAAGTCGCTTCTGGGTTCGCTGATTACAAAATGGTACTTTATTTCCTGATCGGATACAAATTGGCAGAGCTATGGTCTCCGGAATGAACAAAAGTGGGGAAATTGGGAAAACGCGAAATTTTATGGGGATACCCCTTGAAAAAAAGTCGAAAAATTTAAAAACGATATTTAAGCAATGTTTGAATAAGGAAAGTCGCTTCTAGGTTCGCTGATTACAAAATGGTACTTTATTTCCTGATCGGATACAAATTGGCAGAGCTATGGTCTCCGGAATGAACAAAAGTAGGGAAATTGGGAAAACGCGAAATTTTATGGGGGTACCCCTGGAAAAAAAGTCGAAAAATTTAAAAACGATATTTAAGCAATGTTTGAATGAGGAAAGTCGCTTCTGGGTTCGCTCATTACAAAATGGTACTTTATTTCCTGATCGGATACAAATTGGCAGAGCTATGGTCTCCGGAATAAACAAAAGTGGGGAAATTGGGAAAACGCGAAATTTTATGGGGGTACCCCTGGAAAAAAAGTCGAAAAATTTAAAAACGATATTTAAGCAATGTTTGAATAAGGAAAGTCGCTTCTAGGTTCGCTCATTACAAAATGGTACTTTATTTCCTGATCGGATACAAATTGGCGGAGCTATGGTCTCCGGAATGAACAAAAGTGGGGAAATTGGGAAAACGCGAAATTTTATGGGGGTACCCCTTGAAAAAAAGTCGAAACATTTAAAAACGATATTTAAGCAATGTTTGAATAAGGAAAGTCGCTTCTGGGTTTGCTCATTACAAAATGGTACTTTATTTCCTGATCGGATACAAATTGGCAGAGCTATGGTCTCCGGAATGAACAAAAGTGGGGAAATTGGGAAAACGCGAAATTTTATGGGGGTACCCCTGGAAAAAAAGTCGAAAAATTTAAAAACGATATTTAAGCAATGTTTGAATAAGGAAAGTCGCTTCTGGGTTCGCTGATTACAAAATGGTACTTTATTTCCTGATCGGATACAAATTGGCAGAGCTATGGTCTCCGGAATGAACCAAAGTGGGGAAATTGGGAAAACGCGAAATTTTATGGGGGTACCCCTGGAAAAAAAGTCGAAAAATTTAAAAACGATATTTAAGCAATGTTTGAATGAGGAAAGTCGCTTCTGGGTTCGCTGATTACAAAATGGTACTTTATTTCCTGATCGGATACAAATTGGCAGAGCTATGGTCTCCGGAATGAACAAAAGTGGGGAAATTGGGAAAACGCGAAATTTTATGGGGATACCCCTTGAAAAAAAGTCGAAAAATTTAAAAACGATATTTAAGCAATGTTTGAATAAGGAAAGTCGCTTCTAGGTTCGCTGATTACAAAATGGTACTTTATTTCCTGATCGGATACAAATTGGCAGAGCTATGGTCTCCGGAATGAACAAAAGTAGGGAAATTGGGAAAACGCGAAATTTTATGGGGGTACCCCTGGAAAAAAAGTCGAAAAATTTAAAAACGATATTTAAGCAATGTTTGAATGAGGAAAGTCGCTTCTGGGTTCGCTGATTACAAAATGGTACTTTATTTCCTGATCGGATACAAATTGGCAGAGCTATGGTCTCCGGAATGAACAAAAGTGGGGAAATTGGGAAAACGCGAAATTTTATGGGGATACCCCTGGAAAAAAAGTCGAAAAATTTAAAAACGATATTTAAGCAATGTTTGAATAAGGAAAGTCGCTTCTGGGTTCGCTGATTACAAAATGGTACTTTATTTCCTGATCGGATACAAATTGGCAGAGCTATGGTCTCCGGAATGAACAAAAGTAGGGAAATTGGGAAAACGCGAAATTTTATGGGGGTACCCCTGGAAAAAAAGTCGAAAAATTTAAAAACGATATTTAAGCAATGTTTGAATAAGGAAAGTCGCTTCTGGGTTCGCTGATTACAAAATGGTACTTTATTTCCTGATCGGATACAAATTGGCAGAGCTATGGTCTCCGGAATGAACCAAAGTGGGGAAATTGGGAAAACGCGAAATTTTATGGGGGTACCCCTGGAAAAAAAGTCGAAAAATTTAAAAACGATATTTAAGCAATGTTTGAATGAGGAAAGTCGCTTCTGGGTTCGCTGATTACAAAATGGTACTTTATTTCCTGATCGGATACAAATTGGCAGAGCTATGGTCTCCGGAATGAACAAAAGTGGGGAAATTGGGAAAACGCGAAATTTTATGGGGATACCCCTTGAAAAAAAGTCGAAAAATTTAAAAACGATATTTAAGCAATGTTTGAATAAGGAAAGTCGCTTCTAGGTTCGCTGATTACAAAATGGTACTTTATTTCCTGATCGGATACAAATTGGCAGAGCTATGGTCTCCGGAATGAACAAAAGTAGGGAAATTGGGAAAACGCGAAATTTTATGGGGGTACCCCTGGAAAAAAAGTCGAAAAATTTAAAAACGATATTTAAGCAATGTTTGAATAAGGAAAGTCGCTTCTAGGTTTGCTGATTACAAAATGGTACTTTATTTCCTGATCGGATACAAATTGGCAGAGCTATGGTCTCCGGAATGAACAAAAGTGGGGAAATTGGGAAAACGCGAAATTTTATGGGGGTACCCCTGGAAAAAAAGTCGAAAAATTTAAAAACGATATTTAAGCAATGTTTGAATGAGGAAAGTCGCTTCTGGGTTCGCTGATTACAAAATGGTACTTTATTTCCTGATCGGATACAAATTGGCAGAGCTATGGTCTCCGGAATGAACAAAAGTGGGGAAATTGGGAAAACGCGAAATTTTATGGGGATACCCCTGGAAAAAAAGTCGAAAAATTTAAAAACGATATTTAAGCAATGTTTGAATAAGGAAAGTCGCTTCTGGGTTCGCTGAATACAAAATGGTACTTTATTTCCTGATCGGATACAAATTGGCAGAGCTATGGTCTCCGGAATGAACCAAAGTGGGGAAATTGGGAAAACGCGAAATTTTATGGGGGTACCCCTGGAAAAAAAGTCGAAAAATTTAAAAACGATATTTAAGCAATGTTTGAATGAGGAAAGTCGCTTCTGGGTTCGCTGATTACAAAATGGTACTTTATTTCCTGATCGGATACAAATTGGCAGAGCTATGGTCTCCGGAATGAACAAAAGTGGGGAAATTGGGAAAACGCGAAATTTTATGGGGGTACCCCTGGAAAAAAAGTCGAAAAATTTAAAAACGATATTTAAGAAATGTTTGAATGAGGAAAGTCGCTTCTGGGTTCGCTCATTACAAAATGGTACTTTATTTCCTGATCGGATACAAATTGGCAGAGCTATGGTCTCCGGAATAAACAAAAGTGGGGAAATTGGGAAAACGCGAAATTTTATGGGGGTACCCCTGGAAAAAAAGTCGAAAAATTTAAAAACGATATTTAAGCAATGTTTGAATGAGGAAAGTCGCTTCTGGGTTCGCTCATTACAAAATGGTACTTTATTTCCTGATCGGATACAAATTGGCGGAGCTATGGTCTCCGGAATGAACAAAAGTGGGGAAATTGGGAAAACGTGAAATTTTATGGGGGTACCCCTTGAAAAAAAGTCGAAAAATTTAAAAACGATATTTAAGCAATGTTTGAATAAGGAAAGTCGCTTCTGGGTTCGCTGAATACAAAATGGTACTTTATTTCCTGATCGGATACAAATTGGCAGAGCTATGGTCTCCGGAATGAACAAAAGTGGGGAAATTGGGAAAACGCGAAATTTTATGGGGATACCCCTTGAAAAAAAGTCGAAAAATTTAAAAACGATATTTAAGCAATGTTTGAATAAGGAAAGTCGCTTCTAGGTTCGCTGATTACAAAATGGTACTTTATTTCCTGATCGGATACAAATTGGCAGAGCTATGGTCTCCGGAATGAACAAAAGTGGGGAAATTGGGAAAACGCGAAATTTTATGGGGGTACCCCTGGAAAAAAAGTCGAAAAATCTAAAAACGATATTTAAGCAATGTTTGAATAAGGAAAGTCGCTTCTGGGTTCGCTGAATACAAAATGGTACTTTATTTCCTGATCGGATACAAATTGGCAGAGCTATGGTCTCCGGAATGAACAAAAGTAGGGAAATTGGGAAAACGCGAAATTTTATGGGGGTACCCCTGGAAAAAAAGTCGAAAAATTTAAAAACGATATTTAAGCAATGTTTGAATAAGGAAAGTCGCTTCTAGGTTTGCTGATTACAAAATGGTACTTTATTTCCTGATCGGATACAAATTGGCAGAGCTATGGTCTCCGGAATGAACAAAAGTGGGGAAATTGGGAAAACGCGAAATTTTATGGGGGTACCCCTGGAAAAAAAGTCGAAAAATCTAAAAACGATATTTAAGCAATGTTTGAATGAGGAAAGTCGCTTCTGGGTTCGCTGATTACAAAATGGTACTTTATTTCCTGATCGGATACAAATTGGCAGAGCTATGGTCTCCGGAATGAACAAAAGTGGGGAAATTGGGAAAACGCGAAATTTTATGGGGGTACCCCTGGAAAAAAAGTCGAAAAATTTAAAAACGATATTTAAGAAATGTTTGAATGAGGAAAGTCGCTTCTGGGTTCGCTCATTACAAAATGGTACTTTATTTCCTGATCGGATACAAATTGGCAGAGCTATGGTCTCCGGAATAAACAAAAGTGGGGAAATTGGGAAAACGCGAAATTTTATGGGGGTACCCCTGGAAAAAAAGTCGAAAAATTTAAAAACGATATTTAAGCAATGTTTGAATGAGGAAAGTCGCTTCTGGGTTCGCTCATTACAAAATGGTACTTTATTTCCTGATCGGATACAAATTGGCAGAGCTATGGTCTCCGGAATGAACAAAAGTAGGGAAATTGGGAAAACGCGAAATTTTATGGGGGTACCCCTGGAAAAAAAGTCGAAAAATTTAAAAACGATATTTAAGCAATGTTTGAATGAGGAAAGTCGCTTCTGGGTTCGCTCATTACAAAATGGTACTTTATTTCCTGATCGGATACAAATTGGCGGAGCTATGGTCTCCGGAATGAACAAAAGTGGGGAAATTGGGAAAACGTGAAATTTTATGGGGGTACCCCTTGAAAAAAGTCGAAAAATTTAAAAACGATATTTAAGCAATGTTTGAATAAGGAAAGTCGCTTCTGGGTTCGCTGAATACAAAATGGTACTTTATTTCCTGATCGGATACAAATTGGCAGAGCTATGGTCTCCGGAATGAACCAAAGTGGGGAAATTGGGAAAACGCGAAATTTTATGGGGGTACCCCTGGAAAAAAAGTCGAAAAATTTAAAAACGATATTTAAGCAATGTTTGAATGAGGAAAGTCGCTTCTGGGTTCGCTGATTACAAAATGGTACTTTATTTCCTGATCGGATACAAATTGGCAGAGCTATGGTCTCCGGAATGAACAAAAGTGGGGAAATTGGGAAAACGCGAAATTTTATGGGGATACCCCTTGAAAAAAAGTCGAAAAATTTAAAAACGATATTTAAGCAATGTTTGAATAAGGAAAGTCGCTTCTAGGTTCGCTGATTACAAAATGGTACTTTATTTCCTGATCGGATACAAATTGGCAGAGCTATGGTCTCCGGAATGAACAAAAGTAGGGAAATTGGGAAAACGCGAAATTTTATGGGGGTACCCCTGGAAAAAAAGTCGAAAAATTTAAAAACGATATTTAAGCAATGTTTGAATAAGGAAAGTCGCTTCTAGGTTTGCTGATTACAAAATGGTACTTTATTTCCTGATCGGATACAAATTGGCGGAGCTATGGTCTCCGGAATGAACAAAAGTGGGGAAATTGGGAAAACGCGAAATTTTATGGGGGTACCCCTGAAAAAAAGTCGAAAAATCTAAAAACGATATTTAAGCAATGTTTGAATGAGGAAAGTCGCTTCTGGGTTCGCTGATTACAAAATGGTACTTTATTTCCTGATCGGATACAAATTGGCAGAGCTATGGTCTCCGGAATGAACAAAAGTGGGGAAATTGGGAAAACGCGAAATTTTATGGGGGTACCCCTGGAAAAAAAGTCGAAAAATTTAAAAACGATATTTAAGAAATGTTTGAATGAGGAAAGTCGCTTCTGGGTTCGCTCATTACAAAATGGTACTTTATTTCCTGATCGGATACAAATTGGCAGAGCTATGGTCTCCGGAATAAACAAAAGTGGGGAAATTGGGAAAACGCGAAATTTTATGGGGGTACCCCTGGAAAAAAAGTCGAAAAATTTAAAAACGATATTTAAGCAATGTTTGAATGAGGAAAGTCGCTTCTGGGTTCGCTCATTACAAAATGGTACTTTATTTCCTGATCGGATACAAATTGGCAGAGCTATGGTCTCCGGAATGAACAAAAGTAGGGAAATTGGGAAAACGCGAAATTTTATGGGGGTACCCCTGGAAAAAAAGTCGAAAAATTTAAAAACGATATTTAAGCAATGTTTGAATGAGGAAAGTCGCTTCTGGGTTCGCTCATTACAAAATGGTACTTTATTTCCTGATCGGATACAAATTGGCGGAGCTATGGTCTCCGGAATGAACAAAAGTGGGGAAATTGGGAAAACGCGAAATTTTATGGGGGTACCCCTTGAAAAAAAGTCGAAAAATTTAAAAACGATATTTAAGCAATGTTTGAATAAGGAAAGTCGCTTCTGGGTTCGCTGAATACAAAATGGTACTTTATTTCCTGATCGGATACAAATTGGCAGAGCTATGGTCTCCGGAATGAACCAAAGTGGGGAAATTGGGAAAACGCGAAATTTTATGGGGGTACCCCTGGAAAAAAAGTCGAAAAATTTAAAAACGATATTTAAGCAATGTTTGAATGAGGAAAGTCGCTTCTGGGTTCGCTGATTACAAAATGGTACTTTATTTCCTGATCGGATACAAATTGGCAGAGCTATGGTCTCCGGAATGAACAAAAGTGGGGAAATTGGGAAAACGCGAAATTTTATGGGGATACCCCTTGAAAAAAAGTCGAAAAATTTAAAAACGATATTTAAGCAATGTTTGAATAAGGAAAGTCGCTTCTAGGTTCGCTGATTACAAAATGGTACTTTATTTCCTGATCGGATACAAATTGGCAGAGCTATGGTCTCCGGAATGAACAAAAGTAGGGAAATTGGGAAAACGCGAAATTTTATGGGGGTACCCCTGGAAAAAAAGTCGAAAAATTTAAAAACGATATTTAAGCAATGTTTGAATGAGGAAAGTCGCTTCTGGGTTCGCTGATTACAAAATGGTACTTTATTTCCTGATCGGATACAAATTGGCAGAGCTATGGTCTCCGGAATGAACAAAAGTGGGGAAATTGGGAAAACGCGAAATTTTATGGGGATACCCCTGGAAAAAAAGTCGAAAAATTTAAAAACGATATTTAAGCAATGTTTGAATAAGGAAAGTCGCTTCTAGGTTTGCTGATTACAAAATGGTACTTTATTTCCTGATCGGATACAAATTGGCAGAGCTATGGTCTCCGAAATGAACAAAAGTGGGGAAATTGGGAAAACGCGAAATTTTATGGGGGTACCCCTGGAAAAAAAGTCGAAAAATTTAAAAACGATATTTAAGCAATGTTTGAATGAGGAAAGTCGCTTCTGGGTTCGCTGATTACAAAATGGTACTTTATTTCCTGATCGGATACAAATTGGCAGAGCTATGGTCTCCGGAATGAACAAAAGTGGGGAAATTGGGAAAACGCGAAATTTTATGGGGGTACCCCTGGAAAAAAAGTCGAAAAATTTAAAAACGATATTTAAGAAATGTTTGAATGAGGAAAGTCGCTTCTGGGTTCGCTCATTACAAAATGGTACTTTATTTCCTGATCGGATACAAATTGGCAGAGCTATGGTCTCCGGAATGAACAAAAGTGGGGAAATTGGGAAAACGCGAAATTTTATGGGGATACCCCTGGAAAAAAAGTCGAAAAATTTAAAAACGATATTTAAGCAATGTTTGAATAAGGAAAGTCGCTTCTAGGTTTGCTGATTACAAAATGGTACTTTATTTCCTGATCGGATACAAATTGGCAGAGCTATGGTCTCCGGAATGAACAAAAGTGGGGAAATTGGGAAAATGCGAAATTTTATGGGGGTACCCCTGGAAAAAAAGTCGAAAAATTTAAAAACGATATTTAAGCAATGTTTGAATAAGGAAAGTCGCTTCTGGGTTCGCTGATTACAAAATGGTACTTTATTTCCTGATCGGATACAAATTGGCAGAGCTATGGTCTCCGGAATGAACAAAAGTGGGGAAATTGGGAAAACGCGAAATTTTATGGGGGTACCCCTGGAAAAAAAGTCGAAAAATTTA
The DNA here is from genome assembly GCA_018153035.1 of Drosophila pseudoananassae pseudoananassae. NCBI lineage: Eukaryota > Metazoa > Arthropoda > Insecta > Diptera > Drosophilidae > Drosophila > Drosophila pseudoananassae. The sequence goes on from JAECXR010000024.1 coordinate 11,069,761, forward strand.
AAAACGATATTTAAGCAATGTTTGAATGAGGAAAGTCGCTTCTGGGTTCGCTCATTACAAAATGGTACTTTATTTCCTGATCGGATACAAATTGGCGGAGCTATGGCCTCCGGAATGAACAAAAGTGGGGAAATTGGGAAAACGCGAAATTTTATGGGGGTACCCCTTGAAAAAAAGTCGAAAAATTTAAAAACGATATTTAAGCAATGTTTGAATGAGGAAAGTCGCTTCTGGGTTCGCTCATTACAAAATGGTACTTTATTTCCTGATCGGATACAAATTGGCAGAGCTATGGTCTCCGGAATGAACCAAAGTGGGGAAATTGGGAAAACGCGAAATTTTATGGGGGTACCCCTGGAAAAAAAGTCGAAAAATTTAAAAACGATAGTTAAGCAATGTTTGAATGAGGAAAGTCGCTTCTGGGTTCGCTGATTACAAAATGGTACTTTATTTCCTGATCGGATACAAATTGGCGGAGCTATGGTCTCCGGAATGAACAAAAGTGGGGAAATTGGGAAAACGCGAAATTTTATGGGGGAACCCCTGGAAAAAAAGTCGAAAAATTTAAAAACGATATTTAAGCAATGTTTGAATGAGGAAAGTCGCTTCTGGGTTCGCTGATTACAAAATGGTACTTTATTTGCTGATCGGATACAAATTGTCAGAGCTATGGTCTCCGGAATGAACCAAAGTGGGGAAATTGGGAAAACGCGAAATTTTATGGGGGTACCCCTGGAAAAAAAGTCGAAAAATTTAAAAACGATATTTAAGCAATGTTTGAATGAGGAAAGTCGCTTCTGGGTTCGCTGATTACAAAATGGTACTTTATTTCCTGATCGGATACAAATTGGCAGAGCTATGGTCTCCGGAATGAACAAAAGTGGGGAAATTGGGAAAACGCGAAATTTTATGGGGGTACCCCTGGAAAAAAAGTCGAAAAATTTAAAAACGATAGTTAAGCAATGTTTGAATGAGGAAAGTCGCTTCTGGGTTCGCTGATTACAAAATGGTACTTTATTTCCTGATCGGATACAAATTGGCGGAGCTATGGTCTCCGGAATGAACAAAAGTGGGGAAATTGGGAAAACGCGAAATTTTATGGGGGTACCCCTGGAAAAAAAGTCGAAAAATTTAAAAACGATATTTAAGCAATGTTTGAATGAGGAAAGTCGCTTCTGGGTTCGCTGATTACAAAATGGTACTTTATTTCCTGATCGGATACAAATTGTCAGAGCTATGGTCTCCGGAATAAACAAAAGTGGGGAAGTTGGGAAAACGCGAAATTTTATGGGGGTACCCCTGGAAAAAAAGTCGAAAAATTTAAAAACGATATTTAAGCAATGTTTGAATGAGGAAAGTCGCTTCTGGGTTCGCTCATTACAAAATGGTACTTTATTTGCTGATCGGATACAAATTGGCAGAGCTATGGTCTCCGGAATGAACAAAAGTGGGGAAATTGGGAAAACGCGAAATTTTATGGGGGTACCCCTGGAAAAAAAGTCGAAAAATTTAAAAACGATATTTAAGCAATGTTTGAATGAGGAAAGTCGCTTCTGGGTTCGCTCATTACAAAATGGTACTTTATTTGCTGATCGGATACAAATTGGCAGAGCTATGGTCTCCGGAATGAACAAAAGTGGGGAAATTGGGAAAACGCGAAATTTTATGGGGATACCCCTTGAAAAAAAGTCGAAAAATTTAAAAACGATATTTAAGCAATGTTTGAATAAGGAAAGTCGCTTCTGGGTTCGCTGATTACAAAATGGTACTTTATTTGCTGATCGGATACAAATTGGCAGAGCTATGGTCTCCGGAATGAACAAAAGTGGGGAAATTGGGAAAACGCGAAATTTTATGGGGGTACCCCTGGAAAAAAAGTCGAAAAATTTAAAAACGATATTTAAGCAATGTTTGAATAAGGAAAGTCGCTTCTGGGTTCGCTCATTACAAAATGGTACTTTATTTCCTGATCGGATACAAATTGGCAGAGCTATGGTCTCCGGAATGAACAAAAGTGGGGAAATTGGGAAAACGCGAAATTTTATGGGGGTACCCCTGGAAAAAAAGTCGAAAAATTTAAAAACGATATTTAAGAAATGTTTGAATGAGGAAAGTCGCTTCTGGGTTCGCTCATTACAAAATGGTACTTTATTTCCTGATCGGATACAAATTGGCAGAGCTATGGTCTCCGGAATGAACAAAAGTGGGGAAATTGGGAAAACGCGAAATTTTATGGGGATACCCCTGGAAAAAAAGTCGAAAAATTTAAAAACGATATTTAAGCAATGTTTGAATGAGGAAAGTCGCTTCTGGGTTCGCTGATTACAAAATGGTACTTTATGTCCTGATCGGATACATATTGGCAGAGCTATGGTCTCCGGAATGAACAAAAGTGGGGAAATTGGGAAAACGCGAAATTTTATGGGGGTACCCCTGGAAAAAAAGTCGAAAAATTTAAAAACGATATTTAAGCAATGTTTGAATAAGGAAAGTCGCTTCTGGGTTCGCTGATTACAAAATGGTACTTTATTTCCTGATCGGATACAAATTGGCAGAGCTATGGTCTCCGGAATGAACAAAAGTGGAGAAATTGGGAAAACGCGAAATTTTATGGGGGTACCCCTGGAAAAAAAAACGAAAAATTTAAAAACCATATTTAAGCAATGTTTGAATGAGGAAAGTCGCTTCTGGGTTCGCTGATTACAAAATGGTACTTTATTTCCTGATCGGATACAAATTGGCAGAGCTATGGTCTCCGGAATGAACAAAAGTGGGGAAATTGGGAAAACGCGAAATTTTATGGGGGTACCCCTGGAAAAAAAGTCGAAAAATTTAAAAACGATATTTAAGCAATGTTTGAATGAGGAAAGTCGCTTCTGGGTTCGCTGATTACAAAATGGTACTTTATGTCCTGATCGGATACATATTGGCAGAGCTATGGTCTCCGGAATGAACAAAAGTGGGGAAATTGGGACAACGCGAAATTTTATGGGGGTACCCCTGGAAAAAAAGTCGAAAAATTTAAAAACGATATTTAAGCAATGTTTGAATGAGGAAAGTCGCTTCTGGGTTCGCTGATTACAAAATGGTACTTTATTTCCTGATCGGATACAAATTGGCAGAGCTATGGTCTCCGGAATGAACAAAAGTGGGGAAATTGGGAAAACGCAAAGCTTTATGGGGGACTCATGAAAAAAATTCGGAAATTCGATTTTGGAAAGTCGATAATAGAAGTATTACTATTACTATAGAATCTTATTCCATAGAAAATCATGGAGGTCCCTAGGTTGAAGGACCAAAAAAAAATTGCTTAGAAATGTAATCCTTATTTTTATATTATTATTATTATTATTTATAATAGGTTTGACGCGGTAGATGTTATAAACTTTGGACATTTAACCGAAAGGAATGACAGTGCCCATTCCAAGAGCCAGGATTCCAGCCAAGTTACATATGCCGCTTGGCTGCAAGAAGGCGGGAGCGTGGCAAGCGGCACTGGCTGATGCTGTGGAGGCGGTACTGCATTTCCGGCTGGGTCACCTTCTCGTAAAGCTTCTTCTTGGCCTCGGTGACCGTGTGAACGAGAACCCCATCGCCACCGTCGTCCATGTTGAAGGCCTCGCCCTCTGCGCACTCGGGACACTGCTGGGTCAGGACGATGTCGTTGAGATCCGTGGGCAGCTCGCATATCTTCTCGATCTGCTTGACCACGTAATCAAAACGTCCGTCGTCCTGGCGCTCCATCACATAAACGCTGGCGGTTATGTCTTGGATCCTCTGCTCGAGGAGCCGGCAGAACCGGTTGACATTAACAAGGCTCACGTGGGTGTGGTCTCCGAGGAGCTTTGTCAGGGGGGTGATGTCGATGGAGCACATTTCGCAGATGGTCTCCACGCCCTGGAGTAGATTCTCCAAGCGAGCGTCGTTGCTTTCCCGGGTCTTTTGCAAGTCTAGGTTGGATTCCTGCTTGGTGCGCACCTTTCCTTCCAGAGTAGTGATCTGGTCCAGCTGCTCCTGGAGGGTGTTGGTGTTGTCCTTTTTCAGGGCCACTATATCCTCGAAGAGTCGGTTTACAGAGTTGTTGAGCAGTGTGATATGGTAGCTCATCTCGTTTGCATAGTTGAAGAACGAATAGTAGAGACTCTCCTGCTGCTGGAACTTCCCGATCACCTCGTCCACATTGTTGGAGTCTGTGTACTCCAGGATCTTCTGCAACACAGAGTTGTATAGATTGATTTTCCTGTTATGTAGCCGCCGGAACTCGTTCCTACGCTTGTACTCCTTTGGCTGGAGGTCGGCCAGCTCCCGCGCCTTGGATTTGCACTGGAGGAAGGCCGAGTTGTCCCCATCGGCGGCCACTTTTCGCATGATGCCCTGCATCTCCACCCGCCGCAGCTCCTTCTCCTTTGCCTCGCGCTTGGCCAAAATGTCGATCTTCTCGTACACCTCAATGCATCCGTCGAACGTGTTCAAGGCGTACTCGATCAAATCGATGAGATACTTCTTGTCGCTGTTTAGCTTCAGCACCATTTTGGTGTAGGAATCGTTGAAGAAGGTGCGGTGGTTGAGGATGCGGATGAGCTGCTCGCGCAAATCCGCGTTGGCCGCCGTGAAGCCACACTCCTGCCTCATGCCCACCTCCAGTGAGTTCTCCAAGATGGTCAGCCTCTTCCGAGCCTTCCGCACATACGCCTGATGCTGCGAGTCGGGAACTGTCAGGCGATTCAGGTTGTAGATCTGCTTGTCCATGCGGCTGATCTCACGGTCCATATTATAGATGGAGGTCTTCAGGGAGTTGATGTTGTCCGAGAGAGTCTCCTGGCACTCAACGTGACAACGGATGTGCTCCAAGTAGCGCTCGTTACCTTTCTCATGGGTGGATCCACTGGCCACCCAAATCTGGGCCCTCAGGTCGTTCTTCTCCTCCTCTAGCTGGTCTATGGCCGTCTCGTAACTGGCCTCGATGATGGTCTCTTTACGAGACTTCAGCTTGCTAGAAAGGATCTTCTTGTATTCCCGCTGCCGCTTGCCCAGCTCCTTGTGCTTTAGCAGGTAGCCCTCAAGGAAGGCCCCCTTGTCGAACTGCACGACGTCATCCATGGCAATGGCGGAACACTATTTCTTGAATTTAATAAACCAAACAGGAACTTGTTAGTGTTACAGAAACGTGTTTGTGTAGTGTGTTCTGTGTGACATGAGGAAGTGTATGAGTCAAAACCCAAAGGGGGTTTTGATACTAATGATTTTGATTCTCATGGCAGGTGAGATTAATCAAAAAAATATTAATAGACCTTGTTAAAAAAAAGAATACACCTACAAATACATGTGTATATAAAACAACAAATACCATCTGATCACTAAAGGTTTCATGAAATACTTTCAGGTTTGGTCTTTTACTTGTCTAGTAAGTTTCAGTATGGAAGATATGTTTCCAACCCATAAGGACGAAACCGCCTAATAAAATCATAAACTAAATGTCAGGTTTCATTTATTTTTCAGTCTTAACTGAAAGTTGGTCTTCAGGATTCTCCTTATACTATCCAAAATTTCAATTAATTCGCGACATGAAACCATCTCTTGGATAGAGTATGAATCGTAGTCAAAAACATACATTTGTTTCAAATGACCTTCCCGACCTCGATTTCACACAACTCCTTTTCAAACGAAAAAGGATAAAAACCGTCGAGGTCCCTGGGAATAGTGTGACGGGGTGACCCACAGGAATACCAACATCCCGATAAATTTACATGCTCCTCTGGGCGGCCAAAAGACGCGACCGGGGCAGGCGGCACTGGCTGATGCTGTGGAGACGGTACTGGATCTCCGGCTGGGTGACCTTTTCGTAGAGCTTCTTCTTGGCCTCCTTGATGGTGTGCGGGTAGGAGAAGTCGCCGCCCTCGTCGATGTTCTGGGCATCCGTCTCGGCGCACTCGGGACACTGCTGGGTCAGGACTATGTCTGTGATGTGGGTGAGTCCTTCACAATTCTTAACCACCTCCCGGACAACGTAACCCATGGGGTTACCGGCTCGGCGCTCTTCTGCATAAACACTTGCCATCACGTTAAGCACCCGGGTCTCCAGGACCTTCAGGAAGCGTCTGAGATTCACCAGATTGACGTGAGTGTGGTCGCCCAGAAGGTCATTGAACGGAGAGGCGTCGATGGCGCAAAGTTGACAGATTGCCTCCACGCCCCCGAGTAGATTCTCCAGCTGGGTATCGTTGCGTTCTCTCACCTCGACAAGCACCATGTTGGATTGCTCCTTTGTCCGCACCTGGGCCTCTAGGCTCTCGATCTTCTCGAGCTGTTGCTGCAACGTGTCCTTGTTATCTCGGCGCAGATCTACAATGTCCGCCATAAGGTGATTCACGGAGTTGTTCAGCATCGTTATATGGTAGCTCATCTCGGTGGAGTAGTTGAAATAGGAGTAGTAGAGGCTTTCCTGGTCGTTGAACTTGGCTATAACCTCGTCCATTTTGAGGGAGTTTGTGAAGCGCAGCACCTTTCTCAGCACCGAGGTGTAGAGATTGATCTTCTTGCGGTGCATCGTCCGGAATTTCTCCCGCCTCTTGTACTCCTTTGGCTGGAGGTCCACCAGTTCCCGGGGCTTAGCCTTGCAATTGAAGAAGGAGGCGTTGACAGTGTCGGCAGTTGTTTTCCGCACCACCGCCTGGGCCTCCAAGCGGCGTTGTTCCTTCTCCTTCCTGGTTTGCTTGGACAGTTTATCGATCTTCTCGTACACGTCGATGCAGTTGTCGAAGGTGCTCACGGCGTACTCGATCATGTCTGTCATATACTTCTTGTCGCTGTTCAGCTTCTGGACCATTTTGGTGTAGGAATCGTTAAAGTTGGTGCGGTAGTTGAGGATCCAGATGAGCTGCTGCCTCAGATCCGCGTTCGTGGCCGCCATGGCACACTCTTGACGCACTGCCGTCTCGAGGGCGTCCTCCAGAAGGCTCATCTTCTTCCGCACCTCCCCCACATGCACCGTGTACCTTTCGTCGGGTACAGTATTCTGATTCAAGTGGTAGATCTGTTTGGACATCCTTCCGATCTCGCGTTCCACGTTGATGATGGACCGCTTCAAAGAACTGATGTCCACGGCGAGGTTCTCTTGGCACTCCACATGGCACCGAATGTTGTCCAAGTAGCGCTGGTCCTCCTTGCGATAAGTCGCGCTATTGGCCACCCAGATCTGAGCCCTCAGATCGTCCTTCTCCTCCTCCAGCTGGTTGTTGGACGTCAGGTAGCTGGCCTCTACGATCAGCTCCTTGCGGGTTGCTAGCTTGGTGGAGAGGATATTCTTGTACTCCCGCTGCCGTCTGCCCAGATCCCTGTGCTTGGCCAGGTAGTTCTCGAAGAACTGACTTTTGTCAAACTTTTCGGTATTGTCCATGGCCAGTGTTCTTCAGTTCCTCCAAAAGTAAGTGTATATTGTAAGTGTAGTGTTTGTGTGTGTGGGGGTTTTTTTTTTATTTTTTGGGATCGTGTTCATGGGTGTTTTGTGATTAGTTTGTGTGTGTCTGTTGTGTCGTGAAGAGGGTTGAGTTTACAATAAACTAATTTTCCAAGGCATCCTATTCCAAAGCATATAAATAGACAAATAATGCATATATTCCACAATACTAATGCATAATTTATAGTTAGTTATAGACTAGAAATCTTTCATTTAAATAGCTCTTTATTTGCGTGAGTTGCAGAACATGAGCACACATGTACTTATGTATGCACGTCTCGTGGTAACAAAAATTTAGTCGATGGTCGAAACTTAGTTTTGAAAAGTTTTAAAAAGTTTTTAAATTGTTTTCGTATTAATGGATTATCGAAATTGAAAATCCTACTGGTGAGATTATCATAATTCCATCCACGGTAACCTCAACGGAATGGTGGCCTAATCAACCATAGTCAGCAACAAATGACTAGGCCCAAGTTCAGTCCCAATCCCCGTTACCAAATGGATCGTTGAAAAGGCCAAGAAGCTGCTGGTTTCCGGTTCTTCCCGCCTCTACATGAACCGCTTCGAGGCCAGGAGACGGCAGCGGGGCAGGCGGCATTGGCTGATACTGTGGAGGCGGTACTGGATCTCCGGCTGGGTGACCTTTTCGTAGAGCTTCTTCTTGGCCTCCTTGACAGTGTGTGGGTAGGAGAGGTCGCCGCCCTCCTCTATGTTCTGGGCATCGGTCTCGGCACACTCCGGGCACTGCTGGGTCAGGACGATTTCGTCTAAAGGCGTCATTGTGTCGCAGACCTTCTCGGCGGTTTTGACCACATAGTCGAGGTCCTTGATATCCTTATCTTCACGCTCCTGGGCATAAACGGAGGCCAGCACCTCATAGACCCGGGTTTCGAGCAGCTTCAGGAAGCGCTTCAGGTTGACCAGGCTGACGTGATTGTGGTCGCCGAGCAGCACCATCAAGGTAGTCTTGTCCAGGTTGCACATCTTACATATGGCTTCCACGCCCTGCAACAGAGTTTCTAGGAGGGCCTCGTTGTAATCCCTAACTTCCGTCAGCTTCGAGTTGGACTCCTGCTTGGCAGCCGCCAGAGCCTCCAATTTGGCAATCTCCTCGACCTGCCACTGCAGGGAGTTGACATTTTCGTTCCTCAGCCTGACTATGTCCCGAAAGAGATGGTTCACCGAGTTGTTCAGCATGGTGACGTGGTAGCTCATCTCGTTGTTGTAGTTGAAGTAGGAGTAGTAGAGGCTCTCCTGCTGCTGGAACTTTTCAATGACCTCGGCCACGTTGCGGGACTCGGTGAACTCCTTGATCTTCTTCAGAACGGAATCGTACAGGTTAACCTTTTTGCGGTGCATCGTCCGGAACCTCTCCCTGCGCCTGTACTCCTTGGGCTGCAGGTCGGCCAGCACCCTGGGCTTGGCCTTGCACTCGAAAAAGGCCAAAGTATCCCCCTTGGATACAATTCTTCTCACCAGGCCCTGCATCTCCACCTTGCGGAGCTCTCCCTCCCGCCTGTCGCGCTTGGCCAGCAACTCGTTCTTCTCGAAGATCTCGATGCAGCTGTCGTAGGTGGATAGCGCGTACTCGACCAGGTCGATGAGATACTTCCTTTCGGAGTCCAGCTTCCTTATCATTTTGGCATACGAATCGTTGAAGAAGGAGCGTGTGTTCAGGATGAAAATGAGCTGCTCCCGCAGCTTCGCGTTCTGGGCCGTAAAGGCGCCCTCCATGCGGACACCCACCTCCAGGCTGTTTTCCAAAAGACTCATTTTCTTCCGCTTGTGCTGAACCTCCGCAACATACCGGTCATCGGGTATGGTCTTCAAACTGAGAGTGAACAACTGCTTGTTCATACGACCGATCTGCGTCTCCATATTGGCAATGGAGGTCTTCAGCGAACCGATGTCGTCGGCGAGATTCTCCTGGCACTCGACATGGCAGCGGATGAGCTTCAGGTAGCGCTCGTTTTCCTTTTTGTAGGTCCTGCCGCTGGCCACCCAGATCTGGGCCCTCAGCTCGTCCTTCTCCTCGTCCAACTGGTTGTTCGCCTGCTTGTAGCTGGCCTCCACGATAAGCTCCTTGCGAGACATCACCCTGCCGAACAGAAGATTCCGATACTCGCGCTGCCTCTTGGCTAGCTCCTTGGTCCTGACCATGTAACTCTCGAGGAAATCATGTTTGGGAAACTTTGTGATGTCATCGTCCATGATGGCACTACTCTATTCCTTTCAGTTTCCAAAGGATGAGTTTTTAGTGGTATATGTGTGTAAGTTTAGTTTAGAAGGAGTGTGGAGTATTATGTTGTGTGTTCCTTGGAAGTGTCTGATAGTCTGTCGAACTTTTATAGATGTATGTATGAAGTATAGTGCAAAGAATAATGATTAAGGAATAATGATTTTTTCTATTTTCAAACTTTTAGAAAGAACTCATAAAAAAAACATTCAATTCCAATAAAACATTTTTTTTTTTATTTTTAAATCTAATAACTTTTATAATTTTTTCGGGGATAGTTTCTGATCTGCATTCTTGTTGTATGGCAACATAAATTTGGTGGTTAATATTTTTTTTGCATACTAATGCATGCCGAAAAAGACAAAACCCTGTTCCGAAATAAGCTATAGTGTTGTCCAAAAATATATACATAGAAATCCTTTAAAAAAAATCCTTAAAAATTCCACCTCAAGGCAACCTAGTTGACTGCCTCGGGAGAATTACAATTTTGGATGAGAGTATAAAAAGCCTCAGGCTTTAAAACTGGCTGATCAGAAAAGAAAAGGAACCGAAACAGGAGGATCCGGTGACCAAGCCGGAGATTAGGCATTGCGCTTGGCGGCCAGAAGACGAGAGTGCGGTAGGCGGCACTGGCTGATGCTGTGGAGACGGTACTGGATCTCCGGCTGGGTGACCTTCTCGTAGATCTTCTTCTTGGCCTCCTTGATGGTGTTCGGGTAGGAGATGTCTCCGCCCTCGTCGATGTTCTGGGCGTCTGTTTCGGCGCACTCCGCACACTGTTGAGTTATCATTATGTCGTCCAGAGGAGTGAGGTATTCGCAGACTTTGTACACCTCCCTTACTACGAACGAGCGATTCTTCGATTCCCGCTCCGTGGTGTAGACACTGGCCACCAGATTGTAGACCCGCGTCTCGAGCAGCTTCAGGAAGCGCTGAAGGTTGACCAGGTTGATGTGGGCATGGCTGCCCAGCAACGGGGTCAGAGGAGAGCGGTCCATCCGGCACATGTCGCAAATGTTCTCCACGCCCTGAAGCAGCCCTTCCATCTTACTATCGTTTTGCTCTCGCATCGTCTGGATACCCATGTTTTCCTCTTCCTGATTCTGCACCTCGTTCTCTAAATTGGAGATCTCGTCCAGCTGGTTTTGCAGTGTGTCGTTCTTCTCATTCCTCAGATCGACTATGTCTTTGTACAGATGATTGACGGAGTGGTTGAGCAAAGTCACGTGGTAGCTCATCTCGTTGTTGTAGTTGAAGTAGGAATAGTAGAGGCTCTCCTGGTCGTTAAATTTTTCGATGACCTCATCGACCTTCTTGGAGTTTGTGAACTCTTTGATCTTTCGAAGGATCGAGCTGTACAAATCCACCTTCTTGCGGTTCTTCTCCCGGAACTTCTCCCGCCGCTTGTACTCCTTGGGCTGGAGGTCGGCCAGTTCCCGGCCCTTACCCTTGCACGAAATGAAGGCAGAGGTGTCCATGTCGGCGGCCATGTTGCGGTGAACCGCCTGCACCTCTAGGCGGGCGTTCAGCCCCTCTCGAGCGTTCCTCTTCCGCAACATTTCGAATTTTTCGTAGACCTCGATGCAGCCATCGAAGGTGGTGAGGGCGTATTCGATCAAGTCGAGCATGTACTTCTTGTCGCTGTTCAGCTTCTTGACCAGCTTACTGAAGGACTGGTTGAAGAAGGTGCGGATGTTCAGGATGCAGATGAGCTTCTCCCTGAGCGCGGCGTTCAGAGCCGTGAAGGCGCCCTCCTGGCGCACTCCCACCTCCAGGTTGTTGTTCAGGATCTCCATGCGCTTGCGCTGCTTAAAGACATAGGCCATGCGCCGGTCGTCGGGAGTGGTCTGCAGATTCAGGCTATACAACTGGCGGGCCATGCGGCCGATCTGCACTTCCATGTTGGTGATCGATGTCTTCATGAACTGAATGTCCTCATAGAGGTTCTCCTGGCACTCCACGTGGCAACGAATCAGGGCCAGATAACGGTTATTTATCTTCTTATAGCATGTACTGTTGGCCACAAAGATCTTGGCCTTTAGTTCATCCTTCTCCTCCTTCAGCTGCTCAATCGACCTCACATAGCTGGCATCGACGATGGCATCGTTCCGGGTCTGCAGCTTGGTGGTCACAATATTCACGTAAGCCCGCTGCCGTCTTCCCAGCTCCTTGTGCTTCAGCAGGCAGCTCTCCAGGAAGGGGAATTTGTCGAATTTTTCGATCTCATCATCCATGTTGTTCTCTCAAGTGAAAGAAAATGTGTACCCAGGTTTGGTGTTCTTTGGATATGATTATTGTTTCGGCAAGTGTTTTGAATCTAGAATCTATTTTGATATTGGCATATATTTTGGGTGGAGTTGTTCTCAAGGCACTAGTGATCCAAATTAAAATGTTTGAATAAAAAAAAGTTGAAAGCTCAGTTAGGTTCGAATTAGACTCTTCATACCGCCTTTCATATGGTAAAAACAAGAAAGGAAACCCTTGCAACCGGATATATATCGAAAAAATCAGATACAGTTAGCCGATCCTTATGAGAATATCATAATGGAACCAATCCATTACAAAACAAAATCCAAAAAAAAAGTCCCAAACTTCTATCTAATATCGCTAACCATACAGCATATGCTGTTATCTAATAAATCTGCAAAGCTTCCTGCAAATGAAAATCTCCGGATATATGCGTAGTTATGTCACTATAAAACGTCATATCTCCGTCGTTTCATTTGAAAACATTTCCGATTGTTCAGTTGTATGGCAGCTATAGGATACAGTCGGCCGATTCTTATAAAATGCTCATATCAACTCAGGAGGTGATACTGATCAATAATATATATTCTTTATAGGGTCGGAGATGTCTCCTTATCTGCGTTGCACACTTTTGACCAAAATTATAAAACCCTCTGCAAGGGTATAAAAAAACATTGAAATTTTTACAAAGAATTGTAATTTAATATAATAATTTTAAACCATTCTCTTATAACCTCATACAAAAATCGTAAACATGCTATACAGAAGTCACTGCTGAGAAATGCCAGAACTCTCTAACGCGTTAAAGATTTTGAAGGTTGACCAGATATAGGCGGCCTTGCGGAGGTCGTTGCAGAGGGCAAACTTGTTGGCCACCTGCTTGATTCCACGGGCCGCCGATTCCATTACAGTTTGGAGAGCCGCATCCACAATATCCGCCTCCGTGGTGCACTCGCGCATCTTCTTCAACTTCTTGTTGGGCTTGATCTCGGGCTGAAAAGGGGATGGAGAATCTTAGATGAAGTTCCTTGAGGATATCACGAATAACTCACGAATTCTCCATCGCCACATTCGTTTAGCGACTGATTGATGGAGTTGAGAGTCTCCGTGATAAGTTCCGAGGTAGTCTTGGAGTTCATCTTGCCGTAGGACACATGGTTGATGTTCTTCAGGTACTCGAAGTAGGAGACTGTTACCCCGCCAGCATTGCAGTAGAGGTCTGGCACCAGCAGCGCTCCCTTCTCCAGCAGGATTTTCTCCGCGGCTGGTGTCGTGGGTCCATTGGCTCCCTCCAGGATCAGCTTGGCCTTGACGTTGCCGGCGTTCTCGGTGGTGAGCACTTTCTGGGTGGCACAGGGCAGGAGAATTTCGCATTCGGCGGTCAATAGGTCTTCGCTAGTCTCCTCGGCCTTAGGATATCCTTTAATGGACTTCTTTTCAGCCACATAGTCGAAGAGGTCCTGCGGGGATAAGATGGTGTATTAAACCCAGTCGTTTTCGAAAAATTCCACCTACTTCAATGTCAATGCCATCGTTATTCTTTATCGAAACATCAAACTCCTTAATCCCAATCACCTTGGCACCAGCTTCGTGCACAAACTTGGCCGCGAAGGAACCCACATTCCCGAATCCCTGGACAATGCATCGCTTGTCCTTCCACCCCGTCTTAAAACCTATCAGATCCATCCACTCCTTGTCCTGAACGAATAGATCGCCGGACTTCCAAACGCCCCTGCCTGTGGCCGAATGGCGACCATTAATCCCGCCCACGTGGACCGGTTTTCCCGTCACAATGGCCAATGCGTTAATGTCCTTGTAGCCGAAGGTTTTCGAGTATTGATCGACGATCCAGCTCATTTCTCTTGGACCGGTGTTCACGTCCGGAGCCGGCACATCGATGCCCGGACCGATCATGTTGCGCTTGAGCAGCTCCATAGTGTAGCGACGTGTGATCGTTTGCAGCTCGGACACGGCATACTTCTTGGGGTCCATTCGGATGCCCCCCTTGGATCCGCCGTAGGGAAGGTTGACGCACGCGCACTTAAAGGTCATGATAGCGGCCAGGGCCTTCACCTCACTCTCGTCCACATCCATGGCAAAGCGAATCCCTGTGGAAAGTATTACCATTTAAGATCGAAAGCCGGAATCACAAAATCATTTCAAAGTACCGCCTTTGAGAGGCAACCGATGACGGACGTGGTGGGCCCGGTAGCCAGTGACGATCTCATAGTTGCCATCTTGACGAATGATGGGAAAGTTGACCTCCACCGAGGTGGAGACGCTTCCTATGAGGTTCAGAATGGCACTGACTCGGGCCTTGCGCTCTTCCGGCTTCATGTGCGTGTACTTCTCCATGCTCTCGATCAGCGCCGGTTCCATGGCCTGGGCCGCCTTGTGGTAGTAGTAGAGCACCATGGCTGAGAACTCCGGGTCCGCGTCGGTCTCCACCTTCTTGAGGTGTTCCGGCATTTTGTGCTCCCATCGGACCATCATGGGGCCCCAGGGACGCACAAGGCTTCGCATTCCAAAGACACTCTTTGTCAGATGCCTCAACATAATGGAACCGCAGAAGATGTTATGTTTTTGGTTTTTCTATGTAATACGAATTTTGGAGCCCCAAAGTATATTTTTTAGATTTTTAAGATTTTAAATTTGATGATACTATTTCGGAAATGTTACACATTAGTCAAAGACAGGTTTGTTAGATTGATAGCGATTCTGAGTTTTCAAATTGACGTTTCTTTTATTGTTTGTATCATTAGCAATGTTAATCGATAACTCTAGATTAAAACGTACGCTCTGTATAAATACAATAGTTTAGAATTGCTCTACAAAATGTATGTGGTTTTTTTTTAGATCGTAACTTTACGTAATACGTGGCTAAGCATCTAGGAGCTAGACTTAAGTAGTTAATAGACATAAAAATACACATCAACGCGCTTAACAGCTAACTATGGGAGTCTATAGAGCCTAGGTCCTACAAGTACGCCTAGGGGCTAAAACAAGGAGTTCACAAGGAGTGTCCTGTCGTTCTACGTTTAAAACTTTTGGGATCGCACGGAAGCGCACAAGATGGGTTGCGAGTTGCGGGAAAAGATAGAAAAAACTCGTGGCTTGGAAGTTGGAAAACTTAGTTGTACCAGTAGCACAGATTACACAGATTATACAATATAAATACTAGAGACCTACTTATATCATCTTCATCAGCCTGCCTTCCATATATACATGCATGATTTTTTATTTGTTTTTTTTTTGTTGAAATGTTTCTGGTGCCCCGTGCGGGTAAAATGATTATTTACGTACATATAACAAAATGTTGCGCTCTAATATCACTTTTGGGGGGGACACATGCTTTATGGCCTCTAACAATGTTCGATTCTTGCCGCAGACATCATTCGCATTGCACACAGAACTTCACAATGATTCGTTCTCTCTCAACTCTTATTATTTCTTTACTGGTAACCTCTTGCTCCACTTAAAGCTAACTCTGAAGTATTTTAAATTAATTTCAAATTAATTCAAAAGTCTAATTTTTACACGATAATTACAAGCAAGTTGGGGAGGGGATGGTTTTGGATTTTCGGGTTTCTTGGGGGTGTTGGGCTTTGGGTGGGTAATCTCGTAGCAAGATCGCAGATCGGGGGCTGCTGCTTAAAAGCTAACATCACGCTTGGTAAACAATAACGCTCGAAAGTATTTTTTGCGGCTGGTGGTTGAGTACAATCCGGCTGGGGGGCAGCTCACACTCACACGGGAACTGCCGTCACCCAAGTTGGGCAGCTTCACTGCTGCTCGTGGACTAGTCCACGTCCTTCTTCTCAATCTTAAGATCATATTTGGCCACAAGTTCCTCCGGCGTGTGTCTGCAGAATAAACGAGAAGATTAGTTTCTTGAGGTCGATCTTGTTAGATTTCTTAACTTACCCAACTAGATTCTGGAGATCACAGACGAAGCGGTAGACATAGCGTTTTCCAGCCGTCTTGTGGATGATGTTTTTGTCGTAATAGTAACGCAGGCCCCGACTCAGCTTCTCGTAGTTCATCTTGGGCTTGTTCTTCCGGATGCCCCAGCGACGAGCCACCTAAAGGGAGAGGATATCGCATAAGAAAAAGATACAAGCAAGCCATAAAAGTCGTCCTTACCTCGTCCGGGTCCGTTAGCTTGAACTCCCAACCGTCGCCCGTCCAGGAGATGAAGCTCTGGCACGTTTTGTCCAGGAGCAGCTCCAGCAGGAACTGCCACAGCTGGATAGGACCGGAGCCCGTGAAGCACGGCACTCCGCCCTGCGTCGTGTAGCCTCCTAGCAGGCCCTTGTCCAGACCCAGAGTGCTCATGTACGCCGCCGGGTGTTGGTGGGAGTGGGCTGCTCCCCACTGGTCCATGCCCGTGGGCTGGACACCCATCTGGAAGGACTGGGCGTCGTAGGGCGTGAACTCTGGCGCATAGCCGTCGTGGAAGCGTCCCCGGCCGTAGGCGCCATAGAACTCCGAGCTGCTGTCCATGCCGTAGCCGTTGCTGTTGCCGGAGCTGCCATTGCCGCCACTGCCCGGACCGTTGCCTCCGCTGGAGGCCTGGCTCTGGTGCTCCTGTGCCGAGATCGTGCTGTGATAATCGCTGTCATCGCCGCCTCCTCCCACGGAGCTGCCGCCGCCCCCCGCGCCACTTGTGTAGGCGGCCAGGTGGCTGGGCAGGCCGTAACTGCTGAGATCCGTGGGATCGTTCTGGTTGCCCCCGTAGGAGCTGCTGCCGCCGTTCTGGCCGGTTCCCGGCTCCTCCTTCAGCTGGTGTTGATAGATTGCCGCCATGGCGGCCATGTAGTTGATGTTGTTGTTGTTATTATTATTATTGTTGTTGTTGTTGCTGCCCGCATTGGCATTGTTGGTGGCGCTGTTGTTGCTGTTGTGGCTGCTGCTGTTTGCGTTACTGCTGGCGTTGTTTTCGTTGTTGTTGCTATTTTGTTGTACAGCGGGCGGTAGCATGGAGTTGTTGGTGTTGTTGCTGTTGGTGCTGTTGTTGTTGCCGCCGCTATTGTTGTTGTTGTTGCCATTGACATTCGGTTGCTGCTGCTGTTGTTGCTGCGATTGCTGCGGGGGCGGGCTGTTGTTGCTGCGATCATGAGTGTTGCTGCTGTAGCCTGTGAGCGGAAAAGAATATGGAAATAATTGGATTAGAATTGATAGCTTCAAGGGGTGATAATACGGGTTAAGTGAAAGAGAATCTGGGCTTGCAAAACAATAAAGATCTTATTAAAAACATGAATGTTTCTTCTTCAAAATCAATGTAGTTTCTATCCTGCCTCCATACTATAAATTCCCAATTTTAAGAAATATCCGAGTGAGTAATTCTATTTATTTCTTAAGCAGGATAGTCTTTTCTTATATCTCCAATTCTTAATCCCTTCTTGGAATGAATTACCTTTAGAGATACAAAATTTCTCATGGAAAAATTAAACACCTTTTGCCGTTTTTTCTCACGCCAACACTTTGGCCGTAAATTGCTAGCAATTTCAATTAAATCGCGTTCATTAGAAATGGGGCGTCCCTCTCAATCGAGCAGAAGACTTCGAAAACCAATCAAAATCACGGCCCATACACTACCACAGACGCAAGACACACGCACACAGATGCACTCGCATACCACCACCACCACACCAATCCCAATCCCGACATCTAATGGTCTTTCGGGGAGTGAGTGAGTGTGGACGCCACACATTAATTGCGAATACAGAGAAACTTAACACATTTCCAGCGAGTGTGTGTGGGTTGAGTATCTGTGGGATTGAAAACCTGTTGAGGCATACCGATACACAGACACACTCGTGCGGTATTGCCATCTCCCTCGCTGGCAAAGCAAAGAAATAAAAAGCTTTCGTTTGGCTTCCCATTCGCTCGCTGGCCGCTTGCTGTGTACTACTGCGCAGATACAGATACAAAGATACAGATACAGCCGCCCCCCGTTGGCTGGCGAAAAAGAGTTGGCAGCGCTGCGCTTAGGTGCCGCCTCCCGAGAGATCAGGAGAACGTTCAATAAGACAGCATCTCTCGCATCCGCATCCCGAAAGGCATCCCTTCCACCAACTAGCCCCGCCAACAAGGCACTTAATTGTCAAATACTTATCGTCTAATCTACACCCCGTCCCACAACAGAAACCTGTTGCGTGTTTGCCACTCAAACACTTAAAAACGAATTAAGTTACGAATTTAATTATGCTTCTTCTGGCCTGCTGATTTTCACACCCCAGCACACCAGGAGAAGAGCCAGCCATCTCGGCAAACCAACCCAGCAATTGTAATTAAAAGTACCACCATTTGAAGTTGGTAAATATTTGACAAGGTGTGGACGGTGTGGAAGGAGGAGGACTGAGGTGTCGGGGTCACCCCGGAGGAAGTCTGTGTACCTGAACTGAAGAAGTTGACATCCGAGTCCGTGTAGTAGGCATTCGCATCGCCGCCCACGAAGGGCGCAATGTCGTTGAAGTACCCCAGTCCCAGGGAGGCAGCCGTGGAGCTGCTTAGAGCCCCCACCAGACTGCTGCTGGCCGATCCTGCTCCTGTTCCTGGGCCAGCTCCTGCTGCCGCTCCTCCGAAACCGCTGGAGGAGGAGCCACTCGAACTAGAGCCGGAGGAGGTGGTGTTGGAGGCGCTGCCCGTACTGCCGCCGGACAATCGATGGTGTTGCTGTGGGGATCCGTAATGCTGCTGGTGATGTTGCTGCTGCTGCTGCTGTGGCTGTTGCAGTTGTGGGTGGTGGGGCTGCTGCTGTTGCAGCTGATGGTGCTGCATTAGCGGTTGCTGCCCCAGTTGCTGATGAGGATGCAGGTGGTGCGTGTGCGGATGGTGGTGATGATGATGCTGAGCCAGATGATAGCTCGGATAGTTCTCGTAGCTCTGCAGGACCATGTTGTTGCTGGCTGCCTGTTTGTAGTTAAAGTTGGGTGCCGTTTGGCTATTGTTGTTGCTGGTGCTGCTGGTGGCAAAGTGTTGCTGTTGCTGCTGGAGGAGCTGCTGCTGCTCCTTGTGGCTGTCCAAGGCGTTGGCGGCACTGATTATGGTGGCATTCCCTAAAAACGCAGAGGGCGGCATTTCTTCGCTTCAAGTTGATCGATTCTCAAAAACGGAAACTCCACCTCGCTGGTCAAAGTGCACGTCATTGACTCGAGAACTGTGCCGGGAAATCTGCGGGATCAACTCTCCGAATCCGTTGTCACAATTCTGTTCTGTTCTGTCAATTGTGGCTTATGCTGGTGGTACTTGCGCTTGTATTAAAATTGATTTCACTTTTGGTTTTTGAGTATTGCCTCGGAGGGTGGATACTACACTATGTATATTTTAATTTTTGCACTGTCAGGCCCAAACACAACACACACTCACACTCGATATTTGGCTGTTGGTTTGTGGTTTATGATTTTTGGTTTGCCGGGCACATGCGGGTCCTAATCAATTGGATTGCCCGCTGGACAATTGATAAGTTTTAATAAACAAGAGGTGTCTGGGGACCTATGCATGTGGGCGATGTGGACACTCGAAGAATTCTTCGCTTAGTTTGCTTTAATTTTTAGTTGCTGCGGCAATCACTTGTGTTGTCGGTCGTGTACTTGCGGAATTTTAATCTGTTCACACACTGTCGCGAATTCTTAGCACTTTTATGTTGAAACTAATTTCCATTAATTCACGCCTCCGGTCGTTGATAAATTCCATAAATAAATGCGCATATATCGTACATTGTTTCCATTCCGCGCCAACAATCAGCTCACTGTTGTTTCTGATTTATTAAATTCTTTTTGGGTTTTTATCGTTTCAGCGACCCTTTGTACGTATTTATAAATTGTATTTCTGCGCGCGCGATAAAAGAACACTGCGAGCGAGGCGATACAAGCGATTCAAACGATCCAAACGATCCAAGCGGCGTATGAGCGATTTTGTATCTTACAGTTGCGCTACCTTCGACATCCGTTCAAGAAGTGAAGTTGCTTTGAAGTTGCACTCGGGTTGTTGCCTGTTCGCCGCTGGCCGCTCGTCGGCTGCTCGCTCTCTTTCCCGCTCGGCTGTGCGTTTGTGTGGGAGAGCGGTGGTCGGGTCGGCGTTCGGACGTTCGGCTCCAGCACATTGCGGCACACACAGCGTCGGGTTACAGATACAGATACACAGATACACGAGTGTGTGCCAATGGCAAATAATAATAATCGAGAATACTTTCACAGGGTGTTTCTCCCGACCGGAGACCCGACCTCTCTCTTTCCCACACATTCTCCCCACTAGTGCCAGCTTAGTGCCAGCCACTAACCAAAAACGAAGGAGACTCCAGAGACCCTGGGCTGCTGCGCATTTAAAAAATTAAGAGTTCGAGACCATTTCGAGATACAACTTGTTGATTTGGAAATAATTTACACAGTACAGTTTCTCCGGCCCGAAATTGGCTTTTCAGATCATTAACGACGCCAACTCGTCAGCAAATCACAAAGCAGCCAGCCAGCCCGCCAGCTAGCCAGCTAGTCGAAAGAAACACAAAAAAGATACAAATGTATCTCGACCATAATGATCGAGTGGGCAGTAGCGACGGCAGCCCCAGCACATCATCATCAACTGTATCTCACAGATACTAGCATAATGATCCAATATGGGATTGGCTGCCACATCAAACACACACACACACACGATGAGATCATGCCAAAAAAATAAAAAAAAATTAAAAAAAAAAACAAAACTTAAAAATTAGTTAACTATTACGAGCCAAAGGCGTATGTACGTGTCTTCTTCAGATACACAATACGAATTATATAAATAGTATTAGTTTGGCGTAAAAAATAATAAAAAAATGTGGGCGAAAAAAAATGGTGGCCAGCTGGGGAAACGTGTTTTGGGGCATTTTTTCCGCCGTCCGCCAGCCAATGACAGTTTGGTGTGGAGCTCTATGGGATTTTTGGAGCGATTTCGGGCGAAGTGATCGCAGAACGTGTAATGCCAAAAGACACGTTTCCCCCTGGCCAAGATACATTTGTGAATATGCTTGCCCCCCTATGTTGGTTATCAGGTTTCCAGTGTGTTATCACGGCTCTATTGATTCCCGGCCGACTGATAGCTACCAACTGCAATGGCCCTCAAGTGGTTTCCTGGAAAAGTTTCTCGTGCATGCACCTCCAGCTGATAAAGCACAAAATTGCGGGGAGGTGGGGTGTATAGCAGGGGGTGGAGTTGTTGCCAATTTAACGGCATACATAATAAAATAACGAATAAGGAAGGCAACCCGAAAAAAAAACTCCAAAATTATACAAAAACAGCTGTTGACCATGTTGGGGTTCCGGCCACAAAAGGATCGCTTAGTTGGGCCTCTTCTGTTTTTTTTTTGGCCACTTAAGAATTCCGGTAGCACACGCCAGACAAAAATAATAATAATCGTATAATGTAAAATAAGTTTTCAAAATATTTTCGGTTTTCGTGAGCTTCTGTCTTGTCTTTCACCATTTTTTTCCTCTTTGATTTGGCTGCGTAAAGTGCCAAGAACAATAGACAACTAAAACCAAAAAAAATATAAAAAAAATAAGCGGAAATACAAAAAACCGGAGAAAGAAGAAGCACTAGCGGCAGCTGGGGGGACTCTGGCTGAGGGAGAGTCGGAAAGAGATGGCTGATGCGCCTCGCTTACGACCATTTCCGGTTGAAGCACGTGCGCACAGCACATATGTACATGTATGATGTAGTTACCGAAGAGGAGCGTAACCCGGGCCCCTCCTACTCCGTTCCACCCCTCCAGCTCCGCCCCAGCCAGGCCCTAACCCGATGAAAAGCCACCACCGAATCCCGAATACCCGAAAACCAATCACAACCTCATAAAACCGGCGACACTTCTGCCAAAGAGACAAAAAACACTCGGAAAACAACAATGCCCGGGCTCGGCGAAGATGGCATATCCTACTTGCCCAAAACGCACACGTTCGCCGCCAAGGGTTAACACGACAATTATCATCCCGGGCATGAATACCAAATGAGTATGTTGGTGTGTGCCAAAGGAACGGGCCCAAGCACACAAAAAAGGAGCAAAATGGAAGAGGCACACATATCTTCACTTGAATTTCAATTAAAACTTGTTTCACACACAAAAGGATTACACATTTAATGCAATAACGCTTCAGGAGGATCGGGAACGGGAACGGGATCGGGATCGGGATCGGGAGGAGTTGCAGGAAGCGCCTACGGAAAGAACAAAGACGCCAGCTCGCAATGAGAGAAGAAATAGAGTCCTGCGAAGGATGCTTAAGATGGCTAGAACAGCTGTCGGCTGACACTCGAGAGCCTCGCCATTCAATTGATATCAAATTAATGTGAGCCATCCATGGAGGATGGGAAGGATCGGGATTCTTTTGAGGAGCATCTACAACTCTAGATGCACGTGTGCAAATTGCACTGCCGTGGAATTCCCCGTGGGCTTTGTTGGCTGCAGGCACTTCCGGTCGGTGCCCCAACCATCTCTGTCGCGCTAATGTAAATCGGATGTCAAATGCATTGCGCGTGAGGCATATCAATTAAAAGAGGGAGACGGCAGGCGAAGGTAGGTAGGCCGCGAAAGAGACGGGGCGAACCTGTTAGAAGACAAGCCAACATAAATAAATAAACTGTTAGGCTGGAAAACGGAAGGAAATCGTAAACACAGGCCAGTAGTTGTGGCTGGATGTTGCTGATGTTTTGACACGCATACTATCATAATTGCAGCTGCCCCGTGATTTTCCCCCACATTCTTCTGCCCACTGCCCACCTGTTCTCGCTGAACGACAGAGCGAGATAGACTACTGGGGCTGGTGTTCTTCTGAAGCTGCTGCTTCCGTGCAGGGGGCCAAGAATAATATCAATTTTCTATGTAAACCCAGCTCCATTCTGTCGCTGCAATTTCAGGTTCGAGAATATCTGCATTTTGACAACAAAATAAACAGATGGAACGGCAGCAGAAGTCTCTGAAGAGCTCTGGCTTGATTGTTGGGAGCTGTAAACAACACACACTAAATCCAAACAACAACAATAATCATAATAACGCTCTGGGATGCGTTTCACAGCTCCTTACTACTGGCAGCAGGAGAGAGCGGAAATGAAACCAGATACTTTGATAGCGACGCATGTGGCACAGCTCCAGTCCCAGTCCCAGTCCCAGCCTTGAGTTGCAAAGAAGTGGCCTGGTGCTGGGGGCAGGGGGCAGGGGATCTGGGGAAATCGAGTTCCAGATGATACACATGTATTGATATGCACTTATCGATCTTGATTAAGCAAAACGCTGCCAAGTGCTCTTGATCTTGATTTGTATCTTCTTAGATTGCTGAAGTAGGATATGATCCTGCAGATGCTGAATGGAGGAGAGCTCTGAATGCCGGAGATGTCATTGATCTGCATCTTGATGGAAATCGATCAAAGGCTGTCTGAAAGCCGAGAAGTTTATAGTCTATCTCCAACGTTGTCCATCTACTGTTTGGTGACTTTTGTGCGAAAATGAGACACTATCTGACGGGGCTGCGGAAATCAGAGCTCACAGATCAGAGAGACAGGTGTATCTAGATTAAGGATCAAGTTCGTGAAATTAGCTGATCGGGATGGGGAAAAATGGTTGTATGAAAGCTAGGAATATACCGGAAGTCAACATATTTAATATATTCAGGGATCTGGTTAAGTGATTTAATTTAAAAATCATAAAGCAAGGGAATCCCTTGGTGGAAACCTGCCCTTCCAAACCGGAAATGATGAGGCTGCCCATTGAGTGATCTTCAATCAGAACTCCTTCCAGTCAAGGATCTTTCTTCCCTTTGTCAGATGTGCTGCGGGGCGAACAGTTGGCCAGAACAGAGAGTGACTCGCTAAATGGCTCATTTATGGCCGATTCCCACTGCGCCCCGAAATGTGGCATGCGGTCACCTCGGTGGAAGCGGAGTATGCAACAGCAACATTGCTGCCAGAGTACCGCAAAGCACAAACGAATGAACCTGAACTCGAATATACATATGTAAGGGTGAGGGAGAGGGCGAGGGAGAGGGCGAAGGGTAAGCAGCGGGGGTGGGCAAGCAGCGGAGGTTGCCGAGCAACTCAAGCGGCTGACATTTAGAGAATTCTGCACCTGTCCGACTATCACCATGCCAACAAAAACAACAACACCGCACACAAAACTGCGTGCGTCGTCAGCATTTCGGACAGCGACAACATGTGTGCCATATAGCCCCGATGAAAGACAGAGAGGGGCGAGGGAGACCAGAAAGGGACAGAGCAGAGCCAGAGGCGGCGGGCAGGAGGGATCTGCGAGGAACAACTGTTGTGCTCCGCTGCTCTTTAAATTATATCTCTTTTTTTTTTTTTTAATTTTTTCTTCAAAACCACACAGGGCACAAAATACTTAAACTTTAAGATTGAAATCGAAAGAAAATAAATATATTTTTACCGTTATCTTATAACCTTATATCTCATAAAAGGTTACTTTCTTGGAATTTAAAAATGATTTCGGAGCATTATTTGTGGAAGAGAATACTTGAAAGTGACCACTTTTAAGGTTGATTTTTGAGAAACGTTATTTTTTAAATAAAAATAAGATAAATTTTCTCAGAGTGTAATTATTCCAGGGTCAGATTGTAAGGGCTCACACAGCACACATACACACACACACAGATACATCGCCCACACAATATCCGAGTGTGAGAAACTGCAGGCAGCCTGTGCTCCTGCCGCCTTCCTTCTTCCTTTTTCCTACCTTGTTCCTTATCTGGTGTTTACCCCCGAGGCGAACAAGATGCAGTCAAGCGATATTGGGATATTAGAATGCCCAGGACCCGATCTCGATGGTGAAGATCGGGCTACCTGCAGGGCCACTTTGGGCCTGTTTGCCTAATTTACTTGTGCCCTCGTCCTCGGAGGGGCATTGTGTTGCAGGAGTTTCGAGTTTTCATTCATAAAAGCAGAAAATCTCTGTGCGGGGCTAGGGATTTTCAAGGTGCATCGATACGGAACTAAAGGAAGTAAATTACCGGATGTTGTCTACTCATTTGCTTGTTGTTCTTTTTTTGCCATCTTGGCCATTCATTTCGTATTCCTTTGCTTTGATTCATCGAAATGTCCTGGGGCTCGGCCTTTGTCGACGACCTTGCTGCTTGTTGCTCATTTCAGTTTCGTCCTTTTTTTTTGTAGTTTTTCGTTTGAAACCGAAACCAAAACGAAAAGGAACAAAGTGAAATGAATGCAAGCCAATAAAACATTTTGCCAATCCCAGGGATACACTTAAGGGAGTGGGAGTGGGAGTGGGAGTGGGACTCGGAGTGGGAGATCGTATCCTGCTCCTCCTCGTATGCAATGAGTTTTTAATTGACATCAACTCTAGCAAGTTGGGAAACTCAACTTCCCACGACTAACTTGTTTATAGGTTTGTACTATTTTTGTTGATAAATTACACAACAAATGCTGGGCTGCTACAATGTTCCACCTCATTGCGCAGTAATGTCTCGTTAAAGGACACGTACAGGTCCTCGAGGGTGGAGAGCGTGGGAGAGCCAATAGCGAGGGTGGCGCTTATCACGAGACATGTATTTTTTATTGCTTCATGGGTCATATAACTTTTCAAAAAGGTACATGGACAAATTATGAAAAAAAAAAAAACATTCAAGTGATCGAAATGATAGGAAAAAGTGGCAACTGTTGTTTAATTAACTTTTTGATTTAAAAATAATTGACTTGTTAATATTTTAGCCAACGCCGCTCAAGGTGCTGCTATGTAGAATCCCCCGGGTCTTATCTGGGGCAAGGGGCCTTACAGATACTTACTAGAGGGACTATGCAAATAGAGTAAAAACCTCTCGGGTAAACAACTACGAAACAAGGGCGCTGGCCAAACAACAAAAACAATATCAACACATCAGCTGCGCAAGCGCACAGATCAAAAGACCAGAAAGCCGACACACATCCAACATCCAACAGGCATCGGGCCAGTTTTTAAAAAAATTTCAAAAAAACCAAACGAGACGAGCGAATAAGTGGCTGGCTAGGTGGAGTGTGGAGGGCCTTTTGGCTTTAACAAAAATTAAAGCCAAAGCAAGCTGAAAATTCAAATTTATTTACACTTTGACGCATTTAAGACAAAGAGAGCGGAGAAACCACAAAAAAAATAAAACATTAAATAACGAAAAGGAGAACAGCCGAATGTAGACAAATAAATGACAAAAAGCAGCAACAGCAACAGCAACAAAAACAATGGCTATAACGATGTGAAAATTAAATGAAAATGAATAAAAGGGAGTCACCACAGGGCTGGGGCTGGGGCTGGGGCTGGGGCTGGGGCTGGGGAGCCGCACTAAGCTAAGGTCTCCCAAGTCTCCAAGTCCCAACCCCGATAACGATCTCGAAATAGCAAACTGGCAGTCGAAAGAGAAACATTAACGGAGACTGAGAAATGTTCAAGTTTTGCACACAGTCCCGGAATTTACGAGTTCGCCTCTGAGCCCGGCCAAATTGCATTAGCCGGGCCAGCTTGTGTCGGGGGAAATGAGAATTTTCCCACGTTTCGGCCGCACTGGGCACTCAGGTGTTTGAGTCGGACAAATTATAGCCACTGGCGGAAGGAGGGGAAGGAGTTCGGGACAGGACATACAGGTCCTTTGCACGGTGGTTGCATCCACTGATAGGCATCGCACCACCATCGCATCCAGTACCTGCACCCTTAGCCTTTGCTCCTTTGCAACACTCCTGGAATTTTGCTCAACCACTATTACACAAAGAAATAATAGATAATACTTTAATTTAGTATTTCTACCACGAAAATATTATAAGGTAAACTTTTTCTCAGTGCATACACCCTTATGATATATTCACTCCACGATTTGTTGCATTTCCCAATTGCATTTCTATATAATTTTGATATTTACCTCCAGCGGCACAAGTGTTATGGTTCTATTGTTAGTTCCCAAGGTTTTGGGTCACTAGCGCTATGTGGGACCATGGGCTACACTAGGCACTATGGCAGGGTGGTGGTTCAGGGACTCTGTCCCCTGCCTGGGATTTATCTGGGCCTCAAGTGTTTGTTTGTTGACTTTGGCATCGTAATGCCCGTGTTGTGTTGAGGTTTGTCAAGTGGACCGGAAGTAGTCACGGCTAGGAGGGCTAGGATATTATTCCAAGCCTAGTCTGGGAAAAGGTGTTTTCTCGTTTCAGAAATTATAAAAACACTAGTTTTCCCATTAAACTGTCTGTTTTCGCAAATCTTAGGCTAAGTTTTCCCATCAATCGCACGTGATTCCCCCAAAAAGAGAAAACAATTTTTCAACACAATTCAATTAGCGCACACGCAGCCGCAAAAATCAAAAACCAAAAATTGTTAATGAAAATTGCAGAGCCCCCTCACCACCTCCAACGTCTATGAGCCGCTAAGTAAATAAACACGAATTGCATTGCCTGAGAAGCTGAAAAAAGCTGATGGAAAACGCCTCAAAGCGGAAATATGCAAGGAAATTGCCAAGGCGCTGACAGCCTGAAGATGGCTAGAGAGAGGCCAAAGGTTAGAAGGATATTTTGGGGGCCGCGGAATGCAACGGAAATTGTGGCAACCAAATGTCCTCAAAACCAAAAGCCAAAATCAAATTACCTTCTCAAAAAACGGTGTGGGGAATGTGGTGAAAAAAACAGAGCAGAGCCTGGGACTTGATTTCATCAGAGTTATTAATTTTAGCGTTGAAATGTGCTTTAATAATATAATTAATGTCTGAAAGAGCAGGGTGAACCACTTGGGAAAGGGACAGGGATAGTCGGGTGACTACTGCTCGCCGAGAGAGACGGAGGAGCGAAAAAAACGCAGCCTCACATCCGGTCAGCATTTTGTCGCCGCTTGCCGTCTCACTCATGTGAACTCTTTTCGAAAAGACCCAACAGCTTTGGAAAAAAAAAAGGTAAACCAAATTACAGGCCCCCCCTTTTGCCAGAGGGGGTGTGGGTCTTGGCAGATTGTCTGCAAATCTAAAACAAGTTACAGTTCATTCACAACACACACTCCGCTCATTCATCCATTCATTCGTTTGATTCATTCAGTCGTTCGGTACTAACCGGCTTTGGATTTCGATTGAGACTCCGATTCCGATTCCGATTTAGATCCAATACTTAACTCCCATTCATAGCCAACTCTCTCGGCCGGGCCGGACAGCGGATGTTGGCTCAGTTCTTTACATGATTTGATTTTATTTATTTGTTTCGTTTGTTTGCCGTTTGTTGCGAGTTAATAATTATGAATTGGCGTTCGTTGGTTGGGCAACTGGCTCCGTCTCGGCACAGACTCTCCATCGAGATACACAGATACTTTTGTATCTGGGGAGTCTGTCTATTTCTCCATTTTGTCGTTTGGCTTTTTTGTTTGCCCAATTCTTAATGATGCATAAAGTGCTTAGTTTCGAAGTTGTCTGGCTTGGCAGGCACAGTTTTGAAAGTTGATTGCAAATTAATTGCCAACACACCGCAGCCTAGGGTTAAGAATGGCCAATATCCAGCTAGTGTGATTATGATTATATCATAGTTTTCAGGTCAGATCTTTGATTCATGATCTAATTTCCAAGTCACAGCTTTCTGCCTAGTCTGGAATACATTTCCAGTTCAAGGTAGAACGCTAGCCCATCTGCATATGTGGATATCCAAAGGCATATATCATTCTATATGGCCCGTATTTGCATCTCGAATCAAATGCAATTCGTCTCTTTCATTTTCACGTTTCGTTCATTGCCTTTTCGGGCCCCAAACACCCCATACTATTAGCGGCTTTGCATTATACAAATTTAATGTTTAATTTTTTTTATTTCTTCCCCTACACCCTGGCACTAGGTTCTTTGTTTTAGATGAACTCGACCGTAACGCTTTTCTATGGCGTAAATTTACATCTACGTACGTAACGAAATAACAAAAACAATAACAAAAACAGAACAGAACAGAGCCAAGCTGAAATGTGAAAAACGTTAAAAAAGAAACAAAGTTCGAGGAGACGACTCCGTCGACAGGCAGCAACAATAGTTGCTCTTGTTGCCGATGTGCCGGCAGCAACATCAACAGCAACATCAGCAGCAACATCGCGGCCTGGCCTGGAATCCCATTTGAATTTTTCACGAATACTCGCAGTATTAGAACCAATGTCGGTTGGCTGCCCCTCAGACTCGAAGTCGGATTCGGATTCGGATGAATATGGTAATAAATTAAACGAAATCCGCGTAACTCTGGCCCAGAGCAGCGGTATGGGGTTAAATAAGTGTATGCACCACCTCGCAAGAGTGATATGGTGGTGTTATGCAAGCCACTCACCGGACCAACCG
Source organism: Drosophila pseudoananassae pseudoananassae (assembly GCA_018153035.1). NCBI lineage: Eukaryota > Metazoa > Arthropoda > Insecta > Diptera > Drosophilidae > Drosophila > Drosophila pseudoananassae. The sequence goes on from JAECXR010000024.1 coordinate 11,098,994, forward strand.
CAGAATGCACAAAACCAGAATAGAGACTATCAAAATACCTCGTATAAAATTTATACTAAGCATATGCTACTATTTAGAGAGTATTTAGGGAGGAGGTCTTGACTAAAAACTGACTAAGAACCAGGGTGAAAAATAGCAGAAAAACTGAAAACGTTGACTTGACTTTTCACAGCTCTTTGCGCTCTGCCACCCACCCTTTACCCCCCCCCCGACCACTACTCCACCTTCACCCACACTCAAAGAAAAACTCTAGATCGACCCTAGAGCAGGCACCATTATGGAAGCCGGGCTCCAGTAGCAGTTGCTCTGAGCAGCGAAGCGCGCAGGCGCGTAGTCCGAAAACTCCCAACGGCGTCGACTATGTTAATTAGTGACAATGTGATTTCTGGCCCTGAAGGCGCTGGGTCTTCCACCCACGCCCCTGCCCCTGCCCCCCCGCCACTGCCACTGCCACGCCCTTCCCCTCCATAGAATGATTAATTTTCTGGCTCTGAAAGCGGACTTCAAGCTGAAGTGGGTTGCCGTAAAGTCCGCTAAATGCTATAATAATATGCTTCTTTTCCTCCGATTTTTACGACTAGGTGCTCTGGTTCTTCTTCGTAGAGTTCTTCTTGTAAGACAATGGCGTTGAAATTAAAAATGAAATTCCAGTTTATGACCTTAACAAATTCGCAATCAACATAATTCCCCATGTTATGACTCTTTAGGCTTTATGTTGCGTATCGAAACTGATTTCTTTAACCCAAAAAAGGCTTCTTATTTTCAGTTCTGGTTCTGGTCCGCTGCGGTAACAATTTGTGGGAGGTGCAAACTATCTTGCGTTAATGGCTGAATTTAGCGTAATTAATATATGGAGTCCGTATAGGCCATATAGCCCGAGGTGATCATGTTTCGGCCTCACATTGTATGGTAATGGGTTTTGGGGTTTTCTTAAAACTTGGGTGTGTTCTTCTCTACTGGGTAAGGTATTTAATTTCATCCAAGTGGCTTCCCGATAATTTTGCCAAAAGTATAATTATGTGCTTTGTGGATTCCAGAGAACTGGAAAATTGCTTCGTTTTATGGATTGGAGTTATGTATGGAGGATTTTTATGTAGAGTAAGGAAAAATAATGGTGACTTGGACAAATGAAAGTGAAAATAGTAGCCTCCACAGTGTCTGGCACATGTCTGTCTTGGCGCAAGAGAACTGCCAAGATTGTCATTCCATTGTCATTTTCAAAACCAACAAACTGTAACTAAACTTGTCAGAGCTGAGCCATCCGAGAGATACTACAACATGTCACAGAAGAGAACTCTCTGCCCAGTCAGATGTATCTACAAGTCAAATGTGCATTAAATGTGTCATTCTGTGAGGCAACCAACTAAGAAACTGAGAAAGATCGGGGGGGTATATGGATGTACATACATATACATGAGGGGGAGTTAAAGTTGGAGAGGTTGAAACAGTTCTATGGTCGGTTGATCGGTTGGATCATCATGATGAGAACTATAATGATAATGATGATGATGAATCAACAGCAACCGGCAAGAGGCAACAATGGCAACTCTTCAAGCTTGGACAAACATTTCACGCATCAGGCATTTTATTATGTAGAAATAAAAAAGCTAAAAAAAAACAACAGTGAAACAGAAACAGAAAACAACATCAGCCGTCAGAGAAATAAAAGCAAATACGAATACTAACTTCATGAATGGCAAATCATAGAATAGGAACAGCAACAACAATCGCTAATTTTCGCAAATCTAAATTTAGTGGAACAATGGCGAGGCGAGAGAGATACTGGAAATGGATGTGGAATTTTCACCACAGACCCATCATACAGAGCTCTAGAGAGGTAAATAAACTTGATTTCTTGGGGTTTCATTAAGGGTTCGTTCGCATAATGACATCATACCATACAGCCCGATGGTCTTGGGGGCATAAAACAAAAAACAAATCAAACTTGAACAGAGATATATGGTATGGGGTCTCCGCAGAACAATGAATGGAGAAAAGCCTCCGAAAAAAAACAACAAAAAACAACCAAAAAAGGCAGCAGCAGCAGAAGCAATTTTGCGTGCAAATATCTAAGATACACTAGCCTAGATATGCTCTCAACCAAAACATCGAAAGACCCTGGTCATGATGGGGTATACCTACTGCATGTATAGGAGTATGAACAATCATGCAGCTAACTCGCATATGTATCCGCGAGGCTATTGTATCTGGCGCTGACTAAGCGCTAGATATTATACAAAAAATTGATTGAAAGCGAATGAAAATGCTTTCAGTACGAGTTGAAAGGGCGGGTGGGGGATGCAACACCCAACTATCAAACTACTAAATTCCAGCTGTGTTAAAGTGCAACACCGTAAATCATTCAACTACCCAGCCAGAGTCCCCTCTCGGCCGACGTCTGTATCTCCTTCAAGTGATGATGAAACTTTGAAACATTTTCAGCTTTTTTGCGCTTCGATGATTTTGCTTGTAGGTGTTGCATACGGAGGGGGGATGGGGGAGAGGGGCAACCTAGTGGGAGGGTCAAATTAAAAGAAGACTATACCGACCATAAAGACTCAGTTCGTTGGCCATAGCAAAAGTGAAGCGTGTTCATGACACTGTTTTTATTATTTGGAGATTTGGAAACTCGTTCGCCAAAGGCATGAACTGGATTCTTAATGGCTATAATTAATCATAATTTGTTTTTAGTTTTAATGAGTGACTTTTAAGGCCTGGCCGTGAAGGTTTCTGCCTCTGTGCAGCAATCACACGCACCTGGATGCCATAAACCTGGATGGAGAGCTCACCCAGCTGCATAATTGCAGTGGCTATGGACTCCTGAAGGGGGAGCCTCCTTATGGGAATCGGGTTAAAAGTGTCAACAAGTCACGCACTTAGTCCCGGGCCATTCCGGGAATCATCGTCATCCTGCCGGGGTCAATCAATTTTTCACACACACTCACTCCCAGCAGACACTGTGCCCCCAGAAAGTGGCCACCACTCAACGATGTATGCAAATGATCGGCAGGGAAAACATCAATAATATGCAAATGCAGCAAATTAATGACTGACAAAAAGACAATCGAAACGAATTAAGAAAACCAGCCTACAAACAAACACACAGACTAAGGAGGGAGTAGCCTCTGAAACGATCCGATCCGATCCGATTCGAGTCGCATAATTTCCCTAGATGCGGGCCGGAGGTACCTCCACAATGGCTGGTGGAGGGGGCCCCCAGCTTAGTTCTGTCAGACGTCGGCTTATCCACAAGATTGAAATAATAACAATGATGACAACAGGGGCTGGCTACTTCCAGCAACAAGCAGCACACAACAGAAATGCATAAATGATTGAATCAAATGGAAGTCCACAACCTCACTGTGAGTGACCACTCACTGACATTGGTGGTTAGGATTTACGATTTACGATTGCAAAGACCCCGCAGATTAGCCCACAGCCCGCAGAGTGTCCTGGGATGTCCTAATGGTAGAGGTAGATTATTCCGAAAAACCTCAATTCTAAAACCTTTAAAGTGTTCAACGTTTTGATTGTTTCATTAGTCTGCCGCCGAGGGGGATATGGAAATTGTTCAACTTTTATGGTCATAATGTGTCAAAGACCATAAATTCAATTAATTTATTTTATAACGACAGGAGTGGGCTATGTAGGCCCAGCGGCAAGAGGCCGTGGATGATCTGGAGCCCCACTCCGGGAGTTGATTAATAATACAATGTTGTGGCGCACACTACATCATCTTGACACTGCAACTTCGAAGACAAAAAGATGCACAATGCAGTGCCTGATGAAGTCGAAGTCGCCGCGGCTGCTGTGTTCCAATTTGTACGGCGACGCATTAAATAAATGTATCTCAATCTCAAGCTGTGCCCTGGCGTCCCGAACCCCAACCCCGGCTCCCTCCCTCTCTTCCAAATATGTAAACAATTTAAATAGATATTTAGATAGGCTGCCTACGCTGGCGCCAAGCTCACACGGACAGACGGCTTGCTATTTGTTTTAAAATTTAATTTCCGTTTCAATTTCACATAAATAAATTAAAATCACAAAAATATAACTTGAGATGGTTGTGTGGATAGGGGGTTCCACACAAAGTCAAAACACACTGCATCCATAGCCATAAAGCATGATCCAAGACCCAAACTATACTCTCCGAGCAGTATCTGTGCAAATGAATTGTTTAATTTGAATTTAATTATGGACGCCGGGCTCTTGATTTAGAGTCTCGTGCCGGATGCACTAAACATATGCCAAATAATCGAGGCGGGGAATGTCCAATAAACAAAACTGATCGCTTAATGAGCCATCCAATATCCACTATCCATCTTGCACCGATTTCTCGATTACCAAAACAAATTGATTGCAGGAGTTCGGGCTGTAATTTTCATTCATTTAGCCAATCGACTGGCAGCTAATTTTTCGTAATTCTACCAAAGAAAGGCTTATCAATCTTGAAAGTGTATCTTTATTGTTTTCATAAATTCATTCATGGATGGATTATTTTTGGATGGTGATTGGCATTTATAAAGGAATTATAAACTCCATTGCTTGATAGGAGAAATCAGAATAGATATTGCATATCTCTATACATCAAAGCAGCCAGAAACCATCTTTTTGAATAAAAGCAATTACTCTTTGAAGTTCACACCTTTATTTCTTTCATAAAGGAATACATACTCCCTAAATAAAGCTCATTACTTTATGAAATACCTTGACCCAAAATAAAATCTAATATTTGAATGTGTATCCCCCACAAATCAGAAATCCTTTCACCCATTCATCTCAACTAACCCATTTTGAAATCTTTAAGAAAAGTATCTTTTGCTTACCATTGTGTGCAAGGGCGGCGGGCGTGGCTGGGTGGAAATTGCTCTTATCACTGTTCGCCGACCCCGTCCCGTAATCCATGGACAGCCGGCTGTTGGTGTTGTTGACTTGGGCGGGTGGCTCGGTGGGGTAGCTGGAGACCTGGTGGTCCGATCCGCAGACCGAGGCCGTGGTGGCCGACTCAAAGGAGTTGCCATGGACAATGTCCTCATTTGGTTTCTCGCAATCTGCAAAGAGAGATTCGGGTGTGGGAGGGCAAAGAAAATGAAATTAGTTGCGAAAAAATACTAATCAGGTTTACCCAAACTAAGAGCTTTCCAAACTCAATAAATTTTTAACAAAAAACTCAAATTCCTTTGCTTTTTTATAGCCAGTTTTTATAAGTAAATACACTAAAACCAGAGATGGTCTTCAAAAGAATACAAGTAGTAACCTCGAAGGACCTTCCCTGACTTCGTTTTTTTGCGTGCAGTTGCCACTTCCGACCTCGCCGATAAATCGAATTTCGAGCTCTGGACAGGAAGCGTCAACAGGACGAAAAAAGAAGGAGAAAGGAGAAAGTTCGAAGGGAAAGCTCAACAGGTCAGATAACCGGTTACAGTGCCCACCCCCGCCACTCATTGACTTTGTTAGACGGGCTTCCGTTTTTGGTTGACTTGGGTTCACAGGTAAATGATGTTAGTGGCGCCCAACAACCCTTTCCAACCCCAGTCCTCTGGCTTTCAGGTCACGTACTCCGGCTGGAGCGCACTCACCTTTCTGGAGGATGTCCAGGTGCTCCCACAGAATGTCGCCGGTGAAGGGCGGCGTTATGGCCAGAAACTTCTCCTTGCCGAGATCGACCATGGCACGGCCCTTCATCTTGTAGAAGGGGTCCAGGTTCATGGAGACCAGCGAGAACTCGTTCTTGGCCCAGTTGAGCCAGTAGATGACATGCTCCTCCGTCCACTCACGGGGATCTGTGGGGAATACAAAGTGGGTATACCCCAAACATGTGTAAGTACATGAAAATGGAATTATGGATATATAAAAATAGAGATGGAAATTAATCGTTTTCTAATGCCACTCGCACTGGGGCGACTCAATTAGGCGTGGGAGCGCGATACGTTATTGCTGTGGGAAACTATTAATATTCATCAGAAGAACTCCAATTGATTCTTCATGGTTAGTTTAGAGATGGGAGTTCTAGCTGATGGCCTGGAGAACTAAATAGGAATACCCACCTTTGGTTATGTTGCAGTTCTGGACCTCCTTCTCCCAGGAGGCGAAGGAGGCCTTGAGCACCTCGTTGACCTTGCGATTGGTGCCTGGAGTGAGGGGTGGCAAGGCGGTGGGTACATCTGAAAGATAGGAAATTCAAAAATTAGATTAGTCTTAAAGTTTGGAAGAACATCTATCTAAGCCTAACAGAACTCTAGAACCGATGAAGTCCAACCTTTAAGCTTGCTGTGATGATTGGTGGAGAGCTGCTGCAGCTTCTGGGCCTTGAGATGGAACTTGCTGGTGAAGCTATGGTAGTTGTTGTTCAGAAAGGTGGGGTGGTGATTGTAGTTGGCCGATCGCAGAGGCGGCAGCATGCGACTGTCGTTCCAATCGATCCACTCATTGGTCATAGTCTGGCAGTCTAGCAGTATGACAGTCGAATCCCTATGTATTTCACCCAATTAAGCTGCTTCTGGCCAACGAATTTGTTTACGCACTGGGGGTCAATCAGAAAGGGGGATGGGATGGGCTGCTCAATTGATTCTAATTGATTGGTGAGGCACAATCTTGACCCCGGGGAGGGAGTGTGTCAGTGAAAGTCGCGACCCTTTCACGCAGCGACGGCTCGCCGATTGATCCGCCAGATACAAATGTATCTTTCACTCGAGACACCACACACACGCACACTCCGACACAGGCTGGGCGCAATTGTCGCGCCTTAATTGTGGTAATTAAACGTTAATTGCATATATCACAGCCACAAATAACCGTTTACGGATTGTCAACATTGGCAGAGTGATTGGCAAACGAGTTTCTTCAGCACAGGCACTACTGTTCTCCAGATTTATTTAAATTTTTGTTCGGATTTCGGTTTTTGTTTTCTTCTCGGCGCGGAACGGAAAATAATTTTGTAATTCCGTTCGTCGTACGTTCTGTGTATCTATCGGATGGCTGGATTGGATTTGTGAAGCCAAACTGAAACGAAACGATCGTGTCCGTAGCTGCATATCCTAAGCAGCGAAGCGAGCGGAAGAGAGACGGAGAGCACGGCTAAAAGAGAGCATCTCAGCGAGAGAGCGTGCGAGCGCAACAAGTGGAAACGAAACTCGTAAATCTCCGACAGGCGGCGGCGGCGGAACGGAATGGAATTCATTCATAAAACGGAACAAGTGTGCCGTCGTGTGCGAGTGTGTGTGCGTGTGAGTGCTCTCTTGTTTGGAACGGAAACGGCCATCATCGGAGAAGCAACAAGAACAACAATAACTACAGCGAGTAAAACAACAAAGCGCAGCCAGGTTGTTTGTTTAGCCGAGAGAAGGCAAAAGGCAAAGAAAAAACAAAAAGCACACAACAAAAAATTAAGCAAAAAAGATAAAGAGCTCGCGAAGCATACATACATATGCATATGTATATTAGCAACAGGTGATAAGAGCGGATAACAGGTGCAAAAAAAAATGGGAGAAGAAAGTCCAAAAAAGAAGAGTCCCTAAAAAAATAAAATTGCTGCAGTTCCATAATTTTTTAGCCAGATTGTTGCGCAGTGCGCACATATGGCAATTCTACTCAAGTTTCTTCCCCTCACACAGATACACACACACACACACACGCACTTAATAGATGCCCAGGCAGACGGGAGGCAATTTATGAATGAAATTCTTGTGTTGCCTCACACGCGCATTCGCCTGAAAAGAAACTCCAGACAAATTGACAACAACAACAAAGTGGGAAGAAAAGGAAGAAGACACCGATATCTTGTAGTAAGGGAGCGCTTCGCATTTCGTAGATACAATACCTCAAGCGGTGATCGCCTGCGCCGTCACCGTCACCGTCGCTGTCTCAGTCGCCGTCGACGTCGGCTGCTTCCGCTGCTTCCGTTCGATGTATCGAACACCGAATGCAAGCGATAAGCGTTAGACAGAGAGGGGGCTAGCCCGGCCGAAAGAGAAGGGGCGCTGCGAAGAGGAGACTATGAGATAAAGCTATTATAATGATGACTACGCCGCGTCCAGGTAGATTTATGAATGGAAACGAAACGAAACATTGACTCCGCCGCGTTTCGCGGCCCATGAATGAATTGAAATTACGTGTGACGGCGACAGACGGACAAGCAGACAGACGGACAAGCGGACAGACGGACAAGCGGACAGACGGACACATGGAGGGAGATCATTTGGTCATTATCACAAAACCGCATAATCGGCGACAAATGCAGGGGGAAACCCTTGGGCTTTGGCATTATCTTCAACTGGGACACCGGAAAAAAAACCCAAATCTTCCAGAAGAATTGCTTCTGTAACTCACTCCGGGTAGGATCTATTTATAAACGCACCCAAACGATATAAAAACTTTCCACTCAAGTAAGCCTAGGAATGCCTAATTAACCCGAGGGCATAACAGCAACAAGTTAAAGCCTTTATCTAGCGATATTTTGGCTCCAAAATAATTATTTTAGTACGACTTAAGCCTCGGAAGATTTGTTTCGCAACAGCCAGACACGCGTTTAAAATTTATCATTCCCAGCACTATCAGGTTCCGAAGAAAGTCTACGCTTTGGAATTACTTTGGAGGATCAAAAAGTAATTACTTAGAATAGGGCGGCCTCACTTATGTATGTTAAAGCAATAGGACGGTATAAAAATATACTAATCATCACAATTTGGCACAATTTTTTCACTATCTAAGCACTCCAAGTGCTTGTACCAAAATAGACCCCAGTGGGATAGCAACGTTTTGTTCGGTGTAGAATCTGGTCCCAAGGTGGGCTCTGCGTGTCGAAGAAATTACTTCTCATAGCCAGCCAGCCAGCCAGGCTTATGGGTTTGGGCCCTGTACATATTTGGCATTGCATACATATGTATTATAACAATTATTATGACTTGTAGTCGTAGAAGTAGTCGACTCCGAGGCACTTCAAAGCGCAGCACTTACAACTCGAAATTACAAAACGTCTGTGCGTGCTTGAAATTCATTATGCGAACGATCCGAGTCGGATGGATGGACGGATCCGAGGCTCGGCCACACACATAGGATTGGATCTTTTACTATCCGGGCCCAGAGCCCACTCCAAGCTCTGTATGCGATGCGGTTGGTAATCATATGAGGTGTTCATTGTTCACTCCTCGAGTCTCCCATTCAGTTGGCTTTTTGCAGCTCCTACTTGGAAATGGGTCAATCATTGGCCACCAGAGGCCCCCATCCGTCTGTCTGCTGTCTTCTTAGTGTACGAGATGGATCCATCCACGTCACGCTGGCTAACTTCCCACCTGGGGGGCCGTGGATTAATTCTAGTTATGATTTTAGATGGAAACATTATCCGGAATGTATTTTCGCTGCTAATTAAGTTGCTTTTAAAATGAACTTTTCTGAATTTAGAAATCAGAAAAGGATATGAAACACATTAAAGTTTCCGCTTCTTCTAAAAGGGTTACTCACAAGTATTATCCATCCAGAGTTATGCCGGCTTAGCCGAAGCTCTACTTATCTTCGGGAGAACTTTTCTGACTGGACCAGTAACTCAGATGCAGGGTATATGCTCTAGAAGTCACGTAGACCTCTAGCTATCCAGAAAGGCAGTTGGGAAACAACGATCCCTGAGACGAAACTCGATTCCCAGACCCCAAGCTTTTATACTAATAGAGGCTCTGACTTTTGTTATCGGGGGAACTGGAAGTAGCGAGTTTGTGGCAGGGAAACTGCAGCCATTTTGACTCGTGCCACCCAGCTTGGAGTGAGTAATTAGCGCTCTCGGACGAGAACCCGGCCATAACCTTATCGCACTTCCAAGAAATCTACGTCGCAAAGGAGGCGAGTCTAGCAAAAATTTATTAGAGCAGGTTATTTTTAAACTGATTACTCGCTATCAGCAGGCCATGATAAGGCCAAGGCAGAGCATCGAATCGAATGTTTCCCGAACCGAAATTTCATTCATAAATACTTTATTTGATCCGTAGTACTTCCGCTCTCGAGTGTGAAAAGTACAATTTTATTTCCGTTTCCGTTTATGATCAGTTGGTTATCGAGGTGATAGCCGGTGAAATGGCTTTTAAAACCAAGTGCCTGATTGTGGAATCAAATCAAATGCAATTGAGGCACAATTTCCCTCCCACCTTCCACCTTCCATCCAGGTTTCTGTTCATTCAGGTGAACGTGCAACAAGCTGCACGCAATTTTCGTCCAGAGAAGAAAATGACTTCTTGGCTGGCAAATAGCTAAAGTGAGTGTGAAAATTGGCATTACCCTGTTTTCTCGAGTGTAACAAAAGCCAAAAGGCAAATACAGAAACTTTGCCAAACAAGAAACCACAAAGGCAGCGAACAACATTATTAAGTATTTGCCATTGACTTCCGGTCGTTAGATATTTCATTACCAAGTTTGGTTCTTCGACTCTCTATGGTGGAGTTCGAGCCCCCTCTATTAGATTCCATAATATGCCTGGGCGGTCTTGATGGGCGGAGGTAATTATTGAGGAAAAACAAAAAGTATATAGTGACATCGATGTAGGTCCTGGGAAGGACTCCTTTAGAACGTCCTTTGACATGCATTCGAAGCTTAAAACGATTCGCGCCTCGGGGCCCAACAAGGCAACTAATTTGATTGAAATTGTCAGCCAGACTTGGCCAGACATCTGTATATATCCACTATATACATATATATAGTACTATGTGTACAGATGTGTGTGCATGTTTGATAAACGCTGCTCATTTAGTGCCTGAATCGTAAATTAAGTCAATAAAAGGGGCGTCCAGAGAGGAATTAAATAAATACAAATTCAAACAGCAGGAAAAATGTGACAAGTTCTTGGAAAATATTCTGAACATAAAAAGCAAAAAGGAGGGAAAATCAAAGGATATCAGACTGGGTAATACCCTATCTTAAGACTTTATTCTTGTGGTCTGTCAGTCTTGATAGATCCCTTAACTTTAAAGAGCATTGAAGAGCTTTCCTTTCCTCAAAGCCCTGACACTTCTTCGAACTCCCTATATGCAGTTTTAGTTTCCTTAATATCCGACGAAAGATATCTAAAATTCCCGATAAAAAATTAAAAAAAAAAAGAGAATGGAGGACTGGAAATTATATTGAAAGCAAATAAATCAAATAATGTTCAGCCAAATTACGACAAAATACACATTCGAGTATAAATAAATATGTATGCATGACAGGAGGCTATCCGGGCGATGCGAGCTTGGGAGGGGGAGCTTGGCAGTGTGCCCCAAAAGGGGGAGGTGGCACGCTCGTGTGTGTGTGGGGAGTTTTCGATATAAAAATAATTGCAGGAATTGTGTGAGTTGTGTCGACGTCGTCGCCGTCGTTCGAAAACGGCGAAAGAAAATGCAGAGTGGAAAAAGACGATCGGCAACCAAGTTCAGTTTCTTCTTTCTTCATGTTGCAGCTGAACCAGCAAAAGTGTAGAGCCAGGGGGCCATGGCCAGGGGCGGGGGGCGAGGCAAGTGTACAAAAAAAAAAAAAACAGAAAAGTGTGCACTGGCTAACAAGAAGAAGGCGAAGGGAGATGCGACCCTGGAAACGTCTACAAAAAAAAAGAAAGAACCGAGGAGTTGTCGTACGAAACTTACTACACCGGAAATATAAAATTACACACTCAACACTTGAGTGTGTGTATGGGAGCGTGTGTGTGTGAGTGTTGCATGCTGCAGCTGAGATTCGATGCGTTGCACGTAGCCGACTCTGCCACCGTTGCACCAGGCACCAGGCACCAGACACCAGGCAGGCAACAGGGTGCAAAACGATCGAACCCAATTTGAGCGATTCCCCATCTCATCCCAGGGAAAAGTGAATTAATTGCCCAATTTCGGACGTAGGTAGCCCAGTCTCTCCGGCCGGGCCGACACTCAATGGACATGAAAAGTGTTGCACCTCAGGTGTGTTCAATAATTATGGGAATATTTATTTAGCCAACTGCACGAGATATGATGTATGGGGCAAAGTGCATACATACATAGGTATCAAGCGGATTATATTCGAGGGGGATTAGGGGTGCCAATTAGGGGAGGATTATCCTCAAATCGAGAGGAAATTAGTGCGAACTTCCACTTCTAATAGTAGTATGTAGACTTGTATATTAATCCTTTACATCTTCCCCAACAGAAGCCATGAAATTCGCAGAAAACAAAGTTCCCACGCACTTGAACTTGAAGGGTTCGCTGTGTTATTTTGACAGATTTGAATGCCAGTCCATATGCAAACATATAATAAAGTGCTCTGTGCCTCAATGGGCCATAAAAAAGACTCAAATTACAGACACAGACGGGGGCAGAAAGCTCTAAGGACTCGAGACACCAACAATGAGTCTGCGTCCTTCAGCTTTTACCTGCTAATGATCCTCGAAACACACATACCCTCGCTCGGCTGGGGTCATGCCCGACTTGTGGACTCCTTTGGCGGCATCTTAAGCACTCTGCGAGGATCAAGGACTCTGCTCGTATGGCGTCTGGCGTGGGAAAATCGGGCCAAGATTTTCGCTTTTGCGCTTCTTTTATTTTATTTTTTTTTGCCAAAAATATTTCTCAAGCCGCGCCGAGATCTTGTCTCCCCCTTTTCAGCAATAATTTTCAGCAAAGGGGACTGCGACTGGATTGGGGGAATGGGCTTAGTCACCTTTCTGGACAGGTAGTCCAAGTAATCGAACGATTTCTGATAACAAAGGCAACCCGCTGTCTAGCAGCCCTCGGACTGTCAGACAGCTTGACCCTAACTCGATTTATATATTTTACAAGCTATATACCAAATGACAACTTTACTGATTGTGACTCATGGGAATATAAAATAGGAATATGAAGGAAACCTTTCCTTCGAAAGGGGGAGCCTTCTGGAGATCTAAAGACTGTCTTCCATTTGGCTTCTTTCAATTTTAATTTCATTCAATTAGCCCATGGAAATCTCACACAACAGAACCGATTCACAATGCTTCGGGCTTTTAATTGTTCCCTAAATTGATGGTGGGCGGACACGGACACGGACAGGGACAGACACTTGTCTAATTGCATTTATTCATAATAATGATAAATCAGCATTCATAGTTGGCTTCATGAAGACTAAATTGAATGAGCTTCTTGGGGGGGAGAGGAGGACTGATCTTTTTATTCCACGATTCTGGGCATAAAAATGCATTTCCTAGAACATGGAAATGGAAAAATTCAACCCAAAAGATATATTTCCGACATAACTTTATTGCTCGAAAATTATTCGACTCGAAAGCTAGAGACGTTTGCCAGCTTTTTGTGAGGCTATTATGGTGGTAGCTGATTTTTCCGAGCTGAAAGAAAAAACACACAAACAGCGGGCCAGCGAAAATGTTTATTTAGCAAACGATCAACAGGAGAACAGAAATTTATATGGACAGGCCAAAGTCAATCGGTGGAAATCCCCAATAACAATGCGAGCCATAAACTTGATGATCAAACGAAAACTCTCACATGCAGGGGTGCGAAAGAGTCGGCTGCCGGTCGGACGAGAGAGACGGCAAGTCAGTGGCAAACGGAACTGAGATCAATCGTCTCACGGTGTCCCAGATCCAGATACAACCACCAGGTTGGCTTTGTTCGTTTTGGCCAAAAGCAAATAAATTCATTTTTAATATGCTCCAAGGAAACAAATTTCAAGGCAGCCGCCAAAAAAAAAACGTTGGTGTTTTTCAAAATTTTATGGGTATTTTGTTTCAACAAGAAAAACAATGCCAAGACATTAAGGAACACAAACAGATACAGCTACAGATAAAAAAAGCTAAAACAGACAGCGCGGCATTTTCAATTTTTCGATTTCCATTCCAACTGCAATCGCAACTTCAGCGGAACTTGTCAATGTTTACAAACAAACATTATCCACCAATATATATACCTATAATCCCCCCCAGATCCAACCCGATTTATATGTAATTTTTACCTTTTTTTTGGCACAATAAACTTGAGTTGCAAACATTGTTTATTTTCCGTTTTGGGGGAAAACATCAAACGACAATAAAGGAAAAACCTAATGAAATTTTGAATAGATATCCCACAAAAATCGGTGTTTACGATCGGCCGGGATTATCTATATGACTTCGATTGTTCGCGCCCCTTTCTTCGGCAATTATGAGTTGTACTTGGGGGGTGGTGGTGGCCCCACCACTCTGGATAGATCAAAGAACTCGGCTTCTTCTGTTTGTTGCCATTGCACTTGGATGTTGTGGCTGGGAGGGTGGATGGGAGGGACTAGTGCCCCAAAAAGGTGTGAAATAAGTGGAGAAACGTGCAACACGCCGCCTGCAACGGGCAGGAAGGCAGCGCCCAAAGTCTGATATCAAACAGACACATTGGCAACTGTTTGAAGTGCAATCGGCGTACGATCAGAGTTCTATATATAGAGCCCGGGCCATATCTCTTCGGAAAGATTTCGTTATGAGTGGTTTATGAAAGGAAGTGTTTGGGCAAGTGATTGCAGATCTGAGAGGACCATAATTTCAGATGCTTTACGAAGCAAGGAAAGAGACTACCTCCTGAGAATAATTAATAATCCGGCAATAATCCAGGCAACTAATCACTTGTCGAGCAGGTGTAATGCGGAGGCGATTGATCGATTGATTGATTAATCGACTGGCCAATGGATCGGGTCTGTCCATAGAAAAGTCCCATCAAGTCTTTGCCAAAAACTAAACAAAAGCCAACAAATATCAACAGGCCCGAAGACGAAGGAAATCACTGTGGAAGTCTGGGGAGGCTGCCAATATATATAAATCTTTATATGCACGGCCATAAATCTCGACAGCCAGTTGGGCAACAACAAAATTTTAATCAACACTCATTAAGTCTACAAGATCGCTGGCAATATAATTAAGAGAAATTAGATTTCCACCGAGGCAGTGGCAGTCCCAGTGCCAGTGCCAGTGCCACTGAGATGATTATGATCATCATCGAAAATTGAATCGTGATGATCAATTCGATGAGATGGACGACCTGTTGGATGAATGGACGGAATGGACTCCCGAAGAGCTCCAGCAGACTTTTCGTTGTTTAACGATTTTGCAATTCAGCTGTCGATCATTTCATTCATAAAATCTTGCCACGCTCACAGATACACTCGCACACTCGCACATCTACATACTAGGAGGGGGCTACAAAAGCGGTTCCATTCACACACTGGGGGAGATCCGTTGATCTGGAAAACTCGCACATCCACATTCACATCGACATCCGCACATGGTCCCATCCAGTTTGCCAGTTTCGCCAGTCCACCCGCTCGGATCTCTCACATCTCGGTCCACTACAAACGAAGTGATTAATTCATGTAGTGGCCGGTGGCCAGTGGCCAGTGGCCAGTGGCCAGTGTCGGAGTCCCCTTCTTACAGCTTCCACCCGCCTGGGCCAACAGCCCCCTTGCAACAGTTTTCTCAATGGGAACTGGTTTCGTCAGTTTCAGTTCGTTCATTCGATCGATCGGCCGTCGCTGCCGTTGTTGATATTGGGGTTTATGTTATTATATTCATCCTCACCTGATCCCCAGCAGCTGCTCATCCGGTCAATGTGAGAAAAAACTAAAAACAAACGCTACAAATCTTGGGAATAGCCAAGCTAACGAATAGCCAATGCCCTTCAAGTCGGATTAAATCGAGGGGTTTGGATTGAAGTCATAGGTTCAATAGACTACCATTATCCTGGATGAGTAAATATTTATTCATTTAAGATGTTAGAGTATCTAGTGAAGTTGAATGCAACTTTTTCTTTTGGAGCTTGCACAGCTTTGAGTTTGAAGCTGGAGGAGATTGGAGTTGTAGTTGTGGCTGTAGCTGGAGCTAAGACTGGGTCTAGGAGCTGGGGTAACTGATCAACTGGCCAGATATTGAGGAGAGCCGTGGCTAAGTGAATGATGTGGTGGTGTGTGGTGTGGTGGGGTGGGGAGGGTCCGTGCCAAATGAAATGCGAAAGTTGCTGCCCCGGCATCCCAGCATCCCGGCACACACATCTATCTGACATTCAAATCAGCTTAGAAAACTGCAACTCGGCGGCTCGGCAGCTCCAAGTGGTCAAGACCAGGCCCAGGTCCAACCTATTTGCAGCATCCGCACCACCACCAGCAGCAAAGGAAGCAGAGTGGGTTGAGAAAAAAAACTCAAACTAAAGCAAACTATATTTTTTTAGCCCCTTCTGCGGAAGTTTGTCAAGCACGTAAAACAGTTAATGGACACAGGATATGTTTCCGGGCCAAACTAGTTTCCACGTCTCCGCTTTTAGTTTTTGTTTGTGGCTCTTTTTATTTTGTTCAGAGTCTGTCTGCACCCATCCAGGTTATTAATTATCAATTTGTTTTAATCAATGAATGTGTAGGAAACTAGTATCAGAAGAGCCAGAAACTAGTTCGTTCTGCGCCCATATTGGCAACAGTTTTTGACTCGATTATGATGGGCCGATGGTGGCGGGGCTTAATTGCCTTTTAATTGCTATGGGAAGTTCGGTTTAATATTTTCACAAGTTCCTCCTCTAATCAAATCTGTGTTTTATGCATAAATTAGATATGGAGATTTGAACGACGAGTCTTCTCCACCGCAGGGAGGTGAGTGACCCTCCCAGCCCACAGCTAATAAGAGAGCCGCCAGAAGATCGGAAACACAGATCCAATCTGGGCTCTGGAGGCTCTGACTAATCGCCAGAGTTCAATGCAATTTGGCAAAGAACGGGACAACTTTTATCGATTTGTACTTTAATGAGTAGCGGAAGTAGGAAAGCCGATTAGATTGCAGAGAAATGAAATAAATTTTGAAAAATGTCATAAAAGTTCCCGCCAGCAGGAAGCTTCTCCACGATTTTATGAATTTTGAAAAGAAAGTTTCCTGTTTCTCAGTGCAGATTATAATCGATATAATTCACTTGGAATTGGCAAACAGCAATCTTTTCTCACCAATTTGGATTTATGCTTATAAGCAGCGACTTGAGAACCCCGACAAGCACTAATCCCGCCTGTTAATCCAGTTTCTCCCTCCACAAAGTCTTCCAATCTCCATTTAATTTAATTTAACAATATGAATATCAATAATTGAGCTGGCCTCACAAAGCACGGCTCCCCTGCACGGCTCTAATGAAGCAAGGAAAGGAAGCGGCATGGAGTCCGGTCCAGAGGCGGTGGGGACTTTACATTTTAAAGCGCAAGATAAACACGAACGATCGGATGCTGATCGGATCGGATAAGTCGGGGGCCCCAAACCCAGAAGACATGACCAACCGAAGAGCCGAAGATCCGAAGTTGCCGTCGATTGTCGCGGCTTACAACAAACAAAGGCCCACATGCCCCATGCCCCAAGCCCCCAGCCACTCCTCCCTCGTGTGGCAACGATCGTGTGGAGATGTTCAGGCCGTTGGAGCCACCATGAGCTCCGAGAAAAATACAGTAGCCGAGCAGTAGCCAACAAACAAATTACACACAATTCAAACTCCAAACAGAAGATTTCACAGCCGCCAAGGCAGAACAACATTATTATCTGCTTTATGTCCAGAACCGAGGCTGGCGAGTTGGATCTGAAGAGGCTCGGCCTGGGTGCCCAGATGTGACGGTGGCGCTTCCAGAGTGTCCAGCGCGCAGTGGCACCCCACGCTCAGCATCAGCATCAGCATCTTAAACATCTTCAGCATTCAACGTCCAGAGTTCGGCTTGAACATCTCATGACGATGATGAAGATGCTGCTACCGCTTCTACTTTAATGATGTTGCCTCTTCTTGGAGTAACAACCGCGATGATGATGTTGCAGATGCTGGTGATCATAATGATGTTGTAGACATATAAGAACGAATCAACTTGAATGGGACGGGCGAGTGTCGTTGCTGTTGTCGCTCAGCACTGAGAGAAAAGGAAGCTAATCTATTATAATACAAAGATCCTCTAAGATAAGATACTCTACTCTCCGATCTCCTACCTCTTAGAGGAAATATGCCAAAGTCTTCAAACTTGATCAGTTCTATAGTACCTATAGATTACTCCAATTTTCTGGCAGTGTAAGCTCTGGCTACTGTTCAATGGGAATGGGATGGATGCCTGGACTGCGGCCTGGGCTTGGATGCGGTGGCTCCGCTGATTCGTTTGCTCGGTTGTTCGGTTGGTTTTTCGGTTAGTAAACCGGATGTTCCTAATCATTGCTAGTTTGCCTCAAATTAAATATGCTTGGTGTGTGCGAGTGTCTTTTGTTTGTGTGCCTGCCAAGCAGATAGATTATAGTTTATGCCCACCAGTACAGATACCAGTCACACACTGATACTCGCAAATGTGAAGCCTTCGCCGGACTATCTTGAATCATGAATGAAAATTGTTTTTGCCATTGCGAGCTTTTTTTTATCTGACTGCCAGTCAGTGCCTCTGACGCATCTCAGTACACAAATATCGTATATTATAACTAGGGTTGGCTTTGTTTTTTATTTAAGTAGATAACCCCGGGCAGTTCTGGACTCTTGGCAACGACACAAGTCAGTGGAATTCTTGCCTTTATCCCCAGACACTTAATTGATAGATGAGCATTAATATCAGCATCAATTAGTAGGAATTATTCATCGTGGCTGTAAAATATTTATTATTATTTTTCCCAAAACAAATATCAACTTAATTCCAAACTCTCCTCTTAATGGCTTTCACACACTCCAGGGGCAAAGATCAAAAACCTAGTCCAAGCCTCAGTTCCCAAGTAAGAACCCCCCAAAAATCATCATTATCTCAATAGTGCGGTGGCCCCAAGTATCCATTTGGTAACGGCTTTGAATAAATTAAGACATCGCATCGAATTGAACTGAAATTAAATATGTATCTGAAGCTGTAAAAACATTTTGTCTTGCTTTATGGCTGGGACGTTTTCGGTTTTATTTATTTTTCGTTAACAAATTTATTTTGGCCATTAATTGATAAGCGAGTTTTGAAAATGGCCCCGAAACGTGTGACGGAAGGCACTTTTGGCCATCCCGCTGAGTGCCAGATGATAAAAGCTGAATCAACTGCTACCAAATGGGGCAAAATATTAATTGTTTTTTAAATAAGATGCCGAGAAGACTGGACTGGCGCCACGACAAAAGCCCACACGGCATTAACCTAATCGGCTGCTAGTTAATTGTAGCTTAGGGTATGGGTATGGGAAGTCCATATCTCGGCTGGGGTCACTGGCGATGGGGGAATGAAGATGCTGGAAGATGCAATTTGTTGCTGGATAATAGGCCCACGCCAACTAAAACAACTGGAACTGGACTTTCCGCCAGGCACCCCCTCCTCGGGCCATGACTCGGCTTAGCACCTGGCCTCTGGAGCCCTAGGATGCCCATCATGAGGAGGCTTGAACTGGACCTGCTCTCCAGCATTTGCATAAATACACAGCGAGAAATATAGGTTCTGGAAAGTCAAAGTTTTCAATGAAATCAGACAAGTTTTTTAAAGTGCAGCCCAAAGGTCTGTGGCATTGATCATTAGACTATTTTTAATAGAGAGATACCAGAAAATAAAAAGGGGGAGAATGGAGAAGCGGCTGGAAAAGGGGGGGGAGAAGCGGGAGCCAGCAGGAGGATCCCCAGGCCCAGTGCAGGACCCGTGGAGAGTCAACCAGTTTTTATGGTTTAATGCCGCCACAAAAGCGGTTTGGTCAGCTGTTCAAACTGCTACCAGCTTGCCCACTCCCCCAAGCTGCCACCCCACCGACCAGCCCAGCTTCCCAGCCACCCAGCCACCCCGACCCCCTGGTCCACTCCTAGATGGACAAAAGTTTCACCTGCTCGCAGTTGCAGCTTGCGTGCGATCCAGTCGAGTGTTTGTTGGCATTAGCCATGGCTAAGAAAAGCGGACCAAGTACAGGCCGCAGGCAACTGGAGAGCTGGAGCTTGTTCCTCCTCCTCCACCCCAGCCTCCTCCCCACCCTGAATGCTGCACCGCCGAGTTGCAAGCATAAAATTTTCACACTAGCGATGCTGCGAGCGGCCGTGGCTACCTAAACAACTGAAACGAACGCAATTAAAATATAAAACTAAATGGATTTCAACAGGCGGCGGAAGAACGGCCGAGAATTAAAGCAAAAGGCCGGGGGCGGGGCGGGGGGCGGAGGGAGGAGGGGCCCAAAAGAAAGGTCCATTGACAAACAAATTTATGTGGAGAGCCACAAATCTTGCCGGTTTCAAATAAACAAAACTAAATGCCTAGACCCTAGAATAAATTAACTTCCGATGTTCGGGTAACGAAGAAAGAACTCAAGTACAGTGCGTGAAATGAGTAAAGGGAAGGGGCACTACAGTTCTACTCCAAAATCTAAATCACATAGTACCAAAATATTACCTAGAAAGTCTTCAAGTGTTAGTATACCACGTAGTCTCTTAATAATACCATACCCTTCTTATACTCTCCACCCGCACTGTAATCTACTTATATAAATATTCCCCAGTATCTGGATATTCCTTCTTGTATATACAAAGTGATTCTCCTGAGTCATCGAGCCTCCACCGATCTGGAATCGGGTGTTATGGTCAACGTCAGGCAGCGGGGATTTCAAATGCAGCCGAGCTACGAAAATACTCAATAAAATTCGTTGATAAATTGCGATCGGCATCAAAGGTAGCCCACTGTGCGAATGGCGCTACGCCCCTGCCCCCCGGCTCTACCTCTCTGGGGGCCAGGCCACTTGCAGCAATCTTCTATGGAAATTTATCGATTGTTTTTGTTTAGAGAATTTTTCGGTTCGAATAGACACAAAAGCGCCAGTGCCGACATGGATGAGATGAGGATCTTGAATCTCGTATCTCGAATCTCCTCCATGAGGTGTTTCTTATGGGCCCTCCATCTGATCGGATCGGACTTTGATGGGACCGAGTAGCTATTCACAAATCAGAATATCTCCTTTCTGTAAAAGTTATGGCACGGCCTCAGATATAAAGATGTTGGCAGGAGAACGCTTAAATAAATCTGCTAAACCTTTAAATCAACTTGAATTGCATATTTGGGCAATTTTTACGATGGCCACTTGAGCGTCAGGATCATTAATTTAATTAAATTACAAGCCAGGGCTTCTAATTAAGTGTTATGACTAAACGGCCCGAATAAATTCCATTTTCTAATGGAAAACTGTATAACACCTACGCTCCCCATTAGATGAGATCCGATCTGGCCCTTCATTCGGGCCGAAAGTAGCGCGACGAAATGGCTCTTAACTCAAATGACAATTGCAGAAAAGGCATTAAGTCACAAAACCCATTAGGCATTACCCGAAGCGGTGACGGAAAACTTTAACTTTAAAAAAACTTTAATTTAAAATGCTGAACAAATTATGACATGGCAGAAAAAGCCGGGCCCAAACGCAATGGGCCAGAGCCACATATCGCCCTTTGTTTTAGGCGGCAGGCCGGCCGGCCAGCTTGCCTCTTTCATTTTCGGGCCAATTGAAGCGTTAAATTATCAATTGGCCAAAGGGGTTCAATTGGCCAACTGAGAGACGGCTAGAACACGATGGCTGGAAGAGAGTCCGGGCGGACACGCTTGAATTGATGATCATCGGCCGGCGATCGAAGACTCCTGGAAAACTTTTGAGTCTTCGCTTCGAGCCGGGGGCAGGCAACTGGAAAATTGTGCCGACACAATCATTATGACAAGGCAGGTGTTCTCATATTCCGTTGCTAGTCGCAGTTGCCAGTTGCCGGTTGCCCCTCCCCCCCTGACGGACTTGGCCGAAAACATATTTATATGGATCGAGATCCTGTATGATTCAATTTTTCATCGATTGCATTATCAATTGGTCGACTTGGTTGGCTGCTGGCTCGGTTGGTAAATCATAAAATGCAATTGAAGCTGTCCCAAGAACGGGTTTCCATTGCCGCAATTTGTTGCATCTAATCTGGATGCGAGTGTCTAGGTGTGCGAGTGTGTGTGTTGGCATGTGTTTGTGGACAGGTTGCCTTTTGTTGCATTAATTGATTCATATTTGTTCGTCTTGTCTAGGCAGCTTTTTAATGGGATTTCGGTTTGCTTTTTTTTTGCTCCATATTTGGCATTTATGATTAATTGAATTGGTCTCGAAATGGCCAAAAGTGGCTCTAAGAAATGTGCTTTTTATTCGTTTGGCCAAATTATCAAATAATTAGCTAATAGCACGCGCCACGATTTCTTTTTAATAAGCTCACCTTTAAAGGAGTTGCAAAAAATGCTTGTTATTCGATTAATTTTAATGCGTATTTTATAAATTAGTGAGATTTTATTCATTAATTATATATATATTGGCCTTGGGTTTTAGTTTCTGCAAAACATTTTAAAATATCTTGATAAACTTGTACTACGATGTCGGCCGATCGTGAGCTACAATAAGTATGCTATGGTTTTTTTTGCTAAGGCCCTCTTAGGTAGGCAATGGCTTTACTCTCGACTCTACCCACCGCTAGGTGGCGTCGTTTTTTTTTTTTACATGGAGAGCTGATGTAAATAATAAGCACTCGGAGAAATATTTCTTTTATTTCATATTTTATTTTAGCTTTAAGTGTTTTAAATATTGAATTAGCTGATAATAAGTATTAAGATATAAAATATTTTACAGGCAATTTCTTTAAAATAATAGTTTTTTAATAAAAAACCCATTAGGGTGATAGAAAAAAATTATCAGCTAATTGCTCGGTAAATCGAACTGAGGAGAAATATTCACAACACCACTCACAAAGAACCCCCCGCCTTGGTAACACTTGAAGAACTCTTCTTCGGTATTTCAAGGTGTAGGCTAAGTGCATTATAATATTAAAGTGGTTGCCTCACAGCCCCCCACTCTCACCTCCCGATAAGGTGCCTTATCAGGCAGGCCAGCCAGCCGCAAATATTTGTACTCTTTTTCTGTTACTCCGTATACGTTTGTATTATTGGTTGAAAGAGAGAAGAAAAGTGAGTTTAGTTTGGTAAAGTTCAAAGTGGTGAAGGTCGCACGCGCAAGAAGGCTGTCTGATAAGTCTGTTGGCGATCTTGTTGTAAGCGCTTTGGCCCGATTATTGTGCTTGGTCAGTTGTTTATGCCCTTTTATGTTTTTTTTTAATGCATTTTCGCCCTTTTATTACAGCGCTCGGTGCGTGCTGATTAGCCATGTGCTCGGATTTTTACAACAAGCACTCATAAGCCGCAGCATCAACATTCAGCTAATTGGGGGGCATCCATGGGATGCATTCAATTGAGATACATCCGTTTATTCAAAGCGTTTTTGTTTTTTTGATAACATTGGATGAATGGAAATGAAAATAGAAACGTTAAGGGACGTGATTAGATAAGCTTGTTGGTCTTTTGTAAGCGTTATACTCATTTGAATAACTACACAGAGAAAACGATTATAATAAGCTCATTTGGGCTAAAATCTTGAATTAAATTTTAATAAACTGATACACCCTGCAATGTTAATGAAATCAAAAACTTATCCGAGCTATTAATTTCCCAGCGAAACAGCAACAAAAATCAACGTCAGGCTGTAAAAATTTATGAATGAATTAAGCAGAATCAGGCGAATATCACACACTCATACAATACAGTCACGAAACCCCAAAAAGGCGAGCCAACTTGGGGCGAACGAAACAGAAAAAAAAAAAAAAAAAAAGTAATAATAAAAAGCAAACAAAACGAAAATCACAAATAGTAAGTGAGTACAAAGTGGCTTGCATATGAAATATAAAACAGGCAAGATCTGACTACAAACGCACATATTTACATGGACAGGGGTGTGTGAGTGAGTGACTGTGTGTGTGGATGAATGAATGAAAAATTGTAGAAGCAGCAGAACAACAACAGCAACAAAATGTTGTTAACGCAGCAGTTCCACGAACCAAAAAAATTAAAAAAAAAAAAAATTAACTAAAGAAAAAAGCAACGACACGACAGGGGAAAAAGATCTGTGAACAAGAAATTTGAAAGGTAACAAAAACTGAAATTAAAAACAAAAGCCTAAATCTGAAAAACTCTGAAACGAGCAAGTGTGTGTTGGCAACTCGTTTTAAATTTTCATTTCCATTTGCAGCAGCCAAGTACAGAGAGAAAAATATTTTATTTAAGTATCTTGAACTCTGAATGGTAAATAAATAAATCAAAAGAATGATAGTTAAAGAAAAAAAAATAATAAAAAATATATCTTATTTTTTTCGGTGCAACAGCTGCCCACAAACTGTGCGTGGCATGGGTGAGAGAGCGGGTGTGTGCAACCCAAGGGGGGGCGGTTCAAATTATGAATAAATAAGAAGTTGGAGCGAGAGCGAGAGCGAGCAGCTAAAAATCAAAATAAATACACAAAACTAACCAAAACAAAGCAAAAACAACGACTGCATTTGGATTTCAAGCTGCCCACGGGCCACGAGCAGAGTCTCAGATACAAGAAGAGAAACAGCAGGAGAGGCTGGGGACTGGTGGCTGGGGACGGGGACTGCGCCCCAATAAAAAGAAGCGGCTCCAAAGACAAAGCCCAAGCCCAACGATATAAAGAGGAAGCAGAAGCCCAGCCAGAGGATGGGAAAGAGGAAGAACTGGAAGCCGGTTTGCAGGAACCAGCCTAGGAATGGCTTGTGGGGAGAAAGAGAGGGCTCCCGCAGCTCACGCAAAAAAGGAAGGAAACAAACATCAAGCCCCATCACCACAAGAGAGCCCCATCGTACAGATATAGAGAGAATCGCTGCTATCGGAATAAAAGCAACAAAAACAAAAAGAAGCCAACAAACAAGATCCACTCGTCGTTGCCTTATATTCCCCCCATTCATCAACTGCATTTCAAAGCCGCCACAGTTTTTATTTCAATTTTTTTTTTGTTCGTTGCTTTTTCAGAACCAGCTATTTTTCCATTTTTTTTTGTTGGGGCCTCATGAGTATGAATGAAAACGAACGTGTTTCTTGGGGAGAGAGCCCCACACGAGAGAGCCACTACATACATGAATGGATGAATGAAATGAGCGCCAAAATGAATGAAAGTAGTGGGCCTCTCTGTTCTAGCGCTCTCACAAGGTGGAGCACTCGCGCTCTCTCGCACTCCCGCTGTCCCGCTCTCCCGCCGGGGAGCATTTTTATACAATTTTTACCTTATTTTTCGCAAAAAAAAAAATCATAGCACACATTAAAAACGAAATTTAATTTGCTTTATTTATTATTTCGCTTCGCTCGTTTTTGTTTTGTTGCTGTGCGCTGGCTCGCTTGTTATTTCCAAAGTTTATGATTAATGAGAGATGATTAAAGGCAGGCGGTGTGCGTCAGTGTTGGTGTGCGCGCGTTCAGATGCATTTGTATCTGTGTGCGCATATAATTAAAATAAGGGCAGCCTGCGCGTATCTTCGTCCACATAATGTAAACTAAATTTACGTGCCTGGGCTGTTGCGATCTTGCTGCTCTTCCCGAGCTGGTCCCCCTTTATTTTTTATGCCATCCCCAATGCCCGTTTTCCATTCAGCATCTGCGCAGTTGTCGCCGTTTTGCATGTTTTTTCTGTTTTCTGTTTTTTTTGTGATTTAATTTTTTTTTGCTTTTTCGTATGCGAGTATTTTTTTCTGTTTTTGTTGCCATTTTACGGCCGCGATCTTCTAGCAACGAGCGAAAAGTTCATGCTGGCAGCCGTTTTCAGCAAAAGGGACTCGGCTGCCACACATGTACACACATACATACATACGTACATACATACTATATAATATAGTTGGAAAGGGGTGAACCCAACATTTAAGAAGGTTTATTTCCAAATTTCTTATTTGTGCTAAGGACTACAAAATTAATATTATTTTAATGAGGTAAAGAGACTAGTTTTTACCTATTTACTATTATGACACTGATTTTTTACATTCTACATACATAGTAAGTAAAATAAGGCCACAGTGCGTATGAGTGATAAGATCCCCTCATTAAAACTTTTTATAGAAATAAATGTAAAATATTTAGAACCCTATAATACACTCTTGAGTCACAAGTTTTAAAAATCCCTGAAAGTATTCTTGCCGACAACACTACGTATGAGTAATATTTTTTCCCATTTCTCCACGTATGCGTAATATTTTTAGCAAAATCCTAATTTTTGCATATTATCTGATAAATTCTATCCGAAAGTTCACCCTAACTACACATATTTGTATATTTAGTTGGGCACTGACTTTAGTCTTGGGTTGCGTTGACATTGAAATTGTTTGCGCTTTGTTGATCTCTACGCAGCGATAAGACATAAATACATAAATACTTTTTACGTTTTCGGGTTCTTTTGCTGGCGGGGACTCTAAAGAAACGATTTTTATTATTTGTTTTTATAAACATTTAAGCCCAGCCATTGGGGCAGCTGGGATGAAGGATTTCAAATAAAATTATATAGGAAGGGATAGTATTTCCAAACAGAAACAGAAATGTATTAAGTATTAGAGTCCAACTCACTTAATATTTACTAAATTAATAACTATAATATAAGTAATAAATATACTTTTGACATTGAGACTATCAAAATCTCAGAAAATAAGTTTGGAATATTTTTGTAAGTAATATCAAGTATTTGTCATCGTTTCGGCATTTACATAAATAATTCCAGTTAAGTACCAACCGAAAAAAATGAGAATTTCCCATTATTAAGACACATTTTGTACATACATATGTACATTGTTCTCAAGATGCATAACAAATGAACATAAAACATTGTCCGATACAAATACAAATGAGTCTGTTTCAGCGCAGATACGGCCACATACGCACAGATACTGTATGTCTTTGTGCAATAATAGATAAAATATACTACATACATGCCAAGCGCGGCAGAAGCAACAGAAACAACAACTGCGATGCCAGCGATGTTTTGTCACATTACGTATACGAACAGTTGACGGAGTGAGTGACTGACATATTGCCTGATTGACAGCGGCAGCAGCGAGGGGCCCGAGCGAGGGGGTGCTGGGGCAAGGTGGTGCTGCACATTTAAGATATTTATTTCGTGCATTTCGGATGCAAATGTATTCGGCAGTGAGATCTTTTTTAGTTTCGAGGAGCATCGGAAAGGGGGAATGGGGGCTGCCCGGTTGCAGGAGCATTTGAATGAATGAATGAATGGATGAGTGAGTGAATGAATCTGTGAGAGTTCGCTTGGCACTTTGCCGGCTCTTCGGCAGGGGAGGGAGAGGAGGAGGGGCGTGAAAAAAGGGTGCGTGGCAGGCCCACCGGAAGCTAACGACGTGACTTTTCACGGAATTATGAACCCAACTATGCGCCGCATTAACATTATAATAAATACACTCGATATGCTACAGCAATCCCACACACTTTATTTATTCTGGGGCCTGGCAGAAATATATCGTCTCCTGCATTGTTTTCCCCATTTTTTAGCAAAGCGCTTTGTTGGCTTTATCTTATCGGTAAATATTTTGGCTTTCTCAGTCCCTCGGCGTCTGCTCTTCGCCTTTTATCGCCCAGACCAAAAGGCAAAAACGTAATAATAAAGTCGCGGAAACAACTAACCGAATTATGTTCAGCTGTGACGACTCTAGGATATCCTTCGGAATAGAAATACCCCAAAACTCCAGTGCTTGCTTACGAACTTTTCACTTAATTATGTCTGAGATACAAGAAACAAAAGTAATCTCTCACATTAGTCCTCATTACAGTGTGTGTCTACAAGTGAGTCTAGATAGCAACTATATAATTGTTGAACATTTGCTCTTCAACAACATTTTGCTCTTCAATTATTCGCATTTCTTGGAACTCTGTTATCAAGCCCACAACTCAGCAGACCTCAAAGTGCCATTCAGCAAACCAAACACCAAGCGAAATAAAGTCTATTACTGGGTAAGGGGTATGAATCTAATGTGGGTTAAGGCACTTGGCCAGTTCGCGGTAACTCACCCAATGAGGCCTCATGATCTGAAATATCCGATAGACTGCAGATCGGCAAGTCCTTGCAGCCATGGATGGGCTCCTCCTTGATGAAGATGGTCTTGGACTGTAAAGTAGAGATACTCATTAGTTTAAATATTTTTTAAAGTCAAGAACCCTAACCCCCATTCGTAAATGCATAGTAACCTCGAAGAACCATCATTTATTATTATGTTATACAATCCCCATATTTATAAACAAGCCACTTTCACCCAATTACAAAATATTCAAGACTCGGGCATAATCAGAGCTCCCCGTTCTGGAAAAAAACAACAAATGATGTGGCATAGATTGCCGGCAATTGGCTGTCTGGGGGGACCATGGACGGGTGCCTGCCCCAATGTACGGCGACACAGTCCCATGGGCCGCTCGGATGGGCCTGATCATGTTGAACGCTATCTAATAAATTGAATTGTACATTTGACTCGCAGAGCACTGCGAACACAGTGGTGAGGCTGTCGCTTAATGATAATGGAGGTCACAATAGTCAAACGAAATGCTCCATAAATATCGTAATCAATTTTTGAGTGAATCAAGTCACTCAGTACCCAATTGGAATTGGAATTGGAATTGGAACCCAATTTTCAGACACCAGGATCCACAAGTCTTTTGTCTGTCGTCTCCCGTTCAGCTTCAGTTACGTGTTGGGAGAAACCCAAAACTCGAAGGCTCTGACCCGGCCAGACAGGTTGGATCGGATTACCATCGGCGGCTACATTTTCCGACCGACTGGGCATGCGCATGTCCTTTTCGAGGCTTTGGCTTTTGTGTGCTCTGTGGAGAAAGGATCGGTCAGGCTATTGGCCCCGACGGACCGGATGAAAGTGGTCAACGGCTCGGCGGAGCAACGGATATGCTTACCGCAGGCGATGTGTCAAATGCCTTCACTTGGGACCTGCCCTGACAGGCGATCGTCAGAAAGGAAGGGCTACCAGTTGGCAGCCGAAGAACTCAATACCCTTGACTAAAATTCCAAAGGTTTTTCATGCATTTTTTTTTAGATTTAAGTAATTCGGAACTTAAAAGAAGGATCATCTGCGGAGAAGCCTTAGAGTCCCAAGGTGGGATTCCTACTTCTCAGTTTGTATTCCCAAATTTGATGAGACCTTTTGTCTATCCAAGTGCGTCAAGAGCCAAGTGGCACGCTTATGGCTTTTATAGCAAACAAACAAAAGACTGTAAACACAAAAGGCGTTCGGAGGAATGCGAACGAATTGGCAACACCCTATCTTGTAAATGTTGCGGCTTATAGCCAACCCGACTCCATAGTCCAGAGTGCTGAAAATTGTTAATAAAGCCCACAAAGCATAACACGTAATAATTGCGTTTTGTTTGGCCAACCAAGTTTAGCATTCAGGCAACGTGATATGCATTGGCAAGAGGATGAAACTGTCATCGGGGCTTCTCCTGGATTGGCATAGAAACCGATGGACAGGCTATCGATCACTCGATCAGCAAATCCACTTATAGGTGGTTATATATAGAATCTATAGATGCAGCTATCGATCTGCGACGTGCTACCTAGTTTTTAATAAGCCGGGAGTCCTATTCGAGTCTTGACCAAAGCCTTATCTAGTCCCCCCAAGTAAATCCCATCAAGATCAGAGCTTTCAGCCCAATTATGTTCAGTGACCTATTCAGAAGCACTTCAATTACGGATCCCCATTAAAATACCGAACTGGATTACCTTAAAGTACTCTACTCACCTCAACTAAACTGGACAGAAATGTGACTTTGCGGTTCTTTTTGAGTCTCATGGTGCTGGCCTGGCTGGAGCTGTTGCAAGAGCTATTACTGGGCGGCGGCTTGAACAGATGTCCGTTGATGGCGTTCAGGTTGAAGAGCTCGTGGGCCGCCTTGTCGAGGAATGCCAGGGAGGGGTGGGTGTGGGAGTGCGAGGATACAGTTGCAGCGGCCGCCGATGTGGTTCCAATTGCCGCGGAGGCGGGCAGGGCTGGGGGCAGCATAAATTTCGTGGCAGACAGATCTGTTTTACAAATCGCCAATTCCATATTGCGCAGGCATCTAGATAGGATTGGAAGAGGGCGATAATACAAACAATTAGCGGGCTGCTCAATAAACAAATCAATGCAATTATTGCGGCGGGTGGTGAACCATCCGGCAGGCGTGTGTGTGTGAGGTGTTTTAATTATCGCTCAATTATTAGCTTATTTTCCCGCCTCATATCGCTTTATTGGGCCTCATTGGCACCTCCCTGTTCTGGCTCTGGAGTTCGCACCTCTTTCATGGCTCAATCCCAACTCTGTTGACTCAAGGAATTATGACACTTTTCCCCACACAACCCGGCCGACTCTGAAGGCAGAGAGATCAAAAGTGTCCCGCCACCTTAAAAAGCGGCCACAACAAAAGAGCCGCCCCAGCGGTTTGAATATGAGCACACTTTTAATTTGTTTACACAGCATCCATCATACAATGCTGGTTGGATGCTCGCTGTTTGGAGGATGAAGCCAAAGGGTTTCAATTTTCTAAATATATTTCTAATGGGTTTACGTTCTCCGGCGAGTTCTCAGAGCTCTCAAATATTTGCCCTGGCCAAGCAGCCGGATGGCCAAGACGGGATGTAAGTTTCAGGGAAAGAAACACGAAAAGATACTTTGAAGTGTCGCCACAAAGAGATCGGATATAAAGATCACACAGATTCTCGGAGGTTTATTTCTTTAAATATTACCCAATTAGGAGTACTGGGGGAGTACCAATGCACTTGTTATTCTTATTATTATCATCAAAGGCCTCTGGAGAATTATTTTATTCTTACAAAAATCAAATTCCGAATGCCGAATAATAACAAGTTCTTAGGCACATTTATCAACGGAAGTGGCCAAGATAAGCTTCTCAGAAAAAAAGAAGAGCAAGTTGAAGAAACCCCAAAGGCCCCACATGAGGGCTTTTTCTCAAATGCCCAGCCAGTAGCCCCCGATGCCACTATAAATAACACGGTTTTCAGATAAAACCCTGAAATTACGCATTAAATATTAAAAGTATTCACATTATATACGCTTCGAGTGATAAAAACAATATTTTTCAATATATGACATACATATATGAGAATATACATATGAGAATATTTTTCAAAAATAAGACATTATGGCTGATTACTTTCCAGTTCATTTGGCCTCGGCTTTGAATTGAGATTATCAGAACCATTGAGGCATTAAATAAAACCTTTATGGAAGATCCAAAGTGATACTGGGATCCTCGATAATTGGGTATCCAGAAACCCCCTACCACCGGAGAGTATCTTTGGACAGTGCCCGCTTAATTAGATACGCTATGCAAATGTATAGATACTGTCGTCCCATCGGTGACGAAGTCCGTCCCCCTTCTCTGTCGCTCTTCTGGAGTGTGTGTGTTGCGCGGACAGTTATCTAGTCGCCTTATCAGCCATACATATGTAAATCTCCCGCATATACATATGTATATATGTATGCCTGTGTAGATAGATGCAAGTGTGTATGGGTGGAAGAAATTCCGCCATGTTAGCGCTGATCTAACTGAACAAAAACGAATCGAAAATGGCTCAGAGGCATGTCTTCAAGGCGACTTTTGGTATACTCTTTAAGATCCGTTATTAAAATTTTACAAAAAAAAAAACATTTAAAGTGTATCTTGTATATATTGTTCCTAGAATCTAACCCTCTGAAAACCCCCTTCTCTATAAGACCAGCGTAAGAATCGTTGCATAAATTTGTGGTTCTGCTCTTGTGAAATCAATCTCGATTTGATTTGCTGATTTGGGGATACATGGTGACGCCTCGACTGTGGCTGCGGCCGGGTTATATATTCACATTCACAAACAGATCTGCCCGTAGTATAGTCAAGTGAGTGCACTAAAAACGAATTGAAGTTAATCAACATTTAAATGGATAATAAAATCAGCGACTGCAGTCCGTCCTGCGACAAGCTCCACAAAAAGTTGATTTATTTCGCGCCTCGCAGTGCAATCAATTCAATGTAGAACAGCCATAGCAGAAACGGCACCAACAATTACTAAATCTGCACAGAAATAATACGTCTATATGCATTCGGTTCGTGGGATATATATAGGACTGGCGACTGCACATGATTTTGAATATGGTTTAAATACTAAGTGTTCTTTTCACACGAAAATAATTTATTGACGCATAAACGTGGCCAAGATAATTGGCAATTCTTGGCAAGTCCAATTGATTTCTCAGTTTGGCCCAGGGAAATTCGGATACCTGACAAATAAGGCGGATTACGCAATAGACCTTTTGGATCGGGAACTATACTAGTTTGGATTTCGAAGGCGGGGAAAAACGTTCTTCCAATCATGGTAATGGGCGAGTTCAGTTCTTATCGGTTGAATATATTTCGCAGCAAGTATCACGTTCCATTGTAATTTTAGCAAACAAATCGTCCTTATCACTGAATTCCCCAGTTACCAATAGATAATGGCTTTGGAAAGTAAGCACAATAAACTACCAGCTAAATGGAATAAAACGAAAGTGGCTAAAGGATTTGGTACTCGATTCTACTTGATTCTCGAGTGCCGGAGAGAGTAGACGCGACGGGCAGGCGAAAAAGAGTCGCAATCGCCAAACTATCTGAATCTGAAACAAACCTTATCGGCCAGACACACACAGATAACCGAAAAAAAAATAAACTAAAAAGGCGACAACAAAAAACCACATGAGATCCAAAAATCGGAGCATATGTTTTCCCTGGAAAAAGAGCAATATGCGGAGCTAAATCTTTTGGGAGGGCCGAAGTATAAGTGGACCAAAGAAGAGAGTATCTCTGTATCTCAAAGATCTTAGTATCTTTGTATCTCGGTGTGCGGCTTCGAGTCTGGAGCCTGGGCGCAGCAGATGCTTCAAGAACAGATTGTAAACGAATATGATCTTTCGATATGGTGCACACTCCTCGTCCAGACGCCTGCAACAACAACAACAACAACCATAGGGGTGCAATTTTTCGGTGTGTACGTAACGGTAGAATACACATTTAGTCGCATTTGCTGGCACTGCCACAGCCACTGCTGCTCTTTTCCCTCTTTTAAATGTTTGCTTGAAAGAAGGGATCTTCGATCCCATCCCATTCCATTCCATACCATCCCATCCCATCCAAAGATGATCCTCGGACCTGCCTGCGCACATGTGTTTTTCTGTATCTGTGTGCTGTGCACGGCCTGTGAGTGTGTATCTGTGAGTTGTCTTGTCATGGGATCGATCTTGATCTCGGCCTGTCTGCAGCAGGTTGATACTTTTAGCATTGGACCCGGCGCAGAATCCGAGTTTAGCGTGGCATGGGGCAACGAACCAGCCCGAGAGATCCACTGAACCGTAATTGTCTGTGGGTATTTATGGAAAAGGATCTTGAACTGGTCGTTGGTGCAACAGGCGAGGGAGGCACTGAGAGAGACAAAGGATTTCTATCATGGGGTTAGACAGTATCCTAAAGATTCTCTTGGAGCCTAACACTTTTTTAATCTTTGAAACCCATTCTGGTATCAACTACTAATTTTCTTTTAATCCTCTGATAGCCCTCCAGGTAAAGGTTTCAACAGGAAAATCCCAATTATGTATCTTGTTAGATGCCCCCTTGAGTTTCCCAGCTCACAGGTTAAAATAGTAACAGAGCAGTAGACCCATATCTTTTTTATTGATACCTAAATCGGTTTCGAATTCTTGGTCGAAAACATTTCACACATTCTCGATTACAGACTTCAAGAATCTAGGCTGCCATTAAATGATGGACCCAAATGCAATCAAAGGGCATACCATAGAAGCTCATTTGCGGCACCGGAAGCTGTAAAGGAACAGCAGTAATTTCGATAGAGTTCCCACAAGGGTTGTGTGGAAGTGCCCCAAACCCTGGCTAGCTGGCCAACTTGCCTATGAAAAGGTAGAAGAAAACCAATTCAAAATTCTGTTGGCCACAACAAGTTTGTAGAGCCGCCGCCACAATCCTGAATCGAGGCGAGATCGCTCGGTAGCCAAACCAGTTTTTTTTCCTAGATTCATTCAAGAAAACAGGCAACACCAACCAACCCAAACTATCGCGATCGCGCGAGAAAGGGTTTACATACAGTCAGAGAAACCGGGATGTTTTGATATCTATTTGGGTTTGTTTTCGACCAGATTTATAGCCCCATTTCGATGAGGTTAATTTCTTTCAGTGCATTCGGTGGAAAATGAGGCAGGGGCACAAAAAAATAAATACTTGAACTACTGTTTTCAACACTTCACTTCACTCACCGGTGCGGGGCAATAAAATAGCGCCCCTCTGGAACCGCAGGTGGGGACTGGGGGTTTTGTTCTTGCTTGTGCGTTGGGTATCCAAGTTTTATTAGGGTATCCAAATTAATTACAGCTTCAAATTAGGAGCACAATCTTGATCGGGATACCTCCGACTAGGCCTCTCTTTGTTGCCTCAGCGATCTTTAGAGCCCTTGGGATCAGCAGGTTGATTAGGGCCGTAAACGCGAATATCGGGGTATGGCCAGAGAGAGAGAGAGATTACGTGCCGGAGACAAAGGAGGAAGAGGAGTCGGTTTAGGCCGGCTTATAAGACGCGAAAGGCGATACGAAACAAGAACCGAAGAAAGGAAGGACCGACTGACACACACACACACGCTCGCGTCTTTTTGGGCAAATTTCTGTGGTTTTCTGATGGATTTTGGCTAAATATTCCTGGTTCTGATTCTGGTTCTCTTTAGATTTATGTAGTTTTAAACAAACTTGCACTTTTTAGCGAATTCTTCGGGTTGCGCGCGCACTGTGGAAAAGTGTTGGGGAGAGCGATGCTCGATTATCTCTGCGGTTTCTATTGCACTCACACAATCACTGGCACACGATTTTTGATTTTTGGCTTGGGGCTGGACGCCAAGTATCTTTGTATTTGCATATATTTATTTATTTAATAATTAATTTCATTGTTGTTTCATTCAAATGGTGGTTTTTGACCGTTATGCCGCGCTATCACCTCACTCGCTCGCTGCTAAGGTTACTCTTTCCGTTTCCGCAGAGCCGTCCGAACGCGATGAGTGAAAAAAACGAGTGATCGAATACGAACCCTCGACACTCAGAGCCCGAAATCCATTCGGGCCTGGTCGGCTAGTGAGAGTCGAATCACTGCGAGAGAGTTCATTACGGAATGGATTACCAGTAATGGCTGTGAATATTTTATTTATTAGTGAATGTTAGGATGTAATTTAGTAATAATGTAAGAGCTTTTACATAAAAATTTTCAAGATTTATTAATATGAAATGTTTTTTCTACAAAGTCATTTTTCATGTTTTTTTTTTGTATTTCACAGATACATATTTGCCAGCGTGTCCATTACAAGTAATGCCTTCAAAGTACCACAGGCGGCAGTGAGAGAGTTTTGAGCCATCATAAAACTCTATAGTAAAATAATGTATAAAAAATACAATTCATTTAATTTATTTTTGTAAAGGTATAAAAAACAAGTCATAATTAAATGCAACAATAATATTTATGGAAGGAGCTGGTGACAAAACTCTCAAGAATCACTGTTATCAGTAAAGACTGATAACACCTAATGAATATGTCGAATAATGAAATAGAAAGGCTGTTTAGATTAAATACTAAATACAATTCTTAAACAAATTTTTGTTATTAACAAAACAGAGAGCAATCTTTGCGTGGGGGCTAGAGGAGCACCGATTTTCCCCACTCGCATTGAGCAAAAAAGAAAATCAGAACTACATATTTTAAGCAGAAAAAACAAAGTGTCGCGGCCGACAAAAAATAGCAACAAACTAAAAAAAATCTGCTGGTTCAGAACTGTGTGTAAGTGCGAATACGGGTGTGCGAGTGTGTGTGGGTGTGCATGGGGCGATCACCAAAAACAAAAACAGGTTTATGTGTGCCGGGGAGTATGGGGGGCATAGGGGGTGCTGTGCTGGTGTTTTCATATTCTGGCAACGCATTTCGCATAAATTACACACAGGCGAAGCATAAGTGCATGCAGGGGCGGCAGCCACAAGCCAGCTGCACCCAGAAAAAGGGCAATAAGATCCCAGATTCCAGTCCCTATCCCGTATTCCCGATTTTCCTGCCGAAGGGAGCCAGCCTTGCATAACGAAACACGTGCAACAGCACCACGGTTGACTGGCAGTGAGATTGTCAACCTCGGTGGAAAGGTATCACACGAGAAGGGGCAACAAGTGCCCCGGAGAGAAACCCACCCGAGAGCGCTTGCAGCAACTGCATTTTTACAACTCGTGTAGGTGAGCCGGATTTTTATGAATGAACGCACTGGTGTGTGTGCGAGAACTGGAAAATTACAGCAGTGGGGAAAAGCGCCGAGGCACACATGTCCAGCACGACAACTCAAGTGGCTAGCAGCTGATGGCCAAAAATATATTCACATTAATGAGAAATACCTATAGTAAAGAGAAACATTTAGTCCCGGCTTGGATGAAAATTAACAAAGAATCGATACAAAATTGTTTACAGTATTCCGTTCAAAGATTGAAGTAAAACTGGAAAATATAAGCCATTCCCATGGAAAAATTGAGAAAGATATGGACTTCGCTGGGGCCCATATGAGCTGGCCTCATACGATTCCCAATTTTCGAAGGGGGTTTATGGAAAAATTGACAAAATATCTAATTTAAAATTTGATTTGAGGTTTTAATGTAGAATAATAGAGAATTAATTCTCAAGAATCGGATGAGAATTGGCCAAGATATAGACATCGGAAGGGGCCATATACCGAAATCCAGGATTTTGCAGGGGTCTCCCCACAAATTTTGGAAAAAAATCTGAAAAATATTTTCTTTTCAGATTTTGATGCAGATTAATTGGGGAATCGACCCACAAATCGTTTAAGGTATTCCTCTCAAGAATCGGATGAGAATTGGCCAAGATATAGACATCGGAAGGGGCCATATACCGAAATCCAGGATTTTGCAGGGGTCTCCCCACAAATTTTGGAAAAAAATCTGAAAAATATTTTCTTTTCAGATTTTGATGCAGATTTACGGGGAATCGACCCACAAATCGTTTAAGGTATTCCTCTCAAGAATCGGATGAGAATTGGCCAAGATATAGACATCGGAAGGGGCCATATACCGAAATCCAGGATTTTGCAGGGGTCTCCCCACAAATTTTGGAAAAAAATCTGAAAAATATTTTCTTTTCAGATTTTGATGCAGATTTACGGGGAATCGACCCACAAATCGTTTAAGGTATTCCTCTCAAGAATCGGATGAGAATTGGCCAAGATATAGACATCGGAAGGGGCCATATACCGAAATCCAGGATTTTGCAGGGGTCTCCCCACAAATTTTGGAAAAAAATCTGAAAAATATTTTCTTTTCAGATTTTGATGCAGATTTACGGGGAATCGACCCACAAATCGTTTAAGGTATTCCTCTCAAGAATCGGATGAGAATTGGCCAAGATATAGACATCGGAAGGGGCCATATACCGAAATCCAGGATTTTGCAGGGGTCTCCCCACAAATTTTGGAAAAAAATCTGAAAAATATTTTCTTCTCAGATTTTGATGCAGATTTACAGGGAATCGACCCACAAATCGTTTAAGGTATTCCTCTCAAGAATCGGATGAGAATTGGCCAAGATATAGACATCGGAAGGGGCCATATACCGAAATCCAGGATTTTGCAGGGGTCTCCCCACAAATTTTGGAAAAAAATCTGAAAAATATTTTCTTTTCAGATTTTGATGCAGATTTACGGGGAATCGACCTACAAATCGTTTAAGGTATTCCTCTCAAGAATCGGATGAGAATTGGCCAAGATATAGACATCGGAAGGGGCCATATACCGAAATCCAGGATTTTGCAGGGGTCTCCCCACAAATTTTGGAAAAAAATCTGAAAAATATTTTCTTTTCAGATTTTGATGCAGATTTACGGGAAATCGACCCACAAATCGTTTAAGGTATTCCTTTCAAGAATCGGATGAGAATTGGCCAAGATATAGACATCGGAAGGGGCCATATACCGAAATACAGAATTTTGCGTCTCCCCACAAATTTTGGAAAAAAATCTGAAAAATATTTTCTTCTCAGATTTTGATGCAGATTTACAGGGAATCGACCCACAAATCGTTTAAGGTATTCCTTTCAAGAATCGGATGAGAATTGGCCAAGATATAGACATCGGAAGGGGCCATATACCGAAATCCAGGATTTTGCAGGGGTCTCCCCACAAATTTTGGAAAAAAATCTGAAAAATATTTTCTTCTCAGATTTTTTGATGCAGATTTACAGGGAATCGACCCACAAATCGTTTAAGGTATTCCTCTCAAGAATCGGATGAGAATTGGCCAAGATATAGACATCGGAAGGGGCCATATACCGAAATCCAGGATTTTGCAGGGGTCTCCCCACAAATTTTGGAAAAAAATCTGAAAAATATTTTCTTTTCAGATTTTGATGCAGATTTACGGGGAATCGACCCACAAATCGTTTAAGGTATTCCTCTCAAGAATCGGATGAGAATTGGCCAAGATATAGACATCGGAAGGGGCCATATACCGAAATCCAGGATTTTGCAGGGGTCTCCCCACAAATTTTGGAAAAAAATCTGAAAAATATTTTCTTTTCAGATTTTGATGCAGATTTACGGGGAATCGACCCACAAATCGTTTAAGGTATTCCTCTCAAGAATCGGATGAGAATTGGCCAAGATATAGACATCGGAAGGGGCCATATACCGAAATCCAGGATTTTGCAGGGGTCTCCCCACAAATTTTGGAAAAAAATCTGAAAAATATTTTCTTTTCAGATTTTGATGCAGATTTACGGGGAATCGACCCACAAATCGTTTAAGGTATTCCTCTCAAGAATCGGATGAGAATTGGCCAAGATATAGACATCGGAAGGGGCCATATACCGAAATCCAGGATTTTGCAGGGGTCTCCCCACAAATTTTGGAAAAAAATCTGAAAAATATTTTCTTCTCAGATTTTGATGCAGATTTACAGGGAATCGACCCACAAATCGTTTAAGGTATTCCTCTCAAGAATCGGATGAGAATTGGCCAAGATATAGACATCGGAAGGGGCCATATACCGAAATCCAGGATTTTGCAGGGGTCTCCCCACAAATTTTGGAAAAAAATCTGAAAAATATTTTCTTTTCAGATTTTGATGCAGATTTACGGGGAATCGACCTACAAATCGTTTAAGGTATTCCTCTCAAGAATCGGATGAGAATTGGCCAAGATATAGACATCGGAAGGGGCCATATACCGAAATCCAGGATTTTGCAGGGGTCTCCCCACAAATTTTGGAAAAAAATCTGAAAAATATTTTCTTCTCAGATTTTGATGCAGATTTACAGGGAATCGACCCACAAATCGTTTATCCAGGATTTTGCAGGGGTCTCCCCACAAATTTTGGAAAAAAATCTGAAAAATATTTTCTTCTCAGATTTTGTATTCCTCTCAAGAATCGGATGAGAATTGGCCAAGATATAGACATCGGAAGGGGCCATATACCGAAATCCAGGATTTTGCGTCTCCCCACAAATTTTGGAAAAAAATCTGAAAAATATTTTCTTTTCAGATTTTGATGCAGATTTACAGGGAATCGACCCACAAATCGTTTAAGGTATTCCTCTCAAGAATCGGATGAGAATTGGCCAAGATATAGACATCGGAAGGGGCCATATACCGAAATCCAGGATTTTGCAGGGGTCTCCCCACAAATTTTGGAAAAAAATCTGAGAAATATTTTCTTCTCAGATTTTGATGCAGGTTTACGGGGAATCGACCCACAAATCGTTTAAGGTATTCCTCTCAAGAATCGGATGAGAATTGGCCAAGATATAGACATCGGAAGGGGCCATATACCGAAATCCAGGATTTTGATGCAGATTGGCTGGAAATCGACCCACGAATCGTTTAAGGTATTCCTCTCCAGAATCGGATGAGAATTGGCTAAGATATAGACATCGGAAGGGGCCATATACCGAAATCCAGGATTTTGCGGGGTCTCCCCACAAATTTTGGAAAAAATCTGAAAAATATTTTCTTTTCAGATTTTGATGCAGATTTACAGGGAATCGACCCACAAATCGTTTAAGGTATTCCTCTCAAGAATCGGATGAGAATTGGCCAAGATATAGACATCGGAAGGGGCCATATACCGAAATCCAGGATTTTGCAGGGGTCTCCCCACAAATTTTGGAAAAAAATCTGAAAAATATTTTCTTCTCAGATTTTGATGCAGATTTACAGGAAATCGACCCACAAATCGTTTAAGGTATTCCTCTCAAGAATCGGATGAGAATCGGACAAGATATAGACATCGGAAGGGGCCATATACCGAAATCCAGGATTTTGCAGGGGTCTCCCCACAAATTTTGGAAAAAAATCTGAAAAATATTTTCTTCTCAGATTTTGATGCTGATTGGCTGGAAATCGACCCACAAATAGTTAAAGGTATATCTCTCTGTACGCTTATAAAATAATAATTTTGTTACATTTTTGACTCTCAGTTCAAAAAATAATAATTTTTGGCGGCAATAATCGATTACTGTAAGCCACAAATGGAAGTTTACAAATCTGGCAGCGCCACTTCATACAGTGTTGAAGGTCGAAGAAAGGTTCAATTTGCAATGTTGGTCAACAGAAATACGGGTTGTGCTTTTGGTCACACTTTAAAAAACGCGCGCATTTGTTAATAATATTATTTTATTTATATTTACAAAATATCACGAACATGGCAGAGTCCGGCAAAGCCAAAGTTCTGCAAAACACAGGGAAGTTTGTAAGCGAAAACCGAACCGAAGGGTAAGTAGTACAAGTAGTTAAATAAACTGAATTTAAATGGTTTTCGAAAACTTTCTAGGGACGATTTTTACAATGAGGCTGGCTACCGACAATCTCGGGAGAACGACAAGATCGACTCCAAATATGGCTTCGACAGGGTCAAGGACAGTCAGGAGAGGACTGGCTACCTGATCAATATGCATTCGGTAAGTGGAAAGACCTATGAAAACTTTTAAAGCTGACCCATTCCTCCCCAGAACGAAGTGCTGGATGAGGACAGAAGACTCATCGCTGCTCTGGATTTGTTTTTTATCCAAATGGATGGATCCCGCTTCAAATGCACGGTGGCCTACCAACCATACTTGCTGATTCGTCCAGAGGATAACATGCACCTGGAAGTGGCCCGATTCATTGGGCGGAAGTACTCGGGTCAGATCTCCGGCCTGGAGCACATTACCAAAGAGGACTTGGATCTGCCAAATCATTTGTCTGGCCTGCAGCAGCAGTACCTGAAACTGTCCTTTCTAAATCAAACAGCCATGACCAAGGTGCGACGGGAACTGATGGCCGCGGTGAGGCGCAATCAGGAGCGGCAGAAATCGAACACCTACTACATGCAGATGCTGGCCACATCGCTGGCCCAATCCTCGGCTGGTTCCGAGGACGCTTCGGTGGCGAAGAAGCAGCAGGACTACATGGACTGCATAGTGGATATACGGGAGCATGATGTACCATACCATGTGCGAGTCTCCATAGATCTTCGCATTTTCTGCGGGCAGTGGTACAATATCCGCTGCCGAAGCGGCGTGGAGATGCCCACCATCACCAGTAGGCCAGACATCCTGGATAGACCGGAGCCTGTGGTTCTGGCATTTGACATTGAAACAACAAAGTTGCCTCTGAAGTTCCCGGATGCCCAGACGGATCAGATTATGATGATCTCCTATATGATTGATGGTCAGGGATACTTGATAACCAATCGAGAGATCATCTCCTCGGATGTGGACGACTTCGAGTACACCCCCAAGCCGGAATTCGAGGGCAACTTCATAGTCTACAACGAGGAGAACGAGATGCACCTGCTCCAGAAGTTCTTTGATCATATCATGGAGGTGCGTCCTCACATTGTTGTGACCTACAACGGAGACTTCTTCGACTGGCCTTTCGTGGAGACGAGAGCGGCTGTCTATGACCTAGACATGAAGCAGGAGATTGGCTTCTCCAAGGTGAGGGATGGCAACTACCTCAGTAGACCCTCCATTCACATGGATTGCCTCTGCTGGGTGAAGAGAGATTCCTATTTGCCAGTCGGATCGCAAGGCTTAAAGGCAGTGGCGAAGGCCAAACTGAGATACGATCCCGTGGAGCTCGATCCGGAGGACATGTGCCGCATGGCCGTGGAACAGCCCCAAGTTTTGGCCAATTACTCCGTCTCAGATGCAGTCGCCACTTACTACTTGTACATGAAATATGTGCATCCTTTTATCTTCGCCCTGAACACGATTATTCCAATGGAACCGGATGAGATTTTAAGGAAGGGCTCAGGCACTCTCTGCGAGACCCTTCTAATGGTGGAGGCCTACCACGCCCATATCGTCTACCCCAACAAGCACCAACAGGAACTGAACAAGCTGTCCAGCGAGGGGCACGTCCTGGATTCTGAAACCTATGTGGGAGGTCACGTGGAGGCCCTGGAATCGGGTGTGTTTCGTGCGGACATTCCCTGTCGTTTCAGGCTGGACCCCGCCATGGTAAAGCAACTCCAGGAGCATTTGGACGCCGTCCTGCGCCACGCTATCGAGGTGGAGGAGGGCATTCCGATGGATAAAGTCCTAAATCTGGATGAGGTGCGCCAAGAGATTCTGCAGGGCCTACAGGGTCTGCACGACATTCCCAATCGCCTGGAGCAGCCGGTTATCTATCACTTGGATGTGGGCGCCATGTACCCAAACATTATCCTGACCAATCGTCTGCAGCCCTCGGCCATGGTGAGCGACCTGGATTGCGCCGCCTGTGACTTCAATAAGCCCGGAGTTCGCTGCAAACGCTCCATGGACTGGCTGTGGCGCGGAGAGATGCTGCCAGCATCGCGAAACGAGTTCCAGCGCATTCAGCAGCAGCTGGAGACGGAGAAGTTTCCTCCTTTGTTCCCGGGCGGACCGCAGAGGGCTTTCCACGAGCTATCCAAGGAGGATCAGGCCGGGTATGAGAAGAAACGTCTGACGGATTACTGCCGCAAGGCCTACAAGAAAACCAAGCTTACCAAACTGGAGACCAGGACCTCGACTATATGCCAAAAGGAGAACAGCTTCTATGTGGACACTGTCCGGGCTTTCCGAGACCGTCGGTACGAGTACAAAGGACTTACTAAGGTGGCCAAGGCTTCAGTGAGTGCTGCCGTGGCATCGGGGGATGCGGCTGAGATCAAGGCGGCCAAAGGCCGGGAGGTCCTCTACGACTCCCTTCAGCTGGCCCACAAGTGCATCCTGAACTCGTTCTACGGGTATGTGATGAGGAGGGGCGCCAGGTGGCATTCCATGCCCATGGCAGGAATTGTGTGTCTCACCGGCTCCAATATCATCACCAAGGCCAGGGAAATCATCGAACGAGTGGGTCGTCCCCTGGAGCTGGACACTGACGGTATTTGGTGCATATTGCCGGGCTCCTTTCCCCAAGAGTTCACCATCCACACCAGTCACGAGAAGAAAAAAAAGATCAACATATCCTACCCGAACGCCGTGCTGAACACCATGGTCAAGGATCACTTTACCAACGATCAGTACCACGAGTTGCGGAAGGACAAGGACGGGGATCTGCCCAAGTACGACATACGAGACGAGAACTCCATTTTCTTTGAGGTGGATGGTCCCTACCTGGCCATGGTCCTGCCAGCCGCTAAGGAGGAGGGCAAGAAGCTGAAGAAACGCTATGCCGTTTTCAATTTTGACGGATCCCTGGCCGAACTTAAGGGCTTCGAGGTGAAGCGTCGTGGTGAGTTGCAGTTGATCAAGAACTTCCAGAGTTCCGTCTTCGAGGCCTTCCTGGCGGGCAGCACCCTGGAGGAGTGCTACGCCTCCGTGGCCAAGGTGGCCGACTACTGGCTGGATGTCCTCTACAGCCGGGGATCCAATCTGCCGGACTCGGAGCTGTTCGAGCTGATTGCTGAGAACAAGAGCATGTCCAAGAAACTGGAGGAATATGGTGCTCAGAAGAGCACATCCATTTCCACGGCCAAGCGATTGGCAGAGTTCCTGGGCGAACAGATGGTCAAGGATGCGGGCTTGGCGTGCAAGTACATCATCTCCAAGAAACCAGAGGGGGCTCCCGTTACGGAGAGGGCCATTCCGTTGGCTATTTTCCAGTCGGAACCGAGTGTCCGCCGTTATCATCTCCGACGCTGGCTAAAAGATTCCACGATGGGCGATGCGGATATACGGGATGTCCTGGACTGGAACTACTACATAGAGCGTTTGGGTGGCACCATACAAAAGATCATTACCATTCCGGCAGCTCTGCAGGGATTGGCCAACCCAGTGCCTAGAGTCCAGCACCCGGATTGGTTGCACAAGAAGATGCTGGAGAAGAATGACGTGCTGAAGCAGCGCAGGATCAACGAGATGTTCACCAGTAGGCCCAAGCCGAAGCCATTGGTTTCTTCTGAGGATAAGCTGGCGGATATGGAGGATCTGGCAGGCAGGGATGGATGTGAGGACGTCGCGGGACGCCCCGTAGTCACAAAGAGGAAGAGGACGCAAGTGGATGACGGAGAGGAGGATCAAGAAAAAACCCCTCCGGCAACCACTTGGCGACAGGCTCTCGGTGCTCCCCCGCCAATTGGAGAGACCAGGAAAACCATCGTGGAGTGGGTGCGCTTCCAGAAACGCAAGTGGCAGTGGCAGCAGGAGCAGCGCCAAAAGAGGCGTCAGGCCAGCAAACGCTCCCGCAGCGATGATTCAGCCCCGGTGGCCAGAGCAACTGGGTCGGCAGCTACCCTAGGCGGCTTCCTGCGACGGGCCCAACGTACCCTGCTGGACCAACCCTGGCAGATCCTGCAGCTGGTGCCGATCGACGATCTCGGCCACTTCACCGTATGGGCTTTGATTGGAGAAGAGCTGCACAGA
The DNA here is from genome assembly GCA_018153035.1 of Drosophila pseudoananassae pseudoananassae. NCBI lineage: Eukaryota > Metazoa > Arthropoda > Insecta > Diptera > Drosophilidae > Drosophila > Drosophila pseudoananassae. The sequence continues at coordinate 11,143,714 of JAECXR010000024.1, forward strand.
ATAAAGCTGACGGTTCCCAGGATATTCTACGTCAACCAGAGGAGTGCCGCTCCTCCGGAGGAGGGCCAGTTGTGGCGCAAGGTGAACCGAGTTCTGCCCCGCTCCCGACCCGTTTTCAATCTCTACAGATACAGTGTCCCGGAGCAGCTCTTCAGGGACAACTCGCTGGGCATGTTGGCGGATTTGGCCACGCCGGATATCGAGGGCATCTACGAGACACAAATGACCCTGGAGTTCCGTGCGCTGATGGACATGGGCTGTATTTGCGGAGTGCAGCGCGAGGAGGCACGGCGCCTGGCCCAGCTAGCCACCAAGGATCTGGAGAGCTTCACCATCGAGCAGCTGGAACAGCGACCCCAAACACAGGTTAAGTACCTGGCGAGTGCGAATCACAGGATGCGGAAGATCTACCTGTACCAGCACAACACCCCGACGGCCAAGAAGGAGATATGGTCCCTGATCCTGATGCCCAGCAAGAAGGGTTACATATTCGCGTTGGACACAGTCCGAGCCAACCAAATGCCCAACATGCGGCAACTGTACGCGTCGGAGCGTCTGGCCCTAATTAGAAACCTGACCACCGCAGAGCAAGACAAGATTCCCGTAGAGGATTACACCTTTGAGGTGCTCATCGAGGTGGATGTCAAGCAGATCTACAGACACATCCAGCGGGCCCTCACCACCTACAAGCAGGAGCACCAGGGGCCGACGATTCTGTGCCTGCAGACAGCCCTAGAGGCGCGCAAGCTCAGCCTGGCGATGCCGATCTTGCTGGAATTCCCCCAGGCCCAGATCCACATCTCCGACGATGCCAGCTTGCTGTCGGGACTGGATTGGCAGCGACAGGGTTCCCGGGCAGTGGTCCGGCACTTCCTCAATCTGAACAACGTGCTGGACCTGATGCTGGATCAGTGTCGCTACTTCCATGTGCCCATCGGGAACATGCCACCGGATACGGTGCTCTTTGGAGCAGACCTCTTCTTCGCGCGTCTGCTGCAGCGGCACAACTTTGTGCTGTGGTGGTCGGCCAGCACCAGGCCGGATCTGGGAGGCCGGGAGGCGGATGACAGCCGGCTGCTGGCCGAGTTCGAGGAGAGTATCAGCGTGGTGCAGAACAAGGCGGGTTTCTACCCGGATGTGTGCGTGGAACTGGCGCTGGACAGCCTGGCGGTGAGCGCCCTTTTGCAGTCGACCAGGATACAAGAAATGGAGGGAGCCTCCTCGGCGATTACCTTCGACGTGATGCCGCAGGTTTCGCTGGAGGAAATGATCGGAACTGTACCCGCAGCCACGCTTCCCAGCTACGATGAAACGGCCCTCTGCTCGGCGGCCTTCCGGGTGATGCGTTCGATGGTCAATGGATGGCTGCGTGAGGTCTCCATCAACCGGAACATCTTCTCCGACTTCCAGATTGTCCACTTCTACCGGTGGGTGCGCTCCAGCAACGCCCTCCTGTACGATCCTGCCCTCCGGCGATCCCTCAACAATTTGATGAGAAAGATGTTCCTGCGCATCATCGCCGAGTTCAAGAGACTGGGCGCCACGATCGTATATGCAGACTTCAATCGGATCATCTTGAGTTCCGGCAAAAAGTCTGTCTCCGATGCCCTGGGCTACGTGGACTACATCGTGCAGAGTTTGAGGAACAAGGAGATGTTCCACTCCATTCAGCTGAGCTTCGAGCAGTGCTGGAACTTTATGCTCTGGATGGACCAGGCCAATTTCTCGGGTATCCGCGGGAAACTGCCCAAGGGAATTGACGAGACTGTGTCCTCCATTGTATCCACCACGATGCGACGCGATCCGGAAGTAAATGAGGTCGAGGATGGGGACGAAGATGAAGATGAGGATGCAGAGAACCGAGATCCCGTGGAAATCGTTGAGACCGAGGCGGATCAAGAGGAGGAACTGTCTCTAGAGCTCAATTGGACCATCGGGGAGCACTTGCCGGATGAAAATGAGTGCCGCGAGAAGTTTGAATCCCTCCTGACCCTTTTCATGCAGTCCCTGGCCGAGAAGAAAACGACGGAACAAGCCATTCGGGATATATCCCACTCCGCCTTTGACTTCATCCTCAAGCTGCATAAGAACTATGGAAAAGGAAAGCCCAGTCCCGGTCTGGAACTGATCCGCACCCTGATTAAGGTGCTCAGTGTGGACAAAACTCTGGCGGAGCAAATAAACGAGCTGCGAAGGAACATGCTGAGGCTGGTTGGGATCGGTGAGTTCTCGGACATGGCCGAATGGACGGATCCCTGCGACAGCCACGTCATTAACGAGGTGATCTGCAAGGCCTGCAACCATTGCCGGGACTTGGACCTCTGCAAGGACAAGCACCGCGCCATGAAGGATGGAGTGTAAGTACAACATAACATATCTCAACATTAGATCTCACTTTAATTTTTGTGTAGACCCGTTTGGCTTTGTGCCCAGTGCTATGTGGCTTACGACAACGAGGAGATCGAAATGCGCATGCTGGACGCCCTTCAGCGCAAGATGATGTCCTATGTCCTGCAGGATCTGCGCTGTGCCCGTTGCAGCGAAATCAAGCGTGAAAATCTGGCCGAGTTCTGCACCTGTGCGGGCAACTTTGTGCCTCTCATCAGCGGCAAGGACATTCAAACGCTGCTAAGCACCTTCAGCAAGGTGGCAGTGAATCACAAGATGCAGTTGCTTCAGCAGTCAGTCCAACAGGCACTGAACACGCCGCGTTAACTGAAGTTTGTTGTGTTTTAGATTATAGGATTTGTATCATTAGCATATGAATATATTTTAGGCGTTAAACGAATTGCATTTTCTCATTTTCCACCCCGTTACAGACACTTTACATTGGTTTACAGACGTGGGGCTTTTGGTTTTCCGATTTTATTGGATGTTTGACGTACCAAGATATCACCTTTTCCGTGTACTTGCAGACGAAATCAGCAGCAAAACTTAAAGCAATTAAACTAAGTCATACGCGGAGTTAGACCTCTAGTTGGCAGGCTGCGAAATGGGGTCGATCTTGACATCGGGGAACTTGAAATCGGGGAACTTGGTGAAGTCGGTCTTGCCGTCGCTGCCGAACTGCTTGGCCACACGATCCAGTTCATTCTTAATCTCACGCTCGATTTCGGGGTTGGGGTCCACCAGTTTGCCGCCGCTATAGAGAAGACATAAATTGCTTGTTAGCCAGCCCAACGATTATCCTTGACCACAAAGCCTACCTGCTCTTCTGCTTGTACTCGCGCACTTTGTCCAGGAACAGCTGCTGGATGGGATCAGAGGCCTTGTTCAGGGCAGGGGCCACGATGGCGATGTTGCGGCGGGCTTCGGTGCGCAGCACACGCACGCCATTCAGCAGGGATTGCGACAGCATCTGGAGAGGATTAGAGTCAATTAGAATCGCGGGTTATTCATATGTAACCTTAAAAAGGTTATGTAATGGTTATGATTTGTTGTTTAAGAGGTGTCCAGCCGGTTTCAAAAACTGTCGTTCCTACAGGATCTCAGTTTCAATTTTCGCTTGCCTTTCCAACCCCTTTAACTTCATTTATAGAGCTATTTTTACCTTAATTTCCTTCGCAAATGCAAACTTTCGCACGGAAAACAGTCAATTGTCAGTTCACAATGGCAGCTGAGATTAGTGATGGCACAAGACCGATTTTTTTTAAAGCTGTCACGACATAAACGAGATTCGGTTGTAAAATTAAACAACATTTGAAATAATTCAAGCTTTTAATATTATTTGTTAATGTTTCAGAGGTTTTTATCTGTTACAAATTGAGAAATTTAAATTTATAAACAGCAATTTCAAAAGATAACCGCATTCGAAAAAATACTAACTACCAGTGGGACCATCAGGTGGTTTGCGCCTGGTCACACTACTCGCTCCATGTTCCACGTCAAGCGCCGGAAAAAAACACGACTTGCATTTATTTAATTTCTCTGGCGACTTGGCGAATATATTGCATCTAAGATGGTGAGCCTGCTGCAGGAAATCGACACCGAGCACGAGGACATGGTCCACCATGCGGCGCTGGACTTTTACGGGCTGCTGCTGGCCACTTGCTCCTCTGATGGCAGCGTCCGCATCTTCCACTCCCGTAAGAACAACAAGGCGCTGGCTGAGCTCAAGGGCCACCAGGGTCCCGTGTGGCAGGTGGCATGGGCGCACCCAAAGTTCGGCAACATCCTAGCTTCTTGCTCCTACGATCGCAAGGTGATCGTCTGGAAATCGACGACGCCCCGGGACTGGAGTAAACTGTAAGTATTACGGGTCACACACAAACACAGACCCCCAAGCACACCAATAAACAATATATGCATTGAGAGAGTCGACTGATGGATACCTCTTATTTGAAAATAAAATCATATGTAAACAATGTTATGTTTCATAATTTAGAAACTAACATCCATGTAAAATAATTAAATATTTAGTGAAAAAGGATAGAAGGTATTATAGATTAGAATACCAATATTGCTTCTATCAGTAGTCGGTACCCACACAATACATTAAAAAGACCTCATGTTGTACATATGTTTTTGGAGCTCTTATCATGTGCTGGCTGCCACATCTAATCATTGTTTTTGGGTTCTTGCCGCATTTCAGTTATGAATACAGCAACCACGACTCTTCAGTGAACTCTGTGGATTTCGCACCCTCGGAATATGGATTAGTTCTGGCCTGCGCCAGTTCCGATGGCTCGATTTCGGTGCTCACCTGCAACACGGAATATGGCTCTTGGGATGCCAAGAAGATACCAAATGCTCACACTATTGGTGTGAATGCTATTTCATGGTGCCCGGCTCAAGCGCCGGATCCAGCTTTCGACCAGCGCGTCACATCCCGATCCACTGCCGTTAAGCGTTTAGTGAGCGGCGGATGCGATAATCTCGTGAAGGTCTGGCGTGAAGACAATGATCGCTGGGTGGAGGAACAGCGCCTTGAGGCGCATTCTGATTGGGTACGCGACGTGGCCTGGGCGCCGTCGATCGGCTTGCCCCGCTCGCAGATTGCCACGGCCTCCCAGGATCGGCACGTGATCGTTTGGACCAGCAACGCAGATCTGACACAGTGGTCCTACAGTGTGCTGCACACATTCGACGACGCCGTGTGGAGCATCTCCTGGTCCACCACCGGAAATATTCTGGCCGTTACCGGTGGCGATAACAATGTCACACTGTGGAAGGAGAATACCGAGGGTCAGTGGATCCGAATCAACTACGAATCGGGCACTGCCATCCAGTCGAAACAGCCGTCGTCGCACCTTCCCCATTCCCAGCACTCCCAGCAGCAGCAGCCAGCGCAACAGCAGCTTCAGCAGGCGCCCTCCCATCCGGGTCCGTCCTCCGACTCGGAGCACAGCTCGAACCTGTCCAATTCTAACCTGTCGAACTCGCAGCTATCAAACTGAACTGAAACCCCTTCAATTCTCGTGCTAACGTTGTGGTCATATGTTATCCTTCGCAAATACAATATATAATATACGCATTAAAGTTCTCCCTCTGAAATGATCTTTTTACGAAAGATACGATTGAGATGATTGGATTTTAGTAAATAAATTACCGTGAAACTTTATTGAAAATAAGAAAGTATAGGCCGTGTAGTTTGTATGGGAAAGCTAAGTTCCTTGGAAAATGGCTCACGCTTTGTTCTAATAATTAGCATTAAAAGGAAGAGAAAGCGAGTGTTGACCTAATGTACCACGTTTTGTAATTAATACGTCTGCTCGAAGGAAAGGTAATCACGGACTCTATGCGAAATTGCATAGAATTAACCTGCTTTTATGGTACATTGACTTGGGCCAGCGATTAAGTCGCTCCGATAATTAGTCATAGATTAGGCTACGCCTGGCTTCGCTACACTAGTACGGGTGAGAAAATTGAAAATCCTTGAAGCCGGCCCTAGGCTCTAGGTACCGCATGCCCTCTATCCGTTTGTTGATACTTTGGTAAGTAATTTTTCATTCATGAGAACGGAAGTTACTCATTTCGTGTAAATTCGAGACACGTGCCGCGATAAAACACGAAACAAACAAACATTTTGCTAGAACCAATAACTTGGATGGTTGAAAGGTGGAGGAGCTATCGTGGAGGTTCTTCCGTGTGGAGTTTCTCGCCTGGGTCTCTTATCTTGTTTCACACGGTTTTTGAAAGTTTAACTATTTTTTTTTTTAAATCTGACTTTGAAACAACTTCCACTTGAACTGAAGTATTTATGGCTGAGATAAGGTCTTGTTTTATCCTCACAGTACTTTAAAGCCCGGTTTAAAACCATAACCGATTCGTCCACTACTAAAGAGTTACCCCATTGCCCATTTACCAGGAGGTGGAGTCCAGAAGAGTGAGTAATCGGCAAAGGTCAAGCATTTACATTGAGATTGCCCTAATGACAAACAATTGAAGATTGCATGTCCTGGCAAAGGAAATTGTGGAGCGACCAACGCCACAGTAAATCCGAATCCGAAATAATTGCATTTTAATAATACAAGTGGAGAGGCGATTAAATTCAGGCACTTTTTAATTTGAATTCCAATTAAGGAATGTCACTCAGGATCAAAAGTCCAGGACAAGTTCACTGCTCTTGACGGCGTGGCGGAGCCCCCCACTAAAAACCTTATTAGAATAACTTAGCAAGGTGCATTGGAATACCTATGGTTTTAAGCTGATTTTTTGCAAGTGTGTCTGGGACGGGTGAGTTGGGGGTCTTAGCCACCCCATAGTACTCCAACTAATTGTCGGCCACTTCGGTTGCGGTGCAAATATTTGGGAGAAGCCAACAAAAAACGATTTGGAGCTACCGAGGAGCTACCGAACATTTTGATGATGTCATGGATTGCGTGCAACCAGGCCGTCATCAATGGTCTCAGACTAAGGACTCTCCTCGGACCAAGTCCGGTTTGCACGGGCAATTTTGTTGCAGAAGTTTTTGGCGCTTCTGGGCTACCATAAGAAATGGTCGTAACCCATAATCAGAGCGGTTTAATCGTGTTCTGACCGCGGGGAGCCCAACTCCAGGCCCCTCTTCTTCCAAATCCCTCCACAGCCCACATAGCTCTGCTCGCCACTGCCCCTGCTGCATTGATTTTTTGTGCGGGTACTTCATTCCTGGGTTTTCGGGTTTAATGGTCACCTCTCTGGAACTTTCACTTTTTTGATGTGCGTAAATTTGCATATTTGTCGCGGGGTACAGGGTGCCGGGTGACCACAGACTGTTCCATTTCGCCCTTCCTGACCAAACCCCTCTGGTTTTGTGGGTGAATAATTAACAATGTCCGACAATGATGACGCCGCCACTAATTAGTTTTTTCGTCTCCAGATAGGTCATTGAAATCGTCACATATTTTTAGCTCAAATAACTTTTCTGGAGTGTTTTTTCTAGCCACAGAATAGAGAATATTCTAAAGCTTTCGCAGCTAATTTAGTAGCACACAGTTAAGTTATGGAGTTGTAAGTATAACCGCTATATAGATCATTTGATTTATTCTCAGGCCCGTAATAAATCCACCCATGTTAAAGAGCATCTCGAAACTATAGTTATTCTAATGTATTCCAATATAATATATTTCCCCAAGAATTTATGAAAATAAGCTATTTTTATAGTCACCCCCTAAGGATCAGGATTCCTAGACCTCAAGCAATGACGTCTTGACCTGGCCACGCATGAGTTATTCGTATATGTTCGTGAGCTTTAGCATTTCGCAGTTATTTTTATGTTTTTCTTTATTTTTTAGCCTGGGCCAACATGACATGCTAAGGAACCTGTTCTTGGGGGCAGGCCACACTGCGTATACGTAACGGAGTGGCCAAAAGTCCCCCAAAAGTGTCGCCCCTTGCTAAAATCAAGGTGTACATTAACAAATGAACTTGAAATATATCACAAAAGAGCTTAGAACGTAGTACGAATATTTAGCATGCATTTGGCTGCATTTAGGTGGCAATGGAGTGGCCCCAATGGCCGAGAATGATAAATTGGGAAAGTCATGGAAAGGTTATTTGGTCAAGTGTTGGCCAAGAGACAAGGCTAACAAGGAGCAGTGGCTATCGAAGCTCTCGCCTCGCTTTGCATGCAACTTTCGGTGGCAGTAAGACGACCTGCCCTCAGTCCCTCGCCCAGCCGTAGACCCACCTCTGACTTGGCTATGTGTGCATGTCCTGGAACGCACGAAAACAAACTTGCATGCCCGACTTGGTGAAAGTGTGTGTCTATATGCAATTAGACCTGGTCATAATATGGAATTAAAGGACTTAAATTGGCATTCTTTGGAGCCGCTAATGCGGTCCTGGCGTTGTAATCAGCAAAACTATGATGACCTCTAGGCATGAGTACACCCCGAATGAGATTTCGTGAGAAAATTATATATCGCTGGTTGCTAGACGGAGAAACTCCAAAGTCGCACTAATTAATCATCAGTTAAGACCAAAAACATGACGCCCAGATTGTTGAAAGGGAATTAGTTCTTTAATTACAATCGCCTCATGGGCGGCAAGGGCCTTTCCTTTTCGAAGGCGGCACCTCCAATTCGTTGCAGTCTCTGATTTGGTCAAAAGATTCCGTGATTTTTCTATATAATTTTCCTGCTTGTTTTCCGTTTTGGCTTTTTTTGCTTTTGTTGCTGCGCCTTTTGGCTAGGAACATTTATCAATAACGTCAAGAAATAAATATCCAAAATAAATTTTGGACTTTTGCCGCATGGTAAATTGAATCGAGTGGCCCAACCATTTTTTCTGAATAATAATTAAAGAAAATTTATTTATACATTTAAATATGTAGGTACCTTTTTGTACTCGAATACTCCAACTATACATATGTATAAAGCTATATTTCCCATTTCGCCTGACGCGTTTATGGGCGATTTGCGTAGATGGTACGATGGGGAGTATTCTTAAAATGAGGATAAATGGAATAAAGATACTATTTGTGGAACTTTAATGATATATTTCAAGGAAATTTATGTGGTTGTTTTTTATTGAATGGAATAAACCTATTTTTGTGGATGTTTAATGATTTATTTCAAGTGAAATTTTTAGTATTTTATCACAGACTTTCCATATAAAGTCATAAACATTGCAGGACTTAAAAAGCCTATTCATTCCATGGAATTTTTTCTATTTTTTTTATTGTCTTTTTTGATTACACTGTAATACACAATATGGAAATAAGTGAATTTGATAAATTAAAACTAAATCGGATTTGGTTAATCCCATCGTTCATGGACCCGAAGAGAAATGTATCCTAATTACTTGGATCCCCCTTGGATTTTCGTGAATATTTTCTGGAAAGCGTTTCCGTTCGCCGTGCGTGTAACAAATAAATTTGCAACAAAAGCAATGTGGCACGTTTAGTTAAGGAATAATTGTTTAGGTATGTACGTAGAAGTATAAGGTTTAAGATTAGTAAAGAACCAGTGAAAAAAATGGGAATATTATTTAGATATATAGGATCTAAGCTTTCAGTGCATTTGCTAGTTAATTTTCCAAAACGAGTATTCTTATCAGAGTAACTGGTTCTGGGAATGGGTTTGAGTTGGAGGCAAGAACAGGAAGTCTCTAGTATCTACATAAATGCGGCAAGTATTATCAGCTATGTGGGCGTTGACTGCGACGCTGAGGCGTTTATTATGAAACTCAAATGTCATTGCATCATGAATGTCAAGACTCTAGAAATAAAATGCGCTAAAATGAGTTATTCATTTTTTATAGTGAATTTCTTGTAGGAGTCCCCAACCCCCAACATCCAGCTAATTGTTTATGCTGTCGCAGCGATTACAAAAATCGTTTATAAGGCGATCGAGGTGGCTGATAAGGAACAGCACCACCTGAGAGCCAGAGCCTGACATTTTCCACAATCGGAAACAAAGAGTTGGGGCTCGGCCAAAAATAAACGAAAGGAATCCGAGTTGGGGTAAAGTGGGTAGAATTTTCATGTCGAGGAAACCAAAATTGACCTCAAAGTGTTTTGTTTCTCGGTGTATATTATTGACTTTGAATAGTAACTGGCTCAGACAACGGCAGACGTTGCCGAAAATATCGCCTCCGTTGGCTGGCCTGTTCGATATTCCCCGAAAATGGTGATTTATAAAATGGGGCCTGGGGGCGTGGCCTGCAACCTTTTTTTCTGCTTGTGTTTCGGTAGCAGGTTGCAACATTTGTGGCTCTCTGTTGCAATGTTTGAAAGCAACAAGCAACCCACTCATCTTGGGTAATTCAAACGTAATTAGGGCCATGCACCGCCCAACTTGAAAAATAATCATAAAAGCCAGCAGCGAGTGCGAGAACTCGGCTAAGAATAATGGCCAAAATAACTATTTGCTTTTGAGTTGGCTCTTTTTGTTGTTGTTTTTGGTGCGTGCTAATGTTACACTTTATTGTGGTTGCTTCTTGTCGTTGTTCGGCCAAAACTCTGCGGGCCCCCAAAAAGTAGGCTATGCAATGGCTCTAATGCCTTCGTCATTATTATGGCTCGCACACACACACGTAGTACGTACACCCATGGGCCAGGACGACAACGACGACGAGGACGATGAGGACGAGACGAGGTCGCTACAATAAAAAAACCAACAAAAGAAGAAACTGCACGAAGGTAAAGCCAAACACTAGGCTAAAATAACTAAAACGACTAAGGGCGTACAAAAATCCATCTTCGTTAACAAAACTCGCTCACGAAACAACGAAGCAGTTACAAGTGCGTTCGAGCTTGCCTGACACATACACTTGGACAAATTATATGGACCTGGCAAGTTCAAAATCTGCCCAGAGATTTAGGCCCACTCCCTCCAGCCCCCTGGCAGTCGCCGCTCCGGTAGTAGAACATTAATGTAGTGGAATACCCTGCCACACGTCGAGGGATCTCTTAATTATGCATTCAGGTGTCTGTCCGTCCGGAATTGGATTTTATGGATGCCCTGGTATCCGCGAAATTATTTAAGCTGGGCTCCTAGATTTTAGGCTTGTACTTAAAAAAGATACTTCTTAAGGTATCTTAACAAAAACTCAATCAATTTGCAAACTCGTAAATAAATGAATATTCATGAATACATATCTTGATTTATTTTGATTGCCAAACTTTCTTTGTGGCAAAAATCTTTGACGTAGATTTGGCCAAGATGTTTTTATAGAAACAAGTTTTTTCGATTTATACAAATTAATTGAGCAAATTAATTTCTACATAAATCAATTTCAATTTCAGCTGGGTAAATGTCCTATCAAATAATAGTGTATTACTTCAAAGTACAATAAAAATTTGAATATTTTGTAATTTAAACTAACTATAGTTTACAAAACCAGCTAAGGTTATAAACTTATTTACATTTAAATAATAATTTATACAACTTTTCCTAATGGATCCCTTTTTTAGAGTTATTGAAATAAAATATTAAAAATTATAAATTAAAATATTATAATTAAAAAAAGGGAATTTAATAATCACTATATATTTTTAAAAACGCGAAAGGGGTTTACTTCTTGGGCTGAAATGCGGGATAGAATGGGCAGGAGCGGGAAGGGCGGAGAGTGTGAGTGTAGTGGCGGGCTGGATGGGGACTGGGGAACCAGTGGGTGGCGTCAGTGTGCGCGAGCGCCAAGTAGCCAGGCGAGTCAGCAGCGACGTCGCCCCAACTTAAGCTCCGTGTGCGCCGCGAATTCTTCACTTGCATTTCGAACGCGCAGGCGACTGGTTCGTGAGCTCAAGAACCTCCGGAGACCTCGAGACCGAAAGTAATCCATAGAAAACCATCTGAAAAACACATTAATATTCCCAAATACCCGTACATCCGATTTTGTTGGAGTGACGCCTTTCGTGCGGTTTCTGCTTTGCTTCTACGGCCCCTCTTGTACCATACACCGGAGCGGAAACAGTTTCGGTGTGAAAATTTGCATAAAATTGGCCCGAGAAAAATTAACAGACTTACTATAAAGCCGCTGGGCAGCTTGTTCCGAGCTTCCGAGCAAAGTGCGTGAAAAACTCGTGGTCGTCGGTGGCCTGTGATTTTATATAACAGCCGAAACTCGGGGGTGCTGCGGCTAAGACTCGACTTTAAGCTCGATTTCGATTTTTGGCACTTCCTGCCGTCGCTCCCACTTAAAAATGCAGCCCCTCAAGCGATTCACACAGTGCGGCAGCCTGACCATGCTGTTCGGCATCTTCATTATCCTGTTCGGGGTCAGTTCCACGGCACTGACCACCTTTGGCAAGACCAACAACCAGCCGCCACCCACGCATGTTCCCATTGGTAAGTCCTAGTCTGAAGAAGCTTGGAAGGGGTTGGTAATAAAAAATCAAGCCGAAGTGCTTGGCAAGGTCAAAAAAGAGGCAAAAAACTGGGTCTTAATTGCTAAGAAAGGTAGAAACGTTACAGAATTAAATTCAGAAAATAGCCAATACAACTTCATTAAAAAACATAAATGTTTTTAGAAAACTAAGGAGTACCCCCTTTGATGAGGTTTTATATTGTATTTGTATTTCCGCAATTATCTATCTATTATTTATAATTTTATGTTAGTTATTATTTTATATTTTGATTTAAAAGTTTTAATTTAAGTTTTCCTTTCCCTTTTTAGATAATGAATTGGAGAAACAATATAATTATTTTCCCTTTACTAGTATGTTACAAACGTTTAAATATTATAAGCTGAAAGTAGTTATTAGAAACATTAAAGATCCGAAAGTTAATATGCAATTAATACTCACCCATTGCTAGCTAAACAAATATTAACAATTGATGTTTGCCTGATCCCATAAATCATGTCTCATTCGATTGACTTTGGAGTCACCCATAAACAAGTTGAATAGTAATTATGGCAGAGGGCCAGCAATTGAATGACACGGCCCAAACAAATCCCGGTACTAACACAAATCGAAAATTGATCAAACAAGTCACTCAAGTACAATGACAACCCACGCTCCGTACAAATCAGAGACTCCGGTAGTAGTAGGAGGAGACTTTGTGGGTGGGCTGGTAATAGGATTGTGATTGGAGTTGGCAAACAAGTCTAAATGGAAACGATTATTTGTGTCAGCAGCTGGAAGGGTCAACAATCAGACAATTAGTTGGCAATTAGTTAAGACATCTGATAATATTAGTTTGTTTACGGTTAATTATGGTATTATATTTACAGTCAAAGGACGAGAGTGCTCCAACCACGATGACTGTACGGCGATAGATCGCACAAGCTGCGTCAAGGATCCCAACGACTACCGGTTCCGATGTCTCTGTGGCGACGATTCGGCTCCCTCCGCTGGCAACTGTCCCGATGTCCTTAAAGGTAATTTAAAAAAATATATATATATTTTTAATGTCTTTAGAATATAACCCTTAAAGGTTAGATACTTTTCTAGAATCCTTTAGCTAGGATCTGAAAATAGAACAGCCAACAAAAAACGTCAGCTAATTGCTAAGACATGCACATTACATTTATTATTTAAGAGGCTGCTGCTTTCTTGGAGGCCTTCTCTGTGATGTGCCTCAAGTGGCAGATACATAGTTGGCAGGTGGGAGGTCGTAGGTGTCCAAAAGGCGCCTTCTAAATGAGAATTAAACAAAGCATTCATCCAGATGGATGCCCCACCAAACCCGTAGCCTCTATTTGCCAGCCTGCTTATTTATTTAGTTTTCGTGCGCAATTCACACTTGTTCTCCTTGTGCTAGGCTCCTTGGCTTCTTGGCTCCTTGGGCCCTGCCATTGTTTTTAGCTCCTTACTGTATGCAGGACATTCTTTAACCCGACCTGTGAGGCAATTGCGATGGCGATGGCGGAGGCTTATGGTTTATGACGGCGCAATGTCGATGCCGGATTTATGTTAGAATGTCGTGACTGCGACTTGGGGGGAACCGAAAACGAAAACGAGGCAGCCAAATGAGCGGCAAATGGTAATGGGAATCGCCGCAGTGCCAATTTGTGACATGCACGGAGTGGGGCCCAGAAGAAAGTGCCTTCAGTATTTCTCTACATATGTATATACGAAGTCTTAGTTGTTTGACATTGAGTTTTTTATTTAAAAGAAGTCTGATAGACTTCTAATAAGTTTACTAATTAAAAACTAATTTATTTTCCCCCTAGGTCTGCGTCACAAGTGCAACAGCAACAACGACTGCGAGGATGGAATGGTATGCCAGTACGAGAACAGCAACCGGACCATTGGAGTATCAAAGTTCATGTCCAGCAAGACCAAGCTGTGTCTTTGCGACAACGACAACGGATATGTGGAGGACATTCTGCACGATATCTGCAGTGGAGGTCATATAAAAAATACACCTGAACCAACTACACCCGAACAAAATGCACCTGAAAAAAATAAAATTCCAATTTTCAATTTTAAGTTTGATAGAAATTCACCAATAAATTTTAATTTTTATTTTAGAAAATAATTAAACTGAATTGTTATATTTTTTATTTATTAAATACATTTGGTAAGACATTTTTTTTAATTTTGTAACACACCCACAAATGATTTTTAGTGTAAAATATTTTTTTCAATTTACAGCCAATCTGCAGGCCCTGGTCAATATCCTGATGTCCATCTGCTCCTTGCTGGCGCCCTTCGTGGTCTCCGCTCACATGCGAAAGCATTTCTAGAAGGGCACTGGACCCGATCGAAGTCGTATATTGGCGATAATCTCCCCTAGTGATCCATCAAGTGTGCCTCAGTGAAACCAATAACAGAAAAAGAAAATCATCGTCCCCGTCCCTTACCCAAGTTCATTTCAAAAACCAATGGAAAATTATTTAATAAAATATTTGGAAATTAAGAAAGATTAGAAAAATACAGTTCAGTCGCCACTAGCCTAAAGGTCGTTCTATTGAATAAGTTTCATATATACCACCGTCAATTTTATTCGCTTCTCACTAAAAGTTGCGTTATACATAAATATACAATATACATAATTATATTATCTGATAAATGTTTTCTATAGATCCCCTATCGATAGAATATTTACCTTAAATACGAAAAAACAAAAACGCCGGCACCATTTTATTGTAATTTTATAAGTACATATGTGAGTCGAAGAAAATCAATGAAATATTTAATAAATATAGATAAGCAAAAATTCAGATCGCTTGAACATACCAATTACAAATGTAAAACATTTTAGTTTTTTGTATTCGAAACATCGAAAAATATAGCTTTACGAGCTCACAGCCACAACCGATTATAAACGAAATATATAATAAATTCATTTCGATACTGCTACAACTTTGAATATTTTTTCGAATCAAAATCTGTTTAGGACCTTGCAAATAACATCTATCATTGACATTTTCTCTGTAGTTGTTATTTATATTATTTAATAAAAACCTTTAAAAGTAAATCAAATATATGCGTTTTTTTTTTTTAAATTATTTTAATGACTGAAATCAAAAACTAAAACTGTTTGCTGATGAAGTAATTAAAAAGAGATAGGAAGAGCCATTATGGTAACAATGGGATTTTTTTACTTTTCCCTATTTATATATTTTTTATTTTATTGATTGGGCTTTACTTTCATATTAATGAAACATATAACTTTACGATCGCCCTGGTGATGTCATAGGCAATCCAGTGCATTTCGACCATATAATCTCCTTCGGGAAACGCCAGCATTTTGGTAACTCTATGATTGATGTTCTCCGTAGTCAGCTTTTCCATAATAAGATCGTGCTGAACATTTATATGAACAAATGAACAAATTATTATAAGATTAAAGTTATCTACTCACATCGAAAGGACACGTATGATTCATATTGGAGATTTCCCTAATAAAGTCAAAAAAGTAGTTGGTGATGGGATTGCCTTTTCGGTTCTTTAAAAATTTACACGCATCAACGGATATGTTGTATAAAAAAGGTCTATAGCCATTCATTCGTTTATATAATCCAAAATTAACCTAAATTGCGAATATTATTAGTCATGACATTCTTTTAAAATAAAGAAATCAACCAACCCTAACTTTTGTAATGGGAACTTTGAACAGAAGTACTTTTGTGGAAACGTATTTATAAGTTCGATTGACAGCTTTTAATCGGCAATACTCAAAATCCGTAAACTCCTTATCCAACGATGTACATTGGAAGTTGGTGAACTCCACTCGCGTATCGATCTTGAATTTTATAAAATATGTATTTAATACTATTTTAAATTTATTTTTTCATGTGCTTACTTCATTTATAAGAGTTAAAGCCAACAAAATGCAAATATAAGTTTTAGGTGGCAGATACATTTTACATCACATTCATTCCACGGCTAATTCAGAACAAAACCATGAGTTCAGTTTGGTTGGTCCATCGAAAAATTATCTATAATAAATTATATAAAAGATATATAATAGATAATATAATAAATTGCACTTCAATTTTCGAAATAAATAAACGGTTTTTAATGATATAATTGTGCCTACTATCGAAATATATGTTACGAAATTATGATATATGTATGTATGTATGTACATATAATCAGCGAACAGTGAAGATAATTTTTTCAGTCAAAACATTGCTTAAAATCGTGTTTAAATTTTTCGAATTTTTTCCAAGTGGGGGTACCCCTTGGGTAAAATTGTGGATTTTCTTGATTTCGCCACTTATGCTCCTTCCAATGGCCATTGCTCTGCCAACTTCTATCCGATCAGGAAATAAAGTACCATTTTGTAATTAGATAACCCATAAATTTCTGTTCATTCAAAACATTTCTAAAATATTGTTTTTAAAATTTAATTTTTTCCAAGGGGTTCCCTCATAAAATTTTTAGTTTTTCTAATTTTCCTATCACCATAGCTCTGCCAATTTGTATCCTATCAAGAAAAAACAAATATATATAGTTGCTTGTAGCTTAGACGATCCGAAAGAATCCCCAAAAATATATTATAAAATTAATATTAATAAATGTATACTTTTATACTATGACAGTGAAAGATAAACATTAACCACTATTCGGGTAATATCTTGGGCCATCCAGTGCATTTCGATCATGTAGTCCCCTTCCGGAAATGCCAGTACTTTGGTTAATCGGTGATTGACTTTCTCTGTGGTTAGCTTGTCGACAATTATGTCGTGCTAAAATTAAATAAATTAATAAATTTTACATTGAAATCGTTATTGGCGTTACATCATATGGGCAGGAGTGATTTATATTCGAGTTTTCTCTTATGAACTCAAAAAAGTAATTTGTGATAGGACTGGCCTTTCTGTTCTTCAAAAATTTACATCCATCTACGGATACGTTATATAAGAACGGTCTATAGCCATTCATGCGCTTATAGAGCCCCAAGTTGACCTAAAATGAATATTTAATTCACTTTTGGTTAAAAATAATGTGTAATTTACACCTTGACTCGGGTGATTGGTACTTTAAATAGATTTATTTTAACTGAGGCATATTTGTAGGATCGATTAACGGCCTTTAACAAGCAATATTCAACATCCGCGAACTCCTTATCCGTGGTCCTGCACTTTAAGTTTGTAAACTCGACTCGGCTAGTGATCTAGATAACACGAAATTTTCTATATGTTTTAAGTTTTTCAATTTTGTGATCTCACTTTATTTATAGCACAAAGTAACACCACAAAACGAGAGAATATTGGGTCCCGAAACAAGTACATCTTCTGGCGTTTATGGATGGCGATTGAGAAAATTCGTTTTGATTTTTGATCTATTTCGTTTATCCAAACGAATAAATGTATAAAAAATAACAAATTTGACAATTTTATCGCTATTAAGTATTTAAACGCTAAAATTAACTCGAATTTCAAATGACTTCATTTATTGTCCAGCTGTATTGTGCTGTTAATAAGTTTAGGAATATATTATTGAACTTAATTTTAAGCATTAAAGTTACCTTGGGTAATCTATAAAAACATTTTGTAACATTTAATTCACGCATTTACACCGTTATTCAACCTTAATCGATTAGCAATCACTTAGTCGAATAACCGGCATTGATTAAAAATTTATTACTGCAGTTTAATTCAGCATAAAAGTTATCAATATGTAAACAAGTTGGAATTTTGTAATGCTAACGCCTTTCGCTGGCCCCCATTCGACCAGATGTTTACTTTCAAATTTCTCTCAAAGAGCGACGAGAAAAGGGGTAAGAGACTCTGTTTAGAAATGAGAAATGAGGAAACGGTTGTGGGCGAAAGCTTTTCCAAAGCTCAGCTCAAAAACAATCGGCTCCCGTACGTCCAAGCCCAATTACAAGCTCGGTTGCCGGAGAGGTGGCAATTTTTCGGGGTGTTCAAAAACCCCAACCCACAGTTACGTCTGTTTACCTTGCGGATTCGGCTGTGCGATCGCCGGAAGAAAATAAACTTGTGTGCGCTGCAAATAAAATATCCACAGAAACTTCATTCTTGCATTTTGGCTGGCATTTGCATGACAATTTGGCATTCACAAATAAAATAAAAAATCAAACCACTCAGATAAATATTCATTAAAATTATCACTATTAGAACCCAGCAACAAAAAATGAAAATTAAATTTGAGGTGTGCGACGCGCGCCAAAGTCAAAGCCAATAGAATCGTATTGCGTTTCCGGTGGTTCGCATCGTTCGGGCCAATTTCAATAGAAATAATCGAATAAAAAGTAGAATAAATCACAAGCTTCGGCTAGTGGAATTCCTCATCTAATTGGGTCATTTACGTCCCCTCGTCATTGAGTGAAAAGGGGTAAGCCCACAAGCATTTTTCCGGACTGACATCAGACATTAACATAGTTTGGCAACCAAAAAGTGTTTACCTCTCTTGCCAAATTAGAAACTTAGTTGTGAACCCGACGCACTTGGAACGGTCGATTAACATTTAGCACTAATCGGTTACCAATTTATTTATGAGCTCCCAATATGCAAATTCATTTTTAAAGATGCCATATAAAAAGTGCTAATTTCTTGAAAACCTCAATGGAGTGCGAATTAAATGATTCATTTAAACTTATTTTGGTATTTGTTTACAAACCGCAAAAAGTTGGCTTTAAAATTCCCTAAAATGTAACAATATCCTCTTGTTAAACGGTAGGCACTTGGGGAACTTACTGGATATTACCTGAAAATTGTTTTGAGTTGCACAAAAATGGCAAGCATGCGGCTGAGGAAATGCATTATTTGATTACGTGACTCAAAGCTGAGTTCGTGTCTATAGCGCGGGTTTCCCAAAAATGTTTTATCTGACCCTTAGTATTCTCTTAGTATTACCTCATGAACAATACATATTTAATTGACATTCTATAGTTTGGAGTAGCTCATGTATCGAGTAATTTTGCTATAATATTCTTAAAACCATGCCGGCTTCCACCTTTCATTAAGTTTAATTCTTTCGGTGATATTCCAAAAAGAACACTCACAGTAACTGGCAGATTAAACTGGATTTTTGTGGTTTTTAACGAAAGACCCGACTCGGAAATTCTTAAATATTTTTATTTGCCACATCTTGATCGCTGCCGGATAGATAAGATTTCGCACAGATGAGGTTTTTCGTTTCCATTGATGCGTAATCGTCTGCGAGGGAAACGCGTTTTGCATAAAAATCGCAAACTTATCAAAAGTGTGCGCCATAAAATCCGAGTATAAACAATCAAATCATAAATATTCAAATTTAATCAAACAAAAGCCGGTAGCAAAAAAAATACTCCCTTCCAAACGGCTGTCGTCTAAGTCGTCTGATATGGATTGTGAAACCCGTTTTATGATAATTTAACGAAATTTGCTTAGCCAGCGATTAATCACTTATTTAATCAAATCATCAAGAGTCAAACGTGGGAGTCCTAATTGAGAATATAAGGGGCTTCCTATCTTCAGGTGAACATTCTCCACAGACTCTGACAAGAGTTCAGAGCAAATAAGCTCGGTTCTCGGCAAATAGACTATTTTTAGTGCATGTCTCCGACATTGGATTGAACAATTGAGCCATTGATGTGGCTCTGGAAAAATAGAAAACAATTTGCATGGGTACGGCTAACAATATAGGCTACTAATTCACATCAAACAATGTGAAGGCTAAGCAAAGAGTTAACGTCTTGCCATAAATTTCGGTTGAATTTCAAAGTGTGACTTGGCATGTGACTTTATAAATCATCTTATTGCAGTAGAGTTTTGTGACAGTTTCATAAATTAATATAAAAGCCTATATTGGGCTTAAAAGTCACGTTCTAGAGGTTACAAAAGAGATCTTACGCTGTTAGCAATAAGTATAGGAAATATTTGAACTAAAACAGCCTTTTTTTGAGCCAGGTATCAAGTTTTCCCTCCCAGATAACAAATCACATATGGAGCAGAGATCACAGTTGGCCAACGTGTTGCATACGTGATTTTATAATGATAAGCCATAACTGTGCAAACCCATGCCGTCTATAGCTTACCCCTTTCCTTATCCCTCCCTGCACCTTTTGAAACACAGCTTTCTGATATGATTTTTGCCAACAAACCAACAAATCAGAAAACCAAACCAAAACACACCGAACGCATTTAATTGAAATGGGCGACAGTACGTTGTTGGTTTTGTGGAAATTGGTCAGCGATCGGCCACGCCCTCTGTTGTTGGTTACGCCCTTTATGGCAATTTGGAAGTCATGCGAAATACGTTTCGCAATTGGCCCTGTAATTTAAGCCGTCAAATAGTCAAAACAAAACAAAAACACAAAAGTAAGCAAGTTAAAAACAAAACAGAAAAAAGTGAGCAACTAATGTAATTGAACAATTAATTGAACATTTGAGCTTCCTGTTGGCTTTCAGCTCCATTATGAAGTATTAATTCAAGTTTAGGGATAACAAGCAATGAACTCTCGAAAAACTCTCAGTATATAAATATTCATATTTTATTCGTAGGGCCCGGGGTCAGGCACGTGTGCCAAGGTGCAAAGTTCAGGGCACTTATGGGGCATCATAAACCTGCGAGCATCTAAGTGCCAGTGCGAGCAAACTTTAAAAAAATCATCACAACAATCACTTTAAGGAAGTTATAATTTCCAAGCAATTAAAGAAAAAATCACGGCAATTTCGCCGCCTACATTTCTTTTAATTTCACACACACCCACCGAAAAAAGCCACCATCCAACAGGCACTTACTTTCTAAGTGCGGGTTCATAAAATAGTTAAAAATAAACCAAAACAAAGGGAAACGCCTTCGGAAAGGGGGTATATATAGTGATCGGGCGCCCGGTTTGTTTGACATCATCCAAAATTAGCAGAAATTTCGGCAGCTCAGAGCAGTTCATTGAGATCAGTGCGAAACCAGTTACCGGCATCTTGACGTATTTATCTAAAACAAAAGCAATGGTTTTATATATTTGTTTTTGTAAATAAACTATCTGCCACATGAATGATTGTATTCGAGTCATTGGACTGCGTTTAGGAAACAAAACTGCACAACAAAAAACCGGCAAAAAAATCCCAAACATAAAGTTGCTATAAACGTGTAAGATTGTTAGAACAGGAAAATTATAGGCTCAAAAATACTCTGTAAAATGGGTCATTTTATTAAAACAAGAATATATAATAGGAATAAATAATATGAAAATTTCTGGCCGTTAGATTGTTGAATTCATGCCGGTTATACAGCCTAATCTACTCGCCAACTAATGGATATGAAAACAACGAAACCGCTTGCTTCTCCGTCTCTGAACTTGGCCAGACTATAAAGACAGTGATATTTATGGCCTTTTATCACATAAAGCCCGTTTCAATTAATTTAAATAATTCCATTTGTCACAGCATCAGCTGTCTAGGAAGCTTTTTGGCGAATTTTTGAATTTCGATGTTCATCTTGAATTCCAAGTGCAATGTTTAAACATTAAAATGCCGTAAATTAACAATTTTATAGCGCAAACTTCTCAAACAATAACAAAACCTTTACCGGCCTCGATGACTGACAGGCCCATGGAAAGTTTCAATCTAATCCAAAATGAAAATTCACGTTTTTCTCACATCTTATGTGACAACCTTTCAATGCATTTGTGATTGGGAACCACACTCTTGTAAATGCACTCTTTAAAAAAAGATGATCGCGCCGAAGGGTTATCACACAATTTATGCCCTCCGTTTCCATTTATAACCGACTCGACCCCAAAAGCTATCACTAAGCCTTGCATTTAAATATTTATTTATCCATGACATTTTTTTGTATCGGCTTTTGTTTGTCGAAAGAGAAAAAAAAGAAGACCCATACAAACATTCACAAGGTGTCAAGTTCATTATGGAAATAATCAGAATTCTTGCAGAAACTATTTATTAAGTAAACGAATCGTCGGAGCCGCTAGACTTTCAGTTGGGTCAGAATAGTTGGATAATAATACTCCAGCTAAATCCTTAGTCAGATAACATTTTTTTTGTGTTATAACTTCCTACTCTTAAATGTACTTAAAATAGTTATTAAATTCAGTGGGTAACTATAGCCTTAATCCTACAGGTATTTACTTAAAAGGACAAAACCTGAACTATACATATTTTTGTTAAGATTACAAGAAGGCTTAAACATTCATAAAATTAAATATTATAGGCATATGAAGATACACAAAGTGCATGAATAAAATGCAAGACCGGATCATGTATATAGAGAGTGATTTGGCTGGTGCAGTAGCAGGTAACTGGTCAAATCTGGTTTTGGGTCAACCCAAGATGTGTTAACAGTCTACCTGGCCATCGTTCAGGGAGGGTACTACATAGAAGTTGACTGAACGGCCAGAAAATTACACCTGCATTCCGCCATTGAATGGAAAATTTTGGGAGAAAAAACCCAAAAATCTTATTCATTCAACCTCATAATATATGGGACTCCCCCGCACCGTAAACTTTCCATTCCCAAATATAGGGGACGAATATAATAAACAACCAGTGTCACTGGCGGCTCACGAGGTGACCGAGTGTTTTTCAAAATTGCTGAGCCAAGCAAATAATTGCAGACTAATTCCAAAAGAATTTACAACTTCCTTTCTTTTCGACCTATGTTTGAAAACAGAAAAAAAACCTTAAAGCTATACCTACTAAGTGCCGCAAAAAGGGAACCAAACACGCAACTACCTTTCCCATTTCCCCCACCCGAAGCGATTATCAGTTTAACAGGTGACCGATCATCCCGGTTCCCAAAACCCTAATAGAGCCAGAAAAACAATATCAACACTCGAGCCAAAGCAGCGACTCAGGCACCCAGATATACTCAGTTATTCAGACACCCAGATACCCAGGCCTGAGACCCGACTCAAACGTAGTTAGCAAACGATGACGAAGTTTTGATTTTTATAAAAGACAAGGTCCGCATCAAGTACAAAACAGTTTCGTTCGAAACGCTGCCGTGTGAAGAGCCAAGCAAGCGAGCAGAACTGAACAACGAATATCTTTCAGATAGTTTTCGGTTTCGGTGCAAAAAAAAATCCCAGACCCATAATCCCAGACGCTCTATAGGATTTAGCTTTACGCAACTGGTGTCAGTCGGTGTCTAATTAACTTGAACTTCGTACACGCAGCTTTTTTGCTTTGATTAGCTGCCACCCCCGAGGAGGCGGACTCTAAAATGAAGTCCAATCCGGCTTCGGATCACGTATATTTCAACGATGGCTTCAAGTGCTCGACGATCAGTATCCAAACGAACCTCACGGAACAGAATGGAAGTACCAATAACAGCGTGGGTTCCCAGGGATCCAAGGAATTCATATGTAAGTATCTCATTGTAAACCTTCAATCTGGTTATATGTAGCTAAAACTAAGCTAATTTTTTTTTTAAAGAAAAGTGTTTGTTTATAAAGTTGAAAGTGAAGTTAGATATTCAAATTATTATGTTTGTGATTTAAAATGAAACGTGAATCGTTTGTGAAGTTGATGAATTGTCATTTGAATAAAACGACAAGCTATTTGACGATAAACTATAAATCCAATTATAGTAATTGAAATAATACCCCAAACGGTTTATTTTAGAATTTTTAAAATTTTTGTTGAACTCCAACTCTATTCATAACTCTAATTCATTAGGTCACAACTTCCCAGGCTTCTTTTTAACAAATTAGATTGCTGATTTCATAATTAGTTCCTTGCCAAACGTAATTAAAGTGCCTAAATGGAATTCCGCGAATAATTTTTCACAAAACCAATCGAATGGGAAGTGGGCGAGTTGAAATGCAATTGTTTTTCACGTTTTCTCAGCCGCTAAGCTCTGTCTCAACCTTGGCAATGAAATTCTCGTAGATCATGGAAAACTTTCGAATGAAAAACACAAGCAATTACAATGCCCCAGAGCAACCTGAAATAATAGGGGGAGAATGGATGGAGTAGACTGTGGGGTGCTGGCCAGAAGAAACAGATCGAGCGTGGCACTCGGTAGTACGTGATTATGAATCAGAAGTGAAATGCTACCGTTATCGTAGGCAACTTAAATATTTCATTAAGCTGCATTTATGCAAACGTTTGCACCTATTTCTTTCTCTGATTAACATATACTTTGTTTCACGCCTCCATAAAGACTGCAATTTCAACTATTTGCATGAAACCTTTTTGTTTTTTTTCAACAGTAACCGAGGATGGAAAAAAAGTAAAGCCCCCGCTAAGCACTCTGGAATGTACTCGCAGTTGGCTTCAAAATTGCGGGCGCAGGACCTTCAACCGCAAAACCCTGCACAAAAGGCTCCCCATACTTTCGTGGCTTCCCCGCTATAATAGTCAGGATGCTGTCGGTGACTTGGTGGCTGGTATTACTGTAGGTCTTACGGTGATCCCCCAGGCACTGGCCTATGCTGGAATAGCAGGATTACCAGTAGCTGTAAGTAATAACCTTTTTCTCAGATGATTTCTTTTGCTGATTTTCTTACTTTTAGTACGGTCTGTATGCCTCTTTTGTGGGGTGTTTTGTGTACATCTTCCTGGGAAGCTGCAAGGATGTGCCCATGGGACCCTCAGCGATAGTGGCGCTGCTCACCTATCAGGCAGCGCAGGGGTCCTGGCAAAAATCGGTGCTACTGTGCCTCCTCAGTGGCATAGTAGAACTTTTGATGGGCCTCTTTGGACTGGGATTCCTCATCGATTTCGTGTCTGGCCCAGTTTCATCCGGATTCACCTCCGCCGTCTCGCTCATTATTCTAACATCCCAGGTCCAGAGCGTACTGGGGATTACAGCGAAGGGGAATACCTTCGTGGAGATCTGGACACAGGTCTTCCACAATATTGAGCACACACGGGCTGGTGACACTGTCCTGGGAATTACCTGCATAGTTGTATTGCTTCTGATGCGCAGTCTCTCCTCCTGCAAGGTTGGGCCCGCCGAGGAGAGTGAGTGTACAACGTTCCAGCGGGCTGTAAACAAGATCCTCTGGATTGTGGGCACTGCCAGGAATGCCATTCTGGTGGTCGTTTGCTGCTTGATGGGCTATCTGTTGCACAGCGAGGAGCATGGCGCTCCTTTTAGGGTGGTGGGCGACATTCCACCTGGACTGCCAAGTCTTCAGTTGCCGCCCTTTTCGCTAAGCGCGAACGAGACTAGTAACGGAGTAGCCCAGGGATTCGTGGAGATGGTGCACAGCATGGGATCTGGCCTGGTGGTAATCCCATTAATATCCCTGATGGAAAATATTGCTATTTGTAAGGCTTTTGGTGAGTGATTTACTAAAAAGTAACCTCGAATTGCATCTGACAGACCATTATTTATAGCCAATGGAAAGCCGGTGGATGCCTCGCAAGAGCTGATTGCCATCGGTACCGCCAATATCTTCAACTCTTTTGTGCAAGCCTTCCCTGGAACCGGAGCCCTGAGCCGGGGAGCA
This sequence comes from Drosophila pseudoananassae pseudoananassae, assembly GCA_018153035.1. Taxonomy (NCBI): domain Eukaryota; kingdom Metazoa; phylum Arthropoda; class Insecta; order Diptera; family Drosophilidae; genus Drosophila; species Drosophila pseudoananassae. The sequence continues at coordinate 11,169,399 of JAECXR010000024.1, forward strand.
GTGAATAATGCTAGTGGAGTGCGCACACCACTTAGCAACATCTACTCCGGAGGACTGGTGATGATTGCCTTGCTATTCCTCACACCCTACTTCTTCTTCATCCCGCGGCCTACTCTTGCTGCCATCATTATATCTGCTGTGGTGTTCATGATCGAGGTTAAAGTGGTCAAGCCAATGTGGAGATCAAAGAGTAAGCGCAAGACTTTCGTAGATATCCGCAACCCTTAACCGAATATTTCAATCTCCAGAAAGCGACCTGGTGCCTGGAGTGGGTACATTTGTGGCCTGTCTCGTGCTACCTCTGGAATGGGGAATTCTAATAGGAGTGGGCCTCAACGTGATTTTCATTCTATACCATGCGGCGCGGCCCAAACTTACAACCGAACTTCTGACCACCCAGGCGGGAGTGGAGTACTCCATGATCACGCCAGATCGATGCCTAATCTTTCCATCAGTGGACTATGTCCGGAATCTGGTCAACAAGCAGTCCATACGACAAAATGTTCCGGTGGTAATCGATGCCTCCCATGTCTATGGCGCTGACTTCACGACGGCAACTGTCATAGACTCGCTGATTAGTGACTTTAACCAGCGCGGACAGCTTCTGTTCTTTTACAACCTGAAGCCCAGTATTTGCGCCATTTTCGAGCAGGTGTCGGCCGCGCAGTTTGTGGTGTACTACCAGGAGCAGCAACTGGATGACTTGCTGAAGGAGCGGAACTACGTGCAGAAACGCCTAGAGACGGCATGACCTCCTATATACGTGATTTAGAACTAGATGAAATATTTTTTTCGTTTAATTTTAGTTTAATATTGTAAATAGTTAATGTGTAGAATTAGTCGCAGCACACCCACACTATTAGAAATCATAAGTCGTCCATATATGTATGTAGATGTAGTTTTGAATTATAACATAGTTTGAATAATTAAAAACCATCAAAGATTTATATACTTTTTGAAAATTTAACTCTGCGGATGCTACTGATTGATGGATAATTTTAATTAATTTAAATACATTCTACTCATAGGTCAGCAAAAAGCGCATCCTAGTCTGAAAGCCCAGTTGGATTCATTATGCAACTTTCATAACTGAGCTCGAGTGTCTTTTGCATTATGAAACGGATTCCTCTGATATTAAACTTCCCACATTTTTTCAATTTTTAAGCCAATAAAATATTTATTAAAACTTAAAATAACACAAATTGTCATGCTTTTATGAAAATAATTCAAGCACTAAAGAAGCTTAATCTTCAGTCGCAATTTTGTTGGTTATCCAACCCATATATTCAGATACATCAGTATACACCTTCACCGGGGTTTTTTCGCAATCGAAATGTCTCTCTGTCATGATTCCGGCCTGCACAAAACGGGCTTTACTATTAAATAGACGCAAAAACGCCAGTGACCCTCCGGAGTCGCCCCTACAACTATCGGTTTCATAGGCGTCTATGCAGATTTGGCTGTCGACAGTAACGTTGCAGTCGCTCGACGGCAGTCGCCTAACGTATGCCTTTGTAGGCATGTAAGTGGATACTCTTTGGTCCCTTATACCCCACCCGTGTACCTCCAGGTATTTCTCGGTCTGACTCCACACTTGGAGGTCTGGAAATATCGGCAGGCATATGGGTCGAATAAAGTTGTTGAACCGCACGGGGTACCTTAGGCTGATCAATGCAATGTCATTCTTTAAACTATCGTTTACGTATTTCTCGTGGGGGATAAATTTTAAGATCGGAACATCTTGGGGCTTATCCATCGGAGTGCCCAATATGTCTTCGGGGGTGACTAAGCGGTCACGGTCGTCCATAAGGTCATATTCTCCGAAACGGACAAATTCTCTATAAAATAGGTAATGTACAATTTAGCATTTTTCGATTTTTTTTTTTTGGTTTATAAGCCCTGTACTTACAGGTCCTCATGCATACAGTGCGCAGCCGTCAAAACAAATGCTGTTTAAGAAAAAAGAGAGTCATGAATGAATTGAACATGCTATAGAACTCACTAGAAGTAATCAGCGTGCCGCCACATGGATATAATGCCCTGATCACTTCGCGCCGACGTTTTAACACGAGTATGGCCATCCAAGGCCGCGATTTCGGGGTTACGTCTTCAAGTTTCATGTAGTGCACTTTACTAATTTGTTCGAAAGTACCGCACATTTCATCGTAATTCTTCAGCAAGGTTAGTCCCATAGAATTCAGGGAATCCACAAGACCAATTCCAACAAGGCCCAGAGTGAGGCAAATCGCCAAAATCGAAAATCTCAAACCCAACATTCTTTCTGAATGCTTGTTCGCGACTGTCCGACACCCGATTTAAGCTTCCGCGACGAAAGCTTTAAACAGGAAATTAAGGCTATTGTTGATAACTAAAAATCTTTAAATAAGTCCCAGGTCATGGGACGCAGAAAAGTTCAATAAGGTTATCCGGCACTTCCGATTAACAAAAATGTACACCGTTACTGATAAAGTTTCACAGGGTACTGTGTCGATGACAATATAAGATTGCTTCTAATCAAAACTATGGTACTTTCCAACGACGCACAAATTGTTTATTTTGATGGTAAATATATCCGCAAAATTATGAGTAATATGTTTTTGAATTTAAAAAATTGAGTAGTTTTACGGCACTATGCAAAGTTCAAACTCTTCCAACCGATTAGAGGCGTATAGAGGTCCGACGTCACCCCACACTTTATTCAATCTTACGGGGAAATACCACACAAAGTACAACTTTGTCATCAGCGATGCAAGAAGTGACTTTCCTTATTCAAAACATTGCTTAAATATCGTTTTTAAATTATTCGAATTTCTTTCAAGGGCATCAAATTATGCGTTTTCCTAATTTCCCGACTTTTGCTCCTCCCTGAGACCATAGATCTGCCAATTTGTATCCGATCAGGAAATAAAGAACCACTTTGTAATCAGCGAACCCACAAGTGACTTTCTTTATTAAAAACACTTCTTAAATACCGTTTTTAAATTTTTTGTAATTTTTTCCAAGGGGTACCCCCATCAAATTATGCATTTTCCAAATTTGTCCATTTTTGCTCCTCCCGGAGACTATAGCTCTGCCAACTTGTATCCAATCAGAAAATAAAGTACCATTTTGTAATCTGCGAACCCAGTTGGAGTGGGCCTCAACGTAATCTTCATTCTATACCATGCGGAGTGGAGTAATCCATGATCACGCCAGATCGATGCCTAATCAGTGGAATCTTTCCATCAGTGGACTAACATATGTCAGGAATCTGGTCAACAAGCAGTCAATGCGACAAAATTGACTCGCTGATTAGTGACTCTAAACAGCGCGGACAGCTTCTGTTCTTTTACAACCTGAAGCCCAGTATTTGCCCAATTTTCGAGCAGGTGTCGGCCGCGCAGTTTGTGGTGTACTACCAGGAGCAGCAACTGGATGACTTGCTGAAGGAGCGGAACTACGTGCAGAAACGCCTAGAGACGGCATGACCTCCTATATACGTGATTTAGAACTAGATGAAATATTTTTTTCGTTTAATTTTAGTTTAGTGTTGTAAATAGTTAATGTGTAGAATTAGTCGCAGCACACCCACACTATTAGAAATCATAAGTCGTCCATATATGTAGATGTAGTTTTGAATTATAACATAGTTAAAAACCATCAAAGATTTATATACTTTTTGAAAATTTAACTCTGCAGTTGCTACTGATTGATGGATAACTTTAATTAATTTAAATACGTTCTACTCATAGGTCAGCAAAAAGCGCATCCTAGTCTGAAAGCCCAGTTGGATTCATTATGAAACTTTCATAACTGAGCTCGAGTGTCTTTTGCATTATGAAACGGATTCCTCTGATATTAAACTTCCCACATTTTTTCAATTTTTAAGCCAATAAAATATTTATTAAAACTTAAAATAACACAAATTGTCATGCTTTTATGAAAATAATTCAAGCACTAAAGAAGCTTAATCTTCAGTCGCAATTTTGTTGGTTATCCAACCCATATATTCAGATACATCAGTATACACCTTCACCGGAGTTTGTCGGCAATCACGACGTCTTTCGGTCAAGATTCCGGCCTGCACAAAACGTGCTTTACTATTAAATAGACGTAAATAAGCCAGTGACCCTCCGGAGTCGCCCTTACAGCTATCGGTTTCATAGGCGTCTATGCAGATTTGGCTGTCGACAGTAATGTTGCACTCGCTCGACGGCAGTCTCCTGACGTATGCCTTTTTAGGCTTATAAGGGTCTGTTTTTTCGTCCCTTATACCCCACCCGTGTACCTCCAGGTATTTCTCGGTCTGACTCCACACTTGGAGGTCTGGAAATATCGGCAGGCATATGGTTCGAATATTATCGTTGAACCGCACGGGATACCTTAGGCTTATCAATGCTATGTCATTCTTTAAACTATCTTTTATGTATTCCTCGTGGGCGATAAATTTTAAGATCGGAACATCCTGGGGCTTATCCATCGGTGTGCCAAATATCTTTGTCATGAAGAAGTCTTCGTTGTCTATAAGGTCATATTCTCCGAAACGGACAAATTCTCTATTAAAATAGGTTATTTAAAATTTAGCATTTTTATCTTTTTCGATTGGTTTATAATCCCTTTACTTACAGGTCCTCATGCATACAGTGCGCAGCCGTTAAAACAAATTCTGTTTAAGAAAAAAGAGGGTCAAAAATAATTTAATGAATTTAACGTGCTCTAGAACTCACTAGAAGTAATCAGCGTGCCGCCACATGGATAATGGCACCTGATCACTTCGGGTCGCCGTTTTAACACGAGTATGGCCATCCAAGGGCGCGATTTCGGGGTAACAACTTCAAAATTCTTGTAGTCCACTTCACTTATTTGTTCGAAAGTACCGCACATTTCATCGTAATTTTTCAGCAAGGTTAGTCCCATAGTATTCAGAGGTTCTTCACAGCAAAAAGTATCACGCTAAAGGGGCGTGGGTCTTAGACTTGGAATCCGAAAGACAATCTTGTCATTTTACTTACTTCTTGGCAAGCCAAAGTTGACTTATTCAGTGTTTCCTCCTGATCGGTTAGGTCCATCTTCTCTCTAATTTTACTTTCAATAGTTTTAAGAGCCGGGCAGTCCTCACGATGCAGGCATTTGCCTACTTTGTTATCATGGGTCTTGCAACATTTGGAATCCACAAGGCCAATTCCAACAAGGCCCAGAGTTAGGCAAATGGCCAGAATTGAAAATCTTAAACCCAACATTCTTCCTGAATGCTTGTTCGCGACTGTGCGACCCCCGAATTCAGCTTCCGCGACGAAAGCTTTCAAAGGGTAATTAAGGTTATTGTTGATAACTAAAAAACTATAAATAAATCGCATATGAAACGAATAAAGTTATCAGGTACATATGTACTTCCGATTAAAAGAACAAAATTTACACCACTACTGATAAAGTTTCACAGGGTATTGTGTCGCCGGAAATATAAAATTGCTTCTAATCTATGACTATGGTAAATTCCAACGACGAACAAAATATGTATTTTTATGGTAAATATAGTTACAAAAAAATAACGGTAACATGTTTTCGAATTTAAAGAATGGCTTGTTTTACAGCACTATAGTTCAAAAACTTCCAACCGATAGTTGTAGTATTTGTCCAGTGCTGCATAGGCGAATAGAGGTCAGCCGTTACCCAACACTTTATTCATTCTCACGTGTAGTAGGTTAAACTTTTGTTTTCGCCCAATTTTACCTTACATTAATAACTGAAAATGAAGCGGTTGAGCGACGAACGTGCCAAAATCCTCTTTGAGAAGCTGTCCAAATAGTAAGTTTAATAAAAAAAATTTGCAAGCCCCATTAAATGAGCGTATTTGCAGCATTGGAACAAATGTGAAGCAGCTGATTGATCGCCCAGATGGAACCTACTGTTTTAGGGAGCACAAGGACCGAGTTTACTACGTTTCTGAGCGTATCCTAAAGCTGAGCGAGTGCTTCGGCTATAAACAATTGGTGTGTGTTGGGACCTGTTTCGGGAAATTTTCCAAGACGAACAAATTGAAGTTCCACATCACCGCACTCTATTATCTGGCCCCCTATGCCCAATATAAGGTGTGGGTGAAGCCGTCATTTGAGCAGCAGTTCCTCTACGGGAACCACATCCCCAAATCTGGACTAGGTCGGATCACAGAGAATGCCGGGCAGTACCAGGGCGTGGTAGTGTACTCCATGAATGATCTGCCGCTAGGGTTTGGCGTCTTGGCCCGTTCCACCACAGATTGCAAAACCGCCGATCCTCTGACCACTGTTTGCTTCCACCAGTCGGACATTGGCGAATACATTCGCGCTGAAGATACGCTTTTCTAACTGAAGAAACTCTTATAACGAGTTTATTTAGATTTTAAGTTCTAGAAAGTCTTTAAATGTTTTTAGATGTTAGTAGCTATTATTTTTAGGTAAATAATAAGTCTGCTGAGAAATTTAATTATTTGTTTTAATTTCTTGATGTCGTTTTTTAAAAACAAATATTTCGAATTTTTGAATGATTGTTGAAAGTGTGACCAGGTGGTCAAGACAGTAATTAGTGATGTGTCTATATTCATAACATAACAATCAATACAAAAATAAACTATTTGGAGATTCGTAAATTATCTTTTTTTACATAAAAAATATTTTAAGTTTTTTTTCAATACCATAATTTCAATGAATTATTAAAAAATAGGTCCATACCATCCCTAGCACGAATGCAACTCTCGGCGGCAACAAGAAGCAGAGGCAAAAACAAGACAAAAACACTGATTTCTCCGATCAACCAGTCCACTATAAGATAATATAATATAATTATAACAATTTTCAATTTTTTGGGAAAGGACCCTAAGGCCACTTTAAAATTATGAGCCATGCGGCTGCGTTTTGGCTGCTAATGCTGCTGCAAGGCACCTTAACAGGTAAGGTGGTTGACAAAGTGACGAGTCAAATTCAGACGGCGGCTTCATTTAATGACGCCCACTCTACAATGTCGAGGAGACCTAGATTACCATTTACTACTGCTTATTCATCTAATCCTTTGTTCTTTTCCAACAGCCCTTGGCGAACGCACGCGCGATAAGATGTACGAGCCTATTCTGGGGGCCAGTTGTTTCCGCAGATTAAATGGCACACATCAAACCGGCTGTTCCTGTAAGTTTGTATATGTCAACCGACTTTCCCGTTTCTTAAATCCTTCTTTTCCATAGCTACCTACTCCGGGTCTGTGGGCGTTCTGCACCTAATCAACGTCGAAGCCGACTTGGAATTTCTCCTCGGGAATCCGCCATCGCCACCGTATGCACCTTTGATACCACCACATTTGTTCACAAGAAGCAATCTAATGCGACTGAAAGAAGCCGGACCTACAAACATCTCAGTGGTGCTGCTCATTAACGAAACAGGAAAGATGAAGCAGTTTTCGCACGAGCTCAACTGCCCCAATCAATATAGTGGAATCAATAGCAGCGAATCGTGCGATGCTAGCAATCCGGCAAATAGCTGGAACCCCTGGGGCACAGGACTGCTGCACGAAGACTTTCCTTTTCCCATCTACTATATAGCCGATATTAAGGAAATAGACAAGCTGAAAGAATGTTTTGAGAAGTTTAACAACAAAAACTACGAAACTCACGCCCTGCGCAGCCTTTGTGCTATTGAGGTCAAATCTTTTATGTCGGCTGCCGTTAATACGGAGGTTTGCATGCGGCGTACAAACTTCATCAACAATCTAGGAGGCAGCAAGTACTGTGATCCTCTCGAGGGACGAAATGTGTATGCAACAGTATACCCCCGTAATTATTCTACAGAGAGTGCAATAGACGGGGCAAAGACGGACGAGAAGTTTATTTTAGTTACATGTCGATTGGACACCGCCAGCATGTTTGATGGCGTGGGTAAGTTTACAAAAAAATTGTTCATCACTTTGTGTTTTCACATACCATTTTGTTGGTTACAGGTCTTGGTGCAATGGATTCTGTAGTCAGCTTGGCTGTGTTTGCTCAGGTGGCTAACCTATTGCGACAGATTCTGCCAGCCCAAAGCTCGCTACCCGATACGCGTCGTAATGTTCTATTTGTGACTTTCAATGGTGAATCGTTCGATTATATTGGGTCGCAGAGGTTTGTCTATGACATGGAGAAGCTCCAATTCCCCCCAAAATCGGCAGGCGGACCTCCTATCGCCTTCGAAAACATTGAGTTTATGTTAGATATTGGCACACTAGATGACATAGCTAACATCAAGTTGCATGCCCTCACAAGCCCCCCACCCTTGGCCCAGAAACTGCTTGAGCAACTTAACACGTACGCTAAATCGCCAAGGTACGGCTTTAATGTAAACATACAGGCGGAGTTGAGTCTTCACATACCACCCACATCGGCCCAATCATTCTTACGCCGTGATTCAAAGTTTCCAGCTTTGATACTGAATACTCGCCCAACAAACAAATACTACCATTCCATTTACGACGACAGGGATAATGTTGATTTCGTTTATGGCAACACTAGCCAGGATTTTACACAACTTGCGGAGGTGGGAGACTTTAAAACTTTAAAAGCAGATTCACTGCAAATGAAAGTACGAAATATATCCTCCATTGTGGCCCTAGCACTTTATCAAAGTCTTACTGGGAAAGAGTACACCGACACCAAGGTGGCTAATCCTTTATTGGCGGATGAGCTGCTGCAGTGCTATTTGGAATCAGCTGACTGTCCGCTCTTCAAGGCCGCATCGTATCCAGGAAGTCGAACGGCACTGCAGCTTCCACCAATGCGGTAAGCTTTTTTTATATTTTTATTTTTATACTGTTTTTCTAAATATTCCATAACTTAAAGGTATATAAGCGTCTTAGGTGGTTCCCAAGAATCTTCCGGCTGGACGTATCGTGTCCTAGGCTATTTGCTTTCGCAGCCTCAAACAAATGTATCACAAGTTAATTGCACCACGTTGCCACTGCACTACTTCGCCGGCTATAACAATACAGGAGAGTGTCGACTGACTACCCAAAACTATAGCCATGCCTTGAGTCCAGCCTTCCTTATAGATGGTAAGAAAATCACTTTCATCCGTGGCGCACTTTAATTTACAAAACTTGCTCTTTAAAGGCTATGATTGGGCATCCGGTCAGTACTCTACATGGACTGAATCCACCTGGTCTCAATTCAGTGCGCGCATCTTTCTGCGACCGTCCAATGTGCACAAGGTGACCACGCTCAGTGTGGGCATAGTGGTGCTCGTCGTCTCCTTCTGCCTGGTATACATAATTAGCTCGCGCGCCGAAGTCCTCTTCGAGGATTTGCCGGCAAGCAATGCTGCGTAAGTCTTCTCAGCTGCAACGCAAAATTCATCATCAGCATCTTCGGGGTCTCCCCCTGCTCCCATGTTCAGATTCATTCGTTATATTTTTCGTTTTCATATCGTATTTATTTGATTTTTATTGTTTTTAGATTGTTTGGTTAATGTTACGACTACCGCAGCGGGGTCATCCAACGTGTTCAACTGCTCATTCCTAAGATTTCTGCATGCAATGTAGTTAAGTTAGCATCCAATTTAATTGCTCTCTGAACTGTATATGCCCTTTTAGGTTGCCGCCGCCGACGGCATGTTAGTCCAGAGGAAATCCTTCACGAAGATCTAAGACCGGAATTTTATGGGCATTGCCGCTACTAAGATTGATCTGAAAAGCATAGACACACTTAACAAAAAGACACTAAATGATATTCTAACTTTTCGTCTAATTTAAACCAATAAGCAACACATTTATTTATATGATTTTTTGTATTTTAAACAATTAAAGTTAGCCTTTAGCGACGATATTGTAAAATATGTAGACATTTAACCAATACTGTCTCATTTTAAAATCTTGTTCAACATTTCCCGACCCGCTCTGCATTGTATATAGAGTAAACCAACAAAAATCAATTGAACCTCTAAGAATGCCAAGGAAGAGATGTCTGTACAAATATTGACGTACATTAACATTGAGTATACGGCTCAAATCAATGGAAATATTTATATACCCTCTGCATATTTTGCAAATGAACTTATTGATCTGAAATCATAACTTCATAGAAGACAAATAAATATAATTAACCTTATGAATGACTAAATTAAATAAGTTTAATAAATTTTGATAAGGTGTAAAGAATAATGTAATTCCTTTCTTTGGTATGTTTAAAATCAAACAGTTTGCTTGATTTCTTTCACAGCTCTCAGTTGCACCAGTCCTTTAGCTAAGCTATCTTTCAACAATTGGCAAATATTTCACCTTACAATACACCTACAAAAATCTCCGTTTTATTATTTTAGTCAAGCAAACCCTGTTGCCGGAGATTGGCAATAGAATCGGCAATGACCCCGGCGGACTCCTTCAAGTAACCTCCACTCAGCAGCATAACGACAGGAATTCTTAGTGTGCGGAACGTGCTGAACACCAAACGATCCCGCTCTACGACGCCCTCCGGAGTTATGGCTAGATTGCCGAGAGGATCACCCTTTAAAATATCCGTCCCTGCATTATAAATGACCACATCCGGACGAAACTCTGCTAGTGACTGCATCAGGCAACGGCTGAGCTGTCGCAGATAATATGCATCTTCGGTGAGGTGTCTCAACTCGACGGCACACCGGATACTCTGCTTGGCCGCGTGATCTTTTGGATAAACAAAGGCATTGTACATGTCCAGTATGTAGACGGCGGCCACGTTGCTGAAGTCGCGTTCGTGTCCGTTGCCCTGGTGGGCGTCCAGATCAACGATCATAATGCGGCGCACACGATAGGGCTCCTGCTCAAACAACCGAATGATGAGGAGCGAAATGTCCGCATACGGACAGAAGCCGCCGCCTCGGTATGAGCAGCAGTGGTGGAAACCTCCACCTAGGTTAATGGCCCAGCCATAATCCAGGGCCAATTTGCCGGCCAAAATAGAGCCGGCGGCCTGGAAACGCATAGGTCGAAGGTAGGAGCTTTGGATGAATCGATTTGGGACAAAGGCCATTACCGGCACTTCGGCAATGCAGGCCACGTTCATGCTCCAATCGAGGGACCTCAAATAGTCGCGGGTGTGGATGCGACGCAGTTGGTCTTTGGTCAGTTCCTTGGGCTCGTAGAAGCTGCCGTCATTCAGCTTGAGTTCGCTGCATAGGATCTGTGAAGTTTTTTGAATAGAAACGGGGGTACATCGTAAGTATACATACACACCTTCTTAATGTGCTTGCCCTTGGCCGCATCGAATGGGTGCAGGCGTTCAAGGCCAGCGAAACGCACCGCATACTTTCTGGAATAAACAATCGGCAGCTTGCTGGAGGACCTGGCATCCTCCCTCTTTACCCAGACCACTTCCTCGGACTCGATGTCCTCGTGGTGGACTCGCTCAGTCAGCCGTTTCATGGTTTTTCACCGATTTAAGTCGATTTTTATGAAGGTTACATCCGACACCAGTTGAACTTCCTACGCAGCTAGAAAATGCAATTCGGAAAACGGTTTGGGGTGGGGGTTCATGAGGTGCATCGTCAGCTGTTGCCCGGAAAAGCTTTCAAGCTTTTTCCAATGAATTCAAACACGGTTGACAGTTTTAAAAACATTTAATTCTACTCTACACAGTTGGAAAACACTACATGGGAAAAATTAAAGTTCTGGTGCAATATAAATGCATTTGCCTTCACTTAGATAAACTGGACGATTGTGGTCATCTTGCAATATCCTGTAGTTGTTAAGGACACGCTGGCCTTGTGAGTCCCGCAGTTGCCAAAAGTTCTGCCACTTTTGTAATCAAAGAGTATAAGGATAATATTTAAAAATTCTTAAAACACTCACAAGCTCTTGGGGGATATCTACAGGTGTTTGAAAAACAAACCAAATGACACATTCATTACAGGGAGGAGTGGTTAGTGAACCTAAAAAAATCACGATTGGGGTTCTGGAACAGATCATAAGAGTTGACAAAATCAAACCTTGGTAGCTTAAATATCGGCCGGTGTCCATGCCACCAAAGAGGTCTTTCAGGGCCATTCTTTTCTCCAGATTTTTGGTACTTTCCACCGCTGATATTTCAGAGACTTGGTTGAAGATTTCGTTCAGTGCTTCTGACTCATTTTCTGGGGGCTTAAATAGTTCAGGAAAATTAAGCCAAGCGATTAAATATCGTCATCTAAACCTACTTTCAAATTCCTTAGCATTATGGCCAATACAGCAAACCCATTTCGCTGACGTCCAGCTTCATTATTGGTTTCATAGGTGGCGTTTTTGTGGACTATGTGCATCTCGCCATCGTAGAAATTCCCATTTAGATTGTGCTCCGATCCCCTGCTATGTTCGGAGCCCCAGTGGAAGTGCAGTTGCTGGGCCTCGAAGATGTGACCATCCTCAGTGCTGATGCAGACGGCTGGCTGCTTGTCCTCTACAGTCTTGGGAATCCTCATGAGCACGGTCGGGCCCACGTTAATAACTGATAAAGTATCACACAATAGTTTGTTGTAATTTATTAGCTGCAGTTTGGGAACATAGCTCGTCGTGGCCTTTGGGGAAATCCATATTTTAGTAGTAAACTAGATTGATTTCATTACCCACGTTATACTTGCACAGCGCAATGGGGGATTGCCTCTGTCCACCCTTAATGTTCCAATCTCTTCCATTTTTATCGTAAGTAAACCCATAGTGACTTCGGGTTCCAGAATTGGTTAGTGCAAAGCTTCGAATTATTAGAAACATAAGCTAAATGGTGGCTACGAAAAATTTTTCAAAAATTAATTACGACGGACTTTTCACTACTAACATGACTTTATTTTAGAACCCGGAGATAAAAAAGTGAGGTAAACATTTTATAAATCTAGTTTAGGGACAGATATATAACTTTTTCCCCTCCAGTTTCTTGGCGTTTCTGTCTACTAAGTTCTGCTCCACGATACGATCGCAACCCTCATAAATGTACTTTGTGAAAAAGAACAAAATCTCAAAAATTGCCACCATGCAAAAGCCCACAAAAATTGACATAATGTTTCCGATAGTACCTGTGTGTAAAAAGTTGGTGTCTTTATGATATATTCAGGTTTTTGCGACGATACTTACTGAAGATCTCAAACCAGGCATTGTTTAGCAAACGGATGTAGTACTGGGCGTTTGGATCACCAAAGTAAACCCTGAGTACGGATATATCCTCGCTAAACTGAGTCTGGTTGTTTTCATCCACCTTTAAGCTGGCTAGATAGTTGTCAATGGGCAGAGCGCTCATGGAAACCCGATATTGTACATCATTGCAGGAGGGCAGGCATTGGGGGCAATAAAGAGCCTCCTCTACTTCCCGCTCCAGTCCTTCGATCAGATGCCTTTCCGTCATTACATTACGCCACTTGACTGGGGATTACAGAAATTTCAATAACGTAGCCCTCAAAAATGCCGAAAATAAAGCCTACACATGTACTGGTTAATGCAGGGAAGATGGCTCAAGGTGCAGTAAACCACACCATCCAAATTCTCCACAAGTTGCAGAGGAAGCTGAAAGGGCAAACATCGGCACAGTGCCATGATGCTCCGGATGCGACACCTGGTGATGCAGTTTGGAAAGGTGTACACATAGGCAGGGCTATTCGTAGCCTGTTCATGGGCTGATATATGCATCTCATATTCGAAATAACAACGACGCTGAAAAGATAGCGTTAAACAATGTCACCTTTTTTCTAACAAAAGCTAAACCCACGCCAAATGGAGAAAACGACTTTAAGCTGTCATCCGTGTCCACCACTCTAGCATAGATCTGCAGGTAAGTATCCTCGCCTTGCCCAGGAAACATTTCCAGGGTATTCGACGAGCTAACCGTAGCGTAATCATCAGCGTTATGGATCATGACTATGTAGCCGTTGGTGTTCAGAATTGGGGCAAAGTAATCCGAGTGACTCGAGTTGAGAACCACGGTGAGTCCCAGTTCAGGACTTGCCAAGCGATTTTTAAAGTTTCGCTGCTTAAGTCTGAAAAGAAATTTGGTCAATTAATCACTCAGAGCTTAGGCCCTTACATACTTGTTTTCTGTGTTAAAGGTGCAGCAAGGCCCATACATAGTCAGCCTCTCTTGAAAGGCAGATTGACAGGGTATATCCACATTGGCCAGAGTGCACTTCAGAACATAATCCTGGCAGTTGGGAGTAAGCTAAGAAAGCAACATTCAAAAACGCATTTTAAAACCTGCCCAACTAGCTTACCATTTTCATAATCCTGCGAGTGTCAAAAAAGGTCTCATTCTGCCAGGTTCCAAAAACATCCAGGAAGGTCTGGAAGCTGACAAAGTCTTCAGAGTCTATAGATACACCCACATGGACGTAGAAATCGCGCAAATAACCCAACCGCTCTAGGTAATACTCGACAGGACGGGTTATTGGACTGCTCCTTCGGCTGTAAAGTATTTAGATCCTTAATCAATAATGAACAACTTTTTGATAGAATAACTAACAGTTCCTCGGCATACTTGAGGGCCGCCTTCCTCGAAATGCGATTGTTTGTGCAAATCGATACAGCGGGAAAGGGTACATTCTCCACAGGGTAAAGGGGATCCTTCAAGTTGGTCACAAATGACTGGGCCACGAACTGTTCCCAGGTAAGCGACAGGACTACCACCAAGGACACTGCAGTGACTGTGTGCAACAGCAGCCAAATCAATCTAGTTAAAAAAAATGCTTAGCAAAGTACCACATGGCGTATGAGTATTTTGAAAAACCTTTCTCCCAAGGTTAGATCCGGCGACAAAAGCTTGTTGTATCCTTGAAGGGATATGTTCTTGAGCAGATCCGTCAAATCCAAACAAAAAGCCGAGCCCAGCGAATGTTTGCGCAATCCTTTCAATTTTTTCTCGTTGGCTGCCTTTGGATTTTTAATCCACCAAATGGCATTGGATGAAGTGCTTGGTTTTGCCATTTTCCACACTACAAGGAGTTTTTTCTTCTATTCTTTTCTTCGAAAACCTATTTCCTTCACTGCTGATACAATTCTAGCACAAGAGGCTTTTGAAGAAAAATAGGAAGCCTCTATAGCTCGAAAACTTATTTTTGGGCGTGACCTGCTAATGCATTTGGTTCATTAGCGCTTGGTTAATTGTTCAATTGATTTGGCTTGATTCATTTATTATTGTTTTAATTAACCTATCTTAAAGATACATATCAGTTCATTGCTTGAAAACCTGAGCCGAGTCTTTACATTGATAAAACTAAAATCCTTTGGGATACTGCTTATCGTTTTCCCGCGGGCCAGAAGGGCTGGCCTGGATAGGTTCTGGATCCAACGAAGGCATACTGATTGGGATTGTGAACCCGGGCAATATCCGTATAGCTTCGGCCACCCCGAGATTGAGCTTGGAAATATCCTCGAGCTGGTGAACAGGATACAATGGCGAGGAGAAGGCACAGGACCACCAGCAGTTGGCACAAAAATCCTTTGACTGACATGGCTGCTCAAGAAGTGCTGCTCGAGAACTGAATTGCAGTTCTGCCGATTGCCGGCCTATTTATATGGATATCGGCAGCTGATCAGTTCTTGCCGTTCTCAGACGTTGGCTTATCAATCAGGTTTTGTTAAGACAATAACAAAAACAGCAACAGCAAAGCGCAACAACAAAAACAGCGAAAACCCCTGGAGAATTGCTGTGCCGCTCACGTAGATCGCTCAGCGTCTTTTTTGTATGATATAGCTTTTTATGATCACTTTGTGATCGTTTTTTTCTCAATATTTACTGACACGCTGCCCGCGCAAAGTCATTCACACCGCTCAGCCCGTTATGCCGGCACAGGCCGATCTTTAGTGATTCAGCATATATAGCCTACCTGATCTTGACTCTAATTGCACCGTGAATGATATGGATATAGTGGCAGGTCTCGAGCCATGTTTAGCAGCATAGCATACATGCGAGTAGTTTCACGTATTTAAATTCTAATTAACAACTCTGACGGATTGAAGCAATGACGTCGTAGGTGCGCCATCAGAGGTGTTTTGCCAGTATTTGCAAATTCTTGCATAAACAATTGCCATGTTTGGGGCAAACAGTTGTCACTGACTTTAAGCCCGATGTCTTCCTTCCTGTAAGGTGGCTTGGAATCTGGTTTCTGGCTTTAATAAGTTTTACTTCCTCAATTACCGCCAGGGGGGAAGTCCTAGGCGACCAGCAGCTGCATGGCAATCTGAATCATTTAGCCTGAATCACGCTAAAGTACTTCAGCGGCATCGTAAAAGTGGCTATATATACCACACTTGTAAGCCATGAGTCCAGTCAGATGATGCCCTGGCTCATTACCAGATCAACCGACAAAGTTTAAGGAATTTCGTAACTGACAATTAAAAGTTGTAGCCCCGAAAGAATGTCGTTACGTCAGGCACTTTTTTTATTTTTATGACTTTTATAATGAAATTGGATCAAATTTCCAAGAAGAAAGTGACTTAGTATTGTAACTGAATGTATAATAAAATGATTCACTACTGAACTAAAAAGGCGCCTAGCAGTTTGGTTGTTGGGAAAGTTTAGAAGCCTAAGGGGACTTTAATACACCCGGAAGCTGTTTTAAAAATGATTATTTTTTTCATGTTTTAAATCAGCATAAAATTAGAAAAGGTAAATCCCGATAAAAACAATACAATAGAATCCCTACTTGACAATGTTTTCCAAAGATTCCTTCGATTGGTTAGGTCTTGAGATCTATTTCCAGTTATACTAATACTATTATAATTCTGAAACTCCTTGAATCCCAGACTGGAACATAACTCCAGAATTCCAATAACGTAGCAAAGCAAAACGAGCCCCAAAGGAGGCGCGACATTATGGAATCGCATACCCATGTCAGTCACGTTCCAGCGATTCACTCAACACGACTGTCCACTAAATGAGGGTTCAGTGATCATAAATCGGTTGCTTAACTTAAGTAGCGGATTTATAGAGCTAAAAATAAAATGAAGCCACCGTATGATAGACGTAACTTTCGCTGATTTTATTTTTTTAATTGGTAATACTGCAGACATGAACATGAACTTGAGATACTTATGGGAAACTCATCCCCACAGGGGGGAAAATTTAGTGTGAGGTAGAAATTTAGAGCCTCCAAGACCTACAAAGCCATCTGGCTTAAGGACTCTGGCTATTTGGGAGTAAGTACGTCCTTGCCGCTGACCCGAAGTCCTCTTTCCTTTCTTAGGATAATTATAGGATGAATAATATGGGTAGTTGTATCCATAACCTCCGGCATAGTTGTTATAACCGTAGTTTCCATAGCCCGAGCTGGGGCTTCCGTAGCCATAACTTTCGTAGCTTGGGTTTCCATATCCATAACTGCCATAATAGTCGCTTCCATAGCTCGGAGTTCCACTATGTCCCCTGCCAGATTTCCAGGACTTCCAAAACAGTGCACTACTCCATCCTGGACAACAGGCTAACACCACAGCCAGAATTGTAAAAACAGAAGAACCAAGTTTCATTTTGTTTCTATTTCGAATCACTTAAGGTTCTGACAACCCATCTACGCAGTTCTCCTCTATTTATACCATGGGGAATGGGAATGGGATGGGAATTGTTCACGGAGTTTAGATGGAGGACCGGTGACACATTGTTGTGGTCTAGCTCATTTAAATGGTTTCTTTTTATTTTTACGTTTTCTTATTCCCATAAAAAGCGTCGGGATCTCTGGAAGATTAGCCTGGCCAGTGGCTATTCAATGCATTATGCTGGATTTATTACACCAGACGGATTGGCACGATCAAAATGCGGAGCACGCGCCACGCACTGGACTGGAAGACTGAGCTATTGTAGATGGCCAGTGGACAATATATGTACAACGGATATCCCCAACCACAACAAAAAGATCATAAACCATCAGCAATTTGATCCATTTTTATTTGTTTAAGCATTTAAAACGGTTAAGTTATAATGGGCGAATTAAAATCCAACCAATTCAACTTAGCTTTAACGCGTATTAGGAATACGCCTTGAATTACATTATAGAATCATTCATTTTCCCAAAATTTCGGCTAGCTATAAACCGACCCGATTTGAGCCGAAATCAGTTGAACTTAATTTTTTCCAGAAACTTTAATTTTAAAACGGAGAGGCTTAAAGACTTGATTCGAGAGTGGTATTCCTTTGGAAATTTGAAGGGAACACGTCCGAGACGTGTCAATCCCCATGAACCTGTTTTTCCTCAAAAGTTAGCTTTATTAAAATGAAGATTGTACCTTTAAGTTTATAGAAAAGTAACATAAAGATTTATTATTTATAAATTATTGTCATCTTGGGAGGCAAGTTAATTCGCTTTCATTATAAAACTAAGCCCGTAACATAATTCCAAATGTTATAATTATTGTTTACTTTGTTTTGAAGACGTGTGAAGATGCGCTGATCGCAGATAGTGGTCCAGTCTTTCTATGACTCTCTGTCCATCTCAATCTCTCTCTCTGCCTCTCAGATCGATCTCTGGTTCTCCCAATGATCTTGGGACAGGTTTTCAATGTTTAATCAAGCATCGCGGATAAGCACTAAGCCGGGAGTACAAAACTGACGCCAGTTAGAATCCGCCTCTCTTGGCGATCACATAAAAAATGACGCGATCTTCGCCAGCTTCGGTGACTGGCAAGGCCACCCTGTTCGCATCCCTCGTATCCCTCCTAATCCACACGTGCCGCGGGCAGTTCGCCTTTTCGTCGCCCACAAGAGGCGCAGTGGCTTCAGCCGGGGGAGTCACGGTGGTAGCTGAGCTTCCTGGACTCGGAGTACTGAATGGCTTGCTCAATGGATTGAACCATAACTTATTTCCGCAGCAGCAACAGCAGCAGTTTCAAAGGCAGCAGCAGGGGCACAGGCATCGAATGCCAGGACATGTTCAGCCCCAACAGCAACAAGCTCCACCAGGTTGGCCTCCAGGCTGGCAGTGGGGAGCCGGGAACAACCAAAATCAACCGGGATTCGGATGGAATCAACCAGGATTTGGACCAGGCTGGAATGGAGGTGGTGGCATGGGTCCGGGATGGAATGGAGGCGGTGGAGGCATGCCTCCAGGCTGGAATAGGGGAGGAGGCTGGAATGGTGGCCCAGGCTTTAATGCAGGCGGCGGAAGAGGTGCTCCGCCAAGACCAGGCTGGAACGCAGGGAGAGGCCCACCGCCACCACCACCAGAATGGAACGGAGGAATGGGTCCCCCTCCAAGACCGCCTTGGAATGGAGGCGGCGAACCACAACCCCCGCCAGAATGGAACAACAACCAACCGAATCCCAATCCACCTGAAAAGGATGGAGTTGATCCAAGGGAGGAGACCACAACGCCTAGTACACCCACTGCGCCGATAACGCAGCCAACTTTCCAGCCACGCCCACCAATTAATCAGCCCACACAGGACACCTTGATCATTGGCACTAATCGTCCGCCGCTGGTGCCGCCCCAGAACCCTAGTACGCCATCACCACCTGTGCCATTGCCGACGGTCCAACCTTATCACAACGTGGAGGTTTCCGAGGAACGTGGCATAATCTTTCCCAGCTCGGCGCAGTACATCCATCGGCCCATCCAGGAGACCCGCTCTGAGCCAATAGATGTGAGGCGGAGATGAATCTCCGGAGCGGGATTCCCCGCTTGTACACTTGTGCGATATTCGGTAGACTGCTGTGCAATTTCTCCGCTCAAGATCGTTTTTGTGGCTGGAAAACAGGTTTTTGATAGCCCTCGTGTAAACAAAGAATCCGACGCTTGACGAAGATTCACAAATTTTTTAATAAATTATAAAATAAACAAAAATATGAATTAACCGATGGCTGGAGAGGCAGGGGAATCATTGGAACGAATCGTTTATGGGAATGCTAGTAACCCCGCTGTCTGTACCCACCAGTGGATGACGTCGCTCCGTAATGATTAGGCTGATAGTAAATGGGGCCTTCTGGATTATAGTACTCAGGACGAGAAGGTTGCTGATAGTAGTCAGGAGGAGTGTACACTGGCCTAGGTTGATGATAGTATGCGCCGCCCTGCGGTCTGCCCTGCTGGTAGCCATATCCATCATTATGGCCATGGTTGCAGCCCGGCCTGCCGAGTTGTGGGTATCGGCCTTGGTGGTAGTGCGCCGAATCATCCAGGCCCTCCAACAGGATCTCGGCAATCCTATCGAAAGTGGGTCGACAGTGAACCGAGCTTGCTAGGACCAGCAGAAGTACCACAGCTATCAACTTCATCTTTGTATTTTTAATTGAATTTTGATTGGGGTTTAAGGTTTCAGTCCGATTTTATAGCCAGCTGGCAGCAGATAAGGAACGTGACAGAAAACAATTAGAAGAGCCTTGAGCTATATACATAATTGATTTCAGTGTTAATCGCATAATCTGGTAAACAAGGTTGTTTGGAAGAGCTTTCTTTAAATTGAAACAAAGTCAAGAATATAAGGAAAGCTTGGGGATTTAATTAAAATATACGTATTGAATTTAAGTAACTTGATACACAAAGGGATCGGGATTTATGTATTTAAACAAAAAACCTAACTTTGATTCAGAATTATACTACGCGAAGTTTCAAGATCGGAAAGCTAGGAAGCGACAACCATTGATACGGCTATAATTTGTCGTATATATGGTAGATCTGTTGGACCTTAGCTCCTGAAAGATGACAAACAAAGTAATAATAGAAACCGACATTAAACTGTAAGTGTATATGAGCTTTGTCTGCAGCCCAAGTCAGCTTCCCTGGAATCTCGCTCTTGAGTTTCTGTTGATAACCCTCAGAGGGGTCTCTGAGTATTCAAATATATGCAGTAAGAGCTTCTTCGATTTAGTCTTTTAGCGAAATCATGATTAGCCGGAATGAAATAGGCGTGGTGACTTTGGTCCTTATCCAATTAACCACCATCCAAACGGACCAGCTAGCCGGTAACACTCTCCTTTATCATTTTGAGATTATTTATAACATTAAGATCTTTTAGAGCCTTCACCTCTTCCATTGCCATTGCATGGAGAATTGACTAGCTTAAAGGAGTCATCCAGGTTACCTTTACCATTGCCAGAAGATGTACCTAATCCACAGAAGTCACAGGCATTAATTGATAAATGTCGAACCTCTTACGATGCCATATCCATGCTACACGGGGAACTATTTATCTTCAAAGGACCTGTAAGCTTAGTTCTATAGAAATCTACAAGATAAGATATGTTTTTGTGTTAGTATTTGTGGCGCTTTGGAGTAAATGGTCTGTATTCCGGTTTCCCCACTCGAATCACAAGGCAATGGAGAGAACTACCCCAAAATCTCACCAAAGTGGATTCAGTTTATGAAAATAAACAGAACCAAATTATATTTTTTATCGGTAAGAAGAAAGAAAGAACTAAATATTAATTAATTATAACACAATTAATTAAATCTCAGGGCGCGAGTACTACGTTTTCAAGGGAGTAGACCTTATTCCTGGACACCCAAAACCTCTCTCCAACCTGGGACTGCCTTTCAGTATCCAACACATCGATGCCTCCTTCCTTTGGGGACATAACAATAGAACCTATCTGACAAGTGGGATGTTATACTGGCGGTTAAATGACTCCATGGGTCAGGTGGAGCTTGATTATCCTCGGGACATGACCATCTGGGCTGGAGTGGGCTACAACATAGATGATGCTTTCCAGTACAGCGACGGAAAGACCTACTTCTTCAAGGGATTAGGGTACTGGGAGTTCAACGACGACCGAATGAGAGTGGCCCATGCACACCGAAAACCCTCCTCTCGGAAATGGATGCAATGCCTCCAGAAGATAGATGAGGTGAATCCGTAGTGAGAGATTACTTGAATCAATATCAATTTTATAAATATTTAAAACAAAATATAAGGTAAATTTTGTTCAGTATCCGCTCTGTTTGTAGCCTCCAGACGACGAGGAGGCTCCGTAATATTCCTTCGACTTGTGAGGATAAGTGACGCTTGCCTTGGGAGATGGCACTGGTGGAGAGTAGTATGCAGGAGCAGGCTGCGGCGGCGGATAGTAACTAATGGGTGGGTGCACTGCTTGCGGTGGAGGATAGTAGCCAAAGCTCACTGCTGCTGGTC
This sequence comes from Drosophila pseudoananassae pseudoananassae, assembly GCA_018153035.1. Taxonomy (NCBI): domain Eukaryota; kingdom Metazoa; phylum Arthropoda; class Insecta; order Diptera; family Drosophilidae; genus Drosophila; species Drosophila pseudoananassae. The sequence goes on from JAECXR010000024.1 coordinate 11,191,416, forward strand.
CATGCTGATAGCCATAGCCTCCTCCATAGTGGTAATCATAGCCGTGTTCAAAGCCCTCTTGAATAAGTGGTCCCGGGCCCGGGTGCGGATAGCCTCCTGGATAATAATGGTATAAATGGTCAATAAAGCACTTAAATCCTTGCAAAACTAACCAAAGGTAGGACGACCGTGGACCAAGCTGATCAGGATTGGCATTAGTATCAAACCAAGCAACTGCATCTTGGGTGTGCAAAAAAGTAGTGCAATGTAGTTGACATCCACGTACAGCTTTTATAGGCTGCTGATAAGAAATATGAATGAAATCGAGTGTAAGAACCTTGGCGTCTGAAAACAAATGCTATATTATTGTATTATTAATATAATATATAGCACCTAATTCTCTATATTGCTGGTATTTTGAACAAGATTGTATGACTAATATTTCATACTACAATTTAAAAATGTTAATTAAAAGTAAAACAAGACAGGAAAACTAATTTCGGCCAGAGCCGAAGGTGATATACCCTTACAGTTACAGCGAAGTACCTTAAACGATTTGTGGAGCGACTTCCCACCATTCTGCATCAAACTCCTAAGACAAAATATTTTTTAGATTTTTTGTCCATTTTATGTGATGGGATCCCTTGAAAATGGGGTTTTCCCCTATATGGCCCACAGTGATGGCTATATCTTTCCCAATTCTCATCCGATTCTCAAGCGGAGTACCTTAAACGATTTCTGGGTCGATTCGCCACAATTCTGCATCAAAATCCTGAGACAAAATATTTTTTAAATTTTTTGTCCATTTTCTGTGATGGGATCCCTTGAAAATGGGGTTTTCCCCTATATGGCCCACAGTGATGGCTATATCTTTCCCAATTCTCATCCGATTCTCAAGCGGAGTACCTTAATCGATTTCTGGGTCGATTCGCCACCATTCTGCATCAAAATCCTGAGACAAAATATTTTTTATATTTTTTGTCCATTTTATGTGATGGGATCCCTTGAAAATGGGGTTTTCCCCTATATGGCCCACAGTGATGGCTATATCTTTCCCAATTCTCATCCGATTCTCAAGCGGAGTACCTTAATCGATTTCTGGGTCGATTCGCCACAATTCTGCATCAAAATCCTGAGACAAAATATTTTTTAAATTTTTTGTCCATTTTCTGTGATGGGATCCCTTGAAAATGGGGTTTTCCCCTATATGGCCCACAGTGATGGCTATATCTTTCCCAATTCTCATCCGATTCTCAAGCGGAGTACCTTAATCGATTTCTGGGTCGATTCGCCACCATTCTGCATCAAAATCCTGAGACAAAATATTTTTTAGATTTTTTGTCCATTTTCTGTGATGGGATCCCTTGAAAATGGGGTTTTCCCCTATATGGCCCACAGTGATGGCTATATCTTTCCCAATTCTCATCCGATTCTCAAGCGGAGTACCTTAAACGATTTCTGGGTCGATTCGCCACAATTCTGCATCAAAATCCTGAGACAAAATATTTTTTAAATTTTTTGTCCATTTTCTGTGATGGGATCCCTTGAAAATGGGGTTTTCCCCTATATGGCCCACAGTGATGGCTATATCTTTCCCAATTCTCATCCGATTCTCAAGCGGAGTACCTTAAACGATTTCTGGGTCGATTCGCCACCATTCTGCATCAAAATCCTGAGACAAAATATTTTTTAAATTTTTTGTCCATTTTCTGTGATGGGATCCCTTGAAAATGGGGTTTTCCCCTATATGGCCCACAGTGATGGCTATATCTTTCCCAATTCTCATCCGATTCTCAAGCGGAGTACCTTAATCGATTTCTGGGTCGATTCGCCACCATTCTGCATCAAAATCCTGAGACAAAATATTTTTTAGATTTTTTGTCCATTTTTTGTGATGGGATCCCTTGAAAATGGGGTTTTCCCCTTATGGCCCACAGTGATGGCTATATCTTTCCCAATTCTGATCCGATTCTCAAGCGGAGTACCTTAATCGATTTCTGGGTCGATTCGCCACAATTCTGCATCAAAATCCTGAGACAAAATATTTTTTAAATTTTTTGTCCATTTTCTGTGATGGGATCCCTTGAAAATGTGGTTTTCCCCTATATGGCCCACAGTGATGGCTATATCTTTCCCAATTCTCATCCGATTCTCAAGCGGAGTACCTTAAACGATTTCTGGGTCGATTCGCCACAATTCTGCATAAAAATCCTGAGACAAAATATTTTTTAAATTTTTTGTCCATTTCTTGTGATAGGATCCCTTGAAAATGGGGTTTTCCCCAATATAGCCCACAGTGATGGCTATATCTTTCCCAATTCTCATCCGATTCTCAAGCGGAGTACCTTAAACGATTTCTGGGTCGATTCGCCACAATTCTGCATCAAAATCCTGAGACAAAATATTTTTTAAATTTTTTGTCCATTTCTTGTGATAGGATCCCTTGAAAATGGGGTTTTCCCCAATATAGCCCACAGTGATGGCTATATCTTTCCCAATTCTCATCCGATTCTCAAGCGGAGTACCTTAAACGATTTCTGGGTCGATTCGCCACAATTCTGCATCAAAATCCTGAGACAAAATATTTTTTAAATTTTTTGTCCATTTTCTGTGATGGGATCCCTTGAAAATGGGGTTTTCCCCTATATGGCCCACAGTGATGGCTATATCTTTCCCAATTCTCATCCGATTCTCAAGCGGAGTACCTTAATCGATTTCTGGGTCGATTCGCCACCATTCTGCATCAAAATCCTGAGACAAAATATTTTTTAGATTTTTTGTCCATTTTTTGTGATGGGATCCCTTGAAAATGGGGTTTTCCCCTTATGGCCCACAGTGATGGCTATATCTTTCCCAATTCTCATCCGATTCTCAAGCGGAGTACCTTAAACGATTTCTGGGTCGATTCGCCACCATTCTGCATCAAAATCCTGAGACAAAATATTTTTTAAATTTTTTGTCCATTTTCTGTGATGGGATCCCTGGAAAATGGGGTTTTCCCCTATATGGCCCACAGTGATGGCTATATCTTTCCCAATTCTCATCCGATTCTCAAGCGGAGTACCTTAATCGATTTCTGGGTCGATTCGCCACCATTCTGCATCAAAATCCTAAGACAAAATATTTTTTAAATTTTTTGTCCATTTTTTGTGATGGGATCCCTTGAAAATGGGGTTTTCCCCAATATGGCCCACAGTGATGGCTATATCTTTCCCAATTCTCATCCGATTCTCAAGCGGAGTACCTTAAACGATTTCTGGGTCGATTCGCCACAATTCAGCATCAAAATCCTGAGACAAAATATTTTTTAAATTTTTTGTCCATTTTCTGTGATGGGATCCCTTGAAAATGGGGTTTTCCCCTATATGGCCCACAGTGATGGCTATATCTTTCCCAATTCTCATCCGATTCTCAAGCGGAGTACCTTAATCGATTTCTGGGTCGATTCGCCACAATTCTGCATCAAAATCCTGAGACAAAATATTTTTTAGATTTTTTGTCCATTTTTTGTGATGGGATCCCTTGAAAATGGGATTTTCCCCTATATGGCCCACAGTGATGGCTATATCTTTCCCAATTCTCATCCGATTCTCAAGCGGAGTACCTTAAACGATTTCTGGGTCGATTCGCCACCATTCTGCATCAAAATCCTGAGACAAAATATTTTTTAAATTTTTTGTCCATTTTTTGTGATGGGATCCCTTGAAAATGGGGTTTTCCCCTTATGGCCCACAGTGATGGCTATATCTTTCCCAATTCTCATCCGATTCTCAAGCGGAGTACCTTAATCGATTTCTGGGTCGATTCGCCACCATTCTGCATCAAAATCCTGAGACAAAATATTTTTTAGATTTTTTGTCCATTTTTTGTGATGGGATCCCTTGAAAATGGGGTTTTCCCCTATATGGCCCACAGTGATGGCTATATCTTTCCCAATTCTCATCCGATTCTCAAGCGGAGTACCTTTATCAATTTCTGGGTCGATTCGCCACAATTCTGCATCAAAATCCTGAGACAAAATATTTTTTAGATTTTTTGTCCATTTTTTGTGATGGGATCCCTTGAAAATGGGGTTTTCCCCTATATGGCCCACAGTGATGGCTATATCTTTCCCAATTCTCATCCGATTCTCAAGCGGAGTTCCTTAATCGATTTCTGGGTCGATTCGCCACCATTCTGCATCAAAATCCTGAAACAAAATATTTTTTAAATTTTTTGTCCATTTTTTGTGATAGGATCCCTTGAAAATGGGGTTTTCCCCAATATGGCCCACAGTGATGGCTATATCTTTCCCAATTCTCATCCGATTCTCAAGCGGAGTACCTTAAACGATTTCTGGGTCGATTCGCCACAATTCTGCATCAAAATCCTGAGACAAAATATTTTTTAAATTTTTTGTCCATTTTCTGTGATGGGATCCCTTGAAAATGGGGTTTTCCCCTATATGGCCCACAGTGATGGCTATATCTTTCCCAATTCTCATCCGATTCTCAAGCGGAGTACCTTAATCGATTTCTGGGTCGATTCGCCACCATTCTGCATCAAAATCCTGAGACAAAATATTTTTTAGATTTTTTGTCCATTTTTTGTGATGGGATCCCTTGAAAATGGGGTTTTCCCCTATATGGCCCACAGTGATGGCTATATCTTTCCCAATTCTCATCCGATTCTCAAGCGGAGTACCTTAATCGATTTCTGGGTCGATTCGCCACCATTCTGCATCAAAATCCTGAGACAAAATATTTTTTAGATTTTTTGTCCATTTTTTGTGATAGGATCCCTTGAAAATGGGGTTTTCCCCAATATGGCCCACAGTGATGGCTATATCTTTCCCAATTCTCATCCGATTCTCAAGCGGAGTACCTTTATCAATTTCTGGGTCGATTCGCCACAATTCTGCATCAAAATCCTGAGACAAAATATTTTTAGATTTTTTGTCCATTTTTTGTGATGGGATCCCTTGAAAATGGGGTTTTCCCCTATATGGCCCACAGTGATGGCTATATCTTTCCCAATTCTCATCCGATTCTCAAGCGGAGTACCTTAATCGATTTCTGGGTCGATTCGCCACCATTCTGCATCAAAATCCTGAGACAAAATATTTTTTAGATTTTTTGTCCATTTTTTGTGATGGGATCCCTTGAAAATGGGGTTTTCCCCTATATGGCCCACAGTGATGGCTATATCTTTCCCAATTCTCATCCGATTCTCAAGCGGAGTACCTTTATCAATTTCTGGGTCGATTCGCCACAATTCTGCATCAAAATCCTGAGACAAAATATTTTTTAGATTTTTTGTCCATTTTTTGTGATGGGATCCCTTGAAAATGGGGTTTTCCCCTATATGGCCCACAGTGATGGCTATATCTTTCCCAATTCTCATCCGATTCTCAAGCGGAGTTCCTTAATCGATTTCTGGGTCGATTCGCCACCATTCTGCATCAAAATCCTGAAACAAAATATTTTTTAAATTTTTTGTCCATTTTTTGTGATAGGATCCCTTGAAAATGGGGTTTTCCCCAATATGGCCCACAGTGATGGCTATATCTTTCCCAATTCTCATCCGATTCTCAAGCGGAGTACCTTAAACGATTTCTGGGTCGATTCGCCACAATTCTGCATCAAAATCCTGAGACAAAATATTTTTTAAATTTTTTGTCCATTTTCTGTGATGGGATCCCTTGAAAATGGGGTTTTCCCCTATATGGCCCACAGTGATGGCTATATCTTTCCCAATTCTCATCCGATTCTCAAGCGGAGTACCTTAATCGATTTCTGGGTCGATTCGCCACCATTCTGCATCAAAATCCTGAGACAAAATATTTTTTAGATTTTTTGTCCATTTTTTGTGATGGGATCCCTTGAAAATGGGGTTTTCCCCTATATGGCCCACAGTGATGGCTATATCTTTCCCAATTCTCATCCGATTCTCAAGCGGAGTACCTTAATCGATTTCTGGGTCGATTCGCCACCATTCTGCATCAAAATCCTGAGACAAAATATTTTTTAGATTTTTTGTCCATTTTTTGTGATAGGATCCCTTGAAAATGGGGTTTTCCCCAATATGGCCCACAGTGATGGCTATATCTTTCCCAATTCTCATCCGATTCTCAAGCGGAGTACCTTTATCAATTTCTGGGTCGATTCGCCACAATTCTGCATCAAAATCCTGAGACAAAATATATTTTTAGATTTTTTGTCCATTTTTTGTGATGGGATCCCTTGAAAATGGGGTTTTCCCCTATATGGCCCACAGTGATGGCTATATCTTTCCCAATTCTCATCCGATTCTCAAGCGGAGTACCTTAATCGATTTCTGGGTCGATTCGCCACCATTCTGCATCAAAATCCTAAGACAAAATATTTTTTTAAATTTTTTGTCCATTTTTTGTGATGGGATCCCTTGAAAATGGGGTTTTCCCCTATATGGCCCACAGTGATGGCTATATCTTTCCCAATTCTCATCCGATTCTCAAGCGGAGTACCTTTATCAATTTCTGGGTCGATTCGCCACAATTCTGCATCAAAATCCTGAGACAAAATATTTTTTAGATTTTTTGTCCATTTTTTGTGATGGGATCCCTTGAAAATGGGGTTTTCCCCTTATGGCCCACAGTGATGGCTATATCTTTCCCAATTCTCATCCGATTCTCAAGCGGAGTACCTTAATCGATTTCTGGGTCGATTCGCCACCATTCTGCATCAAAATCCTGAGACAAAATATTTTTTAGATTTTTTGTCCATTTTTTGTGATGGGATCCCTTGAAAATGGGGTTTTCCCCTATATGGCCCACAGTGATGGCTATATCTTTCCCAATTCTCATCCGATTCTCAAGCGGAGTACCTTTATCAATTTCTGGGTCGATTCGCCACAATTCTGCATCAAAATCCTGAGACAAAATATTTTTTAGATTTTTTGTCCATTTTTTGTGATGGGATCCCTTGAAAATGGGGTTTTCCCCTATATGGCCCACAGTGATGGCTATATCTTTCCCAATTCTCATCCGATTCTCAAGCGGAGTTCCTTAATCGATTTCTGGGTCGATTCGCCACCATTCTGCATCAAAATCCTGAAACAAAATATTTTTTAAATTTTTTGTCCATTTTTTGTGATAGGATCCCTTGAAAATGGGGTTTTCCCCAATATGGCCCACAGTGATGGCTATATCTTTCCCAATTCTCATCCGATTCTCAAGCGGAGTACCTTAAACGATTTCTGGGTCGATTCGCCACAATTCTGCATCAAAATCCTGAGACAAAATATTTTTTAAATTTTTTGTCCATTTTCTGTGATGGGATCCCTTGAAAATGGGGTTTTCCCCTATATGGCCCACAGTGATGGCTATATCTTTCCCAATTCTCATCCGATTCTCAAGCGGAGTACCTTAATCGATTTCTGGGTCGATTCGCCACCATTCTGCATCAAAATCCTGAGACAAAATATTTTTTAGATTTTTTGTCCATTTTTTGTGATGGGATCCCTTGAAAATGGGGTTTTCCCCTATATGGCCCACAGTGATGGCTATATCTTTCCCAATTCTCATCCGATTCTCAAGCGGAGTACCTTAATCGATTTCTGGGTCGATTCGCCACCATTCTGCATCAAAATCCTGAGACAAAATATTTTTTAGATTTTTTGTCCATTTTTTGTGATAGGATCCCTTGAAAATGGGGTTTTCCCCAATATGGCCCACAGTGATGGCTATATCTTTCCCAATTCTCATCCGATTCTCAAGCGGAGTACCTTTATCAATTTCTGGGTCGATTCGCCACAATTCTGCATCAAAATCCTGAGACAAAATATTTTTTAGATTTTTTGTCCATTTTTTGTGATGGGATCCCTTGAAAATGGGGTTTTCCCCTATATGGCCCACAGTGATGGCTATATCTTTCCCAATTCTCATCCGATTCTCAAGCGGAGTACCTTAATCGATTTCTGGGTCGATTCGCCACCATTCTGCATCAAAATCCTAAGACAAAATATTTTTTAAATTTTTTGTCCATTTTTTGTGATGGGATCCCTTGAAAATGGGGTTTTCCCCTATATGGCCCACAGTGATGGCTATATCTTTCCCAATTCTCATCCGATTCTCAAGCGGAGTACCTTAAACGATTTCTGGGTCGATTCGCCACCATTCTGCATCAAAATCCTGAGACAAAATATTTTTTAGATTTTTTGTCCATTTTTTGTGATGGGATCCCTTGAAAATGGGGTTTTCCCCTATATGGCCCACAGTGATGGCTATATCTTTCCCAATTCTCATCCGATTCTCAAGCGGAGTACCTTTATCAATTTCTGGGTCGATTCGCCACAATTCTGCATCAAAATCCTGAGACAAAATATTTTTTAGATTTTTTGTCCATTTTTTGTGATGGGATCCCTTGAAAATGGGGTTTTCCCCTATATGGCCCACAGTGATGGCTATATCTTTCCCAATTCTCATCCGATTCTCAAGCGGAGTACCTTAATCGATTTCTGGGTCGATTCGCCACCATTCTGCATCAAAATCCTGAGACAAAATATTTTTTAGATTTTTTGTCCATTTTTTGTGATGGGATCCCTTGAAAATGGGGTTTTCCCCTATATGGCCCACAGTGATGGCTATATCTTTCCCAATTCTCATCCGATTCTCAAGCGGAGTACCTTTATCAATTTCTGGGTCGATTCGCCACAATTCTGCATCAAAATCCTGAGACAAAATATTTTTTAGATTTTTTGTCCATTTTTTGTGATGGGATCCTTTGAAAATGGGGTTTTCCCCTATATGGCCCACAGTGATGGCTATATCTTTCCCAATTCTCATCCGATTCTCAAGCGGAGTACCTTTATCAATTTCTGGGTCGATTCGCCACCATTCTGCATCAAAATCCTGAGACAAAATATTTTTTAAATTTTTTGTCCATTTTCTGTGATGGGATCCCTTGAAAATGGGGTTTTCCCCTTATGGCCCACAGTGATGGCTATATCTTTCCCAATTCTCAAGCGGAGTACCTTAATCGATTTCTGGGTCGATTCGCCACCATTCTGCATCAAAATCCTGAGACAAAATATTTTTTAGATTTTTTGTCCATTTTTTGTGATGGGATCCCTTGAAAATGGGGTTTTCCCCTATATGGCCCACAGTGATGGGTATATCTTTCCCAATTCTCATCCGATTCTCAAGCGGAGTACCTTAAACGATTTCTGGGTCGATTCGCCACCATTTTGCATCAAAATCCTGAGACAAAATATTTTTTTGATTTTTTGTCCATTTTTCTCGTAGAAACTAGTTCGCGTAGAAACAGAGAGACTTTTACCAAAATTATAGTACCCGCAAGGTTATAAAAATATAAAAAATCAAAAAGTGTGCAGAGCAAGTATGTTTTGGGAATTCCCCAAATACTTTCAGACCTTTCCGTATAATCACTTCACAACTTCATAATCACATCACAAAAAATACAATAGTCTTGTGTTTTATATTGCGTCACTCATCTCTAAAGTTTTTTACACTAGGAACATTTATTAATATATATTTACTACAATATTTTAAGATTAGAACAAGAACTGTTGGCAGAGACCTAAAATAATAAAAATAAAAATTCATAATTATATGGTTATTATTAGTCTCATTCATTTCATTATACATTCTCATTATATTTTTTTTAAGTGCAAAAACTCTCACACGTTTCAGAGATCATTCAATTGGCGTTAGACTTGCCACTTATCTGGTCATTGAGACCCCGCTGATAACCCCCTCCCAGTGGCCACACATCTTGGCTCTCATCTCATCCCATCGTCGAATCAAAATTTCGCTTCTAGTGGAGGTTTAGTCTTAGTTCCGACACCATGGCCAGCAGAAGGGGAATCACAGCCGTTCTAGGCTTATTAATCTTGGTGGCCTTCAGTGAAGCCACTCAGTTCAGCCGCGACGAGAGCCGGGAGGACCAAAGAACGGAGTTTAACCTGGCGTCCACCCTAACAGGAGGCATCTCCAGCAGTCGCCACCGCCAGGGTGCTCTTCTTAATACCAATCTCTATCCGCCTTTGGGCCTGGTGGGAGCTGGTGGAGGTTATCCCGGGGCAGCGGGATCTGTTGGGTCTTCTGGAGGCATTGATGCAGCACATGGCCATGAAAATGGAGGATCTGGAGTGAGATTGGCCAGTACGAACAATGTTGTTTTCCCTGGCTCCCAGTCACCGAATCCTGGTGTAACAATTGCAGGAGGACAACCGGCCCCGGCATACCCACCCCCCGGATTTCCAGGACAACAGTCACCAGTTCCCTATCCAACAGCACCCGCATATCCGGCAGGAGGAGCTTCCTACCCAGGTGATGATTTAAATTAAGAGAATTAAATGGACGCCTTATTTTGTTTATCTTTAAAGGTGTCTCCGCCGCATATCCTGCCACAGGTGTCCCTTCGGGCTATCCGGCCATGGGTGCTCCTCAACCTCCAGTTCAATTACCTGGCAGTGTCCAAGCCCAACCTGGAGTGGCAGTAGGCTACTATCCCGGTTATCCCTATCCAGGAACATACTTACCACAATATCCAGCTTATCCGCAGCCAGCTCAGTTACCCGCCTATGGCGTGGCTCCCGGAGCAGCAGTCTATCCTCCAGCCACAAGCACCCAGAATGTGCATCGGTATCCTGATCATAACCCACAGGATCCCAGTCACTGGGATCACCACTTCTCCATGAACACCGAGTACAAGGAGGATGGAGTTCACAAGGGGGCCTTCGGAGTCCTTAACAACCACAATGCCTTCGGCTATGGCAGCGGCTATGGGGGAGGCTATAATGGAGCCTTTAACTCGCCGGCTATCTAAGAACCTGAACGTTGTCACGGGAGGATTAAAAGGAGGAGGAGGAGTGAGGTCTGTCATCCGAGTCGTAGTCATAAGTTGGCTGCTCCCCCTTTTTGTTAGCCGAGGGGCAGCTGCCGTATCTTTAATAAGAAATAAACTCGATTTCTGCACACCCAACCGAGGTAATTAGTTGCCAGTGACCGACAGACCGACCGAGCCAGCGAGTGAGCGACCAGTTGCACCTTGAGGAGGACACCCAGGGATCCGTCCGCCTGAACCGGAAAAAGAAGGCAACATGCATTCCGCCACTCTCATGCAGACAGATAACCTTACGCACACATCCTCTTCACCGCTAAAGGAGCTACCTGGCTAGCAGGCAGTCGGCACAAAACAGAACACAAAAAAGGAGAACACAAAGGCAGGACTCTGGACGGACGGACGAGTGGTACAAGGCGGTGGTGATGGTAGTGGTAGCGGTAGGAAATCAGTGTCATGGGGAGACTGAGACCGATTCAAAGACGGTGGTGCATTTGCCTCGAAGGGCGAAAGAAATGAAAATGGAAAGGGGAGGACGATGTCTTGATGTCTTGCGGCGCATGCGCAGCCTGCCGCGCAAATCCTTAACAAATTTTTGGCGCTAAAATGACAGACGGGCGCGCCAAAAGCGGAGGACTCCGTACTCTAGGTATACCTACACACAATACCACTTATACTGGCTCAGATTCTGTATGATTTTGGGTGGAAAATATTGGAGGATTTTACCTGTAGCTGATCGAACCAATTCCGGACAGGGTTTAATGTCCTTTGGGCCTTCAGATCTCAGCTGTTTGATGATGAGCGTGGAAAGTACAAGAAACAGCTGACAAAAACATTCAAAGGACAATGCATCTTTCTATCACCCTACTGGGGTTCCGTATTCCCATTTTAAGATATTATAAGAAGTTCCGTCTAACCTTTGACCTCTAACACAGTTTAGGAGTTTTTTCTATAGGAAGATTAAAAGAAAATAGAATTTTTGTTGTAGGTAGTCTTTAAATCCAAACTTTGTTTTTCTGTATAGGGACCATACACCCTAGAACGTAGGACGGAATTCCTAAAATTTATAAAAATACTAATGTTATTTTTGAACGGGCATTTAAAAATGTTTATTGGTTTCTCTGGGCAAATGCGATACATACATAACATGGCGTACATACATACATAACTAGTTACTGGAACAATGCAACGTTATCAACTTTCATGGTGAGAATGAGGTGGATTTAGGAGTTTAGGAAAGGTGTGGTCGTGGTGGTAGAGCGACTTTCGAGGGGGTGGAGCGGCGCGGGGATGGCGAGGAACAGATGGGAAGGGCAGGGATCCATGAGTGGCTTAACAAACAACAGCATTAACAACGAGTACAGCAGGGCAGGGCAACAGATGCAGATGCAGATACAGTGGCACATACACAGGACGAGGGTTGATCGAGGCGGCGCTTTTCCAGGTTGTACAGAACGCACGTGCCTCCGCTAGTCGGTCGGTCGGTCGCTGGTATCCTTGCAGGGAGCGTTCATGCACATCCGTGTAGAATAAATTAGTTGGCGATCCATGTCTGCTTTAGTGGCTTATGTGTTAGGTTTATTAAGTAAATGCTGGAATCTCTTACAGCTAGCGTACACTTTAATTAATATAAATCGCGGCCAGATTGATGTAGATTCGAATGATTAATTAATTAGTTTAAGTGTCCCTGCTTAACTTTAGGTGTCTCATGTTTGGGTTGTGGAATAGGTGTGAAATCTAAACAAAAACGTAAAAAACGTGAGAAACATAAATGAACCTTATAACATATAATATTTATCCAAAAACATGTTGATAATGCAAAGGTCACAATAATAATAAATATAAAATAATTGTGAGGACTACTGGGGGACTAGGAAACTAAGATCAGGGTTAATTTTGAAATTCGGTTGGGGGGGTCCGTTTTAGAAATGAGGCAGGATAAAGGGTCTTCTACATCTTTTTTTTTGGGTTTTTCTTTTTGTTTTTTGTTTAATTTGGGGAGCTGGATCGCCTTAGCCTAACAGAAGCGTATCATTTTTGCTTTCGTATTGAATTTGGCTAAAAGTTTGGGGTACTGTCCTACGACAAATTGCTTTCGTTCAGATCCAGGTTGTTCTGGAAGAGCTCCTGGTTGGTCAGCAGCGGCACCTTGGCCACCTCGTGGAAAATCTTGTGCGAGTACTTGTTACGTATCGTCTTGATGGCTCCTCGCGGCTTGCGGTGCAAGCCCGCATTCAGCACCGGCACAATCTCGGCAAACTCCGCCAGCTGGTACCCGGTGTAGTAGATCAGAGTAGAGCTCCAGGTCTGCTTGTCTAGTTGCCCTGCTCCACCGTGCATGCGCAGGGCCATATACAGAGCGGCAGAGGCCATCTGAGAGTCGCTGAACGAGATGGTAGCGTAGTCCATAAGTGAGAGCTCCAGAATGTATCGGGCCAGTGTCAGAGTCGGCATTGGCACCTTGGCGCATCGGGCATAGCGGCGCAGGAAGCGGTAGGAGAGCGGGATGCCCAGATCAAAGTTAATGACGCGGAGCGCCTCACGCTCCATACCCACCAGCTCGTCGTGGTTGTAAGCGCCGTCGCAGATGTACAGGAAGTCGTCAATCAGAGGTGGCTGGCGCTCGTCATACTTGCAGGCGATGAAGAAGGCGGCGGCTCCCAGCAGCTGCAGCTTTTCCTTGGCAATCACCTCGCGATTGAGATACAAGTCCACGATCTTAACAGCCAGGTATAACGTCTCGTGGTTCAACTCGAACGTCTCCTGGACCTCGACCATCCAGTCGACCAACAGGGTTCGCATCCAAGTTGTCAGGTGCTTCTGGCGCGGCATATAGTCGCCGATGGGGAATTCCGGTTCTCGCGATTTCAGATAGTTGAAGATATCCATTGCGTAGTGCGAAACCTGGAAGGGATCGTCCCAGTTCTTGCGATCGAAGTCCTCGACGTCCAATGGCACTGGTTTGATTGGCACTACCTGGCTAGCATCCACTGTGGGCAGAATGAATGGATGCTGATCAGTCTTTTGCTGTAACTTGGCGGAACGCCGACGAGCGGCCTCGAAGTTGGCCGATAAACGCATGGAATCGCAGCCAGACACATCCTCAAGGGCGGAGACGTATAGGCTGTCATCAGTCTTGTTGAAGTCGTTGGAGATGCGGCGCACTGGCTTGATGGCAGCCACCGGGGGAGCGGCCAAATTCTGCATCGGCGGCATCAGTACAGGAATCTGCATCATGGGCGAATTGGGACGTGATGCCTCGGCAGCCTTCTTCGAGGGAACTGGCTTCGGTCGTGGCTTGGGTCTAGCCATCGCCTCCTCAATTTTGTCCAGAACCTTGTGACAGGCCTCTACGGAATCCTCGACTTTACTGGAGGCCCGTGTCACCATCTTGGACGTGTTGATGGAGGCGGCGGTGGAGAAAACATTAATGGTCAGGTTGTCCTGGTTCTTAGCATCCAGAAGAGCCTGCAGCTGCTGGGCCGTCGGCTTTTTGGCCGCCGTTTCCTCCTCCTGCTGGCCGGGATGCAGTGTCATGACCTTCACATTGTTTGTAAGATTGCCCAGAGCAGAGCGCTTAATTTTCTCGTTCTTAACGGGGCTGTGATCCGCCTTGCGCTTCCCGCGAGTTTGCATATTCTCCACATTGGGATCAATGTTGGTGGATGTTGCGCGGCGGGTCAGCGCCTTCCTGGTGGCAGCCCCCAAAGCCAGGAGAGGATTGGCGGCCTGGTTCTGGAGAAGACCGCTGGAGGCAGCCGCCCGGGTGGTTGCCTTTGTCGGCGCCATTTTTCAAAAACCTTTGTGTGAGTGCGTGCGAGAGCGTTCTCGTCGATAGTGTTGTTGTTGCTGCCGAGAGATGGTCCCCCAGTCGTTTTGTTCTTGCTCCTATTTAACGGCGTCGCTTCTCGTCGAGATCCTTTGCGCAGTTTCAGCTTTATCTCGATTCGTACGGAGCGTGCGATCTGCTTTTGTTGGTCGGGCGTAATCACACAAACTCACAAAACGATTCTAAAGTCACGACGCTTGCTCAGTTCCTGATCTCTGTTCTGTTCATAACGGCGTTTTGGCAGATAAAGAATAGGAATCGAAAAACAGCCGCCAGGCAGACGCGACGCTAGAGGTGGAAGTTATCGATGGTGGTGGACCATCGTCTGCAGGACCGCCATTATTAGTGTGGTTTGCGCGCCATGAGTTCCAGTTAAATTTTTAAATTTTACCCATTTTTAGTGTTTCAAAACAATTATTAAAATCATTTTCAAGTTTTTATAAAATATTCTTATATTTTTAAGAATCACCACAGTTAATGATACTGCATTCTTTTTATTCTTTTATTTTAATAAATTTTGTATAATGTATAATTTTTTATTTTGGATAATTATATAGATGCGGTATCGGGTTTAACGTAAATATCGTTCAGGATTAGTGCCCAGTCAATTAATTCTCTTCTGGTCTATATTCTGTTTCTATATGTCTTATCCTGCCCTAATTCTCATCGTAGAGGAGCGTGACATCGCCCTGATTCACCTAATAGGGCGAGGTATTCGTGCCGGGCGTACTGCGCACCGATGACTTTGAGGAAACCGCCGAGGCGTCGTGTCCCGTGGAACTGCTGCTGTTGTAGTCATTGATATAGCCACCTCCTCCTCCACCTCCGCCCATGTCTATGCCTCCGATCGGCTGCTCTTGTTGCTGCTGGTGGGATGAAGACGGCCAGTGGAGGTTGACTGTGTCCCGTTGGTGGTGATACGATGGCAAGATATAGTTGGAAATTCTGCCGCTGCCACTCGGCTCGTACCTAAGCGTACCGCCGCGACCCGATCCGCCGTAGTGATGACTCTGCTGGCTGCTGTACGACGGCGAGCTGGGGCTGGGCACGTTGTGGCTGTAGCGGGGCGTTTGGTAGGCGTGCGGTGTGTAGGGCGTCACGAACGGCGTGTAGGGCGTCAAGAACGGCGTCTGGCCACTGGGCGTGTACGGGGTGTTGATGTTGGCCCCGAACGAGGGCGTGGAGAAGCGGCCATAATGAGCTATCGTTGCCGCCGCAGATCCAATGGACGTCGGGCCATACCCAACGGTGGTCCGGGTTGTGGAGTAGGCGCTGGAGCCGCCGCCGCTACCGCCGGAATTACTACTGTGTGGTGTGCCGCTGGAAACACTGCCCGTTATGCTGTAGGGCGCCATGGAACCGGAAACCGAACCAGGACCGCCCGAGCCTAGTGACATGGAAGACATGGCAGAGGGCGGGCGCATGCTATGCTGATACGGTGTCGAGTTGGAGCCACTGAGAGAGTTTATAGCTGGGGAGGCCTTTGGGTCCTGCCAGTGCTCCTTAAACCAGCCAACCAAGCTATTGACCGAGTGGAAGATCTGGCTTCGGAACCGATATCCCTCCGGCGTCACAGTCACGTACTCGTGCCCCACGCTCGTCTTAGGGAAGTAGGAGAGCAGAAACTTGCCGGGCATGTTCCGCGAGGCGGTTAAGAAGTAATGAATTTTTTTTGAATCCCGGGCCTTCTCCTTCCGCAGCATTCGCTCCATGAACTGAAACTCGTTTCCATTCACAGGCGTCGTGTTGGGCTTGTAATACCTGTAATGGATCAGCTCCCGCGCGGCCAGGGCCATGGGGGTGATATGGCGGGCAATTATTTCATCCAAGTCTTCGAATTGCTCGGTTCCAATCCACAGTTTCCGGCCCAGGCTGTACTCGTTTTCCTTGCCCTCCTCGCGCACATCGATGTGCTGGAAGATGTCGTCGGTCACCTTCCACGTGGCCGTCAGATGGTTCGTGGACTTGCTGCTGGGCCGCAGGGCCACCTCACCCTGGTCGGCGTGCTCCAGCATGGCCACCACCTCGGCATACGTCTTGTTGAAGAAGCTGGGATGCGCTATTACCCGACGGGCGTATGTTTTGCCCTTCAACGCCTTGGTCTTGGCATCGGTGGCCTTCCGGTTGTCCTGCTCCTCCGTCACGAAGTCGTAGAAGGCGTCACGTCTCGGCCGCCACTCGTTGTTCACGTCGTTCAGGTCCGCCGTTTTTGCGGAACAGTTTACCGAGAACCGATCAATGTCTATTCTGATGATCCGCACGTGGATCGCCTGGGAGACGCGGACATGATCCTCGGGATTGCGCACCTGCTTGTCGCAGAGATTCTTGTTGTGAATGAAGCCTGGCAGGCCGTTCTCCAGTAGCACTCTCACACCGAACGCCTGCCCGGGACACGCGTTGGCATCGAAATGATTCCACACCTCGGCCAGTTCAGGGAAGTCATCCTTGCGACAGAAGGGACACTTCCAATGGCCGCTCGCCTCAATGCGCACCGGATTGGCGTCGTCTAGCTGCGCGCTCTGCGGCCGCCGGTACGTAAAGCCCGTCACCGTGGCCGTGACACACTTGCCCACATAGAAGGAGTTTGGGGTCTCTTTGGTCAGCATGTCGAAGAGCTCTTCGGCCTTGGGCTTGGTGTACGGCGTCCGGTAGTCCTTGTACATACAACTTAATTCGTCGCGTATGTTGTACAGGGTTATGCTCTTGCTGCCGACTCCCTGACGCTCCAGATCCATGGCAAATGTGTCCAGATCGAGATCCTTGAGGCGTTCCGGAGACTCGAGAATTTCTTCGAGCGCACCGGCCGGATTCATCTCCTCGTCGACGTCCATGGCATCGCTGGCCATTTTGCGGGCCCACTCGTACGTCTCGGGATGCACACGCGATCCGTCCAGCACCTCCACATACGACTCTGTGCTGTAGCCCAGCGACGCGGTATCGATCTTGATGAAGCCGCTACAATTTATAAAGACCTTTGGTCCCAAATGACAGGCAGTGACCAGTTGGTTGCGGTTCTCCAGGCGTTGGTTGCTCTGCTTGAGCAGATTCAGGAGAGCCTGACCCTTGCGCGGTCCAAGGCCGCAGGTGTACTGCAGCAGGTTGACCGTCCGGGAGTTCTGCACCATCAGATTGATGTCTAGGCCCACCTCGTTGGTCCGGTTAATGAACTCCAGACTCAGCTTCTCGAGCAGCTGCTCGCGGGGTACCCGCTCCTGCAACGGATGGTAGCGCAGGCAGAGGATCTCGTCGTCGGCATTACACAGCTGGGAGTACTCCACCAATGGATCCTGCATCTTTCGGGCCAGCGATATGGCCTGCTTCAGCATAGCGGGATACTCCTTGAAGTCCGACTCGCCCTTCTTGGAATTGGCATAGATCTTGCCGAGCTGGTTGTCGATCAGCTCCACTTCGATGGACGGAAACTCTTCCGAGGTCTCCAACTCCTTGAGGATCTCTCTTATGTCCGTCTGAATGGCCAGAGCATCCCGGCTTTCCGCACCAATCACCACCACATGCGGCTTCTTCATTTGAATGAAATCTCTCAGCTTTTGGAGATCGTTTAGCTTTTGGGACTTCTCCTCGGCATTGTACGAGTACTTGCGCTTGAGGATGTTGGGCAGCCGGAGATAGTCCGATATGTCACCCTCCACAGTGGTGACGGCACAGAAAGCGGCCACCGACGGGTCCGTGTCGTAGGCCAGGGACAGTACCCGGATGCCACGCAACGAGCTCCACTCCTCGTAGCCGTAGTCGGGCGGAATTGCCGGCTTGTAGGGCGCCACCTGGAGCCACTTGTAGAGCTTGGCGGTGCAGCAACGCAACACGAACTGTTGAGCCTCCTCGTGCAGGGTGGCGCGCAGCTCCTTGATCAGATCGGGAATGACCCACTTCTTCAGCGCCAGATTGACGCACTCGGCGCGCAGGGCATTCCATTCGAGGACATGCTTGGAGAACTGATCGAGATGGTAGAGGGTCTTGGCCTCCTCAACGTAATCACCGTGCGATCCGTCGGCATTTGAATTGCCTTCGAACTCATCCAGGAAGGTAATCTCCAGCAGTTTCTCCTCCTCGGCCATCAGCAGTTTGATAAACTGGTCCCCGAATAGATCCCTCACCGGCTTCTTGGCCACATACTTCATGGGGTATACCGGGGAGCTCTCGTCGATCAGCACTATGCCGTTCTTGGTTGGTCGGATATTGATGCGCGCCCGATCAAAGTACACTTCGCGTATCGTTTTGCGCAGCAACGGCTCCCGGGCCAGTTGCCGGGCGACCACATACTTGGTGCCATGCAGGACATCGTCCACGGTCTTGAAGCGCGGCGACAGATACTTCTTGGCCAACTCTGTGGGACTGAGGCTCACCTGGGTGACTTCGTTACGCTGGTAGTTCTCGCGCAGGTTCTCCGCAAACTGTTCCGGCGTGAGACCGAAGTGCTTGGCAAATCCACAGAATCCCGCCTTCCTGAACACCGCATACGGACTGCTGTTGGGCGCCTGTTTCAGTTGTTCGCCGACCAGCACCGGATCGTCGTCCTCTTTCGGATTCTGGTTCGTACCCGCATCTCCATCCACACCCTCTTCTCCGTTCTCCACGGAAGCAGCCTGGCTCCGCTCCTGCAAGAACTTGCGTCGCTGCTCGGCCAGCATGCGGGGCAGCTCATGGGAATAGTTTAACAGAAAGTTCTTATGGACGTCTTTTAACTCTTGCATCGACTGCACATCGGCCAGGCGCTCAAAGTCGCTGTCCTGAATCAGTCGGATGTCGTCTGGCAGCGGCTTCTCCAGATCGGAGCAGAGCGTTTCCATCTGAAACGTACGCATGTTTTCGAGTAGCTGCCTTAACTTTCGCTTCCGCGCGTTGAGCTGACACCAGACCTCATCCAAATAATATATTTGCCACAGGTCGTCGATGTTCAGCTCCGGCTTTACGTACTCCTTCCGGTAGAAAGCGATGAAGGGCACCTCCAGCTGCTGATTCCGGATGAACTCCAGTGTCTGCTTAATCTTGTCGACAGCTGTCGGTGGCATCCGCAAATTCTTCCTATTTTCGCCCTTCTCCTGCACGGAAACGGTCTTCTTGCAGAAGGCGAATCGATAGATCCAATCAGCCTCTTCGTCCAGCTCATGGGATCCCTCCGGCACCGGCGTCACCGGCACCTGACGAAGTTGCAGACGCTCGGGTATGTCCGTATTTCGAATTTTATTGTCCTGGTCGGTGAAGTAGCCACGCTTCAATTCGCTCGGCTCATAAATGTCGAATATCGTCTTTCTGGCCACTTTCTTCCTATAGGACTTTTTCTTGACCCGTCCTTCATCCTCTTCGGCAGAATCCTCGTCGTACTCAAAGCCCTCAGAGTCATAATCGTACTTGGAGAATTCATCGTAGTCGAAGTCGACACCAAAGATATCCTGACCCTCTTGAAGACATGCGTCGGTGTAGACGGAATGCCTCTTCTTTTTCCTTTCGGCTATTGGCTGATCATTGTCGTCTACAATAAAGTCATCCGGATCCGATTCCGAGTCCTCTTCGGAGTCATCCACCTCCCGAGGCCCTCGTGCACTGCGGGGTTTATTACTGTCATCGTTCTCATCGAACAGTTGCACGAGCTGCTCCTCGCCATCGCTTTCGTTGTCCTGGATGCGCCGCAGACGTTTAAAACGTTTCCTCCGCTCGACTTTCACGCCCAAGTTTTCCTCAATCAAGTCAAAATCATCGTCCTCCAGACGATTCTCGTCCCTGTTCCGCTTTTTGCCCCTCCGGCCGCCTTCGTCGTCGTCACTGGCATCGTCCTCCTCGATAGGACGGTCGTCGATTAGATCCTTCAACTCCTCGCGCAGCCGTTCGTCGTCGTCGTCCTCTTCCTCGCTGCTGTCGGATATGGCGGCTTTCAGCTTCTTTAGTTTCTTGCGCTCCTGCACGTTAAGCTCCTCCTCCTCCTCAGATTCCTCGGCCTCGATGTTCAGGAATTCGGCCATCGTATTAAATTAAACAATTGTACGAATTTACTAAATTTAATAAAAAATTAATTTTACTAAATTTTATGCGCAATAAACGTCGTTCGTGGTGTCGCAATAAAAGTGAGCTGAACAGCCACAGACATTGGGGCCCAAGCCTACTTCGCCTACTTCGTTTCTTTTGCACAGACAGTGCTCCAAAATTGTGAATTTTCGACGTTAAGGCAGTTACTAACTCTCAACTTTTAGCAAAAAAGTTAGGGTTGTCAAAAATTATTAAATGAAAATAAAAATTATTTTTCCAGCTTGTTGGCTATTTCGGTGAATTTTCTTTGCCTCCCGCAACATATAAAATTTATTTAGGTATTAATAGTTTCGTACATATGGCCCACAACGATGTCTTTATATTTTTAAGTTTATTCTAATTCTTGAATGGAATACCTTAAATATTTTTTAGACTGATTTTCTACGTATTTCTATGTATCTGCATCAAAAGTCTGGAATACATTTTTTATATATTTTTTGTAGATTTTTCCCATGGATTTCTCCACATTTTCCTGAGAAAATGAGATTCTTCTAAGAAAATTAAGCTTTACTTGATTCTAAGATAAACAAGTTTTCCAGAACTTTAATTATTTCTCATTGAGCAAAGCCTATACTATACGACACATAAACTATTATATAGTATTTATATAATATAAATATATGTATATAAATAATCCCAATGCCCCACTTTTTTAATTAATACTATAGACTTATATTGTATTCCAATAATATAAACAAAATAATAAATTTCTTTATATTTATTTTATTGGGATTAAAAAACTGAAAAAGAAACCCTATAGCCATTGAATAGTTACTACTTTTTGCTCTTGTCCTTGTCTTTGATCGTATACTTGTCATAGGACTTGGTGGGATCGTAAGGTTCCCAGCGACTGGCGGGGAAGATGTGCTTGTTGCGCTCATACCAGGAACGGAGTAGGACCTTACCGGCGTGAGATTCTTCCTTCTCAACCGAAGCATCGCTAATCATGCGCACATCGTCATGGACATCGAACTGAAAGAGGGGACCTGACTTGCCACGCGCCTTTGTGACAATAAAGTCGTAGAATGAATAGTGGTGCGGCAGGATTAGATCCTCCTTGACGTACATCAGCTGGTCGGCCATGACAGTCTTTAGTTCGATGAATTCTTTGCGCAGTAGCTCTAGGCACTTTTGAAGGAACTGGTAGATGGAGTTGCCCTTTTTCATGAGCACATTGCGTCGGTGACCAGAGCCGTCCCAGTAGCTGAACGTGATTGAGATGTCCTCGTCCTTTAGCTCCGCCTGCTGCATGACCCATTCCTGACGTAGTTGCTCTCGCAACCGATTTTCTTGCTCCTCGCGCTCGCGGTCTGGCAAGAAGGAGGTGTCCACGTCCGGGTTTTTGCAGATTTTTTTCTTTTTAAGCGGCACTATGTCGTCTTTCATTTCTGTCCACTTGGGCTTGGGCTTTTCCTCCTTTTCCAGCTCTTTGTCGTCGTCATCATCCCCATCCCCATCCCCATCTTCATCATCCTCCATGTTGAAGGATAAGGCCTGAATTTGTCTCTTTTGCTTGTTCTTCTCCGCCTGAATGGCCTCCAAGGCCCGCTGTTTCTCCCTGTCCTTCTCATCTTTCTTCTGGGCCAGCTTTTTTTCCCGCTCTCGAACTATGTCCTCCTGCTTGGCCTTCATCTCGTCCAGCGTAACCAGACCGATAGTCGAGGTCTTGAGCTGCTGCTCCACGGCATCGTAGTGGGTGGCAAACTTGTTCTCGATCTTGTCCAGCTTCAGCTCCTCCTCTATTTTCTTCTTGCGGAACTCGATCTCCTGCTGCTGGATCTCGCGCTTCTTCATCAGTTGGGCGGCGCGGCCCGCCTCACTGGCAGCTCCCTTATAGTGGGCCATCGTAAGTATATTTACTTAAATTCTGAAATTCCGGAAGGAGGAATGAAAATGTTGTATACACTAATGTCGATATAGGTTACCACGTTGCCAAAGGATTCTTGGCAGTCCTTTCCACCAGACAAACGTCAGGAGAGAAGGTTTTTTATTTAATTGTTAGTTGTTGATGTTTTTTTTTCTGTTTAAATTAAAATGTATTGCTTTATTTATTTTTGTCAGCTGGGAGATGTTTTATAGAGTTGGAAGATAGACAAATATCGATAGAAATACCGATATGACTAGGAAATATTTATCGAACGACATAGTATATTTGTGAAATGCCATCTAGCGGTAAAATGCGGAACTCATGAGCTTAATTCAAATAAAATTTTAATTTTTTATTTAATTTTAAAATAATGTATTTTATTAAATTATAAAAACTTGTAGAATAAATTGAATAAAAGTGGGTTTAAAAAAATAAATGCCATAGAACGGTCCTAATAATGGCATTTGTGAAACATTTAGGAATAAATATTTATAATTTGTTTGGGACATTATCAGATAAAAATAATAATAATTATATTTAACACAAGCTAAAAGGAAAAAATCATTGTAGTTGTGTCACAGACAGCAACGTTTCTAATCAAGTTGTAACGGTTACTTTCAGTTTTGAAAAAAGCTTTGACTGTTCGTCCTTTAAAGTCCTTCCGGCAAGCTTCCATCTGCGTAGCCAGTTATTTGTGTTTGGCCCATGCCGTTGGCCGTTTCAGTTACATCGGAACATTCAAACCCACTGGTTCAACGCGCGCATCCAAATACCGCCACGGAAGTGTTACAAAAAGTTTTTGAACCCGAAAACAGCAGTTAAATGGTTCGACAGAAATGTAAAGTGTTGTTAAGCCAAGGATCAAAGTGTTTGAAGTTTTGGCTGTTAAATGTTCACAAGATTCGACTGGCAAGACCTGCAAACGATTCCTAGTGTTTTTCGTGTGTGCCCAAGAAATGTTGTATCCTGGTATTTGGCAAGGACATTACGGACAAAGAACTGTGCCAAAAGTATAATTGGTATTTGGACCTGGATGGTAGGGGGGAATCCCCCGTAATGTTTCGGAAACGGAAGTGCCAAATAGAAATGCCATTTAAGCCAGACGAGCGATTTGGACTCTTAGAGATCTGGTTTGGTTTGGTATTTGGTCATGATGCGCTCCGACTTCTGGAAGGGACGCCGTAAGGAGGAGGGATCTCCAGACGACACTTGGCGTCTGCGTTGGCGGTCCCTGCTCTTGACATTGATTATATTCATGAGGCCAAGTCATAAATTCCCCCCACTGTCTGTTTACGAGGATGTCCTCTCCCCGTCATCTACTCCCTGTCTCCCTGCCTTCTTCGAGATGTTGCCAAGTTGGACAGAGTGCCAATAAAATCATTAACTGTTGCAGCGCATTAAATTCACAACCCAGACGCCCCTGTCGTTATTCAGGCAGCAAACATTGTCATAAAACCTCAACTCTCGACCCATTCAACCCGTCCCAATATTTCATCTCTATTCGCCAGCCGGAGGTGTCCTTTTCCACAACCGAACGCCCCCTCCTTATTGGCGGGGGCGTGCGAAAAACTATTAAAAGGCCGTTGGGCCAAGCATCCTGGGCCATAATTAATGGCGACAATGACTTGATCGGCCGATAATTAATTTATCGCCATTTATATTGCCAAACTCACACATGGACACCTCCACCTCCACACTTGATTACCGGAATGGGGAATCCACGTCGCTCCCACGGGAGCTCGTAAATTTCCCAAGGAAATCCAAGAACTTGGAACTCCTCAGCCTTTGGGTAATTGACTTTAATTCAGGGGTCCGAGCGGCTGGGGTAAAACTTTTCTGTGGCCAGAAGTCCAGGAAAACTTGTTTCTGGCCAAGTTCCCGTTGTGTTCTGTTGTATTAACTTGGCTTTCAGTTCCGAACACCGCACATGCTACCCGCCTATAGTTTTGGCCGCAAATTGGTTTGCCCATTTGAATACTAGGCTTTTGGTAAACAAAAAAAATTAGTTTGTCGAGTATAATTTGTTAGGGAAATTATTTCTTCAAGTAATCTATATTTTTTCTCAGTGGAGAGCCAACAGTGCGATGAAAGTTGCCATCAAACTTTTTTTTGGCTACGACAAAGAAATCAATTGAAAATGATTGAAACCTAATTTCCCAAATGGACTGAATACATAAATCAATAAATTAGGCATTTTTGAAGGTGGGAAGCAGCCTTCATTAGGGGTACTTAATTTACTATATAAGGGTTATACGAATCGATCCGATAGGTGTCCGACTAATGGAATGCTTTACCTGATTTAATTTGAAAATTCATTGCGAAGCGTGGGTCCTTTGTTTGCACAAGCATTTCATAATAAAATTGCATGAAACTGTCGTTTTTATTGAATTTTCCCCACCAACTCCAGCCCACCAGCCCACCGCCTACATTTATTTGTGCGCACAGTATGCCCCCACCGGGCATTTAAGTGTGTTCAAATTGTAAATCTCCCCTATGCCATTTTGTATTGATTGATAAAAAACATGAAGCTTTTCGCTCCAGTGGCCCGCAGTGAACTGTTAACAGAGGCGAAACTATGCTGATAGGATGCTTTGTCCTGCCGTTGGGACATTCCCCATTCAGGCTGTGCGACAGCAGGTGTTGGCGGATATTGATGCCATCGCCGCGATTAGGGCATTATTCAGTAGCCCTTTCTCCGGGCAATTAATAGGGTAAGGCGAGGATTTCGGTGTAATCCCCCGGCCAGGGACAGGAAGAGGGGACCTTCTCCAGATGTCATCGTAAAACAGACTTTGTTGGCTTTATCCTCGCGCTTTTTGCGCAGATCCTCCGTCGCAGACCTTGCCTTGATTTGCGAAATTGTTTTTCTCGCAAAACTTTTTGTATTGCGCAGGCCATGGCTTGCCGACAAAAAAATTGACACAATTTAAACTTTTCTATAAACAAAAGCAGTGCAGAAAAGGTTAGCCAAACGAGCCATTTGTTCTAGCTGCTGTTTACTTTCTTTTTTTTTCGCTTTCTCTCAGCCCTTCCTGCGGTTTTTTGTGTTTGTGTGTGATTTTATTTTTTGGCAATGGCAGTTTATTACAAAACACACACACAGCCGATTTTCGGGCGGGCTAGAATCTGTCAAAAGGGTTCCTTTTCGTCTGCTGGCTTCTCAATTCCATTTAAATTGTGAACATTTGAAACAATTTCGAAACAGCATCCGTACAAAC
The DNA here is from genome assembly GCA_018153035.1 of Drosophila pseudoananassae pseudoananassae. Lineage (NCBI taxonomy): Eukaryota > Metazoa > Arthropoda > Insecta > Diptera > Drosophilidae > Drosophila > Drosophila pseudoananassae. The sequence continues at coordinate 11,217,174 of JAECXR010000024.1, forward strand.
ACTCGCTCTTACTAGCACACATGCATTTTTTACACCAGGCTGCATTCTGCGGCTTTGGCAGAGATTTATGCAAGCTTTTCATAAAGCTGACAACATGACGTATGATTAATATCGCTGCCAGCTCGCAGGACTGTTGTTTTGGTGCATTTAATTAAATTTGCGAGAGTTGATTAAGTGCTCATTTCGCCAGGCAACAGCCGCGTATAAATAAATAAAAAGTTTCACAAGTACCCGTGTTTAATATGCATATTGGTGTTTCTTGGCAACAGGCTCCACGCTCCACAAATAGAATAAATTCAATTGCCACTAAAAATATAAACGGGAAGCTCTAAAAATATGCCCGGCAGCAGGAAACGATATAGAGGGTCGAAGCAGTATTACGTATATGACATGCAGTCGATAAATTTGTGCATTCCATGACAATGACGTCGTAAGTTGGCTCGGGACCGGGCAAGGATGTGCCAGGCTTCTGGTTGACATTTCTTGGCCTTTGTTGTTCTTTCGTTTAAGCCATATGTGCTAAAATGCCAACGTTCATTGCAAAGCAATTAATAAACTTGACTGCAATTGCCCGGCATCTGGGGCACGCTCGTATTACATTATTTATGGCATTTTCAGTAATTTGAGTTGTTTTATTATTATTTCATGTTTTGCGCTCCAACAATTTTCATTTTAAAACATAATTAAATCCATTTTTTGCCAGGACCCAGCCATAGCTTTTCTGATTTGTGTAACTTTCGAGTCCTATATTTGACTTTCAATTAATTTTCATGGCCCAGCTGAGCTTTGCAAGTTGACCCGCCAAACCAATTAGAATGACATTCTATTTTACGTTTGTTTTCCGCGGTCCGCTTTTAATTCATGTTTTTCTTTTAATTAACGGGGCTAATTAAGGATGCCCGCAAAGTGAAACAATTTCCCGGCGCACTTTTCCAATTTACGCAATATCCGGCTTAGACCGAAAACATTGCGAAATGGCAATCCCACCATCTTAGGTATACCTCCTTGTAATCATTCCGAATGGGATTTTAGCCACCGCCCCGCCCATGTTTCCCTCTGTCAATTAGTATGATATCCTTGGGGCTTATCGCGGTCTTATTACCAATTCGGTTCCTCTGTCTGCCCCACTTTTATGGTTGATTAATGCCCGAGATGTGCATTGGATTGCGCCAGGAGCAGCAGCAGCAGCTGGAGGGGCAGGATGGCTGGGGAGCAGTTTTAGCCAGTAGAGCAACCAACCTGGCTAAAACAATCGCAAACACAGGGAGCACATTGATTTGTACCACCTGGCTGGGGAATGGCCTCGCTCGCCCAGCGGAGACGCATCGTAAATCATGAATGTAAAAGTCGTGCTGGCAGCTATCCCCTTCCAGCTCACACCGCCCGAAAAAAAGCCATAAATATATCTGGTCGATATTATTACGTTAGGGCATAAAATATTTATTTCAAAAACGGAGTACTTCGCAATATTCATGTGTCTGAATCGTAAAGCAGGCCAAGTTCTCGGATTTAAAAATCCTTTTTAAAGTCCGTACTTTAGAGAACTTTTTAGAGGAAAATAATTGGCATTACTTCATGTCCATAATTTCTTCCTGTGCACCACTTCCCCTAACTTTGAAAGCGGCAATCCTGCGATTACCAAACTGCCTGAAGCATTTTTATGCCTTTAGTATATTTTTGGCCAGTCTGTTGGCAAAGTTTTGCCTTCGATCTGTTATTGGTTACAATAGAGCGCTTGGCTTGGCTTGACTTTGTAGGCAAATTTCCCATTGCCGAAAGGTGTTTGAAGGCGAATCATAAAAAGTTTTCTCATTCCTTATCCTTGCCCCCCCCTCCCCGCCCCTCCTAATCATCATCATTATTTTTCTTTCTTTTCATACACGTACTAAAGCGGAAACATTCATTCACGCAAACTAATGAAGTGTCAAAAATGGGCGTCCCCAAAAAGTGTGCTACGCTCTTGCTTTTTAAAAATATTTCGCAGTAGCCATGAGTGTGTGTGTGTGTTGGCTGTTGGGTGCGAGGTCATATGACCTTGGACTATAACTATGAGCGAGTGCCGACTAAAATAGCTCCATAATGTAGAGGTGGGGGTCCTCAGATGTGGGTGTTTGTGCGAAAATGTTTGCAGTTGAAAGCGAACACGCCAAACACAATATAGTTGCAACGAGCTGCTTCTGATGTGAATGGTACTTCAAGTCGGTCCAGTTATAGTCCCCTGTAAGTGTATATAGATGTATAAATACATACACGTTCTGGGGCAATTCAATGCCCTTTGGTCTGGTCTCGTTCGAACCGACTGCGTCTTCTACAGCTATAGATTACAATTAGTTTCGATTTCATTATTTTTAGTTGTTTCCCAAAATGCAGAGGACGGGTGGATGGTTGGCTGGTCCCTGGCAAGTCCTTGTGGCTCAAATTGAACGTAATTGTCTTGTCTTCTCTCTCTCTTTTCCCATTGCTCCTCCACTCTAGTTTCCTTTGATGTATTCTCCTATCGAATATGTTCCGTTTGCCTTGCTTTATTTTATTTTGTGGTTGATTTGTGTATCTATTTGGATTTTGGAATGGTTTTTTGGCTACACAGGGAAATAATACTATACTATACTATTTTTCTTTAATGGGTCCTTCCTAGGTTTCAATATTTTTTAAATCTATTGGCCTACTTTATTCTTTAAAAACCCAATCTCTCAATATCTCTTGTTTAAATTATTATTGTATTTATTTTTTTCTGTGCAGGGTAGTCCTGGCATCGATTTGGTTGTATAAGCGATGGTGGATTTGCTCATAGGGAAATTACATTTGTAGGTCGTTTAGGCCTGGCGCCCTCCCTTCACCATGGCCCCGCCAACTTCGCACATGGCCCTGTCAATATTTGGCCAACTCCGACACCAAAATGTTTGTCGATTGGGTTTTCTTTTCGGCCCCCTCCATGGGAAAAATCTGTACGTCTGTCATTTTTGTGGTTTTTCCTTTTTTTGGGAGTACTTACTGCTTTAATGTTGGGATTTGTTTACCGAAGCGCGAATTCGGTTTATTCTGGTCGTCTTGCCTTCTGGCCTGGCCCAATCTGGTTTATCTATCTCACGTGTTTTGGTATTTGCCTTTGAGGGGATTTCCCCAATCATTTTTTTCCGGGAACTGTCTGTTGTCTATCCGCCGTTGTTGTAGCCGGCTTGCCAATTTGCGTTCAAGCCAGAAAAAATGTGGAAACGGTCTTTTGACCGACAATGCCAATCAACACGCAACCGCACGTGGCGGCTCCCTGAACCGCTCCTATTTTTTCGCCTAAAATGGCAAAAATGGCCAGCATTTACGAGCTCTATCCTTGTTCAAATTGTTATTTAGTATTTAGCATAAATATCCGTACTCGTTCGAACTACATATGTAGGTGGGTGTGCCGGGGACTTTGATAAAATCCATTACGAAAAGTAATTAATTTTTTGGGCCCACTCAACCGGCGGGGGGGAGAAGGACTAAAAATCGAATTTGATTTGCTGGCAAATTGAGTTTTGAAAATGCACTCCTTCGAGTGCGAGGATATGTAAGCATAATCCTGCCTGGGCTCTCTCTCTCTAATTTCACAATTATGCCAACTCAGGCGTTTTCTGGTCTGTCCTCGAAATGGAAATTTTGTGTTTGTGTTTATCTTTGCCTTTTCGTTATTGCCACTCAAGGGTCCTGGGCGGCTTGAAGTAAAACATTAATTGTGTTTATCTCAAATTCCATTTCCAAATTGCTTTGCGGCTGATTCAATTAGTCTGTCAATTAACACTTTTGACAGAGGGTCCAAAACGACAAGAGCTTAACCCGAAAATGCTTAGCGTTCATCAATCGTCTAATCACTCCACTGACCCGGCACTCCACCGTTTACCCCGCCCGGATGCCCAGTAAGTGAGGTCAAATTGTCGGTCTTGCCACGGGCAGACATCATTCTGATCCCGGCTAATTATATTCAACAGTGGCAGTGGCAACATTACAGGACTCACAATAGAGCTTCTGCCCTATAATTTTAAATTGCACAGGGCCCAGGGATAATGGAAATGGGAGTTGCCACAACGTGGCGTATACGCAACGTACTCTTGTAACATGTTACGGCAATTCATTTGTTGATTAGCCGCGGCAAATTGTTGCCAGCGAAAAGCCAGAAAAATAGAATAAAAAGCGAATGGAACAAGCAAAATATTGCTCCGGGCCCCGGGCCCGAGCAGTGCCCAGAATAATAAAGCCACAAATAATAAACAACGAAGCGTGTCCGCGTTCGTGTCCTGCTTTCATGTTGTCGGTGCTTGCAGTCTGAAATTTCAATTTAAAAGCTTGTAATTTTTCAAGGCCCCAATGGTTGGGTTTAAGGGGCTGAAGCACGGGCGTGTCCTGGCCTGGTTGTCACTCGGCTCTCAGATCCTAGTACCCATCACCCACTACCCACAGCCCAGTCTCCATCAGCATCATCCACATCGCACACATGTATGCCGGTCCCCCCTCCTCGAAAACATATAAAATAGAACAGACAGTAAAAGTTCCAGCAAGAGAATTTATTTCAACAAAAGTTGTCAAGCAGCTTAAGGACTCGAACCTGGGGAATAATATATGCTCCAAGTTCAAGGAAATATGTTAATCGAATTTCAGGGGAATTTATAGGAAGGGTTCCCACGAATTTTCAACGGAAGCTGCCTTTCGTTAGCTGTAACTTTAAGTTAGGTTTTCCCTTTATCAACTTTTTCTGAAAGCTAATAGAAAACTATCTTAGCCAGTTTTCACTGTGCTATGTCCGCTATTTGGCTTCTATGTTGTTTTGTTTGTTTTTCGCCAGCTGCATGCAACGAGGCATGAAATCTGTGCAACCTTTGCTCGCTTTTTTATCCCCGCTCTCTGAATGAGAGCTGTTTGTCCTGTCGATTGTCCTGTGTCCTCTGTCCTCTGTCCCCTGTCCTCTGTCCTCCGTCTTCTGTCCTGTGCCCGAAAGCTATAAAACTACTGCCTCGGCTTGGTGTTTGTGCGCCAGTCAATGGGCGGCCTACAATTTCCCCTAAACAAAAACATCAAGTGGAATGAGTGAAGCTAAAGAAAACAAAACTTGCCAACTTGAACCATAAATGCCGGCCAAGTCAGACGAAAGGCACCAACACAAACATGCTAGCCAGCTCACACACACACTTCAAGGCTGGCGTTTTCATGGCTGGACGCTTGAATGAAAATAACGCTCATACGCCCAGTTGTCTGCCTCCCGGCCACGACTCCCCGCTAGGTCCATTTTTCTGGTTAGTTTCATTGGATGTAAAGTTTATAAATACAGGGAACCTCAGGCAGGTCCCCGCACCCCTCGGAAAATTAAAGTCCCTCGGCAATCGCAATCCTCTTAAGGCGTCGCCGCCTTGTTAACATGTCGCATTTTAGCCGCATTACTTACGCTCGCCCTGTCGCTCGTTTCTGGCGTGTGCTTTGTCTTAACGGCATTTGTTGGCCCGACACTTGCCGCTGCAAAATTGTACTCAGGAGCTAATACTGCGGCCCGTGGCGAGATGAGGCGATAAGGCCGTACGCTGAGTGGCAACTGACTTTATACGGCCAGACAATGGCAGAAAAACAACCAAAAGTGGCATCCCGTAGCATCCTGGCAGGTCAGCAGGGACCGGAGTTGTCTAAGATGTATGTCACTCAGCCGGGGGCCTCTCTACGAAAAACAATGAGCTTCGCAGGCCACTTCTGGCTAGGTGTATCGATGGTGTTTGCCTCAGATAAAGCCCCAGACAGAGGTCCTGCCGATGAAGCCACTCATATTCCATGTCAGTCTGTCTGCTTTCGAGGCCAAAGGCTTCTCGAAATTCGAGCAGTTGAGTCCTGAGCTGAGGTCTGAGGAAAATGAACAGAAAATTACGTGATGGATGGATGAGTCATTGATGAGATTTTTCCAAATATCAGCTTACAGAGCAGAGTTTACTTGAAGCTTTAACTTTTGATCTTTAAAATGATTCCCAAGGCGGCCTCAAGTAGGAATTCTGAAAAGTTCAAGTAATCCCAGAAGTTTCAATTGATACTTTAGGTAATTATGATTAAAATGTGTATAGCTTCTGTAGAAAGAACTTCTCTGATGCCAGAAAATGTCATTGTTCTTCTTAGGGGCCTTACATTTTTATGGTAATATCTTTGTTTAAAAATTGAAAGCCCTAATCGGTTAGATTAAAAGCCTAATTCCTCATCTAAGCCCCAAATGTCCTTATTCCGAACCCCAATTAGTTCGAATCCACACTCACCGATAAACATATACGTGTGTAGACCCGCCACAGCCGCTTGTTGACAATTAGTCCTTTAAATTAGGTGGGCGGGCCCCAGCAGGTTGAGGTCCTGCGGCTGCTGTTGTGTTCGGCGTTGAGAGGAAATTGATTGCGCCTTTCACTGCCCCACAGAGAGGAGGCAGTGGGCCGGCGCCTGCTCCACCAGGTGTGGCAGGCAGGAGCTAAAGCCGAGCAGCTCGTTAGCTTAAGGTGTTTTGATGTTTGCCTTCCTGGCCGGCGGACAATGAGACGAAAGCCGAGTAATTAAGACAGAGACAAACACTCAACGGAACCACTTAGGCCGCTGGCGAGGGTACAGAGGGGTGAGAGGGGGGCAATGGGCGGTGAGCCACTTGGCTCGTGCTTATGCGCCTTTTATGCTGCAACTTCATTAAATTTTACTTTTATGAGCGCAAACAAATCGTTAAAAACATCTCAAAGCTCCTTTACAATGCCTGCCACGCCCCACGCCCCTCGTCCCTCGGCCTGACTCGTCAGGGGCAGGCTGGATCAAGCGCAGGAAGTGTAGCCGGACAACGGTACTTTTAATTACTTTCTGCATAAATTTGCACTCATTTCCGCCGCCCTGCCACGCCCCCTCGGGAGAGATGTCTGGACCAGCTGGACGCTAAATGAAAAACAAATTTGGCTGAAACAGTCAGGGCCAAGACAATAAGGCTTAAAGTTTAGGGGAACTGAAGCCATTTAGAGACAATTGGGTTGACTATCAGAAACAAAGTTTTAAGCTTAAGGTATTCTGTTTAATAATTTTAATTTAATTTTTAAAACTGTTTTATCTTTAAACATGTTTGCTTTTGAGCTCGGATTGTATAAAAAAGAAAAATATGCAAAGCAAAAGTGCAAAGGCGAAAGGTCCTGGCAGTGTTGGGCCATAAAGGGAGTTGGTCGCGTTCGCTTTATGTTTGCCACTTGGTGGCAGTACGCGCCGCTTAATGCTCCTGTTCGTGCTGCCCTCGCCACAGTGCTGGTCCTGCTCCGACCCACGCACATGTGCGAATGTCCTTTGGGTGTCCTGATACGAGCTGCTATTGGCTACCCTCCGCCCTTTCAATGTTAGCTGGCAAATTGTTATTTAATTATGGCATCCTTGCTGAAAACGGCTAAGCACTGCTAGACTTCAGGACTCGGCACCTTCTCTGGGAACTCTGCTGCCGGTCACGTAGCAGCGTAATGGCGAATAAATCAGCAGCGGAACCGTTGCAAGTGACATCCTAGCAGCCGTGCGGTTGTGGTTGCCCGTCCGTCCACCTGTCCAGGATGTGTCGCTCATCGTCCTGCCGAGCGAGCGTGAAATGATTGACTTTAAAGTCAAATTGCGCCAGCCAAGCAACTACATAGCTCGATGCCACGGGCACGCCGGAAATGACTTGCAACGTCGGAGGCCACGTGGGCACAGGCTTGTCCGATTCGCAGCAGGTCCTGGCATGACATTCAATTAACTCGATGCCGGGCGGGACTCTCCACCAGGCCCGAATCCTGCGTCAATTGCATTTAGCAACGCCCGGGAGGCAGGGGCTTGCAAAATATTTCGGAAATTAATCCACCTGTCACCTCTTGATGTTGGACAGAACTAGATTGAAACATTCATAGCCCGACGGCAGTTTGCCTTTCAGTTTAGTTTGTTTGCAAATACTTTGTTGGCCAAATAAAGCGAGCATTATTGGATTATGAAATATGAAATAATTCAAAAAGCCAAAAACAACGTATAATTAAGCGAAAAGCATCAAAGGCTTCATTAGATTTCGATTGCAAAGGATTTGTTCTGAATTCACGGGCAATTAGTTTGTCGAATCTCATTATGTTTTGATTTTAAATAAATTAATGTATCAACGACTCTACAAATGTGAAATGATACAATTAGAAACGACATAATGTACTTTTGAGATAATCTTTAAAGCTTAAACCTTATCTATTCAAAGAATTATAAACTAATTAATCAAAGGAGCATGGAAACTGTTTTATTTATTCGCTGATTTAATTAATTTTTCCCTTGTTGCCTGCTAGCTCCTGGATCTTCCTGCTGGTCTCTCTAGACCCGCTCAAAGGAGTCTGACATCCATCTGCACTTGACAGCTTCCGGCTGTGATTATCAAATCAAGAAATAATTGCTTCGTTTCCCTCATCAAACGAGTAATGGCTCCGTTTCAGTTTCTGCACGACTCGAATCGATTCGATTAGAGGTTTCTGCTCAAGCAGCAGTTTGCAGCAATTATTTCCGAAGTATCAGTCTCATCAGGATTTCAGATGACCAGGCTATCCTCGTCCTGTTCTGACCCAAATAAGGCTTCATTATGATGTACCAGTGGAGAGACCAGAGTTATTGTCAGCTCCAAGGACATGGCTATCGCCGCGCAGCTCGTAAATAGTTTTCGATTGCGGCCAAGCAAATAAGTCAATATTAAGTTAACTGTCGTGCGGCACTAAGACGCTTTTGTGGCATGTCCCTCAACTCTCGGCTCAACTCGGGTTTTCGGTTGCAAAGCAATTTCTTATCCTTTATTAAGGCAACTGTCGCAGGCAGAGGATGTGCGCGTTCAAGTCGGAGGGTGTGTGAGTGCTGAAAATGTTTTCAAAATCCACTCAAGCTCACTTAGAAGTCAGTCTGTGACAGCAGGTGGAAAACTCGATGGTATGATGGGGGAAAGTGGGTGGTGGCGAACCGTCAAGACATTCAACTTTATTCTGGTTACATTCTTGGGGATTCCGGGGATTACCTTTCCCCTTTTGCACGCCAATAAACCTGACAGTTAATCCGTAATTGATCTGGAAAAAGGTACGATTATGATAATGAAGCTGACAATGAGAATGCTGATGAAATCCTCCAGCGAGCTCTGCTCAAAGGACTCCCGCTCAAGTGACCGAAAGTAAAGACACTTTTATTTTCCCATTTTTCCCGATATTCGCCTTTTCCAAAATGTCGCATTCAGTTAAAGTCCCACATCCTGAAAGCCACATGAATTTAAATTTTTATTTGACATAAAATAAAGGCAAGGAGGTGGCAAGACAAATGTCCTTGGGTTTATCCCTACCCTCGTTCCACTTATGGCTTATGGGGAGATTCGTTTATGGAAATGCGTAAAACGCCAAGAAATTCTCGACTTACCTAAGCAGCAATAACATCAGATCATAAATAAAACAATATCATATGAATGCATATACCCCGCGTGTGTGAGTGTGTGTCTGCGTTTGTGGGTGTAATGTTGGGAGGAAGGATGTTGTGTACAGGACATAGCCGGGCTTTACAAGCAAGCAGAAGTACACATTACGAGTATTTGCTTCTTGGCACGCAATTGTCAGGCAAACAAACGAGGCAGCTGGGAAACACGTGCAGGTCCTGCCAGGATATGTAAATCTACGCGTTTGTGCGCATAGCTATAACCATGTTCCGTCTTTGGTGATAGTGCGAGTATAACTAGAACGGGAAGAACACGAATCCTCGAGGCGAGAACAGCATCGTCATCGCAGAAGGCAGAAAGGAGCTGGCAGCAGGCAGCAGGCGCGGCAGAAAGGATTCGCCAAAGGACTACGCAGCCAGCATACAAATGCCAGCGCTGCCAGCAAAAGTTGTTGGCGGCAAAATAACCTGCCACTAACAGCAGCAGACAAAGGAGCAACTACCAGCGGAGAGGAGCATCATCATGGAGGAGACTGCAGCGGGTCCGGCGAAGAAGAGCGGCACCACTCTGTCGGTGGATCGGGCCGCCTTTCTCCTGCTGCGCGTCAGGAAAGTGTTCAAGAAGAAGCGCCAGCAGCGCAAGGAGCGTCAGTAAGTCGAATGTTTGCTATTACTTAACCGCCACGGGGGGGCGGATGATACATTGGGGGATTTTTGAGGATGGATGGGATGGGGAGCTAGGATTTGCCAGGATTTGCCAGTCAGCCCAAGGCAAACAGTATTAACAGTCTGTTTGAACGCCGGATTGAAACTGGATTGGACGGCAATCAAAAGCGATTTGCTTGACAACGAATATTCAAGCAGGAGCTCAATAGTTTTCAACAGAGTCTACGAAAACATAAATACTACCTTATACTTAACTTAAATACTCCTCCAATTTAATCACTTTAAAACAAGAAAAAATCCATTAAACCTGCCAAATGCATTCAATAAACCTTCTAAGGGGAAAACTACTTCAGAGCACTCCACCTTTGAATCCGTCCCATTTGAAATTCCCAGGAATCCCACTGCGCTCTGCCATTGCATCCAATTTTGAAGCCTCAAAAAAATCGTAGCTATTTGAAAATGGCAGCACTCGCTGCGGAAATGAATGAAAAATGTTCGTCTCCTTTCGCTTCTGCATTTATTTTAGCCAGTCTTGGCACTGCATTTTCAATTTGCCAGCCATCGTGTGGATGCATCGTGCGAAGGACTCTCAAACTTTCTGATAAATAGCGCGTGGCACTTGGCCCCGTACCAGTCTCAAGTCTCGAGTCTTCAAGGGGGCGTGCCAGGTGGCAGTCTCAATTCCCATGCACGTCCTGCCAGGTATTGCTCATTTGTTTGCCGGGAAAGCAGCTCGTTAGAGAGATTCTCCGCAATGCTGGTCTTTTATCGCAGTTTATTGCACCGCCACGCTCAATGGGTGTATCCTTTTTCTCAGCTCGCATCCTTTCAAGCAATGGCAAAGCAAATTTTAAACATTTTTTCACCGCTCTCCACCAGCATCGTAATGAAAATGCTTTCGCATGCTCAACGTTTGCTGAAGCAAGGACTCGAAGCAACTTGGCGAGAAAAAATACCAAGCTTCAAACTCAATTAGGCACGAGCCATCCGTTTCCGGGGATGAAGGGTTGTCCTTTCAACGACTAGGCGCTCTCGTTTAAAGTTCACTCACTTGCCTCCAAGTTCAGTTATCCTTTAACCCGTTGAGAGGCGTCCTCTGGGGAGAGGAGCAGCAGCGGCATCTGATGATTTGATTACACGAACAACATCCACTCTAATTATGCACGCACATGTAAACACAGCGCCAAATGCAATTACACGTCTCACACACACACACACACATGTCGGATTACAGGGCGCACACACTGCGTATGCGTAATTTGGCAAAGCCTTTCGGCTTAGTTGGCCTTTTTTCTCAGGCCCCGTTGTTAATATAAGCCGAAATACCGATGTTTATGCTGATGCGGCCCCCCAGAAACTTCTTCATTAGGTCCAGTTTTGTCCTGGCCAGCAGTGTCCCTGGGTGCCGACAGGAATCCCTAATTGGGCTATGCAAATGGGGGAAGATATAATCGTGTTCTGCGGCAGTAATTGAATCACAAATTATCTGAGCCGAGAATGTCCAGTGGTAATCGAGCCCTCGACACTGGCACACAGACGCCGGCAGGATAGCATTTCATATCCTTTTGATCTCTTTGGCATTAACTCGTTTTATGGCAACACTTCCGGCTGCCGGGCCGCTCATTAAATAACACCTTCCGTCGCATATGACTCCATTATCGGGGGAGGTGTAAAATTTTATGCAGGCCTCATCTTAAAACACTTTTCACGGCAGTTCCGCCAACATGTTAACCTTTTTTTAGAGACACCACCCCCACTCTCGCACCCTGAGTAATGTACGATTTACGGTTACGAGTATTTCACGTCAATTATGTAGATCCGCTTTGAGTTGTGAGTGGGCTGTGCCGGGTCCCGCACCCTGAGCTCTCCGCGCTAACCCTTTGGCTTTTGCCCTCCTGCTGTGTCCTGTAACAGCTTGCCTTTAGTGGGTGCTGTGGCATTGTGTGTGCTCCTTTGTGCCCCAAAAGCTCTTGAGAGTGCCTGGCGGGAGACCTCAAACCGAGAGCTGTTTCATAGAGAGAAATAAAATACGACAAAATTGCTTTATTTAATTTTCAAATACTAAAGTACTTAGAAAGTGGTATGAAACTGTAATTTCTAAACATTTAAAGCTAAAATTCGGAAAATTAGATGTTTAAAGAGCCTTTTGATTAGTCATCTCCCTATTCTCAAAGGATTAGAAACCTTGGGAAACCTTTTATAATATTTTTCTATTAAATTCAAATTAAAATTTCTCCTTGTGTGTCTCCTGACAAAAAAAAGAACAAAAGCGGCGGCATGGGTCCTTTTAAAAGCTTTACTTTTAAATTTTACTTCACAGTATTCCGCGGAAGCATTATGTAATTTTCTCCTTATTTATTATGTGTGGGCATTGTGCTGTGTTGCTCTTTTTGGACTCTTCAACCATTTCGCATGTTTTCCCAAGACGTCCGCTGATGTTGCCACTTCCCCGCCAGCCTGCCTCGTGCTCGTCCTGCAAGGACGCAGATAAATTGCTTACATGATTCCTTGGCTGTTGCTGTAACTTTTGCTGCAGTTAGTTCGACTCTGAAATCGAGACTAAAGTGCGGGTGCAGTGTGTGCTTATTTTTTGTTTTTTGAGCATCCTTGGCAGGGAGCAATTGAATGTGTTGTCCCATGCCGGGATCTCTTGTAAATGCCTCTGGGTGGGAAAAAGTTTTGCTGATTTCTGTTCGTTTGGCAGGGGCCCTGCTATCATCATCAATATTGCAGGCGACTTGTTAGGACTCTGGCAGATATTCGGGCGCCTTGGCAAAATGTCAAAGTCACAAATAAATCAAATAAAAAGTTTTCAATTTTTTCTGTGATTTTGTGATCCTATTTTTTGGTCTTTTTGCATACGGATGTATTGCGTGCAGTTCAAGTGTGTGGATGGGGTTGAGCCCATCAGGCTCACGATTGCCATCAGGCAGGACAGGACTGTTCTAGGTCCTGGGCCAGGACACATCTGGCGTAGGCGTCGAGTTGGGAACATCCAGTTTGAGTGCCAGGAATTCAATCACACATCAGGCTGCAGAAATTGAGAGGGCCTTGAGGGGGAGGGCCGGCAGCTGTCGCAGTCAGCGGATGTGAGTTCTGTCAAGTGTGTGTTGGGGGCCATTGTGCCGGGCCTGAGAGGTGTTGAGAATAATTTCCACACAACAATCAAATGTAATTCGCAGGCGGGAGCAAAAAATGCGCAAATCGACAGCTGACAGTGACACTCTCCCCGGACGCAGTGCATCAAATTAAGGATTCTATGGCATTAAATTGAAAGCTTTTGTCGCTTCAACAATTGCATAATTGAAACTGTAAAAGGTTTGATTAATTTTGAGGATATTTAAATCGAATAAAATAAATACTGTGTGGTTAGATGGCCTTTATAGTGTCACTTCCAGTTGAAAAGTAATTATCAGCTTTAAATAATGCCAGGAGAGTCTGTGAGGTTGGTCGGTCGGGCAACGGGGCATGCAACCTGATGGCACATGCAAATGAAACGGAAATGGCACCGGGCTGCGCCAAAAGAATGGAAAATAATTGCATTTACTTGCCACTCCCCACTCGTCGCACTTAATAAATAATAGCATTAACTTATTATTGTCACTTTCGTTCCTCCACTCGCACCCCTTCCTCCTCAGGCGTAATCCTTTCCTCACTACTCAATTTCTCATTTCTCTGTATCTCTGTTTCCTTTCTTTTCCAGGGCCCAGCAGAGTGGCGCCGCTGCTGGTGGGGCGGGCGGGGCAGGCGGCGGGTCCGGGTCGCAATCGCGCACGGGCAGCCGCAAGCTGCCGCCACCATTGTTACGGTCGCGGACACTGCCCGCCATTATTGTGCCAGGACTTCCGGTCGTCTCGCTGCACACGGATAAGCAAACATTTCAATTGGGTGCGTATTTTTATACATTTTATTGGATTGTAAACCGTTGATGGGTTATATTTGTTTAATTTATTAATTTTCTTAAAACTAATGTTATGCCCACCACTGTACTGGTGCGTGAAGAATGAAGCATTTTAATTGAGATAACATTTCGAGCTTGTTTCGGGTCAAAATGAATGCGATTGATTTATTGTGACTTGTCCCAGAATCGGGTCAAGGCTATAAGATAAGAGAACAAATATCCTTTCGCTGGAATCACAACTTCGCCATTACCACAACTTCAAAAAATATCTGTTCAAGTTTGAAAATGCTTTTCTTGTTCTCAGAATAATAACCATTTCTAATTCATTGACCGGCCAGGACACGCCACTTTCTCTAGAAAGTAGGCTATGAAACTCATAAAACAATTCCTGGAAAACAGATACAGTAATTCTATCTACTGATTAGTATCCTTTATAGTCATAAATCCTTTGAAAAGGCCTCTCCTGTCAGGAAACACTGATATTGCTTTTTCTGACAAATGCTACCGCCACGAGGCAGTGTGTGGGCACAACATGTTGTGGCACCAGTATATGTAATTAAAAACTTTTGACAGCATTTCAACACGAGTTATGATTAATATAATGAAAGTGCATTTTACGCAGAAACTAACGCATGAACTGTTACTGAAGTCCATTTTCCTTTTTCCCTTTTCGGTCTAACTCGTTTTTCCGCCTATTTTCCATTCGCCCACACAGACGAGCGCTTGCTGGGCAGCAAGAGCCGCAGCGGCAGCGCCAGCGGTCATCGGTGGTCATCTCTGCTGACGCGTGCCACTAACCACAGCAGCACCGGCAGCAGCGGCGGCGGTGGCAGCAGTGGCGGCAACAATACCACCAGCAACAACAACAATAATAACTCGCATTTGGCTAACAACAATAACACGCTGATGGTGAAATCGCTGAATCTGCCAAAGGACGATAGCAATTTGGTCTATCGGCGCAAGTCCTCGGGCAGCACTCCACACCACCACCAGGCCTCGCACTCCCACCACCACCACACCCACCATCAGCAGCACTTGCAGCAGCAGCATGCCCACCTCCAACACATGCAGCACATGGGGGACAGCTCACTGTTCCAATTGTCCGACGACTTTGAATGCCATGCCGACGGTTCCCTACTTCTAAGGTGAGTTCTTTAGAGTTTTCAAAGGGTATTATAGTTTTGGTCATAAGTGTGCAAGGCAGTGAAGGACACATCTCCGATTCTATAAGGTATATATATTCTCAATCAGGATCCCCTCCTGAGTTGATATAAGCATGTCCGTCTGTCTTTCTGTCTGTCCGTCCGTCTCTCTGTTTCTAGTATCTCAGTTTTAAAGCTATCTACATGAAGCCTTGCGTACACCCTTCTTTCCTTTGCACGCAGTATGTAAACGGCAGAATGGTGAAGAATTGATCCATAAATCGTTTAAGGTACTCCGCTTGAGAATCGGATGAGAATTGGGAAAGATATAGCCATCACTGTGGGCCATATAGGGAAAAACCCCATTTTCAAGGGATCCCATCACGAAAAATGGACAAAATATCTAAAAAATACTTTGTGACAGGATTTTGATGCAGAATGGTGGAGAATCGATATAGAAATAGTTTAAGGTACTCCGCTTGAGAATCGGATGAAAATTGGGGAAGATATAGCCATCACTGTGGGCCATATAGGGAAAAACCCCATTTTCAAGGGATCCCATCACGAAAAATGGACAAAATATCTAAAAAATATTTTGTGTCAGGATTTTGATGCAGAATGGTGGAGAATCGATATAGATATCGTTTAAGGCACTCCGCTTGGGAATCGGATGAGAATTGGGGAAGATATAGCCATCACTGTGGGCCATATAAGGAAAAACCCCATTTCCAAGGGATCCCATCACGAAAAATGGACAAAAAATTTACAAAATATTTTGTGTCAGGATTTTGATGCAGAATGGTGGAGAATCGATATAGAAATCGTTTAAGGTACTCCGCTTGAGAATCGGAAGAGAATTGGGGAAGATATAGTCATCACTGTGGGCCATATAGGGAAAAACCCCATTTCAGGGGATCCCATCACGAAAAATGGACAAAAAATCTAAAAAATATTTTGTGTCAGGCTTTTGATGCAGAATGGTGGAGAATCGATATAGAAATCGTTTAAGGTACTCCGCTTGAGAATCGGAAGAGAATTGGGGAAGATATAGTCATCACTGTGGGCCATATAGGGAAAAACCCCATTTCAGGGGATCCCATCACGAAAAATGGACAAAAAATCTAAAAAATATTTTGTGTCAGGCTTTTGATGCAGAATGGTGGAGAATCGATATAGAAATCGTTTAAGGTACTCCGCTTGGGAATCGGATGAGAATTGGGGAAGATATAGCCATCACTGTGGGCCATATAGGGAAAAACCCCATTTTCAAGGGATCCCATCACGAAAAATGGACAAAATATCTAAAAAATATTTTGTGTCAGGATTTTGATGCAGAATGGTGGAGAATCGATATAGAAATCGTTAAAGGTACTCCGCTTGGGAATCGGATGAAAATTGGGGAAGATATAGCCATCACTGTGGGCCATATAAGGAAAACCCCCATTTTCAAGGGATCCCATCACGAAAAATGGACAAAATATCTAAAAAATACTTTGTGACAGGATTTTGATGCAGAATGGTGGAGAATCGATATAGAATCGTTTAAGGTACTCCGCTTGGGAATCGGATGAGAATTGGGGAAGATATAGCCATCACTGTGGACCATATAGGAAAAACCCCATTTTCAAGGGATCCCATCGCGAAAAATGGACAAAAAATCTAAAAAATATTTTATGTCAGGATTTTGATGCAGAATGGTGGAGAATCGATATAGATATCGTTTAAGGCACTCCGCTTGGGAATCGGATGAGAATTGGGGAAGATATAGCCATCACTGTGGGCCATATAAGGAAAAACCCCATTTCCAAGGGATCCCATCACGAAAAATGGACAAAAAATTTACAAAATATTTTGTGTCAGGATTTTGATGCAGAATGGTGGAGAATCGATATAGAAATCGTTTAAGGTACTCCGCTTGAGAATCGGAAGAGAATTGGGGAAGATATAGTCATCACTGTGGGCCATATAGGGAAAAACCCCATTTCAGGGGATCCCATCACGAAAAATGGACAAAAAATCTAAAAAATATTTTGTGTCAGGCTTTTGATGCAGAATGGTGGAGAATCGATATAGAAATCGTTTAAGGTACTCCGCTTGAGAATCGGAAGAGAATTGGGGAAGATATAGTCATCACTGTGGGCCATATAGGGAAAAACCCCATTTCAGGGGATCCCATCACGAAAAATGGACAAAAAATCTAAAAAATATTTTGTGTCAGGCTTTTGATGCAGAATGGTGGAGAATCGATATAGAAATCGTTTAAGGTACTCCGCTTGGGAATCGGATGAGAATTGGGGAAGATATAGCCATCACTGTGGGCCATATAGGGAAAACCCCCATTTTCAAGGGATCCCATCACGAAAAATGGACAAAAAATCTAAAAAATATTTTGTGTCAGGATTTTGATGCAGAATGGTGGAGAATCGATATAGAAATAGTTTAAGGTACTCCGCTTGAGAATCGGATGAGAATTGGGGAAGATATAGCCATCACTGTGGGCCATATAGGGAAAAACCCCATTTTCAAAGGATCCCATCACGAAAAATGGACAAAAAATCAAAAAAATATTTTGTGTCAGGATTTTGATGCAGAATGGTGGAGAATCGATATAGAAATAGTTTAAGGTACTCCGCTTGAGAATCGGATGAGAATTGGGGAAGATATAGCCATCACTGTGGACCATATAGGAAAAACCCCATTTTCAAGGGATCCCATCACGAAAAATGGACAAAATATCTAAAAAATATTTTGTGTCAGGATTTTGATGCAGAATGGTGGAGAATCGATATAGAAATCGTTTAAGGTACTCTGCTTGAGAATCGGATGAAAATTGGGGAAGATATAGCCATCACTGTGGGCCATATAGGGAAAAACCCCATTTTCAAGGGATCCCATCGCGAAAAATGGACAAAAAATCTAAAAAATATTTTGTGTCAGGATTTTGATGCAGAATGGTGGAGAATCGATATAGAAATCGTTTAAGGCACTCCGCTTGGGAATCGGATGAGAATTGGGGAAGATATAGTCATCACTGTGGGCCATATAGGGAAAAACCCCATTTCAGGGGATCCCATCACGAAAAATGGACAAAAAATCTAAAAAATATTTTGTGTCAGGCTTTTGATGCAGAATGGTGGAGAATCGATATAGAAATCGTTTAAGGTACTCCGCTTGGGAATCGGATGAGAATTGGGGAAGATATAGCCATCACTGTGGGCCATATAGGGAAAACCCCCATTTTCAAGGGATCCCATCACGAAAAATGGACAAAAAATCTAAAAAATATTTTGTGTCAGGATTTTGATGCAGAATGGTGGAGAATCGATATAGAAATAGTTTAAGGTACTCCGCTTGAGAATCGGATGAGAATTGGGGAAGATATAGCCATCACTGTGGGCCATATAGGGAAAAACCCCATTTTCAAAGGATCCCATCACGAAAAATGGACAAAAAATCAAAAAAATATTTTGTGTCAGGATTTTGATGCAGAATGGTGGAGAATCGATATAGAAATAGTTTAAGGTACTCCGCTTGAGAATCGGATGAGAATTGGGGAAGATATAGCCATCACTGTGGACCATATAGGAAAAACCCCATTTTCAAGGGATCCCATCACGAAAAATGGACAAAATATCTAAAAAATATTTTGTGTCAGGATTTTGATGCAGAATGGTGGAGAATCGATATAGAAATCGTTTAAGGTACTCTGCTTGAGAATCGGATGAAAATTGGGGAAGATATAGCCATCACTGTGGGCCATATAGGGAAAAACCCCATTTTCAAGGGATCCCATCGCGAAAAATGGACAAAAAATCTAAAAAATATTTTGTGTCAGGATTTTGATGCAGAATGGTGGAGAATCGATATAGAAATCGTTTAAGGCACTCCGCTTGGGAATCGGATGAGAATTGGGGAAGATATAGCCATCACTGTGGGCCATATAGGGAAAAACCCCATTTCCAAGGGATCCCATCACGAAAAATGGACAAAAATCTAAAAAATATTTTGTGTCAGGATTTTGATGCAGAATGGTGGAGAATCGATCTAGAAATCGTTTAAGGTACTCCGCTTGAGAATCGGATCAGGATTGGGGAAGATATAGCCATCACAGTGGGCCATATAGGGAAAAACCCCATTTTCAAGGGGGTGGACATCAAGAAAAATGGACAAAAAATCTAAAAAATATTTTGTGTCAGGATTTTGATGCAGAATGTTGGAGAATCGATCTAGAAATCGTTTAAGGTACTCCGTTTGAGAATCGGGTGAGAATTGAGGAAGATATAGCCATCACTGTGGGCCGTGTAGGGGACTATATCCTCTAGCTGCCATGTAACTGAATTATCGGAAATGACCCTACTTTCGTCTTTTAAAGATAGATACATAGTTTCAAGTTCCTACTGATTCTATTGTGGGCCATATGATCCTACCTACTAACTGAACAATAGGAAAAATATTTGGTTTTTGGTAAAAATAGCAACTTTAGTGTTTTTAAGATAGAAGCTAATTGTACAAAAACTTGAATTCCACATAGACTAATACAGACATTAGAATTAAGTAAATAACAAAAAATGTAACTACGAAAAACAAAAAATAAAATAAATGAGCCAGCCGAAAGCCTTAGTAGCTATGGCTGCAACGCCCCCCCCCTGTAGCTTTAGTTTTAACTTTAAGCTAACAGAATGTAAATAAAAAATAAAAAAGATAGAAGCTTGTGACTTTTTTTGGTTTTTTATTTTAATAATTGCCTTTATAATAAAATTCTAATAAGATATTTGCGATAATTTTCCGATGTAAGCCGCAAGGGTGTATCAAATTCGGCTCCAACCGAAGTTAACTTTCCTTTTTTTATGACTTCTTTGTATAATAACTTATACGTTTCTTAAAGTCCTTATATTGGCTAACGGCCTTTTTGAACCCTATTGACTTCCATACATATTATTGAACTCTATTGACAGGATCCCCGCCCCGCATGTGGTGGCGGCGCGTGCCTATCGACTGGCAGCGAGGAAGAGAGGCGCTGCCTCTTCCGAGGCATCAACACCACTGTCTCGCGAGCCCACCCTCCACGAAGTACCGCTAGCCGAGGCATCCGGCTCCGGATCGAGTACGACATTCACACGGCTGGCCAAATTGCTGCATCAATCAACCGCCCTGGCTGGGAGGTCAAGCCTGCAGCCTCCGCCGGCAGGTGACAACGTGGTCCAGAGTCTGGGACTCGGTCTGGGCCTGGGTCTGGGCGAGGAGGCGCCGCGTCGTCTGTCCTGGGAACGGTGCGTATACGTAATTTACAATGTCCCCTGGCACTCTGTACACAGGAAAAAAAGGACAGTTACTCCTATACATATCCAGAGATTTTCTGAAAGAATAGCTTCGACTCATGGAACTGAATCATTTAATTCCCTATTTCTTTGTATTATATTTCCAAATCATCTGAGTTTGTTGTCCCTTTTCTCGCCCTGCATCCTTTTGCATGCGTGGACACTGTGTCTGTCCTGTCAACTTTCACCTTGACTGGCGGCGAGCTGGTGCAATTAGCTAATTTCATTTACGCCCCCAAGCTGGAAAGCTGATCTCGGTCATGTGTCTCTACGCCGGACACCTAATGGTTGCCCATATGAGGTAGGACGCACTTGCGGACGGAGAGTCGGGACGGGCAGGCAGAAGACGAGGCGAGGCGAGGTGATGACAGGCGAGCAGCTTGCCCTCCGGTCGAGTGCGGCATTTGTCTTCATTCGTTACGGTTCACGGTGTGCTAATGGAGACACATGCAGTGGCTGGCAGGATTAATCCGCCCCGCTCCGGGCTCCTCTCGATGTTTTCTTAATTAACGTCAGACTCTCCAAAGGATAAAATGCACAAATCAAACCACAGCTGGTGGTCAGGCAGGTGCCAGGATTAAAGTATGCTGGGCGAGGAGTAAGCCAGGAGCGTAAAAAAGTAACCAATTTAATAATGGTTGAATAAATAGTTAGCCGCATTTGTTTGGTCGAATAATTGTGAATAATTGAGCAGAGATTCATGACGAATTCTGCTAATTTTAGCTTGCTAATCCCACATTCACATGTACCGACTTATCGAACATGTCCTGATTAATTATGTAAACACATTCTCCGGAAATAGTTCGGGGGCATCGTTCATAAGAGCTAACCCGGCTCTGGCAATATCACATTCGGGGGCCACATGTCCCTGACGGGTGTAAGCAATTTACGAGCAGAAAGATTATGCCTTGAACTGTGCTCGTCCACTTCAGAGCAGACCACTTGCCAGTGACCATGGTCGAGAGTGTAAAATCATTTTGGCAAACATGCCGCAGGAGGTACAGAAGGACCTGCCAGGCCCTGCTTCCCACTTGGCCCCCATCCCGGACATTGATTGCAACTACAAGTCTCTCGCTCTCAGCTGGATAGCAGGACACAGGGCCACACAAATAAAAATATAAACTCAATTAGAGTATCCGATAAAATCAAATATTTATAGAAATGTTATCTCGAAACTGCATATTATTCTGTTGAATCAAATGAATCCCTGTAGGAACTATAAAGCCCAGACAATCCAAATAGTATTCCTCTTTTTTCGCCGTGCAGGTCCCAGACCCAGATCCCAGCGCGCTGTTTTATGTGTTTAAACTTTGATATTTTAAAATGCAAAAACCGAAAACTGAAACAAAAGGAGTCCCATTTCGGTGCGGGTTATTGCCGTCGTTGTTGCTTGGTTGTTCTGCTGCTGGTGTGTTCGTTTTGTGTTTGTGTTGCGTTGCGTTGCTAAATTTAGAGCCAACGAGGTTGTACGCAAGTAAAACAACGCAAATGGCAACAACAACATCGGAATGGAAGGCAGCAATGCGCATAATAATAAGTGCAAAGCCCAGCCAAGGATGGAGCGAAGTGAAAACTGCTACCCAGTTAGAGTCCTAGTTGGGGTTTCTTTTTCCCGACCTCACTGGCTTAATTGTGAATGCATTATTCATGAGTCAACAGCAGCCGAAGGAAGCGCAGGAGGCGGAGATTCCAAACTCGAAGCTTAAGAAGGGAGCACTCGAGCCGAATGGCCAGACCGAAGGATACCCGGTGTTTCCAATCTTAAAGAATTGTGTAACAGGATACTAATTGGCAGCTGGCAGTTGGCCATAAAAATCAAACATTTTCAGGACTCTTTAAAAATAATTCATTGAAGTTTTCATGTTAGATCGAACATACCCTTAAATGCAATGGCTAAGAGGTGCAGAAAGTGGGCGGGTACACGAAGCGTAGCCAATAAAACAGTGTCCTGCCACCGAGTTGCCACTCTGATGTCGGGGATAAAGTTTTGTGCGTCTTGTCGCCGGCTCGTCGCTGCTCCTGTGGCAGCCACTAAACTAGCTAAGACAACAAGATGCCACTGGAAGTTCGAGCAAACGAACCATAAATGAAATTGCGCATACGTCATGTGCTCCCGCCACTGCCACTGCCACCTCCTTCCCAGCTACCCACGTTGCCGCAAAGTCAGTTGCGAAAATACAAATACAATGACAAAACTCATTAGCTCGGTTGTGTGTAGGAGGTGCGGCGTGGCAAGCAGGTTATGTACTGTAAAATTTTATAAATTGCATGCGGCTCCGCGGCTCCGAGTGAAAAAGACAAAAAAAAAGTTGGCCTAAAAGCCCCGGCAAAGTCCCATCGTTTTGGATGTCAACATCAATTTGTGTGGCATGGCCGCCATTCTGTTTCTGATTTATTTTCAGTTTTACTTTGGGATGGGGGGGTTGTGTGCGTGCCAGCGGGTGTGTGTGGCGGTGTGTGTGATCCGCATAAAAGGTCGGAAAATGCGAATGGAAACTCTTGATGATGAGCGACAGACAAACAGAGCAGCTGTGCCCCTGAAAGCATCCACTGGCTAAAGTTGGCACGGCACTCATTAGGCCTAATGTACGCCTCATTTGACCAGACCAAAACCAGAGACCCAGCTCAGACCCGCCCTCCCCCTCAAGGCCGTATCGATCCGCACTCATTCACAGAGTCACTCGACTCTCTTATGTCTGTCCCCAATGCACTTTCCGCTCACATCCAATTACTTTGGGGGCGAAACCAAGCCATGTCCCAGTCAATTGTTTTAAGTCTGCCAACCCACATCCGAATCAAACGCCAGCCAGCTCCTATTAGGAGGATAACCCGCTCTAGGTTGACAGCTTTTCTGGAAGGAGCTTTAAGCAGCCTTCCGGGTGTCCTGTCCGGAACGAAAATTTCTATAGAATTTCACGCCACTTATCCGAACAACGCACCAAATATTCAAACAACTGCCACACCCTTAAAGGATTGTGTGTCACCTGTTCTTAGCACATTGCCTGGAAATCTCCCATCTCGCTGGGGGGAAGAGGTTTGGGGAAAGTGTAAATAAGGTGCCAAAATGACAGACCAGCCAGGCAGAGAAAGGCACTCAGGATAGAGCAAGCCTGACACTAAAACAAAAATAGGTGAGATGGGGAAAATAGACTTTCTGTAAAGCTCCTGGCAATTACCGACTTAAAGGTCGAGGACTAGATCCTTAATATCATAAAGAGAAATAACAAACCGTCACCTATTTTAATACATATTTTATTTAATTTTCTAAAGGTTCCGTTTCCAAGTGTCTCCGACATGTGGGGAAAATCTTTCACCTGCAGAATGTATTCAACCTTGTCAGGCAGAAGACCTGACACTGCTGTTTATATATTTTTTGTGGCTTACAGTTCCATGGAAAGCCCAGGCCCGGGCAAAGTTTATTTGGCAGAGCTCTTGACTTATTGCCGCCAGTTGGCTGTTAGTTAAAGTGCTTGGCCTAAGTTAATAATAATGATCATTACCATCGACAGCCAAAGCAGTTACCTGAGGTTTGTTGCCAAACAGGCTGCAATATCGGGCGGTTAAGAGGACAGGACCGCACCGGCATATGTAGCCTGTCGGTTCTCATCTGCATTTTCAGCCTGCCAACAATGAGGTTGACAACTGGCAAGGACAACAAGCCACAACAGCCAGTCAGGCAGTCAGCCAGGTCGAGCCAACTAGGGTCTATGCTTGCCGCCTGTCGCCTTGCCTGAAATGTGTCTGTGGCTTGGGAGTTTCTTATGCTTCCACTTTCAAGCAACATCCCCGCCCCAAGACCCCAAAGTCCGCCCCACCGCCCATTCCCACATCAGCCATCAACGACGATGACGAGTAGAACTTTTGCAATAAACTTCGGTGAGGGGCAGAGAGCACTCTAAAAAATAAGGAAGTTTCGAAAAAAAAATAAAACAAAAAACTTGGTCTTTAATAAAATTGAATTTTTCAAGAATTTTTAAAAGATAAAATAAAGTTTTGAGACTTTATTGGGACTGTCATAAACACAACATACCCACAACATTTTTTGGAGTGTTGAAAGGGGAAAACCAGTATGGGTTTCAAAGGGTTCCTCAAGGACTGGGGGGAGGCCCTACGTTTGCCGCTTAAAAGCGTCGTAATTTGATTGAATTTGCGTTGATTAAGTGTATTTAGCTGTTGGAAAATTATGAATGTGTTTAATTGCAAACTCGCTTAATTGTCTCGTGGGTGGAAAAGACACACAGATCGGAAGAGCTGCCTTTGGATTATTATGGTTTCGGATTAACTGAATTAGCGTGTGTACAAATGCATCCTATGAGGCTTCAGCTCTCCCGTCTACACTCGTCCCCCCGATTCTTTTGCTCAAATTAACTTTACGAGGGCGTTGAGATTGCCGACAGCTTTTGCGGTTTTAATTGAAAATGTTGCGCATACGACATGTTGTTCAGACACACTACAAAACAGCCATCCCCTCGCTGGTATTAATGCGTGAGCCTGTATTGGAGGACGAATTGGTTGAGTGACGTTTGCATAGAGAAAGTTGGTTCAAGGCTGGGGCGTGCTTAATGTGGTCGAGTTTCCCAACTTGACTCTGATTATGCAAATGCTGTAAATGAGCAAAAGCCATGGGAGGGGCAGCTCAATTTGTGTGTGCGGCTTGCAAATTAATTCAGGGTGCTGTAAACACAGCAAAACATGCTGCACCGCCGCGAAAAACTCAAACTGAAACCCAAACTCGAACGCAACAAACTTTCCTGAAAAGTTCACTGTCGAATCATGAGCTGTAAGTTATGGCCTCCCAGTTTTTTTTCACTCCCCCCGGATAGACACTCGGCCAGCTCTCAAGCAGATGGCAAATTAATCCATTACTAGGCCGCCAAGTGGCCCGTAAATTGCAGTTTACTTTGACCCATCAGCTCCATCACTTACCTCGATTTGCGGGCCATAAACTTGGCCAGTCATGGACAACGGCAACAGCAACAGACAACAGCCAACGGGAAAAGCAAAAGCGTGCCAGTCATCTACGCAAGAAAAGTGCGGAAAAAGAGGCTAGAAGCGGGAAACTGTTTGACTAGAATGAAGAAATACTCTTCTTGGCCAGATACACGACTTTGTCAACATTATCCACAGAACCACATTAGCGCCAGCTGGTGTTACACTAAGAGAAACCCCAAGCCAAAAGCAAGGCTGGCACCTCTTATAGCAAAAAATGGTCTCCTTAGTTTATAGTTTGCAGTAGCAGTAGTTGAGTAGTTTTTAAATATAATTTTCCATTTCCCACTGTGTCTTAGAACCACTCTATCTATAGTATTGCCTTGGAGAGCGGCTTTCTCCACTGGCGAGGCCATAAAAAACGGCCACATTATGGCAACTAGGCCGGACAGTGACCGCGGCGACACTTAATGGTCTGTGGGCAGCTCATTAAAATGTCCGACAGCGTAAAGTAATTACGATACTCTACAAGTTTGCACTATTCCCCACATAATACCAACCCTCTCCACAGAGTCCTCTGCATAATCCATTGACTTGCTCATCGTGTTTCATGACTTTGGTTTCTGTGTCTTGTATCTAACTTTGTGTCCCCTTTCAGGCGCAAGGACAGCAGTGCTCTTCAGCGTTCCGCCAGCATCGACTCCTTTGCCGAGATTGTGTTTAGCGACCTGCCGCGCTCCTCGCTGGCCGTCACGGCGCCAGGTGCCTCTGCGGCATGTGGCCCCTCCCCCTTCAGCAAGCGCCCCTCGGCCAGTAGCCTCTACTCCACCTCCACGGCCTGTTCCTTTGGCTCGCAGGCGCAGGCCCAGCTGAATGTCAATTACGGTGACTCGGCAGCCGGATCCGGGTCCGGTGGCGGAACGGGCACAGGACACCACACAGCAGGTGGCAACGGGGGAAGCGGGGGCAGCGGCAGCAGGCGAGAGAGCATGCTGAGCCCCTCGTCCACCAGGCGCTCCAAGCTGACCAGAATCATAAACGGTGAGTGCCGCAAATCGGATTCGGAATCCGCAATTTCTACTTAGTTTTAGCGTCGATGCGTGCCATATTGATAGTCTGTGGCCACACACAGAAAAAACTCTAGTAACTTTGGATATGATATGTTTATTTATATTTAACTTTTCATAGTAACTTCTTAAAAAATATATTAGCTTAAAGATTTAAGGCACTGTAACCCCTTTTTCTGTCTATACATAGAACATCCTTATGCCATCACCATTTTATTAGGAAGCTTCCAAAGCCAATAGGGCAAAGGAAGTGGGCGGAAGGACCTCTTCGATGGCTTATTTATTTCGCTGCAGTCGACTGATTGAAATTCAAATGCGCACTTGAGTTTTCCGGATGGAAAGCCGAGCAGGCGCGGCATTAAATCGATTGCCACTTGGCCCGAGAGCTTTGGCCCCGCATCTCAAAATCCTGGGGATTGGAGCCGGGGCAGAGCAATCTGTAAATCACGGACAGAAGTTTATTAAATAAAACAGACCAGCTGTAAAGTCGTCTATTAAAGAGGATACACTTTTAGTCGCCACACGGACGAAAGCTGACTTTAAAGTTCTCAACCAGTTGGGGCTTAAAAGTTGTGCCTCAGAAGCACCATCGTGGGGTTCAATTGGTTGAAAACATAGTTACTCGGGTAGAATCCAGAAGTGGTTTCCTTGCAACAAACTTTGAGCAGCTCATGATCAAACTTTCAACCGAACTTGCACTTCAAAATCTATCAGAGCGGAAACGCTGCAACAAGAAAGGCATAAGCGCTCTACGATAAACTAAAAATCGAGTGAACCGAGCTGATTATGTTAAGTTAATTTTTCTGTAATAATATCCGAACATCCGGAGCAGTATGATAATGATAGAGCATTAATATTACACCCACACATACACAAACAGTGACGTATACTGTGATAAGACTGAGCTTGGATAGAAGAAAATGGCGATCTTCTTTCCCTTTCATCTTTTATCGTAGCTTTCAGTAATGATGCCTATGTATATAAATAGATAGATATTATTTTATTTTTTAATTTTAACAATTTAAATTTAGCTTTAATATAAATATCCAAATATTTTAAAACTAAAATAATAATTTCGTTTCTTTTGGGTGGATTTTGAAATAAATTCCGTTAAAACAGCTCTTAATGCTAAAATAGTCAGCACAAGTAACTAACTGCGAAGCGCTGCCCATTAATGACCAACGCCAACGCTGACGCCAGCGCGAACGCCAACGCCAACGCCAACGCCAACGCCAACGCCGACGCCGGCAGCAACGTTAGCGTCTCCCCACGATCACTGCAACTTCGCTCTCCTTCTCGCTCATTCAACGATCGTCTTCTGAGCAGATCGCTCGCGTTTGCGGCTGCGGCGTCGCGAATATCAAGTATACGTTTTCCGTTTGAAAAGCGCTGGCGTAGCACTCTAATTGGCGCATAACAAACCCATCACATCACACAAAGTGAAGATATTTGCCTCTAAGTGCTGAATAAGATCGGATTATTTGTGAATTTGTGAAAATTGTGTGGCAGGGAAAAAACGCGTCTCTCCGGAGTTGTTTCTGCTTCAGTTGCTGCGACGTCGAGTGTGTGTGAGTGCCTTCTACCTGTTTGCGTCGCCGCTGTGTTGGTGTGCGAGAAGGAGAGAGTTACCTGTGCTACCTGCGCCGCCGTAGCGGGAGAGCCGAAACTGGCTGGCGGTGAGAGCGGGAGCGTGTCTGTGTGCGTGCGAGCTGTTGCTGCCTAAGAAGTGTCAAAAAACTAAAGGCGTCGCTTTCGTTTAAAAAAAGAAACGTAAATCAGTATTACAACAAAAACGCATATAAAGCCAAACTGCTGCGGGCCAAAGAGAAATTCGTGTGTGTGTTTATTTGCAATGTTAATTAAATATTACGTGCCACTAAAAACTGCAATTTGCTGGGAGACATTTTGGCTCTAACGGTAATTGGATTGCATGTCCAACTCTCGTTGTTATTCGTGTGACTCCCCAACAACAAACACATACTTACGTGCATTACACACATACACACCAGCGCAGAAAGCGGAAAAGACAATTGCACAGAAGAGTTCAGCGAAAGTGAACTTTTGCTTTTGAGACTCTTGTAGAGGAAGCGAGAAGGCGAACGGCAGGAGAGCGGCCAATTTACTCACGTGTCTATCAAACTGTCTCCTGGTCGAAGCCGCTTCTTCTTGCAGCCTGCTTGCCCCTGCAACATACATAATTACAAGTGAGCTCTCGCTCTCGCTCGCACTTGCACTCCAACTCGCACACTACCACCGCACCGAGGGGCCCTGCAACTGTAAAAGCTTTTTGCAACTCGACTGATCTTTGTTGTTGTTTTTTGTGTTTTTGTTGTCTTATTCACAGTCGACGTTTTTCATTAAAGTGGTTTTGTGCTGCAATTTTAAATACATTCCCCACACAATGAACAGGTAAGCTCACACAGACTCATGCACTTTACCACAAACACGCACACACACACACACACTGCGAACACACAAAGACAGCCTCTTACTTTGTTGTTGTCGATGGGGGGTGGGGAGGAATATGCAACGACATGAAAAACTTGAACTATTGCAACATTTTTGCGTTGTCTTGGCTTTTGAAAAGCAAGGTTTATTCACACCGCAGGAAAGTCAAAGTTGTCGGCGTCTGAAAATGAAAAGGTTTCATCTGTTACTTGGAAAATCCCCCCCATCCCCCCTCCTTGCCACCCACAAAACTATCCCAGCGCTGGCATTTCTTTTCCCAATATGAGAAGCTGCAGCTCTGGTTGCGGTGTGTTTGCTGCATAGCTGCAGTTGACAGCTGGAACTTGGCGCAGCACGCAATTTTCCGACTGCCACCCACTGCTGCCCCGAAGGTTGGATGGCAAGGCCCCCCTCTTGAAAATTGAAGCCGAAGTTCACGTTGACCATTAATATTTCAACGGTTGTTTTTGGCCATTGTTTCTATCGCGGTTCGTTTAGCAAAACAAACCCGTAAACCCATTTTCGACCCGGCCCAACCCGGCCCACCCCCTCCACAAAGCTCCAGTGACGTATGTATGCGCCTCACATTTTTTGGGGTTTTTCTCTTGGAGCCCGGAAAATAAAAAATATGGCAAAATGAAAGTTGGTGGTCTTTAAGGCGAAAAGCACGGCAAAAATAAGTTTTTCTGGGCGTCATGCAGAGGGGAAAATGCTCAAGCAGCTTTCCAGAAAGGTCAGAAGATGCATCTCTCTATATATAGAGCTATAGCTCTGAAGTATTAGTTATTTTCTCAGTGTGACTAAGTTGTGCCAGCCACAGACACCTGAAGAAGGTGGGTTTTTTGGTTTCAGAAGCACTTAGGAACGGAACCCCCGCTGGCCAAAGTTTCCCAGCGCTATTCTATTTTATTTCGGAGTCGTGCACTTATTAAAAAGTTTTAAATGTTTGATTAAAAAAGAATTCATCGCAAAATTTGTTGCGGCCCACTGCTCGTAACTTTTACCAATTCCTTAAGTTTGTTTACCCTCGCCTTTTAACTTGGCTATCGCAGTGGTTGGGTTTTGGCAGCCGGAGCTCGTGGCAGCTCATGGAAAATAAACATAAGCAACCAAACAACTACACGACAGTCTGAAAGATATCAGTTGTCGTCGATGTGTATTGTATAATATCTGCAGATAAGGCTAGTCTCAGAACGTGGAGTAAATACCTTCGTATCGAGGTAGGTGTGTTGCCAGTGATTACGGTAGAATGTGTGATTTGAGGCGCTGCCGGACACCGCTAGCCCCTCTGCGAAATGGGGCAATAGCGTGACTGGTGCGGTAACGAAATTTGAATAACAACCGCTCTCATGCGGGTCCGGGAATTCGAAAACAAAAGACAGCACTGTGAGCAGTCTAATTTATCTTATGACAAATCTCGTTCTCGGGCCCATAATCACAGCTTTTAGGGTCGCTAAGACCGAGAGTTATGTAGTCAGCTTTTTCTAGAACTTCCATCTATTGAATGGCTTCATTAGCACCGGATCTAAAACGACTCCACCCACGGCTGACTCATTAAGCGGAACCATCGGGTTCCAAGAAACGTTCATTTATTGAATCTCAGCCTGTAATAGGAGTAACTCTTTAATGCCCCACCGTGGCCCCTCATCGATTTTTGAATTTCAAAGAACGCGGCCAGCGATTCATGCAAATTGGGCACCCAAAATGGCCTTCCATCAGCCCCTAGACAAGGTCATGGGTGGCTAGGGACTTGGCAGTTGCCTTTTTAATTAAATAACACATTTTTATTGATGAGAATATAATTCTTTATTAAGCTAAAAACATACAAACGTTTATCTAAAGACTCTAGGAAGTAAAAGTAAAAAAAGCTGAACAGCCAGAACTAACTTTCAACCCAGCTGACCTCAGTCTCTTCTCCAGTTACCTCAACCTATGCCCCGTCTAGGTCTATAGCTATTTCTTTGTGCTGTGCGGGGCTGCTGTTCTCATGGAAATCGCTTCACAAAGCAGATAAGCGAGTAAAATCAATCAAAAGACTTTTATATCAAACAATATAAATGAAATGCTTGCCATCGTCGTTTGCCGTTGCCGTTGTAGCTGTGATTCTTGCGCCTTTATCGGCCGGCGGTTGGGGAGTTGGGGCATTCTTCGGAATTGAAGTTTCGTTTGTCACGTTGGGCGCAATGAGCACGTATGGAGAACCCACACGGCGGGATAGAACACCCATTTTCAATCCCAAAACACCGACCTAAAGCGGATATCCAGCAATCATAGATACACACAGACACACGACTGTTTGAGAATGCAAATGAATGGCTACGGTATACATACATATGTCAAATGCTCCAGCTCGGCCGCAGAGGAAACTTGGGCGACTTTTGAACTTAATGCCCTCAAAGGTCACATGAACAGATACACGCCCTTGGGAGGTTGTATTTGTGTTTGTTGCCGAATGACCCAAATGTGTCACGAGAGCATTTTTTTGTTACAGGGTATTGTGAGACGTCTATGAAACTTTTGGGAGGCGGAAAGGATTAAGGAAATTCAATACGCAATTGCGAATAATAGACTTGGCCCATCTGGGAAAAGTGTAACGACTTTAAAGGAGGTTACGGGCTTGTTTTTGTCAAACAATTTTAGAGAAAATTAGTTCCTGCTTAAGTAAAACTTTAACCTTTTTTGTGATTATTTAGCATTTTGAAGAGGCTGGATGGCCTGGCCCGCATAAACTTTTCAATTTGCGAACCAGTAGTCCTGAGACTAAAACAGAAATCAACGCAAAAAGCCAGATCCCTTTATGCACGACAGATTTGCGCCTTGACCCGGCTCAGGGCAAAAAAAAATTGTTGCGGCAAAAACTTTGTGCAAATCGCGCTGGATTTACATAATTTTAAATGCTGGCTTATTGGTTTGTGTTTGTTTCCACAGAGGACTAGGGACTAGGGACCAGGGCGGGGGACGGCAGACTAAAATGGCCAGGCCACGCCAGGAAGTCCAATCGGAGAGCGCATGTGACCCGGTCAGAACGTTTATTTCCATTTTGGCTTGGACTTTTTCCGTTCGCTCTTTCCTTTTTTTCCATTTTTCCGGGCTGCTTTTTCTGGGAGACTTTCCATTTGGCGATAGCGACGAGGGTCCAATTTGCATATCTGATTAATATGAATACATTAGTTTCGTGATTTGGCACAGTAAACCAATAGAATTAAATGCGTTGGCTGATTGCAGAGACAAAGGTCAAGTTGTAGCTAGCTCTTATCGTCTTGGGGAGTGGGTGGGTGGGAGGTAACCTTCTTTGTCGGATGCCTTGGGGTCTCTGGTTACTTAAATTCAATTAGCGTTTCCGCCGAACTCCGCCGTCGTCACTGCCGCTCACTCATAATGCGATTTGCACTCGAAATCAGAGACATATAAAATATGCTTTTTGTTTGTGCCCGTCTGCCTCCGACTCCGACTGCGACTGCGACTGCCTTTTCCTTCTCGTTTCCAGACTTCCAGAACTTGACTCGCTTTTATTGAGGAAGCGACAAATTTATTTAAATTAAGTCGAAAATGCCTTGGCTCGCTCGCTTGGCTTGGCAGGCGGCTTGGGTGTCTCGTCACTCTGCTAAATGTGTGGTAGATTTGACAATTATGACAGCGCAGAATGCAAGATGAAATCGGCATAATTTACTGTGAGCCCCAAGAGCTCCTCCCCAAGGGCGCACGGGATACACCCCATTATTGAGACTCTGTTGTCGTCTCTATTAAGTGGATTATGTTGTTTTGTCTGCTCTGGGACCATGGATGACCTCTATCCTGTCCTCTCACATCATCGCCTGTCCTGGCCTCCCCCCAGCTCCTCCTAACACTGTCGTCGAGAGCCTTTGCGCTGTGATTTATGTTGGGCAATTTCGTGCGGCGTAGCTTCATAAATTTTATTATCCTGCAATTGCAAACCGAGTGCCCGAGGCAACCATCTTCCTCCTCCAGCTGGGCTCCTCTTTTTTCGCAAGTTTATGGGTCAGCAAATTTTATTTATTGCACACCCTCAATTGACAGTTTAGTTTGATTTTAGAGGCAAGGGACTGACAGCCGTCCAGCTCAGCTCCGTGATAACATCAGCCCTAAGCTGAGGCGGAGCGTGCCGAAGACATTGTCAGCCATCTTTGAGATTAAGTAGAGAATGATTTATTATTTATAATACTTGTACTGTTTGGCTCCAATCGGCTACAGCAATTGTAATAATTACAGAACCGTGAGTCTCATCATAATTAACTCAAGCTCTAGCATTGATGATTGCCTAGTGTTATCGGACCAAATGAGTAATTTAATTACTCAAAACTGTGTCTGAAGATTAGTTTCAGACAGATTAACTTCCAATGAGTCAATTATTAATGTGTTTACCAAATCAAATCTGAACCTTAATCCACATATGTGGCTCGGTTGACTCACTGAGTTGCATTGCCCTTCGGCACTGACCTCACCCAAGCGTTTAAATATTAATAGACAGTTTTCGAGGCTCACTAATTCCCCGTATTTCAGGGCAGTTAAGTGGATGTTGAAAGGTGGACTAAACCACAATCGTGCGACAGTGTCTAAAATTAGCAAACAAATGGAATTCAAACAGAAACACATACGTATTTGGTTTTAAAGAAACAATGAAACCAGTTTTTCGGTTCGATTGGGGGCACATGCTCCCATCTACGAGTATCTTCCAGCCTCCGTCCCTCGCCATCGTCATCGTCATCGAGATTCCAATTAGTTTTCCACTTTTGCGCCCTGCAGCATTTGCCAGGCTAATCAGGGGTCTGACTCCTAGACGCGACACAAATGCCATTTGTTCCATTTGTCTCCTTTTCCCCGAGGCGACGACGACACCTCGTCGATAAATCAGGACGAGCCATGCAGCCGCTGAGTCGGTCCTCCAAGGACCTCCTCGGCTATTTGTTTTTGGTTTTCGATGTTCGAAATACCGGATAATTGATTTTACAACACCCCCTCACACACTAGCACATGCCGACAGCCATGGGACTCGCGGCCTAGCATCCTTAGGATTTTTTTCTTTTGGGTTGGAAATGTCTTTTGGGAACCGCGGCAGCTTAAGAGATTTAGGAGGCAGGTATGTGCATTCGAATGTCTAAAATTAAACCAAAAGCGCGAGGATCAGTATACACAGATCAAGTAGAATGAGTGAGCGATATTTCCTGAAAACAATGTTTAAGGGTAGGTAGAGGTAGGTGAGATCTGGGAGAGAACAGCTACCTGAAAGGTACTGGTTCTACTTCCCCACACAGCTGAGGGTAACAATTTAGGGAAGTTGGGAATATTTTTGGGAAGCTGTTATAAAGACTTCAATATTCCATGGGCCGTATAGACCCTATAGACCCTATAGTATTGTTTGTTTATATCTTGAACATATTTTAACCACCCTAACTGTACTATGAGTCAGGGGTGATCGAAATGAGATTTAGGGGAAAAGAGAAACCCAGTACCAGAGAGCCTGTTCGACGACAATGGAATCACTTCCCGAATCTCCTCTCAGTTTATGTTTGAAACACGCGACGCGCACATCGGAAAGTCCTGCTGAAAAAACCCAACCGACACTGGAAAACTTGGGTCCTGCGAAGGATATCCTCCTCCGCGCACAAACAAATTCACAGAACAGATCATATAAAAATCAAGGAAATAATAATGGAGCGCCGCAAGGCACTTGGATCATATGCCAAGCTCAGAGACCAGCAGGCGATGGCGGAAGCGGAAGGAGAACCAGCCACTCCGGGGAAGGACAATGAGAGCGGCGACTCGCTGCCCGCCCTGCGCCGCTCTCACTCGGTCCGCTCCTCCCTCCGGCGGCTGAAGAGCAAGCTGCACAGCCCCGCCCTGCCGCTGCAATCGCCCTTCAAGCTTCGCACCCAGCTGCACATGCGCAGTCGCAACGTCCGATCCGCGACGCTTGACAAGAGCCGAGCGGCCAAGGCACTGCGCATGCTCACCGATCTGGACAAGGTGGCCGTGCTGACCACCAAGGTGAAGGGAAAGAACGAGTTTGTGCCCCTCAAGAGGGAGATGAACCCCCCAGACGGCGACCAGGAGGAGCTGGGCATCGAGCGGCTGATGAGCACTCTGCCAGTCGGTGTCACGCTTCCGCGGAAGGCCTGTAAGCTGCTACAGATCCCTGAAACCTACTGCCGGCCCCCTGCTATGGAAAGAGCTCCCAAGGCGACTGTGGACTCTGACCTGGAGCGCAGTCTCAACGGCGAGGAAGCCAACGGAGTGCTGGCGGACATCACAAGGAATGCCCAGCAGGGAATCTACGGAACGACGCGCATGCGCACGGCTACCATCAGGAAGCCGATGCCGTACTTGAACAGTCGTAGGTGTCCTTTCAAAGAGTGAGATAATGAAAGACTGAGACTTAAGGAACCCGAAGTGAATGGTGTGATTAACAAAGGATGTGAGAGACGATAGTGATTTCAAAAACAGGTTGTGAAGATGCTGTTTAGTTTTCTTTGGGAAGGAAGTTCGCGCTGACTGAAAAGACCCCTTAAATCCGTTCTGAATCTTTGCCTGAATGGGAGTATGACCCATAATAGTGTCTTGGTGGAATAGGGTTTGGATTTCTTTATGGGTCCAACATTTTATTGCCCAGCCATCAGGTTTTGATTTGAAGTTTATGTCTCAGAAGTATGTAGGTCAACGAACTATTTCGAAAGGAAGACGTCAGCAGCCGTTTGTGTATTCATTGGAAGGGTAGGGCTTCCCTGGCCAGATACTCCGTGAATAATCATTATATCAAAAAATCACCATTTCCTAGCAACTCGTTTGCATTTGTCTTTGCCGTTTCGAAGATGCGAAGCCCGTAGAGCGAGTGGGAGACGGGGATGAATATTCATTTCATGAGCGTGCATTAATACATAGATACACAGACACATGTGCAGCCGACGTAAACTGGCTTAATCCATGGCCAAATCGGGTCGTTAATGTTGTGTGCTCTTCCAGATGCTACCAGAGCGATAGCAATAAAATCCCCAACACACCGCAAAAGCTCCCCATGAGCAGTTGCCTGCGCTCGCCGGCGGTCTTCGTCCGCCAGAAATCGTTTCACACGCTGAACGAGCTGACCAGGTTCTGTCAATTGAAAGTGTCCCCCCATCATCACCGTCACCAGGCCAGCTCGTCGTCATCCTTGTCGGCCTCGGCGCAACGACAGCGTCGCCACAGCCACTATGCCATCGATGGTAAGAGAGATCGGTAGTTCTCTATCTGCCCTTAACCCGTATTCCATCGATGCCCCCATGAGGGGTAATTAACTGGGCCACATTCATCATCATTTTCTCACACAACCCACATCCATAATAAATGGTATATCTGCTGTACAGAACTGAAACTGCTACTAAAGAATTAACGCCAATTAAAGAGGGGCTTCACTCAGAAAAACCATTCGAGAATACAATGTTCCTCTTAAGAATGATTCAGTTTCAAGATTAAATATTACTCTTAAACTATTTTCAGTAGAATCATTAAAGAATGAAGAAAGTATTCTCATGTTTTTCTGCCCCCGGTTGAAGCTCCTAAATTTATTGGTGGGAGGGCGGATTGGCTGGTTTGGGGATCGGGCTCAGGTTGAGGTGGGTTGGCTGCTTTCATCGCGTTGCATGGTCGAATCACTTAACACATCCACACATTCCACACTCCAACACTCCCGCAATAACTTGCATCCACAACGGTTTGTGCATAATTAATTTAATTGGCTTTGGTTGTCCGGTGGCATTCCGGATTGCATAGAATAATGGCGGGGCTGAATAGGAGAAACAGCATTTATGTTTAATATTTAATTAATCGCATTCGCAGCAGCGAACCCGCAACACAGCTATTATTGTAATTAAATTACGTTCTCGCTCTCACAAAACACACAAACTTACCTATTCGTGGTGCTCCTGGCCATTCATCGCCGTGCATTGTAAATATTTACCCTCGCCTCCGAGCTTAATTTCTATTTAATTTTTATTTGATTTTCATTTTGCATTCAATTTGATTTCCCTTATTTATTTTTATTTGCTCCCATTCGGCGCAGACAATATATTGCCCAGAGATAAACGTGACAGCGACAGTGACATCGATAGCGTTAAGTTGCGTGAAAAGCGTGAAATTACGAGCGCCGGAAATAACAATAACGAGGACACCTATCCCACCTACTACCCGGCGCCGCTGCTCTCCACCAGCCGCTGGTCGGAGCAGCTGACGCAACATGCCACGGTAGCCAAGATTCGCACCGCCATCTCCTGCCAGTCACAGGATCTCAAGGAAATGGAATTCCTCCTGCCCCAGGCGCGATCCGACGCGCAATCCCACGCTCAGTCCCAGTCGCAGCTCTGCATTTCGAGGCACTCCCAGCCCAAGAACGCCAAGCTGCGGGATGACCACGAGGACACCGGCTCCTCGTCGCCCGACTCCCCGACCCTGGGGGCCGGAGATGAGAACGCATCCGCCAACGGCCAGCAGCTGGCGGTGCACAGGCAACCGGTGCAGCTGCGAAGCAAGAACCCAGGCAACACCCCCCATCCGCGAGCCAGTAAGATGTCCAAGAAACAGCTGAAGCTGGCCCAAGCCCAGCTGGATAAGCTGACGCAGAGCAATCTGCACCTGCATGGTATGGTTTTTGCATCTTTCACAGCAATTCAACTTAATGGCACGCATCGCCACTAAAACTAATTAGATTTAAGCTCTTCTCTGCAACTTAAATGGAAGTACTAACCCTTTCCCAAAACTATTCACAGCTCTGTTCTCGGCGGTGGAACACGGCCACCTGGAAAAGGCGCGCACCATCCTAGAATCCACTGATGTGGACGTGAACAGGTAAGCTCCAGCATCTACATACTTTCTACAAAAGTTATACAATAAACTCTTGCAGCATCAACAGCGATGGACTCTCCGCCCTGGACCTGGCAGTTCTAAGCAATAACCGCTCCATGACCAGGATGCTCCTCCAACACGGCGCCATAGAGGGCTCTCAATGTAAATAAATCTCGAGTGTGTGCTCGGATTGCTCTTTTAACCGATCAATTTCAATTGCAGTCTCCGTGGACACCATCGGCACCAAACTGAACGGCCTGCTCAAGGACGCCGAGTCGCGCATCCACGATCTGAGTGGACCGGAGGGCCTGTGTCCCCCAATGTTTGCATCGCGTCCCTCCATCTCGAGCATCATAATTGGTGAGTGGCCATCGTGGCCAATTTAGAGGAGCACTTAATTGGTAACGTCACTTTACTCTGCAGGCAACTCGAGCGCCTCGGTCACCGGGTGCACGGGCAGCGAGGTGGAGAAGCAGATTGGCATCTGGGAGCGACGGGTGAAGGGACTGCGCCGCCTGCAGCTCGGTTGGGATCAGGCCAGGCCACCAGATGCACCCGCCTCCGTGGTTGTCGACGTCACCGGCGACAACTCCATCAGCGTCCAAATCCTGGAACCCTTTGAGGGAGCCATCGGCACGAAATTCAAAGGTAAACCGCAAGCAGTGTTTGCCGCCAAGAGCTGTGGCTGTCGCCAGGCAGCGGATTGGAATGGTGCTTGTGATTGGGGTCAGGCCGCCAAGCTGCGGTCAACCCACATCCTGATTTGGAGAGCAGGTTGTGGGTTTAGGACAGGTCGGGTTGAGTGGGTTTGTTTTCCTCGAAACCAATTGTAGGACCACTCCACGCTTTGTCATTTAATATTAAGCGCTTCGAAAGGGTTTCCTTATGAATTAATGAAAAGGAGGCAGCCTTGTGGGGAAACATTTCCAAGTCTTGGATTCCCGCCTTAAACAGAGTTTAAATATGAGTTTTGGGGAAAATTTGGAGACCTATTTTTAAAAGTTAGTTAGGTTCCTAACCAGAATATTTTCATTCACAGTTCAATGGTCAACCCGCGCGGACTTCAACAACGTCGTGGGCGAGAGCGAGCTGCTGGAGTGGGTCAGCTTTCACGGCACAATGGGTGCCCAGTGCCACATATCGGGCCTGACCCAGGGACGACGCTACTTTCTGCGCGCAGCCTGCGGCAACGTCAAGGGATGGGGCGCCTACCGAACTTCGGTGCCCGCCAGCGTGGTGCCCTCGAGTGAGTTTCATGATTTATGGTCGAAGCAAACGGCATATAAATGTTTTTACACTTTTGTGAACAGCCTGGCGGGACTTGGACAATCGGGAGGACCGTTTTGTGGGCCGTCACCGCATCCTGGACAATCTGTTTACCGCCGTGCGCCTGGCCCGACCCGCCGATGTCTCCGAGCTGACGCTGGATCCCACGAGTGGCCAACGTCGCAACCCAAAAAAGAAAACCACCATCAAGCAGCTCTTCTCGGTGACCTCCAAGTTCCAAAAGACTCTGAGACGGTGAGTTGGTTGGGATATAAATTATGGAATCGATGCTAAACCTCTTTTTTCGAATAGTGGCATTTACTTTTCCTGCATCGTCCAGTGCGACGACAAAGTGCTGGTGACTAGTGAGGACTTCCCGCCCGTCATCGAGGTGGACGAGACCTATCCCAGTGCCCTGCACATGGACTACTATTGGCTGATGAAGGTGGCCTGCACCTGGGACGATGTAAAGTCGCTTCGGAGTGACATGGAGCGCAATCTCACCTCCGCCGTTCACTTCCGCACGAAGCTCTTGTCGGCCGTCTGCCAGATGCAGAACGCCCTCGGCTTCACTGATCTGGGCCAGCTGTACTACAAGCCACTGAGAGATGCCCAAGGCACTGTGGTGCTCACCTGCGTGCAGTCGGTGAAGAGCCAGAAAGCCGTATCCATCCTCAATTCTCGGTGGCTGCCAGTCAGCAAACTACAGAAGAAGCTGGGAGCCCTGCACGAGGATTACACCATCAACGAACTGTTGATATCATCGATTGGAGATCAGTTGCACTACCAGCAGGCGGCACTCCAGCGCCTAGAGCCCGGTCTCTATCTGGGCTACCTGAAAATGCAGTGTTCCATGGACCAGATCCAGGTGGTGGTGCCGGTGAAGACTCCCAATGTCCTGCCCCACTGCAAGGTCCGCGAGAACAGCCACATCACGGCCGAGGAGTGGCAGGTGCTCCACCGCTGCAAAGGTGATCCTCTTCGCTTGCCGTTGGACTTCAGCGCCCAGGAGAAGGAAGCAGTTGCCGGAGCAGCCACGACGGAGGTTCAGCGCCTCTTCCTCTACGATCTCACCAATGCCATGCACAAACTGTTTGCCAGCATGAACATCAAGGCTGCGGATGCGGCCACCCACCGCCTGTACGACGTCGAGGTGATCGAGCACAGTTCGGATATTAGTTTCCTTGTGGTCTGTCCCTCGGCGGAAGCCTCCTGCGCCGTGCCTGGCCAGTCGGAGCTGCTGCTCCAAAGAGACGACCTGGCAAGCTTGAGTATTCAGGCATTCGAGATGATCCACCTGCGCACCTACCAGCCGGCGATAATACAAAAGTACGCCCGCCTGTCCTGCATCCTGGACCTGGACACTGGGCTGGCCACCCACGCTCTCCGGGAAGCCTTCTCCAGCAGCGAGCTCCAGGCGGCCAAGGAACGACTGGCCACCCTGCAAGAACTAACTACAAGCCTGACGCTGGTCTGGAAGAGTGTGCGCTGGCTGATGGATGTGGTGGCCTACGCCCGCAACAAAAGCGCCCAGCCCTCTCTGGCCATGCGAGAGATCCTGGACTTTACCCAGCAGCGGCAGGAAGAGTCCACAGTGGCCAACTCCGCCAGCAAACAGCTTCTCCAGCTTCCCATTCGCGAGAGTAAATTCACCAAGGCCGGAACGGGACGCGGCAGCTGGCCCGGACCTGGCACCAGCGAGGATCAGGCGCAGTCCAAGCCAGAGCACTCGAAATCCGAACAGAACCTGGGACTAACTGCTATCACCCCGGTGGAACCCTCTGCCAAGCAGATTCAGCATCCCCAGCAGCAGCAACAGCCACCACAGCAGCTCCTGCAAGTTTCCACCAGCGAGTACGCGGGATCCATGTGCTCGGATGTGTCGTTGCGGAAGAATAGCGGCGACTCTATGAGCTCTACGTACACGGCGCGCAGCTTCTACTCCGCCGTGGACTCTGCCTCGGACGGGAATAGCACGAACAGTGTGTTTGCCATTCCGCCCTCGCGCTCGGATGATACCCTGGCGGATGCACTGCGACATTCGCAGACCGTGGCTGCCCAAAGGAAGCGTACCAGCTCCAATATAGGATCCCACCCCACTCCGTTGATAACGGTGCACAGCTCCAGTTCGGCGCCGTATCTGGCAGGGTCCAGTGTCTCGCTGAGGAGTGGAAACGGAGCCTTCGCCACGGACCTGGAGCATAAACCCTTGAAGCCCGCGACCAAGGCGGCCTCGAGTGCGAATTTGCGCGAAGGGGGACCGTACTTGAAGAGCACACTGGCCGAGCTGAGGGCGGTGGGTGGCGAAGAGCCGGTGGCTAGCACATCAAAAGCTTCCTCCACCAAGAGCTTGTCCAGGCAGAGCAGTGAGGAGGACTCGGCGAGCTGTTCCAGCCTCAATGCGGAGCAGACATCGGGCATCATCCAAGTGTACACCGCCTACAACACTGGCCTGGCCAGTGGAACCAGTCTCAAGCTGCACGTGACCCCCAAGACGACGGCCCGCGAAGTGATCAACCTGGTGGTGAAGCAGCTCAACATGGCCGTGGTGCTCAAGGGCAACAACGGGCCCATCTACGGGCCAGAGATGCTGGAGAACTTCTGCCTCGTGGCGGTAATTGGAGCGCGGGAACGATGCCTGCGGGACGACTTCAAGCCCCTCCAGCTGCAGAATCCATGGAAGAAGGGGCGCCTCTACGTTCGCAAGAAGCACGAGCTGCTGGCCGCCATAGAGCACTCCAACCGGAAATCGCATTTGATCTAAATACCCCAGAGGTTTAGCTTTGTTTCTTATCGGTCGGTTAAAGGCTTGTACGTTTTATTACGTTTCGGTTTTTGGATCCCCCACTCCAAAGCTCCAACTTCCCCAATGATCATTGACCAATTCCCGAATTAGACTGAATTACCTAGGTATGCCGCACCGGCAACTGATGAAATTGTATTTGAAATGGTATTATATTTTGAGTAGTTATACATCCGACATTACCTTATCATAGACCCACTCAAAAGCGCGAATCAGATTGAAAAAAATGAAGATTGTTGTTAGTTGTTATAGAGTAAAGAAGGTTACATCCGAACATAAATAGAATGTATGTTATATATAGATATTACGCGTGCATCAATGTATTTTATTGTATATGTATTTTGTAGTTTAGTAAACAAAATGTTTTGATTGTATTTTTGTGGAATTTTTTAGGGGCACACTTTTGATCTAAATGTTAAATCGGTAAAAACTAAAAACAAAAAGGAAACACAAGTAACCAAAGGCGAAACTCAACAGAAAAGATGTCAATATGCATTTTAAGTGTCACTCTTGATGTCTTGACGTGTGTGTGTCTATATGTCTGTGTTCTTCAAAGTTGCAATTCCCTTGAATTAAAAAATACTTTAGATTAGTATGTACAAAAAAATCACACCAACAAAATGATAACGAATACTGAGAATATTTTTTAAAAATATATTGGCACAACAAGAGTTGAAAAAATCAGCAAATTGAGATTTTCTAATATTAAGCGTAGAAAAGACCCTAAAGTCCCGGCTCAGACTCGAACCCGGACCCTATCTAATCCACTCAGCAATGCTCACCGAGCTCCTAACCACAGAAATCCTATGTCCACCCCCACTTGATCCACTTAGAAACAATTCTATTAACCAGGCTATCGCACAATGCA
Source organism: Drosophila pseudoananassae pseudoananassae (assembly GCA_018153035.1). NCBI lineage: Eukaryota > Metazoa > Arthropoda > Insecta > Diptera > Drosophilidae > Drosophila > Drosophila pseudoananassae. Next base: position 11,259,825 of record JAECXR010000024.1, read on the forward strand.
TGGCCGTATGTGTCTATGAATAACTACACTAATCTATTCTCTTTCAATAGAAAATACCATAAGTAAATTAGAGAAAATTCTTCAGATATTCGTTGTGAACCGTAGGCGACGGAAAGTAGTCTCATCGTCAAGCTCATGTCCCAAAATTAGTTGATTTCCGTTGGACGACAAGTCGAATTTAGATTGAACTCGGGGTCGTGAGAAGAACGTGTACATTACATTTTGAATCTTATGAGAAACTAGACGAGAACAATTACTTTAGAAGAATGTGCAACACAGAGTCCATACAAGATATCGAACTATTTAAGATGTCTTCGACCAAACAAACAAACAAACGATTTTTGTACGTTTTCACTTGTTTTGAGACGACGGCAGAGGCGATTTTGATACATTTTTACTCTATGGTTTACCATTCCTAGGGCTCGCCGAACAGCAACGAACGTAGTTAAGTTTTGACCGCAAATACTACCGCCTCTCCTTTCAACCCAATTGGCCCATTGCGTTCTCCCACAGAAACAGAAAGCCCGGTTTCAAATTCGTGTTACAGCCACCCAATTGCCTCGATTCGATTCGATTATATATGAATGGTCCCCGGAATGGTCGAACGAACAACGAACGAATGCAAACAAGTTCCAAACTGACATTGAGTGTCCGCCAGTTTTTAGTTTGTTAATTCGGAATGCCAATTAAACGATTTCAATTGTCAGACAGCGTCCGTCCCCAGCCGAGAGCGTTGCTTTTCGAATGCAGCTAAATTATACAGAGTATTATTTTGAATTGCGATCTAGTGAGATTAGTTTTTACGATGCAATCTAATTGTAGCTAATTGTTAATGGTCCACAAAAATGCGGAGTGTAAATGTAGCCAACCGAACGCATTGTACGCATAAATGTTGTAGTCTTTCCGCGAGGACACCAAAAACACATCAACGCAGACAATTCCTGAAATTACTAATTAAATATAGAAGTGGGAAGAGCTACCCAGTTAAACTCAGTACATTCATTATCGATTCCCCGTGTACATTATTGGTGTGTGTTAACTGCTAAAGCATATACTTCAAAACCAAAATAAACGATTAACTAAGCGAAACTAAGCGTCTTGTGCGTTGCGAAAGGCCACTAGACTTGCTAAGGATAGTGTGAGTACGGAAGCATTCAAAGAATATTTAATTAACTTAATAAAGACTCAACAATTGTTATGGTGTAATCACAAAAAAGTTGGGCTTTTGCTTTGTTCATGGGGGGGCTCTGTGGAATATTCTGGAGCTCAGATACTATTAATGGATATGGTTTTCACAAAATTGCTAAATCATTCGGCTCAGCTCAGCCGGAACATAATGACGGATGTGCTTTAAAATGGATACGGTTTATGGCCACTCGTTACGTATACGCCCTGGTGATCAAGCGCTTATCAAGTAACTGCACTTGGATGCGGTTCTGCCTTCTAATAAGCCAGCGAAAATATTACTAATACTGATAAGGGGCTGATTACGCCCGATATGTGTGGCAATGTCATTTCACCAGATACCCGCAGTGCCTGGAGAGGCACTGGCAGTGTACATTCGAGAGCCTTCTTTCCACTTGTTGCGGCAACATGTTGCTGGCGTTTATTTTGGAGGACGATGCGTCATCGCGGGAGTTTGTCTGTACCGGAGAATAGAAGACCAATTTGTGACGAAACAGGCCCCGGAGCTGTAAAGATCGGCAAACAAGTTATTTTGAATCACTAGCGGTCTTTATTAGTCTCCCTCTCTTTTTTCGAAGTGGGGGAAACACACAAGTCATCGTTGTGGGAGAGTCAGAGCTCCGATAAGAGTACTGACTGTTTGTCTATTATTTTTCCACTACATATCTCTCTTTTTTTGTGTGTTCGAGCACTTTTATTAAGATACATATTAGAAGCGAGCACATGGTCCTTGAACTTTGGCCTCAAATTACACATTCGGTTGGGGCAGCTGCCCCTTCTCCATCCATCAAGGCTCATTAATAAACCATTTGTCCACGAACTTCCTCCAGTTGGCAATTAAATGGCCCACTTACAGAACCTCACCTCACACCTTGGAACCCATTTCCAATCTTAGCTCACTCCAGCGGAATACGGCACTTGTAAATTTTCGGGCGCTGATTATCAGACACCCCTTTACTTTTGTTAATACAAGTATAGTATTTTTCCAAAATTATTATTAGCCACGTCTTGTCGGGATTTATGGCCTGATAGCATCTAAATCAGCAGCTATATATTTAATATATCTCCCGCTATATACAATATTCTAATCAGCTGAGGGGTTCTTTCCCCCTTCGACTTGTCCGGCTCGTTGTGGCAACGAAAAGCGGGTCAGCCACGTGATCTGGATGGGTGGTCACCGGACGAGACGCGTCTGCCTTTAATTAGATTTGCCTACCAAGAAAAATAACGAGCAGACCGCTGCCACTGCCACTGCCACAAGGAAATCGCCAGACACAGCTGCCCTGCAATTGTCTGAGCATTCCAATTACAGCCACTGGACGTATACTTAATTTACCAGCGAGCCAAACCGGTTCGGGGGAATCGCCACCGCTGACTGTGACCCAAACTGGAAGCGAATGACACAGAATAGCTGCCGTTTTTGAAACGCTTTATGTTCGGAATAGGTTCGAAAAATCGTTTACAATAAAATCAATCAATGGCGGTTTTGTATAACAAACAATAAGTACACCACTACACACAGTATACATACATAAAAAACATAAAAACTATAGCCTAGCATCTGATCGGGTATATTAAATCTAAGCACTCGACCGGGAGGCTCCGACGATATAGCCCTTGGCGGTGAGGACCCCTCGGCAGCGGACGTGCACTTGGTAGCGCAGAGACCAGTCGATAGAGTAGCCGGGTGCCAGACCAGCAAACTGCTCGTCCTGCAATAGCTGCTCCGGATCGCTGTGCGTGTTCAACTGGATGTCGTGGGCAGCACAGAACTCCTGAAGCTCCGGCGGCACCACGCAGCAGGTGGACAGATTGACCTGGGCAATGGTGGGAGCAACCTGGGCAGATTTGTGCAGCTCCTCCAGCGCAGCGGCGTCCAGATCGGCGATGCCCAGCTGTGTGATTTTCTGCTTGAGAGCATATTGCTCCAGTGATTGGTAGAGTTCCTTCAGCTCAGCCACTCCTTGGGCACCGTGCTTCAGACTCCAGTTGCTGGCTGTGGAAGGAACGGTGCTCCCCTCGGAGCAGGGAGATTTTACCGCCGTCGATGTTGTGGCCGTTGCCGTTGCGTTGGCAACGCTGCTCACGTTCGGGTGGTATGCCAGAACCACATTGTCCACGTGCGTCACATTAAGTATGTTGAGCAGAGCTTCTACGGCCTGCTGAGCGCACTCCCTCGAGTTCCGGTTGAGGAATATCTTGGCGCCAATACTGATCTCGTTGCGGCCGTTCTCCGTGAGTCGGCTGTTGAGCTCCTGGGTAGCCCTCTGCACACGGCCGTGCGTCTCGTCTATCTCCACTTCGACCACCACGCGCTCCTCGCTAGGGTCGCTGTGGAGGGTTACCTTTAGGCCGTCGTAGAGCTCCTCGTTGGACTTGCGCTGGCCCAACTCGTTGGTGATTTCCAGCATGTTTCCCGTGCTGATCACCACATTCTGGTAGTTCTTCGTTATTGTGGGTATCATGGTGACACTGTTTTCCTTTTTTGGTACTTGCAAAGTGTTCTCTTGACTCTGGAATTCTTCGGGGAGCTGCGGGTCTGCGTTTTAGATAGTGCACCCTCTCAGGTGTGTTCTCAGGTGGGTGAATCGCGAGTGTTTCGAGAGACGAGAGTCTGGCCACTTAAATAGCCAGCTGCGGGTTTGTAGATAGTAAATAGTAGGCGAGTGTTGGGAAATTACTAAAAACTGATTTATACGATAGTTTTAAATGATTTTTGTTGTGCATGAATTGTAAAAAAAATTAAATGTTTTGTATTTCATATTTATTTACTTCAGTTCCTGATTCTAAATTATAAAGTAGATCATCTTTTCATTAGTCTGCAAGTTATTTTCAAGATTCTGAATTTTTATTACATTCTTAATTTATTAAATAATTATGGCTTATATCATGGCTTATCTATAATTTAAGATGATGGCTTAAAATCATTCATAGTTTTTCATGACAAAAATTACTTTTTATTTAAACGATAGTTTTTAAGATTTTTGGCAGCCCTGAATATGAATTTGAATTGCCGCCAAAGTCAGCTACCCGTTTCACCCGGTTCAAATTTAAAAACTTAAGTATTTTCAAGAGCTGAAAAGTGTATAATTTACTTAGTTAAGCTCAATTTCTTCTTAACAAATCATTCTAACTTTCCAGAAAAAAGTTAGCTATGAAACTTCTCTAAAAATTTTTCATAACCTTATTAAAAAGGAATTTTTGTATACCGTTTTAGCTGCCAAAACGGTAGCGCCAAAAATAAGTTGTAAGTTTTGTCGAAGACCGCTCGCTTTATCTGCAGAATTTAAAAATTAAAATGTGCCGATGTGCGGTGCGCGAATGGCTGGTTCTTCTGACAATGGAGAAGTATATGGGAAAGTTCCTGGAACGGGGCTACGACACCATCGAAACCTGCAAGAAAATAGTGCTTAGCGATCTGGTTATGATTGGCGTGGACGATTACTCTCACAGGAAGCTTCTATTAGACGGTGTCCAACTGTTGATTAATTGCCCGGAGCGCTTTATCTGCCTGGAGCCTTGCGAGCTACACAACGACACCGATGCGAAGATTGAGGAAGGGTCCGTTGCAAGTCAGGAAATTGAATCTGCCAGGAACAGCCCGGATGCCTTTGATTTTTTCACTAACACGGTCGAGAAGGAATTCGATGTCCTGGTACCATTTCCAAAGCCAGCTTCCACTTTTAAGAAGTCCGGAATTCCAGTACTTTCGAAGTCAATTTTTTATTCGAAAAATGAGGAATCTTTGCGAATGTCTGCTCTTGATGCCAAAATTGCTGCGGCGGTCAAGGCTAAAATGATGAACTTATCCTCTCCCCAAGTAATATGGCGCCACGTGCCGGACGGAGATCTTATAACCCACACTTCCGATGACATAACCTATGAAATGGAATCGGATGTAGATGGCACATCAGAGGATGATGAGGACTTGGTACCTCTTGATTAGAATATAAATGTTTTGATGTTAAAGCAACATTTGTGCCTTGTACTATATTTAATAAAACAAACATAATGGCAGCCAGCAACCGCTTCTAGCGTTCTTATTTTCTAATAGCGTTTAAAAATAAAACAAGTGCTTTTAGATTTAAGATTAAATCTGGTTTTAATACATTTATTTGGAGAGAGCATTTTAGGCTTACTTAAAAGTAATCAAAGGGTTTAACAAAGCGTTTAACAAGTATTTTATGCCCCGCATCAAGTCCTGAAGACGGGCATCCATTGGCGAGGCAGCCACAGCCCGTTCGATGCTCGCCCTACGTAGGTTTTTGGACACGCAGTTGACACACTCGATTGTCTTCAGCTGCACCTGCACACTATCGGATAAAAGTCGAGAATTCTGCAGAGTTCCGTAGAAGAGAACCTTGTCGCCTTCGTGGAGGAGTCTTGTAAAGTTTCCAAAGTCATGGTGGGCTCGCAGAATTACGTCACTGGTGGTGCAGCGGCCTAATAACCGTCCTCCGTTGTTGGTTCCGACCTTCAAGAGTAGCTCGTATTCGTAGCGATTCCAACGCTGTAGAGTGCAACTTCCGCTCTCCGCCTTCAACGCTTTGAGAACTCTTTGCCATTCCTCGCATTGGGCATCCGACTTGGGATCGCACTGGAAGTGCTGCGAAATGTTCTCTCCGTAGACACACCGCATAATCCTAGCCAGCCATACAGGAAGATAGTTGGCAATTACATCCTCCAGCATGTTGGTTACCTTGGAGATTTCCACTTTGGAAATGCTGCCCTCCCAGTTGACAGGTACTCCATTTAGATGAGCGCATCTGAGTTGGGTTTTGATCTTGTTTGGTTGTTCGTAGACTGGCTGGGCGCATAGTGAGTAAAAACGGTCCCACTGCAGGGTTTCTTGCGAAGGAAGACTCGCCCTGGGCATAGCATTGAATCGTGGTGTCTCCTTGAAGTTGGACGTCATGTACGGAAAGACCAAGACACAGGCTGTGGTGACGGCCATAATCAGCTGAAACATTATTTTTGTATTAATCTCAGTTACAAATTAATTGTGTCCAGGACTCACCTGTAGCATGGTGATATACTTTTGGGTGGCGCGATTCAACGCAAGGACACAGGATACAACCACCACCAAACCACACGTGATGGCAGTGCTACCCCAACGCAGCTGCTCGCTGGCTAGGCCCAGGCTATCGATGGCGACGAAAACAGGAACTAGTAGAGCGACAATCCCAAATAGTGGCAGGAACAGGACAATCCCGGCCAAGCCTAAGGCCGCCCGCATGACTCCAAACATGGTGGCGCTCTGAGAAGTCGCGATGCATACCTGAAGCCAGCTGAGAGTAACACAGTGCGGAATAAGGTAGGTATACACCCCGTGCCAGCGGGAACGCTTGGCCATCATTATCAGGAGAACAGGAATAAAGAGGTACAACGCCGTACGGCAGTTCAGGCAAAATTCAATGCCATTTCCTATGACAAATGAAGAAAAGGTGGGCACTCGTAGGTCCAAGAAGCGCCAGCGTGTGGAGACCACCTCATCCATCTCGTAAGGATACTTGGCCAGCACGTTCACAGCAAAGGACACAATCACCAGCCAATCGGGAAACAGATGGGATGAAGCATACATTGCCACTCCCATGGTAAGGAAGGTAAATGCTCCGGAGAGGATGGTTAGTTCAGAGTGCGGCAGCCAGGCGTCAGTGACCAAGGGATACACAATCAGGTTGCAAATGAAGGCACAAAAGTAATATAGATAAGGTTTCATGTTGTTCCGCAGGAACCTCTGTTCCGCGATATTCGCTTCGATATTATTATCACCGTAACTGAGGAACAGCCCCGACCAGATCCGGAAGTCCACGAATTGCTGCTTGGTCTTTAGCATCTTGCAGGTGGACCAGATCATGATCCCTAAGCTGACGTAGTAGCTAACTAAGGGAAGCATATGACGGGTGCTCCACCAGGAGAGAGCCACAAGAATGCTACAACGCACACTTAGAGGTATAACGTTGGGAATGGACACAATCACGTTGAGTAGGCGGTGGTACAGGAGTGTCAAGAAGATGAGCGGGTGGAATATCATGCGGTAGAAGCAGGGCACATGATCTAGACTCCGCGGGTCCGGCACGGATAGGGTCAGCGCCTCATTTACACTGGGCATTTGTCCTGCACTGTAGTTGGACGCGGCGGAAACCAAATGATCTTCGGTTATAAAACGTCGCCGCCCCACATTGGACAGACCAATGGTAGCCCTGTCCTCGAGTGGTTCACACTCGGGCTCCCGTTCAGTCTCCTCCTCGCTACTTGACGAAGAACGATCGTCACCGCGTCGGCGACGTTTGCGTTGCATGTTATAGATGCGTCTCATTTTGCGTTCAAGCTGCTTGGGAGTGATGTGCTCGTTACCGTTTGACAGACAAGCAAATAGCTCCCGGGCGGCTTTTCGGGCTGCCCGTTCACCTGGAGTCATGGCGAGGCACCGACGCACTTCATCTGCATTTTCTGGCGTAATACCACTGCCATTGTTGTAGCACTGTTGCAGCAATTTTGCGGCATCCTCGTGCCCATTGTGTGCGGCGCTAACCAGCCAGTTAACTGCCTTCTGGTTCTGGTTTCCATTGGCAAGATTGGGTTCTGCAGAATACATAGTTTATAAAAAATATATCTCTTACATACAGAATCACTTACCTATGGCATTTTGGAGCAGTTCTTTGGCCAGGTCGTACTGCGTTTGAGGGCATCCTTCCTCGGCGATATGATGCTTAAGTTTGTTGAGAGACGCACGATCTGGAAGGATTTTATTGACCCAGACCTTTTGTAATAGAGTGTTTATTTTGAGTTCACCTTCGAGGTTCCAACGCCGTCGCTTGGTGACGCCTGTTGGCTCATTTTGTGTCCAGGTGGCCATTCAAATTAGCTTTTTCGTTTTGTTTACCAAATTATGTGAAATTCTCGTGCGACCTCCAATAGAGATGGGAAACAAGAGGTCACGAAGATAGAAATTAATTGGCAATGGTTTGATTCAAATACAATAAATTCAATAATACTTAAACTCATAGATGAAAGAAGCAATAAAAAAGTTTATTTCAAAACATTTTTGAAAAGTTATGGCATGACGACTTAAAAATTCTAGTATCGATAACAGGTAGCTGCTTACACTCTTCCATCACTAATTTCTGTGCCATCGTTATCGCCTCAACCATATGCTGTATGCCGGTCAAATTGTTTACTATCGCGAAAGTATATAAATTCTTGTTAATTAGCGTTTAAACAAACCTCTGAACAAAAACATGGAAAGGAACATGCAGAAGCAGCTGTACGGATTTTCAAGGGAATCTTCTCCAGGTCTGCGCCGCTACAGCATGCCGACCGGCCCTACGGCGGACAGCACGCGCAAATCCTTTTTTGGCGGTAACGCTACCAGTGCTCAGTTGTCTACAAACCTCAAAAAGACTGCCCTAAGCAACAGGTAAGTTTGAATAGGGCCCAGGTTTACTACAAAATGTATAATCTTCGCCTTATAGTCGACACAGCCTATCCATACGCTCGACGCAGTCCATACCTGGAATCCGATCCGATTACAATGTGGTGGAGAGCTATGGGTGCCCACTACCCGTGGTGGTGAATGAAGCACTGACTTTTGCTGGCGCAGGATCTGCAACGGTTACCGCCAAAGTGGCCCAAAATGGCTGGGCTTGGGTAATTACTATAGAAATAAAATTTGGAGCCAAATTTAAAATATTTAACTTCTTTAGGTTGTTCAAGGCCGCCGTCTTCTCATATGGCAGTACAAAGATCAAGGCAAGACAGGATCGCCGCCTCGTGCTAACAAACCAGGCAGACGAGCTGGTGGCCTGGCACAGTGCCGAGAGTTAACCCTCCCTTATAGCGATTTGGGTCACAAAAGCGAGTTGGTTAGCGTATTCCAAACCGAAGGTCAGCAAATGGCCTCTTGCATATCCGTTTCGGCCACCGGAGATGTGCGCTACTGGTCGTCCATAGCCCATGATGGAAACTCTGTAGATCTTTCGATTCTAACTGGCCAGGAGTTCGTTCAGTTGCTGAATCTTCCAAAGCAGCAAGGATACCTGGCTGTAACGACTACTTGCAATTTAGTGTTTCTACGCGTTGGTCTCACCAATGGACGCTACACACTCCACCATAAGACAATTAAGCCAGCGACTAGTATCTTGGGAGGTTTCGGCAAGAAATTTGCGTCAATTTTGATTGGCATGAACACTGGAGGAGACAAAGATCAAGTAGGATCCGGCTCATGGCCTTACTTCGTCATTGTTAGTAACTTTTTTGTGTTTCAGGTTCTAGTGGGCATGTGCTGCGAAAGCAATTCTGGAGATGGGGAAACTGTTGTAGCTGTGCTCTCCGACAGAGCGATTCAGCGTTGGAGTCTCACCAACAAGGGCAATGCCGAAAACCTCATCTACGAGGACGGGGAGATAGTGCGCCGAATACGCGATGAATTCAAACAAAAGCTCTGGAACGTTCGCTTGCCGGCTGACAACCTAGAGATTGATATGCATTTGCTAGATTTTCATGTGGTTAAAAATAAGTCGTACATTCTGGCAGGAGCCGTAAATGCAGCTCATGCTCCTCAAATGTGCTACGCACTTGGTAAGTTTGACACAATCTAGAAAACTAGGGGAGAGATATATAAATTTAATCATTAATTATTTTTAGTCGTGACCAGTCCACAGGAGGAGCGCGTGGTCCTGGAGTCATTCACACCACTCAAAATTACAAAGTTTTATAGCCCAAAATCCGAGGAGGACTGCCTGAGTTTGCGATTTGTAGTGGGAAGTGGTCACATTTACTTGTACACACCGAAAGTAGTGTATCCCATTCATATGACTAACGCAGTGCCCACAGCAGAATTGGAAGCGGAAAAGATAGAATTCCATTTGCACGACGACAGAATTTTGAGCGCTGCCATCTGTAGTCACTTACCGCTCTTTTTCAGCCGTACCCATGGATTAGTTTCCATCACGCCTGGAGATTTTGATGGCACTGAGTTGCTGAACATGAGCTCCTGCAACACGCCAGACCTGTTCGCTCCCGCTTCCTTCAACGCCAGCTTTGGGGGCTTAGCGGATCAAAGTGGACTTTCAGGTAGCACCAATAATCTGCACATGTTTGAGTTAGATCCGGATGATGTGTATAATGAGCTGTGCGACGAGGTTGGCCAGTTGAAGGCTGCCTTCCTCTACCAATTGAAACGTAACAACAACATGGCCAAAACCATTGTCGGCGATATGATGCGCACCATCGCTGACTTTGATCGCACCGGAGCGCCTTTGGATGCGTACAAGCTGGACAGAATAGTAATCACCATAGCTGAGGATTTGGCAGAAGACTTGCCAATAGCCGACCCCCGTTGGGAGGAGGCCGTAGCCGATCACGATTCCAATCGCCACGCCTTGGGCAGCTCTCGTTCTATGCAGATCATCAATCAGCTCAGGGATAAGATCATTGCCTTCCAACATTTCATCACCTTCTTGCATTCCAGTGGTGTTTGGGAAAAGGTAAATTTGGCTTTATAAAGTAAAAAGAAAACAGTTTAATTTTATTGATTTGTATTCCCTAGTTAAACGCCATACCTTGTGGCAGTAATGTTTTAAAGCCCACAAGCTTTGTACTATCCGATATATGCGAAAAGATCGTGGCTGCCATGGCATTGAGATCCCTGCAGAACAAACTTCCCAAGCTGATTGAGGAGGCTATTGATATCACCGTTTCTGTGTGGGGCGAGAAGCCACATGGTAGTCTGACCAATCAGGATATATTCTACGTAAAGTTGTGCAAGTTTCAGTACGTGTTCGAGGCCCTGGCTGACATAGCCGATGATCGAATTGCTGCCCAAATTCAGTCCACGGTATCTGTTGCTCATTTCATCACCGACATCAACTCCATTGTGTTGGACACGCTGGGTCAGGTGTTTAGGCATCGGGAGCAGCATGCCAACAGCTTCAGGCTGCACAACGACAAGCTGGGGTCTTTTGAGAATCTTCCCTGGACAGCGATGGCGGGCAACGCCGGTGTCCGGGACACACTAACCCGTCTTATCGATATCAGTGTGCGATATGGCGGTCACTGCGTCAGCGAGACTGATCTAAAGCATCTGCTGTACCAGCAGATATTTGAGTTGGTGGATTTGGTGTTGGATGGTCGTCGGACCTACTTAGAGAGCGTACGCGACTCTGAGAAGTTCAATGTGCTGCAGCAACAGTTCGAGGCTCAACGGAGGGAGCTCATTTCAGTCTTAAGTAAGCTTATGATTCGCCTTATTCGAATTGTTGATTTTAAAATAACCGTCCTTTCTAGTCAAAGATCGGCAATACGAGTATGCTGCTAAGCTGGCCGAGAAGTACTTGGACTTTCAGAGTTTGGTGGTCATTTGCGACGAGACGCAGGACAAAGAGCGTCTGGATGAGTATACCAGCCAATACGAAGAATTCGACTTCTCGCAATTCGCCATTAACTGGCATTTGCGCCAGAACCGGCACGGAGAGGTCTTCGAACGCTTCAAGGGCAACCAGACAGCGCTGGCTCAGTTCATGCGCGACCACCCGTCGCTGGGCTGGATCCAGCTTATATTCAACGGCGACTTCGAGCGGGCGGCCAAGGTTTTATACGAACTGGCCCAGTGCGAAACCGAGTTTGTGGCACGCAAGAAGTCGATGCTGTCGCTGGCCAAGTTGGCTGCATTTGCGGCTGCCGACTCGGACTTGACGGCGCAGGTGGAGAAGATCAATTCGGATCTGAGCCTGGTCGAATATCAGGCGCATTTGGGCCAAGACATATTGACTACTTTTGGCTTCGACGCGACGGAGCAGAAGGTGCTCAAGGCAGAGGAAATAATCAATGTGAGACCATTTGATTTTCTTGACCGATTCGACGTATTCCAAATTATTTTCTCCCTTGTAGATGTTCATCGCTGAGGAGAACGACACGGCCACCGAAACAGAGTTCCGAAAGGCCCTGGAACTCCTCAACTATGTGGAGCAACCCTACGACATGCGACACAAGATCTGGTGCGCGGCCATCAAGCGGGATAACTGGACGGACTACGATCCAAACAACGGCGTGGACTATATGCACAAGCTGCTCTTTTTCAAGATTATCGAAATCTCGCAGGTGATGGGCCAGGAGGCGGACAGCTTCCTGCCGCCAATGGAGGATTTCCTGGAGAGCGTCGAGCTGGGCGACTTACCACTTCAGAAGCCGTTCCAGTATCTGTTGAAGCTGACCTACGAGTATGTGACCGAGATGTACAGACAGCTGGACGACATGGAGGTCTAATCGTGCAATGCACATGCTATTTTATTAAAGCTTACGTTAAGAGTTCAAGATGATGGGTGTGTTCTTGGCCGGTGGACAGTTGGCAACTTTGTTGCAGCAGCGTTCAAACGTTAGCATTATAAGATATTATAAACTAAGTTGCTTTGTCACTGCGCCGCTCTGCCGGCGAAAGTACGTGAAGTGTGGCGAGCGGAGTGTCAGCGGAAGCCCCCCAAGTGTAGTCGCTACTCTAGAGTCGCCCTGGTGGTAGTCGCCACCAGTGTGCATCATCAGTCTAGCTTTGATCATGACTGACGAAACAACACCGCTTACTGCAGCAGCGGGTGGCTCTGGATACGTCGTCCTTCCGCCTGAGCCGACCAGGTCCTATCAAGGACCTGACCGCGTTTTTCCCGGTGGTGTTTCCCCGCGTTCACGTCGCAACAAGATGCGGCAGTTTCAGTGTTGCGTGGGCATTACTTTTATGTGAGTGGTCCTAAGAATAATACAGAATTGTGGAGTAACTTGCGAGTGTTTAGAGTTGCTGTTAATTTTCAGAACCTTTTTAAAATTTTCTCAAGAGTTATGAACTCACCCAGAACTCTCTTTTGAAATTAAACAAGTTCTTTAATCCTTTAGTACATTTTGTAAGCATCCCAAGATCAAACGTTTGCTACCTTCACATAGTAAAGAGAAATCAAAGGCCTTTGGAAAATGATTGGCAACCCACCATCCCCTTTGGTATTGGTATTGGGTTACCTCTTGTTGGCCCATTGTGAACGTTTAGTCTCGCTTAACCACAATGTGCCAGACCACAAAGTGATTTCACTTTCCCGCCCGCAGTGTCATTGTAATTGCCGCCCTATGCTTGGCCCTGGTCTTCAGCGACTCTCTCGGAGGCTCCGACGGGAGTCCCAGTTTTTTCTTTGTGGTCAATGGAACCAATGGTGAACTGGCGCCAAACCAACCGCTGCCAGACGAGCCGGCGGCAGATTGGGCCCTCAAACAGGCGGCTCTGGGTCATCAGGAGGGCGCTCAGGCCGTGAGCGCCGGGATAAAGGCCCTGGGAGATCGGGAGATACTGGAGGAAGGACTTCAGCCAAATGAGGTGAACACACCCGCCTTCCGGCACTATCGGTCCTTGAGCACTAATCCAGAGGCAAGGAAACTGGCAAGGCGGGGCTATGTGGAAAACCAGGCCACCATGGACATCGCCAAGAGATTCAATTACACCAAGCAGCCGGGTCGCAACAACATTGGCTGGGGGCCACGCATTGTCCTCCCGGATCCGACAGTCCTGCGGCTGGATTGCGACTTCAACGCTCGTTATAGGCGATCTACAGGTGTGTGTAACAACAAACAACATCCGAGGACCTTTGGGGCTTCTATGGTTCCCTACCGTCGGATGGTGTCCCCGGACTACGCTGACGGCATTGCTGCTCCGCGGGAGAGCCACCATGGTCGCCGCCGTCTGCCACCTGCCCGGCAAGTGTCCCTGAAGATCCATCGATCCAGTTACGAGACTGATTCAAACTTCACCGTGATGCTGGCGGTTTTTGGCCAGTTTATGGACCATGACATCACAGCCACGTCGTTGACCACATCACAGGAGGGCGAGTCGATCGATTGCTGCGTTCCGGAGACGCGCAAGCAGCATCCAGAGTGCTATCCGGTTGAGATTCTTCCCGACGATCCGTACTATCAGCAGTACAACATTAGTTGCATGAATTTCGTGCGTTCTGCTCCAGCGCCCACAGGAAGATTCGGTCCGCGTATGCAATTGAACCAGGCGACGGCTTTTTTGGACGCCTCCGTGGTGTACGGCAATCTGGAGCAACGTCAGAGCCAGCTCCGCAGCTTTATCAACGGTTCTCTGCGTATGTACATCACAGACGATGGCCGGGAGCTGCTCCCCATCTCCTCGAATCCAGCGGATGGCTGCAACCGGGTGCAGATGACCCGACAGGGCAAGTACTGCTTCGAGTCCGGCGATGATAGAGCTAATGAGAACTTGCTGCTCACCTCCATGCACTTGCTGTGGGCCAGGCACCACAACTTTTTGGCCCGGGGGCTGCAGGATCAGAACCCTCAATGGGATGACGAGCGAGTGTACCAGGAGGCCCGTAAGATACTTGGCGCCCAGATGGCCCACATAACCTACAACGAGTTCCTGCCCGTCCTGCTGGGAAAGAACCTTAGCGAGGCCAAGGGTCTCCTGCCGGAGAAGGATAATCTCAATGCACCCGATACCTATGACCCGGAGGTGGACCCCAGTATTGCCAATTGCTTCGCGGCGGCGGCTTTTCGATTTGCTCACACCCTTCTACCTGGTCTGTTCAATGTCTCCCGGGAAAACAGCAGTCCCGAAGCTGTGGAGCTTCACAAGATGCTCTTCAATCCCTTCTCTCTGTGGGCGGAGCACGGCATTGACCACGCTCTGATGACGGCAGCCAATACTCCGGTCATGAGAGTAGATCGCTTTTTTTCGGTAGAAGTTACCCAAAAGCTTTTTGAAGGCTCTGCCGAGGACAAGGTTCCTCTGTGCGGTCTTGATCTAGTGTCCTTGAATATACAAAGGGGACGCGATCATGGGATTCCCTCGTATCCAGTCTTCCGGCGACACTGTCGTCTGCCACCAGTGGACACGTGGGAGCAAATGGCCCAGGCAGTGGATAATGCCACATTGCTTTCTATAAGACAGATATACGAGTGAGTTCAAGAGATCTCTTAATGTAAAGTAAACAAAATATGGATTTTGTTTTATTTTTCGTTCAGGTCTCCCCAGGATGTGGATGTCTATACGGGAGCGCTCAGTGAGCCTCCCATGGAGGGTGCCATTTTTGGACCGCTTCTTAGCTGCATGGTATCCGATCAGTTCCTGCGAATTAAACTGGGCGACTCCCATTGGTATGAGCGGAAGGTGGGACCTCAGAGATTTACCAAAGGTTTGTGTCTTGAAATACCAAGTCTCAATGATTATGTAAGCCCTTTTTTATTCTGGCAGCGCAATTGGCGGAAATCTATAACACCAGCCTGGCCGCCATCATATGCCGAAATTCAGACGGAATAACCCAAGTGCGTCAGAATGTAATGCAACGCCTTCGGGAGGAAGGCAATCCCCAGATGGACTGCCAGGACATACAAGGATTTCATTTTGATCTAGGACCCTGGTCGGACGCCAAGCAGGAGCCCAAGTTGCACAGAACAGGAATGGGCAGAGCCTCCACTTCCGTGCGTGTGGTTGCTCGAAATTCCACAAAGGAACTTAAAACAGCCAATGTTACGCTTCATATTGATTAAATTAGTGAAAACTAAAAACACTTTGTTTATAAAATAATAAAAAATATCGTAGCTAACAATAAATATTTGTCGGTGCCATGAATAACGAATTTAACAATGCCTTGATCGGTAGGCAAGTTTTAATAATAAAATAAAAAAACATTGCGATACACATCCAATCTTAACTGCAAGGCTATACCAACCGTTCTGAAATCAGTGAACTTAAGAACGCTTGTCCTCATTTAAAGTATTTATGAACTATTGTTTTCTTCAATATTACTTAAATATCAATTTTAAATTTAAAAAATTTTTTCCAAGGTATACCCCCATAAAACTGTGGGTTTTCCTAATTCTGCCACTTTGGCTCCTTCCGATAGCCATTGCTCTGCCAATTTCTTTCCGATCAGGAAATAAAGTACCATTTTGTAATCAGCGAACCCAGAAGCGACTTTCCTCATTCAAAACATTGCTGAAATATCTTTTTTGAATTTTTCCAATTTTTTCCAAGGGGTACCCCCATAAAACTGTGGGTTTTCCTGATTTTGCCATTTTTGCTCCTTCCGATAGCCATTGCTCTGCCAATTTCTATCCGATCAGGAAATAAAGTACCATTTTGTAATCAGCGAACCCAGAAGCGACTTTTCTCATTCAAAATATTGCTTAAATATCGTTTTTAAATTTTTCGAATTTTTTCCAAGGGGTACCCCCATAAAATTGTGGGTTTTCCTGATTTTGCCATTTTTGCTCCTTCCGATAGCCATTGCTCTGCCAATTTCTATCCGATCAGGAAATAAAGTACCATTTTGTAATCAGCGAACCCAGAAGCGACTTTCCTCATTCAAAATATTGCTTAAATATCGTTTTTAAATTTTTCGAATTTTTTCCAAGGGGTACCCCCATAAAATTGTGGGTTTTCCTGATTTTGCCATTTTTGCTCCTTCCGATAGCCATTGCTCTGCCAATTTCTATCCGATCAGGAAATAAAGTACCATTTTGTAATCAGCGAACCCAGAAGCGACTTTCCTCATTCAAAATATTGCTAAAATATCGTTTGTAAATTTTTCGAATTTTTTCCAAGGGGTTTTTTCCATAAAATTGTGGGTTTTCCTGATTTTGCCATTTTTGCTCCTTCCGATAGCCATTGCTCTGCCAATTTCTATCCGATCAGGAAATAAAGTACCATTTTGTAATCAGCGAACCCAGAAGCGACTTTCCTCATTCAAAATATTGCTTAAATATCGTTTTTAAATTTTTCGAATTTTTTCCAAGGGGTACCCCCATAAAATTGTGGGTTTTCCTGATTTTGCCATTTTTGCTCCTTCCGATAGCCATTGCTCTGCCAATTTCTTTCCGATCAGGAAATAAAGTACCATTTTGTAATCAGCGAACCCAGAAGCGACTTTCCTCATTCAAAATATTGCTTAAATATCGTTTTTAAATTTTTCGAACTTTTTCCAAGGGGTACCCCCATAAAATTGTGGGTTTTCCTGATTTTGCCATTTTTGCTCCTTCCGATAGCCATTGCTCTGTCAATTTCTATCCGATCAGGAAATAAAGTACCATTTTGTAATCAGCGAACCCAGAAGCGACTTTCCTCATTCAAAACATTACTTAAATATCGTTTTTAAATTTTTCGAATTTTTTCCAAGGGGTACCCCCATAAAATTGTGGGTTTTCCGGATGTTGCCACTTTTGCTCCTTCCGATAGCCATTGCTCTGCCAATTTCTATCCGATCAGAAAATAAAGTACCATTTTGTAATCAGCGAACCCAGAAGCGACTTTCCTCATTCAAAATATTGCTTAAATATCGTTTTTAAATTTTTCGAATTTTTTGCAAGGGGTACCCCAAAAAAAGGTGGGTTTTCCGGATTTTGCCACTTTTGCTCCTTCCTATAGCCATTGCTCTGCCAATTTCTATCCGATCAGGAAATAAAGTACCATTTTGTAATCAGCGAACCCAGAAGCGACTTTCCTCATTCAAAACATTGCTTAAATATCGTTTTTAAATTTTTCGAATTTTTTGCAAGGGGTACCCCCATAAAATTGTGGGTTTTCCGGATTTTGCCACTTTTGCTCCTTCCGATGGCCAGTGCTCTGCCAATTTCTATCCGATCAGGAAATAAAGTACCATTTTGTAATCAGCGAACCCAGAAGCGACTTTCCTCATTCAAAACATTGCTTAAATATCCTTTTTAAATTTTTCGAATTTTTTCCAAGGGGTACCCCCATAAAATTGTGGGTTTTCCGGATGTTGCCACTTTTGCGCCTTCCTATAGCCATTGCTCTGCCAATTTCTATCCGATCAGGAAATAAAGTACCATTTTGTAATCAGCGAACCCAGAAGCGACTTTCCTCATTCAAAATATTGCTTAAATATCGTTTTTAAATTTTTCGAATTTTTTCCAAGGGGTACCCCCATAAAATTGTGGGTTTTCCGGATGTTGCCACTTTTGCTCCTTTCGATGGCCAGTGCTCTGCCAATTTCTATCCGATCAGAAAATAAAGTACCATTTTGTAATCAGCGAACCCAGAAGCGACTTTCCTCATTCAAAATATTGCTTAAATATCGTTTTTAAATTTTTCGAATTTTTTGCAAGGGGTACCCCAAAAAAAAGGTGGGTTTTCCGGATTTTGCCACTTTTGCTCCTTCCTATAGCCATTGCTCTGCCAATTTCTATCCGATCAGGAAATAAAGTACCATTTTGTAATCAGCGAACCCAGAAGCGACTTTCCTCATTCAAAACATTGCTTAAATATCGTTTTTAAATTTTTCGAATTTTTTGCAAGGGGTACCCCCATAAAATTGTGGGTTTTCCTGATTTTGCCACTTTTGCTCCTTCCGATAGCCATTGCTCTGCCAATTTCTATCCGATCAGGAAATAAAGTACCATTTTGTAATCAGCGAACCCAGAAGCGACTTTCCTCATTCAAAACATTACTTAAATATCGTTTTTAAATTTTTCGAATTTTTTGCAAGGGGTACCCCCATAAAATTGTGGTTTTTCCTGATTTTGCCACTTTTGCTCCTTCCGATGGCCAGTGCTCTGCCAATTTCTATCCGATCAGGAAATAAAGTACCATTTTGTAATCAGCGAACCCAGAGCGACTTTCCTCATTCAAAACATTGCTTAAATATCCTTTTTAAATTTTTCGAATTTTTTCCAAGGGGTACCCCCATAAAATTGTGGGTTTTCCGGATGTTGCCACTTTTGCGCCTTCCTATAGCCATTGCTCTGCCAATTTCTATCCGATCAGGAAATAAAGTACCATTTTGTAATCAGCGAACCCAGAAGCGACTTTCCTCATTCAAAATATTGCTTAAATATCGTTTTTAAATTTTTCGAATTTTTTCCAAGGGGTACCCCCATAAAATTGTGGGTTTTCCGGATGTTGCCACTTTTGCTCCTTTCGATGGCCAGTGCTCTGCCAATTTCTATCCGATCGGAAAATAAAGTACCATTTTGTAATCAGCGAACCCAGAAGCGACTTTCCTCATTCAAAATATTGCTTAAATATCGTTTTTAAATTTTTCGAATTTTTTCCAAGGGGTACCCCCATAAAATTGTGGGTTTTCCGGATGTTGCCACTTTTGCGCCTTCCTATAGCCATTGCTTTGCCAATTACTATCCGATCAGGAAATAAAGTACCATTTTGTAATCAGCGAACCCAGAAGCGACTTTCCTCATTCAAAATATTGCTTAAATATCGTTTTTAAATTTTTCGAATTTTTTCCAAGGGGTACCCCCATAAAATTGTGGGTTTTCCGGATTTTGCCACTTTTGCTCCTTCCTATAGCCATTGCTCTGCCAATTACTATCCGATCAGGAAATAAAGTACCATTTTCTAATCAGCGAACCCAGAAGCGACTTTCCTCATTCAAAACATTGCTTAAATATCGTTTTTAAATTTTTCGAATTTTTCCAAGGGGTACCCACATAAAATTGTGGGTTTTCCGGATTTTGCCACTTTTGCTCCTTCCGATAGCCATTGCTCTGCCAATTTCTTTCCGATCTGGAAACAAAGTACCATTTTGTAATCAGCGAACCCAGAAGCGACTTTCCTCATTCAAAACATTGCTTAAATATCGTTTTTAAATTTTTCGAATTTTTTCCAAGGGGTACCCCCCATAAAATTGTGGGTTTTCCTGATTTTGCCTTTTTTGCTCCTTCCGATAGCCATTGCTCTGTCAATTTCTATCCGATCAGGAAATAAAGTACCATTTTGTAATCAGCGAACCCAGAAGCGACTTTCCTCATTCAAAACATTACTTAAATATCGTTTTTAAATTTTTCGAATTTTTTCCAAGGGGTACCCCCATAAAATTGTGGGTTTTCCGGATGTTGCCACTTTTGCTCCTTTCGATGGCCAGTGCTCTGCCAATTTCTATCCGATCAGAAAATAAAGTACCATTTTGTAATCAGCGAACCCAGAAGCGACTTTCCTCATTCAAAATATTTCTTAAATATCGTTTTTAAATTTTTCGAATTTTTTGCAAGGGGTACCCCAAAAAAAGGTGGGTTTTCCGGATTTTGCCACTTTTGCTCCTTCCTATAGCCATTGCTCTGCCAATTTCTATCCGATCAGGAAATAAAGTACCATTTTGTAATCAGCGAACCCAGAAGCGACTTTCCTCATTCAAAACATTGCTTAAATATCGTTTTTAAATTTTTCGAATTTTTTCCAAGGGGTACCCCCATAAAATTGTGGGTTTTCCGGATTTTGCCACTTTTGCTCCTTCCTATAGTCATTGCTCTGCCAATTACTATCCGATCAGGAAATAAAGTACCATTTTGTAATCAGCGAACCCAGAAGCGACTTTCCTCATTCAAAACATTGCTTAAATATCGTTTTTAAATTTTTCGAATTTTTCCAAGGGGTACCCACATAAAATTGTGGGTTTTCCGGATTTTGCCACTTTTGCTCCTTCCGATAGCCATTGCTCTGCCAATTTCTTTCCGATCTGGAAACAAAGTACCATTTTGTAATCAGCGAACCCAGAAGCGACTTTCCTCATTCAAAACATTGCTTAAATATCGTTTTTAAATTTTTCGAATTTTTTCCAAGGGGTACCCCCATAAAATTGTGGGTTTTCCTGATTTTGCCTTTTTTGCTCCTTCCGATAGCCATTGCTCTGCCAATTTCTATCCGATCAGGAAATAAAGTACCATTTTGTAATCAGCGAACCCAGAAGCAACTTTCCTCATTCAAAATATTGCTTAAATATCGTTTTTAAATTTTTCGTATTTTTTCCAAGGGGTACCCCCATAAAATTGTGGGTTTTCCTGATTTTGCCATTTTTGCTCCTTCCGATAGCCATTGCTCTGCCAATTTCTATCCGATCAGGAAATAAAGTACCATTTTGTAATCAGCGAACCCAGAAGCGACTTTCCTCATTCAAAACATTACTTAAATATCGTTTTTAAATTTTTCGAATTTTTTGCAAGGGGTACCCCAAAAAAAAGGTGGGTTTTCCGGATGTTGCCACTTTTGCGCCTTCCTATAGCCATTGCTCTGCCAATTTCTATCCGATCAGGAAATAAAGTACCATTTTGTAATCAGCGAACCCAGAAGCGACTTTCCTCATTCAAAACATTGCTTAAATATCGTTTTTAAATTTTTCGAATTTTTCCAAGGGGTACCCACATAAAATTGTGGGTTTTCCGGATTTTGCCACTTTTGCTCCTTCCGATAGCCATTGCTCTGCCAATTTCTTTCCGATCTGGAAACAAAGTACCATTTTGTAATCAGCGAACCCAGAAGCGACTTTCCTCATTCAAAACATTGCTTAAATATCGTTTTTAAATTTTTCGAATTTTTTGCAAGGGGTACCCCCATAAAATTGTGGGTTTTCCGGATGTTGCCACTTTTGCTCCTTCCGATAGCCATTGCTCTCCCAATTTCTATCCGATCAGGAAATAAAGTACCATTTTGTAATCAGCAAACCCAGAAGCGACTTTCCTCATTCAAAACATTGCCTAAATAACGTTTTTAAAATTTTCCAATTTTTTCCAAGGGGTACCCCCATAAAATTGTGGGTTTTCCTGATTTTGCTCCTTCCGATAGCCATTGCTCTCCCAATTTCTATCCGATCTGGAAATAAAGTACCATTTTGTAATCAGCGAACCCAGAAGCGACTTTCCTCATTCAAAACATTGCTTAAATATCGTTTTTAAATTTTTCGAATTTTTTGCAAGGGGTACCCCAAAAAAAGGTGGGTTTTCCGGATGTTGCCACTTTTGCGCCTTCCTATAGCCATTGCTCTGCCAATTTCTATCCGATCAGAAAATAAAGTACCATTTTGTAATCAGCGAACCCAGAAGCGACTTTCCTCATTCAAAATATTGCTTAAATATCGTTTTTAAATTTTTCGAATTTTTTGCAAGGGGTACCCCAAAAAAAAGGTGGGTTTTCCGGATTTTGCCACTTTTGCTCCTTCCTATAGCCATTGCTCTGCCAATTTCTATCCGATCAGAAAATAAAGTACCATTTTGTAATCAGCGAACCCAGAAGCGACTTTCCTCATTCAAAATATTGCTTAAATATCGTTTTTAAATTTTTCGAATTTTTTGCAAGGGGTACCCCAAAAAAAAGGTGGGTTTTCCGGATTTTGCCACTTTTGCTCCTTCCTATAGCCTTTTGCTCTGCCAATTTCTATCCGATCAGGAAATAAAGTACCATTTTGTAATCAGCGAACCCAGAAGCGACTTTCCTCATTCAAAATATTGCTTAAATATCGTTTTTAAATTTTTCGAATTTTTTCCAAGGGGTACCCCCATAAAATTGTGGGTTTTCCGGATGTTGCCACTTTTGCGCCTTCCTATAGCCATTGCTCTGCCAATTACTATCCGATCAGGAAATAAAGTACCATTTTGTAATCAGCGAACCCAGAAGCGACTTTCCTCATTCAAAACATTGCTTAAATATCGTTTTTAAATTTTTCGAATTTTTTCCAAGGGGTACCCACATAAAATTGTGGGTTTTCCGGATTTTGCCACTTTTGCTCCTTCCGATAGCCATTGCTCTGCCAATTTCTTTCCGATCTGGAAACAAAGTACCATTTTGTAATCAGCGAACCCAGAAGCGACTTTCCTCATTCAAAACATTGCTTAAAAATCGTTTTTAAATTTTTCGAATTTTTTGCAAGGGGTACCCCCATAAAATTGTGGGTTTTCCGGATTTTGCCAATTTTGCTCCTTCCGATGGACAGTGCTCTGCCAATTTCTATCCGATCAGGAAATAAAGTACCATTTTGTAATCAGCGAACCCAGAAGCGACTTTCCTCATTCAAAACATTGCTTAAATATCGTTTTTAAATTTTTCGAATTTTTTGCAAGGGGTACCCCCATAAAATTGTGGGTTTTCCGGATTTTGCCACTTTTGCTCCTTCCGATGGACAGTGCTCTGCCAATTTCTATCCGATCAGGAAATAAAGTACCATTTTGTACTGATCAGGAAATAAAGTACCATTTTGTAATCAGCGAACCCAGAAACGACTTTCCTCATTCAAAACATTGCTTAAAAATTGTTTTAAAATTTTTCGAATTTTTTGCAAGGGGTACCCCCATAAAATTGTGGGTTTTCCGGATTTTGCCACTTTTGCTCCTTCCGATGGACAGTGCTCTGCCAATTTCTATCCGATCAGGAAATAAAGTACCATTTTGTAATCAGCGAACCCAGAAGCGACTTTCCTCATTCAAAACATTGCCTAAATCCCGTTTTTAAATTTTTCCAATTTTTTCCAAGGGGTACCCCCATAAAATTGTGGGTTTTCCTGATTTTGCCACTTTTGCTCCTTCCGATAGCCACTGCTCTGCCAATTTCTTTCCGATCTGGAAATAAAGTACCATTTTGTAATCAGCGAACCCAGAAGCGACTTTCCTCATTCAAAACATTGCTTAAATATCGTTTTTAAATTTTTCGAATTTTTCCAAGGGGTACCCACATAAAATTGTGGGTTTTACTGATTTTGCCACTTTTGCTCCTTCCGATAGCCATTGCTCTGACAATTTCTATCCGATCAGGAAATAAAGTACCATTTTGTAATCAGCGAACCCAGAAGCGACTTTACTCATTCAAAACATTGCTTAAATATCCTTTTTAAATTTTTCGAATTTTTTTCAAGGGGTACCCTCATAAAAATGTGCGTTTTCCTGATTTTGCCACTTTTGCTCCTTCCGATAGCCATTGCTCTGCCAATTTCTATCCGATCACGAAATAAAGTACCATTTTGTAATGAGCGAACCCAGAAGCGACTTTCCTCATTTAAAATATTGCTTAAATATCCTTTTTAAATTTTTCGAATTTTTTTCAAGGGGTCCTCATTTTTTCCTCATAAAAATGTGCGTTTTCCTGATTTTGCCACTTTTGCTCCTTCCGATAGCCATTGCTCTGCCAATTTCTATTCGACCACGAAATAAAGTACCATTTTGTAATCAGCGAACCCAGAAGCGACTTTCCTCATTCAAAACATTGCTGAAATATCGTTTTTGAATTTTTCCAATTTTTTCCAAGGGGTACCCCCATAAAATTTTTGGTTTTCCGGATTTTGCCACTTTTGCTCCTTCCGATAGCCATTGCTCTGCCAATTTCTTTCCGATCTGGAAATAAAGTACCATTTTGTAATCAGCGAACCCAGAAGCGACTTTCCTCATTCAAAACATTGCTTAAATATCGTTTTTAAATTTTTCGAATTTTTTCCAAGGGGTACCCTCATAAAATTGTGGGTTTTCCGGATTTTGCCACTTTTGCTCCTTCCGATGGACAGTGCTCTGCCAATTTCTATCCGATCAGGAAATAAAGTACCATTTTGTAATCAGCGAACCCAGAAACGACTTTCCTCATTCAAAACATTGCTTAAATATCCTTTTTAAATTTTTCGAATTTTTTCCAAGGGGTACCCCCATAAAATTGTGGGTTTTCCGGATTTTGCCACTTTTGCCCCTTCCGATAGCCATTGCTCTGCCAATTTCTAACCGATCAGGAAATAAAGTACCATTTTGTAATCAGCGAACCCAGAAGCGACTTTCCTCATTCAAAACATTGCTGAAATATCGTTTTTGAATTTTTCGAATTTTTTCCAAGGGGTACCCCCATAAAATTGTGGGTTTTCCGGATTTTGCCACTTTTGCTCCTTCCGATAGCCATTGCTCTGCCAATTTCTATCCGATCTGGAAATAAAGTACCATTTTGTAATCAGCGAACCCAGAAGCGACTTTCCTCATTCAAAACATTGCTTAAATATCCTTTTTAAATTTTTCGAATTTTTTCCAAGGGGTACCCCCATAAAATTGTGGTTTTTCCTGATTTTGCCACTTTTGCTCCTTCCGATGGCCAGTGCTCTGCCAATTTCTTTCCGATCTGGAAATAAAGTACCATTTTGTAATCAGCGAACCCAGAAGCGACTTTCCTCATTCAAAACATTGCTTAAATATCGTTTTTAAATTTTTCGAATTTTTTGCAAGGGGTACCCCCATAAAATTGTGGGTTTTCCGGATTTTGCCACTTTTGCTCCTTCCGATGGACAGTGCTCTGCCAATTTCTATCCGATCAGGAAATAAAGTACCATTTTGTACTGATCAGGAAATAAAGTACCATTTTGTAATCAGCGAACCCAGAAGCGACTTTCCTCATTCAAAACATTGCTTAAATATCCTTTTTAAATTTTTCGAATTTTTTCCAAGGGGTACCCCCATAAAATTGTGGTTTTTCCTGATTTTGCCACTTTTGCTCCTTCCGATGGCCAGTGCTCTGCCAATTTCTTTCCGATCTGGAAATAAAGTACCATTTTGTAATCAGCGAACCCAGAAGCGACTTTCCTCATTCAAAACATTGCCTAAATACCGTTTTTAAATTTTTCCAATTTTTTCCAAGGGGTACCCCCATAAAATTGTGGGTTTTCCTGATTTTGCCACTTTTGCTCCTTCCGATAGCCATTGCTCTGCCAATTTCTTTCCGATCTGGAAATAAAGTACCATTTTGTAATCAGCGAACCCAGAAGCGACTTTCCTCATTCAAAACATTGCTTAAATATCGTTTTTAAATTTTTCGAATTTTTCCAAGGGGTACCCACATAAAATTGTGGGTTTTCCTGATTTTGCCACTTTTGCTCCTTCCGATAGCCATTGCTCTGCCAATTTCTATCCGATCAGGAAATAAAGTACCATTTTGTAATCAGCGAACCCAGAAGCGACTTTACTCATTCAAAACATTGCTTAAATATCCTTTTTAAATTTTTCGAATTTTTTCCAAGGGGTACCCTCATAAAAATGTGCGTTTTCCTGATTTTGCCACTTTTGCTCCTTCCGATAGCCATTGCTCTGCCAATTTCTATCCGATTTGGAAATAAAGTACCATTTTGTAATCAGCGAACCCAAAAGCGACTTTCCTCATTCAAAACATTGCTTAAAAATCGTTTTTAAATTTTTCGAATTTTTTGCAAGGGGTACCCCCATAAAATTGTGGGTTTTCCGGATTTTGCCACTTTTGCTCCTTCCGATGGACAGTGCTCTGCCAATTTCTATCCGATCAGGAAATAAAGTACCATTTTGTAATCAGCGAACCCAGAAACGACTTTCCTCATTCAAAACATTGCTTAAATATCCTTTTTAAATTTTTCGAATTTTTTCCAAGGGGTACCCCCATAAAATTGTGGTTTTTCCTGATTTTGCCACTTTTGCTCCTTCCGATGGCCAGTGCTCTGCCAATTTCTTTCCGATCTGGAAATAAAGTACCATTTTGTAATCAGCGAACCCAGAGCGACTTTCCTCATTCAAAACATTGCTTAAATATCGTTTTTAAATTTTTCGAATTTTTTGCAAGGGGTACCCCCATAAAATTGTGGGTTTTCCGGATTTTGCCACTTTTGCTCCTTCCGATGGACAGTGCTCTGCCAATTTCTATCCGATCAGGAAATAAAGTACCATTTTGTACTGATCAGGAAATAAAGTACCATTTTGTAATCAGCGAACCCAGAAACGACTTTCCTCATTCAAAACATTGCTTAAATATCCTTTTTAAATTTTTAGAATTTTTTCCAAGGGGTACCCCCATAAAATTGTGGTTTTTCCTGATTTTGCCACTTTTGCTCCTTCCGATGGCCAGTGCTCTGCCAATTTCTTTCCGGATCTGGAAATAAAGTACCATTTTGTAATCAGCGAACCCAGAAGCGACTTTCCTCATTCAAAACATTGCCTAAATACCGTTTTTAAATTTTTCCAATTTTTTCCAAGGGGTACCCCCATAAAATTGTGGGTTTTCCTGATTTTGCCACTTTTGCTCCTTCCGATAGCCATTGCTCTGCCAATTTCTTTCCGATCTGGAAATAAAGTACCATTTTGTAATCAGCGAACCCAGAAGCGACTTTCCTCATTCAAAACATTGCTTAAATATCGTTTTTAAATTTTTCGAATTTTTCCAAGGGGTACCCACATAAAATTGAGGGTTTTCCTGATTTTGCCACTTTTGCTCCTTCCGATAGCCATTGCTCTGCCAATTTCTATCCGATCAGGAAATAAAGTACCATTTTGTAATCAGCGAACCCAGAAGCGACTTTACTCATTCAAAACATTGCTTAAATATCCTTTTTAAATTTTTCGAATTTTTTCCAAGGGGTACCCTCATAAAAATGTGCGTTTTCCTGATTTTGCCACTTTTGCTCCTTCCGATAGCCATTGCTCTGCCAATTTCTATCCGATCACGAAATAAAGTACCATTTTGTAATCAGCGAACCCAGAAGCGACTTTCCTCATTCAAAACATTGCTGAAATATCGTTTTTGAATTTTTCCAATTTTTTCCAAGGGGTACCCCCATAAAATTGTGGTTTTTCCTGATTTTGCCACTTTTGCTCCTTCCGATGGCCAGTGCTCTGCCAATTTCTTTC
This sequence comes from Drosophila pseudoananassae pseudoananassae, assembly GCA_018153035.1. Lineage (NCBI taxonomy): Eukaryota > Metazoa > Arthropoda > Insecta > Diptera > Drosophilidae > Drosophila > Drosophila pseudoananassae. The sequence continues at coordinate 11,287,413 of JAECXR010000024.1, forward strand.
CGATCTGGAAACAAAGTACCATTTTGTAATCAGCGAACCCAGAAGCGACTTTCCTCATTCAAAACATTGCCTAAATACCGTTTTTAAATTTTTCCAATTTTTTCCAAGGGGTACCCCCATAAAATTTTTGGTTTTCCGGATTTTGCCACTTTTGCTCCTTCCGATAGCCATTGCTCTGCCAATTTCTTTCCGATCTGGAAATAAAGTACCATTTTGTAATCAGCGAACCCAGAAGCGACTTTCCTCATTCAAAACATTGCTTAAATATCGTTTTTAAATTTTTCGAATTTTTTCCAAGGGGTACCCTCATAAAATTGTGGGTTTTCCGGATTTTGCCACTTTTGCTCCTTCCGATGGACAGTGCTCTGCCAATTTCTATCCGATCAGGAAATAAAGTACCATTTTGTAATCAGCGAACCCAGAAGCGACTTTCCTCATTCAAAACATTGCTGAAATATCGTTTTTAAATTTTTCGAATTTTTTCCAAGGGGTACCCCCATAAAATTGTGGGTTTTCCGGATTTTGCCACTTTTGCTCCTTCCGATAGCCATTGCTCTGCCAATTTCTATCCGATCAGGAAATAAAGTATCATTTTGTAATCAGCGAACCCAGAAGCGACTTTACTCATTCAAAACATTGCTTAAATATCCTTTTTAAATTTTTCGAATTTTTTCCAAGGGGTACCCTCATAAAAATGTGCGTTTTCCTGATTTTGCCACTTTTGCTCCTTCCGATAGCCATTGCTCTGCCAATTTCTATCCGATCAGGAAATAAAGTACCATTTTGTAATCAGCGAACCCAGAAGCGACTTTCCTCATTCAAAATATTGCTAAAATATCCTTTTTAAATTTTTCGAATTTTTTCCAAGGGGTACCCCCATAAAATTGTGGGTTTTCCGGATTTTGCCACTTTTGCTCCTTCCGATGGACAGTGCTCTGCCAATTTCTAACCGATCAGGAAATAAAGTACCATTTTGTAATCAGCAAACCCAGAAGCGACTTTCATCATTCAAAATATTGCTAAAATATCCTTTTTAAATTTTTCCAATTTTTTCCAAGGGGTACCCCCCATAAAATTGTGGGTTTTCCTGATTTTGCCACTTTTGCTCCTTCCGATAGCCAATGCTCTGCCAATTACTATCCGATCAGGAAATAAAGTACCATTTTGTAATCAGCAAACCCAGAAGCGACTTTCATCATTCAAAACATTGCTTAAATATCGTTTTTAAATTTTTCGAATTTTTCCAAGGGGTACCCACATAAAATTGAGGGTTTTCCTGATTTTGCCACTTTTGCTCCTTCCGATAGCCAATGCTCTGCCAATTACTATCCGATCAGGAAATAAAGTACCATTTTGTAATCAGCGAACCCAGAAACGACTCATTCAAAACCTAGCTTAAAAATCCTTTTTAAATTTTTCGAATTTTTCCAAGGGAAAAATCCCACATAAAATTGTACCCACATAAAATTGTGGGTTTTACTGATTTTGCCACTTTTGCTCCTTCCGATAGCCATTGCTCTGCCAATTTCTATCCGATCAGGAAATAAAGTACCATTTTGTAATCAGCGAACCCAGAAACGACTTTCCTCATTCAAAATATTGCTAAAATATCCTTTTTAAATTTTTCCAATTTTTTCCAAGGGGTACCCCCATAAAATTGTGGGTTTTCCGGATTTTGCCACTTTTGCTCCTTCCGATGGACAGCGCTCTGCCAATTTCTAACCGATCAGGAAATAAAGTACCATTTTGTAATCAGCGAACCCAGAAGCGACTTTCCTCATTCAAAACATTGCTGAAATATCGTTTTTGAATTTTTCCAATTTTTTCCAAGGGGTACCCCCATAAACTTTTGCTCCTTCCGATAGCCATTGCTCTGCCAATTACTATCCGATCAGGAAATAAAGTACCATTTTGTAATCAGCGAACCCAGAAACGACTTTCCTCATTCAAAACATTGCTTAAATATCGTTTTTAAATTTTTCGAATTTTTTGCAAGGGGTACCCCAAAAAAAGGTGGGTTTTCCGGATTTTGCCACTTTTGCTCCTTCCTATAGCCATTGCTCTGCCAATTTCTATCCAATCAGGAAATAAAGTACCATTTTGTAATCAGCGAACCCAGAAGCGACTTTCCTCATTCAAAACATTGCTTAAATATCGTTTTTAAATTTTTCGAATTTTTTGCAAGGGGTACCCCCATAAAATTGTGGGTTTTCCGGATGTTGCCACTTTTGCTCCTTCCGATAGCCATTGCTCTCCCAATTTCTATCCGATCAGGAAATAAAGTACCATTTTGTAATCAGCAAACCCAGAAGCGACTTTCATCATTCAAAACATTACCTAAATAACGTTTTTAAAATTTTCCAATTTTTTCCAAGGGGTACCCCCATAAAATTGTGGGTTTTCCTGATTTTGCTCCTTCCGATAGCCATTGCTCTCCCAATTTCTATCCGATCAGGAAATAAAGTACCATTTTGTAATCAGCGAACCCAGAAGCGACTTTCCTCATTCAAAATATTGCTTAAATATCGTTTTTAAATTTTTCGAATTTTTTCCAAGGGGTACCCCCATAAAATTGTGGGTTTTCCGGATGTTGCCACTTTTGCGCCTTCCTATAGCCATTGCTCTGCCAATTACTATCCGATCAGGAAATAAAGTACCATTTTGTAATCAGCGAACCCAGAAGCGACTTTCCTCATTCAAAACATTGCTTAAATATCGTTTTTAAATTTTTCGAATTTTTTCCAAGGGGTACCCACATAAAATTGTGGGTTTTCCGGATTTTGCCACTTTTGCTCCTTCCTATAGCCATTGCTCTGCCAATTACTATCCGATCAGGAAATAAAGTACCATTGTGTAATCAGCGAACCCAGAAGCGACTTTCCTCATTCAAAACATTGCTTAAATATCGTTTTTAAATTTTTCGAATTTTTCCAAGGGGTACCCACATAAAATTGTGGGTTTTACTGATTTTGCCACTTTTGCTCCTTCCGATAGCCATTGCTCTGCCAATTTCTATCCGATCAGGAAATAAAGTACCATTTTGTAATCAGCGAACCCAGAAGCGACTTTACTCATTCAAAACATTGCTTAAATATCCTTTTTCAATTTTTCGAATTTTTTCCAAGGGGTACCCTCATAAAAATGTGCGTTTTCCTGATTTTGCCACTTTTGCTCCTTCCGATAGCCATTGCTCTGCCAATTTCTATCCGATCAGGAAATAAAGTACCATTTTGTAATCAGCGAACCCAGAAGCGACTTTCCTCATTCAAAACATTGCCTAAATACCGTTTTTAAATTTTTCCAATTTTTTCCAAGGGGTACCCCCATAAAATTTTTGGTTTTCCGGATTTTGCCACTTTTGCTCCTTCCGATAGCCATTGCTCTGCCAATTTCTTTCCGATCTGGAAATAAAGTACCATTTTGTAATCAGCGAACCCAGAAGCGACTTTCCTCATTCAAAACATTGCTTAAATATCGTTTTTAAATTTTTCGAATTTTTTCCAAGGGGTACCCTCATAAAATTGTGGGTTTTCCGGATTTTGCCACTTTTGCTCCTTCCGATGGACAGTGCTCTGCCAATTTCTATCCGATCAGGAAATAAAGTACCATTTTGTAATCAGCGAACCCAGAAGCGACTTTCCTCATTCAAAACATTGCTGAAATATCGTTTTTGAATTTTTCCAATTTTTTCCAAGGGGTACCCCCATAAAATTGTGGGTTTTCCGGATTTTGCCACTTTTGCTCCTTCCGATAGCCATTGCTCTGCCAATTTCTATCCGATCAGGAAATAAAGTATCATTTTGTAATCAGCGAACCCAGAAGCGACTTTACTCATTCAAAACATTGCTTAAATATCCTTTTTAAATTTTTCGAATTTTTTCCAAGGGGTACCCTCATAAAAATGTGCGTTTTCCTGATTTTGCCACTTTTGCTCCTTCCGATAGCCATTGCTCTGCCAATTTCTATCCGATCAGGAAATAAAGTACCATTTTGTAATCAGCGAACCCAGAAGCGACTTTCCTCATTCAAAATATTGCTAAAATATCCTTTTTAAATTTTTCGAATTTTTTCCAAGGGGTACCCCCATAAAATTGTGGGTTTTCCGGATTTTGCCACTTTTGCTCCTTCCGATGGACAGTGCTCTGCCAATTTCTAACCGATCAGGAAATAAAGTACCATTTTGTAATCAGCGAACCCAGAAGCGACTTTCATCATTCAAAATATTGCTAAAATATCCTTTTTAAATTTTTCCAATTTTTTCCAAGGGGTACCCCCATAAAATTGTGGGTTTTCCTGATTTTGCCACTTTTGCTCCTTCCGATAGCCAATGCTCTGCCAATTACTATCCGATCAGGAAATAAAGTACCATTTTGTAATCAGCAAACCCAGAAGCGACTTTCATCATTCAAAACATTGCTTAAATATCGTTTTTAAATTTTTCGAATTTTTCCAAGGGGTACCCACATAAAATTGAGGGTTTTCCTGATTTTGCCACTTTTGCTCCTTCCGATAGCCAATGCTCTGCCAATTACTATCCGATCAGGAAATAAAGTACCATTTTGTAATCAGCGAACCCAGAAACGACTCATTCAAAACCTAGCTTAAAAATCCTTTTTAAATTTTTCGAATTTTTCCAAGGGAAAAATCCCACATAAAATTGTACCCACATAAAATTGTGGGTTTTACTGATTTTGCCACTTTTGCTCCTTCCGATAGCCATTGCTCTGCCAATTTCTATCCGATCAGGAAATAAAGTACCATTTTGTAATCAGCGAACCCAGAAACGACTTTCCTCATTCAAAATATTGCTAAAATATCCTTTTTAAATTTTTCCAATTTTTTCCAAGGGGTACCCCCATAAAATTGTGGGTTTTCCGGATTTTGCCACTTTTGCTCCTTCCGATGGACAGCGCTCTGCCAATTTCTAACCGATCAGGAAATAAAGTACCATTTTGTAATCAGCGAACCCAGAAGCGACTTTCCTCATTCAAAACATTGCTGAAATATCGTTTTTGAATTTTTCCAATTTTTTCCAAGGGGTACCCCCATAAACTTTTGCTCCTTCCGATAGCCATTGCTCTGCCAATTACTATCCGATCAGGAAATAAAGTACCATTTTGTAATCAGCGAACCCAGAAACGACTTTCCTCATTCAAAACATTGCTTAAATATCGTTTTTAAATTTTTCGAATTTTTTGCAAGGGGTACCCCAAAAAAAAGGTGGGTTTTCCGGATTTTGCCACTTTTGCTCCTTCCTATAGCCATTGCTCTGCCAATTTCTATCCAATCAGGAAATAAAGTACCATTTTGTAATCAGCGAACCCAGAAGCGACTTTCCTCATTCAAAACATTGCTTAAATATCGTTTTTAAATTTTTCGAATTTTTTGCAAGGGGTACCCCCATAAAATTGTGGGTTTTCCGGATGTTGCCACTTTTGCTCCTTCCGATAGCCATTGCTCTCCCAATTTCTATCCGATCAGGAAATAAAGTACCATTTTGTAATCAGCAAACCCAGAAGCGACTTTCATCATTCAAAACATTACCTAAATAACGTTTTTAAAATTTTCCAATTTTTTCCAAGGGGTACCCCCATAAAATTGTGGGTTTTCCTGATTTTGCTCCTTCCGATAGCCATTGCTCTCCCAATTTCTATCCGATCAGGAAATAAAGTACCATTTTGTAATCAGCGAACCCAGAAGCGACTTTCCTCATTCAAAATATTGCTTAAATATCGTTTTTAAATTTTTCGAATTTTTTCCAAGGGGTACCCCCATAAAATTGTGGGTTTTCCGGATGTTGCCACTTTTGCGCCTTCCTATAGCCATTGCTCTGCCAATTACTATCCGATCAGGAAATAAAGTACCATTTTGTAATCAGCGAACCCAGAAGCGACTTTACTCATTCAAAACATTGCTTAAATATCCTTTTTCAATTTTTCGAATTTTTTCCAAGGGGTACCCTCATAAAAATGTGCGTTTTCCTGATTTTGCCACTTTTGCTCCTTCCGATAGCCATTGCTCTGCCAATTTCTATCCGATCAGGAAATAAAGTACCATTTTGTAATCAGCGAACCCAGAAGCGACTTTCCTCATTCAAAACATTGCTGAAATATCGTTTTTGAATTTTTCGAATTTTTTGCAAGGGGTACCCCCATAAAATTGTGGTTTTTCCTGATTTTGCCACTTTTGCTCCTTCCGATAGCCATTGCTCTGCCAATTTCTATCCGATCAGGAAATAAAGTACCATTTTGTAATCAGCGAACCCAGAAGCGACTTTCCTCATTCAAAACATTGCTGAAATATCGTTTTTAAATTTTTCGAATTTTTCCAAGGGGTACCCACATAAAATTGTGGGTTTTACTGATTTTGCCACTTTTGCTCCTTCCGATAGCCATTGCTCTGCCAATTTCTATCCGATCAGGAAATAAAGTACCATTTTGTAATCAGCGAACCCAGAAGCGACTTTACTCATTCAAAACATTGCTTAAATATCCTTTTTAAATTTTTCGAATTTTTTCCAAGGGGTACCCTCATAAAAATGTGCGTTTTCCTGATTTTGCCACTTTTGCTCCTTCCGATAGCCATTGCTCTGCCAATTTCTATCCGATCACGAAATAAAGTACCATTTTGTAATGAGCGAACCCAGAAGCGACTTTCCTCATTTAAAATATTGCTTAAATATCCTTTTTAAATTTTTCGAATTTTTTTCAAGGGGTCCTCATTTTTTCCTCATAAAAATGTGCGTTTTCCTGATTTTGCCACTTTTGCTCCTTCCGATAGCCATTGCTCTGCCAATTTCTATCCGATCACGAAATAAAGTACCATTTTGTAATCAGCGAACCCAGAAGCGACTTTCCTCATTCAAAACATTGCTGAAATATCGTTTTTGAATTTTTCCAATTTTTTCCAAGGGGTACCCCAATAAAATTGTGGTTTTTCCTGATTTTGCCACTTTTGCTCCTTCCGATGGCCAGTGCTCTGCCAATTTCTTTCCGATCTGGAAACAAAGTACCATTTTGTAATCAGCGAACCCAGAAGCGACTTTCCTCATTCAAAACATTGCCTAAATACCGTTTTTAAATTTTTCCAATTTTTTCCAAGGGGTATCCCCATAAAATTTTTGGTTTTCCGGATTTTGCCACTTTTGCTCCTTCCGATAGCCATTGCTCTGCCAATTTCTTTCCGATCTGGAAATAAAGTACCATTTTGTAATCAGCGAACCCAGAAGCGACTTTCCTCATTCAAAACATTGCTTAAATATCGTTTTTAAATTTTTCGAATTTTTCCAAGGGGTACCCACATAAAATTGTGGGTTTTACTGATTTTGCCACTTTTGCTCCTTCCGATAGCCATTGCTCTGCCAATTTCTATCCGATCAGGAAATAAAGTACCATTTTGTAATCAGCGAACCCAGAAGCGACTTTACTCATTCAAAACATTGCTTAAATATCCTTTTTAAATTTTTCGAATTTTTTCCAAGGGGTACCCTCATAAAAATGTGCGTTTTCCTGATTTTGCCACTTTTGCTCCTTCCGATAGCCATTGCTCTGCCAATTTCTATCCGATCACGAAATAAAGTACCATTTTGTAATGAGCGAACCCAGAAGCGACTTTCCTCATTTAAAATATTGCTTAAATATCCTTTTTAAATTTTTCGAATTTTTTTCAAGGGGTCCTCATTTTTCCTCATAAAAATTTGCGTTTTCCTGATTTTGCCACTTTTGCTCCTTCCGATAGCCATTGCTCTGCCAATTTCTATCCGATCACGAAATAAAGTACCATTTTGTAATCAGCGAACCCAGAAGCGACTTTCCTCATTCAAAACATTGCTGAAATATCGTTTTTGAATTTTTCCAATTTTTTCCAAGGGGTACCCCCATAAAATTGTGGTTTTTCCTGATTTTGCCACTTTTGCTCCTTCCGATGGCCAGTGCTCTGCCAATTTCTATCCGATCTGGAAACAAAGTACCATTTTGTAATCAGCGAACCCAGAAGCGACTTTCCTCATTCAAAACATTGCTGAAATATCGTTTTTGAATTTTTCCAATTTTTTCCAAGGGGTACCCACATAAAATTGTGGGTTTTACTGATTTTGCCACTTTTGCTCCTTCCGATAGCCATTGCTCTGCCAATTTCTATCCGATCAGGAAATAAAGTACCATTTTGTAATCAGCGAACCCAGAAGCGACTTTACTCATTCAAAACATTGCTTAAATATCCTTTTTAAATTTTTCGAATTTTTTCCAAGGGGTACCCTCATAAAAATGTGCGTTTTCCTGATTTTGCCACTTTTGCTCCTTCCGATAGCCATTGCTCTGCCAATTTCTATCCGATCACGAAATAAAGTACCATTTTGTAATGAGCGAACCCAGAAGCGACTTTCCTCATTTAAAATATTGCTTAAATATCCTTTTTAAATTTTTCGAATTTTTTTCAAGGGGTCCTCATTTTTTCCTCATAAAAATGTGCGTTTTCCTGATTTTGCCACTTTTGCTCCTTCCGATAGCCATTGCTCTGCCAATTTCTATCCGATCACGAAATAAAGTACCATTTTGTAATCAGCGAACCCAGAAGCGACTTTCCTCATTCAAAACATTGCTGAAATATCGTTTTTGAATTTTTCCAATTTTTTCCAAGGGGTACCCCCATAAAATTGTGGTTTTTCCTGATTTTGCCACTTTTGCTCCTTCCGATGGCCAGTGCTCTGCCAATTTCTATCCGATCTGGAAACAAAGTACCATTTTGTAATCAGCGAACCCAGAAGCGACTTTCCTCATTCAAAACATTGCTGAAATATCGTTTTTGAATTTTTCCAATTTTTTCCAAGGGGTACCCCCATAAAATTGTGGGTTTTCCGGATTTTGCCACTTTTGCTCCTTCCGATGGACAGTGCTCTGCCAATTTCTATCCGATCAGGAAATAAAGTACCATTTTGTAATCAGCGAACCCAGAAACGACTTTCCTCATTTAAAACATTGCTTAAATATCGTTTTTAAATTTTTCGAATTTTTTCCAAGGGGTACCCCCATAAAATTGTGGTTTTTCCTGATTTTGACACTTTTGCTCCTTCCGATAGCCATTGCTCTGCCAATTTCTATCCGATCAGGAAATAAAGTACCATTTTGTAATCAGCGAACCCAGAAACGACTTTCCTCATTCAAAACATTGCTGAAATATCGTTTTTGAATTTTTCCAATTTTTTCCAAGGGGTACCCCCATAAAATTGTGGGTTTTCCGGATTTTGCCACTTTTGCTCCTTCCGATAGCCATTGCTCTGCCAATTTCTATCCGATCAGGAAATAAAGTACCATTTTGTAATCAGCGAACCCAGAAGCGACTTTACTCATTCAAAACATTGCTTAAATATCCTTTTTAAATTTTTCGAATTTTTTCCAAGGGGTACCCTCATAAAAATGTGCGTTTTCCTGATTTTGCCACTTTTGCTCCTTCCGATAGCCATTGCTCTGCCAATTTCTATCCGATCAGGAAATAAAGTACCATTTTGTAATCAGCGAACCCAGAAGCGACTTTCCTCATTCAAAATATTGCTTAAATATCCGTTTTAAATTTTTCGAATTTTTTCCAAGGGGTACCCCCATAAAATTGTGGTTTTTCCTGATTTTGACACGTTTGCTCCTTCCGATAGCCATTGCTCTGCCAATTTCTAACCGATCAGGAAATAAAGTACCATTTTGTAATCAGCGAACCCAGAAGCGACTTTCCTCATTCAAAACATTGCTGAAATATCGTTTTTGAATTTTTCCAATTTTTTCCAAGGGGTACCCCCATAAAATTGTGGGTTTTCCGGATTTTGCCACTTTTGCTCCTTCCGATAGCCATTGCTCTGCCAATTTCTATCCGATCAGGAAATAAAGTACCATTTTGTAATCAGCGAACCCAGAAGCAACTTTCCTCATTCAAAACATTGCTTAAATATCGTTTTTAAATTTTTCGAATTTTTTCCAAGGGGTACCCTCATAAAATTGTGGGTTTTCCGGATTTTGCCACTTTTGCTCCTTCCGATGGACAGTGCTCTGCCAATTTCTATCCGATCAGGAAATAAAGTACCATTTTGTAATCAGCGAACCCAGAAACGACTTTCCTCATTTAAAACATTGCTTAAATATCGTTTTTAAATTTTTCGAATTTTTTCCAAGGGGTACCCCCATAAAATTGTGGGTTTTCCTGATTTTGACACTTTTGCTCCTTCCGATAGCCATTGCTCTGCCAATTTCTAACCGATCAGGAAATAAAGTACCATTTTGTAATCAGCGAACCCAGAAGCGACTTTCCTCATTCAAAACATTGCTGAAATATCGTTTTTGAATTTTTCCAATTTTTTCCAAGGGGTACCCCCATAAAATTGTGGGTTTTCCGGATTTTGCCACTTTTGCTCCTTCCGATAGCCATTGCTCTGCCAATTTCTATCCGATCAGGAAATAAAGTACCATTTTGTAATCAGCGAACCCAGAAGCGACTTTACTCATTCAAAACATTGCTTAAATATCCTTTTTAAATTTTTCGAATTTTTTCCAAGGGGTACCCTCATAAAAATGTGCGTTTTCCTGATTTTGCCACTTTTGCTCCTTCCGATAGCCATTGCTCTGCCAATTTCTATCCGATCAGGAAATAAAGTACCATTTTGTAATCAGCGAACCCAGAAGCGACTTTCCTCATTCAAAATATTGCTTAAATATCCTTTTTAAATTTTTCGAATTTTTTCCAAGGGGTACCCCCATAAAATTGTGGTTTTTCCTGATTTTGACACTTTTGCTCCTTCCGATGGACAGTGCTCTGCCAATTTCTATCCGATCAGGAAATAAAGTACCATTTTGTAATCAGCGAACCCAGAAGCGACTTTCCTCATTCAAAACATTGCTGAAATATCGTTTTTGAATTTTTCCAATTTTTTCCAAGGCGTACCCCCATAAAATTGTGGGTTTTCCGGATTTTGCCACTTTTGCTCCTTCCGATAGCCATTGCTCTGCCAATTTCTATCCGATCAGGAAATAAAGTACCATTTTGTAATCAGCGAACCCAGAAGCGACTTTACTCATTCAAAACATTGCTTAAATATCCTTTTTAAATTTTTCGAATTTTTTCCAAGGGGTACCCTCATAAAAATGTGCGTTTTCCTGATTTTGCCACTTTTGCTCCTTCCGATAGCCATTGCTCTGCCAATTTCTATCCGATCAGGAAATAAAGTACCATTTTGTAATCAGCGAACCCAGAAACGACTTTCCTCATTCAAAACATTGCTTAAATATCGTTTTTAAATTTTTCGAATTTTTTCCAAGGGGTACCCCCATAAAATTGTGGTTTTTCCTGATTTTGACACTTTTGCTCCTTCCGATGGACAGTGCTCTGCCAATTTCTATCCGATCAGGAAATAAAGTACCATTTTGTAATCAGCGAACCCAGAAACGACTTTCCTCATTTAAAACATTGCTTAAATATCCTTTTTAAATTTTTCGAATTTTTTCCAAGGGGTACCCCCATAAAATTGTGGTTTTTCCTGATTTTGACACTTTTGCTCCTTCCGATGGACAGTGCTCTGCCAATTTCTATCCGATCAGGAAATAAAGTACCATTTTGTAATCAGCGAACCCAGAAACGACTTTCCTCATTCAAAACATTGCTTAAATATCCTTTTTAAATTTTTCGAATTTTTTCCAAGGGGTACCCCCATAAAATTGTGGGTTTTCCGGATTTTGCCACTTTAGCTCCTTCCGATGGACAGTGCTCTGCCAATTACTATCCGATCAGGAAATAAAGTACCATTTTGTAATCAGCGAACCCAGAAACGACTTTCCTCATTTAAAACATTGCTTAAATATCCTTTTTAAATTTTTCGAATTTTTTCCAAAACATAAAATTGTGGTTTTTCCTGATTTTGACACTTTTGCTCCTTCCGATAGCCATTGCTCTGCCAATTTCTAACCGATCAGGAAATAAAGTACCATTTTGTAATCAGCGAACCCAGAAGCGACTTTCCTCATTCAAAACATTGCTGAAATATCGTTTTTGAATTTTTCCAATTTTTTCCAAGGGGTACCCCCATAAAATTGTGGGTTTTCCGGATTTTGCCACTTTTGCTCCTTCCGATAGCCATTGCTCTGCCAATTACTATCCGATCAGGAAATAAAGTACCATTTTGTAATCAGCGAACCCAGAAAAGACTTTCCTCATTCAAAACATTGCTTAAATATCGTTTTTAAATTTTTCGAATTTTTTCCAAGGGGTACCCCCATAAAATTGTGGTTTTTCCTGATTTTGACACTTTTGCTCCTTCCGATGGACAGTGCTCTGCCAATTTCTATCCGATCAGGAAATAAAGTACCATTTTGTAATCAGCGAACCCAGAAACGACTTTCCTCATTCAAAACATTGCTTAAATATCCTTTTTAAATTTTTCGAATTTTTTCCAAGGGGTACCCCCATAAAATTGTGGGTTTTCCGGATTTTGACACTTTTGCTCCTTCCGATGGACAGTGCTCTGCCAATTACTATCCGATCAGGAAATAAAGTACCATTTTGTAATCAGCGAACCCAGAAACGACTTTCCTCATTTAAAACATTGCTTAAATATCGTTTTTAAATTTTTCGAATTTTTTCCAAGGGGTACCCCCATAAAATTGTGGGTTTTCCGGATTTTGCCACTTTTGCTCCTTCCGATGGCCAGTGCTCTGCCTATTTCTATCCGATCAGGAAATAAAGTACCATTTTGTAATCAGCGAACCCAGAAGCGACTTTCCTCATTCAAAACATTGCTGAAATATCGTTTTTGAATTTTTCCAATTTTTTCCAAGGGGTACCCCCATAAAATTGTGGGTTTTCCGGATTTTGCCACTTTTGCTCCTTCCGATGGCCAGTGCTCTGCCTATTTCTAACCGATCAGGAAATAAAGTACCATTTTGTAATCAGCGAACCCAGAAGCGACTTTCCTCATTCAAAATATTGCTTAAATATCCTTTTTAAATTTTTCGAATTTTTTCCAAGGGGTACCCCCATAAAATTGTGGTTTTTCCTGATTTTGACACTTTTGCTCCTTCCGATAGCCATTGCTCTGCCAATTTCTAACCGATCAGGAAATAAAGTACCATTTTGTAATCAGCGAACCCAGAAGCGACTTTCCTCATTCAAAACATTGCTGAAATATCGTTTTTGAATTTTTCCAATTTTTTCCAAGGGGTACCCCCATAAAATTGTGGGTTTTCCGGATTTTGCCACTTTTGCTCCTTCCGATAGCCATTGCTCTGCCAATTTCTATCCGATCAGGAAATAAAGTACCATTTTGTAATCAGCGAACCCAGAAGCGACTTTCCTCATTCAAAACATTGCTTAAATATCGTTTTTAAATTATTCGAATTTTTTGCAAGGGGTACCCCCATAAAATTGTGGGTTTTCCGGATTTTGCCACTTTTGCTCCTTCCCATGGCCAGTGCTCTGCCAATTTCTATCCGATCAGGAAATAAAGTACCATTTTGTAATCAGCGAACCCAGAAACGACTTTCCTCATTCAAAACATTGCTGAAATATCGTTTTTAAATTTTTCGAATTTTTTCCAAGGGGTACCCCCATAAAATTGTGGTTTTTCCTGATTTTGACACTTTTGCTCCTTCCGATAGCCATTGCTCTGCCAATTTCTAACCGATCAGGAAATAAAGTACCATTTTGTAATCAGCGAACCCAGAAGCGACTTTCCTCATTCAAAACATTGCTGAAATATCGTTTTTGAATTTTTCCAATTTTTTCCAAGGCGTACCCCCATAAAATTGTGGGTTTTCCGGATTTTGCCACTTTTGCTCCTTCCGATAGCCATTGCTCTGCCAATTTCTATCCGATCAGGAAATAAAGTACCATTTTGTAATCAGCGAACCCAGAAGCGACTTTACTCATTCAAAACATTGCTTAAATATCCTTTTTAAATTTTTCGAATTTTTTCCAAGGGGTACCCTCATAAAAATGTGCGTTTTCCTGATTTTGCCACTTTTGCTCCTTCCGATAGCCATTGCTCTGCCAATTTCTATCCGATCAGGAAATAAAGTACCATTTTGTAATCAGCGAACCCAGAAGCGACTTTCCTCATTCAAAATATTGCTTAAATATCCTTTTTAAATTTTTCGAATTTTTTCCAAGGGGTACCCCCATAAAATTGTGGTTTTTCCTGATTTTGACACTTTTGCTCCTTCCGATAGCCATTGCTCTGCCAATTTCTAACCGATCAGGAAATAAAGTACCATTTTGTAATCAGCGAACCCAGAAGCGACTTTCCTCATTCAAAACATTGCTGAAATATCGTTTTTGAATTTTTCCAATTTTTTCCAAGGGGTACCCCCCATAAAATTGTGGGTTTTCCGGATTTTGCCACTTTTGCTCCTTCCGATAGCCATTGCTCTGCCAATTACTATCCGATCAGGAAATAAAGTACCATTTTGTAATCAGCGAACCCAGAAACGACTTTCCTCATTCAAAACATTGCTTAAATATCGTTTTTAAATTTTTCGAATTTTTTCCAAGGGGTACCCCCATAAAATTGTGGTTTTTCCTGATTTTGACACTTTTGCTCCTTCCGATGGACAGTGCTCTGCCAATTTCTATCCGATCAGGAAATAAAGTACCATTTTGTAATCAGCGAACCCAGAAACGACTTTCCTCATTTAAAACATTGCTTAAATATCCTTTTTAAATTTTTCGAATTTTTTCCAAGGGGTACCCCCATAAAATTGTGGTTTTTCCTGATTTTGACACTTTTGCTCCTTCCGATGGACAGTGCTCTGCCAATTTCTATCCGATCAGGAAATAAAGTACCATTTTGTAATCAGCGAACCCAGAAACGACTTTCCTCATTCAAAACATTGCTTAAATATCCTTTTTAAATTTTTCGAATTTTTTCCAAGGGGTACCCCCATAAAATTGTGGGTTTTCCGGATTTTGCCACTTTAGCTCCTTCCGATGGACAGTGCTCTGCCAATTACTATCCGATCAGGAAATAAAGTACCATTTTGTAATCAGCGAACCCAGAAACGACTTTCCTCATTTAAAACATTGCTTAAATATCCTTTTTAAATTTTTCGAATTTTTTCCAAGGGGTACCCCCATAAAATTGTGGTTTTTCCTGATTTTGACACTTTTGCTCCTTCCGATAGCCATTGCTCTGCCAATTTCTAACCGATCAGGAAATAAAGTACCATTTTGTAATCAGCGAACCCAGAAGCGACTTTCCTCATTCAAAACATTGCTGAAATATCGTTTTTGAATTTTTCCAATTTTTTCCAAGGGGTACCCCCATAAAATTGTGGGTTTTCCGGATTTTGCCACTTTTGCTCCTTCCGATAGCCATTGCTCTGCCAATTACTATCCGATCAGGAAATAAAGTACCATTTTGTAATCAGCGAACCCAGAAAAGACTTTCCTCATTCAAAACATTGCTTAAATATCGTTTTTAAATTTTTCGAATTTTTTCCAAGGGGTACCCCCATAAAATTGTGGTTTTTCCTGATTTTGACACTTTTGCTCCTTCCGATGGACAGTGCTCTGCCAATTTCTATCCGATCAGGAAATAAAGTACCATTTTGTAATCAGCGAACCCAGAAACGACTTTCCTCATTCAAAACATTGCTTAAATATCCTTTTTAAATTTTTCGAATTTTTTCCAAGGGGTACCCCCATAAAATTGTGGGTTTTCCGGATTTTGACACTTTTGCTCCTTCCGATGGACAGTGCTCTGCCAATTTCTATCCGATCAGGAAATAAAGTACCATTTTGTAATCAGCGAACCCAGAAACGACTTTCCTCATTCAAAACATTGCTTAAATATCCTTTTTAAATTTTTCGAATTTTTTCCAAGGGGTACCCCCATAAAATTGTGGGTTTTCCGGATTTTGCCACTTTAGCTCCTTCCGATGGACAGTGCTCTGCCAATTACTATCCGATCAGGAAATAAAGTACCATTTTGTAATCAGCGAACCCAGAAACGACTTTCCTCATTTAAAACATTGCTTAAATATCGTTTTTAAATTTTTCGAATTTTTTCCAAGGGGTACCCCCATAAAATTGTGGGTTTTCCGGATTTTGCCACTTTTGCTCCTTCCGATGGCCAGTGCTCTGCCTATTTCTATCCGATCAGGAAATAAAGTACCATTTTGTAATCAGCGAACCCAGAAGCGACTTTCCTCATTCAAAACATTGCTGAAATATCGTTTTTGAATTTTTCCAATTTTTTCCAAGGGGTACCCCCATAAAATTGTGGGTTTTCCGGATTTTGCCACTTTTGCTCCTTCCGATGGCCAGTGCTCTGCCTATTTCTAACCGATCAGGAAATAAAGTACCATTTTGTAATCAGCGAACCCAGAAGCGACTTTCCTCATTCAAAACATTGCTGAAATATCGTTTTTGAATTTTTCCAATTTTTTCCAAGGGGTACCCCCATAAAATTGTGGGTTTTCCGGATTTTGCCACTTTTGCTCCTTCCGATAGCCATTGCTCTGCCAATTACTATCCGATCAGGAAATAAAGTACCATTTTGTAATCAGCGAACCCAGAAGCGACTTTCCTCATTCAAAACATTGCTTAAATATCGTTTTTGAATTTTTGCAATTTTTTCCAAGGGGTACCCCCATAAAATTTTTGGTTTTCCGGATTTTGCCACTTTTGCTCCTTCCGATAGCCATTGCTCTGCCAATTACTATCCGATCAGGAAATAAAGTACCATTTTGTAATCAGCGAACCCAGAAGCGACTTTCCTCATTCAAAACATTGCTTAAATATCGTTTTTAAATTTTTCGAATTTTTTCCAAGGGGTACCCCCATAAAATTGTGGGTTTTCCGGATTTTGCCACTTTTGCTCCTTCCGATAGCCATTGCTCTCCCAATTTCTATCCGATCAGGAAATAAAGTACCATTTTGTAATCAGCGAACCCAGAAGCGACTTTTCTCATTCAAAACTTTGCTTAAATATCGTTTTTAAATTTTTCGAATTTTTTCCAAGGGGTACCCCCATAAAAGTGTGTGTATAAAATAAAAAAACCTCTTGAAGAGAAAAAATTTATGTAGCAAATACATTATATTTAGGTATGTAAAACTGAACAATAAAAATTATTATGACACATATGTATAATTGTAAATATCTTTATGTTTTATGTTTAATATTAATTATTCTTTTCGTTAACGTGCATTTATCTGTTAGGTACATTTGAATTTAAAAAAATATCTCAGTGGTGATAACGAACCATGACGATTGCAATAATCTGCCATGTGAACAAACACAGTTGTCCCACAATCAATTGGTTCCGCCGAGCAACACATAGCGGCTTATCGCATCTACGGCGTAAACACTTAGTAACTAGGGTAAAGTGTGTAACCCGCATCCATCATCAGTCATTCGCATCCGCATCCACGGCACCCGGCAAGCCAAACAAATGCATCTTGTGCGTGCGGCTGATGCAATTCATCGTGGGGGATTGCAGCATCGTCACTAGTTTCGCAGATTAGTCGCCTCCGGAGGCTACAAACTGGTCAGCAGTAACTGGGTGGTGCTGCTGAAGGAGGCGGTGGTACCATTTGTGATCAGGGCCAGTGGGGCGGGAAGTGTTGAGGCAGTGGCATTCCCGCTAATTGCTCTGTTCGTCTGACAGGCATTTCCAGAATAGGCCAGTGCCACTCCGGCTATCAGAGTCAGCAGGAAGGCGAGTCCCAGGCCTCCGAAGCAGAGCCGTCGCACTTTCTGCCACCAGGGATCCACGGCAAAGGGGAGCAACTCTTCCAGTGTGAGGCCGTAGGAATAACTGGAAAATGGGAAAACAAAATTCTGTGTAACTTAGTTATTCCTTTTAATGAAAGGCGAGGAAAAGCGTTTACTCAGCCGTTGTGTGAATGGGTTCATAATCCCCTGGATCCTTGCGAGCGGACGGCAGGACAATAATGTGCTGTTGCTGCTGATGATGATGTCCTGGCTGTGTAGCTAGCAGTGCTGTTTTCTCATTGCAGGACATGTTTGCCTTGTTAAATACAGGGTATTCTGAGAGTGTATAGTTGGCTGAGCTTCACAGGAAAAAAGGTTTTCCTATCAAAAAATATGTTAAGAGACTATAAAATACATAACTAATTTTTGTTGAAAGTAAATATACTTCTTTTCACAAGATATGATTTACAAACATTACAAAACTTGATTCTTTACTATCTTTATTTCTCTGTCACGAATTCTAGTGAAAATTTTTAAAAAAATGTATTAAAAAATGTAATGTGTATAAAATGCATTAGAGGGTGTCATAATGTTTGGAATCTAACAGATTTTTCGTTGGTTGCCACTTGGTTAACTCCTCGTGGGACTGCAAACACTTCAAAGTACCGAGTGCAATACGCCGGGAACTGCTCCGTGGAGAACAACTGACGGACAACTGGTGACTGGCTCTTGTTTTGTCGCAACTTTAATTAGCTTGCAGCTAGGGTTGCTCCATCGCTTAATGGCTTTATAGTCTTTGTGTTCGGATTCCTGTAAACAACTTTATCTCTCCGGGTTCTGTCGTTTTTGTCTCTTCTCACAGCTTCCTTATCTAGAGCTTTTTTTTGGGGCATTACATAAGAAACGATCGTCCCCCAGTTTCCCATAGCGATAAGAAATTGTTCAACGAAATGATATTCGTGCATATCATTTCGTTGAACAATTTCTTATAAAAAAAAATGTTTTAAATATAAAATATATGCGGAAAAATGGTGCTTTCGGTTTGCTGGAATCTCACCGTCATTTCCGCATTGGACTCGTAGCTTTTTTCAGTCTTTTTTACCTTTATTTATCCTCGCCTTGAATTAAAAAATGAGGGTAAGATGGGCATGAATAAATAGCAATGGGCCAATATCAATCTTTCCAAATGGATTCAGCATTTATGTTGCCATGTTTTTGGGGCCATTAACCATTAAAAACCCATTAAAAAAAATTAAGTCGGTTTGTTTAATGTGTAGTTTATTGGTTTTCATTTTGGTAAACATGCATATGAATACAAATAAGTATACGTCGTATGCAGCACTGCTGAAAGTTGCCAGTAACTCTAGGCCCTAGGCTCTATTAATTTTTGGCTAAATCATCAAGCTTTCTTCATTCTATCTTCTCCCGCTGCTGGTGTAGGCTTAGGGCTCGAGAATGATCTCATAGTGAGTATTTTTAATATATATTCAAATGTGTAGATTTCGTTAGGGTAATTTCTTATAACGTACTGAGAGTGAGAAAAGTTTTGGTTAATGTGTGACGGTTAGATCTAGATCCACTCCAAGCATATGCTATACAAACTACATATGTATGTGGTATTCGATCTATTCGATTATTCGTATAATTCTAGATTTGGATACTTTTAGACTGTTTGTTCTGGATGCACAAGTTATACGTTTGGTTAAAATCACATTTATAAGTATATATGTAGGTAAAAATGCAGGTATAATTTTAATTCGAAAATACACGATAACAAATAACAAATGATTAATATTGTACAATACACATACATATTAATTGTTTGGTTTTCGCATCAAAACATACAGATTCTCGAATCCTATTAGCTAGCGTACATCTATGGAATGGATTTTGAAATTTGAATAAGGTGTTGACAATGAACAGAAAGGAAATATTGAAAAATACGGAAACTATGGAAATTAAAAAAAAAAAATTAACAGAACCATTAAACCGTTTGCCAAAGTCTGCTAACCTCTCTATCCAGATACTCGTCCTACTCAAAGTTCTTTAGAAGTACCTACATCCTACGTCGGAAGCACTTTAATCGTTTTATTTGCCTTTGCCATTTAAGATAATCGTCTATAGTTAATTCTCTGTATGTCTGCAATCGCATATATATATCGTAACTGTTTATCCTTTGCGTCATATTGTTCGGCACTTCTATTTCAATCATTATTCGCCATATCCCTACGTTTCTGTCTACTATATTGATATCCTCGCCACGGATATATGGCCACAATCTTACCCTGACCCCTGGTCTGTTAACTGCCGTAATGTTTTCTTCCTTTTTTTGTTTTGGATCTACAAACCCTTGTAGAATTTACATTTTACTTGTAGACTATATATGACATCTTCAGGTTGAAAATTGGAAATGAAAAGGCACTAATTGAAATAAATTTAAAAAGAAATTTAATTAAAATATCTAGCAGTAAACATTGACAATATAACTTAATACATTATTCATCCGTGGTTTGTATATTTATTTATTTGTTTCATAGTTCGTATATATATATGTATGCGGTAATTAATTATCAATTACGTCTAAATTTGGCGCAGTTTTCTCATCAAGTTCCCCGTACAGTTGTGTGACCCCAAATACATGTATATTACAAATTTATGCATGTGGCTATAAATATCATTAGGTTCTTGCACTCCCAAAATTAATTTTCTAGGATCTAGAATTTCGCTATATGAAAAATAGTACAACACTATACAAAAAATATGTACCTGCTCATTACATTTTGATTACAATCAATTTTAGTTACTTTCGCATTCATTTAATGTATTTGTTATTTGGTTTTTGTCTGTTCTTTTTTTGGTGTTTGCCTTAATATCAAGTAGTTTATTTACTCCGATTTCGATCTTGATTCCCTGCCAGCGACACAAGCAAAGTGAAAGTCTTTTTTAAGTAAATTGATTAGTGCTCTCAAGTTCGAGTAGTGGTCTTTCTTGCTAGTCTCTAGGTAAGTAGTGCCGCCATTTGCTCTATTTGGTCAAAGTTAGTGGAAAATGCCGTAACTAGTGGATTGGATTTGTGTCGATAGTGAAAGTGACTAGACTAGAACTAGTTGCAGTGGAGGCTCCTATTTGGTAGAGAGTAGTTACTTGTTATTTGTAGCATTAGATGGCTAAGTAGCGGTTACGACTCTTCTTGGCTAAAAAGTTTGGACTCTTCTAAAACTTACACATGTATTAAATTAACAATGTTTTTCGGCAGATGGAGAGACATTTATCGAATTCGAAAAGAAACTTAAGCTCCCCATAGAGTTTTCCTTGTGGGTGGATTAAGTACAGCTTTAACAAACAACAACAATGACTTAAGTTGTACACAGAATGACATAATAAATATAATCGTATTTAATAATAAAATTAAGTATATATGGCATAACAATGAATGATATCTCGTTTACAATTACAAGATTGCTGAGCCGTGGCAGCCTTTCTGTATTTACAATTCATAATACGAATAAAGACAATAATAATCGGAAAATATTTTGGTTTTTTCTATATATATAAGCCTGACTTAAACCTAGTTAAACATTACAATTTTACTTTTAGTATTAACATAAATTTTACATAATAAATATATTTGTGTATATAACCGCCGAGCGCCCATATACACCATTAGTTTACATATAAAAATTGCTTCCTGCGGCATCTCATTTCTCATTTGCGGCCAGTTAGCCAGTTTTGCCAAAAACGTGTTCCAACTTTTATTGATACGATACTTTGCTGAACATTGAACGCCAATGCAAGTAACAAAGCCAACGCCAAAGTGAAAGCAATGCGGTTTGTTGAGCTCCTTAGATCTGGATGACATCGTAGGCCTCCAGTGTGCAGATGACCACGTAGGAGACCCAAAGGAATACCAGGATGCCAGCGCTGACATACTTGCTGACCTTGGGACCACCTAGCTCGGCACCGATGCCCTTGGTCCAGCGCCGAACCATGATCAGCAGGATGGCAATTAAAGCCTCGCCGCAGAACAGCGCCACAGCAAAGCCAATCCTGAAATGAATTTTTTGTTGGTATCAAAATGGAATTATCAGAGCCAGGAGGTACTCACGTTCCCGGTTCGACGTTGAAGGTTTTGCCTTGGGAGCTGTGGTAAACAGCAGCGATGGTCCAAGCCAGGCCGATGCCGAGGAATACGTTAACCGCATTGCTGCCCGTGACGTTGCCGATGCAGTTGTCGGCCCCCTCATCGTGCTTGGCCGCTATCATGCTCGCAAAAGTGTCTGCAAAAATGAAATTTCAGACACATCGGCTATCAGATGTAAGCTCTGTCGGGCTTAATTGATATCTAACCTGGTATACTGGTGCCCAGAGCAACGAACAGGATGGCGGTTACCGAGTCCTTGATGTTCAGAGCACAGCCGAAATACGAAGCGGCATCTCCAATGATGGCGGTGATGACGCCAATGACGAATATCGATACCACAAAGGTCACATAGCCGCCGCAAATATCTACGGGTTGGTTACAGTTAGGTATCAGATGCAGAAAAGGATACCCGCAGGATCCCAAAGGCTGGACGCTTACCTGTGGGCGGCACAAATGCAAAGAGCACCTTCCAAAAGAGGCAGACGAAGTGGCTTATGTAGCTGAAGCAGCTGGGCACCTCCTCCTCTACCTCATCATCGTTATCGAACTCGGATTCATCGGCTGGAAAATTGAATGAATTGTGTTTTTAATAAAAATAGGGTTTCTGGGGAATGTTTTCTTACATGGTAGAACAGTGAGGGCATCTTTGAACTGCTCCTTCCAGGAGGAAGTGCCAAGAACTGCCGAAACGTTAGCCTTGGCCACCAGTTTGTCCACCGTAGCCTGTTTCGAAGATATGATAAAATCTGTCAGAATAATTCCCAGAACGCTAAACTATCACTTTCAGTTTGCTGAAACTTTTTTAGCGAGATTAATCCAAATACCCACTCACGACAGTCCCAGAGCGCACATTACGTATACGCCACCGAGTGAAGATAAAGACCCGTCCATAAAACGCACACGGACACAAGGTAAACAGAGCACTCAACATGTCATTTGGAGATTTGCACACAATTAGGTGCTTATTTGCCATGCACCTGAGCGGTAAATGGTAACTCGATCTGGCGACTGGATAACTGGCACACCCCTGGCCCATCCCTAACCCAAACCCAAGGATCCTTCCCAAAGGGGAAATCATTACGGGTGTGACTGTCTCTCGCTTTGTCCTGGCCATGTAAATGGGCTGAGGGATTTGGACACCCTGCCAGAGTGGTTGGCGAGTGAATTGAATTGCTTTTCATTTGCATTGTGCTTTGAGCGTGGAGTCCTCCACTCCGGTCCTTTGACCCTCCACCCCCAGGAAACCCTAGATACTCACCTTAAATTCCTGGCTCTCGCGAATGCGCACATAAGCGGTGGTCAGCTCTCCGTTCCGGGGCTTGCTCAGCAACAGGATGCGATCCAGTTCGGTGAGGTCCTGCGGGGACTTCTTCTCAACTTCCTCGATTTTGGCTGCCAATTCGTCGTCTAGGCCGGGGTAAACGGAAAATTAGATATTACTGATTCAGATGGGGGCTGAGTTAGATGTCACTGTACTGCATGCAGCCACAACCCCACAAAAGAGTAATAGTATCTTATGATTACGTGACACGAGGACAACTATTGATAGACACAAAGAAGTATATAGGGTGTGATACATAAGGTACAGATAGATGGTGAAGAATAGACCAAGAAAAATAGAGGCTGAAGCGGAGGTTTCGCACTTAAATAAATAAACACACACGCATACGCTCGCAATTAGTTGGAAACTAATTAAAAGCATATGGTGGGCAGGGGATGCGGGCTTTAATTAAAAAAAAGACAATATATATAGTCAAGAGGAAGGAAGCCAACCGAGGGGGGAGTAATTGTAAAAACACAAATCGAAACTCATTGGAAGGCCTTCAGTAAAGGCCAAATTGGATTCCTTGTGCGCTTTGTCTGTTGGCGTTTCAATGAGCTTGCAAAACATTTATGCTAAATTGCCATTAGGATGCAATTGAGCGGAAAATGAAAATTGATAAACTGCATGTTGGGCAGGCTGGGAGGGTAAGGACAGAGCACAGATTGAAAGATTGACAGATTGAGAGAACCAGGCATGCATAAGGTCACAGATTTATATAAAAAGGTCCCCCAGATATTGATGACTCACGAGTGGGATCTCCAGTGTGTTCGTGTTTTTCTATAGACACATCGACAATCGATAATCGACAACATGACAAGTACGGAGGATGATACAGTGATGGTGGTGGTGGGGTAGAGTTCAATAGTTAAATCGTAGTTAAATGTTTTTAATCATGTTGGATATTGCTTCAACAATCACTTTCTAAATATTCAGTTAACGAATATGCGATGGCGTTTCAACAGTTTTTAATTGGGGTAAGCCGGGCATAGTTTAATCGATCTTGATTTTGTTTTCTCAGGATAACAGCACACGCACACACAGAACAGCAAAATAACACATATCGACATGTACTTTAATCAGAATCTTGAATCTTTAATAAGCTCTCTTAACTCTAACAACACACAGATACGAATAAACATTAGAAAACTGGACAAAAACAAACAAAATGCTCAAGATGTATCAAGCATTGGGTACGCAGCCTTACGTGTGTGATCAAACGAGTAGTATTACTTACAGAGGCGTTTTTGAGTGGTGATTTACCGATATATATCGATCGATACCGTGCGTGTTCAGATCGGGTTCGAGCAGCGGTTTTCACAACAAGGTGAGAGGAGCGAGGAGCGGGCACAAGCGCGTAATACAATGTCCGCCGAGCATAGAGATTAACCATTAACCAAAAGGATTACCAAATAACTGTGTCCCTGTGACTAATTTTATTTTTAATTGAAGACGAAGCCCGTAAGGAGTCTGCGTGCTTGCTAAGTGTTCATATTCATATATCGATTACTTTACAGGAAGCTTGAAGCTTGCATTTATCAAGTGCGTGGCTGCTGCGTCGAAAAAAGCGCAATTGTTCGGGTTTAATGCAAATGCTGACACAGATCCAGATGCAAATGCACTTAAACACTCACAGATACACACATAGCTACAGATACGCTTGCACACGAAGATACAAAGACACAGATACGAAGATACGCTAACGTGGATTATGTATACGAAGTGTGGGTTAATGACCAAAACAATTAATTAAAAACTAAAAAATGTGAAAATGTAAACGGGCAGTCTTTTTTTGCACACATTTTTCTTTTGTCTTTTAAAATTTGTTTTTTTGTTGCATATTCACTTTTAACTGAACACTTGAAGTTGTTGATCGATATATGGGGATAGAATGAGGTTTACATACCAAAAAATCGATTGAAAAATGATTCCTTGTTAATGTCATCTGCGTGAGGAGAATTGTACATGTATCGTTTGGCGTTTACGGAGGTTCGAGTGGTACGATTGGTTCGATTAATTTGATTATTTCGATTGGATTAGATAAACAATTGTATGAGCAATGTCTAGGTTAGTCACAAGCAAGTGTAGCGATGGAGGGGATGTTTATATTTGGATTCTGAGTGGTGCCAGTGGAAGTGGTTCAAGGATGGGGATTTTCAGATGGGTTTACACTGTTCGCTAGTCGATACATCATTCCACATTGGGGGATGTGAGCTGGGAGTTATGCTAACATCGGTGATTTATCAAAACATAAGAATCAAGACACATAATAAACTTATCTTGCCCTTTGCCGAATCACAACTCAAAACAAATATTTACAAATATTTAAGTAAAGGGTACTAGGATACAAGGACTAGAAACTAGGAGGGAGGTTGGAAACACATACTAAACACCATAAACACAATATACGCAACTAAATTGGGGCTATTGTTTATTCTCTTGGGTACCCAAACAAAAAAGGAAAACGTATAAAATGAATTTGCACTTTTTTTCCCGCAATTTCCGCACTTGCTGAGAGAAAGAAAGGAGCCCAAAATAGATTCTGGGCTTGGCAACAGATCCTGCTGCAACTTAAGAAACCGAAACCCGATTTTTCGCGCTTTCCCCCCATTTTCCGTTTGCGCTTTCGTGTTCAATTAAAATAAAATTAATTAATGCACAATTCAAGGCTTACAGTAGTGAGTGGAATCTAGAAGCATAAAGAACACAAATTAAAAGACCAAAAGTATAAAAGTAACCCATGAGTCGAAAGGATGCGAAAAGACATACGAAATATCAGGTAAAAATTTGTTCAAGTTTTCAATTTAAATGGGAATTTTTCCATTTACAAAGTTTCATGTTTGGCTGTTGTTCGGCTTTTCCACCTGTTTTTTTTATTTAAACATTTTTAGGGTCGAAGCGAGGAAGTCGAAAAGAAAAGGTTTCCGTGGGAAAAGTTTGGGAGGGGATGGAAGGTTGGAAAATAGAGAGGGAGGGTGAGGTTGCTGCCTGGTCAGTGTTGGTGGTGGTCCGTGGTGTCCAAAAAACTTGTGCCATCTTTGGTGCACTTCTAGCTTGGCTTTCTATCTGTTCTTTTTTTACATTATTTGGTTAGCATTGTCAGGGCGGAGGTGGACGGGTTTCGGGGTTTCGGGTGAGGACTCTTTGGGTATTTTGGGAGCAGAAGACTTTGGTGCATTCGGATCAAAGCTTACCTGGAGCCAGCCGTGGTTCCCCGATGTGCACCTTGAAGCTGACATCCTTCTCGTAGCTGCTCTCCTCCAGAATAAGGATTTCGATGACTTTCCTGCAATGGATTAGGGCACAGGGATTAGCTCTCAGCCAAGCCAATAAATGGAGTGTAAAGAGGTATGTGATGTGAGGTGTTGGGTGGGAAATGGTAGGTGTGGTGCAGAGTGTTATCGAGTGCACATAAGCCAAGATCCTTGGGCACTTTGATTAATGCTCTTGCCTTGGCTAAATGGCCACAATCTTGACACTCGAAACAGAGCTCCGAATTTATTAGGCAGCATTAAGTGCGCAGCACTGTCCCCCTTCCATTTGGTAAATACAAAAAATTACGTATACGCCCGGTATGTGTGGGAACGACATAAATATTCGCATTATTCATGTGTAAGGAGGGAAAACGAAATAGCGTTTGTAGCACAGTATACATTGCATAAAAGGAAACCACTGACAGAGTATCTATTTAGATAGCTTAGATGTGCGACTGTAAAGCCCAAATATTTCAACTGATTTCTATCAACAAACATGTCTTGGTTTTATGGCTTGGATTTCAGTCAACAATTTACTTCTACTATAATGCCGCGTGAATCAATTTATAATTGCTTCTGAGAAATTGCTATTTTTAGTCGTAAATATCGACAATTTGTTTGCCTGCCGAGTCGAGTCGACTCGAAAGACTAGCAAACATTTATTTGGCGATAGCGATAAGTTCAAGTGTCCAAGCACAAGGGCGAACTTTAAGATTTGTGTGTATTCAACAGTTGCAATTTTGCGCCACGGGCGATTTCTTAGCTCTGCTTTCATTTGGCCACTTTTCCTTTGGCCAAGTGCAAACCAAGGTCGTCAGCCGCCCGTCGGCTCCCGGCCCCCTCGCTGGGCAACTCAACTTTAACCTTTTTCGCTCTGCGGAGTGGTGGTTGGCTTGGCCTGGCAGCTGCTTTTCTTCCATTTCAATGCCTTTGCATTTCTCAGCTGGATATTAAAAACGGAGGAAAACCGCCCGGCGAAACCGTCACCTGTTTATGACCCGGATTTTATGGGTCAAAATAAATGCGAAATGCGGTGCCCGCCGCGACTCTTTCGCGACCGTCTTTTCCATTAACCAGTAACCCATTCACGTGCCGTCGTCAGATTTTCCAGCCTGATTACGTGATGGTCATTGCCTTTCCCGTAACTCCGTAATTCCGTAATTCATTGGAATTCATTGGAAATCTAAGGAAGGGGGTTCTCGGGGCACCTCGGCAACAAGTCCGGGCCTCACGTGCCCGGCAGTTCGCGGCCAAAGCCAAGCCAATAAATCTATAAAGTTTGTCGCTGGCCATCGTAAATACGGAAAGTAAAAGCCTGCGCCGGACTAAGGGAATCGGATGGCGCATTAGATTGGATGAGATTTATGGAATCTACACGTCTAGCCTTATCGTATCTTATCGCTGCCAAATCGAACTGAATCTGAGTCGATAGGCCGTGCTGGCCAAGTGGCGGAGATACCCCGCCCTGTTAGTCTTCAGCAAAATGTCCCGCGGACCAAACGCAGCTCTCGTCGTTGTCCTTTTGCTGGCCAGCTCCTGCTGGTCGGCCCCGGAGTGCGGTCGCAGTGCAGAAGAGTGCCACGAGCGCAGGATGCATCCGGATCTGCCAGAGCCGGAGCCGGTCTCCGGCCGAAAGATGCGTGTGGTCGAGGGCGAGGATACCAATGCCTATTGGCGGCAGCAGGGCATTGATTTCGTGCAGCAGAAGCTTTCCGCCGAGCCCAACAAGCGCCAGGCCAAGAACGTGATCCTTTTCCTGGGCGACGGCATGGGCGTGACCACCACCTCGGCCTCGCGAAACCTTCTGGGCGGTGAGGAGAAGTCCCTCTCCTTTGAGAACTTCCCCTACACGGGCCTCTCGAAGACCTACTCTGTGGATAAGATCGTTCCGGACTCGGCCTGCACGGCCACGGCTTACTTGTGCGGAGTGAAAGGTCAGGAGGGCACCATCGGTGTTAACGGAAGGGTGCCGCGCACCGACTGCACCGTCATGCTGGACGAGAGCACCCACGTGGACTCCATTGCCAAGTGGGCGATGGATGCAGGCAAGTGGGCTGGTCTGGTGACCACCACCCGCGTGACGCACGCTTCGCCCTCCGGGGTTTACGCCCACATCGCGGAACGGGACTGGGAAAACGACGCGGAGGTGGCCGGCGACTGCGGAGCCGACTCCGGCATCCGGGATATTGCCTACCAGCTGGCGCGCGGAGAGGTGGGCAGCAAACTGAAGGTGATCATGGGCGGAGGACGCAAGCACTTCGTGTCTGCCAGCCTAGCGTCCTGGGGAAAGCGGAACGACGGCCTCGACCTCATCGAGGAGTTCCAGTTGGACAGCGCAAGGAATGCCTACGTCACCACCCTGGATGAACTGAATGCCGTTAATCTGGCAGAGACAGACCGCCTGTTGGGGCTCTTCAACGAGGATCACCTGCAGTACCGCATGGAGACCACCGAGAACAGCGAGCAGCCCACTCTGGAGCAGATGACCCGCAAGGCCATCGAGTACATGAGCCAGAGCGAGAATGGCTATTTCCTGTTCATCGAGGGAGGACGCATCGACCAGGCCCACCACATCAACCAGGCGAGGATGGCGCTGAACGAGACTATTGAGTTCTCCAAGGCCATTGCCGCCGCCCAGGAGTTGACCAGCGAGGACGACACCCTGTTGGTGGTCACCGCGGATCACTCTCATGTGTTTACATACGCGGGATACGGGGTAAGTAGTTCAGAGAAGCTAGACCAATTACGCAATTTAACGTATTTGCTTATATTTTCAGTACCGTGGCGAGGACATTTTCGGGAAGGCTCCTGTGACCGGACATGACGGTCAGCCCTACATGGTTCTGAGCTATGCCAACGGACCCAGCTACGAGAACTTCTACGATACCGTGACCAAGGAGCGCAAGGATCCCACCACGGTGGTTAAGGGAGAGCACAACGACGAGTTCCCATCCGGAGTGCCCATTGATATGGACTCGCATGGCGGCGATGATGTACCAGTCTTCGCCCTGGGTCCCTGGTCGCATCTGTTTACGGGAGTCTACGAGCAGAGCACCATCCCCCACCTCATGGCCTACGCATCCTGCCTGGGCGATGGACACACTATGTGCAGCCCTTAAGGAAGTCCCAAGAGATTATTGTAACTAAATAATGGAAATAAAAACGATCTAAATACATCCCTAAGATTGTGTTTTCATTCTCCTCAGAATTAAGTACCCATGAAGAGCCCACGCTGATAACCTGCCTGATATTAATTTCTGTTGATCCAAAAGGTTTGTTTTTTTAGGGGAACACCAACCGATTAGGCGGATTAAGTGGAGCTTTGGACTTAATCGATTTTACAACTCTCCACTTGATGTATCTTATCGCGACCCAATCGAGACCCCACCGAACCGTCGATACAAAGTGCCCAGAATTTCGAAACTGAAGTCAGTCTTCAGCAACATGTCCCGCGGTCTAAACGCAATCCTCATCGTTACCTTTGTGCTGGCCGGCTCCTGTTGGTCGGCACCGGAGTGCGGTCCGAATCCCGAGCAGTGCCGGGAGCACAGGATGCACCCGGATTTGCCGGAGCCCAAGGGCAGGACGTCGCGCGTGATCGAGGGCGAGGACACAAACGCCTACTGGCAGGATCAGGGCAAGAAGTTCGTCCAGGAGAAACTGGCTTCTGAGCAGAACAAGCGGCAGGCCAAGAACGTGATTATGTTCCTGGGCGACGGCATGGGTGTGACCACCACCTCCTCGGCCCGGAATGTGCTGGGTGGCGAGGAGAAGTCCCTCTCCTTCGACGGCTTCCCCTACTCCGGATTCTCCAAGACCTACTCCGTGAACAAAATCGTCCCGGACTCGGCCTGCACGGCCACGGCCTATTTATGCGGAGTGAAGGCCCAGCAGGGAACCATCGGCGTGAACGGCCAGGTGCCCCGCTCGGACTGCAACACCATGATGGACGAGAACAACCATGTCGACTCCATCGCGAAGTGGGCCATGGATGCCGGCAAATGGGCGGGTCTGGTGACCACCACCCGCGTGACGCACGCCTCACCCGCCGGCGTCTACGCCCATACCTCGGAGCGTGACTGGGAAGGCACCTCGGACATGGGCGATCGCTGCCAATCGGACACCGTCTATAAGGACATCGCCTACCAGCTCTCCCGCGGCAAGGTGGGCAGCAAGCTCCGAGTGATCATGGGCGGAGGACGCAAGCACTTCACCGGACGCAGCGACGGCCTCGACCTCATCGAAGAGTTTAAGTCGCAGAGCGACAAGAATGCGTATGTGTCCAACCTGGACGAGCTGAATGCCGTGGACATGACCAAGACGGACCGTCTCATGGGACTCTTCCACGATGACCATCTGAAGTACCGCCTGGAGAACAGCTTCGACAGCCAGCAGCCCACCCTGGAGCAGATGACCCGGAAGGCCATCGAGTACATGAGCCAGAGCGAGAATGGATACTTCCTGTTCATCGAGGGCGGGCGCATCGACCACGCCCACCATTACAATCAGGCTCGGCAAGCTCTGAACGAGACGGCTGAGTTCTCCAATGCCATTGCCGCTGCCAAGGAGCTGACCAGCGAGGAGGACACTCTGATAGTGGTCACAGCGGATCATTCGCACGTGTTCACCTACGCAGGATATGCGGTGAGTGACTGTCTATTTTCCTTTGGAATTTTACCAAAAATCCTAAGGGTTTTTCCAGCTCTAAAGTTCAGAAAAATTAGTAATTATTTTACGACCCGTTCTTCAAACAAGCTCGAATAGGTTTTTTATCAGTGGGTGGTACTTCTTACTTTCAAGTAGACACTTCATAGGCCACGTTTGGGGAATGTACAGGACCACCCAGTTTATATTCCCTTAATCACTAATGCACTTAATCGTCAGATAAAAACGAGAATACTTAGAGATAAAGCAATCTTCAGATTAGGGCCTCAAAAGCACTCTTACATCGCTGGGCTAACAAAATAATAGAACCGGAATGTTTTTCTCAAGAATTCATAAGAACGTAAGGAAACTATCAACTCATATTATTTCTATACGTTACTGCCCTTTGGGTTTAAGTGTTACTGATACTGATCCCTTATTTTCCATCCTCTCATTTCAGTACCGCGGTGAGGATGTCTTTGGCATGGCCCCGGAGTCTGGCGAAGATGGCCTGCCTTACACCATCCTGAGCTACTCGAACGGACCCAGCTACTCCCACTTCTACGACACGAACGAGAAGCTGCGCAAGGATCCCAGCACAGTGGTGAAGGAGGACCGTGACTCGGAATATCCCTCGGGAGTGCCCATGGGAAACGATTCCCACGGGGGAGACGATGTGCCGGTCTACGCCGTGGGTCCCTGGTCGCACCTCTTCACCGGGGTGTACGAGCAGAACACCATTCCCTTCATGATGGCCTACGCCTCCTGCGTGGGCGAGGGCCTCACCATGTGCAGCACGTAGGATGGCCTCGAGGGCAGCCGGTCTGGAGGCAGGACTCCTCCCTGCCGTGCCATGCCGCTCGGCCATAACAATTAAGTTTCGAAGCTCATTAAATCCGGCCAAGAAGCAAGCGGCATTTGCATTCGCCTGCACTTGAGTTTATTATGCGAACGCAAACTGCAAATTGAATTAAAGAGACGACTTTCCAGGGAAATTCTTAACTGGGTTGCACTTCCCTGTCCCATGCCCTTTTCCCCTTGCTCCTTGCAGGGGGCTTCTCATCATCGCCCTCGTAATTCACAGTTTGAAACTCATCAGGGCTTTGATGTGAGAGTTGCTCCTTGCCCCTTGACTTTTGTTAACTTGTTCGCTTCCCTTGCGTGCGCGCGCCAGAAACTTTGGGTTTTCGGGGCGCAGGGTGTCCTTGGAGGAGTGCGCCTGGCAAGGAGTGAGCCTCACAGGAGAAGTGTGGAAATTTGCAAATTGCCACGTTTTGGCTCGTGCGGTGGAGCCATTAAAGATATTAGAAAGCAGACTCCGTGTAGTGCCAGGTTAGTAATTGCATATTTGCTATCAAATTTTTGCATATGCGATCGGAGGGCAATTAAGACAATTACTTGACATGCGTCATCGCTGGGCTGACTAATTTGAAAAATTGGCCACGCAAATTGGCTTCGTCGCTGAAAAGGACTCGACTCGACGAATGCCAGAGCGTTTCCACCTCAATTTCCGATTCGATTGAACGCTTTTGCGACGGATACGGATATCGTTTTGCCACACTCATGTGTTAGAAATGGCAACAGCAACGGAAAACATGTTAGTGTGTCGCGTGAGTCAAGACCTCATTTCCCCTCATAGGGCCAACAATGAATGCCGCAAAACTATATAGAAACTATACCGAATCGACCAACCACCCTCTCGGTCGTTCTGCCATTCAATGCTAATTTCATTCTATTGCCAGTGCCCTAACCACTTCCGCCGTTTGATTTCAATGGCAACGACCATTGTTGGCCACCACTGTTGGCCCACAGCACCCGCATCTAATCCCCTCGAGCAGCGACGGGTAGCGCGCCTATTGATTTTGCAAAACTATCAAGTGAGAGGGCCAAGAAGCGAGACAGAGGCCAATAAGTGGCATGGTCAAAGCCATGGTCGAGTCAGTCTGGCCTGCTTCTTGGCCAAACCACTTGCGTGGCCAACAGGTGCAATTGTGGCTGTATATTCAAAATAGAGACACTGATACTCTCAACAAGTCAAGGTTTGGTGGCAATGATTAGAGCCAGTTAGTAGAACATCTAACCAAATCACATCCCCAGCTCAGAGCCCATCTCCGACAATTGGGTTAGATGAGCTTGTAATCCGGCGATTACAGTCGCCACCTTCACAGACTGGATGTGTCTGTTTCAGTCGCAGACACCCAGATTGATGCCACAGAGCTCGGGCTAATAATCCGTAGGATAGGTCCGGTTCCGGCGCTCCTGCCAGCTTGCTTTCCCAGCTCGAGTCCTAAGCGGCTCAATTACCTGCCCGGCTCCTGGTTTCCCATTTTCTCGTCACGCAAACTCACTGAATTTCAAGAGCCCCAATCCCCCCTCCCCTGTCTCCTATCCCCCGGAATACCCATATGGTCAAGCACACATAATAGCATTACTTAGTCAACGCAGGGACGAGGCCAACCCACACAGATACAGTGGATTGGGGTCCCAACTTTTGCTTGAAAATAAAATTAAAGAAAAATACAGCAATTTGCATAGCAATGAGGAGCTCACAGGTCCCTGGCGCAGAAAGGAGGCTTTGGGGCGGGACTAACCATTAAACCCCAATTGCCAACTCTGGCAAACTTGCGCCTTTTGTGGGTTAGATACGCCACTCCCAGCTGAACAGAACGGGCAGAACGGGAGGAGGGAGAGCCCCAGCCAACCCACTTCTGTTCTTTTTTGTCCCGTTTTTGAATGACGTTGCTGCTGCATATCATATTATTGGGACGCAGCCGTGTGGCTTTTGAGGTTTTGAATTTTAAATTCAAATTCAAGGCAAAACGTCCAAGTCACCTGGGTGCGGAATTCATTTTGCCACACTGCGGGAAATGGAAAACCCAAACTGAAAACTTAAAACTGAATACCAAAAAGTGAAAACTTAAAACTGAAATTTAAAATTGGGGCAGGGAAGCCTCCGGGTATTGTGAAAAATCTAACAGAGCGGACCAACCGGACGGGCTGAGCACGTTTATGGTGTTTGAATGCGATATGCATCCATTAGATTTAAGCCCCTGCGGCTGGTCAGTCGATTAATAATTCTCGCTCCTGCTTCCCAATAATTATAAATGTGATTTTCGCCAGGCGTCGGCGTTTAATGGAATTTCCAGGTAAGTGCAAGAGGATGTGCGGGCGGAAATTCAACAAGAAAATTGCACAGTCCTGGCGCCAGATTGATTGCCACTTTGGGGAATTCAATTAAGAGCGGCTTCTGGCCTTCAGTTGTCGCTCGATTTCAATTAAAAGAGGTTCTGAATTGGATTTAATTGGTCATAAATGGCATGGCACGTAGGAGTTATCGCGAAGCGATAGGAATGCGCCTCTCAAGAGGTGCTAACGACTGGCCCCCCGGGGACACTTGTTTCCCAAATTAATAATCCAATAATTCTGCATCCAGAACGTGCATGTGAGGGCATCGTGGCTTCAAGGACTGCCGCTGGCCAGGGCAAGGGCCAAAGGTCAAGAGCAGGAGCCGTAATTTAATAAATTGAAATCGAAATTGTGTTTATTTTGAAAAGACCATTCGACGGGGGCTGTTGTTACATCAGTCTATCAGGGCTGTCAAATATTGACGGAGTAAACGCGATGCTCATTTAAAATTTATTGAAAATATCCGAGGCGAGCTGAAAAGTTCATCGGGCCGGGCTCTAAACTGGCCTGTAATGAGTTTCGCGGACTGGGGATGGCAGTTAAATTGAGCCCTAATAGAGCCAGTCCATCATAATGTCAATTTGTTTGAGCTGTGCAAACATTTCAACAATCTGGCCAACATGAAGGGGGTAACTAGGCCGTTAAACTAAGCCTAATTGTGCCTATTAGCTTTCCGAGGCTTAGAGTTCAACTTTAAAGAGCCCAGAGTCCTGGAAAAGCATATTTGAACGTCCGACTTGTCGCCGAGAATGTAGAGGGGCGATCTGAAAACTCAGATAGCAGCAAATTAAATGCATGTCGGACAAATGAGCGTGACCGGAGTACAAAACAAAGAGCTACCTTTCGCCAAAGACAACAAATTATACTTGTTGAGGCGCGAAATGAACAACAACACCAGTAACAGAAACGGAGACACTATCTGCCGCCGACAATGGCGACAATCGAATCGAGTAAATAATAACCCGCCAGCTAAATGCGGGCTAGGGTTGGGCTGCCATGTGGCATGCAGGTGGTAGTGGCAGGGCCTTGGGCGGGGGCTGGCCCCCTGCGGCCCCAGTCACGTGTCGCCCGAGTCGCGGGGAGCCCTGTCATGTTGGATAACAAAATAATGCCATGTTATATTACCCCCTTTGTTTGCAACTAAAAACGAACAACGTTTTTCCACAAAACACTCTTAAAGATAACAGTTTGTAGTTCAAATAGGAGTATTTTGAAAGGTTATTTTAAAAACAATTCATATAAATTATGGTATATAAACACACATTCCAATCTAATTAATTAAGCTTACAAGTTCTGAATCGTTTTAAGCAACAATGCCATGTCTAATAATGGCACATAATTCCTCACCCACGAAGAAAGCACTTATCAAATATTTATCTTGCCCGCAATTGGATTTTATTTGATTCACATTTTAGAACACAAGCCAATAACAGACGAAATGAAATCAACTCATGTTGGTTCTACGCTGGCCTTTCC
Organism: Drosophila pseudoananassae pseudoananassae; assembly: GCA_018153035.1. Classification (NCBI taxonomy): domain Eukaryota; kingdom Metazoa; phylum Arthropoda; class Insecta; order Diptera; family Drosophilidae; genus Drosophila; species Drosophila pseudoananassae. The sequence goes on from JAECXR010000024.1 coordinate 11,323,118, forward strand.
CTTCCAGGCAGAAGGCTGACAAAGTACGCCCAAAGCTGACCATGACAAGAGTTTCCAGAGTAAATAAACGTGAGATGTTTTTCTGGAATTTTAAATTAGCGTTTAATTGGCCGCAACCGCACACAAGTTCATCTCCCAGCGGCCAGCACGTGTGCAAGTGGCCAGATTTGGTCGTAAAGCCACTAAACAAACTCGCATCTCGCCCTCGCAGTTCCTGGCCTCGTTTTTGATGTTTTTATTTAGGCGGAGGGGCCGAAACAGATGCTAGCAGATAGCCCGGCCACCATGTCGTATGAGTAATAATTCATTCATTAAACGGCCGTAAAGTAAACACGGCGCGGAGAAAACATTTTCGACGGATATGAAGGGAATGAAGGCTTGGCCGGGCCATAATTACCTACTTATTGAGTTGTAATTGCAAAAGTTGAAGTAATTGCTTAACTGAGCTGAGCATTCATAAGCCAAAGTTTGCGTCCGAGCGGCATTCATTAGCTCCTTGCCTCCTTTGTGAGTCACGGGACTTTGAAAAGTTCTTGCCACACAAAGGCCGAGCCAGGGCAGCGAACAATTAATTAGAGAGACGACAGGGCGAATTCCTGATAACGAGGAGGGTCCTTTCGCCTTTTGTTCCTTGACCTTTCATCGAATGCAAATCGAGTGGAAGCCCAAGCTCCTTAGAATCCACAAATCAAATAAATACGCCACTCCTGGACTGGTTGGTGGCTTCCAGAGTGCACTCTAACTGGGATGGAGCACGCCAGTTTTTCCAATTAACCGGTCTCTTGGGGATTTTATGGTGGAGTCCTAATTGGACGGTAGATAGTGGCTCCTCTGGCAGATTATTTTTAATGGCAGCCACTCATAATTAGCTTGTTTTTCGGGTCCTTGCCGAGAGTCACATTAAGGTGACGTTTTAATGAAGACGCAAACGAGTACGTCGAGATCAAAGGGCCCTCCTCCACAATTCGCAATTGGTTGTGACATGTGTGTGTGCTTGGGCGTGGGTGGTGTGCATCTGCGGTTAGGTGGCCTTGTGTTTGTGAGGCTGCCTGACCTTTGACATTGGCTGCAAGCTGTGTGCTTTGTACTCGACTCGTCACTTGTCGTTCCTGGCTGGTGACTTTCTGCCACTGCCAGCTGGCCCTGGTTTATTGAGTTGCCGCTTTTCAAAAACATAAATCAGCCGCAGATGGATATGCCACAACATGCTAACAACAGCTCTACACACACCCGTGCCACCTGACACCTTTCAAAATGTAAATTCTATGCTTAAACCTCAGCAGACTCGGAGCAGAAATACACATCTTGCTGGTAACTGTGCTGAAGAATAACAAATGAAGTTGACCTTTAGGCAAGCTTGACATTTTGCGAAAATAAACATTTTTATAATTGACGCTGGCTAAAGTGCTTAAGTCGGGGAAATTGCTTTCCAAAATTAATGCCGCTTTCACAAGTACTTTCTCCGTTATTACAAAACTTTGTTGAAAGCTGGGGAGCTGAGGAACTGAGGAGGAGGCTAGATTTCATTAAATTTGTGCAGCAATTACCGGGCAAATCGCAATTTTATTGCTCTTTCCAGGTACTTTAAGGCACTTTTTAAAGACTTTCGGGCCAACAAGATGAACGGGTTGCCAAGGTGGCTGAGAACCCCTTTTGAGCAACAGATGCCCCTGGATAATAATGCCCGTCCTTGTTATTTTACTTCCCTCTGATGTCATAATAATAATGAAAATAACAGAAACAACAAGCGCGAAAACGAGAGCGAGCCAAATAAAAACAAAAGTAAGCAAAATAAAGGTTCTTGATGAACCCGGAACTCGGGCCCCAGTTCATGCTAACGACATCCAGATAAACATGAGAAACCCAAAGCCCAAGAATCAGCTCCACAATTGACATTGGCTAGGACGAGCAGACCGAAACCCCAACCGACAGACACCCGGACAGCAGAGGGCTGCCTGTTGCCGTCCTTTTGGTAATTTATATGCCGGGCAAGAAGGAGCAAGGACCCGGGACGGGCCCCAAAGCAAATTGAATCGCAAATAAGAAACTTTGGCCTCTTGGACCGATCGAATGCCAGATACCCTATTTGCCGTCTATCGCCTGGAATCCAACTCCTTGCGATGTGTCGCAAGCCGTAAATAAATTTGTATTTGTGGGCGCTTTAAAAGGAACACACATGGAAAGCCACAGTTTGTATCCTATCAAGGCTTTTAGGAGCCTCTTGGCAGACGCCATAGTGTGCTGCCAAGCTGGAGACTTTCTAGCCAAATAAATACGGCCAACCTCTGGAAAGTATCTAAGGAAACTCAAGTCGTTTTGTGGCTTAGAGCAGGCATTGGAATCTGTGAGCTTCGCGAATTCTATATTTGGCAACACTGACGCGGTTAATATTCCCGCAAGGATTCAGCTTGTTGCGGAGCTTGTTCCCAGGTTGGCAGAGTTCTGACAACCGAGCCGGGATTTGGGGAGCGCCTGAGTGCCCCCCAATGGGCCTGGCCGAGGCGGGGGCACTGCGGTTTCTGCCCCCTTCACGCTCGCATGGATGGGAAATGGCTGGCAGTTAGGCAGCTTGCCACAAAAGGGAGACACACTGCGAGCGGGGGGCAGCTGAGGAGGCAGCCAGCACTCGGAGGCAGACTTCGCTTACTTGTCAGTCAGTTAAGCAGCTGGGCCATTCCGGGAATTCGCCCGCTGGCCACAGGAAATGCTACATGAAAAGTGGAAGCAAAAGCCGCACACGACGATGATAACTTGTAAGTGGGTTGGATTTCCTCCTCCGCCCCCTTTATGCCCCGCTGGAAATAGCATAAATTTCAATTTTAGATTATGTGTGCTTAATAAAATATTTGTTCGTATCTTTACAGTTTTTGCACAGTGCCTTTGTACATATTTTATGTTTGACTTTTATGTGCTCTGTAAAAATAAAAATCATGAAGGTGGAGCAGAATTCGAAAGACTTTAGCTCTCAAAGTGAATCCTTAATGTCTCCTCTCTCCTAGGAGGAGTAGGAGCAGCAGCATTTAGGCCATGTGGCAAGCCACCTAAATTACGGCAAATTAACAAATGCCACGCATAGCAAAGTTGTCTGGAAAACCTGTCTGGTTTAACTAATGGAAACGTTGCTTTTTCGGCCCCCGTATCCCCGAGGCGTATCCTCCGAAGAGTGGCGCAGCAAAGTAGGCAATGCTTTTTCAAATACATCTACTTTTTCCCATTTTGCTCACTCAGCCCCTCTGCAGCGTTGCAAGTGTTGGTTATTTAAGGCCCTATAACTCAATCTAAATGTCCCCAACTCCGGGCCCACAGCAGATTATACAAATTTATGCAACAGTGTTGGCACTTTGTAGCCCGGGTCCCTCGGCCCCACACGCCTCTTCAGATTTTTTTATGGCATTACCCGCAACTACTGCTGCTCCTACTGCTGCTGGCTCTGCTCCTGGTCCTTCTGTTCCCGCTGCTGTTTTTTATGACGACCGGCTACATGGCTACTGCTGTTGCGCATTTCCGCTAAAAACTAAACTGGCTGAAAGCCGGAAAATGTCTGTGGGTATCTGCGAGGGCGTGGGTGTGCCGGGCAGGGGCGGATTTTGATTTTCATTAAAGTGAGAAGCGAGCAGGCCTACTGGCTGAAAGGCCCCAGCCGCTCGCATCACATCAAAGCCGGGGATTGGACAGAAATTAAATTTTGTCCATTTTAAAGCAACCGTTTAAAGTGATGGCCATTTAAAAATACATCAAAACACGTTTAATTGCGAGGAGCAGCGGCGGTCCTAGTTTATGGCAACGCCATTTCCCCAAAGGAATAGGACGTAGGACGAAAGCGTGTGCCGGTGGCCCGGAGGTGGCATCGATGTGTGGGGGAGTTGGCATTTCGCCAAGCAGAACTGGCAGCATTAAAACAAACATTATTACCAATGGCACCGCAAGGCATTCAAGCAAGCATTCCCTTCAACTTGAGTGGCTGTAAACGCTACACAAAAGACCCGCCAGGATCAAAGGGACGTGCACTTACTCACCCAAGACCAGTGGCGACAATGAAACGTTTTAAAAGTTGCCGAATAATTGCCGCACAGACAGAACACACGACACAATTGCATCTATGTGCTGGACAAGGACATTAAAAAGTGTTTCAACTGTCATTGCGAATGGGAAAACAGTTTAAGCGCTGACTGTAGCACCAGTTTAACGAGCACTCGGGGAGCGTTTCGCCAGGACACGCCAGGACATACCCGGACACGCCATCTTCTTCACACATACTATGCCCTAGTCGTGCAGGGAAATAATGCCGCACGGCGTCGTTGCCACTTAATTCCGGTAAGTTTTCCCCCGTTGATGCAACAGAGCTTTCCTCCAACTTGCAACAAAAACGTGCCGGCCTCTAATTGTCCTTTCCGCTTTTGTTATATTATTACTTAATAATGCAGAGACAGCCTCAAAAATTCATGCGACGTGTTTCAAACAATTTTGCGCGAAACTGCCTGGGGCAAGGGATAAAAAGGGCCATTGTGGCGAGGAGGGACAGACACCCCGACGAAGGACTGCCTCTATAATGAACCCTAGTTGCACATAGAGAAATCTAGGCTATGGTTTCTAAATAAAAGTTGTAGTTTCCTCTCCTTTTTGGGAGTGTAAGAGATTCTGTCTACTGACTAATTAAGTCAGTAAGTAAATCATGATTAGTCCCTTCAAATTGAACCCTGTTGCCAGATTTTCGGGCGGCCTAATTCCCAACATATGCCGGCCATTCGCCGGGGCCATAAATCATCTTCAAAGGCCGGGACTCCGGGCCAAAACTGGTATGGAATGACTTTAATAGACTCGCATGTACATAACGTATGTAGGACTGGCCCGTATGTATGTGGCCGAGTTGCGTGTTTTGGGGCTTTTCGGACATGCCCATGAAATCCGCAAAAACATATGCAAAAGCAGTTAACTGTGAGCGGCTGTCGACTGCCAAATGTTTGTCAAAATGAATAAATTTTGCAAAATTAATTACAACTTCGGGCGCATCTGTGGGGTGTTAATGTCTGGTGGGGATGCCCAGCACGCCGCCAGCCAGGACAATTGGGCCACCGGCTACGGCCGCACACAGCAGGATGTATACATGTATTTGTTTACAGGAGGATGGAAGGCTTTTTGGCACAACTCCGGCGAAAGCCGTCTGCCAGCTGGCAGAGTTGGCAATTAAAAGACCCAATTATTCCGACTTTAATCGATTCGCGGGCTATTCGCTCACGCACCGCCGACCTGACTATTCCCAGGGCGGAAATTGCGAGTTTGCCGAAGGATACCGCCGGGATATCATTCGCATTGCGTGTCATCGATTGTTGGGATGTGCCGCTTCTCAAACAGGGGGCGTGGCATGTAGGGGTACAACTTGGCCCACTTTATGTTTCTGTTAGCACATCAAAATAAAACTTTTGGGTCACCAAGTTGGGGTTAAGTCGGCTAATGGAATCAATGAGAAAGGACTTTTTGGAGCTCGACTTTAATACAAAAGGACTAGTTAGGTGTTGGCCTTTTTATCTATTAAAGTATTTAGGGTATATCTTTGCTTTTAGTAGATATAAGTAACTATTTCTATAACTAATCTATAGAATGCGTAGTTCTGCAGATTTAAAAGTTAAACACTTGATGGTATAATATAGTGTGTAATGTAAAGTAGGTTACTATATCTATTCTATATAGATACTTACTCTGTTTCATTGTTCTCGAAGACGATCTCGCCATGTACTTCCTCGTAGTCCTTGCCCGGCATGGCGCTGCCACTCTCCGTCCAGTAGGGAACGATCACTGTGCCGCGGGCACCCGAGTAACGCATAATCTTTACCTCGTAAAGACCCACTGACTCGGAGATCTCGAAGGCCGAGTCCGTGAAGGCGAAGATACCGGCGTGATCGTCGTCCAGGATCATGACAGTGGCTATCTGCGGCACTGCCAGCTTGATGTTCTCCGATGGATTGAAGAGTCGGATGTAGAAGCACTCGTCCTCCTCGAAGACGTCGTCGTCGATGACCTCGATGCGGAAACGCTGCTCGTCGACGCCGGGCGGGAAGTTGAGCTGGCCCCGCTTGCCGACAAAGTCGGTGCCGGCAGAGGCGGTGCCGTCCTGGGTCTCGAAGGAGACGGTGGCGTAGTTGGAGATGTCGCCCCGTCGGACCACGCGAACCTCGAACTCGCCGCAGTTCTCCATGACGGTGTAGTGGCCGGGCTCAAAGTAGACGCGGGTGGGCTCGTCGCCGTCATCGTCCTCGCTCGGGTGCAGCTGGGCCTTCACCTCGGTTAGGTCGCTGTGGGCCCGCTCCTGGATCTTGCGCATCAGGTTGCCGCTGCCGACCATACGGCGGGTGGCCTGGATGCGGTAGAAGGCGCGCGATTTGTTGCTCCGCGCCAGCACCTGCTCTTGGGCCATCATCTCGAGCTGCTCGAGTTCGGCATCGGGATACTTTTGGCGCAGCTCGGTGAGCACTTGGATGTATTCGCGACGGGCCTCGTCGAACGCCTCCGCCTCGTTGCCCCGCGACGTGGGCGTCGCAGTCAAGGCCCGAGGACCGCCCTTCTCCGCATCCATTTCCACCTGGTCGTGCTCGCCGGCGACGACGGTGCCGCGCTTGTTCACCCGGTAGTTCTTGTCCATGTATTTGTAGACCAGCAGCCGCCGCTCCGCAATGTACGCCCAAAGCACTGTGAGCGGGAAGAAGAGCAGCGTAACGATCGCCTCCCACACGGAGATGATGCCGGGCGTGAACACCGACAGGATCACCCAGAGCCACACGTAGGCGAAGATGGAGAAGGCGGCCGTCACTGTGAACACTCGCAGGTGGCGAATGCGGCGCACCTCGCCGGCTGGGATCCAGATCATGCACACCGCGATGATCATGAACAGGTTGTAGGCGGCGGAGCCGACAATGGTGCCGGGGCCCAGGTCACCGCTCTCAAAGTTCTTGGCGTAGATTTCGATGACCGATAGCAGGATCTCGGGGGCGCTAGAGCCTAGGGCCATTAGCGTGAGGTTGGCCACCGTCTCGTTCCAGATGCGCACGTGCATCACCTGCTTCTCGTTGTGGGGACCGCGGACCACCACCGACCGCTCGATGGAGGTGATGGCCTCGATGGAGGCCATGAACCGGTCGGCAATGATGGAGACACCGACGAACAGGTAGACCAATAGCATGAAGTAGACGAATCCGCGCACAAGGCGGTCGCCTATGGAGATGTTGGTCTGGGGCATCCATAGGGGCAAGACCAGGCCGGGGCTGCACTTGCGCAGCTCCTCCACCTCCGGACCGGCGGACTTTAGTGGGTCCTTGTCCTCGTTTTCCATCTGCACCGGCACCCCTTGCTCGCCCTCCTCGCCCTGGCCCGCCTGCCGCAGCCGCCGGCTGAGGAAGTGGTCCTGGCTGAGATTGCTCTCGCTACTGCTCGTTCCATTGAGGAGCGTGTACCGCTCATCGTTCTGCTGCACCTTCGCCAGCGACTGGGCAGTGGCGTAGACGAAGATCACGAATAGTGCGCAGGTGAAGATCGATTTGAGGAGCAGCTGCATGGTACTGCGTCTCTAGTAACTGATTCTACAAAGTGTTAGTTTAGTTTGGGCTGGGGGGTACTACTTCTCCTGGAAGCGGGATCTTCTCCTCCTCTTGGCCTGACTCTGGAAGCTTTGTTGCGTTCGATTTGGCTGTGGTTTTGTGCTGGTGTTGGTGGTGGTGCTGCTGTTGTTTGTTTCTAGTTGCATATGATGGTGACACTATGACGTGCTACCACGCGGATGCATTCTCGATCAACACTCTGACGCAGTTGGGCCGCTGCACCTGGGGAAGATAGGTAATCGGGGGCATTAGAGGCAGGTTGGTTTATTGTGAGAACAGCATTCCTATTCCTATTCAAAGACCTATTCTCGGGCTGACTATTTCAGGCGCATTGCATCACAAGTGTGTCGCCATGGCGTGAAATGACAAAAACTAAAAAAAACATCCAAGCAATGCCAATGCGAAGGTTGCAAATAGTAGCTAGAAGTCCACCCAGATCATCCACATTGGAAGAAAGCAATATAAGTATATTTCATTAGTAAAAATTTAAATACTAATTTGTAATACAAAATGTTCATAAAGTCAAATGAAACCTTCCTAGTATCCTCCTCTTCCTCAAAGCAACTTAATCTGATTATTTAAATCCTGCAACATGGAAGGAATGTCTCCACAAAGGGAGAACAAATTTAATTAACTGAAAGTATTCCCGGCCAGGACAGTGCTAAATTGACCAAAAATGTTTTCTAATTTTATTTAATATTTCCCTTTGTTCCGCTGTATATGTTGGGGGGCTTTGAGCTTTGCCAGGCAACTTGTTTTCAGCTGTTTTGTGTATTTGCACGAAAACGAAATTAAATACGTAAATAGACAGCATAAAACATAAACAAAATGCAGCTATAAATTCGCAGAGCTGGCGGAAAACTACAAGCAAACAAAGCACATTTTCCGAGGAAACCCAAAGCAGACCCAGACAGAGATGAAATGAAATTCAGCTGAAGAAACTTTCCTGCAGTTGAATTCGTTGAGTGGGGAGCTGAGAGCAAGTGCATTGCTGCGGGGGCGTTATTCCCGAAATCGATAATGTGCATACATAATTCGCCAATGTCAATAACGGGAATGTGAACCGGAACCAGATGGGCAGAAACGAACGAGGAACAAGGTCCATATAAATGTTGGATGGCGATAAAAAGCCAACAAGTGACTGACAGGCCAAACCAAAGATAAATGGGGAAGAAAAGAAATGTCAAGTGTGGAGAAAGCTGATGGAAGAGAGGCCCCAGTGGCGTCTTAAGGGGGTCATGCCGTGTGGAAGCCGTTTTTTTAGATGTTTTTTGGGAATGTGATTCTTTGGCCCATCAAAAGATAGAACTTAGATTTTTTAAAAATTTATTAAGCATATATTCAAGGGGTATATATTCAAAATGGGTACCAAAAAACACGGCATGACCCTTGGAAGGGTACTGAGTTCGAAACCGGTATCGGAATTTTATTATTTAATTTTTAATATATTTTTTAAGCCTTATTGTAATGATAACTGGCCTATTTTTTCCTTTAATATCCCAAGTATGACTTGAGGATTATTTACAGCTCAGTTTAGTGGTATGTATATATTTTTGGTAGTATGCTGTGGAAGTGCTCTTGTCACTGGCTTCAAAATCCAATAAATCAATATGCCCGATGGTTTATGACGAAGGGGCTCTAAGATAATCATCAACGTTTGCATTAATTTAGCAATTACAACAAGAGCTGACAGCAGCAGCGATATAAGTACTATACGTATGTATGTCTGTGATGAATAGATAGGATAGGCATAGAGCGAGACGGAATGATGGGGGGACCGAGTGAAAGAGATAAAAAAAAACAGCTGGTAAGCGAAGAGGAGGAGGGGGGCGCTGCACAGGGAGAAAGCAAATGAAGATGAGCAGGGGAGCGCAGACCAACAGACGCCCCTGGGAGCCGAGAACATATGCTGCTTCAGCTGGGCGGGCATTCCAATTTTTCCCCTGATTCCTTTTTCGCCCCCGCTTTCCATTTTCCGTTCCAGCGGTAAATTGCATTTGGCCATTATTGGAAAAGTGTTGCACGTCGAGTTGAGAGATTGCAAATTAATTAAAAAGCTTCGCCCTCGGCCGGGGCCAGAGTCGCCTCCGGAACTGCTTACATTTCCTTGAATCGCTTTATTTATCAAGCCAATGCTCCTTAAAACTAAAATAGCTCTTAGTTTTTTTTTATAATTAGCACAAACACAAAAAATTGAATAGACGAGCGTCTGGCGATCGAACGCGCCGCGTTTCGCCAAGGATTGCGACTGAAACTGAGCGAATATGAAAGAGTATGAAGGTGGAAATAGAAATGGGAATAGGAATGGGAATGGGTATCGGTATGGGTATGGGCATGGGTATGGGTATCGGTATGGGTATGGGAATGAGAACGACGGGCATGAGAACTCAAATGGCAATAGAAAATTAGACAAAAAATTGGAAAATAGAAATAACGAGAGTGGTTCGGGAAATGCATAGATGAGCGGTATCGAACGAACGGCAATTTGTTTACTTTTTTCCCCGCCCCACCATCCTTGTATGTGTGATCCAATTTTCCGCCTTTCTCGCCCCAAGTTCATGGCACATTCCCCATGTCTAGTTAATCAAACTGGCTGTAAACTCAGAGTTCCCTGTTCAGATGTTCACCAAGTATTTAACCCAAGTCCACCCCGTTAGCTCATTTCGTCTGGCTGGCACAGATTTCGGATTCCACTCTATCGAAATCGCAACCGCACGACTAATCCTCCGCCAGTATCCCCACATAGCCACCTGTCTCTGGGGGCCAACCGCCTCTCTCGCTTCGCTTCGTCTAGCCAGGTCTGGTCTCTCGCTCTCTCCCTCTCTCTCTCTCTGTCTGTCTGTCTGTCTGTCTATCCCCAAAAAGTGTCCCCTCTTTGTCGGCATTTCTCTGGCATGTCCCCCCCAGTGGTTCATAATTATTTTGGCTTTGTTTCATGCCCGGTGCTTTTTTGCGGTTCTGCCAGCCAGCCAGCCACCTACGATGGGAAATTGGGCGGAATATGACAAAAAATTAGTTGAAAAAGAAATTATCGAGCCAGCTGTAGAGTGTCGAAAGGTCAATGGAGCATATTTGAAAATAAATCTATGGACTCTACAAAAACAAGAAGCATTTGTTTTCTCAAGTTGCTTCATTTTCCCAAATCGAATGTTTATCCATTATGCGTACAACAATTGCTATAGCTTGGGATTCGCACATTTAAAATTTGAATAGATTTTTGAAAAGAAAATGCCACATGAGAGGTACATTTGAAACATTCTAAAAATAACAAACACACATAATCTCTAATTGTAAAACAAGCAAACAAGCACGAAAATGATGTTATTTAAGTATAACATCTTATTTCGAATAGAAGAATCGTATAATTAAAGGTCTAATACCTTTACAATCATGATATTGGGCCTAAATAGTTCTTTCTACGATGACTGTTTGGTTAATAATGGTGTCTGTTTTTTTTAGGGTCTTGGCTCTCAGGCTGATTTATTTTTTCATAGTGCGGTGGGCAGTGCATTTTCTGGTTTGTTTATTATTGTCTGCGGCCTTTGGCTAAGTTTAACAAAATGCAGGCAATCATTTTGGTAGCCAAGCAAAGACCTGGCTAATTCTGTTGCCCGTGTGCTGGCTTTTCAAGAACACTTTCATCGCGAACAAAAGACGAGAATTCGCAATATGCCAGCCAGACATGTGAGGATTACAGCATTGGCTGTGGCTATATGCTAGGTGGCCGCACACATAATTTATTCGCATATTTTCCTTAGCCCCCTCCCGGCTAAGCGGCTTTTCTTGCGCATTTCTATTTCATTTCTATTTCCACATCTCGACATGTCGCTACTGCTCGCAAAAATACACCTGCTATCAAAATAATAGCACTAAAAATACCACAACGATAGGGGGAGAAATCTTACTGCGGGGAAGGCCTTCAAGCCCTCCCTACTGGGAGGGTATAATGAAAGGGGTTTCCTAAGCTCGATGCTATTTCTCCCATCACCATAGTACTTGGTAGAGTGGGTTCGGGACTCGTCCCCTGGGGACATACTCACTCTGGAATTTACTCTGGACTTTGGTTGGGGATGGGCTGGACTTGTCCCGGGCCAGTTACTAGTAGGGAATCCACTGGAGACCGCTGGAACTGGGGTGAGGAGGTGGATGTGGAGAAAAGAACGCCCTGGACTTTTCCTCAGACGCGAGAATGCATAGCCTCCTTCGCCCGGTTGGTCGGTGGCTTTCGCTTGCTTCCTGGCAAGCAACTGAGCTTGCCGCTCATCCAGTTGCCAAAGTCCGTTGACAGCTCTACCGGCACCGGCGATGAGATAACAGTCTGTCCACGGGCACTGGCTCGGTCGGATGGGGAGGCGGTGTGGGGACTCACCTTGGGGTCCGCTCTCGGTCCTTTCGGTGTGTGTCTTTTAATGAAAGCGTCAGCGTCCGTTTCGATTTTGATATTCATGAAGTATAAATCAGAGCCGATTCGCATTCCCATCCGCACCCGCACTTGGATCGCGTGCCATGTGGATCGTTGCTATTTCGCCACTCTGGCAACGGATATCTCAAGCCCACCACTCCCCCAGAACCCTCCACGATCGCCCCTGTCCATAGGTATATAAAATATATATAGACTATTGTACTCTATGTTTATGACGCACGAAGCGGCCTCAGATACGGCGACTCGATAGGGAGAAATACAATAGTGGCTTCGCGTTAGTTGGCGATAACTGAACAGCAATTACGCTGATAGCCACCCTTCATCTTGATGTTCTTGCTACGGGGAGTAAGTGTTATATGATCCACTTTTAATCAAAGGAGGACACACTCTTGAGAGTCTCGCGTCACGGCCTATCTTTCAGTTACCATCCACAATTGTGCAATTACTGATACTGAGCCCCAGTAAGCCATGGCCCAACTGGCACAAACGTCATAGCTTGGTCACCGCAATGGCTGACAAATTAAACATTTATCACAAAGCCCGGCCAACCGCAACCAAAGTTATCAGCCATAAGCCCTACGCACACACACTCTTTTTAGAACCTGAACCGATTACTGAGTTTAAATCCATTTCACTTGTTCCAGCTCTGATTTTCGGTCTCTAGTTGGCAGTATCCTTTTCAGGGGAGAGGGGGCAAGGACTAGATTTGTCAGGCTGCCGTGACAGAGGTATTTGGATTCGTTATGCTAACAAGGGATAGCCTGACAGGTTTCGGAGCTCGCCGCTCGATGTTTTCGGGGATACAATGGCGGTTCTTACAACAACGGTGACGGAAAATGACATGTTTAATACGGGGATCGAGTGGGAACAGTTGGCGATGTCAGCATATTTCTGCCTCCCGTTTATTGGCGACATTTTGATATTGTCCTTGTTGCTGTTGCTGCTTCGGGGACTGTGACGTTATAACAAAAACAAATTTGATGACGGTCGTTATGCGAGTCGTCGATTTGAAATGCCTTCTTGTCACAGAACTTCTCAGTGCCAGAGTGTCCTTATCTGATGTGTGGTGTGTATGGGTGAGTTCGTAACAGTGTTAGTGTGTGTGTGTGTGTGCGAATCGGTGGTGCAGATGTGTATCATGTTGTGTTGACAGTTGAACGGCCACCCTTCCACACACCCACCGCTCACCGCCTTGCGACTTCACGCCTGTTGTGTGTTGTCAGAGCGTAAACTGTTTATTATTTAACAATATCCTTTTTTTTATGCCTCTCACTATGCCAGGCTGTGTGTGTGTTTTGAGCATTCTTATTTATTTATAACTGTATTTCACACTTCTGCAAGGATACGCAAAGGGGTCGAGAATAAAGCTCTGATTTAAGATTTAAATAGTCGGGCGTTTAGCAAATCCACTGAAGGAAAATGTTGGAAAAATGATATCCTTTGGAACATTCATTCTCACTCAGAAGAGCCTACTTAGGGCAAGGAAAGTTTAGAAGAAGCCTCATTAATACCCATATTTTCTTCCAGTATAACCTTTTGAAAGCCCCGAGTGGGCGTTAATGGGCGTGTTCGAGCCACTCGACCAAGCAGCAGAGCAACAAGGCGCACATTTCTCTTATATCTCCAGTGAGAACGTGAAGCGGAAACGGCTCTTAAGCAGCCCGCCTGAAAGTAGACTACGCAATCCAGGTCGTATCTCACCTAGTTAATGGGTGGGATGGGTGGATGGGCGTGTGTGTGGATTTTAGCCAAGTTAGATGGAGACCGCTGATGCGTCGGTTCATCTGCCAATTATGGCTCCATATCGCCCGTAGGCATCGACGCAGAATTCGCCTCGCTGGCCAGTCAGGCGGCAATGCAATCAAGGCCTCCACGGCATCACATTTCAACGCATCACCAGCAACGGCTGGCAATGACATTGATTTGATTTCAAATCGCTGGAACTTTAAATGTCAGGAAATAGTTTATGCACAGTGGGTCGTTGGGAATATCCGTACAGATATCTGGGGATTTTTGCAGCTCCTCGAAGGACTGCCCCGCTCTGAACTTGGCCAGCATTAGTCACGTACCGTTTTAGACTAATAGCCTTTTCTTGTGGGGCTTCCATTGTCGTAAAATGACAACAAAGAAGCAAATAGATGCAGTCATCTAGTCGAAGCTAATGCGAGTAGTTGTCAAGCCAAATTCACAATCATATCTCTTCCACTAGAGCGAATCTCTCGAGTGATAAATAATAATTAACAACGCCCGCTAATCTAGCCTGAAGCGACGAGCTCGGATAATATATGAGCTTGAATAAGCTTATCTGTTCGTAAATATGCTTTTAAATACAATCTCATGAATTCAGCAAACTGAGAATTTAAATAAAGAATTTGGAGCATGTTTCTGGTCACGTTATTACCACTTTCCGGGCGGATAGAGTTGCTGGCCCTCCCAGAGGAACATCCCAGAACGGAGTTTTCGGGGGAAAGCAGCTGCGTGCCGCATTAATATGCGTGGGTGGGGTATAATGTCGCAGGGCTGGTATTGATTTTTCAGCAGAACCCAGCAGAACGGAAGGAGAAGACCCTGACATGCCAAAGTTGGTTTAGATAGCGCTGTTAAAGTTGTTCGCCATTGCCATATCAAAAGGCGGTTAGGGGGGGCTGGGTGTTGTTGCACAAACTATTTATTTGCTGCCAAACTTGGCCTGTGGTTGGGCTTCCGAGTCGCTGCCGTCGGGGGAGAACCTTAACTGAAACAAGTCGGCCAGTTAGGGCTCCAAAGAGTTGCCACTGGAATCGACAATTTGCCGTGTGTCGTTGGCAGGTTTCGACATCTGATGGATGGATAGACGCCGGGCTGGATGGACGGACCAGACCAGATGTTTGGACAGGGCCGGGGAGTATAAAGCGACGGCAATCGGTCAGTGCATCAATCAATCTTTCAATGAATGAAAATGCTGACGCAGGGCTTGATTAAGTCGTGGCCAATCAGCAGAGCAAACATTTGGCCAAGTGATTTCGTTTTTTTTTGGCCAACAGCTGACGGGCCATGTTTCGCCCATACTCGATAAGGACTGTACTGAGTATAGCATTGTCATGTAATTTGTATGCTTGCCTTGGCATGAAAACGGCAACGATGTTGCAGGCTGGTTGGAAAATCGCCGAGAAAAATCACATTATCCCAACGCCATCATCGCCATCAGCGGCGCTATCATCGTAATAATCATTGTGGCAGTGGCCCGGCTTTCCGACTTCCCGGCCGGAGCAACAGTTTCGGCCCACAAACAAATTGTTATGCCCCGCCTTGGAAATCCATTAGAGCCAAAACGGCGCCCCATAGCTTACCAAGGCTAGGACGAGTACGAGTACGAGTATATGGCATGTAGTTTTTGGCCCGGAACCAGGGCTGATAGCGGCAGAAAGGCGCACGAGCCAGAACGACCTCAATGAATGTGGAAAATTGAAATGGAAATTAAGTTCGATCGGAGCGGTAAAGATGAAGATGAGTTTGGGGCATGTGTGGGTGCTCTAAGCGACTCACAGATTCACAGACTTACAGACTCGAACCTTTATCCTACACTTTTGAATTATTCACCGAATACAGCAACTGATTATGCCCTTTGCCGGCGTCTTGGACCTTTGGCCTTGATGAATATTTCAGACACGCATCACTTCCACTTAATTGAAATAAGGATGCCGGATTCGTGCTAATGTGACAGAGATTAAGCCCGAAGAGTTAATTGAAAGCGTTTCAATTTCGTTTCCTGTACATGTGTCTCGGCATCCAAATTCCAAAGATGACTTCATGCAGAGTGAGAAATTACTAGCTAGCTTTAATATGACTCATACTTACATATATCATTAATCATACAAGCTTAAATATATTTTTATTCACTTTACTGAAGTGACAGCCAATCAAGAGTTTTTAAATAAATTCTATTGTGTAGGACATTAAATACATTTCATGTTTTATTTGAAATCGAGAGACCTCTGAGTATGACAGAGTCCTTTGTTGGCTCGAGTCTGTTGTGGGTGGGTTTTTTTTTATCGTGTATCCTGTTAAGCGGAAAATTATCATTTCCTCAGCGTTTGTTCGCTCAGTCAATGGAACTCGACCGTCAAAAGGGCGGGTGTGGGTCGGCAGATATGAAATGAAAGGTTTTCACTTTGGTTTCCGTGCTGACACAATGCCAGTTGCTGCTCCTCCTGGCTGTGTGTGTCACTCTGTGTGTTTGCTGTGGCCATGCGTGTGTGTGAGTGTGTGCTTAGGTGCGTGACAACGGTAATTTAGATATCCCAATATCTTGTTCTTTTCGCGCGTCTTTTGTTTCGCCTGCCAAGCGCCACAAAAGCTGACTTAAGGCCTGGTTGTCAACGCCATCGCCGCCATTTTGTGAATCTGCTCTACCCCGCCCCCTGTACGTCCGTTTCCTCTCCATTTTTTAGCTGTTTTTCCCCTTATTTATGGTCTCTGGCTTTCCCTTTACATGTCTTGCTGTTGTTGCTCTACCCGATTTTTGTCATCTTTATGGAATTTTTATCTCTTTTAATTTATATTCGCTCACTCCGCCCATCATCGCAGTCGGAATTTAATTGCCCCAAACGCTCCCACTTTATGGAGAAGAAGCGTAATCGAGTGCTTGGCTTGCTTTCTGGGAAAGCCGCTTGCATTTTATGCTCGACTTAGAGTAAGCCTTGAATCTCAGCATTACTCACCATTTATGGCTCGCTGCTCTTAATCAAATCGCCCAGCTCGACGTTCCACGGTCGACGGATTACGGGGCGTATGCGCAATTTAATGCCACATGCAAGTTCAATTTAGCAGCAAAAATGGCAGACTCGTCCCTTTCTGGCTACTTTTTTACTGTCAGACGTATGATTAACTCTGCTCCTGCCGAGTCCTGCACAAACTTTACACCCGACAGGATTCTTTTTTTGTGAAAAAGGATTTTTGTATGCAACTTCAGCTGCAGCAGCTGCTGATTCTATGGCATTGTGTGAAACTCAGACGTTTCTGGCTTTCAGTTTCCATCGCTGCAGCAACTGTAACTTTGGCCGTGTTTACTTCCCCATTGTTGTTCAATTGGGTGAGGTGGGGGTGAGGGGTGGAGTTGGCAGGACCTGCCACGCCAGTTTCATGAATCAAACATGACCAAATCTTGTTATTTGCAGTTTCCTCCTTCTGGTTTCTTTTATGTACACATGTGCGCGGTTTATTTTTGCGTTAGCTAGAAAAGTTAGACTTTTCCCCAAAAAAAAAATAAGAAAAAACATTTGGAAAAGTTTCGTATTTCGGCACTGTTTGCGGCTGGCGGGCTTGTATGCCACATGCAAGTCATAAGCCTTTGAGTGCCTGCCACTGTTCTCTAAGCCTTTAAAGCGACGAGCACTGCGCTGAGCTGTGTGGCTCAGTGGCTCGGCAGTGGTTTGTAGCTTTTAATTACACCTGAATCAGCTAACGGCCAACAGCTGTACATTAATTTGGCCATTTAAAAGCTGCTATCCACTGGCTTTCCTCTAAACTTTTCGCTCGAATGGCTCTTTATGGTATTCAAAATTGCTTCAGGTGTGGGCTCTTATCGGAATTAGAGAATCTTTCGAGTACTTCGGAGTCATGGTGATGCTTGGCTAGTCGGCTAGATTGATTAGCTAGTTAATTGGAACCATTTAGATAAGATACCATCTCAAACGGCGGTCCGACCCGGCCCGGCCCCAATTCTCGGAAGTCCCAGGGCCGACCCTTTATTCAATTGTGCGGCAGTGAAAGGACTCCAATAAATAAGTGAATGAATGAAAGGATGTTTATTTGTTCGAAGGGCGAGGCGAGGCGACGAGCGGGTCAAAACTGAATGAAAATGGTAAGCAAATGTCAGGCGAGCGAGGCGAACAATTTGAGTAATATTGACAAAGGCAAATGCCACCAACCACCGCCCACCCACGCAACCCCCCACGCCCATATCTGCTAATAATAGGAACAAAACGTGCTGGAAAAACAGGCACAGAGCCAGTGCCAGAGCCAGAGCCAGAGCCAGTCAAGTGGCTTACTGACTTTGGAAGGAGTCGCGAGTCGCTTTCCATTTGTTTACTTGCGCTTTGCCTTGTGTTCGTGCTCTTTTTTTATTTTGTTCTTCTGAGGTTCTTCTGCGGTGCTGCATGTCTTTTGAGTCGCACAAAAGACTCAATTAGGCGTCGCAGAAGACAAAGACAAGGCGGCGGACAAAGCCATATGGTGGTGGTGCTGCTGCTTGGCCCAGAAGTTGCCGCTAATTCGCAGACAAAAACGAGGCCTCGGCGAGCTTAATCGATAGCGAAACGGGAAACAAACTGACAATTGTCACGGACAGGCCGTTGTCAAGGTAAGTCTCTGTCAAGCGGCATACGTTGCGTATGCGTAATGCCAAAGCTGGACTTGCTAGAAGGAAATGCGTGCAAATAAAATACCTACCGGCAATCGAAGATGAAGGCGCCAGGCTGGCCAAAATGAGCTGCTACTGATGCTGCTGACACAATTTCCACGCTGCAGAGCTGCTGTTACTGCTGCTGCAGCTCACAGATACACACGCACACAGCCACACAGGACACACGGGATGCGCACACGAAGCTGATGGTGATGCTGCTGTTGGCCGAATTTGCAGTTGCGCTTGCCACGAACCCGGAGGCTGTTGAACTGCACCACTTCGAAGCACTCTGAACCGAGCTGAACTCTTTCTGCTCGTTGCGCTGCGTGTGTATGTGTGTGTGTGTGTGTGTGGGTATGCCACTCGGACTCGGAATGGGTGCTTAGCTGTGTGTGTGCATGTGCAGTTATCCCTTTTAGTTATCCTCTTTCAACTCTGCCACTTTATTGCACATTTTCATCTTGGAGCTCAGCCGCAGCTGCAGCTGCTCTGGCACTGGGACTGGCTCTGGCTGGGGCTCTGGTCGGTGGCGTTGCCAAAAGTGAAAAGAGGCGGCCGGCGGTCAGAAAACAGGTTCAAATGTCGGCGACCGCAGGCGCAGGTCCTGCCGCTATGTCCTGTGCTTGCTTGTGTGTGTGTGCTGCGAAACTTTCCCAAAAGTATGCAAAGATATTTAGCCTAGTTTCGGCTTGCAACTGTTGTTGTTGTTGTTGTTTTTGTTGTTGCTGCTGCAGTTGGCTGATTTCTTTTTGTTTTTGTCTTTATCGGCGTGTACATTTTGCTCGCAAAAGTCTAATTACAAAATTCGTTTTTATGCATTTTCTCTCAGAATTTATTTATGGAAGATCATTTCAATAACATTAACACTGTTTTTTATTTGTTTCAAAATTTGTGTTTTTGTTATTGTTATTGTTGTTAACGCACACCGATATCCACGCACACACACCCACACCCAGAGAGTGTGTGTGTATCTGTGTCGCTGTGTAGTAAAAATAGTAAAACGCTCGGCACTTAAAATAGGAGAAGCACAGCAAGCCCGTAGCCGCTGTTCTCTTCCGTTGGTATTATTATTTTGCTAGCTGTTCCTCTGGTTGTTGTTGTTGTTTCTATCGCTGCGTGTGGAAATCACGGACATAAACGTTACACGCTCGAGCGCCGGATAATGAAAGACTAACGGCACCGACCTGCGAGCCACTAACCGACTGCCATACTTTTCCGACCGCCATCGAGCGCTGCCGAACGGACCCGATCCGGAGTCGAGCGGCCGAGCCGAAAGCGCCCAATTGAGAGGCCGGAGATAAGGCCCCAGAGTGCAGAGTGCACAGGATAAGGAACGGTCTGGCAATGGAACACACCGCCACTGGCCAGGCGATAACAACGGTACCGCTCTCTTTCACGCTCTCGCCCAGTCGCCAGGTGCCCCCCTTCGGTCGCTTCTCTCGGTGGTGCAGTCTCAGTGGCGCATTCCGAGGGGGCTGGGACGGGCCAGGGGTTGTCTTAGACAAGCAAGCGCGTAAGTTTTTGACGCCCGTGTTAAGTCGGTTGGAAAAAAGTTTCTGCTCAGTATGCACATACTCTTTGCCCAAAACGATATATCAACGATTCCCGAAGAACATGCGAATGGCTAATAATTTCTGGGCCAGAAAACTTAGTCGGCAAACTAATGATGTATGCAGAGAGCTAATAAATTGTACATATTAACGTCAAAATTAAGTATACGCCACGTTGTAACACCGCCATAACCTGTCATCGCTAAACAGCTTACTAATAAATTATATTTAACTTTTGAGGCGTTATTGAGTTATTTAAATTGTATTTAGTCATCAAGACTAACTAAGTAGATAAAAAGTAGCTAAAATTAAATACATTTATATTTTGTTTTCATACGATAAATGCCCTCTTTTGAGAAAGTAGCGTATTGCCGTGCCGTCAGAAGGTAGGACCCCAAACAAATGTATTTTCTGCGTTGGCGTCTGCGTTTGCTTTAGGGACCCCGACGGCGGTTGACGGGCCGCGAACACCGAAACGGCGAACAGCGAGCTGTGCAAACCGTCGTAAAAATAAATAAGCAAAAACGGAAATTAATAAGACCGAAATGCCGCCCCTGTCCCCCTGGCGGCGACCCCCATTCCTTGGCGACCCTGCCGCGGCAATAGCAACAACGCTGCCATTGCTTTAAATACAGCCATAAATACGTGAAGCAGACACACGTAGAGAGGTGTGGGCCTGTAACCTTTCCCTTCTCTATTATATTGCTTACATTTTTTTTGCGCGTGTGCGCCTTTTCTATTTGTATTCGTTGCGGAACTCGAGTCATTCGGCAGGGGCTCACCGGGCGTATGAGCAATATATTTATGTTTATGGCCTCGTTTCCAGTTTGTTTGGGAATATAAAAAAGTGGCGATTTTTGGTAAAGTAATTTAAAAACAGTAATTCATGAAACTGATTAATTGGCGCTATAAAAGATTTTACATATGTACATGTATGTTTATAAGTAGACTTTCCAGAGAATTTTGATCCCAAATAACGTACACCTCTTGTTTAAGTTTTATTTATGTAGTTTTTTTATTTTAATCATTGTTTAAATCTACAAATACATTTACAGCGGAGGGCGAAAGAACAAAAAATTAAAAATGTTTACTCATTGTTTTGTTGTTACATGCAAATTGTTATTTCTGCGTGTTCTTGACAAATTGGTTGTTGTTTTTGTTTTAAGTTCTTGCTTTTGTTTTTGCTTTTTACCATCAAACGTTTATATAATTTCTGCATTTGTTTATAAATATTTGTAGTCCATATTATGAATTATTTTTGTTTTTTGTTTTTGTCCTCGTTTGGTTTTCATTTTTTTCTTGTTTTGTTTCGTTTTTTTTTTTTTTTTTTTTTAGTTTAGTTTATATCTCCTTTACACCAGCATCCATCGATCAATATTATTAATTACTCAATATAATTTGTTAACAACTAATAATAATAATTTTGTTTAGTTTTTCTTTTTACTTTCATAACTAACATGCCATAATTATCGTTATCTCAATGCTAATGATCATCTTCACTAAGTTAGAAAACAAGACAAGTGGAAAACAAAAACAGCAGCGAATTATACCCATCGACTCTGCGCGTCGCGTACGTCCGCGTGTGTTTTGCTCAGTGTAAGGGTGTGACCCGACTCTGGCTATTGAAAGTCTGCAGAATGACCCGGAGGCGAATATCGCCTCCCGATTAATTTTTCACAAATCTCAATTAGCCAGCGGCCAGCGGCATTGTCGGCCCCACTCGTATGCAAACCTTTTGAATTCGTTGGATTTCAATATGGTGGCCAACAATATGGCCGCTCAACCGTTAGTCTCTGCATGAGTGTGTGTGTGTCTGTGTAATTAGGGGGTGTGTGTGGCAAAGGGGCAGTGGGGAAAAGCGATAAAAACAATCAAAGAATAAGTAAACACAATACTGCCTTGGGCTTGCCCCATTTTGGGGCGCTGTGCCGTGTAAAACTTACAAACATTTATTTTGTGGATGTTTTTTTTTTTTAATTTTATTTCGTACTTTTTTTTTTTTTAATTTTTAGTTGTTCTGGGCTTAGGTATCGGTAACGGTATCGATTTCGATCTCGGGGGTCTTAACCCCTCCGTATCTCTGCATTGGTTTTTGGTTTTTCGGGCTTAAATGCACACAAAGCATAATATTGCATGTCAATTGGTTTAAGGGGTTTATTTATAAACATTTAGTTGGTTTTTTTTTTAGTTTTTAACAAATTCTCCTGCAGACCTGCAGACCAGCGGCCAATTAACCCAACGAGTATCCTCAAAATATCGATCAGAACCCGGATCCGGCTAACTGAAGGGCCGTGCGGTATTGCTAACTCAACGCCTCGCAGATCGGTCGACTTTCGGATTCTTTTTTTTTTTTTTTTGGTGTATTGTATAGCTCCGTTTATATAATCAAATTTTCCATATAATATATGTGTGTATATATATAAACAATTATATTCCTTGTGTCGCTTGTTTTGGGTTTCTTTTCATGTTTTTATTTTCTGTTTATATATATATATCTATATATTTCGTTTTTGCTCTTTTCTCATTTTTGTTGTTCGTGTTCTTCGGCGCTAAGCTGCGTTTTCACACACAAGTTTGCAAATTAATTTCTGTTTTTTTATTTTTGTTTTTGTTCTTGGGTTTTTATTGGGGGTTTACTCTTCACGGCTTATTTGGTAACTACTCTAAGGTTTTCATTGTTTTCTTTTCCTTTTGTTTTAATTTCTTTATTTACGCTTCGTTTTATAATTTTTCTAAACTTCTTATATACTTTGTCTCGTCATGCGTTGTGTATCGGTGTGTCTGCCTGTGCTGGTGTGGGTGTCTGGGTGTCCTGTGCGAGTGTCAGTGTGAGAGTGTGTAGGTGTGTTAGTGTGTGACCTTTCTTATGTTATTCTTTTGCGGCACTTAATGCTCACTTCGGGCTCTTGTTGTTCTTGCTCTGGTATTTATTGTTTCAATAAGCTTTTGCTTAAATAATCTGTTTATCCATTTTCGTTACGTTAATAATTTTACTAAAAACATGTTCTCATTTATGTTTCTTTCTCTCTGTATTTCTCGTTTTAAATCGCTTAGTTACTGGTTTCTTGCTCTGGTTGTGTGGTTGGTGTTTCTTCGAAATTGTTTGTTCGCTTTTGTTTTGTTTTTCATTTTATACTTTATTTAAATCTTATTTTTAGCTTTAATTTATAATTTAAATTTACTTAAACGTTTAAAATAATTATCGCTTGCATTTTGTTTCTCCTCGTTTTACTTTAAATAATTAAATTAAAAAAATAAAATATATTGTAATATGTTCTTGCTGTAGCTTTCTGTAGCCGTAGCTGTTGTTGTTGCCGTTGCTGCTGCTGCTGCTGCTGTTGCTATTACTGTGGTTTTGTGGAGTTTGTGGTTCATAAACATTACTATTTGTTGCTCTGCATGGTTTTTTTGTAGGTTGGTTGGTGTTTGTGTGTGTAGGTGTGTAGGTGTGGGAGTGTGTTCTTTTTGTTTTGTTGTGTGTTTGTGTGGAAGTGGGCGTTTAATAGTATGTCTCCTGCTCCAACCAGCCTCCGGGGTTGCGACGCAAGTAGAAACGACGGGTCTCGTCATAGATGAAGATGGCCAGCGCAAACGGAATAGCCGGGAACCACCAGACAAGTCTGTCAAGAGTAATATATCATTTTAGCCATCTATTGTCATACAATCTCTTGATAGGAATACTCACTTCAGGGGGTACATACGCAGACCCTTCTCCATACCCGGGCAGTACGAAAGGAACGCGGCCAGCACGGTTTCAAAGACAAGGCCAAAGTTCAAAGCCCAGTTACGCATGCCCTGCTGGAAGATGGAGTTACGGCGCGTCTTACAGATGATCAGATCGGCCCACTGCACAACCACAATCGAGATAAAGAAGGCAGTGTGGCAGGTGTACTCCAGGGTCTTGCGGTCGCGGTAGGTCTACAGGAAATGAAACTCATTAAAGTATATATCCACTTAAGTCAGTGGATGTCTTACCCATTCCTGTCCGTAGGAGTCAGTTAGATCGTTGACGGCCTTGGAGTCCCACATCTTACGAATGCCAAACAGTTTCTTGGGCAAGAAGCCGTTCTCAGCCATGATGACGAAGTACACGAAGAAACCGGCGGCAGCCTGGATCATACCGATCTGTCCATAGGCCATGGAAATCAACCTAAGTTATGCAAACGGTAAAGTGACACGGTGGGTGGAGAGGGTGGAGAAAACAAAGAGATCTCGTTAGACAGCGCTAAAAAGCAGGCTATAATTTTTAGTTGTGTTGGGTTCGGTTTGTTTTCAGGACGCAAGACACTTCTCGTTATGGATTTTCGGCTATTGGTAAAGTTTTCGGGCATCAGACCGCATCTAAAACATGCGCGGGTTGGCCAAGGTTTTTGTTTTTTCACATCAAAGGATTAAAATAAGGAATTGTTTTGAAATAGGGCTGTCATTGCAGAGGAAGATATAGAGTGGAAGAACACGTAGGAACAAAAAACACATAACATTTAGGGAGAGTAGGAGATGAACAAAAACCCTGTCCAAGAACCGCATCCGTCTTGTGCAGTCCTCGACTCGAGTACGCAATCGGTACTCGCGGTTAGTCTGTTAGATTGGTGTTAGTGCCACTTTACCTTTAAGCGCGTTTATGGATTGTTTAAGCAAATGAATGTTTATCGTTTTGAGATTTAATGGTGTTAGACTTTACTTTATACAGCGTGGATTGTGTCTGAGCGAATCTCGTTTGAATTTGAAGTTTTTTTTTCTTAAGAGCGCGCAAAAGCAAATCGTACTAGTTATATGCTCTGCAAAAAGCGTGAGGGCGCAGAATCGTTTGAATTTCTCTTGTTCTGTTTTGGCTTTCTTATATTTGGCGTTTGGATGTGGATGTGAAAAGCTAGGTATTGTTAGTGCTAGTCGAACATGCAGCTATATATACAGGACATACAGGACTAACTAAGAAACATGCAAGATAGTGGAAGCGTGCCAGTTATAACTAGGATAAGCGAATGCAGCTTAGCTCTACAGTCGAACGGGTTGTGGCACCTGTTCGTTTACTTACTTTTAGGGAAGATTCGAACAAAAATTAACATAACACATAAAGGCAATAATAACTTACACTTAAACACAAACTTAAACGTAAAGAGAGAAACACGTAAATGAGAATTGCACACAAGAAATCATAATAAATCTCCATTGCCGGCTTTGTTAAGACTCCCCTCACATTCAGACTTACTGCGACTTGGCACTTGGAACCTGGCCCCGGGGACTTGGGTGGCACGAGACTCTCTATATTATAGTTTTGATTATAACGATAGTGTGTGGTGTATCTAGATTCTAGAACACAACTGAAGCGATTTTCGGTTTTCATATTTGGCTCGAACAAACTCAACTACAAGTAACGCACTAACTGGTCTAAGAGTAACAGCGGAAGCTTCCATTTTCATGTATTATAGATATTGGTTTGTCTTTTCTTGTCGATGATGAGATAATGTCATTTGTTTGCTGTGGGTGTGGAGTGTTTTTGTATCTGGTTGGGTTTCTATGCAGGCGAGCGTTGGAGCGAGCGAGCGTTTTTCTTTGAACTAACTTCGCCAAAAAAAAAAAAAAAGATGTCAAGAAGCAGCTGTTGGGCTAATTTTCATTGTGAGAACTACAGTTTGCAGAACAGATACTTCAGTTCCTGAATCTGTGTTAAGACCGACGATCGTAGTGCGAGTAACACACCAACAATTGAAACACATAGAGTTGGGGATTTGAGTGGGGGATACTTAAAGGGGTAATACATAAAAACAAGAATTTCAGAGCAAGTGTTTAGAATTTGAAGAAATATAGAACACAATGGGTAAAATTTTTATTTTTTTTTTTAGTTTAGAATATGTAATTTCATTCCACATTGAGATTTTCAGAACAGAAACGGAAATGAAAAAGAGGAGAACAGGTCACATAGAAACAGGAACGCAAGGAAACTATTTAATGTGAAACACAAAACTTTTCAGTAAACTCTTTCGAATGTTCTTGTGTGTGTGTTAGGATTTTTAGGAGGAATTGAAACAAAGAAAAACGCAGGAACGCATCAGCAAACGAACAAACAGTCGCAGGTTTCTGGATGAAATTTTGAATTTGGCATTCCAGCTTTAAGATCTACCGATTCTTGGCCAAATACGATGCAAGAAACGCGACCACAACACATCAAACAAACTTCAATGTTGGTAAAGTAAAAAGATGGTTGCATGTTTGTTCATTTTCTAGTTCTTAACTAATCAACTAAAAGAATGTTTAATACTTTGGATAATTGTACTTTTTTTTTTTTTTTTTTTTTTTTTATATAAAACCTTAGCGTTAAGTTTGTCCTGACCTGCGGTTCACCAAGTTGTCGCGATACGGATCTCTCGGCTGACGCTTCATAATATCGCTCTCGGCTTGCTCGTAAGCGAGTGAAATGGCCGGAATCTTGCGTTTTATGGCAATAATGTTTCAGTTATATATGTTTCGTTTATCGGTTATCGGTATTTTGTGCAAGTTGCAAGTTTGTTAGTTGGTTGTTTCATAATCAAAAGAAAGACATAACAAGAGTTGAAAGAATGTAGGGAAATACAAAAGGAAAATCCGATTAAAGTTTACAAATATATGTAGTAATATTTGTATAGAAGATTCATATAAATATGTATGTATATACTTGCGGGCGAATAATAAATACTTGTTCTTTATACGCTAATTAATAATCGCTAATAGATCATTAAAGATAGACAGAGTTTTATGGGTAGGCGGGGCAGGGGCAGTGTCGAGTTGCACCACCACGTCCGTGGCAGTATCTGTAGTTGCATGTTGAAAGTATTTTGGGTGGTTTGTGTTCGGATTTTAGCTCCCGCGAACTTACGAAGCTAAAACTAAGCTAGGGCAGAAAGAGCATAGAGCACCCAGTAACAATAAATCGAGGTATATATAGATGTATATATAAAGTTAAAAGTAGGTAGGTAGTTGGATGGGCAGTATTCGTAAGAGGGGGGTTTAAGAATGGCTTAGAGCTTAGAGTTTGTTGTTACAAATGTTTCATTATTACTAATGGACAAATTCGGCCTTGGGGGTGTACTTATTTTTGGTTCGTTTCGAATGGTTTCGAGTTGGTTGGATGCGAGTGTCGGTCAACTACAACTCAAAAGAGGGGGGTGGGGTTGAATGGATGACTGATTGGGGACAGCTCTTGCCTGACTGATAGAATGTGCGGAATGGATCGATTCGATTCTAAGATAGAGTCGTGGATGAGGAGGTGATGTCGAAGTCGAAATTGTTCTACCGATATAATAGATTAGCATAAGTAGAAACGTACATAAGTTCGATACAATATACAGACTCACTAAGTTATAATTAGGCCTGCTCTAGTAAGAGTATTTTAGTTAAGATCTAAATGTGGAGAGTTCCGAGTCTTTTATCCCGTGGAGAAGAACCAGTTCTCTTGGTCGTCACTTACCTTCGCACCGCAAAAAATAAGGGCTCTTAACAACCAAAATAGTACATAAATCAACAAATAATAAACAGATAATACTTAGTGGGAAGCATATTTCTGTTATCAAAGTATTATACAAAATTCGTTTCGATACCGAAGATTTATTAGAGAAGAGAAAGAGAAAGTGATAGAAAGCGAGAGTTGACCAAAACTAAGCAGAAGAAAGGAAAGGCTAGCTAGCTGGCGGCACTACGACCGCTTGGAAGAAATCCTGATCCAGTGTAAGATTTCTATTTAATTTTTGTGCAAAAATAACCTTTACGATCTTCTAACATTGTACGCCGAATGGCGTTTGAGAATTACGTTAATTATTTGCAGAGGGCTTGAAAAAATGAGCAAAAATCAATGCGAAAAAAATTGGATTGTATGCATACGAGTACGACTATGATTATATTCAAAAATTGCTTATTATATAAAATATATTATTAATAAAAAGACAAATAAAGAAAAACATCAAATTCGATTTCAGGAAAGAAAAAAGTAAATGACAACCATCGGACTTGCAGCCCCATATCTCAGAGAGTGCTTAGGGATAGCTTATAAAGAATATGGATGGGCGAGTCTTCTATGAAAACACGCCTCCGATAAAACATAGTAATGTGTAAGACAATATTACTAAACTTTACTGCTGTTTACTATCTGAACGGAATTATCAGAGACTAGGAGAATCTGGAGAATATATAAAGGAAAATGAAATAAACCGAGAAGCTACCAAATCAAACATTGAACATAAAACATGGAAAACACTTGTGGAGTTAATTCCAAATAATCAACATTCAACCAAGGAGTACTTAAGCTATTTGAAAATATTTAGTTAGTAATAGAAAGACAGAGAGATATAGCGGATATATAATAGAGAGAAAGAGAGTAAAATGATTGAATTGTCATCGACTGGTAGAGAGAAGGAAAGCGTTCTTGATTTTGACTAGCTTTGAGTGTCCTTGGCCGGCCAAGGACTCCGAATTGGGGTACAATCGTATTCAATTTGCTTTTCATTGCGTTGAAAGTGAGAAATTGGTGGCTAGAGTTGCAGAAGAGGCAATTGACTTTCAATCGTTGATAATTTAGTTCGATTCTTGCTGTTTTGTTGTTGGTTGGTTGCTTGTTCAGGTTGATGTTGTATTTTATGTTGATCAGCTGAGAGAAACTTTACCTTTCGTTGACCAGTTTGTCTTGGAATGGATTCCTCGGCTGGCGTTTCATAATATCGGATTCAGCCGTCTCATAAGCTAGGGAAATGGCCGGCACCTAAACGTGCGGCGACGATCGTATTTTGGTTGGTTGGTCGGTTATCGGTGGTTGGTGGTTGGGTGGTTGGTTGAAGTGGAAAAAATAAATTGAAATTAAATACGATAAATTGTGGGAACATAAGCGCCTTGACTTTCTTTCTTGACTTTCATATGGGCCCTTAAACTCCGCTGCTAGGACGACCACTCTCCTTCAGTTAAATAGGTATATCTTACGATCTAGAATGCATAACTTAAAGATCCAACTTATGTCTACCTTAGTTGCTGCAAAGACTTAAAGACACTGCTTGACAGGTGGAGCGACGAACAGAGTTAAACATAATCTCGAGTTAAATCAAGGATAAGAAATGAAAACGTTTTGAATTTGAATTTTGGTAATTTGGTTGGGTTAGTTGCTACCAATTGTGTGCAATCGACAGTTTTCACGTCGAACTTTGTTGCCAAATCTTACAAACTTAAAATCCATTACAAATGCCAATCTAATTCAAATAACGTCGAGTGGTGGATCTTACGGTTAACTCAGTGTTGGTTACACCACAAAATGAAAATAGTGAGCGGTATGTTAGGGTGGTTTGGTGGGTGAGATAATAACGAAATACGACGCACACCAATTAACATTTAGAGCGTTTAGAGAACGGCAGATGAAGTCGGTAGTCGATTGGAGTAATATATATTGGGGATATATATTGAAATCGGGGGTGAATTGTACAGGTTGGAGATGTATGTACTCAACAGGTGGGGAATGCTTGGGATTGTACTCGAAATGTACAGAACAGATGCATTGTGAAGGAAGGATATGTATAGAGTGATGCATGTGTATGTATAGTGGCAACGATCCTCCACCGAATGGACTTATGATACAGAGATGGCTTCTGATTCATGGTTGGGATAGCTGGTGTGGTGGCCATGTGGAGTGATGACAATCTTAAGAGTAAGTCGGGTAGTTAGTAAGCCATAAACGCAACAACGGCTCGGTTAGTGGGTTGCGCTGCCTCCCGTTTAGGCCAACTTATGCTAGTTACAATCCAGCCACATACACATAAGACATATGCTATATTTATATGCTTTTCTCTCGATTTGCTTTCAGACTTTTGATTTGTTTGGTTTTTATTTAGTTTAGTAGTTGAGATTAGTGTGGTGGGTGGGGGGGTGTGGCATGTGTGTGTGTGTGTGTGGGTGTGGCGTGTGGTATTAGTGTGGGGTAGAAATTGACTTGATTGGCACCTTGAGTTCACTAATTTATCGTTGAAGGGGTCACGTGGCGGACGCTTCATAATGTCGGCTTCGGCATGTTCGTAGGCCAATGAAATGGCTGGCACCTAGGTATTGGATTATGGCAGGTGGTAACATTAGCAACGGTTTTACAAAAGTTCACAAGTTCATAGGCCAAGTAGCCTAGTGGCTTAGAGATGTACGATAGATAGCTAGAGTTCGGGGCATGTGATGGATAGAGTGAGAGCACTTAATCTACTCAATAGCCTAGGCACTGGCGATGGATGCGACTTCGACTGGCAGCTGCTGGCCGGGCTGGGTTACCTCTCGTTCACCAGGTTGTCCACCTCCGGGTTGCGGGGCCGGCGCTTCATGATGTCCGCCTCGGGTCCCTCGTAGGCCAGCGAAATGGCTGGAATCTGCCCGCCAGTGCATTCGGCCGCACAATTCACATACATCGATGTTAAACAGGTCTAGTTCTTAACAATTAACCAAGTTTGGGATGGGCTACAACTTTATATTTAACTTGCTCGCATTGAACTGACTTAATCGCAACGTTAACTTTCAACATCATTCGGGGTTGGGGTGGTGGGGGCTCGGAGGGCAAAACTTACCATGTCGGTTCCCAGATCGATGCACAGAATCGTCACAGTTCCCAGTGGCAGTGGTATGTCGCAGAGGATGAAGGCCAGGAAGGGCGAGATTTCGGGAATGTTGGAGGTCAGGGTGTAGGCAATGGACTTCTTCAGGTTATCGAAGATCAGACGACCCTCCTCCACACCAGTCACGATCGAGGCGAAGTTGTCGTCCAGCAGAATCATGTCGGCAGCCTGCGGAGTATCGCATTTGTAGTTTTCAGAAATGATATCACGTTCGGGAGCAGAAACACAACAATTAGCGCATTCATTAGACTCGACTTGAACCAACTTATAATGACTTATATCGAAATGATAATCCAGGTTTATAACTCACAGAAACGAAACACATATAGAAAATCATCACAATCACACTCAACATGCTGTGATCAACTAGTAAGAGATCAAGATACATATTGAAATATATATGGAGAAGGAGGAGGGGGGCTTTTTTAAAGATTTCGATTTTGGAGTACTTTTTTTTTGGCCGAATGGATAACCAATTTTTGTGGTATTTGTTGTGCGGAATGCGGACGAAGGTTTACCTGCTTGGACACATCAGAGCCGGCGATACCCATGGCAACACCGATGTCGGCCTTCTTCAGGGCGGGGGAATCGTTGACACCATCTCCAGTCACAGCCACAATGGCACCCATACGCTGGCAGCCCTCGACGATGATCAGCTTCTGCTGGGGCGAGGTACGGGCGAAGACGATTTCGGTGTGGTAGCGGAGGATCTCGTCCAATTGGTCGCTGGAAACATCACGCAGCTCGGCACCGTGGACGACGGCGGCCTTGGCCTCGCGGGGGTTCACTTCCGAGATGGGGATGTTCAGGCGCTGAGCAATGTCCTCGACAGTCTCGTTGCCCTCAGAGATGATACCGACGGACTTGGCGATGGCCTTGGCAGTGATCGGGTGATCGCCGGTAACCATGATGACCTTGATACCAGCAGAACGGCACTTGGCCACGGCATCGGGCACAGCGGCACGCGGGGGATCAATCATGGACATGAGGCCGACGAAGCGCAGGTTGTCGATGGGGAAGTTGATATCGTCGGTGTTGAACTTGTAGCCGGAGGGATACTTGTCGGAGGGCAGCATAAAGTCACAGAAGCCGAGCACACGCTCGCCCAGGCCTCCCAGTTCCATGTAGGCGTTGTTGAACGCCTCCTTCATCTCCTCGTCGAGCACCTTCTCCTTGCCGTTGATGAAGATGGTCGAGCAGCGTTCCAGGATACGTTCGGGAGCACCCTTCATGACGAGGAGGTAGCGTGGGTCGTTGGAGTCCTCGGACTCGTGGATAGACACCTGGTACTTGTTGGTGGAGTTGAACGGCACCTCGGCGATCTTCTTGTTGCGCTTGCGAATGTTCATCACATCACCCAAAGCCAGTTCCATGCACTTGAGCAGAGCCGCCTCGGAGGCGTCTCCGCTGACCTCCTTCTTGAGAATTGGCACACCTTCCTGACCTCCCTTGAACTCGGCACGGTTACAGAGAGTGGCAATGCGAGAGAGCGCCTTGAATCCAGGGCTGGTTCTATCGTATTGAACACCCGACTGATCCTCGGTGGTGTCGGCCTCGATGATCTGGTTGTCGAACCACATGTGAGCGACTGTCATCCGGTTCTGGGTGAGGGTGCCGGTCTTGTCGGAGCAGATGGTCGAGGTGGAGCCGAGGGTCTCCACGGCTTCGAGGTTCTTCACCAGGCAGTTCTTCGATGCCATACGCTTGGCGGTGAGGGTCAGGCACACAGTGACAGTGGCCAGCAAGCCCTCCGGCACGTTGGCGACAATGATGCCGATAAGGAAGATGACGGCGTCCAGCCAGTGGTAGCCGAGGATGAAGGCAATCACGAAGAAGGTGACGCCCAGGAACACGGCCACGCCGGTGATCAAGTGGATGAAATGGTGGATCTCCTTGGCGATGGGAGTCTCGCCGGTGTCCAGACCGGAGGCAAGGCCAGCAATACGGCCCATGACAGTGTGGTCGCCACAGCTGATGACCACACCCTTGGCAGTGCCCTCGACGGCGTTGGTGGAGAAGAAGGCCAGATTCTTGGTCTCCAGAGGATTCT
The DNA here is from genome assembly GCA_018153035.1 of Drosophila pseudoananassae pseudoananassae. Classification (NCBI taxonomy): domain Eukaryota; kingdom Metazoa; phylum Arthropoda; class Insecta; order Diptera; family Drosophilidae; genus Drosophila; species Drosophila pseudoananassae. The sequence continues at coordinate 11,355,713 of JAECXR010000024.1, forward strand.
CATGGGTGAACTCGGCGCCGCGAGATTGCGGCTCCGACTCGCCGGTAAGCGACGAGTTGTCCACCTTGAAGGTGCGGGCCTCGATGATGCGGATGTCAGCGGGGATACGGTCGCCGAACTTCACCTCAACGACATCGCCCAGGACGAGATCCTCAGCGCGCAGCGTGAGTTTCTCGCCCTCGCGGATGACGGTGGCGAACTGGGGTACCATGTTCTTGAACGATTCCATGATCTTAGAACTTTTCGATTCCTAGAACATAAATGAACGAAAGGAATGTGTGTTTAGAAAACTATGTTTGAGTAGAGTATGTTGTCTGTAAGGACACCCACCTGATAGTATGAGAAAATGCCCGTCACGATGACGACAGCGGAAAGTACAATACCCAGATACAAATTATCGTCGGCCGGCTCCTCGCTGGTGCTGGCCTGGATCGAATAGGCCACGAAGCAGAGAATAGCACCGATCCACAGCAACATGGCGAAGCCACCGAACAGGTTCTTGCAGAACTTGACCCACTCGGGGGTCTGCTTGGGTGGCGTTAGCGCATTGGGACCATCGCGCTCCAAGTTCTCCTTGGCCTTGGCGTGACTCAGACCCTAAACGGGGGATTGTGAGAAAGGTTTCATTAGATTCTATACCGCATGGAATAGCAAGCTACCACTTACATTCTCGGGATGTGTCTGAAAGCGCTGATACAATTCCTCAGGAGAGATTTTATGATGGTCGATATCCAACTCCTGTTTGAGATCATCCAAGTTCTCCTTCTTAGCTGCTTTGGCCGGCATCTTGCGTCTTGACTGTTTTGGGGGTGGAGTGGAGAAAAGGAACATGTTAGTTGGAGGAGTTGGAGATGGGGTTGCTGGAGCAGCGATAGACCCACAAGCCGACACATATTTCGATTTACTTCATGCCCGGTTTCAGACCAGGATTAGCCACAGAGGGTGGTTGTGTTAGGTTAGAGAGTGAAGAGATTACGACCGAAAGAACCATTTGAGAGATTAGGAAGATAGCTGGAGAGACAGTTCGAGGTCATCCACTTACCCTTGGCAATAATATTCGTTAGCTTGTTGGGTGTTATCGAATGGGGTCTAACCCATTCCGAGTACGAGCGTGAGAATATTCGAAATGATCTAGGGGCTAATCTATGGCATGCTCTCCGATCCAGACGGGAAGAGCACGTAATGAACCGAGGTGCACCAAACAAACGACAGGCAATTATACAAAAGCTACTTAGGTATATTGGGGTATTACGTATGCAAAACAAAGGAAATAAAAAATAAAAGCAAACAAAAAATAAAAAAACACTGAATGAAACTTTACTTTGCTCCCCCATGGCTGCTAAATATACGCGACTACTATGCAGGCTGACCTCGGAGGAGCCAAGAAATCGAAATAAAATAAAATATACACTATATATCATATATGTGCGCGGCGGAGCAGCTGTCTGGTGTCTGGCGTTCTATCTTTAACACAGTGTCTATAAGTGTGCTGTCCTATTGAGAAGCACGCGCACTGCCTCCTGCTTTCTTTGACGTCATAGTTGGGGGGTTGCCATGCAATCAAGGCGAGAAAAAATAACAAAAAAATTGCTAAAAAGCAAACAAACATAAAAGTAATGGCTGTTTCTGAATCTTTTTGAAAATCTGCAGAAGACTCTCTACCAATAAAAGCAAAAAATCTGCCAAAAAGAAAAATATGAAATGGCCATATTGTTGGCCATGGTTACACATACACTCGGACAAGTGGTATTTATAGATATGTAAGCTGTTTTTCCTCTAAATGTCAACTGCACTCGGTAAATGCCATTGGAAGGATGCCCAAATATAAATAAAATAATAAATAATAAGTGCAATTACCAACCGGGGGATCGATGATGGTTGTGGCAGGATGGCTTTTGGTTAGTCGGAGGCACAAACATAAAATGGAAAGCACGGATAGTGAGGAGAGAGTGTGAAAAGTGAAAGAACATAAATATGGTAGATGAAAGATACACATATACATTGGCATATATCTATATCTGGTATGTAGGTGAGTGGGGAAAAATCGAATTTACCTTGTAGTGACCATCGGCCGTGCGATTGTCGTCATCGGTCGCTATAACCGTGGCGACTCGATAAGAGTCCGTTCTCCCTTGCTACGCGCATGAGGGTTTTGGTTCGGTTCGGGATTTGGTTTGGTGGGTCGATAGGTTGGTTGTTTGGGTGGTGATGGTGTTTGTTTGATTGATGATGTCGATGATGGGCGCGAGCAAACGCAAACGCAAACAAACGAAAAAGATACAAGATACAAATCAAAAAAACGGGAACAGAACATAAAGCGAGCATAAACGTAGATACATACACTATGGATATGACTAACATAAGGACTAAGATAAACATAAACGTAATGCTTTTCATGGATGAGTACATAACTAATATTAAACTAAAAGTCACGCGATTTGTTTTGATGATTCAGCGCAAACGGGTGATGGAAAAGTTTTGCTCCCAAAGGACAACGAATCATGTGTTATACATAGACTTCCAATAGATACTGCTTCCGCGCGGGAAAGTTGAATTTCGCCTTCCAGCACAATTTAATATTGGGGCCTTATCTGCAGTGCTTCGTGACTCATTTTTGGTTTTAAAAACAAACACTTTGGGGGCAGTGGGAGTGCGGAGTCGTCGGCGAGAACAACTCAAAAGATATGCAATATAAACACACAAGACCGCGATTTGTTTGGCCGTGCAAGCTGAGAGGAGGCGGGCGGAGGAGAGCCAGCCATCAAATCAAATTAAATTAATTAAAAATACAACTGTCTGAGAATGAGAACTGTGTGTATACGCAAACCTGTCGCGCTCACATGGCGGCCAGCAGCAGCAACCTATAATCGAAAATCTTACGCTTTGTTTGGCTTTCTGGCCGGGCGGTTGAGTTATTTATTTTCATTATATGTATCTACATATATACGATGTATGCTTTTTGGCATACAGGTTCTCTAAGTTGGGGACGCGAAATAAATCGAAAACAGGACAGACACTGGGAGGGCACTTAGAACTTACGCACTGGGGCAAGTGTGCTGAGAAAGAACTATTGATTTGCCTTCGTGGCGGCTCTCGTATCTTTTATCTCCGCGTCGCGTTGGTTTCCCTTCTATATGATTCTCTGGCTTTCTGCTGAACTTAACTGCTAGACGATCTAAGAATTAGAATTAGGGTTAGTTGGTGGCTTAGATGATAACTTAGGCTTACACGCTAGACTTGGCCCGAGTGTGCGAAACAATTGTTAGCCGTGACTTTCCCACAAAAGGCGCTTAAGAGAAGCGCTTTTAATTTTCCCCCAATACGAATTAATTTAAGTTAATCGCGCTTTTCATGCTTCAATTGCTCCGAAACAATGGCAATGGTCCAGGATGGAGATCGGGGCGATATATATATAAATCAGAATGCGACAATGGCCGGCCGACAGAAAAGCTTACATAAGCCAGGGAATGGCAAATGGCGAACTGGCAGATACAAACCACTAGCTGCCACAAGCAAGCCAATTAGGCGAATAGATACAAATGTATCTGTGGCTGCGCTCCAGCTGCTTCCCCACTTTATACTGTTTTTTTTTCGCTGAACGGTTTGCGCACATTTTGCCGCAAACCATTTGGCATTTGAACTTGAATATCAATTTACAACAAACAGTCGAGGGGCGGCAGAGCGGTCCAGAATTGACGCGCTAATTGTTCAATCAATGCAAAAAGCAAAAGTATCTGGGAAAACGTGTAAACTTGCGGGCGCAGTTGACAGCCGAGAGCCGAAAAGCGACGAATTAAGCCACAATTGTAAGTAATCGTCACCGTCACATGGCATTCGCTTTCGTCGAAATGCATATTGTAAGCCTAACCGGCACAGGTGAGTGCAAGTTGGGTTTGAACCAGTTTGGAACCAGATTGAAGCGGCTCGGTTCCCAGAACAGGTGTAACACCGAGCCTAGCTAGCTGGGGTTACTAGCTGGAATACGGAATTCAATAGGCACACCACAATGCATGCGCGCTTCGGAAATCGAAACTGTTTAGATATCTGCTAGATACGTTTTTTTCCGACAATCGATCGCTAGAATATTGACAAAAAAAAACGAAAAGTTTCCAAACTGAGAAACCAGTTTTCTGTTGACGAGATGCATTTTTATCCCAAATCCCAGAACCAGACGGGCCTAACTCGCTAATGACCGCCAGCTGCCCCGCGGAGAGTTAATTTTAAACAATATTAGCAGTGCCCCGCTAATGATCTTCCACTTTTCGCAGCTTTGGCAAGGCTTCTGATTAAGAACCAGGCCCCCACACCCCCTAGTACCTGACTTATCAGAGTGGGGCTCTTGTCTTTACAAGACAGAGCCTCAAGGGCAGGGGGTTATGCAATCAAGATATGTTCTCTATATTAATAAAATAATACTTAAGATGAAAATAAACATTAAAATTAATCATGCCCGATGCAGTCGGCGTTAATTAACATTGACTAGTTGGATACGTAAATGATGTAAAGTGCTTCCGAGCTGGTCGTCAGCTTCGATTACCCACCTGGGCACTCATGGTGCGGTCTCTTGTTGAAACTTATAAGATGCAAGCGAACAAATAAAACAATCTTAAAACAAATACAACAATAAAACGGAAAAACAACTAAAACTCTCAACTGAAAACTGTAATGAGAAGAAAATGCAAAAAATTAGGAAAAGAAAATGTTTAAGGGAGTCGCGCTTATGCAACAATCGTAAGGATACGCGGGCGCTTGGAAATTGGAAGGCGGACGATGTGCGGTGTGGAGCAGCAAGTGGACCGCTGGAAGGTCGTGGAGTCACGGGAAAGTGGATGTGGAAATGCAGGCGGCTGGAAACTGCAGCCGAATAACGGCACACACACACACAAACACACACCAAAGGAGCTTCAAGAGAGAGCAGTTTCGAATCCAAGGAAATTTCGAAAGTGAGCGAGCTTAACGGTAAACAGCGCAGAGAGCGAGATAGAGAGCGACTTCCGTTAGGGGCGCAAGCTCATGCTTTTCCAAGACATTTTCCTGCTCGGCCCCACTTTTCTTTTTTTTTTTTTTCTGCACCGCTCCTGTGCTGCTGCTGCGTGGAATTATGAAATCGCCAGCGGGGGGGCTAGGCTATAAGCTATAAGCTATATCCACACTCGTGTGGGGTGGCCAGGAAATTACTGCTATTCCAAAATGTAAATCGCGACAATTGAATCTAAACGATTTCATTGCCACAAAGCCCCATACGTCAAAAAAAAAGCGGCGCAGAGGAAACGGACGGACATGCGTTTTTTTTTCTAATTTTTTTGCTTGCCATGAACGCCAAATTGAATGCCAAATCAAAAATTAGAAAAAACATTATTTTTACAGAAGAAAAATCTCTTAAAAGCGGTTCATCCACACACTCACACCCAGTCACACACACAGATAGTTATACTCTCCCGTGGGGAACTCTCGAAAGATGCATTTTTGAAAAGATTTTGAGAATTTTTCAGATTCAGAATTTTGAGAAAGGATCTTAACACTCGTATCGGTCTCTGTATCGGTTCTTTCGATACCCTCCTGCTGGTATATATCCATTACGCCAGGCATGAAGTTGAGAAAAATCGATTCCGCACAAGGACGTTGGTGGGCGGCGGTGGGCGCTGCAGTCGAGCAGACATGGAAAGTTCTCAGTTCTTTTGGGGGGTTTTGTTCGTATTTTTTTTTTTTCTACCTTTTACACTGCGGCTGCTATTACACAATTTTTGCACTTGGCGTTGCGAATTCTGTTTTGGGGGCTTTCGCAGAAAACTACCCCGTTAGCAGTATTGAACTTGTTTTTGCACTGATACTGATACCGATTCGATTCGATACGATTCGAAACAACAAATACTGATCACACACGCAGGTATTTTCTTTCTTAATCTATTTTTTTTTTTTTTAAATATATTATTTTTTTCGAGCTCGGACTCGGTTGTCCTGCTGCTGCTTCCTCCTCTCCTAGCTGGACTCAATCGATGCACAGTTATTGTGTAAGCAAGAGCAGCGGGCACACCAGCGCCGGGGGGTGCGGGCGATTGGCGGCGGCGGGCGGGCGGTTGGGCGGGCGGTAGTAGCAAGCTGTACTGTACACCCGACAAGACGAGAGAGCTGCGAGCTGAACTGAACTGCGGACTACAGTTGGACCGACTTTCCCAGTTCGGTAACGACGCTCGACTGAAAATTGTGTAGCCCGCCGCGAGTGGTTATGCCTTCGTGACTTGGGATAGAACGTTCTGCGGGCGCTCGCGTCGCGTCGTCGCTGCTCTGCTTGGCAGCGAAAAGCTTTCGCCAGCAGCCCGACTACACTGCAAGAAAATCTGATATGGTATCTGGCATATGATTACACAAGTATCTGGTGATAGCTTTCTGTTAATCAAGGAGTATCTTTTGCATGATATTTTCTTATCTAAAGTACTCTCTTATTTCTCTCACTGCAGCCAGATGTTACACCAGCTCTCTCTCTCTCTCAGCCACTTCCGCTCCCGCGTGCGAAAAGTGCACAGTGTATCGGCATGGCTGAGAGCTTTCCAGCCGAAAAATCTATGGCAGTGTGACAAGTGAGGCAGGCCGAGGGCGGCACGAGGGGGCGGGCTTGGGAACTTCGAAACTGGAGCAGCTGGGCGGAGGAGAGCAGTGCGGGTGGCCAGGGAGACAGCTTAGGGGTTGGCTGCGCAGCAGAGAAGAGCGCACCACAACCGAGCAGCGGAATGTGTGTCAGTCGGAGAGGACATGACAGAGGCAGAGGCAGAGTGGAGAGAGGAGAGCTGGGGCAGCAGAGAATGAGCAAAAATCTACATAAATTGTATAACGAAAACAAAGCATTTTTTGATAAAAAGGGCAGGCCAACAACTTTGGCATTTCGGAGCGACTATTATCGAGCCCTTGCCTTGGTGACGTCACTCATCAGTCCTGTCAGAGTGATGTCAATTATTCACCTCCTCCTCCCCCCCCAAGATGGAGGCACATCCGCACATCCTGAGGCACAAAACATCCCCAAAATCGGTAAATCAATGTGGCTCGTTAGCGAAACCGTGATCCCATATTCAATATCCGAAAGTTCCACACATCCGAAAGGGCGAGGATGTGTCTTACTTTTGTGCTTACTTAACACATTTGGAGCTGGAGAGGGAGCTGGAGAGGGGTGGCGTAATACCACCCCCTCCGCCCAGTCCACGTCCCAGTGGCTTAAGGACTCAGGCAATTTCCTCTTGGACCTTGAGTCTATTTTGGGGCTACGGTAACTCGAGTTTAATTACACAAAAGGTCGCAGGGCATGCAGGGAAACCGAAATGGTCAATGGTAAGTGGTAGTACACAGAGAAAAAATCCCAAATCCACCTTTTAAAGACCCATGTCCTGGTTGGCATGACTTTCCTTACATAATAATCAACTTTCTAGCTATTTATTTCTTGCTCTGTGCCAAGAACACGGTCGGAAAATCAATAGACGACATCGTGCCAGCCAAAGCAGTGGAAAAACTTTGTGTCTCTGGGACTTGCAGGCCTCTCTCCCCCTCCTATCCTATCGATTCGAACCTAAACCATCTAGATTTTCTAATATAATCCAATCGCATGAGATGTCTCGGCCCAGATGAACTTTGACTCAATTTTCGGCCCATCAACATGGCCATAACTACACATGGAAGTAAGTAAACAGTTGCGAGTGGCCTGGAAAAGTTCTGCCTTTAACATCAAGTTATGTAATGACACGCCAAAAAAACACTTGGCAACCGGAGTGGAATCGGAATCGCAGAATGCTCGTCTGCCAAATGGCCTCCAAAGTTATAAACTCTTACTGGCCAGATATCGCAGCGATGACCCATGGGATAGAGTACATGCGTAGAGGAGGGGACAGAGCAACTCGTGCCGGCTTAGTAGGAGGGTAGCGTCACAGAACTTATGACAAAGCTGACAAATGCTCGGACAGGGGCCAGTTCCAACCACCAATCCGTCACTCTGACGTCTCCAGACGGCGCCCTACATGGCAGTCATTGCATTTCAAGTAAGTCATCGATCAGTCCAATCCCGGGAACAAGTCTATTTGGGGTGTTGGACACGCTGCCACGTGTCTGCTACCTTACTCGAGCCACCAAGTCCCTTGAAAAATCAATATGCAAATTATGAATGCGGTTAAAAGTGGAGAGAACAGGCAAGGGTCTGTTGCCTGGCCAATTATGACTTTTAGGCAAAATCAATAAGCGAGCCGGCGCTGATGGCTCTACCAATTGGCAGGGTGTGGAAAGTCAACAGGCCCCATATGGAATCAGAGCTTCAAATTATAACCAACTAGACTCAGTTCATTTAAAAAGATACTAATTGTTAGTAGGTTTATTAGAACTGGTCTCTATAAACCACAGCTGGATGTTTTCTTATTAAGTTAGGATCTAAGATAAATGTAAATATTTAAAACCCTAACTAGATCTAATAAAGAAACCCCTAATCACATTACTATAACCATTTCTTATAAAGAAAGAAAACCCCCCATTTGACTAGAAAATATTACGAAACTCAATCTGTGTAGGAGTTGCAGCCCTGCAACTTTGAAAGCCGGCTAAGCGTGCAGTTCGTTTTGGCAGCTAATGGCTAAAACTTTGGCCCAAACGCTAATTGCCATTGGCAAAAGTAGATCAGATGGACCAGAGGCGAGAGAGTGGTAAGTGGACCTCGCTCCGGTTATATAATATCGTTCATGACCTGGCCCTGGAAATCTGAGAGTGCAGCATAATCGCCGCGCATCCCAGCTGGCGGCAGTCAGTCGTACTTGAGCATTGATTAAAATGTATGACCCCCGCCGACCCGTTCTGCCCCCCGCGTAGGTCACATTTTGTATGAATGGCAGGCTCATTACAACGGTCATGCGAGACGTTATATACCCCCGTCTTGGGCTATGGTCTTGGGACATTTAATTCAGCGGGAAAGCCACGATGCGGCAACGTGTAAGCCAGAGACTACGAGTAACTAGCTAGGCTAGTCTATGATGCCATTCGAAGCAATTTACTTGCCGCGGCTACGTAGGCGTTTGTGACAATAGATTTACGAGCATAGCTCGTCTAATTTGCGCCATTCGCATTGTAAAGAAGCGACCAATCCTCCACAATAGTTCAAAAAAAAAAGATATGAGAAAAACCTTAGACGGCGACAACGATGAAGGAAAGTCACTGGCATCTCTCGGCGCACAGAGCATTGAATGAAATGCCCCGGAAAAAACCAATTGTTATTCCACGTTTAATTTAGTAGAGCAATGGAAAGCATAAGCCTCTGCTTTAGCCTCTGCCTCCCACTGTCAAGCAGCCCACCACCCACCTCCCACCGCCCACAGGCCGCCATTCCATCCGCCTTCTGAATCCGATTTCATGGTTTGCGGGAACAGACCAGAGCAGCTGACTGGGCTGCATCGTTGTGGGCGGGCAGAGTCTTGGATTCATCCCATCCCCTTGTCAGCGTATCTCATAGATACAGATACGGATACACAGGCACAGATACGCTTTGTGGCTTTGAGTTTCAGTTGGGTAATGCGAACCGCCGGAGACCCGGCCGGACCAGCCCGTCCGAAAATGGAGCAATAAATTCTAATCAAAATTAAAATATACATAATAATAAAGTAAGTAAAGCTGCCATCTAGTATAGTCCCCGGCAGCCTGGCAGGTTTCTATAGCGCGTGTGTGCACTTGTCATTGCCTGAAAGTTGGATAGAATAGAATTTTGGATGTATTGCCCGATTCTTTGAAGACCTTCTTCTGGCAAAGAAGCTGCCAGCTCATCTCCATAAAGTCCACTGATAGCGAGAGGCCACGACGGGTTGGCAACATTTTGGGTTCTTATCAGTATCTGGTTGAGCTTTATTTTTGATTATGTAATATGTACTTAAGTATTTTATTTACCTCTTAAAAATTCATTAAATAATTACTTGAAAAGCTTTTAAAAACTCAAGTAAAAATTTAAAAATAAATTACACATCCATGACTAACTGAGGTCGTTTTTTCCCCTCCCATATCTCATTAAATTATTCATTTTTTAATTAATAATCATATGTGAGCAATCCCCTCTTGGTAAAAAATATAAATATAGATCATTCATTGCCTCCCCCCTCCCATTAAGTTAAAAACTGCAAAGTGGCAACAATGTGAGGCGTAAAATCAATACTGGTGTCCCCTTTGGGTGGCTGGGTGTCTTGGGGGTGGACTAGGTGGGTGCATCGTTGGGCTGACACGCGCCACCGCTCAACCAAGTGCCGCTTGGCACTAAATCAGCCCCAATTGAGAGCATACTGGCTAACCTACTTAAGCGGCAGCCGTCAAAGCCAGCAACGGCAACGATTTGTGGCACGTTGGCACGTCTAATTGGAAGACAGTGGGAGCACAGATCCCCTCCACACTCGAGGCGATGCACAATCGAGGTAGTCATGCTCCCCACCTCAAGGTTGCCAGGAAAGTCGAAAATACCCCAAATAGTGACTATCAGTGATTGGAGCGCTATCGGGAATCCGCTCGCTATCGGAACCATCACCATCTTCCTATCTGCTGACGCACTTCACCCGGCAACGACGCAAACCAGTTCGAATCAAGTGCCGCGAACCCAAAACCAATTACACCTGTCGACGGCTATTTATTTGCCCGACTTATTCGCAGCCATTATTTGTCATTATGGGCAAGTGCGATAATTTGATTCGGACTCGAACCCGGTTATTTTCGGCTGCGATCGCCGGAGTCGATTGCCGAATTTGTTTGCATTCGCCAGAGTATCTGGAGAGCCAGAGCCACTAGCTGGCAGGCAGCGTCAGCAGCGTGTATTAAATTGTATTTAAATTAAAACAAATTACGGACAGGCCGACTGTATGGGTGTGCAAGTGGCAAGTGGCAATTGTTGATATTGTCGTCACGTATGAGGCATTAAATTAAATAAAAATTTATTATGACGATTTAAGGAGCCAGAGCCAGAGCCGGAGCCGGAGACAAAGTGCGAATGAAAAGATCCAACTGCAGACATTCAATTGAGTTATGTTACATACAACGTGTATCTTTTGGAAATCACCAAACTATCTTTCAATTGCCGAGCATCGTTTCTAAAACATTTCCATTTGGAAACTCTTGGATATTTTCAGGTAGCCTCCGAGTGGCTCTCGTGATGATTTAATCGCAAATATTCTTATAGATATGTATGTTTTTTAAAAACATACAAGTATCCATGGGGAAATCTCATGGAATCTCTTGGCAGACCAATCCAATTTTAACAAGTTCGAGCGGGATTTATTTATTTACTCGAGAACAAAATGATCTTGCCCCAGCAAGGCCGGCTGTGTGTTTATTCATTATTTATGCTTTCCCCATTTAAGATGGCTTGGAATATGAAATGATTCTTGGAGATGGAAACATGACGGTTATGTCATTTCCCCCAGATTGTCCAGTAATCTCGTCGCAGCTCGATTACTTCCTCCCACAATGCGTTCGTTGGAGGTAATTGTGGTAATTGCTTACCGACAGACAAAGGGACGACAGTGCGTGTGTGGAGATCTGGTTTTCTGCTCGAAACTCGTTTGAACCGGTCGGGAGGGAACAAGATCTCTTGTTCCACCTTTGAACTACAATAGTTTACATATTCATTGGGCAGAGTCGGGTCTTCGAAATCAGGTCTTTTCCAGGTAGAAACAGCCCTCTCATCTGGAAGCTCCATCATCCCCCGAGGGGCTTCCAAGGTATGATCGATGGACCTCTCTAGAAACTGAAAGCTAGAACCCCACTAACCCCAAAACCATAGACTATCGAATGAAAACGAAAATAAATCAACGTCCCACCTAGTCCCGGGCTTAATCTTCAAGTGTTGGGTTTGCTTTTGTTATCTGATAACTAGACTAAAGGTAAATAAAACGGCCACTGCCACAGATACAGATACAGATACTTCTGAAAGCAGAGTACCTGGAACCCCTGGCAGCGGGTTATGCAATGGGCCGGGCAGTAATTAAAGCCCTCTCCATTGACGCAAGCCGAGGGTGTTGAATATCGCACCGAATCGAAACAAATCGGAGTCCTTGTCAAGTGCAATCTTTGTATATAGATGTTGAAAACTGACAGCGAGACAAAGCGCTAATTTTTCACACCACAGAGAGCGAAAAAAGGTAGTCTTTTTCATCAATAAATCAATCAAAAAATAACTATACTCTTCCGGTAGTACCTGCCCTCCCCAGCTCCTAAACTGTTTGCCATTGTCAGTTGATTAGATTTTTATTGGCGTGTAATTGAATTAAACTGGCCAATATTATTTTGCTGGCACGCTTTGATTGCCCCACCGGCCAAAGACATGCGCCGGAAAGCAAGTCACCACCTCGGGGCAGACGCTTTTCTGGTATTTTCCAGTTGTAATTACTATCGCCGAGGCGCTCTTTATAGCCTCGCCGTAAACTGTTAAATTGTTAAGACCACAAAAAAATGAAAATAGAGGCAGACTCTGTTTTAAAACTGGACGCAGAGACGGAGGCCCGTCCCAGGCAGGCAGGCAGGTTACCTGGTAGCATTGGCCATAGGTGTTTCCACCAGGAATGTGATATATGATTACTATACTATATATAGAGTGACTTGACATCTCAGTGTGTTTTGACCATAAACATTTAATTGCTTTATCTTCGTTTCGGGACTGATAACCGCTTGGATACAGATACCACAGATACCGAGTTCTGGTTTAGGCTAACCCTCAATGCCCCATCATTCACACACAAATCAAGAGCAAGACAACTTCATTATCACGGGTGTGTGTGTTGTGTGTGTGCACTTAGAGCAGCATCAGATTGTTTCTTGATTTTTGCTGGGCATTTTTTAAATTGACTTAAATTGAAAGCGCATGACTCAGCACACAGAGTGGAGCTACGACGAGGGGGGGCCATAACTCAGTTCTATGGGGATTTTATGCGTGAAACCATAATGTACAGTGGACGTGCTGGGCAAGATAATCAGTTAGACTTAGTATCTATTTTTAACTTGAAATTCTTATCAACTAAAATATATCTTACAAATACTAGTTATAGAGACATAATTAACTTAAAAAAAACCCATTAACTTTTGCCCCACTGTGCCCATAACTGGCCTCAAAAAGTTTTGCATACTTTCGGGCTGACAGCTGCGTGTGTGCGTGGCAATAGATACTCGGGCGGGTGTGCCCTGCCCTCAGACAAGCCCCAAAATCAATACGAATAGGGCTGATGTATCTAGAACTCAAGCCCTAGATGAGGACTCGCTACATGACCAAAGTGGAACTCATTAGCGTCTGCGGTGTAATTAACTGGCGTCACCATTGGGGCTTTTCGGTAATGGCAATAATGGCAATCGGCGGGAAAGGGCTATTCTCTGCTATACCTTGCAAAGAATACGAAGAAAAAGTACGCCTTTTTACGTAAGTGTACGGGTGTATGTACGTACGGTGGGGATGTGTACGGGTGTGTGTGTAATTAGCAGCGCACGACTCGCCCCAATGACACCGATTCCGGAAAAGAGGAAAAAATACACGGAAAATGGAAAAATAAACTGTAACTGAAATGTAAATGCCACCGAGGGGTAGTTTCTGGGTAGTGTGTGTGTGCTACAGTAGCTACAGATAGTGCTCGAGATTCCAATAATGAAATCTGCGAGATGCGGCGGAATTGGGCAACGGGGCGTGGTCGGAGAAGGGGGCCGGCCGAGCAGGCTCCACTAGCCGTCGCACCGGTTATGTAAGCCGAAAAATTGGAAAAATTCCAGCTGCGAAAAAGAAAGCTTTATTCCCCCTGGAAAGCAGGAAAGCGGGAAAGCAGGAAAGCGGTGATTGCGCATGCCAGTGGCTAAGGGTTAATCGCCAGAAGCAACAACACAACATACGGCCAGTGGAAAGCCTCGAAGGCGAGCCGAATGGAACGAACGACCGAAGCACACCTGGAAGGCTGTGAGAGCGTTAGAGAGGCTCAGGCCCCGCAGAGAGCACCTGAAAGAAAGAGAGAGTTCCGCGCACTCTCTTTCGCATTAGAAGTAACTCCAGCTCCAGCCGAAGGGAAAGATATAAAATAGAAACCAGCCCAGGCGATTTTTATTGATCAGCCAGCGGATTAGGCCCATCCAATAGGATTAGCTCCTAATCCAGATTCTTCAGATCTTCGGCTCCACCCAGTTCTTGTTGTTGTTGGCGTTAAAGTTTCTAATGTTTGGCTTGGGGACGGGGGGAGGGAGCGAAAACAAATTAATAATACTTGGCAGCGTCTTAGGGCGTCGCCGGCGCTGCGACGCCAACGCCAACGTCAACGACGACGCTGAAATGGGAGTAGCTTTGTTGGATCGTTGTTTTTATTGTTGTTGTTTTTGGGGGGCCAGCAACAAAACAAACAACAGCAGAACGCACACAACACACAGATACACACGCACACAGTCACAGCTATCGTTTTTTTCCCCACCTGAAAACGCCCGCTCAGCATTTATTGTTTAGCAAGCAGGGAGCGTTACTTTCGGCCTTCTTTTTCGACCCACTGACGTCACGGGCTCTAAATTGTTTGCACTGACTCGGTTTGGCACTTAATTAACTTAGTTTTGACGCTAATTCAGGCTTAATTCGGGAGCTCACCTCGTAATCCGACCTTAGCGCCATGTTAGTTACTCGAAATGTAGGGTTGTCGTCATTCTTTAGGGCTGTTGATAATCAAAGCTATCGATTTGTCAAATTTTTATCGATAGCAGTTTTTGTTAATAGATGTTTTCTGGCAACGCTGTCCCATTGCCACACTTTTTTTCAAATAATGTTGGTATTTTTTATTGGTATTTTTGGAGTTGCCAACTCTTTGAAGTTTTCGTTATAAATTTGAATAAATCAGACATAATCAATATTTAGAATTTTTTCGAGTTGATAAAAGTCATTTTCTTTTCACAACCTCGCAACACACCATCTATAGCTTTGAATATAGTTTAAATAAATTCAGTTTTTATACAATTTTTTGGTAAGCACACCGAATATTTACATTCTTACAGAAAATGCTCATAAATTTTACCAATATATGAATTTTGGAATTGAACTCTAGCTAAGAAAACCTTTCCCTTTCTTTATCCAAGGCAGGACATGGAAATTCAGATTTCAGAGCCTCAGGACAGGGCAATGAGCAGTAGACATCTTTTGAAGACTGCGCCATCTTTAGCCGGAAATGGTCTTGAAATCTAACCATCATACCAGATATGGCAGAGAAGAAGTTTTCCGGGATCCTCGGTTCATCATAGCCCTAGGAACGACCAAGTGCGATGCAACGTTTATTCCTCTTAATATAATTCAGTTGCAGCTAAGTTGGAATTCGAGGATTCGCAAAGTCAGGAGAACAGGAAAATGTCTGGAAAATTCTAGCTAGGTTTTCTTTAGGAAACATTATGAAAATATGTATAAAAATAAAAAAAAATCTAAACCAAGAGTTTTTATTATTAAAAGAAGGTTATTTAATTGAAAGTGTGAGAAGATTAAAGGCCTATAGAAGGAGTTCTATAGTAATTCTTGAACATTACTCTTGTAGCTACAATTAAGTATTTCTTGTATTTCCCCAGACAGCCGTATTGACCTCTTGCCTGTCATTTTGGACGCTTACAAAACCTCAATTGGTTTATCCGGTTAATTAATATTTTGGAATCAATTGTTGTCGACACAAGCGCAAACAAGCCCCGACTCCGAATGGGCCAAATGCTGGCTAAAGCCAAATGACTTTACCCGCCCCTTTCGCCACTTTTCCCAACCACCTTTTCAGCCAAAATCCCCCCAGCCCCCAGCCCGGCCGTCAATCGATTCAATATCCCTTGGCCATTAGAAGGAGCCGGCTCGACTACAAAACTGAGCCCACATAAGCCGAAAGGAAAGCGCGCTCTTGCCGATGCCATTGCCTGGCCCTGCCTTGCCTTTGGTTTTGGGTTTAGCTTTGGCTTTTTCTCAAACATCCTGAAAGGCCCAATCAACAGGTGAGCTCGGGCCGTGTGCCTTGCCATGTTTGTGTGTGCTGCGGGGTGTTAGTGTATTTGTGGTTCAACAACCTGGCCGAGAGCCAGGAGTCAGCTTCAGTTAGGCAGCAGCAGGTCCTGGCAGGCGTCTCGGTGTGCGTGAACAGCAAATGGCGAGAAATAAAACTGGAATAATTCAATAGGAGGCGTGGCACGCCCAGTTGCCCAGGATGGGAGTGAGAAAGGAAAGGAAAGGACCACCAGTATGGCAGCTTCATTTCTTGCGTAATGAATGTCCTTAGCAGGCAGGGCACGTTTCATGTTTTTTCGTTCATGTTTGCTCGGCCAAGCCCCAGTTTCCACTTTCTACTTTTGCCTCCCCCTACCCCTAGTATCCTCTGGGTAGCTGCCCATTAAAGCTGCTCCAGTTCTGGGCCCCCCCTTTCATTCTCATTTCACTTAAGTTCATTTGGCAATTTAACACTTTCCGGGCACGCATCACGGAGCCGGGACCGTCGTCTTAATTTGCGTCGTTTTTTCTGCTTATGCTCATAATAAATGCAAAAAACAAATAAATTCTCGGGCCTGACTCGGCCGGGCAGGAGCCGGAGCCGGAGACGGAGTGCTGGAAATGCCGAAAATATTTGCATGCAAATTCTTGACCTCGGCCAAAACCAGCTCCGCCCCGTCAACCACAATTTCAGTAAATTTAATTGAAGCCCCTTCGCCAGCTCATGCATATTTATTAAGTGCCGGCCTCCTTGGAAGGAGAGGTGGTGGCGGGGCGAGCAACAGTTGACGCACATTGCGCATACGCCGCGTGTCCTGGCCAGGAGTAAGTTTGCGGCGCAGCTCCAACTCAATTTACCCGGCACTAGCCCCCGATTATGCTAATGCCAGCCGGAAAGGTGGGAGAAAATTCAGTTTTTTTCCCCGGAAGGACGGAGGGGCATAGGCAGGACCTCTCAAAAAAAAGGGGAAAAGAAAGGTGAGGTGAGCGCTTTTATTTCGCCCTCGTATTTTCGCATTACCAATAAAAGACAGCAGGAATTTGCAGCACAAGCTTCCTCCTTTCCGTTGTTTTGGTCCTCGGCTGCCTTTGCTTGCTTATCGCGTTGACTTTTTGCTTCCGGTCTTATTTCTTGCCTTTGGACAGGACACCGCTGCCTGTCTGCCGTATAACAAATAGCAAACTGTCTGTCTGTCGGCCAGCCCGTCCCTCCGACTGTCCGTCTGTCCGTCTGTCTGTTCGAGCCTGTCCCGGCTCGTCAACAAATTGTTGCTCCGCCGCTGCGTCGGCACTCGTTTGTGGCTCTCTCGGCTGCCGACATTGCGCATACGCCATGTGTGCGTGAACTGGCTGGGATGCGGCCCACTGTGCCTGCGGAATCCTCGGCAGGAAACTGTACTATGGCCCGTATAACAGGAGCCGTGCGGGAGCAGCAACAGCTGCTGGACGCACAGTTCATCGACAGTCCTCGTCTGGTTGGGTCCTTGGGTGCGAAAACGCGGCAAAAAAAAACCAAAAAGCACAGCCAGCACATCTCATCTCACAGGAGCAGCAGCAGCAGCAGGAGTAGCAGGAGCAGCACTTCGGAGCCGGAGAAGCAACAGAGCTGGCAGATCCCCTTAAAGTTATTTGGCAAAATTCCGAAAAAATTTGTGTTGACCGTTTCGCGGAGTAATAAATCGAATCCGGGTGAAAAGTGACAGGCGGAGTGGAGTATCGGGTGCCAGAGCAACAGAGCGGATTAATCCTTGCGTAGGGATTCGCGGACCGCCCAGCGGCATAAAATGATAAGTAAGTGCACTGAGTAATATTTCAATATATTATAAGAGCTAGCTAGCCAGACCAGATCTTCTAGCTAACCTTAACCAATGTCCTTAAACATAGTAGCATTCGAAGGACATTTCTTGCAAATCAAAGCAAGCCCGAGATGAATCAGAGTGCCTGGCTAATAAGTGGGTTTTCCAATCAACCTGCACTCATAAAAAACGTTTTGGCCTGTCCTGTTCCCCATGTCCTGGCGTGACACTTCACATGCTGCGGCTGTTGCACGAGCGTCTGTTTAACGCCACTTAATGTCCTTTCTATTTACTTTCCGCTGCTCCTGGGTGCCTTCTATGTGTGTGTTTGTGTGTGTGTGACTACAATGTGTGTGCGCGCTGATGATTGCACAAAGCACTAAAAAAGGGGAAAAGAAATAAGGACATACACGGCAACACTTCTGTGTGCTCTTGGCACTCGGCACTTTCGCAGGACAACGGTATCGTGCGAGAAAAAGTGCGGTGTGGAAAACGAGAAAAGTTTCCCTCGGCCGCCTGGAAAAACTCTAAACAAAAGTTGGGCTGAGCAACAGCCACAACATCGCGGAACAACATTAATTTACGTGCTAAAAGCGGCCTTGAAAACTTGCCGTCGTCGTTGGGCGGTAATTGTGCATGAAAATGAGGATCGTTGGTGGGGGGAGGTGGGTTGGTCCTAAGGAGTCCTAGTCCAGGGCTGGCTCATGCATTTCAGCATTGAAAGCCAACATCTTCGCCGGCACAATACCTACAAAAGTAGCTCCCAGGCTCCGAGGGGAAAAAGTAAAATTGGAAAAGTTCATTAAGATGAGTCGAAGCTGCCAGGCTCTCGCTTTTCACTTTTTCTGCTTACTAATTAGCAGTCAGCCCCAGAAGGAGGGGCCATCTACTATCTTCGTGGAGCGATAAAGATTTTGCAATTACAACTTATTTCCTCATTTTACGGAGATTTACGAGAATGGGGCCTTCGTCTAAGCGAGTGATGAGTAAATCAACTCTGGATTCGCCAGCTTAACCGAAATATACTCGAAGAAAAGTCGAAGACCTCTTTAAAAAGTGAATAAACTGAGTCAGACCCTTAAAATGATTCGGTTGGAAAAAGGAAAGAGCCAAAGCGTTTTGTTGGGTGTAAATCAACATGAAATGTCAGGGGTTAACACACTACACTCTTACAAATTATGAAAAGGTTCTTAGAAAAAAATGAGGTCCACAAATACTAGCTACATATCACAAGCTCTTTAAACTTAGAGTATGTAAGCCCTTAATAGTTATATCTTAAATATAATTTAATAAACAAAGCTTACATTTTTTATTCAAGTGCAGTTAAGCGTTCAATGATCTCGGTTTAAAAACGAAGGGGGCCATAAAATGTTGTCAGGAAGCAGGACAGAGGCGGCGAATGGGGGATAAAGCACACACTTTCCGGACGGAGTTAATGAAACAATGCAGCGGTTGCTTTAAGACTTCAGCCCCCTCTCCCCTCTCTTAGCCAACGAGGCAGCTGTGCAGCACTTTTCATGTGTATGTGTGTTTGGGAAATTTTACGAGACACGCTTTTCTTTCTGCTTTCTCCTTCTGCGGCAGAGCCTTTCCTTTTGTCGCTGCTGCCTTTATTTGCCAGTGCTGCTCATTTGGATTCCCATTTCGGGTTGTTGTATTTGCTGGTTGCTACACCCGCCACGCCCTCCCTGGTTGCCCATGCTTCCATGCTTGCCGCTCATGCCCCTCTTGCCACACGCCCATTCAAATCGTCAGTCGCATGAAATTCGTTGAGATTTACGCATATATTTGTATGGAGTTTACTCACTCGCCGCCAGAGAGCCCCTTGTTTTCCACGGGTTTTCCCACCCGACCACCACCCTTCCCCCTCTCGATTTTCCCTCTCCTGGTGACGGTTGCCCCACCGAGTAGCGGGGACAAGTCCAAAAACTCAATTGCGGCTTTTTATGTGTAATTCGCATTTTTGTTCGCCTTTGCCTTGCCACGCCATGCCACGACGTCGCTTTCATTGTCGTTGCTCTCTGGATATTATTTTTTAATTTAACTTTTATATTCGGGGCTTTTGGCATATCCACCCAATAACAGCAACAACAATATGAGCAACAGAAACAGCCATGCCTCGCCTGTTTACTTTTATGGGCCAGTGTCTTTTGATTCTATAATTTGCTTGATTCTTGCTTTTTGTTCGTTTTATTAAAATTAATTTAAATGCGACAATCAGCGTGAGTCCCAAGCCCAAAGTCCGAAGTCCGAAGTCCCGACTCCCGAGTCCAAAGTCCTCTGGCGAAAGGCAAACAAAAGTCCGTGGAGCAACCGGAAGGACAACAATGCGCACAACGGCATCAGCGGCTTATGTTAATGAGCACTTACAAGCTGTAATGACGGTGTATGGGTGGCAAATGAACAGGACAAGTGGCAGGCAGGACAACAAAAAAATGGACACAAAAATTTCCAAATTATGCAGCAGCCCAGGGACTGGGAATGAGCTTTGCTTGTATGTTTAATTAACACTTTAAAACCTTCATTTTCCTCCATAAATTATGTGATCAGCTTGTTAAGGACATACAGTATACGAAAGTAAAATAATAGTGCTGACAATAATTTTAAGTTTCCATTTGTCACTCTCAAATAACTGTGAAAGGATACCTTTTACAGCAGGATGAGGTGATGAGGTGGCAATCACCTCCTTCCGGAGGCTCTCATCGCATTTCACACCACAGCTGCGATGGCAATCCACAATCCACAAGACGATGGCAGCCATATTTGTCATTTTATCAATACGAGTATCAGGATCTCTCACAGGCACACACACACGCATGCACATGTAAAGACAAGGACACATCTGTCTACAATACGTATCGTTCATGTTGTCCTTATTAGACTTGTATCCGTGGCTGCGGCCGACACATCGCTCAATTTTTGTTATCCTTTCTTCGCTTATTGGCAGCGGTTGCAATATTTCAACAGGCAAATGCCACGCCCCATAACCCAGTCAGCCAGCCTCCCACACACATGTACAGTATATGGTAGATACACGAATACATATATAGATACATGTATAGGATATTTGTTGCTCCCTTAACGCGTTTCTTCGCCTCGCTCGCTTGTTGATGGCACTTTGTCATGTATTCGACAAAGAAAATTGAAAATAAAAATCGTTTCTCTACCCCACCGGAATCAAATTGTGAAGTTTTGTAAGCAAACACTTTGTCCTGATGGAGATAAAGGGGGGAATGGGCACAGTCTAAGGAAACCCAAACCACACACACACACACACTCTGTAAATAGTCTGCGAAAGCGGCTAAAGGTTTCTTTTTGAGAGCGGATGGAGCACTCAGCCTGATTTTCCCATACAATGCTGGGACAAAATATAGAAACTAACATTGCACCTGAGCTCCAAATCGAATCAACTTATGGTAGTTTTTTTGCATTGTGTATTTTATAAAGAATAAATTGGTCTTAGGAAAGTTAGTCCTGAAACTAAAATCTAGCTCTGCACGTTCTGCTTAGTTTCAAAAGGATACAAATAGAATTTATTCAGAAACTTTTAAAATTTTAATAAATATTTATTTAAACCTATTTCAGCAAACAAAAGAGTGCTTATGATAGCCAAAGTATTTGTGAGCAACTGCATGTCCTTGTTGGTGCCGAGTCCTAGGCAAATTGAAAGCACTGTGTGCCAGCGGCTTATGGAAAAATTCCTGGCATTGCAGCGGTTTACTTACATCAATTCCATATCGTGTGCGTGAGTGTCTGCCGACTGCCGAATGCCTCCTGCCTCCTGCCGACTGCCGGCTGACATTTTCAAACGAAACTCGCTTTTCAAGTTCATACACACACTCCACTCTATGGCACTCACTCACGCTCGTGTCCGGACGAACTGACACGGATGCTGGCAGTTGATACTTTTTCCCACACTCTTCCCTCGCTCACTCCACTTTAGTTTTTTTTTAAATGGATCTTTCTCTTATCCTTGCTATTTGTCAACCCCTCCAACAGGAGCCCGGACTCCAAAGTAAACTACATGCTGCATCCATTTTAACCGGCTGGTCTTTAATGGAGATTTTTTTGAAATTTTTCTGGTTTTTACTCAGATTCGGTGGCCGCACTCGAGTTTCGTGCAAAAGTGCCAGCGCCCCATTGCGAAAGTGGATATTGCAATTCCCGTTTCTTTTTTTCCTTTTCCCACCATTTTCATTGTTCTTCGTGATTTTTGTGGCCTTTTTCGAAATGAAAATTTTTCATAGCATACATTTGTGGGCAATTTCCAGTTTTTGCTGCGCTTGCCATTTGTTCCTTTTAATTTCTCTTCTATTTTTTGTTTTTTTTTTGTGACATTTTGGTATCCTTGGAGTGGTCTATTGGTCACTTTATTTGCAGCAGCAATTTGGCCAGCACTCTTCTGGTATTAGGTTGGGTTTTTTTTCCTGCCAGTTGCTGCTCTGATTTATAACCGGCAAATAGAAATTGTAATTGGTTCTCGTTTGCCACCGGAGGACGAGGGCTAATTACACGCTTTACCACCGAAAGTGGATTTACGTTGTGGTGCACTCCTTTTCCGCATTTGCCCAGAAGTGGGTCAATTTTTGCCTGTCGACCATAATGCAATGTGAACGATAACGATGCGATGTGTGTGTGGGCGGTGGGCGGTATAAGGGATGCAGTTGCAGAGAAATGTTTGGAAAGTACACTAAGAAATAAAAATAGCATTTTTTAATAACAAATTTTGTTGATATGGTTTGGGGGCTTAAACCTAAATATTATTGCTCAGGCCAGATTTCTTTAAAGTCCTTGTACCCCTACTAAAAATAATCCTTTTCATTTTTTTCTCTGTAGACTTCAGCTCGTTTTTAGGGCCACACAGTTTAGACATTTTACGCAAAAGCAATTACGATTACTGCCACTGAACCCCAATATCCTCGTCTCCAGGCACCCACCCATGTACTGCCTGAGCCACCTCCTGGAACCTCCATCCATGCCAACTGCCATGTTCATGTCAGAGCTGACTTTGGCCACACATGCAATTAATAGGAGTGCGATCGCAGCACACACGCACTCTTGGCCGTGTGTGTGCTTTGGCCAACTGTTGACTGACCCTATCGGCCGGGAACTTGACTTTCGGCATCAGTCCCTAAAAATCTGAGGAGGCAACTGCGCTGCTCAGTGGAAAGTCACGTACCAACTGTTGAAAACACATCGTAAAACGTAAAACTTTGCTCTGCTCGGCTCGCTTAAAATGCACATAAAACGGCAGTGGCGAAAAAGGGTTGTCAGTTTCCCCATTTTCCCGCTGCCCCTGCCTGGGCCCCTCCCCCTGTCCCTTTTTCATAAGCGTTGTGTGCGTATGACGTGCAAATTTTCAAAATCTGTTTTCCCAGGAACAACTCGGAAGCCGAGCGCGGACTGGAGTCGAGTGGAGAAAAAAGGGGCCGCGCATTATATTTTATGTTCGAGATGGGGCGTGCACACAACTGGGGCAGCAGGTATGCTAAAATTGCTGTGCAGTGATAATGAAGTTAATGCAGAGGGGGAAGGACTCAGCCAGGACAGGCAAGGCAATGGCCGCCAAATAGCAACGAAGGTGTTGGGCTTGCCAACTGAGGCAGAAGCCCAAGTCGGAGGGCGGGAGGGAGTAATTAACCCACATGCGCAGCATAAAGCCCACTTATACACACGCACACACCGCCCTTATGCCTTATCCCCCTGAATAATTCAAGATCCTGCAAAATGTGTAAATCGAGCATGAAATTTGATTTGACTTTGCCTGGCAACCTCGACTTTAAAGTTCAAATTGTTGAAATAAAGTCGTTCGCAGCAGCAGAAGCACCAGAACCATCACCATCACCAGCGACCGAAAACAAAATCTGTATCAGAATGGGAATTCTCGTCGGTGGAATGTGATTTTGGCAGCTTTCCGGACGGATTCCCATCTCATTTATTCAGGCATTCATTAAATGGAAAATGCACAAATTCCTGGTGATGGAGAAGCTGACTTTAAAGTCACCATGGCAACGAATTTTGCTTTAAATTTAAAAGCGACAACAGCAGCTGCAATTAAATCATCAGCAGGGCAATCCACAAATCAGTTTATAAAAGTTTAATGTGTCGGAGAATGCCATAATTGCATAATTTAAATCAAATCAACATCGTAATTATTAAACACAATGTTGATGTGCAAATAATTAACAAGAGTATAGCCGCAGGAGGTATTTCTAAAATCAAACAATTTAGCAAGTATTCGATTTCGATGGGGGCTGTCACTTATTTGGGATCTGCTCCTTGACGAGCAGCTGCAGTGAAAATACAATTTGTAAATTCAATTAACTTGTTTGCCCAGCAGGTGTGCCGGGTGGTTGGTGGTTTTCGGGACGTAGTTTTGTGCAAATCGAAGTGCTTGCCACCAAAGTTAATCTATTGCGCCAACAAATTCCTGCAACTGAAAG
The DNA here is from genome assembly GCA_018153035.1 of Drosophila pseudoananassae pseudoananassae. Taxonomy (NCBI): domain Eukaryota; kingdom Metazoa; phylum Arthropoda; class Insecta; order Diptera; family Drosophilidae; genus Drosophila; species Drosophila pseudoananassae. Next base: position 11,379,898 of record JAECXR010000024.1, read on the forward strand.
CTGATGTTTTAACGCTGCAATTATTTGTGGCCTTAAATGTTGCTGCTACGCCACTTGTTGTTTGTATTGTCCTGCCAGCGGGTTTATTTAATTTGATTAAGCCCGACACTAAACTAACAGAGGGAAGCTGCGAGCTCACCATGTTTGCACACACATATCCTGTTACGCACACCTCGAAATCACACACAAAAAAAAACATAAACTCATATGCAAATGGCCAATAAAAGTATTTCTCTCCATTTCATTAAGTTTTAATTAAACTCACAGCATTTGCCAGTCATTTCCCCAACAGCGTTTTTTCCTCCATCTGCAGGTCCTTCCTCTGTTTGCGTGGCACACTTTATTTAGGGTCAACGGGGAGCGGAGGGAGGGTTTGTTTTTTATATTTTACAAGGAATACTTCAAAGGAATGTACCAGAAATCTAATTTAAAAATTAGTAAATAGCGTAGTAGTTGTGTGGAATCTAGAAAAGTAAATACATTCGTTGGAAAAATGAACTTATAATTATAAAGTCTTATGTCCTTTGGCTGGGGGATTGGTGGTTCTATAATCCGGAATATTTCCTTGATTCTGAACTACGGGGACAGAACAACTTTATATCTTAATCTTAATTACGTGTGCCACAAAATCCATCCTTAAACAGACCTTGATTAAAGGATTTATGGAGCTTTAAGGATTATGTATAAAATTAAACTTTTTAGGGTATCCCCTGGTCCCAACTCATATTTTTTGCCATTATCCTGGGCTCTTGTTTGCTTTTACATATGCGGCTTGTGCAAACAGCCGGGAGACTGACATGCAAACGTGTGAACGTGGCCCGTTGAACTTCCGCAGATGCAGTTGCCCTTGGCGGCAGGTGCACAAAAAGGACCTGCCGCTGTTGGGGGTTGCAGGTCAGTGCGTGTCAAAATGGACGCTTATCATCACAGTGTCAGTACACCCATTCAATCAAGCTGTTTTTTGTAGCCCTGGAACTGGAAAGCGATGCCGGCAATCAAGGAAAAAATAACGCCGCTCGGAGCTAAATACCTCAGTTCCTCTCCTTGGTGGTTTAAGCCAGGCCACGCCACACACCCTTTTTTGTCTAACCACATGTTGCCATTTTTGCTCGCTGACGGTGTCTTTTTTGCTAGTCTAACTTTAATGTCCTTGTGCCCTGCTGCGATGGCATTTCGCAACATCCTGCCACTGGAGCTATCCTTTCATGAACGATAATCGATTTGGGGGAGTACAAGAATGACAACAAAAATGCCATTGGGGAAAAGTATTTATATGAAGACTAGTACTTCTTTTTTTGATACGTTTTAGAGCTATTATAATCAGGACTATAAACTACTATAATTTATGACCCATGCCCCTTTACTTTCAGTGACATGTCGGGAAATGAAATAAAAAATTCCCGAAATTCAGCAGCCAAACTTTCCTCGAACATAATTCGAGTGCCTGAGGCTGACTTGCTTAGCTGCATTTTATTCAAAAGTGATGAAGAACCCTTCGTCTGTGGCACCGCCGACTCTGGCAGTTTAAAGGTCTCAAGTTAAAGCCGGAAAGCTAAACCCGTTGATTGCCCCCAGCTGACGCGGGACTAATGGAATGGTCAGAAGCATTTGCTGGATTATTGAGCGATTCCAGGTCAAGCTATCCCGGCTTAGGCGATGCAACTATTTGTTTAGTCCGCCAGCCAAGTTTTCCCATTTCCATTTCGGGTCGAGTAACTTTCATTGAAATCGCGATGGATGGCCTTGCCTTGCAGTCGATTGGGTCGGAGCTATTATTGATTCGATTCTCTGTGGTCGTAGTTCGGCCGAGCATACTTTTCTAGTTCGCTGCGAGTTGAACAAATTTTCAAACAGGTGTCTGAATATCTCAGCCACTCCAGGACAACCCCCGGTCGGAGCAACTCGGGCGCATAAATCAAAATGGGTTTTTAAACTGCGCGACTGGTCGGGGATTAAGCTGGGACACTCAGCCAGGGCCTTCTCAGCCACACCCGCCAGGATGCGCCACGGTAGGAGCTAAGCCTCATGTGTGCGAGCTGCCGTAAAACACAAACAGGCAACCACAAATATTTTGAAGCACGATGACAGCACGATGGCGATGATGACGATGGTGGCTGGATGGCATAAAACTTGTTGAATTATTTGGTTCTGGGACAGGACCTGGCTTTGAAAATTCTTTGGCACTCTGCATGCCTCGTCCCTACTCTCAGCCGAAAAACGGCATTTTTTATTATTATTGCAAATTAAAAAAGTTTACATTGGCTTAACTATGTGAGTGCCCAGACCAGAGCCAGATCCAGAGCCGTACTGCCAACTCAACTATGTGAAAGCCAAGTTTTAGCCGAGAATGACTAAAGTCTGGGGATAAAGGGTGGAGAAGTGGCACGGTAAATTTTTGGCTGGAGGCTGGGAGCTGGAGAAACGATTTGCAAAGTATTTTAAACAATTTTTGCCGCAGGCTCTGCAAAAAGCCGGCGTCCCAAAAACCCATCATAGTCAGCCTGTCTCACCTGACTACCTACCTACCGGTGGAACATAGCCCCATCTGCCTTCCTAACTGCCCCGCTGGCGGCTCCCCACTCAGCGGAGCGTATTAGCAAATTAAATTCCATTTTCGCAGGTGGGCGTCTGCTTGTGATTATGGACTCACAGGACTCTACTGCATGGGTGTGTTTTCTGGTCAGCCAGGTGTTGGTCCTTTAAAATGGAGTCCGAGCTGGAGGTATTTATTTCTGCCAACTCATTAGAAAAATTGACATCTCCGCACATCCTAACAAAAGAAAGAGCCAGAGCTAGAAAAATGCCGAATAGGAACTCACATCATCCGGCCGGCTTGTCGTTTATTGATGGAACGACTCGGGGAATTGATTAAAAGGCATTGTCAGGCCCGTGGGCTTAAGCCACGTCAGTGCACAATACACACACGTCCTTAGTCCTAATGCGGACGGACTCGTATCCGGAGAATGCCAGAAGGGCGAGTACACAACCGTAGTATGCATATATGCAGCGGGCTTTGATCTATCTGCGCGTTCTCGGCACAAAAGCAGGGCCAAGAACTTGTCTAACAATTTGACGCTTTAATCCCCGTGCTGCGATGCCAAGAAAAATAAAAAAAAAAGGGCCAGTAACGCAAAAAACAGAAAAACAGAAAATGGAGAAAAATCTGAAACAGCTCCTTGTCTACGCTTCAGTTGGCCAGAAACCGAGATTCATTCCAACTGGCAGGGATATCCTTCTGAGCGTGTATCCTGTGCCCTGGCTGCCTTTCATGTGTCCTTTTCTGGTGTCGTATTATGGTAATTCGTATCGAGACCGATTACATGCCACATGCGAGCGAAAGAGTTTTCCACTCGGAATGCAAAAACCTTTGCAGCTCAATTTTCCTCTCAAATTGCATATTATATGTTTAATCCTTTTAAAAGGGAAAATAAATACAGTCTTTTGTTCGAGCTTATTTATAAAACAGTCCACAAATTAATATGGAAAACCAGCTTCAAAGAAAACTTAAATCGATGTGAGAGAAATCGCCTCTTTGAAAACTGAACACAGGACCGATGACAGGACTTTTCTGCTTTGTGTTGACGCTGAAAACTATCGACATAGGACCCATCCAGCTGATGCTGACCGATGGAGAGTTCCGGGTCTCGGGACCTGCCAGCTTCTGCCTGGGATGGCAAGGAATTCCATTAAATTAAATTGCACTTGGCCCGAGAAGCGCGGCCTTTGTGCGGGCATCTTCCTTATTTGCTGTCTGCTGATTTGCCACCTGGGACCCCAGCATGCAGGCCATAATTTAATAGTGTCTCAAACCAGTTTATTGCAGCTGCAATTTCATTTGCATGCCACACCCCGCCATATGCCCCCGACACCGCTCAAAACTCAGAAGCGAGTCAAGGGCTTTCCCACATGAACTGTCGCTGATTCGATTTGAAGCTCCCCAGTTAATCAATTGATTTTACCTTCAGCTGGCGGAGAAGCACCTGTTGAGCGGTATCCTGGCAACTGGAAAGCAGATTTCTCCTATATATATGCAACCTAATTCAATATGCATTGATTGCTAGTGCCGCTGTCCCGTCATGGTTTTTATTGCATTCTTTGATTTACGAGGGCATCAAGCATGCAATTCTCTGAGAAAATAACTAGTTCTGCAAAAGTTATTCAAAGTTGATTGGATTTGATTGGATTGTCTTATGATTTCTTGTGATTGTGCTGCCCTAATTAGTATTCCTTGGAAAAAGTCAGTCATGCATGCGCCTCATTAAATTTTCAACTGTCGCCGCGACTTAATCAATTTTGATGACCGAGCTCCGCCTAATCCTTGAATCGGAACATAGATATTAATGGGCTTTCTCTGTAAATCTTAACGGCGAACCATTACGGGCGATTACTATGCGGTTATTGTGGCCGGACACTCCACTTTTCCCCTCCCAAGGTTCCGTTCTGCTCCGGCGAGTGTGTGGTCAGTTTCTGTGGTCGTTTGGCATTTTACAGGAAATCAATGGACAGCCCTAGGGGGCGTAAAATTTTATTAGCGCAAAATGATTTCATGTGCCAAATATTTGCCAAAATTGACGCCGACTATGCTGGGCACTGCTGCCCCAAATGGCGCTACTAATGGCGGACATTAACGGGGCGTATGCGCAATCTGCGTTGTCATGCAGGACACGCGTCGGTCCTGGAGTTGGCTTTAAGTGCACTTTGTCCATAATCCGTGTGCGTAAGGGTGTATGAGTGCGTGTGTCTGCGTGTCCGTGGCAGTGTGTCCTGCCTGCAGTTAATGTCCGTTTATCGATGGGCGACAATAACGATTACGCCGCCAGTTGTCCTCAATTTTCGTGGCTATTCATAAGGGAACGGACGGCATCCGCGATGATAAATTATGGTTGAATTAAGTTTTAATTTACGATTAAAAAAACCTCTGTTTTGTATAAAAGTTTCATATAAAAGTATTTTCAAATTTTTTCCAAGGGGTACCCCTACAAAATTGTGGGTTTTCCTGATTTCCCCACTTTTGCTCCTTCCGATGGCCATTGCTCTGCCAAATTGTGTCTGATCAGGAAACAAAGTACCGCTTTGTAATCAGCAAACCCAGAAGCGGGTTTCCTCATTCAAAACATTGCTTAAAAATCGTTTTTAAATTTTTCGAATTTTTTCCAAAGGGTACCCCTACAAAATTGTGGGTTTTCCTGATTTCCCCACTTTTGCTCCTTCCGATGGCCATTGCTCTGCCAATTTGTATCCGATCAGGAAACAAAGTACCGTTTTGTAATCAGCAAACCCAGAAGCGGGTTTCCTCATTCAAAACATTGCTTAAAAATCGTTTTTAAATTTTTCGAATTTTTTCCAAAGGGTACCCCTACAAAATTGTGGGTTTTCCTGATTTCCCCACTTTTGCTCCTTCCGATGGCCATTGCTCTGCCAATTTGTGTCTGATCAGGAAACATAGTACCGATTGTAATCAGCAATCCCAGAAGCGGGTTTCCTCATTCAAAACATTGCTTAAATATCGTTTTTAAATTTTTCGAATTTTTTCCAAGGGGTACCCCTACAAAATTGTGGGTTTTCCTGATTTCCCCACTTTCGCTCCTTCCGATGGCCATTGCTCTGCCAATTTGTATCCGATCAGGAAACAAAGTGCCGTTTTGTAATCAGCAAACCCAGAAGCGGGTTTCCTCATTCAAAACATTGCTTAAATATCGTTTTTAAATTTTTCGAACTTTTTCCATGGGGTACCCCTACAAAATTGTGGGTTTTCCTGATTTCCCCACTTTTGCTCCTTCCGATGGCCATTGCTCTGCCAATTTGTGTCTGATCAGGAAACAAAGTGCCGTTTTGTAATCAGCAAACCCAGAAGCGGGTTTCCTCATTCAAAACATTGCTTAAATATCGTTTTTAAATTTTTCGAATTTTTTCCAAGGGGTACCCCTACAAAATTGTGGGTTTTCCTGATTTCCCCACTTTTGCTCCTTCCGATGGCCATTGCTCTGCCAATTTGTATCCGATCAGGAAACAAAGTACCGTTTTGTAATCAGCAAACCCAGAAGCGGGTTTCCTCATTCAAAACATTGCTTAAAAATCGTTTTTAAATTTTTCGAATTTTTTCCAAAGGGTACCCCTACAAAATTGTGGGTTTTCCTGATTTCCCCACTTTTGCTCCTTCCGATGGCCATTGCTCTGCCAATTTGTGTCTGATCAGGAAACATAGTACCGATTGTAATCAGCAATCCCAGAAGCGGGTTTCCTCATTCAAAACATTGCTTAAATATCGTTTTTAAATTTTTCGAATTTTTTCCAAGGGGTACCCCTACAAAATTGTGGGTTTTCCTGATTTCCCCACTTTTGCTCCTTCCGATGGCCATTGCTCTGCCAATTTGTATCCGATCAGGAAACAAAGTGCCGTTTTGTAATCAGCAAACCCAGAAGCGGGTTTCCTCATTCAAAACATTGCTTAAATATCGTTTTTAAATTTTTCGAACTTTTTCCATGGGGTACCCCTACAAAATTGTGGGTTTTCCTGATTTCCCCACTTTTGCTCCTTCCGATGGCCATTGCTCTGCCAATTTGTGTCTGATCAGGAAACAAAGTGCCGTTTTGTAATCAGCAAACCCAGAAGCGGGTTTCCTCATTCAAAACATTGCTTAAATATCGTTTTTAAATTTTTCGAATTTTCTCCAAGGGGTACCCCTACAAAATTGTGGGTTTTCCTGATTTCCCCACTTTTGCTCCTTCCGATGGCCATTGCTCTGCCAATTTGTGTCTGATCAGGAAACAAAGTACCGTTTTGTAATCAGCAAACCCAGAAGCGGGTTTCCTCATTCAAAAAATTGCTTAAATATCGTTTTTAAATTTTTCGAATTTTTTCCAAGGGGTACACCTACAAAATTGTGGGTTTTCCTGATTTCCCCACTTTCGCTCCTTCCGATGGCCATTGCTCTGCCAATTTGTGTCTGATCAGAAAATAAAGTACCGTTTTGTAATCAGCAAACCCAGAAGCGGGTTTCCTCATTCAAAACATTGCTTAAATATCGTTTTTAAATTTTTCGAATTTTTTCCAAGGGGTACCCCTACAAAATTGTGGGTTTTCCTGATTTCCCCACTTTTGCTCCTTCCGATGGCCATTGCTCTGCCAATTTGTGTCTGATCAGGAAACAAAGTGCCGTTTTGTAATCAGCAAACCCAGAAGCGGGTTTCCTCATTCAAAACATTGCTTAAATATCGTTTTTAAATTTTTCGAATTTTTTCCAAGGGGTACACCTACAAAATTGTGGGTTTTCCTGATTTCCCCACTTTTGCTCCTTCCGATGGCCATTGCTCTGCCAATTTGTGTCTGATCAGGAAACAAAGTGCCGTTTTGTAATCAGCAAACCCAGAAGCGGGTTTCCTCATTCAAAACATTGCTTAAATATCGGTTTTAAATTTTTCGAATTTTCTCCAAGGGGTACCCCTACAAAATTGTGGGTTTTCCTGATTTCCCCACTTTTGCTCCTTCCGATGGCCATTGCTCTGCCAATTTGTGTCTGATCAGGAAACAAAGTACCGTTTTGTAATCAGCAAACCCAGAAGCGGGTTTCCTCATTCAAAACATTGCTTAAATATCGTTTTTAAATTTTTCGAATTTTCTCCAAGGGGTACCCCTACAAAATTGTGGGTTTTCCTGATTTCCCCACTTTTGCTCCTTCCGATGGCCATTGCTCTGCCAATTTGTGTCTGATCAGGAAACAAAGTGCCGTTTTGTAATCAGCAAACCCAGAAGCGGGTTTCCTCATTCAAAACATTGCTTAAATATCGGTTTTAAATTTTTCGAATTTTCTCCAAGGGGTACCCCTACAAAATTGTGGGTTTTCCTGATTTCCCCACTTTTGCTCCTTCCGATGGCCATTGCTCTGCCAATTTGTGTCTGATCAGGAAACAAAGTACCGTTTTGTAATCAGCAAACCCAGAAGCGGGTTTCCTCATTCAAAACATTGCTTAAATATCGTTTTTAAATTTTTCGAATTTTCTCCAAGGGGTACCCCTACAAAATTGTGGGTTTTCCTGATTTCCCCACTTTTGCTCCTTCCGATGGCCATTGCTCTGCCAATTTGTGTCTGATCAGGAAACAAAGTGCCGTTTTGTAATCAGCAAACCCAGAAGCGGGTTTCCTCATTCAAAACATTGCTTAAATATCGTTTTTAAATTTTTCGAATTTTTTCCAAGGGGTACCCCTACAAAATTGTGGGTTTTCCTGATTTCCCCACTTTTGCTCCTTCCGATGGCCATTGCTCTGCCAATTTGTGTCTGATCAGGAAACAAAGTACCGTTTTGTAATCAGCAAACCCAGAAGCGGGTTTCCTCATTCAAAACATTGCTTAAATATCGTTTTTAAATTTTTCAAATTTTTTCCATGGTGTACCCCTACAAAATTGTGGGTTTTCCTGATTTCCCCACTTTTGCTCTTTCCGATGGCCATTGCTCTGCCAATTTGTGTCTGATCAGGAAACAAAGTGCCGTTTTGTAATCAGCAAACCCAGAAGCGGGTTTCCTCATTCAAAACATTGCTTAAATATCGGTTTTAAATTTTTCGAATTTTTTCCATGGGGTACCCCTACAAAATTGTGGGTTTTCCTGATTTCCCCACTTTTGCTCCTTCCGATGGCCATTGCTCTGCCAATTTGTGTCTGATCAGGAAACAAAGTACCGTTTTGTAATCAGCAAACCCAGAAGCGGGTTTCCTCATTCAAAACATTGCTTAAATATCGTTTTTAAATTTTTCAAATTTTTTCCATGGGGTACCCCTACAAAATTGTGGGTTTTCTTGATTTCCCCACTTTTGCAAAACATTGCTTAAATATCGTTTTTAAATTTTTCGAATTTTTTCCAAGGGGTACCCCTACAAAATTGTGGGTTTTCCTGATTTCCCCACTTTCGCTCCTTCCGATGGCCATTGCTCTGCCAATTTGTATCCGATCAGGAAACAAAGTGCCGTTTTGTAATCAGCAAACCCAGAAGCGGGTTTCCTCATTCAAAACATTGCTTAAATATCGTTTTTAAATTTTTCGAACTTTTTCCATGGGGTACCCCTACAAAATTGTGGGTTTTCCTGATTTCCCCACTTTTGCTCCTTCCGATGGCCATTGCTCTGCCAATTTGTGTCTGATCAGGAAACAAAGTACCGTTTTGTAATCAGCAAACCCAGAAGCGGGTTTCCTCATTCAAAACATTGCTTAAATATCGTTTTTAAATTTTTCAAATTTTTTCCATGGTGTACCCCTACAAAATTGTGGGTTTTCCTGATTTCCCCACTTTTGCTCCTTCCGATGGCCATTGCTCTGCCAATTTGTGTCTGATCAGGAAACAAAGTACCGTTTTGTAATCAGCAAACCCAGAAGCGGGTTTCCTCATTCAAAACATTGCTTAAATATCGTTTTTAAATTTTTCAAATTTTTTCCATGGTGTACCCCTACAAAATTGTGGGTTTTCCTGATTTCCCCACTTTTGCTCTTTCCGATGGCCATTGCTCTGCCAATTTGTGTCTGATCAGGAAACAAAGTGCCGTTTTGTAATCAGCAAACCCAGAAGCGGGTTTCCTCATTCAAAACATTGCTTAAATATCGGTTTTAAATTTTTCGAATTTTTTCCATGGGGTACCCCTACAAAATTGTGGGTTTTCCTGATTTCCCCACTTTTGCTCCTTCCGATGGCCATTGCTCTGCCAATTTGTGTCTGATCAGGAAACAAAGTACCGCTTTGTAATCAGCAAACCCAGAAGCGGGTTTCCTCATTCAAAACATTGCTTAAATATCGTTTTTAAATTTTTCAATTTTTTCCATGGGGTACCCCTACAAAATTGTGGGTTTTCTTGATTTCCCCACTTTTGCAAAACATTGCTTAAATATCGTTTTTAAATTTTTCGAATTTTTTCCAAGGGGTACCCCTACAAAATTGTGGGTTTTCCTGATTTCCCCACTTTCGCTCCTTCCGATGGCCATTGCTCTGCCAATTTGTATCCGATCAGGAAACAAAGTGCCGTTTTGTAATCAGCAAACCCAGAAGCGGGTTTCCTCATTCAAAACATTGCTTAAATATCGTTTTTAAATTTTTCGAACTTTTTCCATGGGGTACCCCTACAAAATTGTGGGTTTTCCTGATTTCCCCACTTTTGCTCCTTCCGATGGCCATTGCTCTGCCAATTTGTGTCTGATCAGGAAACAAAGTGCCGTTTTGTAATCAGCAAACCCAGAAGCGGGTTTCCTCATTCAAAACATTGCTTAAATATCGTTTTTAAATTTTTCGAATTTTCTCCAAGGGGTACCCCTACAAAATTGTGGGTTTTCCTGATTTCCCCACTTTTGCTCCTTCCGATGGCCATTGCTCTGCCAATTTGTGTCTGATCAGGAAACAAAGTACCGTTTTGTAATCAGCAAACCCAGAAGCGGGTTTCCTCATTCAAAAAATTGCTTAAATATCGTTTTTAAATTTTTCGAATTTTTTCCAAGGGGTACACCTACAAAATTGTGGGTTTTCCTGATTTCCCCACTTTCGCTCCTTCCGATGGCCATTGCTCTGCCAATTTGTGTCTGATCAGAAAATAAAGTACCGTTTTGTAATCAGCAAACCCAGAAGCGGGTTTCCTCATTCAAAACATTGCTTAAATATCGTTTTTAAATTTTTCGAATTTTTTCCAAGGGGTACCCCTACAAAATTGTGGGTTTTCCTGATTTCCCCACTTTTGCTCCTTCCGATGGCCATTGCTCTGCCAATTTGTGTCTGATCAGGAAACAAAGTGCCGTTTTGTAATCAGCAAACCCAGAAGCGGGTTTCCTCATTCAAAACATTGCTTAAATATCGTTTTTAAATTTTTCGAATTTTTTCCAAGGGGTACACCTACAAAATTGTGGGTTTTCCTGATTTCCCCACTTTTGCTCCTTCCGATGGCCATTGCTCTGCCAATTTGTGTCTGATCAGGAAACAAAGTGCCGTTTTGTAATCAGCAAACCCAGAAGCGGGTTTCCTCATTCAAAACATTGCTTAAATATCGGTTTTAAATTTTTCGAATTTTCTCCAAGGGGTACCCCTACAAAATTGTGGGTTTTCCTGATTTCCCCACTTTTGCTCCTTCCGATGGCCATTGCTCTGCCAATTTGTGTCTGATCAGGAAACAAAGTACCGTTTTGTAATCAGCAAACCCAGAAGCGGGTTTCCTCATTCAAAACATTGCTTAAATATCGTTTTTAAATTTTTCGAATTTTCTCCAAGGGGTACCCCTACAAAATTGTGGGTTTTCCTGATTTCCCCACTTTTGCTCCTTCCGATGGCCATTGCTCTGCCAATTTGTGTCTGATCAGGAAACAAAGTGCCGTTTTGTAATCAGCAAACCCAGAAGCGGGTTTCCTCATTCAAAACATTGCTTAAATATCGGTTTTAAATTTTTCGAATTTTCTCCAAGGGGTACCCCTACAAAATTGTGGGTTTTCCTGATTTCCCCACTTTTGCTCCTTCCGATGGCCATTGCTCTGCCAATTTGTGTCTGATCAGGAAACAAAGTACCGTTTTGTAATCAGCAAACCCAGAAGCGGGTTTCCTCATTCAAAACATTGCTTAAATATCGTTTTTAAATTTTTCGAATTTTCTCCAAGGGGTACCCCTACAAAATTGTGGGTTTTCCTGATTTCCCCACTTTTGCTCCTTCCGATGGCCATTGCTCTGCCAATTTGTGTCTGATCAGGAAACAAAGTGCCGTTTTGTAATCAGCAAACCCAGAAGCGGGTTTCCTCATTCAAAACATTGCTTAAATATCGGTTTTAAATTTTTCGAATTTTCTCCAAGGGGTACCCCTACAAAATTGTGGGTTTTCCTGATTTCCCCACTTTTGCTCCTTCCGATGGCCATTGCTCTGCCAATTTGTGTCTGATCAGGAAACAAAGTACCGTTTTGTAATCAGCAAACCCAGAAGCGGGTTTCCTCATTCAAAACATTGCTTAAATATCGTTTTTAAATTTTTCGAATTTTCTCCAAGGGGTACCCCTACAAAATTGTGGGTTTTCCTGATTTCCCCACTTTTGCTCCTTCCGATGGCCATTGCTCTGCCAATTTGTGTCTGATCAGGAAACAAAGTGCCGTTTTGTAATCAGCAAACCCAGAAGCGGGTTTCCTCATTCAAAACATTGCTTAAATATCGTTTTTAAATTTTTCGAATTTTTTCCAAGGGGTACCCCTACAAAATTGTGGGTTTTCCTGATTTCCCCACTTTTGCTCCTTCCGATGGCCATTGCTCTGCCAATTTGTGTCTGATCAGGAAACAAAGTACCGTTTTGTAATCAGCAAACCCAGAAGCGGGTTTCCTCATTCAAAACATTGCTTAAATATCGTTTTTAAATTTTTCAAATTTTTTCCATGGTGTACCCCTACAAAATTGTGGGTTTTCCTGATTTCCCCACTTTTGCTCTTTCCGATGGCCATTGCTCTGCCAATTTGTGTCTGATCAGGAAACAAAGTGCCGTTTTGTAATCAGCAAACCCAGAAGCGGGTTTCCTCATTCAAAACATTGCTTAAATATCGGTTTTAAATTTTTCGAATTTTTTCCTAGGGGTACCCCTACAAAATTGTGGGTTTTCCTGATTTCCCCACTTTTGCTCCTTCCGATGGCCATTGCTCTGCCAATTTGTGTCTGATCAGGAAACAAAGTGCCGTTTTGTAATCAGCAAACCCAGAAGCGGGTTTCCTCATTCAAAACATTGCTTAAATATCGTTTTTAAATTTTTCAAATTTTTTCCATGGGGTACCCCTACAAAATTGTGGGTTTTCTTGATTTCCCAACTTTTGCTCCTTCCGATGGCCATTGCTCTGCCAATTTGTGTCTGATCAGGAAACAAAGTGCCGTTTTGTAATCAGCAAACCCAGAAGCGGGTTTCCTCATTCAAAACATTGCTTAAATATCGGTTTTAAATTTTTCGAATTTTTTCCAAGGGGTACCCCTACAAAATTGTGGGTTTTCCTGATTTCCCCACTTTTGCTCCTTCCGATGGCCATTGCTCTGCCAATTTGTGTCTGATCAGGAAACAAAGTGCCGTTTTGTAATCAGCAAACCCAGAAGCGGGTTTCCTCATTCAAAACATTGCTTAAATATCGTTTTTAAATTTTTCGAATTTTTTCCAAGGGGTACCCCTACAAAATTGTGGGTTTTCCTGATTTCCCCACTTTCGCTCCCTCCGATGGCCATTGCTCTGCCAATTTGTATCCGATCAGGAAACAAAGTACCGTTTTGTAATCAGCAAACCCAGAAGCGGGTTTCCTCATTCAAAACATTGCTTAAAAATCGTTTTTAAATTTTTCGAATTTTTTCCAAAGGGTACCCCTACAAAATTGTGGGTTTTCCTGATTTCCCCACTTTCGCTCCTTCCGATGGCCATTGCTCTGCCAATTTGTGTCTGATCAGGAAACAAAGTGCCGTTTTGTAATCAGCAAGCCCAGAAGCGGGTTTCCTCATTCAAAACATTGCTTAAATATCGTTTTTAAATTTTTCGAATTTTCTCCAAGGGGTACCCCTACAAAATTGTGGGTTTTCCTGATTTCCCCACTTTTGCTCCTTCCGATGGCCATTGCTCTGCCAATTTGTGTCTGATCAGGAAACAAAGTGCCGTTTTGTAATCAGCAAACCCAGAAGCGGGTTTCCTCATTCAAAACATTGCTTAAATATCGTTTTTAAATTTTTCGAATTTTTTCCAAGGGGTACCCCTACAAAATTGTGGGTTTTCCTGATTTCCCCACTTTTGCTCCTTCCGATGGCCATTGCTCTGCCAATTTGTGTCTGATCAGGAAACAAAGTGCCGTTTTGTAATCAGCAAACCCAGAAGCGGGTTTCCTCATTCAAAACATTGCTTAAATATCGTTTTTAAATTTTTCGAATTTTTTCCAAGGGGTACCCCTACAAAATTGTGGGTTTTCCTGATTTCCCCACTTTCGCTCCTTCCGATGGCCATTGCTCTGCCAATTTGTATCCGATCAGGAAACAAAGTACCGTTTTGTAATCAGCAAACCCAGAAGCGGGTTTCCTCATTCAAAACATTGCTTAAAAATCGTTTTTAAATTTTTCGAATTTTTTCCAAAGGGTACCCCTACAAAATTGTGGGTTTTCCTGATTTCCCCACTTTCGCTCCTTCCGATGGCCATTGCTCTGCCAATTTGTGTCTGATCAGGAAACAAAGTGCCGTTTTGTAATCAGCAAACCCAGAAGCGGGTTTCCTCATTCAAAACATTGCTTAAATATCGTTTTTAAATTTTTCGAATTTTTTCCAAGGGGTACCCCTACAAAATTGTGGGTTTTCCTGATTTCCCCACTTTTGCTCCTTCCGATGGCCATTGCTCTGCCAATTTGTGTCTGATCAGGAAACAAAGTGCCGTTTTGTAATCAGCAAACCCAGAAGCGGGTTTCCTCATTCAAAACATTGCTTAAATATCGTTTTTAAATTTTTCGAATTTTTTCCAAGGGGTACCCCCATAAAATTGTGGGTTTTCGCAATTTCCCCACTTTCGCTCCTTCCGATGGCCATTGCTCTGCCAATTTGTATCCGATCAGGAAATAAGATACCATTTTTGAATCAGCGAACCCAAAAGCGACTTTCCTCATTCAAAACATTGCTTAAAAATCGTTTTTAAATTTTTCGAATTTTTTCCAAAGGGTACCCCTACAAAATTGTGGGTTTTCCTGATTTCCCCACTTTCGCTCCTTCCGATGGCCATTGCTCTGCCAATTTGTGTCTGATCAGGAAACAAAGTGCCGTTTTGTAATCAGCAAACCCAGAAGCGGGTTTCCTCATTCAAAACATTGCTTAAATATCGTTTTTAAATTTTTCGAATTTTTTCCAAGGGGTACCCCTACAAAATTGTGGGTTTTCCTGATTTCCCCACTTTTGCTCCTTCCGATGGCCATTGCTCTGCCAATTTGTGTCTGATCAGGAAACAAAGTGCCGTTTTGTAATCAGCAAACCCAGAAGCGGGTTTCCTCATTCAAAACATTGCTTAAATATCGTTTTTAAATTTTTCGAATTTTCTCCAAGGGGTACCCCTACAAAATTGTGGGTTTTCCTGATTTCCCCACTTTTGCTCCTTCCGATGGCCATTGCTCTGCCAATTTGTGTCTGATCAGGAAACAAAGTGCCGTTTTGTAATCAGCAAACCCAGAAGCGGGTTTCCTCATTCAAAACATTGCTTAAAATATCGTTTTTAAATTTTTCGAATTTTTTCCAAAGGGTACCCCTACAAAATTGTGGGTTTTCCTGATTTCCCCACTTTCGCTCCTTCCGATGGCCATTGCTCTGCCAATTTGTGTCTGATCAGGAAACAAAGTGCCGTTTTGTAATCAGCAAACCCAGAAGCGGGTTTCCTCATTCAAAACATTGCTTAAATATCGTTTTTAAATTTTTCGAATTTTTTCCAAGGGGTACCCCTACAAAATTGTGGGTTTTCCTGATTTCCCCACTTTTGCTCCTTCCGATGGCCATTGCTCTGCCAATTTGTGTCTGATCAGGAAACAAAGTGCCGTTTTGTAATCAGCAAACCCAGAAGCGGGTTTCCTCATTCAAAACATTGCTTAAATATCGTTTTTAAATTTTTCGAATTTTCTCCAAGGGGTACCCCTACAAAATTGTGGGTTTTCCTGATTTCCCCACTTTTGCTCCTTCCGATGGCCATTGCTCTGCCAATTTGTGTCTGATCAGGAAACAAAGTGCCGTTTTGTAATCAGCAAACCCAGAAGCGGGTTTCCTCATTCAAAACATTGCTTAAATATCGTTTTTAAATTTTTCGAATTTTCTCCAAGGGGTACCCCTACAAAATTGTGGGTTTTCCTGATTTCCCCACTTTTGCTCCTTCCGATGGCCATTGCTCTGCCAATTTGTGTCTGATCAGGAAACAAAGTGCCGTTTTGTAATCAGCAAACCCAGAAGCGGGTTTCCTCATTCAAAACATTGCTTAAATATCGTTTTTAAATTTTTCGAACTTTTTCCATGGTGTACCCCTACAAAATTGTGGGTTTTCCTGATTTCCCCACTTTTGCTCCTTCCGATGGCCATTGCTCTGCCAATTTGTGTCTGATCAGGAAACAAAGTGCCGTTTTGTAATCAGCAAACCCAGAAGCGGGTTTCCTCATTCAAAACATTGCTTAAAAATCGTTTTTAAATTTTTCGAATTTTTTCCAAAGGGTACCCCTACAAAATTGTGGGTTTTCCTGATTTCCCCACTTTCGCTCCTTCCGATGGCCATTGCTCTGCCAATTTGTGTCTGATCAGGAAACAAAGTGCCGTTTTGTAATCAGCAAACCCAGAAGCGGGTTTCCTCATTCAAAACATTGCTTAAATATCGTTTTTAAATTTTTCGAATTTTTTCCAAGGGGTACCCCTACAAAATTGTGGGTTTTCCTGATTTCCCCACTTTTGCTCCTTCCGATGGCCATTGCTCTGCCAATTTGTGTCTGATCAGGAAACAAAGTGCCGTTTTGTAATCAGCAAACCCAGAAGCGGGTTTCCTCATTCAAAACATTGCTTAAATATCGTTTTTAAATTTTTCGAATTTTCTCCAAGGGGTACCCCTACAAAATTGTGGGTTTTCCTGATTTCCCCACTTTTGCTCCTTCCGATGGCCATTGCTCTGCCAATTTGTGTCTGATCAGGAAACAAAGTGCCGTTTTGTAATCAGCAAACCCAGAAGCGGGTTTCCTCATTCAAAACATTGCTTAAATATCGTTTTTAAATTTTTCGAATTTTCTCCAAGGGGTACCCCTACAAAATTGTGGGTTTTCCTGATTTCCCCACTTTTGCTCCTTCCGATGGCCATTGCTCTGCCAATTTGTGTCTGATCAGGAAACAAAGTGCCGTTTTGTAATCAGCAAACCCAGAAGCGGGTTTCCTCATTCAAAACATTGCTTAAAAATCGTTTTTAAATTTTTCGAATTTTTTCCAAAGGGTACCCCTACAAAATTGTGGGTTTTCCTGATTTCCCCACTTTCGCTCCTTCCGATGGCCATTGCTCTGCCAATTTGTGTCTGATCAGGAAACAAAGTGCCGTTTTGTAATCAGCAAACCCAGAAGCGGGTTTCCTCATTCAAAACATTGCTTAAATATCGTTTTTAAATTTTTCGAATTTTTTCCAAGGGGTACCCCTACAAAATTGTGGGTTTTCCTGATTTCCCCACTTTTGCTCCTTCCGATGGCCATTGCTCTGCCAATTTGTGTCTGATCAGGAAACAAAGTGCCGTTTTGTAATCAGCAAACCCAGAAGCGGGTTTCCTCATTCAAAACATTGCTTAAATATCGTTTTTAAATTTTTCGAACTTTTTCCATGGGGTACCCCTACAAAATTGTGGGTTTTCCTGATTTCCCCACTTTTGCTCCTTCCGATGGCCATTGCTCTGCCAATTTGTGTCTGATCAGGAAACAAAGTGCCGTTTTGTAATCAGCAAACCCAGAAGCGGGTTTCCTCATTCAAAACATTGCTTAAATATCGTTTTTAAATTTTTCGAATTTTTTCCAAGGGGTACCCCTACAAAATTGTGGGTTTTCCTGATTTCCCCACTTTTGCTCCTTCCGATGGCCATTGCTCTGCCAATTTGTGTCTGATCAGGAAACAAAGTGCCGTTTTGTAATCAGCAAACCCAGAAGCGGGTTTCCTCATTCAAAACATTGCTTAAATATCGTTTTTAAATTTTTCGAATTTTTTCCAAGGGGTACCCCTACAAAATTGTGGGTTTTCCTGATTTCCCCACTTTTGCTCCTTCCGATGGCCATTGCTCTGCCAATTTGTGTCTGATCAGGAAACAAAGTACCGTTTTGTAATCAGCAAACCCAGAAGCGGGTTTCCTCATTCAAAACATTGCTTAAATATCGGTTTTAAATTTTTCGAATTTTCTCCAAGGGGTACCCCTACAAAATTGTGGGTTTTCCTGATTTCCCCACTTTTGCTCCTTCCGATGGCCATTGCTCTGCCAATTTGTGTCTGATCAGGAAACAAAGTACCGTTTTGTAATCAGCAAACCCAGAAGCGGGTTTCCTCATTCAAAACATTGCTTAAATATCGTTTTTAAATTTTTCGAATTTTCTCCAAGGGGTACCCCTACAAAATTGTGGGTTTTCCTGATTTCCCCACTTTTGCTCCTTCCGATGGCCATTGCTCTGCCAATTTGTGTCTGATCAGGAAACAAAGTGCCGTTTTGTAATCAGCAAACCCAGAAGCGGGTTTCCTCATTCAAAACATTGCTTAAATATCGGTTTTAAATTTTTCGAATTTTCTCCAAGGGGTACCCCTACAAAATTGTGGGTTTTCCTGATTTCCCCACTTTTGCTCCTTCCGATGGCCATTGCTCTGCCAATTTGTGTCTGATCAGGAAACAAAGTGCCGTTTTGTAATCAGCAAACCCAGAAGCGGGTTTCCTCATTCAAAACATTGCTTAAATATCGTTTTTAAATTTTTCGAATTTTTTCCAAGGGGTACCCCTACAAAATTGTGGGTTTTCCTGATTTCCCCACTTTTGCTCCTTCCGATGGCCATTGCTCTGCCAATTTGTGTTTGATCAGGAAACAAAGTACCGTTTTGTAATCAGCAAACCCAGAAGCGGGTTTCCTCATTCAAAACATTGCTTAAATATCGTTTTTAAATTTTTCGAACTTTTTCCATGGGGTACCCCTACAAAATTGTGGGTTTTCCTGATTTCCCCACTTTTGCTCCTTCCGATGGCCATTGCTCTGCCAATTTGTGTCTGATCAGGAAACAAAGTGCCGTTTTGTAATCAGCAAACCCAGAAGCGGGTTTCCTCATTCAAAACATTGCTTAAATATCGGTTTTAAATTTTTCGAATTTTCTCCAAGGGGTACACCTACAAAATTGTGGGTTTTCCTGATTTCCCCACTTTCGCTCCTTCCGATGGCCATTGCTCTGCCAATTTGTATCCGATCAGGAAACAAAGTACCGTTTTGTAATCAGCAAACCCAGAAGCGGGTTTCCTCATTCAAAACATTGCTTAAATATCGTTTTTAAATTTTTCGAATTTTTTCCAAAGGGTACCCCTACAAAATTGTGGGTTTTCCTGATTTCCCCACTTTTGCTCTTTCCGATGGCCATTGCTCTCCCAATTTGTATCCGATCAGGAAACAAAGTACCGTTTTGTAATCAGCAAACCCAGAAGCGGGTTTCCTTATTCAAAACATTGCTTAAATATCGTTTTTAAATTTTTCGAATTTTTTCCAAGGGGTACACCTACAAAATTGTGGGTTTTCCTGATTTCCCCACTTTTGCTCCTTCCGATGGCCATTGCTCTGCCAATTTGTGTCTGATCAGGAAACAAAGTGCCGTTTTGTAATCAGCAAACCCAGAAGCGGGGTTCCTCATTCAAAACATTGCTTAAATATCGTTTTTAAATTTTTCAAATTTTTTCCAAGGGGTACACCTACAAAATTGTGGGTTTTCCTGATTTCCCCACTTTCGCTCCTTCCGATGGCCATTGCTCTGCCAATTTGTATCCGATCAGGAAACAAAGTACCGTTTTGTAATCAGCAAACCCAGAAGCGGGTTTCCTCATTCAAAACATTGCTTAAATATCGTTTTTAAATTTTTCGAATTTTTTCCAAAGGGTACCCCTACAAAATTGTGGGTTTTCCTGATTTCCCCACTTTTGCTCCTTCCGATGGCCATTGCTCTGCCAATTTGTGTCTGATCAGGAAACAAAGTGCCGTTTTGTAATCAGCAAACCCAGAAGCGGGGTTCCTCATTCAAAACATTGCTTAAATATCGTTTTTAAATTTTTCAAATTTTTTCCATGGTGTACCCCTACAAAATTGTGGGTTTTCCTGATTTCCCCACTTTTGCTCTTTCCGATGGCCATTGCTCTCCCAATTTGTATCCGATCAGGAAACAAAGTACCGTTTTGTAATCAGCAAACCCAGAAGCGGGTTTCCTCATTCAAAACATTGCTTAAATATCGGTTTTAAATTTTTCGAATTTTTTCCATGGGGTACCCCTACAAAATTGTGGGTTTTCCTGATTTCCCCACTTTTGCTCTTTCCGATGGCCATTGCTCTCCCAATTTGTATCCGATCAGAAAATAAAGTACCGTTTTGTAATCAGCAAACCCAGAAGCGGGTTTCCTCATGCAAAACATTGCTTAAATATCGTTTTACAATTTTTCGAATTTTTTCCAAGGGGTACCCCTACAAAATTGTGGGTTTTCCTGATTTCCCCACTTTTGCTCCTTCCGATGGCCATTGCTCTGCCAATTTGTATCCGATCAGAAAATAAAGTGCCGTTTTGTAATCAGCAAACCCAGAAGCGGGTTTCCTCATTCAAAACATTGCTTAAATATCGTTTTTAAATTTTTCGAATTTTTTCCAAGGGGTACCCCTACAAAATTGAGGGTTTTCCTGATTTCCCCACTTTTGCTCCTTCCGATGGCCATTGCTCTGCCAATTTGTGTCTGATCAGGAAACAAAGTACCGTTTTGTAATCAGCAAACCCAGAAGCGGGTTTCCTCATTCAAAACATTGCTTAAATATCGTTTTTAAATTTTTCGAATTTTTTCCAAAGGGTACCCCTACAAAATTGTGGGTTTTCCTGATTTCCCCACTTTTGCTCCTTCCGATGGCCATTGCTCTGCCAATTTGTGTCTGATCAGGAAACAAAGTGCCGTTTTGTAATCAGCAAACCCAGAAGCGGGTTTCCTCATTCAAAACATTGCTTAAATGTCGTTTTTAAATTTTTCAAATTTTTTCCATGGTGTACCCCTACAAAATTGTGGTTTTTCCTGATTTCCCCACTTTTGCTCCTTCCGATGGCCATTGCTCTGCCAATTTGTATCCGATCAGGAAACAAAGTGCCGTTTTGTAATCAGCAAACCCAGAAGCGGGTTTCCTCATTCAAAACATTGCTTAAATATCGTTTTTAAATTTTTCGAATTTTTTCCAAGGGGTACCCCTACAAAATTGTGGGTTTTCCTGATTTCCCCACTTTTGCTCCTTTCGATGGCCATTGCTCTGCCAATTTGTATCCGATCAGGAAACAAAGTGCCGTTTTGTAATCAGCAAACCCAGAAGCGGGTTTCCTCATTCAAAACATTGCTTAAATATCGTTTTTAAATTTTTCGAATTTTTTCCAAGGGGTACACCTACAAAATTGTGGGTTTTCCTGATTTCCCCACTTTTGCTCCTTCCGATGGCCATTGCTCTGCCAATTTGTATCCGATCAGGAAACAAAGTGCCGTTTTGTAATCAGCAAACCCAAAAGCGGGTTTCCTCATTCAAAACATTGCTTAAATATCGTTTTTAAATTTTTCGAATTTTTTCCAAGGGGTACCCCTACAAAATTGTGGGTTTTCCTGATTTCCCCACTTTTGCTCCTTCCGATGGCCATTGCTCTGCCAATTTGTGTCTGATCAGGAAACAAAGTGCCGTTTTGTAATCAGCAAACCCAGAAGCGGGTTTCCTCATTCAAAACATTGCTTAAATATCGTTTTTAAATTTTTCGAATTTTTTCCAAGGGGTACCCCTACAAAATTGTGGGTTTTCCTGATTTCCCCACTTTTGCTCCTTCCGATGGCCATTGCTCTGCCAATTTGTATCCGATCAGGAAACAAAGTGCCGTTTTGTAATCAGCAAACCCAGAAGCGGGTTTCCTCATTCAAAACATTGCTTAAATATCGTTTTTAAATTTTTCGAATTTTTTCCATGGTGTACCCCTACAAAATTGTGGTTTTTCCTGATTTCCCCACTTTTGCTCCTTCCGATGGCCATTGCTCTGCCAATTTGTGTCTGATCAGGAAACAAAGTACCGTTTTGTAATCAGCAAACCCAGAAGCGGGTTTCCTCATTCAAAACATTGCTTAAATATCGTTTTTAAATTTTTCGAATTTTTTCCAAAGGGTACCCCTACAAAATTGTGGGTTTTCCTGATTTCCCCACTTTTGCTCCTTCCGATGGCCATTGCTCTGCCAATTTGTGTCTGATCAGGAAACAAAGTACCGTTTTGTAATCAGCAAACCCAGAAGCGGGTTTCCTCATTCAAAACATTGCTTAAATATCGTTTTTAAATTTTTCGAATTTTTTCCAAAGGGTACCCCTACAAAATTGTGGGTTTTCCTGATTTCCCCACTTTTGCTCCTTCCGATGGCCATTGCTCTGCCAATTTGTATCCGATCAGGAAACAAAGTGCCGTTTTGTAATCAGCAAA
Source organism: Drosophila pseudoananassae pseudoananassae (assembly GCA_018153035.1). Taxonomy (NCBI): domain Eukaryota; kingdom Metazoa; phylum Arthropoda; class Insecta; order Diptera; family Drosophilidae; genus Drosophila; species Drosophila pseudoananassae. The sequence goes on from JAECXR010000024.1 coordinate 11,402,083, forward strand.
CCCAGAAGCGGGTTTCCTCATTCAAAACATTGCTTAAATATCGTTTTTAAATTTTTCGAATTTTTTCCAAGGGGTACCCCTACAAAATTGTGGGTTTTCCTGATTTCCCCACTTTTGCTCCTTTCGATGGCCATTGCTCTGCCAATTTGTATCCGATCAGGAAACAAAGTTCCGTTTTGTAATCAGCAAACCCAGAAGCGGGTTTCCTCATTCAAAACATTGCTTAAATATCGTTTTTAAATTTTTCGAATTTTTTCCAAAGGGTACCCCTACAAAATTGTGGGTTTTCCTGATTTCCCCACTTTTGCTCCTTCCGATGGCCATTGCTCTGCCAATTTGTGTCTGATCAGGAAACAAAGTGCCGTTTTGTAATCAGCAAACCCAGAAGCGGGTTTCCTCATTCAAAACATTGCTTAAATATCGTTTTTAAATTTTTCAAATTTTTTCCATGGTGTACCCCTACAAAATTGTGGTTTTTCCTGATTTCCCCACTTTTGCTCCTTCCGATGGCCATTGCTCTGCCAATTTGTATCCGATCAGGAAACAAAGTTCCGTTTTGTAATCAGCAAACCCAGAAGCGGGTTTCCTCATTCAAAACATTGCTTAAATATCGTTTTTAAATTTTTCGAATTTTTTCCAAAGGGTACCCCTACAAAATTGTGGGTTTTCCTGATTTCCCCACTTTTGCTCCTTCCGATGGCCATTGCTCTGCCAATTTGTGTCTGATCAGGAAACAAAGTACCGTTTTGTAATCAGCAAACCCAGAAGCGGGTTTCCTCATTCAAAACATTGCTTAAATATCGTTTTTAAATTTTTCGAATTTTTTCCAAGGGGTACCCCTACAAAATTGTGGGTTTTCCTGATTTCCCCACTTTTGCTCCTTCCGATGGCCATTGCTCTGCCAATTTGTATCCGATCAGGAAACAAAGTTCCGTTTTGTAATCAGCAAACCCAGAAGCGGGTTTCCTCATTCAAAACATTGCTTAAATATCGTTTTTAAATTTTTTGAATTTTTTCCAAGGGGTACCCCTACAAAATTGTGGGTTTTTTCTGACTTCCGCACTTTTGCTCCTTCCGATGGCCATTGCTCTGCCAATTTGTATCCGATCAGAAAATAAAGTACCGTTTTGTAATCAGCAAACCCAGAAGCGGGGTTCCTCATTCAAAACATTGCTTAAATATCGTTTTTAAATTTTTCGAATTTTTTTCCCTACAATATTATATATATTTTTCTATTGTATTATTTTTTATTAATTTTATATTAATAAAATGCATCTTTGGTTGCATTATTTTTCAGGCATTTGGTACAACAGTGACCACCGCGATTGGGTACGCGTTGCCGGACGATAGTACCCATTGTACCCTGTCAAAGGGTTAAGACCATCATCACTGCGCAAATCATCCTCCTCTAGCAGCAGCAGCATCAACAACGCCTGCCCCCCGCCGCCGCCCACTCCGCACCAGGTGAACTCCGCCACAGCCGCCGCCGGCAGCAGCACTCCGCCACACTCCCAGCATCCTCATCAGCACCCATATCCGCATCAGCATCAGCACCACCACCAACACAGGCGCAGCAGCAGCTCCAGTCACACCAGCCACGCGGATAACTCTAGCGGTTTGGCCACAAAACCGGCCATCAATTTGCTCGGTAATCAGCTGCAGGTCAACTACTTTGAGTTCCCGCCCACCGCTCCTGGTCAGGCGTTGTTGGTCAACAGCGGTCGCACCACAGCCTCCACACCGTCGTTGAGCACCCACCACCACCAGTACCAGCACCAGCTCCAGCACCGACCCGGAGGCACTGTCGGTGGCAACTACAGCTCGGCAGTTGCGAAAGCGGCGGCTTCCACCGCCTGTGCTCTACTAGCCACGTGCCACGTGTCCAGAGAATCCCCCAAATCGAGACAACACAAGCCGCAGCCTATTCACTCGGAGGAGGTACCGGACACCACAGGCACCATGGGTCGACGCGAGATAAAGCGCTCCAACACGAGTGGCTCCACCACCAGATCCTACGACAGTGGCAGCGGTGAGTACTCATTACACTCGGAGAAAAAGGCACTCAAGTAGAAGTTTTCTTCATTTTAAGTCCATTTATCCCTTCATTGAATTCCTCCTGCTGGCAAATACTTTAAGGACAGAAAACAGATCCATTGAATCGAAGACAATTTCAGAAAATTAAAGGGCGATGGGTGGTTGGGTGATTGGCGAGTTGGTGTGTTGTTCCGAGGTGGGCGTGGCAAGCCGTAATCGCCTTACGTTCTGTGATTGGGTCCCTGAATACCACGGGAAATGACATTAGGCTGGCAAATTAACTCAGCGGAGATTTGTTGTCAAACTGTCGTTGTCCTGCCTAAGACTATTTTCTGAGGTCTGAGAGGTGTTAACTGGGTGGAGGGTGGAGGGTAGCCTATCCACCAGAAGGTCCCTTAGTCCCAAGTGAATAAGAAATAAAGTAATAAAAGTGAGGAGCTTCAATTGGAACAATCAATTGTTAGGAAATTAGTTACTGGCACTGGGGCTGGGATGGGAAATGAAAAGAAAACCATCAACGCTTTCCGCTAATTGTGAAAAGTTAGTTAAAATAAAAATTAAAAGTTTTCACATTTTGGTTAGCAATTAACTTTTTCTGAAAATTGAATAAAATTGAAATTAATTAAGGTTTATTGAAAAACATCTTCCATCTAAAAAACCATGTACCCATTAAAATAAAAAGCATTCCATTTTAACCAAAAAAGTGGATGAATAATTTATTATTTCCGTTTATCAAAAAATGGACTGCCTTGGCACCAGCCATTGTTGCAAGCCGCGAACGAAATCCAACTGACTAGATATGTTTTTCGAAACATAGACATTAGTTTGTGAAAATTAAATGGGGCGTCCCCCTAAATACTAAACATAAACCGCGAGGCAGACTTCAAAGAGCTCACTAAAACTTCAGCCCCGTTCATGAGCAGCCGGATATGATGTTCGAGAGGCTCTGATCGCATCCATGGTACTGGAAACAATCGTAGGTGGAGCCCAGGTTCCTGAGCGTGCAACAGAGCTGCGAGGCACGATAACACTTACTGCCCACCTGGTAACCATACTCCTGGGGATACTGGAAAGTGTCTGCAAGGATACGACAAGAGCGGGTTAAAAGGGGGGTACTGTCAGGCTAGTGCGGTTAACCCCACCTTGTCTGAAGGATGGCCGGGCAGGTGCGGCCGGACGGGCGGCGGCGGCGGGGAACGGCACAGAGGCGGCTGCTGGGTAGGTCTCCTCCAGGATACCGTTGGCTGCAATTAAGATAACCCATCAGTGGGTCGCAGGACTCTGCCAGTTAATTGATATGGCTGAAGGGATTGTGTAATTGCAATTGAATTGAGGCCGGATTACATGACTGGACAATCGAATGGCAGCCAATTAAGCAAACATATTCAAGTCGCAGAGCACATTGTACATTCTTAATTGGGTTTGCGATGTCATGAACTCGATGTGTTGATGAATGAATTGATGAGCGCGGCAGAGTAATTTGAGAACAAACTTGTTAGTATTAGGTTTAGTTTTATTTGCCAATAATCACAGGGCGTTAGTACTTTGGTTTAATAAATATATTTAGTTTTTACCAATTGCCACAGCTAAGCGTACAACAAAGAGAACTATACAGAATATATTTCTTTATTTACAAAAGTTAAGAGCTAGACGGGTGTGTAAAATAAATTAACCCTGTGGCGGGTATGCGTCCATCACTTTGGACAACGCACCGTCAAGCACAGCCTGGTCGGCGCAGGGATTGATATCCCAGAAGGCGCCGTGGCAGCCGAACTCCTCAAAGCAGCTGTACCGGATCTTCTTGCTTTCGCTGGTGCAGCAGTTAACGATGGCCCACACACAGCTGGTGACCTTCGGCGCGCTTGTGGGTGGCTGCTGGGTGGCGGCACTCGGTCTTAGGGTCGGCAGGCCCACCACTGGCCTACTCGGCTGGCGTCCTATATCAAATACATCACAAATAGTTATGGTACAGATAGCGACAGAACAAGCCCTTAAAGTTAAGCAACCACAACCAGGGGGTTAATCACAACTAAGAAATGTCACAAGAAGCTTTAACTAAAAACCTACTTGGTGGTGCACTGGTCATCCATATGGGACGTGAGGGTCGTTCTGGAAAAGAGCCAACTGTTAATAAAATATTTTTAGACGAATAGAGACTGACTCACCATTGACTGAGTTACTACCTCCAAAGCCGTTGCCGGAAGAAGATGTGGGTGCAGGAGAAGTGGGTCTGGTCTGATTGAAAACCGAGAAATCGGCCTGGGAGGGATCAGAGTTGTGGAACAGGAAATCATCCCGGCTGCCTACGCTCACTGGCTGGCGATCTTCCTTTTTCGACCAATTGGGGTTCTTGCCGAGATAAGTGGGCTTCTTGCCCGCCACCGGTAAACTAAAATTATTGGTCAAGTTTCTTAAAAGGACTCATCAAACCAGATTCACAAAAGGCATCCTACCGTGACAAATAGAAGATAGGCGGGAGGTTGTTCTGGACGTAGGGATGGTTGTAGTAAATGCTCGGCAAGTAGGCCTGTCTGCGCTGGCGACTGTGGCTCTGATATTTCTTGGGATACTTCATCAGCCACTCCTCCTTGACGGGCTTCACCAGTTGGATGGCGTCCTGATTGCTCACAGGACCCGTCTTCAGGTCAGAGTTGAGCACAATCGGTTCGTCGGACAGGATATCGAAGTAGATCTTCTTCTCCTCCGACTTGGCAGGCTCGGCATGCCTGTGTGCCTTGTGGTGCTTTTTATGGTGAACACCAGCATTAGCATCTTAAATGGGAGATATACAAATAGGACTCTCAGAAAGCGAACTATATATTTCTTAACTCACCCTTATCTTCGGTAACAAAATCCTCTTTGTACATGATCACCGGATGATCCTCCTGGAAGGCACCATCCACCATCTTGACCTCATGGATCTGGGGGATTAGTCGAAAGGAATTTAAGCAAATAGATTGGATTTCCTTCGGCATCCACTTACCTCCACATTGTCGGCATCCGGTGGAATGAGGGCCAAGTCGCTGTCGTCCTCAGCGGCAGGATGTCCTGTGGCCAGGACACCGACCGCACTCACACACAGTAGCAGGGCCAAGAAAATGCTGCCACAGGGCAGCGCACTTCGATTCATCTCCTTCAGCTTGTCGGGGCGGGTCTGCAATTGGCAGAAAGCAAAGAATGTGCATTAGTTCAACTTTTATTTTTCAGTTCAATCTCAATTATGTACTTGACCCAGCCGGAAAAAACAAATCACGAAAAAGGAGGAAGAAAGGGAACATCGCACAACCACGTTGGAAAAGTTTAAAAGTTGTAAATTTTGTTGCGGTTTGTTTTGTCGACTGCTGACCTCCCCGCCCTCCAAGACCTCTAAATCGGCACAAGGATAAGGATTGGGATAAGGATCGGGATCAGATGCTGGTCTGGCTCGGTTCAGTTTGCTTGGGCTTGGCTTTGAGGTTTGTTTTAAATTAGACATCAAGTTGAGTTCAATTTTTCTTGGCTTTTGTTGCATGTTTGGCTCTGCGGTAAACTTTTGAATTACTTTCTCTGGCTTTCGGCTCTGGGCTTTCGGCTTTATTCTTTATTTATGTTTTTTTTTTTTGGTTGTACTTTATTTTATTTTTTGGTCCCCAGTTAGGTTGAAAGTTCTCAGCCATAACCCACTGTGGCGGAGGTCCTACCGAGCGTAAAAAACTTGCCTCACTCCCCCCAGCACCTATCACAATAGCTAAGTACTTTGAGCTTTTTCATATTCTAATGCACACAGAGTTGCCACAACTTTGAACTAACCGATTGTCGTAAATCGAAATGAAATGTTTTTCCGAAGTATTCTTTTCACTTGGCTCGTTTGAAATGAACTGAACCGAGTACACGGCGTTTCAACTTAATATAAACGAGAGATGGCACTTTGAACAGCTGCTGCCTGTCAGTATACTGTTTCTAGAATCTCTTGGAGGGTTCTCTGAACCGATAAGGAAATTAGTCAGACTACCAAGTATTCTTGAAATGGAAAAATTCGTCACAATTGAGACAAATAAAGTTTATCTTGTGACTACATATTGACTTTACCCTCATTTGGACGTCATTGGTGGAGTATTCTTTCCCAGAAGCAGACAATCTATCAAAACCAAAAAGTCATACAATTACATTCCCAGATAAGAGGATACAAAACTCGATTGAAGAATCAAGAACAAAAAATACGTTTTCAGGCCATAAACCATAAAAATCGATTTTATAGAGTTTTCATTTTTATTTCCAGCAAATGTAATTGAAAATTCCTCAACTGTCGAATGGGATAATTGAATTTTTACATAATAATTGACCAAACAGTTTGCATATTTTGGCCCAACGATTTTGCGGTGCTGGCCACATTGCCATGCTAGGATAATCCATTTCAGGGGTCAAAGACCGATGCGAATAAACTGAAATAAATTTGCCGAAACACATTTCCTGCTTCCTGTTGCATTCGTGCAGCCCATAAAAGTATGCTAACTGGCGAGAGCCTTCTATTTTTGGTCGAAAAGCACCCACACACACTCGGTCGGGCAGACAGCAGCACTTGGCCAGAACCGTAAAGGCAATCGGCTTGCTGAGCCTGCTCGCTGGAGCTGAAAATATCGGGTCGGGACCCAGCCACATAAAACTGAAACAGCAAAACAAAAACGCCACAAAAACTCGATTCCGAAAATTGTGTGAATAGCCAGCGGAAATTGTAAGTTTGTTGGGGGAATAACCCTCAATTTGTTGCAAAAAAAAAGAATAATGACAATAAAAAAGGTAGAAAGGGCGGATGAAGTGAGCCACAAGTGGCAGAGGAATAAATGAGCATCGAAAACAAGCAAATGGGAAAACAAAATTGGCAGCCACCCCATCATAAATATGAATAAGCTGCGAAATAAGTATTTTTGTGCTAACCCCACATGCTATCTGGGTTCTTTACGCATTTATGCCGAATTGCTGATGGAACTGCCATTAAATATTCCATTTTAATATTTTTCTACGCAGAGAGCACTCTTAATTGGTTTTCGAGTTCTTTTTTATTTTTAGTTTGCATTTCTTATGAAGACACCTTTTATTTTTCACAGTCATGGCAGTTTTTGTGAATCTACAGGCTGTCGAATGGATTTTATGCTTTGGATCTGAAATTGTATTTTTAGATCCAATAAATTCAATTTGGTGGAAACGAATGTTTTTTTCCAGTTATATAATAAAACTCTTTTGGCCAGAAACTATGGCTGCTTTACAGCAACATTTGTGCTGGTGGCGGCTTTATTTAATTGGATTTGGTGGGGGGGATTTTGCCAGAGAGTGGCCAACCATCAAAATTCAGGTGAAGAAAGCCCGAACGGTGCCAGGGTCACTGGATCCATGGCCCACTAGCGGCCGAGGGGAACCCCTTTCAGCACTGCCTGCCATTAGCAATATTAAATATGACGCTTTTCATTAAGCCAAATGTGTTTGTGCATTATTCATGGCCCCATAGCTCTGTCCATTGATAATTTAAATAATTATATGCAAAGTCCTGACAGTTCTCACCTCAGCGCACCTGGGCCACATGCACTACCGTACAGTGCACACCTGTGTGTGTGTACCCCGCTCGATGCACTCTGACCAAAGGCAAATTGAATTTCAAGAGCGCCAGAGACAAAGTGGCCGCAAAAAGGGGTCACATGTACGAACGTCGATTACCACTCATTAGCAACTTATCGGCAGCGGGGCGAATGCAATTTCAGGTCCTGGCAGGAGCCCAGGGCAAGATGATGTGGTCAGCCAAGTGTGGCAGGCACCCACACCCACAACCACGCCGACTGTGGCTAGCAGGTCCTTGGTTGCTTTTCAGAACAGTTGCCGAATGGCGGGCAAACTCATAAAGTGCCGCGGAAAATCGGATTTGATTAGAAAGTCGCAAGGAGCCAGATATGTTGGCTTAGGAGTAGGGATACAGATACTTTACTTTAATCGTGGAGCTGCGCAAACACCCGGAAATGTTCGATCGGGGCCAGTGCTGCTAATTGATATGGAAATTCGGTTGCTGCCCGGAGGCGTCGAGCAAACTCATCAAAGTCGAAAAACTCATTGCAGATGCGATTAAAGGCAAACAGAGCACACCAGTTGGGTAAACATGCAGCGAGGTAAGGAGGAGATGCTTCAATCGGTAGCATATTGAATCCTCACTGCTTGCTCTGACCTAAAAATACGCAATAAACGTCTCTGGTTTTTATTTTGTATTTTCTGGACTGCCTCGGCTTGCCTGGCTTGCTTGCTTGGCTTCCACGATGATCAGCGAAAAATTGTAAGTGAAAATCCCCCAGAATGTGATTTAAAAAGCGAACAAAAAAAGTTTATTATTTCGGGCGTGTGTTTATGCGGCTCTTTTATGGTCTGCCTTTATATTTATTTGATTTTTTTCGGGGGAAAATTTGTTCATAAATTGTTTATGCCTCAGCAACACGTGGCGACGTTTGATGCTACCCTGGCTGGCCATTGTTCCTCTTAATTGGCTCAGGAGCCAGGACATGGCCACAAAAGGCAAAATGCGAAGGCATCCTGTACTGCATTTCCCCAAGTTCTATTCAAGTGTCAAAGTGTGGCACATCAAGTCAAGTCACGTAGTTGCACCGGCAACGGCAATGGCAGTAGCATGCAAATGGTTTTATGAAAATCCAGGACATGCCATGCTGGATCCAATCCTGGGCAGCCCGGGCATAATTGAGATGTCCTGGTGATGGGCCGAATCAATGGGTGGTCGGCTGGGGGATTGTAATTAAGCCGGCTTGACCTTTTTCCTGCATAAAGGTTGTTGCCACCGAATGCAGGCAGTGCGTAATGCGATTTGGCCAGCCAACGGTGCGTATGCGTAACATTTTCGCCCGTCACATCTGTATTTTTTTACGGTTTTTGGTTTGTGTATCTTTTGGGTTTGTTTTTGTTTTTCTGACATACTTCTGTGCCACCGTATTGATTCACATATACCCCCATACCACACGATTTCCCTTTCATTTTGTGTTTTTGTGAGTGGGATTCTCATTTAACTGGAATCTGGCATCTTGGCCCGCAGGCCAATGGCCGGCAACTTTTCTTATTATTCGTCTGAAAGCGAAATTTATGCGGCACGCACATGAGCAGCAAACTGGGGCACATCAGCCGGACAGAAACAATGCGAATGGAAAATGTTTTTCTCGTTCTTGTCTCAAGTTTTGGCGGCTGCTTCGGGGAAATGGAAAATCAAATGGCATACGTACTTGAAAAGTTTAAAAAAATACGCCGTCTTTGAGAGATACATTTTGCTATAAACATTTGTGGTGCAGCTATTATCCTTTCACCTTTTGGCCTGAATCGAAATCCGGTTGATGCCATCGAAAAGTTTCGTCTTGTAAAGGATGTGTAGCAACACCCGTCAGGGACACTGGGACCACAATAGATCCTCAGTGCAGCCTCTATCCCAGCTGTCATGGTGTCCTGTGTTCTCTCCCGTTCTGTGTTGCTATTGCCAGGGCCGGGATGACAACAGAAAACACAGAGCCTGACACAATCATGCGAACTTTACCGACACACAAAACAGACTCCATGCAGCACAGGGGACATCAGAAGCAGTCAAGTTTTGTCATCTGACAGCGGCACGAGCCACAAACGAAAATTACGCAGAATACCGACGGGCTTCAAAGGGAATGGGCCAATGGAACGGGCTCCCCAGAACAATATCAACATGTTAAAAGGCACAACAAGTGCCCGGCTCCTCCCAGCCCAGCCCAGCCAAGTCTGCCCACCCAGCCAACCACTCGGTACTTGCGGTCCAAAGCAAGTCCACTTCAAGTGGCGCCACTTTTGGTAGCAACCACTTGGCCACTTTGCTGCAGTTCTAATTGCAAAACTTGCGCAAAGCCAAAGCCAACGAAATTATATGCACTCAGCGGCTCAGTGCCGTCTCCGGGTCTGTGGGTCTCCGGGGAGGAGCATAAATACTGATGCTGTCGAGGAGCGGCTTAAACCGGTCTACTCTTAAGTGGCTGCAGCCTGGCAACGGGGCGTCCTGGCAAATCCCTGACAGGGGAGTGTCACCGGCAGCCTGTCCGTATGAAATATAACTGGAAATAGATTATCAGGCAAGGTATTTCCGCAGGACTCTCCACCCAAGCCCCATTTACAGCCCCCCACCCATCTTAAGTACCGCCAATTCGCTTAATTGTTATGTCAACGCCCGGCCCACGCGGCGTATGATAAATGCCCCAAAGTAAACATCTGTGCTTACAGGCTGGGCTTACACAAGCAGCCAGGACTTACTGCGCCCTGGGCAGCCCCAAAAGCACTTTGTTCCCTTTGCATTTACATCGGCTCAACTGTCATCCGGAGAATAGACGTTTTTATTTGCCAGGACGAATGGCTCACGCCCTGCAAAGTGTAGTGATTTTTATAAAATTAGTCAAATGTTTTGTTGATACTTTCAACTCTCTGCAGGAAGAGCTTATATTCCAATAGAATATAATTCCTAGACACCAGAAACCCCAATCCGCCCAATCCTAGAGTGAAATATCTGTTATACAACTGGAATAATGGTCGGCAGGGCGGGGCTTAACCTTTGTGCTGGGGGTCCTGGGCTTTTTGCAGGCTTCGGAGGGAAACTAATAATGTCATTCGTTGAATGCCGGGTTGCTGGGACGCCGGGATGCCAGGATGTTGGTTCAACTGTCGACCGAGCTGGGAACGCACAATTGACAGCTAAATTGTCTGTCAATTTGTCTCGCTGACTGAATGCGTTATCCTGTCGATGGCAGTGTGTGCGTGTGGCCTGCTTTGTGGGCCATTGTTTAGTTTTGGCCAGCACTGACAGATTGCCATTATCGTGGCTGCCATGGCCATTCCAGTTGCCGTTACTTACTGTTGCTTACTGCTGATGCTGCATGCCACGCGTCGCTTCCGCATTTGTGTGGCCGCTAAACTGCGGCTCCAATTGGACGCCTCGTCCTTTGTCACTCTGCATATTTGTTTATTTTCGGGGGCACCGCAAATACATATGCCCGGGTATATATTTTTCTGGGCCTCATGGCTCTGAATAGCAAAGTTCAAACGGTGGATCAACTACCCAACAACTACGCTCCACACCCGGCAGGATACAGGATACAGGATGCGCCCCATCCACTTCATATCCCTCATCCGATGTCTCCGGTTTTTGGGTCTCATGTGTGCCCTTTGAGTCTTGCGCTTCGTTTGCGTCGCATTTGCGTTTTGTTTGTATATCTTGGCACACGTCTATTTGCGTTGGCTGTCGGGCCTACGGTCCCGTAGCCTACGGACGACAGGACCTTGCCAAGGACATGGACAAGGACAAGGACAAGAGGCAAGGATTTGCAGTCTATACATGTCGCCTGCCTGCCGACTGTTTGCCCAACTGTGGCGTTTGGTGGCAGTTTCTTGAATAATGCAGAATAGTAGCATCAAATAACGGCACCAAAAGTGACTTAAAGTTTTAATGAAAATGCCAGGCTCAAGCAAACACACCAACACAAGCACACACAGCACACACCCATACAAAATTTGTCCACACACGCACACCAGCACACCCACACACACACTCTAAAAGACTCACTTCCTCGAAAGCGGCGCAAACATTCATACATTAAATATTAAGTGGCTTTATAGCATTGGCCCGTAGTGCATATTAAATTTACACTAAAAAAAAATAAATGAAACCCAAAGGAGAAGGAGGAGGATGCTGTATTCTCTAACTGTAAACAGTAAACCTGTTCCTGGTATTTCTCAAATATTAATTCCATTCCATGCTTCAATTCAATTTAACAAGCAAATTGGCATTTGGCTCTGAAACTTTAGCTGCCATTTGGGGCTTGTGCTCCGGATTCCGGACTCCTGACTCCAGGCCCGGGAATTTATGGCCAAATCAAAGTCAACAACTTGTCGGGGTCTAGCCCCCGCAATAACATCGAATGGTTGAGGCTTATTGATTGAGCTATTTACGAGTGTATGGCAAATAATTCTGTTCCACAGCCTTAACTGGGTTAGTCCCCCGGAGTCCGGACCACAAGCTTTTGTGCGGGTTCTACCACAATATTAAGGTGTTTCGGTCATGTTCGATTCGGCCGAGATAAATAGTGGTTTAAAAACATTGGAGTACGGGGTTTGTTTTGGCCCAACCCGCATCTTTTCATGTTAATTTAAAAGCGATTGTCTCCTCATTACGGCGGAAATGGAATGCCCCAACATGTTTGTGTTTTAATGAAAAATATTTATTCAGCTTTGGGTTTAAAAATGTATCACTTTCTGTCACCGATGGGGAAAACAATAGATGACACTTGTTAGATCACCTTAAATATTTATGCAGCCAACACACCCCAGCCTACAAGTCAGTTCATCTGTGAAATGCATTTTGGATTTGTCACCCGGCTGGGGGATGCGAAGGCACGTTGCACGATTCCAATAAATCTGGGGCGTGTCAAAATTTCCGACTTTCCGATGATTGATGTGGGCGTTGACGGGGGCGTGACTGGTACTGAACCGCTGACTATTCAGCCGCCCCCAACTCCCGTCCGAAAAATGCGGCCAATTAGTCAAACAGAAAGCGTTTTCGGCCGCCTTGTCAGCCGCCTGTAGTGGCCAAAAGTTGCCAACCTATGTAGTCCTTGCCGGCACGGCCAACTAATTAAAACACGCTGAGCAAACTCCCCAGCGGGGTAGAGTGGGCTGGTGGGATGAGGTTAGCGGCAGGGATTGCCAGTGAGCTCGCGATGAGATTGGGATTGGGGAGTGGTAATAAGCACGTGCCGGTAGAATTAGTGAGGTCGAGACATCGTCATCGATGCACAGAAGAAAAATACATTGAAATATGACATATATTAATATTAATTTAGTCAGAAACTAATAAATTCTGTGGATTAAAGATGAGGCATTCAAGTGTTTTATTCCCAAGATTTGTAACACGGGTCGTATGCGCAATTTTTTCTCAGTGACCCTTTACGCGTTCGCTTAATTCCGTTTATTCGTGGGAGGGGCGTGGGCCACACCCTTGGCATACAAATTCAGTTCGGGATGCGGAAGGTCAGTGGTCGGAAGGTCTGGCCCCTAATCGAGAGTGACGAGCTCTGAAGACGAAAACAATCCCCGATTTTTGCAGGTAAACTCTACTGCCGAAAATCGAGTCGCTTTGCAGGTGTGACTCACTTCGAAATTCAGCTTAATTTCGGGTGATTAGTAATCAGGATTTCCAATGCAGACAATGGGATATGGTAATTGTGATGAGCTTGAGTGACAAGTAAGATTAAAAGACTCAAAGTCTCTCTAAGATGTTAGAAATTTTAAGGCCCGCAGAGTATGATCTCATGCGCGTGACATATTTGTGGCTCGAAGTCATTACAATGCCATTCTGGCCCACGGAGCGTGACCAAAAATTTTGAAAATCTGAATGGGTTTTCGGGGACTTTGAACTCGAAAATCACCCAAAAGCATCCAATTTTAAGCTAGTGTTACCTATTCCGCAGCGGAAGCACTATTAAGCCACCTAGATAATCTTTTGAATGACACTCGTTCTACTCGCTTCTAATTAGAAGCCGGGAAGCCCGCTTCTTTATATTTATATTTTTTTGCAATGAAAGCGATTTGTGAGGCTACCATCACCTCAATAATACTATAATTAGCCAACAAAAAAATCAGCAGCTACTTGGAGTGTGAAGCCAAAATATGGAATTAGTGTTTATGTGGAATCCCACCCAGATTTATGGCCTTATGGCACCAATTGGTGTATAAATATATAAATCATGAAATTTAATTAGAGATTATAGAGTATATTTTCCAACTCTGGACGTCATTCCGTGCAAATTAAATGGCTTTGATAAAATCAGGTTAATGGAATGCTTTTGAAACAGAGTAGAGAGTTAAGGATAAGCGTAAGTATTGAGTTAATTGAATTAATTGAAAGCTCTTGTTTGAGATACTTGATACTGCGTCTTGTGTTTCTCTCATTGATTATAAAATTTAGACAAAAGGAGCACTCGGTTACCTGCTCTATAAAAAATCGAACTGGTTTCCCCTTCGATTATGTCATTGCTCTATTCTAAACTGGTTTGCATCACCTGTGCATTTCTATTGTAATGCTTTCTGATGTACAGTATTTACAAAATGCAAATTTTTATGATCTAAGACTATGACTGACTACCCGGCATTTCCTGGCTGTCAGGCAGAAATTATGTTTCCATAAACCGCATAAAACCAAACCACAATTCTTGTGGGAAATATTTGACAAAGCCAGGTCGAGCAATAAACTGTCGGCGCGTGCCTGTGGCTTAGGGCTCTGGGCCATTTAAGTCGGAGCGTTTTGAGGGAAACTATTTTAGTGATTTAAGATTTGGTTTCCGTAGAAGTGTGTGATTTTTTTTCCTCTTAAAATTGATGTTCGTCTGTCCTATAAAGTCGCGAGCACTTAAGATTCATGGCCAGTTCTCGTACAGTGACTAATTGCGGTGGAAAACCGAGAGCCGTGGTATTTCCAAAGTCTACGACCGATAAGGGACCTAGTATCTATGTTAGTACGTCACTAGCCTGCAGAAAAGGAATCTTATTCAATAAAACCCCAACAAGTAAACAAGAAAATGGCAAATTAAAAGAGAAACGGAATCCACCATAAAGTCCGATGTAAATAGGGGCTCGAGTAAACAGTGTAAACAAAAAGCGTGCACGCCGGGGGATTCCAGCGTTTAAAAAATAGCTATGAGTGAGCCCATAAAAAAGAACAAGACCGAAAGGTTGAACTTGAAATATTTGTGGGCCAAAAGGGCAAACACACACAGACATACACCCCATCACAGACACAGACACAGATACACATACAGATACAGGTACACACGTGCAGAGGTTTAATTATGTGCCAAGCGAAAAGTTGCGGCTCGTCTTTATCTTTGAGATACTTTCCGCTCCATGCTCCACGTTTCAAACGACACGTTTCGTTTGTTGTTGGCCAAAATGATGTGCCTCGCTTTCGGTCTGTGGCCAAAAGAAACTGCCAAAACACAAAAGACAAACAGGCATATTCGAGAGCCCAGAGCCAAAACAATACACACCCAAACATATGTACCTTAATACACATATGTTGACGTATTTTTTGTGTTTTTGCCAAATTAGCAACAACCGGTTTACGCAGGTACTCTGCTTCGCTGGAAGAGCAAAAGCCGAAGAGTTGTTGGCCAAAAAGAGGAGGGGCTGAAGGCGGTAAGCGGTAAGCGACTGTCGGAAAGCTAAAGCAAACAAAAGCCGTTTTGCTCATTAGTCGTTTGTCGTCTCTCAGTTCGTGCGAGCGAGCCAAGCAATCTCTGGCAGCGTACTGAAGGTGGAGGTGGGTGGCAAGGTCGATAGAAATGTCTGCCGCCCATCTCCATCTTCATTTCCCCAAAGACGAATGTATTAAAGATGCTTTGTCCCATTGAGCCACAACAAGTGGCATATTTATGGCGGCGAGCTCGACCCGGCCCGATAAGCATTTATTCCAGTTTAAAGCAACAGTTTCAGGAGCCCACTGGGCTCGCTACTCCACTCGGCCATCCGCCAACTGCAAAACAAGTTAAACTGGCTAAAAGGCGTTTTTTCCCACCTACGGCCAACTGTTCTGATCAATGACAATGGCCCCTGGTAGTCGTGATATTTATCCGCAGTTTTAATTTGTTTGCAAGCTTGCAATAAAGAGGTGTTTGGCCATTATCTAATCAACTAAGCTCCCAAGCTGCCTAGACATAGTGGGGTTTATTAGCTACAAAGCCTTCAAGCAAAACCATTTTTTATATAATAGCCCAAATAAATTATGTGTTCGTAGAATACTCTGTCATAGGTTATCGCTACATTTCTTGACATTAAATGAGAGCCAAAATCTAGCAATGCTAAAAAAATGGATCATTAATATGAGCATAAAAAATTCTATGGAAATCGAAATTATATGCAAATCAGCAAAAATGTTGGGTAAATAGAGATAAGTGCACAGTGGAAAAAATCAGCACACGACCGGGAAAGGCAAACATGTATTTATTGCGCTTTTTATACGGAAAATTGTTATATTGGCAAAAAAACGTAAGCCAACTGGTCGGGCCGAATTCATAAATCAGAAAAGGCGGCATTCAGATAAGGGAGATCGAGAGAAAAGTGAACTTACCTTTATCTGGTAGCTTGTATCTCGTGTTTTGTATCTCTATCTTGCACGATCTCACGGATTCAATTCATTATAGAATTCGCACTGTGTAGCTGTTATGCTCTTCTCTTATTTTTAGCAATTAAAACCAATAAAGTTGCAATTTAATTTATGATTGTTTTGCTTGTGTATGTTTTCATGTATCCGTATGTACTTTGGTATATTATTTACTGGGCTCTTTGTTTGGGCTTGAGCACGACACTCACGGTTACTCGTTGTTTTCTGTTAACTTTTTATGTTAATTTCTTTTATTTTATTTTATTTTTTTTTCTTTTTTTTTTTTTGTATTTATTTTTTATGTTTTTCTCCGATCTCGGGGTCGGGCAGTGCTTGTCGTGGATTCTCGACTCTGTGGCGAACTTGTTGGAATGAACGAACTTATAATTATACTTATACCTCTCTCGCCACCAATCCCAAGTTACCCGATTCATACATGCGTTACCGGTTCGTACAGCGATCTCTCTTGGCAACTGCTCCGAGTTGGGAAGAAGCCAGAAGAGCGAAGACTCCGGGTCCCGCGCGAAGACTTCTCTTCGCAGCTCTCTTCGGAATTCAAATATAAATAAACCTATTCACTGACACTGAAGCTGTACAACGATATAGTGACTTTGGTGCGATCAAAGTCTCGAGACTGTGACGTCAGGTTCATAGTCAGTGGGCAAAGTCTTTTGGTCACATCCAGGGAACCGCAGCTGCGGGTTTCACCTCAGCCCCAATCCCGAGTCTTGCAATGAATCACAGTAGGAAGCCGACAATGAAGTGGCTCTATTGCCACAAAAGGGAATGTTTCTGACGGATTCCACAGATGGCCGTCTGGCGAGGCTCTAATTAGGAATTAGCACGCTTCAACTGCACTGCACATTTGGATGCAACGCTCGACTTATTTGCAACGTTTTAAGTCACCAACAGAGACTACTCCTGGCTCGCCACCAAGCCCCTTTCGGACTGCTGGCACGACCCACACACAAAGCAAGCCCCTGAAATCTGTCACGTTTCGCCAGTTTTGAATTTACGGACCCACAAACCGACTGAAAATGACGAATGCTAATTACATTTTCACCATCTCAATGAAAAGCCCATTAAGCAGACAGCCCACAATAATTCTGGACTTTTCCCATTTATTAAGAGATATAAGAAAATGATTGGGAACGTGAAAATGGAGGCGGGTTTGATCATCGCAACATCGGAAATGAATCAACTTTATTAATTCATTCTAATGAAAGTCTTGTAAGACCTTTAAAGGAATAACTGGAAAGTTTCTTTGATATACATAGTTTATAATAGAGTTTAAATGATAATAATACTCTAAAAATATCTTTAAAATTCGGAATTAAATATTTTTGTTGATATAAGCCCTACAAGGCTTCCAATCTTTAATATTTAATCGAAATATTTGATATTTAAAGACTTTCTGTAAATTTTTTGTATAAGTGATAATAGAAGTCACAGCTAAATATAATATAAATATAAAATAACTTAAAAATTATATTATATAAAAAATAATATTATGAAATAAATTAGAAACTATAAATTAAAATAATTTGACACCGCGACAGAACCAAACCGCTCATAAGATAGAAACGAATTGGCTTGGGCTGTGGTGGTGCGTGCTGAGCGCCCTGTTCGTTATCAAAAGCATGTTTCTCGCGGGGTCGTGTGTTCGATTCCCAGTACTGACAAACAAAGAAAGAATATTCTAAAAATATACACCTCAAGAGGACGAGGTTATGATGGGGAAAAACCTATATTAAATAGTGCTGATTGTGTACTTAAAAAAAAGAACTTTTATTATTATTCAATGCGACTCATCATGGCATAATAGTTTGACTTTTCCCATAGCCGAACAATTTCCGCATGAATCGCAGATTAATTAAAGGTTAATGCACGTATCTACTGACATTCCAAATTATTAATGACAGTGTTTCGTGTAATTTCCGAACAACCACTTTTTTATAACCATCTTTCCCACGAAAATCATTTAATTTGTATGCATTTTTCACTTCCACTGCCTAGCAACCACAAATTTTGTCGGAAAGTTCACACAGAGTGTGCGGCGAATCGTACAGGATGTGAAGGATGAGGGGGCGCCCAGTGGAATGACCCGGGACGAGGTAATCGAGACCAACGAGCGCCTGAGATCCTTGCGGCTTCGCCTGGAGGAGTCCTACGAAACGGCCAAGAAGGCCCTTATCAACCTCATGAACAAGTACGGCGATTCCAAGAGCCAGCGCAACATTTTCCAACGCTATCCCATGCTCAAGCTGATGATTAAAGTAAGGTTCAAATTTAATTTTAAAAAATCGAATTAATTCGTATTCCTTGACAGGAAGTGATTCGCCTGGAGACCCAGTACTGGACCTTGGTGGACATCCCGCGGCAGGAGAAGCAGGAAACGGTGCCCTCGTACGTGATGCGCGCCTGTTCGATCATGGAGAAGACCCAGAAGTCCGGTGAGGGGGTGAAGACCTCCGCCCGCCTGGCCGAGGAGGCGGCCGAGCGAAGGGAGCGCATGGAGCGACTGGAGCGTAAGTAAATGGGACTTAAAACCGGAAAGAAAAGGTTAAATAGTCCGGCATCCTTTTTTCCAGACATGACAACGGCCCAGATCGAACACGAGAACACGCAGCTGATAAACGACTTGTACCGCTTGCTGAAAAAGTATCTGGGCCTGCGGCATCTCATCCGGGTGTTGAAGGTGAGCCGAGTGTCCGGTGCCCCAGGGGGGCAACATTCTTCCTGTATTGTTAATCCTTATCTGTATCTGTATCTTTTCACGCGTGTGTGTGGGAGCAGGAAGAGTACGGCAGCTCGAAGATGTATCCGATATTTCCACGCTACACAATGCTGAAGGACATGATAAAGGGCATCATGCACGACCCGGACTACATGGAGGTGTGCCACGAGACTC
The DNA here is from genome assembly GCA_018153035.1 of Drosophila pseudoananassae pseudoananassae. NCBI lineage: Eukaryota > Metazoa > Arthropoda > Insecta > Diptera > Drosophilidae > Drosophila > Drosophila pseudoananassae. The sequence goes on from JAECXR010000024.1 coordinate 11,421,201, forward strand.
TGGCCAACGCCAACTGAGCCGAGGGCACCGGAAATGGCAGGCGTCGCATGAGTGTCATTTGAGAGGGCCCAAAAACTACAACCGATACAAACAGCAGCATTCGCAGGACCTAGGACCTCGAGCTGTATTCGCATGCGAGTTTCTGTCATTCCGGCGTGATTTAGAAAATTCTGAAACAATAGCTACCCACTGCCGAGGGAGTGGGGGTTTTGTTTTACTTTCCCCTCTTCGCCCAGTCTCTTTCGGCCCTTCTCTTCCAGCCAACACTCGAGGCAAGCCAAACAAACAGGCTAATCAAATAACTAACCGACTAACTAAACTAAAACTTGAACTAAAACCAAAACTATGTATATCCAAGCCCCACCATCTACCACCCACTACCACCAAACTGAACAAGCAACTATTTACACTACATTATCAGATACAAACACTTGAATACTCTTCGGCACTAAAGTGCCAGCAAACAAACTAAAAAGGCATTTATTTTAATGAACTTTTAAGAGGAAACAAAGAAAAACCTATGAATACAAAGGAGAAACACAAGATATTTTTAAGATCAAGATATGCTCAAGAAACCAAAGTTTGTGTCATCTGAGCCTAATATTATGCCTAGGTATACACTGATTATATATTTGTAACCAAAACTAAACCTATCTACAGCCAAACGGGAGTATAGAGGCTAGTTAAAGAACTCCCTGATTTGGCCTCGGTTTTGTATCCTTTTCTAGTCGATTAGCCATTATACTGTGTAATTACCAAAGTGTATCAAGCTACATATATTATTGAATAATTCCCACGCCTAGATGTATTACTTACCTAGTTAGACAATATGCGGGAAATATTCCCAATCGATGTGAGAACTCTCAACACCTTTTAGGCAAACACAACACCAATGCAAACACCATATCCTAGAACCTTACTGTCTCAGTGGCAGGAAAATGCTTTATGTGTGTCTCAGCTTTAAGTCCCACTGCAACTAGCCGACTTGCAACAAATCGTGGCAGCACGACTCCGTAGGTTTTGTGAAATGGGATATTTGTATTATTGTATTCGTTGTTGTATATACCAAGTAGCTTTCTAGCCTCCCAACACGCCCCCCCATCCATTCGAACATAAAAGACCAAAGGAAAACCTAGACGAGCTTACAACTTTCAACGAGAGCTACAAAAATCCACAATTTCCATTTAAGTTACTCATGCTGATAATATGTTTTACTTACTATCGCTACCAAGTCTCTGGAAACTGACGCTATAACACTCTACCGACACACCCACCGATACTCCGATAATACTATCTACCAGAGCTCACACACATCCGTATGTAAGTAGATCGGAAACAGATTCCAATGGCCGCAGAGCAATTGAGTGCATAAATTAGTCCTGCAACTGTGTTCGCCTGTGTTTGTGTACATTAACATTATATGCCTCATGGAGCCAGATTATCGGCTCATTTTTCCCACGACAATGGGTCGCTTTAAAACGGACGCTTTAAAACCAACACCCACTCTGCCTGCCTCCCTCACTGGCCTTTAATTAAAAAACACACAAATATTTGAAAAGTACATCAGCTAGATAAACACTCATCATGAATAAATCAAAATAGATAATGAACGTTGGAAACATAGCAAATTAATTATGCAAAATCCATACTCTAAAGTGAATTAAACAAAATTTCATTTAGCCGAGTAAGTCTAAGCGACGCGTTTTGTTGTTTGCGTAGTTAAATGTTGAGCATTATATTTGAATTAAAATGAATTTAAAAATGTTAGTCACAATTCGCATATGTGAAGGGGATAAGCCACATAATACATGATACTTAACATAACAACAGATATATTCAACCATGCAATTATAGCTACAACTAATTAAAACTAAACCGTAAACCGTAATGATCAGGTATTAAAGTTATGACGTTTAATCAAAATGTATTACAAAATGTGTTACAACAAGTGTGTGTGTGCGTGAATGTGGCCAATAAAAGCGCATTGCAATATAGGATATAGGATCAACAAAACAAAAAAAAGTTACAACTAAACGGAGTTTTTCAGAGGGAGATATACCAGTACAGAGACATAAACTATAGTTATATATGATATTCGTATTATTGTACAACTTATACACGATCGACAACATCTACACGTACTCGTATGTATACTCTATTTATACACACAGACCCACACGATCAAAGGATACCTGGGCTGTTGGTAATCCTGCAAACCAAACTGCGAACAAAAATGAATAAAACAAAACTTCGTACAACTTTACCTTTTCAACATCTCAGTGTCTAAAAAATGATTAAATGTATCTCCGCAGAGGAAGTTACCAATATATTGGATATATTACTAAAACAAAATATGTGTCAAGACACTACATAATATGAGAAAATCGATAAATATATTGATATTCAAAAATATTTAAAATTTGTTTTTTTTTTTTTAGACTTCTTTGGAAAAGGGCGCCACCTGGCTGTTGGGTTTGGAAAACTTTGAAAGCTTTCTCAAACTTTTGTGGAGCGGGCAAATTTGAATTGTGAAATTTATTAAACCAAAGTAGCCATAAGCTCGACTTTTATTACTCTTAACAAATGCAGTTTAATAAATAAATGTTTAAAAATTTAAATAAAGTATTTAACAAATGAAAGCTCAAGTTATAATACTAGAAATCTTACAGATAGCTTTGAAATATTGAAAGATTAAATGTTAAAAACAGCTTAATGTGCATCTGAAAAGTCTCCAAAACAGACACCATTTGTTGGTGAAAAAGTTTCATCCTAGCAACCAAAGGACTTGGCTAAAATCCTGTACAAGAACCACCACATATGGGTATTTTACTTTTTGGCCTGACGTTCATGCTTCTCAGATACTTCCGCATCAGAGTTGTCCTCTGGAAGAGAGTCGACCGACTGCGATGAGCCCTTGGACTTGGAGCTGGCTATGGAGCGAGAAGAGTTCTTCGGATACTTGACCGCCTTGGTGTTGCCGGAACATTGCAATATAAAGCGTATTTCGTCCAGCAGCTCCGTTTTGAAGTTCACCTACCGAGAGGAGAGGATATATTACAAGTCCTTTTGCAAAGTTTTGAAAGCGTATCATGCAGAAGGACAAACTACGAACAAGCATTCCAAAAATGGGTTTTTACATAGTGATTGGAGTGTTATACTGAATATTGGTAATATTATAGGATGAGATGAGTGGTCTTGTGTGATATATGTTGGCTCCGAGGCGTCGCTTTTTTTTTTGGGAGCTGATGATTCAATTCCGTTATTCAGATTAGGGCGACCTTTTCACCGCCATTTTTAGTCACATAACGGTGGGTTACTATTTTTAGAGCGCCACCCATTTAAGCGGTTTACCTTGTTCTCCCGCGCACTCAGGTAGATGCTGACCACGCAGTTAACCAGCCCGTAAACGCTGCCAAAGCAACTGCCCACGAACATGACCAGGTAGACGCCACCCAAATTGGCGAAACCGAGCGAGGAGGCGTCCGAATCGGCTTCCTCCTGTTTATTTTTTATTTTTTTTGTGGGGAATTTCAAACGTTTTTGTGGATAAATTAAAGTGCTTGTTTTGGGTGCCATGGATGTGTGTGCAATGTTGGCTAAAGGCTGCAGCTAATCGATTGGAAAGCCAGGTGCTATTTGGCCTATACCTGGTTCTCGTCACTGCGCTCCTTGACGCCCAACACCATCTCGAGCAGGGAAACGAAAATGCCAAAGAAGGAGCCCACTCCCATTACCAGAAACACGCCGCCCAAGTTGCTTATCTCCAGGGCCACGGCACCGGCATCCTCGGCCGCATCCTGCATGTTGCACACACCCCCACAAATGCCCCAGAGCTGTCAGAGATCGGGGGTTTTGCATTGGAAGGATACTTACCGAACAGGCTCCCCCACCGCGTTTCTCCTTCCACCACTTGGTCTTCATTTTGGTCAGAACGCCCTGCTCCTGCATCTCCAGAACGGCCTGGCTAAGGGTGTCTCGATATGGCCAGTCTTTGGATACAATCTCGATTAGTTGTCATATGATTTTAGGGAGTTCTGGACTAACTTTTCCGCATGGCTATGCCGTAGCCCTTCTCGTCTAGCAAAGGACCCACTTGGGTCAGAGTGCAACGCCTCTCGGTGATGTACTCGATGGTGGTGGACTCCATAAGGAAGGCATAGTTGCTGTTCTCCACCCGATCGACGCCCTCCTGGTTGGACATGGTCATAAACTGGGGATTGTCCCGCATGAACTCGTACATTCGTTGATAGGTGGGATAGTTGGATTCCTGAAAAATAGAAACGATGAGACTACATATACTGATTAGATTTTGTGGATCTCACCTTGAAGAAGGTAAAAGTGCTTCCACCCACTTTGGCGCCGTAGTTGACCCCACCTTTGTTCTTGGACAAGTCATCGGCATTGTCAATGGGAGTCACCAGAGACTCGACAGTTAAAAAGGCTGCCAAGTTAGCGGTATAAGAGGAGACTAAAATGAGTGTGAAGAACCACCAGGAGGCGGCCACAGCTCGGGTGGAGTAAGCCCTTAAAAATAATTAATTATTTTTCAAATAAAATGGCTTACTAATGACTTACTTTGGTGCCAATTCAGAGCCCTGTTGCAGTAGAGCACCTACGGAAAACCAAAGGCAATTGGCAAAGCTAAACTGATTCTCCAGCTCAGTGGGCTCCTCGATGCATGGATATGGATTGTCCCATTCCGCAGGAGACAGACGTCCCAGGACAAACATGCTAATGGATACACCCATGTAGGCCAATCCCAGCCAGAGCCACACTTCGCCGGAAAAGGGTGACATGAAGGAGAAAAGCTTCGGCGGCTCTTTCATGGGTTTTCGAAACAGAATTCCAATTCCTCAAATATATTAAAGCTGTATAATAGATTACTTTTAATAGAAGGACTTCTCTTACCCAAACTCATGAAGGGTATTGTAAAGTCCACACCACTTTCTCTCTCCGAGGTCATGGTCAGGTCGGTTATGCCCATATCAGCGCGCTAATCAAATATAAAAGCATATTTAACTTATTTATTTAAGAAGTGTAAACTGGCGTTTATTTGTAAAAAAAATGCATATGTAAATATCACGTATACGCTGTGTGGACATTGCTGTGCCAATTTATAAATAGTTAATTTTTATTACAAAGTTTTGGCCGTGGTACGGCGAAAACTGTAACCAGTTAGGATTAATTTATAGAGGCAGTAAAAATATACAATCCTCGGATAAAGTCGTACAAGTATGAACCTTTAAAGTCAGCTTCATTAATTTCCCACCCACTTTATTAAAATGGCCAAGTCCTTTATTGGCAGTGGGTGCAATTTTCAGGCAATTTATCTTGCAGCCGAAGGACGCATTTCAGGGGGCATGGACAGATTAATCGCCCAACTATAAAAAGAATTAATTTGGGCCAATTTAAGTCACAAGCGGACTGAAAATAGTCTGCCATTTATGGCACAGATAACGACGATGTCGGGATTTATGGCCATTTAATGTTAATCAATAACGCCACTGAGACAAAGGATAGCCCAGAGCCGATTCGATTTATGAATGCTGATTTGCCGAAACTCACATTATCCATTATTTCACGCAGCATGCCGTTCCACTCTCCGGTCTTGGGGTCGATTCCGCCGTACTTGTTGTCCGGCTGGAGGCGGAAGGTGTAGCTGAAGCCGAGCTTCTTGGAGAGCTCGTCGATGACGTCGATGCCGAAGCCCTCAAACTGATCATTCCCCTCCAGCTTCTCGGAGGTCTCCTTCAACATGCCATATGGCTCGCTCTGAGACGAACAAAAAAAGAAAAATCAGAACTAAGGACTCTGGACTCCCACGTTTAGTCAAGTTCATGCACACACTTACAATGGCCGTGACGACGACAAAGCTTTTGTTCACCAACGAGCGCATATCCGGCTCTAAGGAGTGCGCCGGGGCCGGGCGATTCTGCTGGAAGCCATCCTCGCCGCTCCATTGGCCAATTTTCTGCATCCCGGACACCGCCAGCTCAATGACTTCCAGCTCGAAGTCCGTGCGCAGTCCCTCGTAGTCGAAGCGAATGGGACCCGTGAGGCCATTCAGTGTTAGCTGTGGACCGGCACTCGGTGCATAAGTTATTCAAAATCGGGCAGTTATTCACACGGTCATAAAAAAAAGAGAGAATTTATTGGTTACACGCTTTGTTTATACCGAGGACTATCTAATTTTAGTGTAAACCTATCAGGACTATTAATATCCTACTCTAGATAATCTAAACTCACCGATTTCATGTAATTGACGAGCGTGTAACCCTTATCCCAGGCACTGTCATCGTTGCAGCTGAGAGCCACGGGCCGGAAGTTCACATGCTTGTAGGTCTCGGCCAGCAGCTGAACTCCATCGTAGACCAGGGCCATGCTGTTGGTCAAAGGACACGACACTGGCGGCGAGGAAGAGGGGGTTAGCGTGTGAAGGATAAAGTCATTTATCATTTCTTCTCCTCGGTTGGGGCGTGGGCGGGACAAGGGCCATGAAAATGCAATTCAATTACATATTTAAATTCACTCATGCGAACGGATTTGGGATTTGCATAAATTGTCTGGTGGGTGGACAATCGTTGGGGCCTCAGATTTACCGTTCTGGAAGGGCTCCTCGCTCTCGTACAGAGCCTTGGCCACCTCCAGCACCTGCTCGTTCTCGGGCGACACCAGACGGAGTCCCGTGATATTGGTGCCGGCGTGCTGGTACGGCTCTAGGTCCATAGTGTGCCAGTCCAGATTCCCGACGATGTACCGATACTCACTGGTGACCAGACCCACCTGCTGGGCCTGCTTGAAGAACTCGGGCAGGGTGCCCATGGAGCCGACTACCACAAACGAGAAATCATCCGAATTCCGCACCCGCCGCAGTACATTCCGGTAGTTTCCGTTCAGATCCAGCTCATAGCGACGCACCGTGACAGTGGGTCCTGCGGTGTCGTACATCTGGATCAGGTCCCGCACGGTGGCCAAGTACTCGCCCGACTCGTAGATAATGGTGAAGCTTTCCCAGCCCAGGGCGACTACCATGTCCCGCAGGGCTCCGCCCATGGAGGTCGGGTGGGGGTGGAGATTGATGGTGGGCAGCTGGGCCTGAAAGTCCCAGCGCGTGTCCAGGAAGGGCAGCTCCTTGGCGTCGCAAATGCTCATCGCGTGACGGGCGGCCAGGTTGGTGGTGGGTCCGAATACGGCCACCAGATTTTGCTACAATAAGAGTGGATAGCTGAGATTCGGCCACATTTGGGCTAGATTTGAAAGCTAAATAGTCCAGAGACTTACCCTAAGCATCTTGCACAACTTCTTTGAAGTCTCAAAGGAGTTTCCGGGCTCAATGGCGGCGGACACGCCATGGAACTGCAGCTCCTCGTTCTCCTCGTTCGCCTTGCTAATGGCCAGGTGAAAGATCTTCTCTAGATCCGGTTCCGTGCTCTCGTAAATAAGACCTTCACGGCAGAGAAGAGGAGATAAACAAACATTATTTGGCTCTTTGTTTTGCTTGGCTCTTCTGTTTATATTTTTAATCGGCCTACGGTGCGTATGCGGCATAAAAATACATGACACATTTGCAAATGCCGCGCTGCAAATTCCTGCTTATGTAATGCGGGGAAAATCTCGTTCTGGTGCAGACACTTACCCACGTTGGTCCTCTCCGCTTGACAGAACAGCAATAGGGAGATCACCAGAAGGAATCCAAGTGGAAGACCTCCTCTAACAGGTTTCCTCCGAAATTGCATTCTTTTGCCGACGCGAACGGTAATCCAGAAATTCATAAATATTTTCAGCACTCGCGTGCGCTGTGGATTTCGGCAATTATTTCCAATTAATTGCGCGATTGTTCACTGTTTTTGTTCGGCATCTAAATTTGCATATTTCTGCAGGCTGTCCGTCGCGACCGGGAATGGGAATGCGATTGAAATTGGCCAAGAGAATTGCGGCCAAGAAGGCATCTGCCGCCGAAGCGGAATCAGCTGATAAATTCGCCCCGGGTATTTTCGGCTTTTATGAATGAAAAAGTTTCGGCATTTCCGCCAAACTTTCTCTAATTGAATCACACTTCAGCTCCATTGGAGCCCAATCATTGGTGGCCCGGATTAATTAGATACGGCTTCACCTTCTTTGCGCCAATTTAAGCCAGAATCGGAATCGGATTCCCAAACAACAGTCCAACTCTTCAGAAACTTGAAAATAAATCTGCCACAGCAGCGAAACGTGCACGAAATATTCCACAGCAATTCCACGGCTAATGGAACTGGACTGTTGCGAGGTTCAATGGGAGATATCCTGTTCTGAAGCGGAGTCCTTGGCACTATATAGAATGGTGTAGCGAGGGGTTAACGTAAATAAATAAAACGAAAACGAAAATAGCCAAGTGCATAAGGGCGAGGGGAGGGTAAGCCACGAGGCGAGAGATTGAAAACAGCTTTCTGCGAAATTTGTTGTGGCGCAACGGACGTGCAACAAGCGTCGATAAGTGCAACAAGAGAGAAAAATAAAGGGAATCCGAGAGAATGGGGCAGAGTGTCTGGCACAATGGCTGTAAACAAATTCATGGCATTTCGCTCGGCCAGCTGGGGCACTCGGAAAAATTGCCATGAATGATTGGGATATTAATTCCCACGAAGGTAACTATTTCAAATTAAAGACTCATCATTTTTCGCAGTGTCGTTGTTCGGGCCAAATGGTGGTGCTGTTATTGCTCTTGTCAGGGACGTGCAACTGCAACTGCGCTCCACTTGTGGATTTTTGAAGGCCCAGCACGATTTATGGGTCGGGCTTTGAATAATCCATTTAGAGCATGTAAAGCAAGGAGGAACCATGGCCAAAACCATACCAGACCCAACCAGATACAGTTGCCGAGCATCTCTTATTTTTAATAATGACGCTAAGGCAGAAATGTAAAAATTACAAAAAGCAACTCTTACCCACATACACCATGGCATAAAGCCTGGCAGTCATGCCGGAAGGTTTTTGTGTTCCATACTTTCGGGCATGTCCTTCGCACACAATGGCAGGACGAGGGCCGTCAAAAGTGTGGCAACACGCGGGGGAGTGGGCCAGGGCCAGGGGATAAAATGGAGGGCCATGTAGACGGGCGTGTTCGCTAGAAGCAAACTGTTGCTGTCACCAGTGAATAAAATCAACGTCAGGCACATGGAATGCATTTTTTCAGTTTTAAATTAACGACTTTAAGTCACACCTGACATTTTCCAGTATTCTTAAAGAGATGAAGAGATACACCTGGTCAACTCGGGTCTAAACTTTTCGTCCCTATTTTCTTTCGAAAATTTACCATAACTTGACTAATACTTATAGGAGAGATGAATGTCTTACCTTCGGGATGTTAGATTTGTGAGTACTTTCCATGACAATCATAAGCCCACAACCTTAAATCTGACCAATTTTTTTTTTTTCACAATTTTTCAAACGGGTAACATCATATTTTTGGCCAAAAATTGATCAAAAATTTTATTTTGCGATTTGAACAATATTTTAATGCAGATCGACGATACTAAGTTCCCTGGAATGTAAATGGTACTCCTTTTCGATATCCGATAACTAATGTCCAAAATATTCAATAAAAACTGACTCAAAAGATGATGTTTTGGCCACCTTATGTCTTTACTTGGTCAAGAGGTTTTCCGCCTCGATTATTTTCAGGCAAATACCCATAACTTGGCCAATCCTTGTCGGATCGAAGAATGTTATGCTTTCCCGGTCTTATATTTTCGAGTAGCATCATTTTTAATCAAAACCGGGCCAACTAAAATCTGACCCGATTTTTTCAATTTTCCAGAGGGGTAGCATCATATTTTTGGCCAAAAATTGATCAAAAATTTTATTTTGCGGTTTGAACAATATTTTAATGCAGATCGACGATACTAAGTTCCCTGAAATGTAAATGGTACTCCTTTTCGATATCCGATAACTAATGTCCAAAATATTCAATAAAAACTGACTCAAAATATGATGTTTTGGCCACCTTATGTCTTTACTTGGTCAAGATGTTTTCCGCCTCGATTATTTTCAGGGAAATACCCATAACTTGGCCAATCCTTGTCGGATCGAAGAATGTTATGCTTTCCCGGTCTTATATTTTCGAGTAGCATCATTTTTAATCAAAACCGGGCCAACTAAAATCTGACCCGATTTTTTCAATTTTCCAAAGGGGTAACATCATGATTTTGGCCAAAAATTGATCAAAAATTTTATTTTGCGATTTGAAAAATATTTTAATGCAGATCGACGATACTAAGTTTTCTGGAATGTAAATGGTACTCCTTTTCGATATCCGATAACTAATGTCCAAAATATTCAATAAAAACTGACTCAAAATATGATGTTTTGGCCACCTTATGTCTTTACTTGGTCAAGATGTTTTCCGCCTCGATTATTTTCAGGGAAATACCCATAACTTGGCCAATCCTTGTCGGATCGAAGAATGTTATGCTTTCCCGGTCCTATATTTTCTAGTAGCATAATTTTTAATCAATACCGGGGCAACTAAAATCCGACCCGATTTTCTCAATTTTTTAAAGGGGTCATCATATTTTTGGCCTAAAATGTAACAAAAATTTTATTTTGGGATTTGATCATCATTTTTGTCCAACAAGAGTGGAACAACTATAACCAATTCAGCAGAAAGAGTGTATAAGTTTCGTGTAAATAAATATACAGCCTTCTTTTTTATGTCTTTCACTTCTTCTAGGCATTTTTGTCCGTCACCCTTATGGTGTTAAATTGCCCAGCAGCCCGGTACTTGCATTTGCATTTTCATTCGCGCTCGCATTCGCATAACCGTCTACCGGCGTCAATGTATCTTGAGGATACGCATGCCGGCACTCGCTGTATGCATTTTAAGCTCGGAAAATCGCTGGCATTATGCACAGGCACACCGTCAAGGACCCAGGACACTCTGGGCGATGGCTAAAGTGGTTGGATTCGGTTTGGTCCTAAAATCACCTTGAGCCGCCTTAAGCTGAATGCAATTAGTTGGGTGGATCAGTAAAGGCATTTTGGGCTAATAAATTATAGAATAGTATTTAGAGCTAAGAAATTATGCCACAAATACAATAAACCCTTTGGGAAACAATATCTTGTGAGTGCGGAACCTTCAGACACTGAGAGACATTAAAATAGAGAAACAAGTTTAATGTCTAACAAAATCAGGTTTAATTTACTGAAAATCTCAAGATTTTTATGAGGCTTTCTCAAGATCCGAAACATTCTAAATAGGCCATAAATGACACGCAGGGTCACTTCGTATACCCCTGATAGTCGAACCATTGGGTTGTGTCAATATTTGATACCCTCTGCATACAGAATCTTATTGTTAGCTCAGCCAACTGAATGATGTTGAACTTGGTTGCTGATTTGATTTGATTTATTTTGAGATCGAATTTTTGGGGCGTGCCAATTCGGTTTGCTCTGCCAATGCCAGAAATACAGCCGGGGAAATCAAATGCACAATTTGCACACTGGAAGCTTGATTGGCACGTCGAGGGTGAACCTTGTTGGCAGGCGAGCGTTTATTTTCGAGACATCTAAACGGTTTCAACAAGGTCGGAGTGGAAAAGGACAAAAGCGCTGGCAGGGCTGTCCTTTACGCTTTATTACTTAGGTAGCTTACACAGCCCATTAGGAGCATCTTCGGCGGCAAGGAAGCGGAGGCAGCGCCCAAAGGTAAACATGCAAACAGACCAGAAATAGCCTGCAAACGGCGCTTCCTGTGAGTGGGGCGACAATTTGGCGCCCTGTCAAAACAAAGTGCTTCAGCACATAGATACAGGCACACACATACCGATGCACATTGCGGGTGTTTGTGTTTGTGGACAGCCAGACCGAAAGACAGACAAAATCTATTTGAATCGCTCCAGCCAGACAAGCAAGACTCATTCGCAGAAGCCTCGGAATCCGCAAGAGAGCAACCATCACAGACATACATATATATATTAAGCGTGGCAGGATACACCCCCACACATACTAAGTAACGCACACAAGTGCAGGCAACACGTAATGGCGCGTAAAGTGTTGCGCCATCTTAATGCGTGCCAAAAACCGCAAATTCATGTCCGCGAATCCTTTTCGGAGGGTAGGCAGGCGTCTGATAAGGAGCAGAGGCATTAGCCAGAGCCTGGGGAGCAGGAGGAGATAGAGGCTGGTGAACCGCAGGAGTGAACGGAAACGGAAATGAGTGAAGTAAGCCGGTGGATGGCTGGCAAACTGAAAGGGGTTTTGGGCGGGTTGAATGCTCTAAAAGCCATTTGGGAGCCAGGGAGCCAAGTTTTCATTGCAATTAGTAGTAGGTTGCTGTATTGGTGTCTACATTGTAGATATTAAAGCAATGTGTCCTTTTTTTTATTAGTTTTATTTCTCAGCCTGTATGCGTTGTGTATCTGACTGCCTTTCGACCATGTCAAAGGGCTAACGGAGTGTGACCCTGAGAGAGAGCCCATTCGCTGGGGCCTGGTGCCTATGTTGTTGTTAATTCAAATGCAGCGAGTCTCACGCAAAAGGCTATTTCCAGGACGCGTGAAATTTGAACAACACTGGAGCTATGCCAAAAACAGCTAACAGGTGAGCTGGGCCAGGCCAGGGTAGGAGGGCAGAAGGGCAGTGGCCCTAAAAGCGGAAGAGAGTGGCCCAGTTGGCACAGGGCCAAAAACTGGCCCAGGCAGCCCTAGCCAGGCCAACCAGTTGCATTCGCAGGCATGTTGTGCTGCGGCATGTTAATGTCAGTGTCACGGTGTCAAATTGTCAGCGCCTGTTGCCACTCCAAGGGGGGTCAAAGGACGAGAGGACGAAACCAGGATAGTTGGCATGCCAAAGCACAAATTATGTGCGACGCCTTAAAGTATGCCATGTGCCATAATTTGCTGTGACATCGCTGTGAACTTTGCTCGGGTGAAAGTTCCAAAAAATGAACACATGGCACGTCCGCAGAATGCTAATGTTTGCCAAGGACTACAAGGACTACATGTCGGGGGATATCCCAGTTTCACGCATGTGGCAAAACAGTTTGTCTTGCCACAGAGTAATCCAGCATATTGGCCATTAAGTATACGCACTGCGGGCCCAAAGAAAAAACCCTCATCAAATTAAAAAGGATGCGGGCAAAGGCGAAGGCGACGGCAACAGCCGAGCAACCCTTGCGGCGCATATGCCAGGAATATGCGTGCACATTTTTGAAATTTAACCACTTGTTAAACAATAATATCCAATATCAAAACAAACCCAGCGTGTGCGCAGCCAGGAGAGGTTGTTCCAGAGAACTCTCGGCCTCTCTTGGCGGTTCTCTTTCCCCAATGCATACACACAAATGCCAGCCAACGGGCGAGTGAAATGCGCCAGAGAACTTTCTGCTTTTGGCCAGGCCAACTCAGGAACAGTTCGCAGAGGAACGAACCCAGGAACAGTTCCATTCGAGACGTGAGCGAGTTCGGACGTGTTTGGCGGACACTAGGCGGGCACCAAGCAGTTATCCTGTAAACAAACTCAGTTAGATAAAGGACTCACCTGCACAGGAACACCTGCACAGTTCGCGAGTGTTGTGTGTGCTAACCATATGTGTGTTGTTGTGATTCAACTGGATTAATCAGAGATCGATAAGGACTCAGGATGCCAGAAATCGTCGAACTGAACGTCGGCGGCGTGAGCTACACGACCACGCTGGAAACTCTGCTGCAGGATAAGAGCAGTCTGCTGCACGAGATTTTCTCCGAGCGGGATGCCCTAGCCAAGGACAGCAAGGGCAGGTACTTCCTGGACCGCGACGGGGTCCTCTTCCGCTATATTCTGGACTTCCTGCGCGACAAAGCGCTCCACCTGCCTGAGGGATTCCGCGAGCGGCAGCGACTGCAGCGCGAGGCGGAGCACTTCAAACTCCAGGCCATGCTGGAGTGCATCCGGGGCGAGCGGGATGCACGTCCACCAGGCTGCATCACGATCGGCTACCGCGGCAGCTTCCAGTTCGGCAAGGACGGACTGGCCGACGTCAAGTTCCGGAAGCTGTCGCGCATCCTGGTTTGCGGCCGGGTGGCCCAGTGCCGTGAGGTATTTGGCGACACCCTGAACGAGTCCCGGGATCCGGATCACGGCGGTCCGGACCGATACACGTCGCGGTTCTTCCTGAAGCACTGCTTCATTGAGCAGGCCTTCGACAACCTGCACGACCACGGCTACCGCATGGCCGGAAGCTGCGGATCGGGCACCGCAGGGTCCGCGGCGGAGCCCAAGCCGGGCGTTGACACCGAGGAGAATCGCTGGAACCACTACAACGAGTTCGTCTTCATCCGAGACTAAGGAGGAGCTCCCACTCGACCACCACCCCACCCGAGCTCTCTATCCTTCTGTTGCGTTTAAAGGGGATCTGCAGGGATTCCACCGAAATCAGAATTTAATGGTTTGAGTTTTAACCCACCTCTCTCGATTTACGAATGGGAACATTTCAAGTGTACAACTAACTAACAATCCACAAGTGTAGCAAATTGTTGACATAGATGCATTACATATACAACTTAAGAGGGAGTAAGGATGAGCTAATTTGAGTTTTATTCCTTCGATTGCCACGATAATTAAATCGTTAAGTTACGAGTTACGAACTATTAAGTCCAGAGGGGCCATCAAATCGAATATTCTGGCCAGATGTGCATCAGTGTCTTTGATGAATTGGGATGTTCTGGCCAAGATGGCCAAGAAGACGGAAAAGCGAAAAACAAAGGCGGGAGATAACTAAAACAAAGCAAACATTTTATTGGCCCAAAAGTTTTCTTTAATGCAGTCCAGAATAAACACGACGCGATGGAAACAGAAAACAGAAACCCGAACAGATTAAATGAAATAAATTGAAACGAAACGATTAGAACCTACGCCACTGGATAGAAGGATTTGTGGCCAATCAATCACACTATGTAATTGTAAAATCTGAACACTGAACAATTTGAACAATACGGGTTACTCTTTGAAACTAACGAAATATTGTAGCAGCAGATACCACAACCAAGCAGCCAACTCTAGCTCTAGTACGGCCTATCTAACGTTTTATTAGTCTAATAAAAGTCGAAACTTGCAAGAAAAATAAAAGTTTACATATAATAGCATAGGATATATGTGTTGACCTAGACAGAAAAAAGCGGCCTGCAATCCATAAAACTCGACACCCAAATCAATATTAGAAATACATTTCCATCGGAGCCACACAACGGCTGTCATAAGATATGTCCTTTGGCAGCAAGAGGGTCCTCTTGAAGCGTTTCCGATTTGGCTGGATTATTATTGTAAGCTTGAATCTGGCCAAGGGAACTGACATTGATTATGACTATTGACTATGATAGAACGTTTTAGAAATCAGAACTTGCAACACTCATAGAGAAGCACGTCATTTAATGCAACATCTATTCGATTTTGATTTATTAGTAAATCGTAACGAGAAATGCCAAATTTCACACGGACTTCCAAATCACGATGGAATACAACACGTACGAAACAAAATTTGCTGAACTTTACAAGACCCAGTCAGTTGTTATTGATTTTATTCGCATTGGGAGCGGACTCATAGCAATGTTTTTCGCTGACATATCTAGCATCGCGTTTTCAACATTTCCGCAGGTTTGTTGTTTGTTTGTCGAACGCATAAACATTTATTAATCGAAGCAATGGACGATTTGGCGGACAACTCAAATGGAAATGAAATGAAAATGCCGATGCGCAACATTGAAGAATATTAAATATTGTATAAACTATAAATTCCTTGAGTTGTGGGTGACGAGGCATGTTGAGGCGTTGCATGTGCAATCGTTAACGATGAAGTGGTAATAATATGCATGAGAAACAAATGAAAACTATTAAGCTCCATTATATACTGAGGCCGTGTACTCTCTTTGTGGGTCCGCGGCTCCTACACAGATAATATAAATCGATATATACATATATCTATATATACCTAATTATATATATTAAAACAATTGTCGATATTGAAAGTATCTTATAAATGTTTAGTCTTACATGTAATTGAATCCAAAGTTGGAGCGGAGGAGGACGGAAATGTATTGTATCATTAATTAAATTAAACTGAAAACTAATTTAAATTAACAAAAAACGAAAAATGTATTTAGAGAAGCGCAAAAGTAAAACTGCTAAAATAGCCTATCATATGTATGTAAAGAGGTATAACTTTCGAGATGCGAAAACCAACAATAAATTAAAGAAACCAACAACCCAGGTATCCTTAATTCGGGTCAGCAGGTGAGGGTGTCTCCCTTCAGGAGGTCTTTCTACTTTACAGCCCCACACTGATTAATAGGGTACTCTATGACGGAGGCACACAATTTTCGTTATTTGCTGCTGCATTATTAAATCCAATGAATAAATTATTTCGGTCGCAAAACAAATTGCCTGACATTGATAGCGGCGAATAAAAGTTATGAACTGCCAGCCTCGTCTTGCGACAGCTCATTAAAATTGACGGCTAAACAAATAAAAATACACAAATTCAAACACAATCATAAAAGAATCAAATATACATTGTACATTGAAAATAAAACAAACAGTGGGACGACCTACAAAGACAAAAAAAACACAGCAACATAAGACGACAAACAATGGCAAACAAAAGTTTTGGGGGGAGCGGGTTGGGGCAGCAAATATCAGCCTGAAAAAGTTGACAGGAACAAAAATGTGTATAAATAGCTGGGAGTCGAGGGCCCAGAGATGAATGGAGGCGTCCATTAAAGAGTCAGCGAACAATTCCTCATTCTTTTAAATTCAAAACAGGCAACAGTCGGTTACTCAACTGTAGGGGCTGTAACGTTGTGAGGGCTGTGAGGGATCCAGCCAAAGGTCCTGGCAACAAAACGTGCAACGAGCACGGGGGCTACCGAGAAATGCTGAAATTAAAAGGGAAAATGCTTTCTTGTTTTTCGCAATTTTCCTCTTTCTCTTTATTTTGATGCTTGTGCGTGTTGAAGTGTGTACTTGAGAGCTTTGGAGAAAGGTATACCAATAAAAGTGGGCCGGACGGGCCGGTCTGGGCATGGATGCGAAGGAGACGAAAGGAAAGTTGGCGCCAATCGGAAATGCACTGCCTAAAAGCCAGGCCAGGCTAGCAGGATACGAACCCGATGAGCAGGTGGTATGCCACCTGCATACTAAGCAACAAGCGAGTATTTTTTCTAGATGGCGTGGGTGTGGATGGGGGCTGGATCTGGATCTGGCAGTTATTGACTGTGCGAACTCAAGATGTACACAATATGCAAATTACGGGTCCAGAATGAGGTAAGACAGCAGTCAACTTGGCTCAGCAACGAATTTTGGTATCTGCTCTGCGCATATAAATTACAGAGAAAATACTTCGTGTTGTACATACTTATATATCTTATATGTATATACGGGTAATACATCCACCCTGCCACCCATCCACACACGCACTCACTGGGGGCCTCCGAAGGTGGCAGGATGTGTTGTCGATTTCTGAGCCTGGCAAATGAAATGATGCCTTTTTGTCTCTTACGCTAAATTACCTTGATTTGATTTTGCCTTAGTCAAGTTGGACCCGTTGATTAACATTTTCCCGGTGCTCAGCCATCATGAGGAGGCACCAGGCCACAAAAGGACCTCGCTGTGCGGCAGGCACCCTGTCATTTTCAATTAGTTTCAACCGGCGGAGAAAAGCGGTCCCTTGGCCAGGTAACTCAGAAGACTGCTGGAGGCTGGCCAACAAAAGGCACAAGGCCTCATCATCAGGAGTGTCATCGTCATGTCTTATTAATACAAAAATGTGCAACATAGGACGGGGCATAGGCTTTAAAGATGTCTTAAATAAAAAATGTCAAATTGCAAAAATCTTTATCAGAAATCAAAAATATTTATGTTAAATTAATGAATTCATATCTACTCGTAACCTAATAATAAACTTTGACTAATGATAACCCTATTAAGGCAATTACTAGATAAACAGGCTTCGGTTCAATTAGCAGTACTCTGATATTATTCAAGTGTCGTTTTTGCCAGAAAATATTCTGCTACGAGAGAGGAGAGCCACACTTTATGAAGAATTTCGGGATACATTCTCATTGCACGTACACATATGTATGTTCACCACTCGGCCAACTTCCCAGGCAGCTACATGGCCATAATGACCGCATCATTCACCATAGAGGTCCCGAAACCCTGTTTACAACTCTTATTTGCCGTTAGTTTTAAAGGCCTACACGTGCGCAACGCAATGGTAGTCATAAAATAACACTTCGGGCCAAGAGAGGCAAAATAACTATTGTTATGACGCCTTTGAACGAATTTTTGGGGGAGAAAGCAACAAAAGACCATACCGCATAAACACCAGGCCTAAAAATATAATATATAAATTTAAATAAATTAAAAAATAAAAAAAAAACAATAGCATTTTTCAACGTTGCCTCCTGTGAGGGTTGAACTCACGGCCTTTGGTTTACGAGACCAACGCTCTACCACTGAGCTAAAGAGGCTTCGACGACGCGTCCGCCAAAAGGTATATACGAAATAACGGCATGTGAAAGGGTGGGGGGCGGGGCAAAGTCTTCAATGGGCGTGCGCACTGTAAAGATTCATAAAATATTCAGTTAAAAGTTTAAACTTAAAGGCTAAATCCAAAATAAAAACTTAAAATATTGTCCAACAAACGTAGGTGTCTTTAATTAATTGCTTCACTTGTCTTGCGACATATTATCTCGCATCCGACAAGCCTGTTCTCGAGATAAGATATTTGGCAATTAACTTAACAACCTCCCGCACACCAGATGGCTATTAACTAATAGACCACCAAAATGCTGTAATTGCAATATGCATTAGACAGTTAATATGCGGCTATCCATCATGATGCCAAGTCGCATACTGGTCATGTTGTTTGCAATGTCTCTCCTGCTGTTGACCAAGGCCCACAACCACAGAAAAACATCACTCATTGTCAGGAGCAAGGACCAAACAACAAACAGACGCTACTGGGGCTTTCTGCATTATGTGTGTGCCACAAAGCGGAAATGCTTTGTGGCAAGCTCCAAATGAAAGTATTCTCCCCCACCCGTGCGAAAGAAAACTGGCCCTAACATAAATTCAAATTTTCCCATGCCCTACCTCTGTGCTGGTTAGAGCCATTAGATGGGGCCCGGCCTTGGCTTTGTTTCAAACCAGGCAACTTGAGCAGCCAATGACAAATTCACTTGTCACACAACACAATTGCGGTGAGTGATGGCGCCTGCTCCGAGGACCTGGCTGAATGGATGGGTCTGGAGAAGGCTATCCCACAGATGTCTGCGATATGTGAGTGACAATTCTATTAGTTACAAATTAAACGGGCCAAAGGGGCACTGGAAAAATAACAGAAACACTCCTACCATATGTAGCCAATACTAGGCCACACTCTTCCACTGTTTCTCTTTGTGTAAAAACCAAAAGGTAGGCAGGGCCAAAACGACTAGCAGTTGGGGCACGCAAAAGAGCCATTAACACCAGTCATAACCAGGGCCATAAACAAGGGGTCCTGCTCCACAAAGTTGTGAACTAACGAGTGCTCGTGTATACAGTGATAAAATCGCGACTTTGTAAAGGTAATCCCCATAGAGGTGGCTCTATCTGCGAGTCCAGATAGTGTTCCAGCATTTAATCGTGGCCTCTAAAAGGCATAACCAGGGGGCTCTTTAGTTCCTTAGGACTTGAAAGGCTAGGTTCCATGACATGTCCGTCTGTTGGCTGGCGGAGTGATTTACGCAATGGCGTTGGCCAAATTAATTGCCACTAATCAAGTGATTTGAATTTTTCATGCACGAGCCTCGTAAAGGGTT
The DNA here is from genome assembly GCA_018153035.1 of Drosophila pseudoananassae pseudoananassae. Taxonomy (NCBI): domain Eukaryota; kingdom Metazoa; phylum Arthropoda; class Insecta; order Diptera; family Drosophilidae; genus Drosophila; species Drosophila pseudoananassae. The sequence goes on from JAECXR010000024.1 coordinate 11,441,012, forward strand.
TCTCTGCCGGTTCTTGCTCAAGTTCCCATTAGGAGGCAGCATAAAACAATTTATGGCGTTTTATAGCAACACTAATTGCACGCAAGCGCGAGGTCCTGATTAATTGCTGTCAAAATGGAATTAGGGGGAGCACTTGGCTGGCGGCGGAGGCGGTGGCAGTGGCGGAGGTGGGGGCAGGCTGTAAGCCCCGCCACATGTTTATTGATTTCCTGGCCCGAAAACAAAATACACAGCTTCACACACACACCCCCTGATAAATGAAGCGAACGGGGAAAATTTATAACCAAACTCAATGCCAAAACAGCAGGCGAAAATTAAAGAAAACGGCCCGAAAAGCAAGACCGAAAATCTTTGGGCCTGGCCAAGAGCAAGAAGCTAATTTATTGCATGTTGCCCAACAAGTTGTGACCCCTGGCATATGCTGGCCAGAAAAACATCAGGGCCCATTAGAACTAGAAGTTTCTGGGATGTTTGCGGGTTGGCATCTTCATTTGGGGTTTGATTTTTTGAGAGCCAAGATCCTGGCCTAGCTGCGGAAATTCCTGAAGCGGCAAGACCCGTTCCTGATTAAAATATTTGCGGTTGTTTAGCGGTTCCGATTGGCTGGGCGGGCTCAGAGGTCACCTCTGCCCAGGCTCATTTGCATTTGGCCTTCTTTGTTTTTATTTTGCTGAGCTGAACGCACTATTTTGTTGTCATTAATTATTCTGACTTCCAGATGGTTAAATTCCAATTAAACGCATTTCAACAGCTAATACAATTTGCTGGTCGCACGTAATATATATTTATTTATGGCCGACCGTAAATTCAATTGCTAAAATAATCAAAAGTCGTCCAAAACAAATTAAACGCCCATGCCGCAGGCCCGAACAGAGATAGATATAATGGGGCAGGATGGCTGGGCGAGGGAGGAGCTCCGTTAATGAGGCACGAAAAACAATTTGACAAAAGCTGCGGCCACTGGCCGGGTCCAAATTACCATAAAGAATGCATGAAATTTGCAATTAATAGAGAAACAGACAGCCAGGGGAGGGTGTAATTAATTGAAGTGCAAATAAACAAGGCACGGAAACAGAAGTAACCGGAAACGGCCTGCCCCGATGGCTCTCCCCGGATCTAGCCAGCTTTTTCTGGTCTAGGCCAGGGGTCCTGCCGGGCCAGTCGTAGAACAAAGTCGCCTGTCACTCAGTCAGCCAGTCAATCAGTCATCGTTCCAGCTCTCTTGTCTCTCGACTGCCATTCACACATATTTGAATAATGAAATTACCTGGCCTGGGATGCTTTCGGTGTTTTACTTTTTCCACTTTTTCTATGAGCTTGTGTGTGTTAGAGGGTACTGTGGCATGAAAAGAACAAAGCACAAAACAAACTACCAACACACTCGCGCTGAAAGCCAGGACACGGCCAATGACGATGTCCTGTTTGGCATGGCACTCCACACACCCTCTTGCCTTTGTGGTTATGCTTTGTGCCAGGGGACGTCAATGGGTTTGTTTTCGGTTTCTGTGCAGCCGCCATCCTTTATCCTTTGCCGCACTTGTGACAATTAATTTTTCGATATAAAAACGAAACAAAAGGATGCGTTTTTCGCTCGCCTGGTTTAGATGCAATCGGGTTTCAAGGCTATTTGCTTTTAAAGATGATACCAGTTCTCCATTTCAAAATCAGAAATACCTCATGTTTCCTAGGTTTCCTTCTTGTTCAGTTTATTAGCTTTCACAGCTCTGGCATGTATATTCATTCCAAGAACTTCTCCCGCATAACTCTGAGTAGTAATTTCTAATACATTTCGAGCGAAACTTTAATCGGTTTTCACATGCTTACATGCGTTGAATTCTCAACTAGAGGTTAAAGCTAGCGGTTGCAGGACATTTCTCGGCATACCCGGGGCGAACATAAATATTGGCAATAATGTTGGGGATATGAGGCCAGGTCATATCGCCCGGGCTTTGTTATAACTAAACCCGCACAAGCAAACTCGGACACACACAAATATAAAGGACCCACAGCCGCTGGCGATTCCATGAGACGACTCTGCTGCCGTTCTAATAAATTCGATTAGTTTCTGGCACACACACGGACATACACACAGAGTGTATTACACACGGCCACCCACCCACTTTGATGGTGAATTATTGATTCGTCCTTCGGCTCGCATAGCTTCATTAATAATTTCTCAATGGCATTTAAAAAAAATGGCAGAACGGGTGAAACCTGTGCGATTGAAACAAGACCCGTGGATAGCCATTTTAATGAAAAGGCAATAACGTAATCGAGTTTAAGCCTGCTGAGAGCCATTGACAACCGAGCCCAGTGGTTTTGATAAATGTTCGTGGGCTTTCCGATTCAGATAGTGAATGAAATTCAATCGAAATTTGTGTGCGACAAAGTGAAAACTCCAACCAACATTCCGCTTTCGGGGAACAAAAAAAAAGAAAAGTAAATAAATAAATAACGAACCGAACGGCAGACTGAAACAAGCATATACTCCGATATGCTGAAAAAACCGCAGGTCTAAATAAAATGGCTGCTCCGGAAACGGAAGAGGAAATCAGTCGCATTTAAATTTGTCGGAAAGGAAAAAAGAGAAGCGCCATGGAGGGAGAAAAGGAGAAGCCAGCAGGAGCGAGAAGCGAGAAAAGGGAAGAGAGAAAAGCAGTGGCAGTGCCAGCAAGCAAATTAGCCTTGAGGACTCGAAACAGAGGCGTGACCGCGAGGGGTCGTGGAGGAGAGCTTCCTAACTGCCAATTGGCATGAAAATTCAAGCAAAATCAAAGCAAATTAAAGTGAGAAAACCGAAACGAAAGTCACGAGCCGGGAAAGCCATTCGGCATAAAATGAAAATCCAGGAAACCAGAAACATGTCGCACACATCCAACCAAGGACGAAGCCAAAGGAAAGCGAAAAGGCCACAATCTCCTCCTGGGCCATACAATTTACAAAGTAAAGCCCATAAATTGCGAATTTGTCACAAGAAATGTTTTTCTGGTTGCCGTTTTAACGGTATTTTGAAGCAGGAAAATTAAAATAAATCACACACCGGAGAGAAGTGGCACAAAATAAATGATTAGGACCTCCGACGTGGCGTATGAGTAATGTAAAGCTTAAGTCTATATTATTCTGGATTTGGGGGGCTTACTTTTGAGTGCATTTATTTTAATGGCCATTATTCAATTCGGAAATTCGGCAAATCTTTTATAATCGGCTTTGTTTCGATGTTTATTTAATCATAATCCATAAATAAGCTGTAAACTTTAATGTTTTGATGAATCTGCTTTATGATGTATTGCTTTGTTGTAGCCCAAACTAAAGAGTCCTTGGAATCAAGTTTAAATTGCTCTGCCGAAACTTTCTTAGCTCAGGTCGCTACAGGAACCTTGAAACTGCCGAAAGCAAGAGGGTGGAAAATGTATATAAATGTAGAATAAGGATACCTGGATGCTGCCACAAAAGTTTCTAGCAGCAGCGTGTATAGCATATACAGCTTTATCGAATTCCGCTTGGCAGAAATTGCAATTGATATTTTCCACACGTTGCACTCCTTGTGCAGCCAAGTGCCGGAGAGCTTACAAATAAATGTCGCATATGGTTTCTGGATCTGGATCGGAATCGAGTCCCTCGTAATGTAATTAAAATTCCATTTGCTACGGCAAACAAGTGATGCACATTCAATTATCGGTGGCAGAATTCGATAATGGAATTTATGCTTGGGCGCTGGTTCCAATTGAAATTCGATTATATCTGGCAAATATTTAATGAAATTCAATCGTTCCCTCGAAACCTAGATGAAATAGTCCATCTGCAGGTTATCTGGGACTCTATCAAAAGGCTTTAAAACTTTAAAGTCGCTGGCCATTTGTTAAATGAAGTATACGCCGCGTTGGCCCCACACAACACAATGCAAACTGTTGTTAAATAAACAGAGAAAGGGCAACAATAAGCACTTTTAACTTTGATGTTTGATTTTGGAGCAATTTGCAAACTCAAACAAGTCCCCGCGTATTCCGCCACTGATGGACCGAGCAGAACCGAACAGCAACAATGCGTAATACACAATGTCGACGTATACATTTATATATATGGAGTACAGCAGCTTCATTTATTGACTTTCTCTTGCCCGGAACCCGGACAACTTTGCTGCCGTATTTTTCGCCATAAAGCGCAGGCAGCCAGCAGGCTGAAATTTATGAAATTTTAGGGACGCCCGGACTCACGCAGTCCAGACCAAGGACCAATAAATCATTTAATGTGATCCCAGGACGGCATCCTGCTCGGCGTGCAGGTGAGCCCTCGCCAGGGCCGAGCCCACCTGATGTTCATTTTAACGTTTTCCGGCTGGCCCGAAAACATAACTTGAAGTTTCCGCCAGCCAATGGGTGCACTGCATCGATGATGATGTTTTCCGACAATGTTTATGGGCTTATCAAAGTGAAATATATATATTTTTTTGGTGGACTCTCTGCCTAAATTATTCAATTAACAGTTGCTCAGATCCATTTCCCCAGCCAATCAATAAACGGAAGCATCTGCTTATCGGGACGGAGCAGGCCGACGGGTCAGCGGGCCAGCGGGCCAGCGGCGGGGGTCACCAAGGCGTGACCTTCAAACATCCTTTCACACATTTACCCACCGCATCGCACCGCTTCTATCCTACACATTTTTTTTAAATGCCCCACATTAAGTATAAAAAATGTAATAGGTTTCCTTTATGGGTCGCACGCTTGGACGGTGTTCAGGTTCACCCTCTCGGATGTCGGCAAAAGGGGTTGCCCCACCCGGTGTGGGTGGGATTTTAAGGGTCTCTCCTACACCCTTAATACAAATTTCAGCATTTTATGACAACCAGCCAGCGGCGTTGGCAGCGGCAGCATTCGAATCGATAAGCAGTTTGAAGCCTTTCAGATTTCAATTGTTTCGCTTCCCTTTATTGTCCCTCGGAAATTTTTTATGATAACCAAATCCATTTCAATGCCATCAAAAATGTATGAAATGGCTTAAGAGGGGAAATATGGCTCTTACACAGCGGGTAATAAATGGCAGAGACTGGTAGAGAGTGGGAGGTACACGAAACGCAATTATTAGAAATGCAAATTCATCCTGTCCCAAAGCAGCCGTAAAATGGCCAACTAAAAACGGAAAACAAAACTTGGCCGGCACTCCGGCCCTCGCCCCCCATTTAATTTAAACTTCATCTGCATATTCGGTTATTTTCATGACTCTTAAGTGGGCCGGACAGAGCGCCTCCAAGTGGCCCGGCTCAACTAATTTATTAATGCAGAAATGCCGCTGCCAACTTTTGAATTTTAATTATTCCGCAAACCGCGCAAAGCCAAAAACAAGGTCAAAACAGAAAAGGACGAACGGAAATGGCAAGAAAACATTGAAAATCATTATAAGCCAAGACCACGACCTCTAGATTCTCTGAGGTATGCCATAAAAGTTAATAAATAAAAAGCCTCAAACTTAATATAAGCTTTTTGATTTTTGATTTTTCATTAAGAACCTTTCCTAGCCCATTACAGTTGAGGGTTCAATAAAAATTTCATGATTTTGTTGCGCCATAAAAATTCAAAGAGCGTAGGGACGAAATGGTATTTACCTCAAGGATGTATATGTTCGATGCTCATTCAACATTACTCCAACATTAAATCGAGACATTAATCAGCGATGCCATTTGGGAGTCCATTATGGGAGAGCTGTGAGACAAAATACCTTCAGAATCGGGCCCCAGTCTGGTAATATCCAGTGGAATCGTCTAATTAAAAGATATACAGCCCATCTTGAGTTGCCGATTCAAAGCAAAATGTGGGCCGACAAAGAGAAGGCCAGGACGAGAAGCAGGCCTAATCCTCAGCTACTTATGGCCCGGCTTGAATGTCTTTCGGTTCGCGCTGGCTGGTTTTTAGGGCTTTTGTGCTCCCTCAACACGGTTTTATGGCCCGGGGCTCTTGAAATTAGCGCGTCCGCCATTCAAGGACGAGTAGCCTGTCCACCTTCCCCTCCTTCCACCCTTGCTGTCATATTGATTTTTTGGTATTTTTTTCGGCCAAACTCCGTGGGGAGAGAACCTGGCCCGGCCATCATAATTGAGGCCACAATCTCCGACGTGGCGCGCTAATTAATTTTTATTGGCTTTAAAGCGGAATAAGAATATTTTATCCCGTTTTTATCTGTCAGTTTAATTTATGCGCGTTTTGCTGACAGTTCTGGCCTTAAAGGAAATTAAATTCATTGTGGAGGACACAAGTCCTGGCCAAACTTTCGCTTAAAATGCCAGTGATTTATTCTCCCGTCGACTACTCAACAATTTCCAGAAACACTATTTTGGCCAGAAACACTGAGGAAAGTAAAATTGGATTTCGTTCATATCCTTTATCCTTATCCTCGGCACTTTTGGCAACGTGTCAAGGGCAAGTTAAATTTGTAGAAAATTTCCAACTGCCAGGCGGCTGGAAAACAGAGAATCCTCAAAACTTGGCGGACAAGTTTTCCAGCAACTTTGTTGTTAGATTAAAAGCATTTCCTGCCAAAATGGGAAAGTTCTTCCTGTCTCTGACTGTAACTGTGTATGTAGGTGCGACTACTATCTATCTATGGGAGTGGGTCTATGGCTATGTCTATGTGGGTGTGTGGTAAAGAGCCAGAAAGTCGCATTCGGTTGACAAACAAAATGGAAGTGGTGACTAGCTGAAGCAACCACTGCCGCCGGCCATAAAAATCTATTACATTTTGCGAGACACAACTTTGATTTTACGAACTGTCAAACCACACACATACATTCATTGATATGCTTGAAACCAGTATCCTTGCACCAGTATCCTTATCTGGATTCCTTTGCCCGGTTGTCTGACGGTCTGGAGGTCTGGCCTGGGAAAGTGAAATAAAAACCGACGCTTCAAAGTTGCTGTCAAGCGCAAAACTTATGCAATGGTTTTATGACGCAGCGCCAAAGGACATTCGGCGAGGATGCTCAGCCCTTCAAGTAGTTCCCATATAATATATATAATGTAATATACATTAGGCACTCCGTTAGATCTTTCTTGCTCTGAGCCAGAGCTCCAGACATCAAAGGCAAATAGTTTGATGGGTTGCTTGAGAATTTAAGAAACACTCCTTTGGGTTAACGTAATTCGTTGATAAAAGTAATACATTTGGGGAATTTGTTTTTAGTTTTTAGTGTAGCTCTCTAAAGACCCCTATTGATCCCATTCCCAACAAATGCCACAAGTCAGCTTGCACAGGGATTTTCCGATTCATCTGTTTGATGAGCTCTTCAAAAGCCATTTTTATTTTCCACCTAAAAATATATATGCATGTCTAAACAGGCATGGCCCGACCACAAAGGACGAAAAATCCTGATATAAAAAAACATCACAACAACCATTGAATATCGCTTGCGGAATAAAGTGAAAACTTTGACGTTGAGGGAGAGATTTGTAGACCATTTGCCAGGATCATGGATGAAAAAGAAAAGTTTTTAATTTGTTCATCATGGCGGGAAAACTGAATTATCATTCAACGCGGAGCTACGCGGAGGTGCTGATGCCGGATTACCCTCATAATGTTGATGGTTCATGGGTGATGGGTTATCCAAGGGGATGTGCTGGCTGGGTGTAGTGGGCGCGGCAATCACCCACTTGTGTACAATTGCACTGCCATCATGTGCAGAGAGCGGAAAATCACATGAAAAAGCCAACTTGATCCCCATTGGGGAAAACTTTGCTCAGCGTTTATGTAAAATTTGAGTTAATTAGTTTGATTTCATGCTTCAAGTGTCAGGCAGGCCAACAACTACTACGCATTGCCAATTCCATTTGCCAACTCATTAAAACTTGGCCAAGTTCTTGTGATGTCCCGGAAAATGGAAAACGCTTTCTGTCGTCCCTGTCGGGAAATGAATGTCTCAAAGGCATTATTCCTCAGCTGCGAGGGTCAGCTTTTATCAATTAGTTCCTCGGTAACTTAATAAACTGGAAAATGTTAATTAAAGTTTAGAAAACAGACACAGCGATGTACTTACTTCCTCAACTAAGCTTGATGGAATTACTGGCTGCGACATGTGCGTTTTCAAAATTATGGTAATTTTATTTGGTTTCAAAATATCAGAGAAAAAAAAATTCAGCAGAAAAAACTCAACATGCAAACAACTGAATCAAAAGGATTCACATGACAGCAATGTAAATGCGATATGTAACATGTAATTTCATTGCGCTGACAATGAAAATGACAATGACAATGGCAGTGGCAGAGGCACTGTGCCTCTGTGCAGAAAGGTGATGATGAGGCTGTGTCCTGTGGACAAGGATGCGAATAATTGTGGAATACGTAGCGACAAGGATGCTCATGTCAATGTCAATGTACACGGACGCACACCCAGGACGCCCAGGACACAAGTCTCTGTGCTGCTCACTGATTAGTGCGGTTGAAGCGACAGCAACAATCAATATTAATGCATGTCAGCGCCCAGAATGTGCGAGTGTACGAGTGGTTGTGTGCAAGGACATTTCCGTAATTATGAGCCCATCAACGCAATATAGTTGGCTTTCGGTAGCGCCGTTAATAATTCTCGATTTCGCAGTGAAGGTATTGACAGAGCCCTGGGCCAAATTATGGGGGAATCTGGGGGATCCAAAGCACTCAGAGACAGGAGCCTCGGCCCCGACATCATCAACGTCAAATGCCGCCTGGGAACAATTTGAGCAAAACTTGGCTGGCATCCTCGGAGCTCCTCGCAGGAGCTGACAATAAATATTTTCGCTCGGCTGTCTGGCTGAAAATCAATACTAAAATACTTACAATACACGCTCCCAGATACACACACAGCGCCCAGAAACATTTTCATTCGGAATTTCAATTTTCCATTATTATTATTTACACTGGCGCTCTTTTGACCACAAAACCTAAAACCCAAAAACAGCAAATTGCATTTACTCGGCCTGAAACAAACTGGTGCATAAATAAATTCCAGTGACGTCAAATGGGCCAAGTTCTATTTGTAAATTGGGCCAAGAGTGGTCGGAAAATTTAGCTGGATGGGCCAACATTTCGGGCTCTAATTTAGTGTTTTTAGAGAGGATAATGCATAAACATATGAATAATAAATGACATGTAATAGAGATGTTTTTGCCGAGGTTGCTAATTATAATTAAATCCACAGTCAGATGGGCACTACACGTGTACAAATAGATTATGCAGCCCAACACAAATTGTTGAATTCTATATTGGATAGACGTCCTAATTACTCTGACTTATGCATAGGGGCGTTGGGTTGATAGACTTTGGCTTACTAACCCAAAGCCACTGGAGCTTTAAGAACTTCCTTTCCTTCGGCCATTGAAATAAGAAACCAAAGAAAGCCCGAGGAAGTCGCACCTAAGAACTGTCAGTCTGCGGTCTCTCGGAATACACCCAACTCAATTTTCAATCCGATACAACAAAATTGTTAAAAAAAAAAGAATACAGAGACAGCTCAGAGGCGAACAAAGGCAAAAAAGTAATTTCGGCAGCTCTAAATCTGTGGCATATTACACAGGACTCGGGACACGACTCGGACCAAGGGCCGGCAAGAGAAATCTGATCCACTTAGTTTCCGAGAGGAGGCAATAAATTCTTATGAAAACAGTTGAGGAGCGGCGACACGTCCCTGTGCAAAATGAATTGAACTTTTGGTCAACGTGGAAATTGCACTAATATTTGGGCCTAAATCGAGAAAGGACGAAGGCCAGCTCGGGCCTGGCCCAAAAACAAACAGTTCCCTTCGATATTTATGAGCGTAGAGGGGAATGGGTGGGCAGGGGTATAGGCCAGAATCGAATAAGCTCTCCGGCGATAGGCTCTGAATGAAAATAAAGTGCAAACTGCCTGGGTGTGCGTGTGTGCGCTTGTTCGTATTTTTGTTTGCGAAATCCCGCAAGGACACTTGGCCAGCGCCAAGCACATAAATTTCTGGCCAAATTTTCGCCTGTTCCTGGAAAGCTTAAAGCCCTCCAAATGGCGTGAAGTCGACAAGGCGACACACAGGTAGAGGCTAGAGCGTCCTGGCCAAGGACTCGTCGCCAGACGATAATTGAAATTCAGTGTTTGTGTCACAACACGAAAGCCAAACTTAAACAAAACAGAAGCCGCTGGCACAAAGTCAGCGGCAAGCCAAAAAGGACATTAAATTAAGCCTCCTGCCAAGGAGATCAAAGTTTTGCAACCGCACTCTTCAGCGCGTCCTGTGAAAGGGTGTGTGCGGTTATACACGTGCTCGAGGAACCTTTTGTTGATGCAATAAAATGGTCTGAGCAGAGAGTCTGAGCCTAAACAGAGTAGGGCCAAGTAAGTCGACATGCAAAAAGGATACACGTTGTAAAAAGCGCATAAACTTTGCCGAAAGTGACAAACAAAGAGCAAAGTCGAGTCACACACAAGGACCCTCCCAGCCTTGGTCTAAAGTGTAGGTGGGCGAAATTGAAGCCGCCATGATGGCCTGTAAATGGCAAACTTTTCTTTTCGGTTTTCCAGCCTCCACCGCTTTTTTTCCCGCTCAGGTGCTAAAACTTTATCAGCATATGCGTGTGGCGAAGGAAACCACTCCAAAGTGCGGATGTGTGTGTGTTTTTGGGCCGCAGGACCAGAAACAGAGAAGAAGAAGCCGCCAGAAATCGTGCCAAAGTATCTATCTATTGTACTCCACAATGTTGTGCCTTATCTTTGCATTTGAATTAGATGCCAGGACATAAACAAACGAAATTGAATTTTCCTACAACAGTTTTCTGGGCGTTTTCGGCTCCCACTCCTAAAATTACTGATACATCCACATATTTAACATAATGGTGGGAGTGCTCCTTGCATAGATACAGTATAAGTTTCTCTTTGAGCACACATACCTAATGAATAAATAATGTTTAGTTAATACTCATTTTCAAAGACAACAAATAACTATTCAGCATGTATCAAGTAAGCTGGAAATCCGTTTAAACTTGATTCATATTTCATCGATCCAGGCTTATCCTGACTGTTTAAATATTCAATTTTCGCCTCTTGCCTTTAATAAGGCTTTTTTCTTCCACTCTCCCAGTCCTCTACAACTAATGGCCTCCCGCCAGAAACTAAAAAGTGTCGTTACTGCTTTCAATTTTCTGCCAGCCATGAAACTTCTGGCAGCACTTCACTGGGCAATCCTTTAAAGCCAACTACTATAAAAGTTCTCCCATGTTCTCGGCATCCTGGCCGGGTGAGGGGGTTAACATGTTCCCGGCCATGTAAATAGTTGAGGGTCATGGTAATGAGCAAGGGAATGCCAAAACCGAAATGCTAGACGCGCCCTTTTCAAGACGCAGGTTCTCTTTTTGGTCGTTTGTGTTGGCCGGGTTGTGCGCCTGCAGGACATTTCGTATCAGCGAACTGAGCTTTGTCCGGATCGGCTTGAAACACTTGACAAGGCAAAAATGCTGATTTTATTTTGTGTGCCACATTGTCACACGATAATCAGGGCGATACAGGCGATAATATGAGAGAGGATAGACTCCACCCACCCACGGGGATGGAGTCCTTGTAAGCAACGGCTTAGCAAACGGTGTGTGACATGGCCCAAAGCAAAGCTTATTCCAGTCACAGACTTTATTCAGCACTGGGATAATTAGAATGCTTTTCTCTCTATAAAGGGAAAGGAGCACTTTGAGTTTGTAAGGTATACAGAAGAGACTATATAAACCTCTTTGAATATACATTAAAGATACACTTTTTTAAATACTTATTCAAGGACACACCATTTTTTCCAAATGTTACTTTTATTTTGTATTTTAGTTGTCAACTTCTTGGCAGACCTTTGGAAGCTATTCTAAATTTAATCCCTTGACTTTTGGCAACCAAGATGGACTTGGAAAGCATTTCAAGCATCAATTTTTTTCTTTCCAACTGAGCTGGCCATGAAAAACTGTCAACTTTCTTTCAAAGTTGGCCATGGAAAAATTTATTAAATTTCCATTCCCACCTAACAGGGCCTGCAACCATTTAAATTTATTTATTTTCGAGATCCCGAGCCATACAGACCTCAAAAAGAAGATGGAAACTGTTTTAGTAATAGTTTATATCTTTTTAATTGTTTTAATATTGGAAATAATTTATTATGGCTTGGATTTCTATTTATTTGAATAATTTTTTTTTTAAACAACCCAGATAGGAAAACATCCCTGCCTGGGTTGGGCTTCCACAATCAGAATGCGAGGCCAAAATTGAATAGAATGCTGTTAGAGATACGGATTAGTGCAAGTTAGGTTCATCCTTCTTTGGTTTTTAAATAGTCTGACTAATATGTGGCTAGCATATGGTGGAAAAGGCACATACACACTCGGTTGTCCTGTGGCAGTGAGTAAACCGAAAATACCATCGAAGGACCCTGTCAAACACTTTCGACACTTGCACAGTAATTACTTTCCACATGCCTTGTTTCGGCCAGACAATCAAAAACTTTTTGCTAGCGAAAACAACTTTTTTCTACCCAACGAAAACAAACAACAAAAAAAATCCATTTAACACAAAAATAATAATTGCGAAAACTTTGCCAAAAAACATTCTCGTGCAGGCCAGTTGCCCGGGTGTTGATTGAATTTAATGCAAACTTTGTTTCCCAGATTGAATGAATAAAGTTGCAGAGACTCTGAGCACTTTCTGAGCGCTTTAAGCCTTTATCTGAAAAGTATTTTAAAACATTTTTTGTTTTAAATGCATTGCTACCGGTAAGGTTGATGAATATGCAGATTTGCAACATAAAATTCTTCAGTCCTGTGTCTATTTTGCATACACGAATATTCTGTTCGAATTTTTTCTTTTTAGTTTTTTTGAGGACACTTTTTCAAGAAGGATTTGTGGCCTATAGAGATATGCTATCGTTTTTTTTTCTTTGGGATTGGGATTGCTTTACTTCGCCATTAAACGCAAAGCCATTAATGTCTGAAGTGAGACTATTTAGTAGAGATTTTAGGTGCTGCCACAGCTAATTGAAACATTTAAACTCAAACAACCGCTCACGGATACGTAGCAAGGATGTGGTGGGAACACAGTTGACACTTTGCCAAGAGCTGGTAGCAATCACACTGATAATACATTTTTAATAGACCCTCAACCGTTGTCAGCACTTGTGAGCTGAAATTACACAATCACAGGACGCGAGCGAGCGTAGTCAGGAGCAAGGACTCGCAGCCAGATGTTCTCTGTAGGTAAGCTGTTGGCTGTTATCCCGTTTAAAATGTCGACAGGGCTTTCAGGGGGTGTCGAGAGGTGGTAAGAAGGATTTAAGTCCAGGACCTCGAAACCCAACCCGCACAGAATGAAAAGGAAGGGTTAACAAGCTGTGAGCTGCGAGTACTAATTGCCTAAATCTATCCCACATGGCCCACACAAGCTGCCAATTTGTAGGCCGGCTCTTTAATTAGCTGGCTAACAGGCTGTCGGCTAATTAATGAAAGCGGCTACATCCACTCCGGGGACAGTGGAGATTTTAGGGTATTTTTTTCACCGCCATTTGTATAATCTATCCAAATCAAAGGCAAAGGTATTGCATGTCCTTCAGGTACTTTAGGCGCAGTGCAGTTCTTTTGCATTTTTAATCAATCAATGTAAGTAACCTTCGAGCTTCCAATTCAGCCCAACAGCGAACGCGCGTGGCATGAATAAATTAAAACGATTTCGTGCCACATTTTCCCCAAAGATTTATTACAAAGCGAAACAGCCAAGCACTCGCCTACATTGAGAGGCTCCCGCCTGATGATGATGATGATGATATAGATGATTATGGGCCGTCTTCCTGCCTTTTCCGATTTTCGGCTCCTGGCAAGAGATTGTTGCATATCAAATGGCGTCTAAGTGCTGGGCGTGCGCCTCCACACAAATCAAATCAGAATCGAAGGAGAGTCTGCGTGGTGCTTTTCGGCCTTTTTACGGCCCCGACTCCATTTATTTAAATTCAATTTTATATTAGCGGCACTCACTTTCGCCTTTATTACCAATGGAATGGCTTACAAAGTGGATTTCGAGGCGCCAATAAAGACCGGGGCAATGCCGCCCCAGGTCTCCGGATTTGTAGTGGTCGCTCAAGGGCGGGTCCCGTTCCCAGTCCCCCAATACAAATCCCATGGGATCCTTTCAGCGTCAAGGCATCCGAGCAGCTGACAAGGAATTAGGCATGTTTTTTGTCCATTTTTTCGGCTTCGATTTTTTGTTGCATGTGCCACTCCAACATAGTCAGTGTCAGAACAGCGTGACATTGCCTGTCGAATGCACGGGAATGATAAAAGTGTCCTTGAAACATAGATATAGAAAAATGGGCCGACAGGCCGAAACAGGAGCTCTCTGTCTCCCTTGCTAAAAGCACTTTTAGATGCTTTTAGTCCTTTCTGCATATATTCAGGCAATCATCTATTAAATTTCAAGGTAAATCGAATAACCAGGTGGAGCATAAATTATTGGCAGGCTTTCAGGACAAAGGTTAGCCTTTACAAGTTATTCATGTAATTAATGCTCAGCTTATTAAATATGTTATTGTTATTAATTAATTAAAAGCACAACAAACGGCAAAATAAATAACATTCTGTATGACAAACTTTTTTAATTAGAATCCTGAAACAACGGGAGACTGTCGGCTATGTTTGTAGAGCCATCTGGGATGAAGTTTCCAAGCCAACATGAAATTCTGCATGTGGTATGCCAAGTCAGATGCCAAAAAGAAGAAACATGGAACTCCAGGCCGGCTTTGGACAGCATTTACATTCTTTTAAGTAAGCTTCAGATGGAAAATGCATTGCAAATGCCGGACGAACGGCTACATTTTCTCCACAACCATATTTTCTTGATGGTATTTCGCTTTTATCTTTTCCTCGGAGGGGGAAATGACTAACGGCCAGAAAATGTATTTACATACATTCATGGGGAATGCGCAAAGTCCTCTTGACCCTGGAATGCAATGGCTCCGGGGATAACCTTCACATACGTATATCTTACTTTGCATTATTAACATTATTTGGCCCGAATGTCAGACGAGTAAACCATGTCAGCATTTGTGGCTTTCCATACGCATTGGGATAATCAAAGAGTCGCCCGGAGGCCAAACAGATGAAGGCCAGACGGCCTGACAGTCAGACAGCCTGAGTGACAGACGGGCCCAAAGAAAGTGGAAAGTCAAAAGGCCAGACATTGGCTTGACCTTATACCTCTTGGCTCGTGACTGCAGGATGAAAGAATCAGAAA
Source organism: Drosophila pseudoananassae pseudoananassae (assembly GCA_018153035.1). Lineage (NCBI taxonomy): Eukaryota > Metazoa > Arthropoda > Insecta > Diptera > Drosophilidae > Drosophila > Drosophila pseudoananassae. The sequence continues at coordinate 11,456,240 of JAECXR010000024.1, forward strand.
GTGCAATATCATTCTCTGGAGGGCAAAAGCATAGAGTCACGCACTTTTCTGAATTTTGTAATGTAGAGATTAGGTTTTAGTGTTTTCACCTTAATATTCACTATATTTTACAACCTTTTCCTTTTTAGCAAATACTTGCAAATATAACTTTCATAAATCTCTTTAAAACCAACCGCTTCCAACCACATGAAATGTTTTCCGTGCACCCTTGATGCTAATAATGCACTGCATACTTTCGGGAGCACCTGCTTGAAAAGTGCTCTTTCACTTTAATTTGAAATAATTACCGCTGAAAGCCAACTATGCTCGGAGTCTGCAATTTATATATGCATGTACGTGTGTGTGAGCTGTATGTGTGTATGTGCACGTGAGAAAATTTGTTGGCCATGTGCGCGTTATGTTGAAATTAATGAGCCAGCCCATTGCTCTACTTCATTGCCACAACGCGTGGCGACAACAGCCAAGGAAGCCGAGGAGTGCCACTGGAAGAGATGCGGGGGAGAGGACAAAGGAGTGACAGCCGCAGAGGGAAAGGGGAGTAGAGTGTGGCCAACGGTGATGAAGTCGCACAGACAAAAGCGGAAACAAGCACAACCAGCAGCTTCCGGCCAATGTAAATAAGGCTCTAGCCGAAAACCACTAGCAAAGATATGCATGATTACACATACAGGCACCAGACACATAAGCGGACACGCAAACACACATGCACAAGCATGCACAGTGAGAAAATAAATGTATTAAATACATTATTCCACACTATTATTCCACTAGAATATCATTATAGATTCTATATGAAATGGCTGTGAAGCGTAAATTTAATTAAGATTATTCTCCTTGTGTATGAAGAAAGGCTTTCACCCACACATGTGACGTATGCTGCTGGCACATCTGACTGAACCAACTCATTTGCCAAGCAACAGAGCCTGATGATATTTTGCGCGACTCGCTACAATTTTCCCGCAACGACATTCCGTATTTATGGCCAAAAGCACACACACACACAACCGTATTATATACACACTGCAAGTGTGAGTGGAAGAGAGGGTATATTAAATGGAAATGATGTTGTGTGTTATTAATGGCCTCCTTCTTTTGTTTGTTAAACAGTTAATACTCTCACATTTACGCGCCTGCAATTGGAGTCACCATTGGCAGGCATTTACCCATCAGAGCCATTTTGCATTATCCTTGCAGTTCGGTCAACGGCATAATGGGCTTCCTTCTCTTATTTACTCCTTTCATTCGCTGGCTGGCAATGTCCTTTGTGTTTAATCATTTTCCACTTCAGCTTAAGGGAGCTTAAGATGAAATTTCATAATAAATAAGGTTTAACTTTTGAATGGAAAGCGAATTTCCCTCGAATCTGACTCAAAAAATATATAACACGTAATTTATATCAACAGCTTCCTGATAATAGATTCTTACTTTAAAATTTAGCTTCTGAAACTAATATTTAAATTAAATTTAAATTTAATTTTTCTACTGACCCTTTCAAGTTTTCTTAAAGCTCCCAAAAAAGCACACTTCTAGCCAGAGTAGCTTTGCATTGAATTTTCATGTTTTTCCACCACGACCTTGAGGGGATGAAAAGCTTAAATCATTGAGGGGGTGGCAACCTTCTTCTGGGGCTTGCTCTCAGCATCCACTGCGCAGATGTGGGAACTGTCAGCCGGCTTTTGGATGCTGCCACATGCCACACACCACCGCCCACCACCCATAACAGCACGTCATTCCGGGGGGTCCGCAACAGGATAAAAGAAGGCGCATCCCACTCTCAGTGCTCAGTGGATGTTCCATCCTCACGGAAAGCGGTTGAGCAGCATCTCGGATCGGAAAACGAAACGAAAATAAATCTACAGAATCTAAACAGTAAGGCCCAGAGCACTTGCCGCGTAGTGAAAATGTGTTAATTGCCGGACAGCCAGAAGTAGAGTCCTGAAAACCACGAGATACTACAACGAATCATCGAAACCTGAAACTGCCAACGAGAGCAATCGGAAAATGCGGTCCAGGCGACTTTTGGTCCTGCCGCTGCTGGTCTTGCAATTAATTTGCGACTGCCAGGTGGCCCAAGCCCTGCCCGATATCATAAAGATAGGTGAGTGGGCGAATATAAATGCAGTGGGACATCCTGCTGAGGCCCAAACAAAAATATTTGATGCCATAACAAAAATAATTCCAAAGTACGCATCCGTATCGATTTTTTTCACGTCATAATCAAGAGCGCGTTTATCTGTATGAGTGCTTATGTGTGTGTATGAGTATAAGGTGTGCAAGTGTGTGAGTCTGTGAGAGTGTATTTGTCTTTTGTTTGTTTTTATTTGAGCACTGCGGGTAGTCCTCCGGCAAAATGGGACAAAATATTTGAGGCATTAGCCGTACTTTTGACTAAAACACAGCTTTGCCAAGCATACTTTTAACTGTCATTTATTCTCGCAGGTGGCCTCTTCCATCCCTCCGATGACCACCAGGAGCTGGCCTTCCGCCAGGCGGTGGACCGCATCAACGCCGACCGCTCCATCCTGCCCCGTTCCAAGCTGGTGGCCCAAATCGAGCGCATCTCGCCATTCGACAGCTTTCACGCCGGCAAAAGGGGTGAGTATTCCATGTGATGGACCGTTTGGGGGGACACAGGTGACTTGGCCCGATTCCCCAGTGCCCCTGTTCCCATGCCTTGCCCTTCACCAGCCACATTGTGGCATGCATATTTGATTTCGCCCAAGTTCCCTTACAACCTGCACCCCCATCATCTGCATAGCTTTGTTTGCAATCTCGTTTGCATCTGATTCGCCCTTTGTTTGTGCTCGCATTTGATTTGCGATTTATGTTATGCTAATTGCTGCCCTGGGGTTTGGGGTTATCTTCTGTGTCTCGCAGCGGTTACATGGGAAAACAATTGTTTATTTATACACAATTATTTTCGAGTACTTTTGGGGGCCAAAAACGCATTCAAACTTAACCCAACTTGAGTCATTCAAAGATGTTCCTTTTACTTAAGTCAAAGCTGCTAGTAGGTGTGAGTAGCTAAAGTAACGACTGTAACACATTAATACATACAATCCTTAAGATAATGGATTCCTTTTTTTAACCACAATACAAGCCAGTTAGATTTCCATGGTTACACTTACTAGTTAACAGTAATAGATTCTAGTCCCTACAAGCTTTCACCTTAAATGTAATTATTATCTTATAATGTTTTTGGGTTTTCTTCGAAACACATTCTATACTGTTTGTACTATTTATTAACGTATGATTTTTCAAAATTCCTATCAAGATTGCCATTTCTGAACAAAAATTTATTAATACAATAACATAAACTATAAAATGTAATACCTTTTGTTTGTGGCAAGGATGCATTTTTTCGGGTGTAGTTTTTCCTTGTTTGATATTTCAAACTTTATGTATCCGAGGTAAGGGAAAACTCCTCCGGCACTTGATAATCGTTAAAAGCTGAAGATGAATCGTAAAGTGGGTAACGTGAGCCAGCCAACTGTCGAATATCCTGTGATAAATGAGACACAAATGACGCTAAAGTTGGGCTGTTGGGCTGCTCACATGGCCGAAAAAATACCTTGGAAACCAGCATGGGTTGCCCAATGGCCGTAGGGTTGGATGGCCGCATGGCTGAATGGTCGGAGAGTCCTGCCAGAATGCACTTCAGCACGGCAGTAACGAGCCACACTCACACACACGTACGAGCAGTATCCTTACTGTACGTTAACCGCATCACCGGTTACTCAGACCTTCGGGGAGCACCTGCACTTACACGTGCTTAGTGGGTTTGATGAGGCAAAAAGGATGCTGACAGGAGGCAGACAAACCAACCGATGGGGGAAACTGAAAGGCAGAGGACCGAAAAGGTTCTCCGACAAAATGAAATTATGTCATACTGAAGTGCATTTTAAATATGCGAACGAGGCTAACTGAACATCACAGTACCAAGCCAAAGCCAAGCATATTACTGCGCTACTTGGGCTCGTTTTTACTTTTTTATCCTTTCAAGTCGCTGCACGAGATTATCTCCCTCGCACAAGCAGATTGTGTGAGCGAATTGGATTGGGAATGGGAATAAGATTGGGATTGGGAATGGGAATGGGAATGGGGATTGGGATGAAGATTGGGGGCAGCATGGCAGGCACATTACTTGGGAATCAATTTGCGACTTTTAAGCTCTTTGGGATTTGTGTTTCACTCAATTTTCCACAAGGAAAGGATATCAGAAATGCGGGCCAAAGTTTCGCCTTGTGGTAGTCCCGCAGATAATACAGAGCAGTTTATCGAAGACCAACATATAACCGAATATTACTTTTGTTTGTCTTGCAGTTTGTGGCCTATTGAACATTGGGGTGGCCGCTATTTTTGGGCCCCAATCTTCGCACACCGCCAGTCATGTGCAGAGCATCTGCGACAACATGGAGGTGAGTAACACCGCCAAAGGGAAGGATATGTCTTCCATAAACCCCATTTATTTCGTAAACACACTCGTTGCAGATTCCACACTTGGAAAATCGCTGGGACTTCCGCCTGAGACGCGAGAGTTGCTTGGTGAATCTTTATCCCCACCCTAATACGCTCTCCAAGGTAGGTACAGGTGCATCTGCATCCCCGCCCCAGACTCTGCTGCATTGTTGATGTTTCTGCTTGTGTTGGGTCTTAGGCTTACGTTGATATCGTCCGACATTGGGGCTGGAAAACGTTCACCATAATCTACGAGAACAATGACGGCATCGTGCGGCTGCAGGAGCTCCTCAAGGCGCACGGGATGACCCCCTTTCCCATAACAGTGCGCCAGCTAAGCGACAGCGGGGATTACAGGTAAGCCATTCCAAGCACATCCTGTCGGGGCATCATTTCCCTTGACTATTCATAGACAAATGCTTGCCAATCGAATTACTCAATAAACTACCTTTGATTCCTTGTTCATTTTCCGATTCCAGACCGCTTCTGAAGCAAATAAAGAACTCTGCGGAAGCGCACATTGTGCTGGACTGCTCCACGGAAAGGATCCACGAGGTCCTGAAGCAAGCCCAGCAGATCGGCATGATGAGCGACTACCACAGCTACCTAGTCACCTCGTTGGATCTTCACACAGTTAACCTGGACGAGTTCCGCTACGGTGGCACCAACATCACCGGCTTCCGTCTCATAAACGACAAGATCGTCTCGGACGTGGTGCGTCAGTGGAGCATCGACGAGAAGGGGATGCTGCGCTCCGCCAACCTGACCACCGTGCGCTCTGAGACAGCTCTCATGTACGATGCAGTGCATCTGTTTGCCAAAGCGCTGCACGACCTGGACACCTCGCAGCAGATCGACATCCATCCGATTAGTTGCGACGGCCAGAGCACCTGGCAGCACGGATTCAGTTTGATCAACTACATGAAGATCGTGGAGATGAAGGGTCTGACGAACGTCATCAAGTTCGACCACCAGGGCTTCCGGACGGACTTTATGCTGGATATCGTTGAACTGACCCCAGCTGGAATTCGGAAAATAGGCACCTGGAATTCCACTCTGCCCGATGGTATTAACTTTACGCGAACCTTTAGCCAAAAGCAGCAGGAGATTGAGGCCAATTTGAAGAACAAGACCCTGGTTGTTACAACCATTCTGGTACAAATATTATTAATTTATATATTTAACAAATAATTATTGAAACACTTATGCTTTTGCAGAGTAATCCCTACTGCATGCGAAAGGAGTCCGCTGTGCCACTAAGTGGAAACGATCAGTTCGAAGGATATGCCGTGGACCTAATTCATGAAATCTCCAAGTCCTTGGGCTTTAACTATAAAATCCAACTGGTGCCAGATGGTAGCTATGGAAGTCTCAACAAAATGACAGGGTAAAAATATGCTCTAGTACCTTCAGACTCATATGTAATCTAATATGACATCTAATCCCTCTAGAGAATGGAATGGTATGATCCGGGAGCTTTTAGAGCAGCGTGCCGACTTGGCAATAGCTGATCTCACCATCACTTTTGAAAGGGAGCAGGCAGTAGACTTCACCACGCCCTTCATGAACCTGGGGGTGTCTATTTTGTACAGGAAGCCTATCAAGCAGCCTCCGAATTTGTTCTCCTTCCTGTCGCCTTTGTCCTTGGATGTCTGGATCTATATGGCCACTGCCTATTTGGGTGTGTCCGTTCTACTCTTCATCTTAGCCAAGTGGGTTATTTTTGCTGACAAAATCTTAAGACAAACTTAAAGTTTCTCTTGTTTTATAGATTTACTCCTTATGAGTGGCCAGCTTATACAGACGCCCATGGGGAGAAGGTGGAGAGTCAGTTTACCTTGCTGAACTGCATGTGGTTCGCCATAGGATCGTTGATGCAACAAGGATGCGATTTTCTACCCAAGTAATTTTCAATTTTGATCTTTGAGATTTATGTAATTGATATACTTTTCTTTTAGAGCTCTTTCCACCCGCATGGTGGCTGGCATTTGGTGGTTTTTTACCCTGATTATGATATCCTCGTACACTGCCAACCTGGCTGCCTTTTTGACCGTGGAGCGCATGGATTCGCCCATCGAAAGTGCCGAGGACTTGGCCAAGCAGACAAGAATCAAGTATGGAGCTCTAAAGGGTGGCAGCACAGCAGCTTTTTTCAGGGTAAGAACGCTAGAACTTACTAACACTAATTTTCAAAACGATGTTCTAAAAATATTATTTTCAGGACTCCAAAATATCCACCTACCAGCGTATGTGGTCCTTCATGGAGTCGGCCCGTCCCTCGGTATTTACGGCCAGCAATGGTGAGGGAGTTGAACGAGTGGCCAAGGGAAAAGGTGAGCGAGGCTTCAAGAAAAGGAAACAGTTTTTTGAAAAAAGTATTTTTTAAGGATCCTATGCTTTTCTAATGGAGTCCACATCCATTGAGTACGTGACGGAACGAAACTGCGAACTGACGCAGGTGGGCGGAATGCTGGACACCAAGAGCTATGGCATAGCCACTCCGCCAAGTGAGTACTAAACTGGATTAATCCATAGACCAATTGATGAGAAAGCAATGGGATGTCCCACCCACAGATTCACCTTACCGCACAGCCATCAACAGCGTCATACTTAAGCTCCAAGAAGAAGGCAAGCTCCACATCCTGAAAACCAAGTGGTGGAAGGAGAAGCGCGGTGGTGGAAAGTGTCGGGTGGACACCTCGAAATCCTCCTCGGCGGCCAACGAACTCGGCCTGGCAAATGTCGGCGGTGTGTTTGTGGTCCTAATGGGCGGCATGGGCGTGGCCTGTGTGATTGCCGTGTGCGAGTTTGTGTGGAAGTCACGCAAGGTCGCCGTCGAGGAGCGCCTGAGCGCAATACTAAACGAATGAGAAAAGTCGTAAACCCGGGACGAATGGGTATAAACAGTGGATAGGTCCCGGGTTGGACTCGGTTCGGTTAAATCAAAAATGCAAGTAGAGTCGGGAAAGTGCAATGAATGGAAAACATGGCGGAGCAACATATATCACCAGCAATAGTCCGAAATAGACAGTTCTCAGTATCCCACGCAGCAATAGTGATTACTGGAGCCACCAATGAATGTTAGCACCACATTTTTAAAGGTCATTAAGCCCAAGAGCCCAGCTAATAATATACATTCAAGATACATACGAGAGATATGTACATTATATATACATAAATATATATTTATACAGGTTATACATATGTACTCCCTTTCGTAATCATACTAATCACTAACCTATACACTAATGGAACAACAATGCAACAATTTGCAACAAATCGAAACGAATCGTATTGCATTTATATTTGAAAGCATTTTTGGGAATTGACCTATAGGCGTAATTGTAGCTTAATTATATATACACAGGAATCAATATACAGTCCGACAGACATCAATACATAAACCAAAGGCCATGCATATATAAGCCAGATGACACGATCGAAAAATCTCTCTTAACCCTAAGAAGCAGGACACAATTTACACGCCAATCGAAACCGATGTTTTCAACGGACTTAGTCAGTAGAACTAACCTAAGTATGTTGTAACTCTTAGCTTAGAAACCTTTTCTATTTAATTCCCCTTCTTCCCAGCCCTCTAGCTACTGTCCTCCCCTAAGATATAAGATTGTAAAATGTAATTACCGCTCATACAGGCAATTCTGACAATTTCATAAAATACTTACAAATAAATAAAAAAAGTTAACAAAAACCACTGACTTTCGAGTATCCCTTCGAGTATGAACACCTGCGTTAAATTTGACATTTGATGTGGTTTGTGATGTCGACGCCTAACCGCAAACCGTCAATCAGCTTTTCCAGGTTTTCCACATTTCCACTTTCTCCGCCATCAATTTTTCATGGGCTCTGCACACGCTTAGGGCTGCAATTCAGAAAGTGGCTGCTTTTAATTGGGTCTTGTGTTATCAGTGCGAGGTAACCTCGTTAGTTTCCGCCATGCGGGCTCCTCAGTCGCCTTTCGGGCATCCTGCCACCATGCGGTCATCCTTTTGCCTCCTTTTACTTTGCGGACTGCAGCTCTGTATCCTGGTTCGCATCGAGGCCAATGACTTTTCCTCTTTTCTTAGCGCCAATGCTTCACTAGGTAAGTTTGGGTCAACACATCTATACCCTTTACTAATCCCATTTACGGAATGCAAAGCCGTTGTGGTGGATCACGAGTACATGACCATGCATGGCCAGAATATTAGGGCCCATTTTGAGAAAATCCTGAGCGACATCATTCGGGAAAATCTGAAAAATGGCGGCATTAATGTTCGATATTTCAGCTGGAACTCAGTGCGCCTCAAAAAGGGTAAGATTTTAATGGATTTTCAAAAAAGGCTAGTACTTATAGTTGTAGGGAACAGATTTTTTGGCTGCTATCACAGTTACGGATTGCGAAAATACCTGGAATTTTTACAAAAACACACAGGAGACCTCAGTGCTGCTAATTGCCATCACTGACTCAGATTGCCCTCGACTTCCACTCAATCGAGCTTTAATGGTACTACTGGAATATAATATATAAATTCTAGATGGGAATAATATTTAATATCATTTAGATACCCATGGTTGATCATGGCGACGAGTTTCCGCAGATCATACTTGACGCGAAGGTCCAGCAAATTCTTAACTGGAAGACTGCTGTCGTGTTTGTGGACCAGACCATATGTGGGTATCCAAAAACTGAACCTTATATTAAATAATATTCTTTAAACTCATTAGTGGATGACAACTCGGTTCTGGTAAAGTCCATTGTGCACGAAAGTACCACTAATCACATCACCCCGATCTCTCTGATCCTGTACAAAATCAACGACTCCCTGAAGGGACAGAAGAAAAGGTCTGCCCTTCGCCAGGCTTTGGCCCAGTTCGCCCCTCCCAAGCACGAGCTGAAACAACAGCAGTTCATGGTTGTTTCCAAGTTCCACGATGACATCATCGAGATTGCCGAGACACTAAACATGTTCCATGTGGGCAACCAGTGGATGTTTTTTATTCTGGAGAAGGTCCGACGGGACTTTGATGCCGGAACAGTGACCATAAATTTGGACGAGGGTGCCAATATAGCTTTCGCTCTCAATGAGACCCTTCCCGATTGTCAGGACACTCTAAACTGCACCATCTCAGAGGTAAGTCTGGCCCTGGTCACGGCCATTTCCAAGATGACAGTGGAGGAGCAGTCCATATACGGAGAGATCTCCGACGAGGAATGGGAGTCCATCCGCTACACGAAGCAGGAGAAGCAGGCGGAGATCCTGGAGTACATGAAAGTGGGTAGTATTTATTGATGGCTCGTGTAATCCAATTTTATCTTTTGATTCGTTAAGGACTACCTGAAGGCCAATAGCAAGTGCGCAAGTTGCGCCAGATGGCGGGTCGAAACAGCCATCACCTGGGGTAAGAGCCAGGAGAACCGGAAGTTCCGCGCAGGTGAGGGGGTCGTGTAAAAATAGCCTTCACGTTTTACTCATCCAATAGTGAACAATACTTAGCACCCACACGCGATGCCAAGAACCAAAACTTCGAATTCATTAACATTGGCTACTGGAGTCCTTTGCTGGGATTCGTTTGCCAGGAGCTTACCTTTCCCCATATCGAACACCACTTCCGCAACATCACAATGGACGTGGTGACTGTGCATGTGAGTCTTTGAGCCAGGAATATAATTTTTATATATTGGTTCAAATCGCTCGTAGAATCCTCCCTGGCAAATCCTAACCAAAAATCGTCATGGGGTCATTGTGGAGCACAAGGGGATTGTCATGGAGCTTCTCAAGGAACTTAGTCGTGCCTTGAATTTTAGTTATTACCTGCACGAAGCCTCCAACTGGAAGGATGAGTATTCCATTACCGCAAGCGCGAGTTCCAATGAGACCGTAAGGCCATTCCGGTCTAGGTGGATTCCCAAACTATATTATTTATATTTTTCACAGGACGAACTGGCGGGGTCGATGACTTTCCGCATTCCCTACCGCCTCGTTGAGATGGTGCAAGGCAACCAGTTTTTTATGGCCGCTGTGGCAGCCACTGTGGAGGATCCTGACCAGAAACCCTTCAACTACACCCTTCCGGTCAGTGTACAGAAGTATTCTTTTATTACCCGTCAGCCCGATGAGGTGTCCCGCATCTACCTCTTCACGGCTCCATTTACCACGGAGACCTGGGCGTGTCTAGTGGGCATTATACTTCTTACAGCTCCCATGCTATATGCCATTAACCGCCTGGCGCCGCTGGAGGAGATGCAAATAGCTGGCTTGTCCACCATTAAAAGCTGCTTTTGGTACATCTTTGGAGCTCTATTACAGCAGGGTGGAATGTACCTGCCACGAGCCGATAGTGGCCGCCTGGTTGTAGGTTTCTGGTGGATCGTGGTTATTGTCCTGGTTACCACATACTGCGGCAACCTAGTTGCCTTTCTTACCTTCCCCAAGTTTCAACCGGGTGTGGACTACCTGAGTCAGCTATCTCGACACAAGGAGATCTCGCAGTATGGCCTACGCAATGGAACCTTTTTCGAGCGCTATGTGCAAACGACGACCCGGGAAGATTTTAAGCAATACATATCACAAGCTCAGATCTATGGGAACTCTCAAGACGAGAACATCGAGGCGGTGAAGCAAGGACATCGCATCAACATCGACTGGCGCATTAACTTGCAACTGATAGTGCAGCAACATTTCGAGCGTGACAAAGAATGCCGCTTTGCCCTGGGCAAGGAGAGCTTTGTGGACGAACAGATTGCCATGATAGTTCCGTCCCACAGCGCATACCTAAACCTCATCAATAGCCACATAGACCGGCTGTTCCGCATGGGCTTCATGGAGCGCTGGCACCAGATGAACCTCCCCAACGCCGACAAATGCACTGGCAAGAGCTCCCTGCGACAGGTGACGAACCACAAGGTGAACATGGACGATATGCAGGGCTGCTTCCTGGTCCTGCTCCTTGGGTTTATGGTGGCCTTTGCCTTTGGATGCTGCGAGTTCTGGTACCATCGGTACTACGTCCACAAAAACAGTCGCCAACCACCGAGCAGCGTCTTTACCACTTGAAAAGCATTTTTCGAAATTAGGGTGTATTGTTTAATGTTTGAAATTACTTTATGAACATCATTCTGCAATAAAACATAGCGACTGGTTCATCATTCCCCGACTAACTCTTTACGTGGAGTTGGCGTTGGGTCCACGACGACGACCGAAGCCCTGGACAACGTTGACGAAGCGGCGGTTGTACTGAATCCTGCGCTTGGCGCGTCCAGTCTTCTTCTTCTTCTTCTCCTGCTTCTCCACCTTGGGGGTCTGACCCTTGACCTTACCAGCACGAGCGAGGGAACCGTGCACTTTACCACCAAGCATGGGAATGTTGATGTCCAACTCGAAGGAGCTGAGTGCGGTCACGGGAGTCTCGTTGGCCAGGGTGGCACCCTCGCAGGCGAGGCTGAACTCCTCGCTGTTGAAGCCATGCAACTCGGCGAATTGGTTCTAATTGGGAAAGAGAACAATTAGTAAATTAATAAGCTCTAGCCACTTAAGCAGTTTTAGGTAGTTGGAGGTTAGGGTCGCCCCGTTTGTTGTCACCTCCACTCCAGCTGCCACTCACCTTAACACCGGCAATGGTGGCATCCTGGGACACCTCCAGGGCCTGAATGGTCTCTAAGCCACGTACGAAAAGCTGCATGTTGATTCGCTCTGCAAGTAAACCATGCAAATTATTTGGATTAGTTATCATTCTCAGATGGAAACACGTGTGTCAATATAGTCACTCATTTCAGGTAGTTTTGGCAAGTAGGGAACTGGCATTTTATGCTCCGCTCACTCAGGAGTCACTCGGACACTCGTTAATTACATATTTATCATATTTTTTGTTTATTTTTCATGGTTTTTAGCCAAAAATTGCAGGCCTACCTTGTCACTAGATGTGCGGATCGTCGAAAAAGAAAGATGGCCGAAGCAGAGTTGCAAAACTATCGGTACTTTAGAGTTGCCAGATGTGTTGTCACTTTCAGCTTAGCAAAAAATGTATCTTTATTTTGTGCTTTTTAAATTCCTAGTCCTAAGTGTTTCTAATTTAAGAACATGTTTTTTTATTGTTTAGTTTTATAAATAAAATTCCATTTTTATATTCTATCGATATTTCCTACCTCTTTGGTGCTGCCAACCCACGTGATTCAAAATAGTAACGTTGCCAGACTAATTTTTTTGTACAGACCCTGCGCGGGAACTTAAAACGAATATGAAATATTGGATTAGTAAAAAATTTGTACTAAAAATTAATGAATAATTAACAAGCAAGCATGTACATTTTAAGACCTCTTGATCCTAACTGAAGAATAGAAATATATATGCTTCCATGAAGAAGGATTTATATTAACAAAAAGTTTTCTTAAAATTATTTAAAGACTGTTGTTTTTTAAACTCTAAATATTCTAAAACTCTAAACTTTTTACTACGTAATACTATAAAAACAAAAAAGATATAAGCTTGTTTAACAAAACAGAAAATGAAGTAACCTAGTTCATTCATTTGACTCAAATAGTTCCCTGGAGTCCGACACCACAAAAGACCAGTCTGGCTGACGCCCAGCTAAGCTCGCGCACCCCGATTACCTCAATCTACGCAAAAATGGGAATTACGTTAAGCCCGCTGCCACTAGTCCGCCCACGCCTGTCTTGACCCAGTTTTGAATGTGTCTCTTGTAAGGACATTAGCATTCAAAATGTGCTTGCGCATGCGCTTGTCCTTTTTTTGATCCGCAGAAAGGACTCAAAGGACAGAGCCCTGCAGACAAGGGCTGTGTGTTATTCTACGCCATTAGAATAAATATTGCCGCATTGTTTGACAAACAGGACTAGATTAGTAACATAAACATTCCCTCAATGAATGCGAATCATAAGCCGATTTAACAAATTTGCACGAATTATCCGCAACTAATGAGTGTGGCTTAGATTGTTGAAAGCGAAACTCTTCATTTTATTGTGGAAAATTTTCAAGGTGCTCTAAATTTATGGCTGTCTTGTATGGAATATCCTTTACCAATTAGAGCAGATGCGACATATAATGTGTCCCCTCCAATATCCCTTAACCCTTTATTACCAGCTCTCGATGCCCATTCGAGATAGACAAATGGCGCATGCGATCCTCTTTTCCTGTTGTCCACTTTGATCCAAATCCTAAGGCCATTCTCTACTCATATGATCGGATTAGTTTGGGATTAGGGGCAGACATCTCGTGGATTTGCGTAAACTCATTTACCAGGCCTTGTGGAGAACAGGGCTTGAAGGACTTGGGAAACGCATCGGAAACTATCTTTCCCCACCTCCTCAGCCGCATCGGAAAATGTTCTTTTGCTTGTTTTTCCTACGCAGGAACTGATGCCGCTTTGTAATCTGATATTTTGCATGTTTGCAAACAATGGCAGCGGAAAAACAAATTACTCTTGACCATAAAAACAGCGACGGTAACAATTGCAAAATCGGCTTAGCTGCCCCTGTTCTTCCTTTCAGCGTTTGCCGTTTTTCCGGCACGCGAATTTTCTCATTTTCATTCATCTTGTTATGTTTTTGGAAAATTTTCCCATATGGGTTAGATTTTGGGCCACACACTTATCATATATGGGGATGCGGTATCGTTTGATGGAAAGTATAATTGCGGGAATGCCACAAGAGCTAGTTTCCGATTTAAAATTATGAAATATTAAATTACCCATTTGGATGTCAGGTGAAATTGATACAAGGCTTAGATTAAAGTAGGAAGTTGTATTTATCTAACAGAATAAGACTATCACACAAAATGGAAGAGATATTAAATATATGATTAGAGTTGATCAGATATTAAAAAAAAATGGTGTTAGGAGAGAGCATACAACAGAATTAAAACATACACAAGAATAGGTTAAATTTATTTTGATAATAAATATAATTATTTTAAAACACAAGCATCCAGGACAAAAAAAAACATTTTGTATGTAAATATGTCTATGTAAATAAACATTTATTTGTAATGGTTTACACAATAAGTAATTTTTAAAATTAAAAAGAAATCTTTTTTTTTTACTGCTTGGACTATGCTAGCCTGTGGAATATGCCTTTCAATTATAAATGCATTACTTGACCTATATTTTTTTATAAATTTGAAATCTAGTGTTGACCGATAGTAGGCTCCTATATGGGGCTTTCGAGGAACATTCGATGGCTCACCCAATCATGGGCCGACCTTTCTTCCTATGCTGGGTTGAAGTTTTTTAATCGGCTGCTAGTCTTTGCCCATTAATGGGCCCATCTTCACTTCTTGTATGAAAAGCCAAATATAGCTCTCTTACATCATCAGATTATATCAAAATACATCAGATTTAAGTACAACATTGTTTTATTGTATATTATAATAATCCATATTTACTATAATATTAATTTAACATTAAACTATCTAAAATGTATGCTATTTACAAGAAGACACTTTTGTTATAGATTATCGCCCATCTTCTCCTAAACTATAACGATCATTTCCGGTTCCGGACTGGAGGCGTTTGAGGAGAAGGTGGAGTCACAGCTCTCATCCTTTTCCCGCTTCTCTCGCCGCTCCCGGGCTCTTCTGTTTTGGAACCAGATCTTCACCCGAGTATTGGTCAGTTCCAGGGAGTCAGCCAGCTTGTTGGCGTCCTCTGCGCTGAGGTAGTTGGACTCTTTGTAGGCGTTTTCCAGCGCCTGGAGCTGGGCAGGGGTGAAAGGTATGCGAGGCAGGCGGCCGGGAGTCCTTTTGGCGGGTCCATTCTGGCGGAGGGCTCGGGGCAGCTTGGGCGGATGATAGCGGGTGTACTGCAGCCAGTCATAGATGGGCAGCTGGCCGTCTTCTGGAGCCGATGGAGGAGATGCCCGGACTTTTACTTCCTTGGCGGATTGAAAGGCGTACGGGTGGAACGGCAGACTGCCTCGTAGACGTTGTAGGACTCCTAAAGATGCATTGGTTCCCATGTATCTGTCGCCGGCTCGGTTCAAAATGTAGTCGATGCTGAAGTCACTCATCCTGGCGATCCTTTCGTTGAGCTGGTCAAAGTGCTACTACTGAGTTTGTTGCGCATCCCCTGGCTATTTATGGCAGGACAACACAATGCCTGGGACGCCATTTTCATTTGAAAAGTACAAGGCTATCTGTCCTTGTCTCGCAGAACGAGACCGGCCCAATCCCAGTGCAAATCTCCTTCGGAAGCAGCGAGGCGTTTAATAGGCGTTTCCCAGCATTCAACATATCAGCCAGCCATCCAGGTAGGCAACAGAGCCCTGTCCTCCTTTTTACCCTTATCAGCTTGGAGATTATAACCGCAGAGGCAATAAAAAGTATACAACCGCACCAAAACTGAATGAACTGATTGCCTCTGATTACCCATTAAGTGGTAATAGCTTCTGTTTATGGTTAGTTTCCGAATTCCCTTACCATAATATATCGAAAATTATAATATTTGAATTACATATTTTCATTATTTTGAATTTTAAATTATTTTTATGAGAAATGAGTAGATATCTTGGTAGCCTTGTAATGAAAATTAGACTTCGTCTGGCCTAATTAAAGATTGCATCCAATGGATTTCTAAGCAAATAGTAGATAACTTGATAGCCTTGTAATGGAAATTATACTTTGTCTGGACTAATTAAAGATTGCGACCAATGCAGTTCCAAGCAAAGAGTAGATAACTTGGTAGCATTGTAATGAAAATTATACTTTGTCTGGCCTAGTCAAAGATTGTGGCCAATGTAGTTCATTCAATTTAATAAACTCTATCTTTTTAATTGTACAATCTTTGTAATATGTTTTCGCTGTCTGAGGGACAGACTTCCACTTATCGAAAGACTCTGGTTTGTTACATTTTTACCCTGTCCCCGATGAACTCATCCGCTGCCATGTTTTCTGGCCCATCCTACCAGATCCCATGCCCAGCAACCATCCCCTTTTAACCATTTCATGTTAAAACTTAATGCGCGTATATTTTGATTGATTCGTAAATTTGTTTTCCCAACAGTTTCCATTCGCAAAACAAGTTTTGTGGCCACCCTTGCGGCTTCATAAAGTATCAATTTCATTGTTAATTTCAAATAATCATTAGATAGCCGGCATATGGCAAGTACTTGTAAAATAGAAGAGCGTACTGATGGGGTAGAGAGATCTGTTCATGACGCCATGTCACGAGTTTATAAATATACAATTGTGTCACTTTATGCTTATACTGAGTTCTCAACTAGCTTGTTTTATTGGTATAATGATAAATGAGGTTTGATGTTTAACTTCTTAGATGTATCTACTTCTTAAGACTACTTAAACAAATGCAGTACAACCTGTCGATTTTATTTTCCACGCAATTGGCAGTCTTTTCGTAGGAGCTCACTCTACTTATAGAGGGCATCTCAACCTCCACGGTTTCCGTGGCATTGTTGAATGAAACGGTGGCCTCGAAGTCCGCACTTCCCTGTTTCACCTTAAACTTGGTTCGATAGACCGCCACCTCGACAAACGGCGACTCCTCATGATAGTTCTTATCCAGGTCTATTTTCATCTCAGTCCTGTGGATGTAGTGCAGTGTAAGGTTCGCACAAATGTCAGTGAGGTTCCGGTCCTCCAGATAGCCGTTGATATTGCGGATAACCAAGGGAGCAATCCGCTCAGTCCACTTGGCTGATACTGTCTTGAACGGCACGCAGGTGCAGAAGTGCTCCGGAATGCCGGCATCCTGACAAGTCCGCTCCCCATCCGCCAACTCAAAAAGTGAGTGGCATTTGGGGCAACTAGAGGCCCGAGGCCAGTGTGGCGATTTCTCGGGATTGCCCAATTCGATGAGATGCACCAGGGTGTTGTACAGGTCGTAATTGGAGGTGAGCCGTCGCTGATTCTGCTGCAGAGCACGTGTGTATTCGGGATAGTGAGCTCGGAACCATGGAGGCAAGTAGATGAACATCGTGGGTAGGCGACTCTCCAGGAAACCGCTCGGTAAGTTTAACAGCTCTCCATATCGATTCCCATGATCGGACAGGAATATCACTATGCTTTGCTCGTAAACTCCATCGGCTTCAAAATCCAAAAGGTACTGCAACACGAAGTCTTCCATCTTGGAGGGCATACGGTAATGGTCGTGACTAAAGCTGTTCGTCCAGAAGAGCCCCCAAATGGGTCTCTCGTCCACATACCGACGCACGAATTCCAAACCAAAATCGTAGATATAACTACTGGTGATCCTCCTGCCTATACAGTACTTCATTGTACACTCAGGACACTTCCATTGTGGCAATAGCGTCTCGAAGGCCTTTTGGTTGGGACGTTGATAGTAGTCCGTTGGTTGCTCCACAAAACCCGGTTTTATGTAGTTAAAGGTACTGATGTTTGGCTCATCCTCCGCCAGAGCCGTTAGGTAGCCCGCTTCCCGAAACAGATTCCACACGAACGGATATTTATCCATGCAACCCCTTTCTTTGAAATCGCAAATATTGTCTTTAGCGGAGTCCAGGCTATGGCCAGTCAAGATGGCCATCAGATTAGGAAAGGTGTTGTCACCAATCTAATAATTAATGTATTACATTATTCAACCTCAAATTAGGGAATAATTTCACATAATCCAGCTCTTTACCTTGTTGTATCCTTGCATTTCGTACCAGCCCTTGCGCGTAAGAAAGTTGTAAACCTTTGGCATGGTGCGCCTCAGATTAATCCTGGAGAGATTATCAATCCCAAACATGATGACACTCGGCTTGCGGCGAGCCGGATCTTGCGAAGAGTGGTTCTTGGAAGAGGGCTCTGTGTATTGGATGAGTGTAAAGGCATCCGCCTGCAGGATGTGCGAGGCATTGCCCAGGCGGTGGCAGGTCGAGACTAGTCCCTGGACATGTCGCGGCACCACAAAGTCCTGCGAGAAGTACTTGGCTTCCATTCTAGCGATAAACAATTTAGTTTCATAAACTTTTAAATATTTTCTAAACTCACACATCGTAGCCATCCTTTTTCGAGTTTCGAATCACCTCCTGGTAGTAGCAGTTGTATTCAATGTTACTCGAATTAAGAATCTGGGAGGCCAACGTTTCATTAATATGCAGCACATAGTGCTTGATGGCTTCATTGTAAATCGGAGTTACTAGTCCAGAATCGTTTCAACAGGACTCAAACACCAGTGGCTTGTAAATCGCAGTGGCTTCCGCATCGAAAGGGTCCACATAGGGCATCTTGCACTTGCTGGACTCAACAAAATAAAGTGATGGACCCGAATCCACATCCTCCAAAATGTTGCCAAAATCAGAGCTTTCATTACGCAATGAGTGACGAGTAATATTTTCTTCCTGATATGTGTTTTCTTTAATTATTTCATTTCGAAAATAGTCCCGAGTAGTATTTTCTTTTAGATCTTTTTCAAGTTCACTGTCTTTGGTCCTGTAGTCTCTTAGAACCAAATTATTATTTGGAAGTACAGATATAATAATCAAGACCACGAAACAGAACCCGAGACATTTGTAAGCAAAAATCGGGGATAGCATGTTCTACAGCTAACGAACCCTTAAGGCCAACTGAGGAAGAGCAAACAGTGTTCTGCTTTTAAAACCTTGCTAACTAGAATACTTGTTTATTGAGTTTTTATCAGAGATTTACGACAAACACAGAATTTAAAAGGCTCGTCAGCTTATCATCCATATCATTTAAGCTATGTTGTCAAGTCGTTTTTTAAAAAATTGTTTCTTCCTTTAACTAAAAACAATGTTAACAATGTTTACTGACCTATCCTGTCATTTATAGGTATGATCCGATATTTTATAAAATAGATTTCTAACATTTTTTAATTATTAGCTCTTGCTCAGTGATAACCCCTAAAGAAATATAACAATTGTATCATTTGTTTCCTGTTGCTAAGTATATCGGAAGAACCTCCTGATATAAAGGGGGGTTATCATAAGTGCTAAAATAAAGCAACCTGATATACTTCCAAGAAACGAATAAAAATTGATAAGGCCGATTTTAGTTAAAATTTTGTTGTATTTACGAATCAAAATTCGCACGGTGTGCGCACTTCTCTGGCGTATCTTAATTATGAGAGTTTCTTTATAGATTAATAGGTTCAATACTCAAGAGTGAAAGTTTTTTTGATAAGATAGAGGCATTACAATCTGTACTTAAACTACACAGAAATATATTTCTACAAGATTGCAACTAATTTAAGCGATTCTTTGCTAATCTCAGCTGGGCCAATTACCCGGGAATCTGCCAATTGTCGTGTAATTGTTAACTAATTTTCAATTGACACAATCCCCGGCCGGCAATTATCTCTGCGGAAGTGGATGTGGTTACCCGCAACCAGTTATCCGGAACAGAGATGGTCCCTAGCGATAGGGAACAATGGCCACGAGATCCGATAGATACAATTAGAGTACTTCTTTTTACGGTTAAAATGTAGAATGCTCAGCAGATGCAGAATTTCTTGGCTTCCTTAACCGAAGTGCAATGCGATTGACTGGCGTACGATTCCAGCCGACTTATGCTGGGCACCGAGACGGACACTTTTTGCCTGTCGGCATCCCAGTCCGCCGTAGCCTCGAAGAAGGCACTACCCGGATTCACATAGAACTGTACTAAATAGGCACTTGAATTGATCCTGCGCTGGACTGAAGAGGCATATTTAAGCTTGAGCTTCTGACACTTATTGGCTCCCTTGTACTCAGCCAGGAATTCATTGATGGCCTGCACTAGTTGTTCAGCTATGCTTTTGGCAGTGGCATCGGATTTCGAAACGGCCTGAAAGCTATCACAGCCACACCAATGCTCATCGATTCCCGCCTGATGGCAACTCCTGGACCAGTCCACCTCCTCGAAGATACTGTGGCAGCTGGGGCAGCTGTTGGGGCGATCCAGTTGCTCCGGCTTCTTGTCCAGGTCCAGGATGTGCTTGAACATAGCGTAGATGTCGTATGGTGAGGTAAGACGATTTCGATTCGCTTCCAAGCTCCTTACAAAGTGCGGATACTTCTCGCGAATCCAACGGGGAAGGCGGATAAACATAAATGGCAGACGCTCTTCCAGGAAGCCGCTACTCAATCTCCTCAACTGTCCAAATCTGCTGCCGTGGTCACTGAAGAATACAACGATGGTGTTATCCATCACACCATTCTTGTCCATCGTTCGCATGTACTTCACCATTCGGGCGTCCATTGAGGATGGCTGGGCGAAGTTGTTGTGGCTGAAGGTGTTTGTCCAGAACATTCCGAAAAAAGTGCGGTTCCGGTTGACCTTGGTAAACTCCACCGCTAAATCGTAGATATACTCGGAGGCCAGCCTTCGCCCTAGACAGTGCGGCATTCCACTTTCGTAGGTCGCTTTCAGCTGCTTCTCCGCGGCCATGACCAGTGGCCGGGCGTAAACGTCCGTCGGAGGAACGCGAAAGCCCTTTATCAGGTAATCGAAGGTGGAGAATGAGCTCCAGTCCTCGGCGAAGGCTGTAGTGTAGCCCTTGGCCTTGAAGTCTTTCCAGATGAACGGACAGGCGTCCAAGCCACCCACCTCTTCGGGTCGGCAGCGGGTAATGGCGTAGGTCTTGTTCAATCCAGTGAGCACCGCCATCAGATTTGGAAAGGTATTATCGCCCACCTAAAAATTAATTAAGGCGACTTTATTAGCTTATCAGTAAATTTTTTGTTGGAACCCTAAAGGTAAGCTCCCTTACCTTTTTTACCTACCTTATTGTAACCTTGCATTTCAAACCAGTTCTGGGAGGCCAAATACTCGTACATCTGAGGCATGGTCAGCTGGAGGTTCATCCGGGACACGGTGTCGATGCCTAGCAGCAGGACACTCGGCCTTCGAAACTCGCTCTTGGTTGAATCATTACGAGGATGCACGAATGCGAAGGCATCTCTTTGCGACACCTTAGTGGCGTTTGGCCGACGGCATTCGGTGATCATGGCTTCCACGTCCCGCGGCACTACAAAGTTGTGCTCAAATTGTATGCAAGGACGAAGCCTGGAAGCAAACCAATTCGTCATTGGTTATCTCCGGATGAGGTTTCGGCAACTTACGTGTAGTGCTTATCTGCCTCGGTCCTCTCTCCTGCCCGGAGGATCTGCTTGTAGCAGCACGAGGCGTTGCTCTCGTTCTTGCTCAGGCTGTAGGTGCTGTCCGTCCAGTTGTAGTTCACTGTGACCATGTCAGGACTGTGGTCGCACACGGTATAATATTTCTTGTGGTAGATCTTCATGATATTGTTGGCAAACGGATCCGGTTGGAGCATTTTACACTGAGGGCTGTTGACAAAATATTTTACGTGCGATTCCGTTTCCAAAGGATAACTGGCATTCGAAATATCCTCCAGTGGATCGTTCTCTAAATAACTCTCAGTGCCATTGATATCGGGGGTCTGTATTTGTTCATTTGGTATATATTTTATATAACTCATTTTAGTTTCCTCCGCCGGGAGGTTTGTGGAACTATCGTTTCCTTTTACGATTAGACCACTCATATTATGCTGTACTCTAATCTGATCACTATTTTTTAACAGAATTTCTGAACCATTTATGGAGTTTTCGAAACTTTCTTGCATAATAGTTGCCCGTTGGAGATCTGAGACTTCCTCAAACGTTGTTGGGAAACTAAACGTACTGGTCTCAAGCTCATCCTTCGCAGGATCCCATGCATAAAACACTATTGTTAATATCATAAGAAAACACAGAACAAATTTCACTATCCGTTGAAGAAAACTGTTATTATTTTCCTCAATCGTTTGGAATTCGTCCAATGGAATTATATGATATTTAATGTTCGCCATAATAAAACGGACTATATCACAACTTCCGTGCGTAACTATGAGGGCAAGTGCAGCCCCTATATGTCCGTTCTATTCACGATTCTATTTACAACTGATTCCCGAGTCAAATATCAATGGGTATTATCGCACGAAAAGCCTCTACCCCGACGGTTTACATTTAAGGGGTTATACCCAGTTATTACTTTTTAAATATTCAAATATATTTTTGCCTTCTTTAACGATGTTTTTATAATTATGTATTTATATATATATCTTTTTTTTAATTCACTACATATTTTTTAAGATATTCATTAAGGCCAAGCAAGAAGGTCAGCGGGTAAATCGTAGATTATCTCGATTTCTCGAAAGCAGCTCAACCGAGCAGTCTTTAATTTGTGCACAATAGTCTTAGGAGTATTCGTTCTTTTTTGAAGCGTAAACCCCCTTAATCAGAGAAGTCGTCATTTCCAAACAGTAACTACTCATTTTAATGGCAGTGGTGGCAGCAAGCTCTTCAAAAAGCTTTATTTCAATTAAGATAAACAAAAAGCTATAAAGAATGATGGATGGTGTGAATCTAACGATTTTTAAATATTCTTTACATATTATTTTAAAGGAGTTTTTGGTTCACAATTTGTTGCAAAAGATTTGTAACATTTGAATTTAGGAAATTTGGATAAATCTCCCGCAAGGAATATTTTCTTTAAAAAATTGTTTGTATTATATCACTTTATTTATGACATTTGATCTGCAAAAATCTAGTGGACTTGGTTGCAATATACATAATCATATTGCTCCGTGGATATATGCATATTTTCGAAATTAGCATACTTTTTGAAAATACAATGGATTTCCATAAGAGGCGCAAAATATCACGCTACACGATAACTAACGACATCAATGTCATGACTCAAGTCCATGTGCATTGTTCATAATTAGGAGCGTCGAGAAAAGCATGACTGTTGAGCGACCAAGGTGCTAATCACTATTTATTTATTAATAAAAAAAAAATTGCAAAGGTATATTAGCTTTTGGATCCAAAAAAACTAATATTATCTTTCGTTCGTAACATATTAAAGATATTTTTTCTCGGTACAAGCCAACTTAAAAAAACGAACAAAAATGTACTTATCTATGATACCAAAGCTTCTTCAAGTGTCTATAGATTAAGATGTAAAATATGCTCTGATAGATATTTTCATTACATCACATATATATATATTTCCCCTATGTTTTGAGTTAAAAAAATCCATTGCAATGATTCCATTATTATTTTCTTCAAGCAAAGCACGAATGCATTCCTATGAACAGAAATAAAATGCAAATGCTGTGCCCAAAATCGAAGCCTATAGATAATAAATAAAAGCTTAACTGAAAGCTATGCAGTAATCTATTAGAATATTTTAATAATCGAACGTTTTTTTAGGCCACAGCCGATTGCGATAATGAGTCTCCCACTGCTACTGTCGCCACCTGTTGGAGTTGGCTCCTCCGCCCTGGTCACGAAGGCGTGTTCGCTCCTGCCACCGGATTTTGAAATAGTTTCTCAACTCCTCATTATCTTATGATAGAATTACCATTTAATTTTGTAAAATTTTAGGAGTGACAAGTACAAAATAACAATATAATCATTAATATTTTCTATCCAAGCTGCTAATAAACGGCACACTTGTACTCCGGATCCATGGGGGCCTCTTGAGAACAGTTGTAGACCCAGGAGAACTCCTGAAAGTTAGACAGCGAACCAATGACCCTGTACTTACTGGGAGCATGATTGTCACTTTTAGCCACCGATGACTGAAAAAGTGAATGAACATCATCGCACCAAAGTTGGGCGTATCCCAAAAAGAATATCTGGCGACTGCTGAGGTCCAGTTCCTTCATGGTCTCCCGCTGCTTCCGTTCCTCCGTCTGCCGTCTCAGCCATTTCTCGTAGGCTATGTAGGCAAACTTAACTCCGGCATTGTCCGCTATGTTCTCTGATTGGTCCTCCGTCTCCGGCAGCACAGATCCAGCATACTTGTAAGCATGATACTGGGCTTGGAAGCACTTCCTACGCTCCTCAAATTCGTACCGGGACTTAATGTCCCACCAGGGAGCCAAATTGCCGGATGCGTCGTAGCTCCGTCCTTCGCCATCAAATCCATGGACCATCTCGTGCGCGAGCTGGAAGCCCAAAGTTGCGTACTTAAGCGCCTCCGGGTACTCCTCGCCCCAGAAATAGCGAGGCTGAAGAAGGGCCACAGGAACGGTAATTTTATTCTCTTGGATATTGTAAGCGGGCGTAAAGCTGAGAGTCTGGATGAAATCCAAAGAACTGCCAGGCAGCTTAAGCTTTTCCACGGATCCCATGGCTTTGGACGAAAGCAAATGCTGGATATTGGCAACGTAGTTGTATTTATCGATATCCACTTTTCCGAATAGCTTATCGAAGTTTTCCGAGTCATAAGAATTTATGTGCAGTGTCATACGGTCTAGTTTTTCGATGGCCACCTGTCTGGTGTCGTTTGTTATCCAGTCTAGCTTGTCGCCCTTCAGGTGCTCCCGGAAAATGCCCCGAATCTCTTCCCAAACGGAGAACACTTCCTCCTCGGCCTTGGAACTGCGATACCGTTTGTACACCAGATTCTCAGTGAGTTGGCCAAAGTATTTCTTTGTCTGGTCGACGCACCACTTGGAGAGATCCTTTTCGTTGGCTTCCACAAAGTAGGTCTCCAAAAGGTGCCACAGGATATAGTTTGCCTGCGTGGCAGAAGGAGTGCTATTCATTAAGGCTAAAATGTTGTCCACAAACTCCTCATCGACGACGTACAATTGGTCCGGGATATTCTCCTCCCCGAAAATCAAACCGAAGTACTCTGTAAAGTTCAGATAGGAGATGTACTTCTCCTCCAACTCGGCCATTGTATATAGCGAAACTCTACCCTCTAATGAAGGAATGCTAGAGGAATCCCTTTCGAAAAGCTTGTCATCAAAGCTATTTAGTTTTTTGGCTATGTCCTTAGCTTCCTTTGCTTCAACGCCGAGGTAGTCCTGCAGATCCTTTGATATTCTGGCTTCCTCTAAAATATCCATTAAGTTAGACCCGCTTAATTTGAACCGATCAGGAGGACTCAGATAGACTCTGTTTAATGACGTATTTCTTATGTCGTGCATTATGTTAACGTCGAGAATAAGATCCGTGCCATACTTGTGATGGATTTGGGCATGAGTTCGCCACCAATTGAATGCGGAAGAGTTCCATTGGTCTCCGGCCACTGCCGGCATTTCCCCAAACTCCCGGTAGACATTCTCTATAGCCACCTTGTAGAGGACATCGTCTCGGTTCACGTTGGTGCAGGACAGAAAGAATCGTTGCATTTTCTTTTCCAGTTCTGATTGAAGTGACTGGGAGCGTAATATACGCAACAGTCGTCGGTTGAAGCCATCTAAAAGCAGCTGAAAACTGTCAGTCATCGCCTTACCCAGAAGCAGGGCAGGATTCTGACGATTCCAGTTGCCGCAGGCATACTCGTAGAAGTTGTTACAAGGCGCCGCCTCCGTCTTCATCATGCCTTTCATCTCTGCCACCTTGGCGGCGAGGATGATTCCTTTGGCGTACTCCGAGGTTAGGTCATCGGCAAATACGTTCTCCGTGTCCGTTGGCAAGGCCAGAATCGGAACTTGTAGGATGAGGAGCAACCACAGACGACTGATCATAATTCCGCGCTAAATTCAACTGATTTTCTGAGCTCTCTGCACCGCTGTCGTCGGTGGACGAGGGCTTATCAGCGGCTTTTGCTTATACAATCTCCGGACTGCTGGGGTAGGTCAACTCCTTATCTCCTCATGTTTCCGCCGACTCTTATGGCTCTCCCAATGTCATGTAAATCCTCTCTTAAATATATATTTAAAATACAAGTTCGACTTCCCAAGGCTTTCCCAGCCATGCCCCTCTTTTATATCCCTTTTATAGCCCTCAGACAGGTCCCCGTCGTCGGGAGAGGAAAACCTGAGCACTGCTCGGAAGAGGAACCACAAGTTTATTTAAAAATTCGATGACATAAATATATGACGTAAGTTTTTAGACAGCGGGGCAATCTCGGTAATCTCAGTACATGGCACATCGGTGAGCGGGCCTTAGCTTAGTGTCATTGCCGCATTGGAAGGCCTCGGCGAAGGACTTGCTGTTGGCCATCATGACGAACACCCTTGACTCGTTTGGCGGATGGACACTATTCCGGACGAATGCCGGGCGCCGATCCTCGTGTATATCGGTGCACATCGACTGCGCCACACTGAGGTAGAACAATTGCTGTGGTGCCTGCGGCATGTTGGGCAGTGTCTCCGTGTCCGGCAGCTTGGATTGCAGCTTCAGCCACTTCTCGTATGTGGCATAAGCTAGGCGAATGCCCACATTGTCGGCTATGTTCTCGCCCTGGGCCTCCATTTTAGGCAGCTTCAAGCCACTGTAGCGCAAATCTGCAAACTGATCCGCCAAACAGTTCTTATCGTGGTCGAAGATCAGCTTGGTATCGGGACTCCAGGAGTCGCGGAGGTTGCCATGGCTGTCGTACAGTCGGTTGAGATCGTCGAAAGCATGGGCCATTTCATGGCCCAAAAAGAATCCCAAAGTGCCGTATCTGAGGGCCGTGGGATAGGCGTCGTCCCAGAAATATCGATGCTGCATGTACATGGCTGGCAGCACCACTAGATTCGCCTCCGTCACATAGAAGGGCGACAAGATGAAGCCATCGTAGTAGTTTTCGCTCCTGGAACTACGCATCAGATCCGCCTTCAAGTGGGCCGCCTGAACAGCCAACAGTCGTTGGACATTGCCGTAGAAGTCCGCCGAACTTATCACCAAGGCACCGTACTGCTCCTCAAAATTTATGGGCTTGCCGCCGGTTATCTCGAAGGTCATATCCTTGAGTTTCTCCAGCAGCTCGTCTTGCGTCTGTTGCTTCAGCCATTTCACGTCGTCAGATCCCAGTATTTCCTGGAAGGTGGCCTTAAGCTCCCGCCACAGATTGCTTAGATCGTTGGGTATATGCGGACTCTGCTGCTCCAGCGAATTGTAGACCAGGTGATCTACTACATCGGGCATAAGATGGGTCAGTCGCTCGGAACAGATAGCCTTCTGATTCCTCTCGTCCACCGGGATTTCGTAGTCCCTCAGCAAGCTCGAGAGCATGTAGTTGGCCAGTATCCTCTTGGGAGTGCTGGTGAGGACCTTTTTCAGCTGGGAGAGATAGCTGCGCACGCTTTCGTAAACGGGCAGATTGTATTCGTGACCCAACCAGGTTTGCACAAATCGGGTCATGTTTAAAACACTTCCATAAGTATCAGTCATGTTGCTTAGCAGGGTCAGGCGATTCCTTAGCCTCGGATCGCGGTCCTGGCTCCAGTCCTGCACATGGCGCGACAGCACCCCTTCCAGTTCAACAATCTCCTCAGCCGTTTTGAGTGCACGACCCTCCGGCAGTCCTAGTAGATTTTGCAACCGCATCTGAACCTCCAGCTTTTTGGCCAACTTTGATGACTCGTCTATCGGCACAAGATCGTTCCGTTGGCCCAAATATAATCGGTTGATCTGCGAGTTTTTGTAATCCGGCGCGACGTATACACCGAGTAGAGTTAGCTTTCCATATCGGCTCAGAAGTTGGGCCATTGTTTCCAGCGGATCGAAGTCAATTCCAGTCCAGGCATCGCCCTCCACGGCGGGCATTCCTCCAAACTCCCTTAAGACACTGATGATCTGGCTACGCTGGTGAATCCTCAGAGCCGTCGTGTCCAGGCAGGACTCGTAGAAGTACTTTACACGCGTCTCCATGGGCCAATCCGTGCTCATTCTGGGCTGGTTTAGCAGATGCCTTACCCTCCGCAAGTAGCTGGCGAACATGTCCTGACCAACACTAGTGTCCTCTTCCATGGTCGCGCCGTTTATACGCGCAAAGTTTCCACAGGCGTACCCGTAGAAATCTTCACATGGATTTGCTGCGGTGTCCATGAAGGAGAGCATCTGCGCCGACTTGGCACTCCGCATGATCTGTTGCCCCTGGGGCGTGGTCAGGTCCTTGAACACGCTGCCATGAACGGCGGCACCGGAAGGTTGTTGAGTTAAAGCGATTAAGATTAGGAGGCAGCAGGTGGAAGCCCGGACGTAGTCCATCGTGTTTTGTGTTGGAGCTTCGATCTCATACTGAGCTGCCTTATCGGGGGCTACACCACTATCACAGCTTCCGCTCCCCATTTTTTGTTTATTTTGTTTATTGCTTTTTTCCTGGTCATAGCCACTAATCTCTGCTTTCGGAGGTGCTCAAGTGGTGCTCATCGGCATCTCTTATTGCCTGACTCTCCGTCGTAGACTACTACAAGATGAGGTATCTTTAAGTTTTATTTATAATTTTGTTACTAGTCAGGTACATTCAACCTTAAAGATAGATTTTACTGCGTCCTGTCCATCAGCATGCCCTTCATCCTTACAGCACGACCGCATAAAAGTGGATGACAGCCACATTTCCCTCCCCCATCGACCTGGATGTAGGTGTATTCAAAAAATTTATCGGATCGAAATTGGCAAAGATACAGACATCGGCGTGGGCTATATGGCCCAGTTCTTACGCTTTTCCCAATTTTGAAGAGGGTCCATGGGAAAAATTGACAAAAAATTTTTAAAAAATTTCTGTCTGAGATTTTAATGCAGACTTGTAGGAAATCGACCAACAAATCATTTAAGGTGTCCCTCTCAAGGATCGGATCAAAATTGGCAAAGTTACAGACATCGCCGTGGGCCATATAAGCAGTTCTTACGCTTTTCCCAATTTTGAAGAGGGTCCATGGGAAAAATTGACAAAAAATTTTTAAAAAATTTCTGTCGGAGATTTTAATGCAGACTTGTAGGAAATCGATCTACAAATCATTTAAGGTGTTCCTCTCAAGGATCGGATCAAAATTGGCAAAGATACAGACATCGCCGTGGGCCATATAAGCAGTTCTTACGCTTTTCCCAATTTTGAAGAGGGTCCATGGGAAAAATTGACAACAAATTTTTAAAAAATTTCTGTCAGAGATTTTAATGCAGACTTGTAGGAAATCGACCAACAAATCATTTAAGGTGTCCCTCTCAAGGATCGGATCAAAATTGGCAAAGATACAGACATCGGCGTGGGCCATATAAGCAGTTCTTACGCTTCTCCCAATTTTGAAGAGGGTCCATGGGAAAAATTGACAAAAAATTTTTAACAAATTTCTGTCAGAGATTTTAATGCAGACTTGTAGGAAATCGACCAACAAATCATTTAAGGTGTTCCTCTCGAGGATCGAATCAAAATTGGCAAAGATACAGACATCGCCGTGGGCCATATAAGCAGTTCCTACGCTTTTCCCAATTTTGAAGAGGGTCCATGGGAAAAATTGACAACAAATTTTTAAAAAATTTCTGTCAGAGATTTTAATGCAGACTTGTAGGAAATCGATCTACAAATCATTAAAGGTGTTCCTCTCAAGGATCGGATCAAAATTGGCAAAGATACAGACATCGCCGTGGGCCATATAAGCAGTTCTTACGCTTTTCCCAATTTTGAAGAGGGTCCATGGGAAAAATTGACAACAAATTTTTAAAAAATTTCTGTCAGAGATTTTAATGCAGACTTGTAGGAAATCGACCAACAAATCATTTAAGGTGTCCCTCTCAAGGATCGGATCAAAATTGGCAAAGATACAGACATCGGCGTGGGCCATATAAGCAGTTCTTACGCTTTTCCCAATTTTGAAGGGAGTCCATGGGAAAAATTGACAAAAAATTTTTAAAAAATTTCTGTCTGAGATTTTAATGCAGACTTGTAGGAAATCGATCTACAAATCATTAAAGGTGTTCCTCTCAAGGATCGGATCAAAATTGGCAAAGATACAGACATCGCCGTGGGCCATATAAGCAGTTCTTACGCTTTTCCCAATTTTGAAGAGGGTCCATGGGAAAAATTGACAAAAAATTTTAAAAAAATTTCTGTCAGAGATTTTAATGCAGACTTGTAGGAAATCGATCTACAAATCATTTAAGGTGTTCCTCTCGAGGATCGAATCAAAATTGGCAAAGATACAGACATCGCCGTGGGCCATATAAGCAGTTCTTACGCTTTTCCCAATTTTGAAGAGGGTCCATGGGAAAAATTGACAAAAAATAAAAAAAAAATTTCTGTCTGAGATTTTAATGCAGACATGTAGGAAATCGATCTACAAATCATTTAAGGTGTCCCTCTCAAGGATCGGATCAAAATTGGCAAAGATACAGACATCGGCGTGGGCCATATAAGCAGTTCTTACGCTTTTCCCAATTTTGAAGAGGGTCCATGGGAAAAATTGACAAAAAATTTTTAAAAAATTTCTGTCTGAGATTTTAATGCAGACTTGTAGGAAATCGACCAACAAATCATTTAAAGTGTCCCTCTCAAGGATCGGATCAAAATTGGCAAAGATACAGACATCGCCGTGGGCCATATAAGCAGTTCTTACGCTTTTCCCAATTTTGAAGAGGGTCCATGGGAAAAATTGACAAAAAATTTTAAAAAAATTTCTGTCAGAGATTTTAATGCAGACTTGTAGGAAATCGATCTACAAATCATTTAAGGTGTCCCTCTCAAGGATCGGATCAAAATTGGCAAAGATACAGACATCGGCGTGGGCCATATAAGCAGTTCTTACGCTTTTCCCAATTTTGAAGAGGGTCCATGGGAAAAATTGACAACAAATTTTTAAAAAATTTCTGTCAGAGATTTTAATGCAGACTTGTAGGAAATCGACCAACAAATCATTTAAGGTGTCCCTCTCAAGGATCGGATCAAAATTGGCAAAGATACAGACATCGGCGTGGGCCATATAAGCAGTTCTTACGCTTTTCCCAATTTTGAAGAGGGTCCATGGGAAAAATTGACAAAAAAATTTTAAAAAATTTCTGTCGGAGATTTTAATGCAGACTTGTAGGAAATCGATCTACAAATCATTAAAGGTGTTCCTCTCAAGGATCGGATCAAAATTGGCAAAGATACAGACATCGCCGTGGGCCATATAAGCAGTTCTTACGCTTTTCCCAATTTTGAAGAGGGTCCATGGGAAAAATTGACAAAAAATTTTAAAAAAATTTCTGTCAGAGATTTTAATGCAGACTTGTAGGAAATCGATCTAAAAATCATTTAAGGTGTTCCTCTCGAGGATCGAATCAAAATTGGCAAAGATACAGACATCGCCGTGGGCCATATAAGCAGTTCTTACGCTTTTCCCAATTTTGAAGAGGGTCCATGGGAAAAATTGACAAAAAATTATAAAAAAATTTCTGTCTGAGATTTTAATGCAGACTTGTAGGAAATCGATCTACAAATCATTTAAGGTGTCCCTCTCAAGGATCGGATCAAAATTGGCAAAGATACAGACATCGGCGTGGGCCATATAAGCAGTTCTTACGCTTTTCCCAATTTTGAAGAGGGTCCATGGGAAAAATTGACAAAAAATTTTTAAAAAATTTCTGTCTGAGATTTTAATGCAGACTTGTAGGAAATCGACCAACAAATCATTTAAGGTGTCCCTCTCAAGGATCGGATCAAAATTGGCAAAGATACAGACATCGGCGTGGGCCATATAAGCAGTTCTTACGCTTTTCCCAATTTTGAAGAGGGTCCATGGGAAAAATTGACAAAAAATTTTTAAAAAATTTCTGTCGGAGATTTTAATGCAGACTTGTAGGAAATCGATCTACAAATCATTAAAGGTGTTCCTCTCGAGGATCGAATCAAAATTGGCAAAGATACAGACATCGCCGTGGGCCATATAAGCAGTTCTTACGCTTTTCCCAATTTTGAAGAGGGTCCATGGGAAAAATTGACAAAAAATTATAAAAAAATTTCTGTCTGAGATTTTAATGCAGACTTGTAGGAAATCGATCTACAAATCATTTAAGGTGTCCCTCTCAAGGATCGGATCAAAATTGGCAAAGATACAGACATCGGCGTGGGCCATATAAGCAGTTCTTACGCTTTTCCCAATTTTGAAGAGGGTCCATGGGAAAAATTGACAAAAAATTTTTAAAAAATTTCTGTCAGAGATTTTAATGCAGACTTGTAGGAAATCGACCAACAAATCATTTAAGGTGTCCCTCTCAAGGATCGGATCAAAATTGGCAAAGATACAGACATCGGCGTGGGCCATATAAGCCGTTCTTACGCTTTTCCCAATTTTGAAGAGGGTCCATGGGAAAAATTGACAAAAAATTTTTAAAAAATTTCTGTCGGAGATTTTAATGCAGACTTGTAGGAAATCGATCTACAAATCATTAAAGGTGTTCCTCTCAAGGATCGGATCAAAATTGGCAAAGATACAGACATCGCCGTGGGCCATATAAGCAGTTCTTACGCTTTTCCCAATTTTGAAGAGGGTCCATGGGAAAAATTGACAAAAAATTTTTTAAAAATTTCTGTCGGAGATTTTAATGCAGACTTGTAGGAAATCGATCTACAAATCATTTAAGGTGTCTCTCTCAAGGATCGGATCAAAATTGGCAAAGTTACAGACATCGCCGTGGGCCATATAAGCAGATCTTACGCTTTTCCCAATTTTGAAGGGAGTCCATGGGAAAAATTGACAAAAAATTTTTAAAAAATTTCTGTCAGAGATTTTAATGCAGACTTGTAGGAAATCGACCAACAAATCATTTAAGGTGTCCCTCTCAAGGATCGGATCAAAATTGGCAAAGATACAGACATCGGCGTGGGCCATATAAGCAGTTCTTACGCTTTTCCCAATTTTGAAGAGGGTCCATGGGAAAAATTGACAACAAATTTTTAAAAAATTTCTGTCAGAGATTTTAATGCAGACTTGTAGGAAATCGACCAACAAATCATTTAAGGTGTCCCTCTCAAGGATCGGATCAAAATTGGCAAAGATACAGACATCGGCGTGGGCCATATAAGCAGTTCTTACGCTTTTCCCAATTTTGAAGAGGGTCCATGGGAAAAATTGACAAAAAAATTTTAAAAAATTTCTGTCGGAGATTTTAATGCAGACTTGTAGGAAATCGATCTACAAATCATTTAAGGTGTCTCTCTCAAGGATCGGATCAAAATTGGCAAAGATACAGACATCGGCGTGGGCCATATAAGCAGTTCTTACGCTTTTCCCAATTTTGAAGAGGGTCCATGGGAAAAATTGACAAAAAATTTTAAAAAAATTTCTGTCAGAGATTTTAATGCAGACTTGTAGGAAATCGATCTACAAATCATTTAAGGTGTTCCTCTCGAGGATCGGATCAAAATTGGCCAAGATACAGACATCGCCGTGGGCCATATAAGCAGTTCTTACGCTTTTCCCAATTTTGGAAAAATTGACAAAAAATTGAAATATAATTTCTATCAGAGATTTTAATGCAGACTTGTAGGAAATCGACCAACAAATCATTTAAGGTGTTCCTCTCGAGGATCAGATCAAAATTGGCGAAGATACAGACATCGCCGTGGGGCATATAAGCAGTTCTTACGCTTTTCCCAATTTTGAAGAGGGTCCATGGGAAAAATTGACAAAAAATTTAAAAAAAATTTCAGTCAGAGATTTTAATGCAGACTTGTGGGAAATCAACTAACAAATCATTTGAGGTGTTCCTCTCAAGGATCGGATCAAAATTGGCAAAGATACAGACATCGCCGTGGGCCATAAAGCAGCTCGACGGAAACTGAATAAAAATTTATGCAGGCATGTTGGGCCACATTAAAGTTTTACCAACTATACCATGGCTAACTTTGTAGGAATGTGGACATCTGCCTAAAATTATGTTTTAATTGCCAACTTAGGTTGCAAAAGTCAAGGGTGGTCTTCAATTAGAAATTATCTGGTAGGTACAGATGACAGCAATAATGAAATGAACTAAAAATATATTACTTGTAAGTATTTTTTACTTAAAAATAATAAATATATATGCAGATCTGAGACAAAGATATAGCCTTCCTTATATTCACTAAAAGTCGATGCACATAAACCTGCAAAGGCCACTCAAAGAAAAAATGGTTTTTTGTTTGTTTTTATTTCAATAATTTAAGTCATTTAAAAATGTACATGTACACAAAACTTCATAAATAATAAATGTTTAGAAACGCATTACAAATGCTATGCATGTACAATATCCAAATACGCCAAAGATTACGTTTCATCCTCCCGACTGGCAACCAAAAAGTTTCCAGCCCCTAGGGGAAGTAAAAATGCAGTTGACAAAATTGACAAAAAATTTAAAAAAAATTTCTGTCAGAGATTTTAATGCAGACTTGTAGGAAATCGATCTACAAATCATTTAAGGTGTTCCTCTCGAGGATCGGATCAAAATTGGCCAAGATACAGACATCGCCGTGGGCCATATAAGCAGTTCTTACGCTTTTCCCAATTTTGGAAAAATTGACAAAAAATTGAAATATAATTTCTATCAGAGATTTTAATGCAGACTTGTAGGAAATCGACCAACAAATCATTTAAGGTGTCCCTCTCAAGGATCGGATCAAAATTGGCAAAGATACAGACATCGCCGTGGGCCATATAAGCAGTTCTTACGCATTTCCCAATTTTGAAGAGGGTCCATGGGAAAAATTGACAAAAAATTTAAAAAAAATTTGTGTCAGAGATTTTAATGCAGACTTGTAGGAAATCGATCTACAAATCATTTAAGGTGTTCCTCTCGAGGATCAGATCAAAATTGGCGAAGATACAGACATCGCCGTGGGGCATATAAGCAGTTCTTACGCTTTTCCCAATTTTGAAGAGGGTCCATGGGAAAAATTGACAAAAAATTTAAAAAAAATTTCAGTCAGAGATTTTAATGCAGACTTGTGGGAAATCAACTAACAAATCATTTGAGGTGTTCCTCTCAAGGATCGGATCAAAATTGGCAAAGATACAGACATCGCCGTGGGCCATAAAGCAGCTCGACGGAAACTGAATAAAAATTTATGCAGGCATGTTGGGCCACATTAAAGTTTTACCAACTATACCATGGCTAACTTTGTAGGAATGTGGACATCTGCCTAAAATTATGTTTTAATTGCCAACTTAGGTTGCAAAAGTCAAGGGTGGTCTTCAATTAGAAATTATCTGGTAGGTACAGATGACAGCAATAATGAAATGAACTAAAAATATATTACTTGTAAGTATTTTTTACTTAAAAATAATAAATATATATGCAGATCTGAGACAAAGATATAGCCTTCCTTATATTCACTAAAAGTCGATGCACATAAACCTGCAAAGGCCACTCAAAGAAAAAATGGTTTTTTGTTTGTTTTTATTTCAATAATTTAAGTCATTTAAAAATGTACATGTACACAAAACTTCATAAATAATAAATGTTTAGAAACGCATTACAAATGCTATGCATGTACAATATCCAAATACGCCAAAGATTACGTTTCATCCTCCCGACTGGCAACCAAAAAGTTTCCAGCCCCTAGGGGAAGTAAAAATGCAGTTGCATCGTGACAAAAAGTACATAATTTCGGTTTTAGTTTTAGTTTGTTATACATAGCATAAATTACATAGTACATTCAATTTGTAATGTCCTTTCACGTTTACACTTATTGTTCTGTTCTTACGACTTTTAACTAAGTTTTCTGTTACATATTCTGCATGTAGGCATGTTCTATACCGGTCCGATAGGGTCCGTATTGCTACTGTTGGTGAGTTGATTGGTAGGTTGGTTGGTTGATCGGTATATATCCATTGCTTATAAGATCCAATGCATAATACCTTGGATGCCGCGCTATTCGATTAACGAACGCATAGATCGGCGATTGCTCATAACAATTCTAATACATATGTATGGTAATAATTTCATCAACGACTGTTTTACTTTAAACGCAATCCGCGATGCGTTCCTGTTCCTAACTTCGCTGTTAATCTATATATATGTAAATACATATACGTATATGCTTTTATGTATATATATATATCTGCTTAACGACTTCCTATAGTGCCCGCCAGTCCGATTGCCTGCCGGCCGCTTACGCGTTGATGTTTTCTACATAATTCGCCGGATACAAGCCGACGCGCCCATTCATGCGTCCCTTGCACCAGCCTTGTTCGTCTTCATCTTCAAGCTTCTCGAAAACATCACCTGAAAGTGCAAAGCAAAGAGGGATTAGCAACGTCATCGTATGGAAGGCTTCGGCATTAGTATGGGCATTGGACGCCAACCCCAGCCGTGCCACGCACCTTGTTTGAATGTGAGCTCATCACTCTCAGCGCCCTCGTAATCGTAGAGCGCTTTGACCGGCACGCCCGGCTCACCGTTGTCCACCAGCACGTTGTCGGCCTCATCCCACTCCTCCTCCTCCTCGAACGGATTTGTATCTACTTTGCCGTTGCCATTGCTGCATGTGCATGTATGTACATATACAAATTGAAATCAATTAGTTCAATGAAAATGAGCGCATTCAACACGACGTGTCTCCCAGCGAGCAGTCGAGTGTAATTCAAAACAATACAAGCTGTTTCAACTTACGTTACGCTCGGATTGCGATTCGAAGCCGCCACCGTTGCTGCCGCTGCCGTCGTCGCGGCTGTAGCTGCTACCGCCGACGCTTTGGCTTCGGATGTGGTGCTTGAAGACTGGGTGGCCGATATTTCGCTCTTCATGCTGGCTCTGCTGCTGGCACTGCCCACGGTGCTGGCGGTGTTCTTCTTCAGGCTGTTGGTTGGGGGGTATTCCTGCTATAAAATATTCTCAGTTAGTTTCGCCAGTTAGTTAGATACTTAGATAGTAGACAACGCTTACGTGCACATCCTCAGCCACAGGTCGCTGATTGATGAGCGTGATGGGTGCTGCCGGCAGTGCTTCTTTTGATTTGTTGCCCTTGGCAATGTCACGGAACTCCTCCGTGTATTCCTATAAGTAAAATAAAAAACATATATTAAAATATGCTAGTTTCATATCTATGCTTAGCATCATAAACTCACCACAAATGCCGGCCAATTCATAGCCATGTTAATACCATATTTATTCGACCAAAACTTAAGGTCCTTCTGCTGGTCCGCATTGTTGATGGTGTGGTAGAATTCTTCGTAGATTTGGGGCAGGCTATTAATTAAATGACAATTAATGTTTATTCATTTATATCGAAGGTATTAAGGTGTGTGAGCTATACCTTTGCACTTTGGTTAGGTCCAGACAGGCGTGCACGTTGAACAGGATCTCCTTGAAGAACTCCATCCGCGTCCTTTCTAAAGTTTGGCACTTGTCGAACACAGATGTCATGTCCTCGATGTATACAGAATTGTATTTGGTGATTTCGGCAATGGCTTGCTCGTACTTCTCCCGACACTTTTGCACTTGATCTTTGGTTTTCTGCACTCGATCGTGCATTTTCTTTACCTGCGATTTAAGGAAAATTAGGGTATATAGGTTTTCAACTAGGTCACATATCTCTTACCTGATCCTGCGATAGCGAGCTGTCGGCATTAGCATTACGCTCCTGGTTGGTGGCACTGCGTTCCGTCTTGCACGCCGAATGATAGTCCGCCTTGGCCTTCTCCACCTTGGCCAGGAGCTTGGCCCAGGGCTTCTGGGCCTTCTTGAACAGATCCTCCAGATCCTTGCGCTCCTTAATCTGCATTAGCGTGTGGTGGTAGTTCTCCTTCTGCCAGGTTTTGATCTGGGTGTTGACATCGTTGCAGAGGTTGTCCTTGATCTTCATGTGGACGTCGCAGATGCGCTCCGATTCCGTCAGCACGCCCTTCCAGGCCGCCTCAGTGGTGCCGTACTCCGGTCCTGCAACATATCTCCCATTAATAAATCTATTCGCAATTACTTATAGATTACAAGTTTGTCACCAAGAGTTGGGGTGATTGGGGCTGACGTCATCGTCGTGGGGCCCTTGGGTAAATGGGCTTATCTAATCAGCCACAGCCGCCGCAACTGTAGCCGCAAAAGCGAATATCGAGAAGTGTGCTCCGGCAAGCGTATCATGTTTAGCGTGTATGGGTGTGCCGTGGATCGCGGTGGAACACCGCGGAGGAACATTTTTGGAATTTTTGATTGGGCGCTAACAAAGAGCGAGCACCGCAATCAAATTTATATGATGGTCGGACCTATAATTGGCGATGCACGAAACTTGTTTGCCTAACGACTCGCTAGTATTCCCAATCGGATGAGCCACCTCCCCAGCCCGGCCGTCTGTCTCCCCACCTGACACACTCACAGAGACACCACAATATAGAAATTGAGACGCTTAGCACAGAAATAACTCGTTCTATTTTCCCCGTCGCATTGATTTTCGAAACCATTTCAAGCGACGCTTTGGCTTTGGTGCCGGTTTGGTGCTCCGATGTGGGCCGGGTAATGGGCCACTGGCCAGCGCTTCTGCCTCTACTATCTGTATCTGTATTTCTGTCTGTCTCTGGCTCTGTATCTGTATCTATAGTGTGTGTGCGTAGTATCTGTAAGTGTATCTTTGGCTAGACGCAGCTAGGCAAATTCCGCACAAATACTCTGCTAGGATGGGGATCAGCGGCGGAGGAGGCGGTCAGGGGGCGGTGGTAGTAACCAGCCACTTTTGCAATTGCCCACTGCTGGTTACTGTGAAAGTGGACACGGAGAATTCCGTGCAGAGGCGGTCACAGCAGCAATGAGGCAAAGCAGTTTCCAACTTTGCAAGCGCTGTACTCAATTTCATTTCACGAAGAAGCCGGCACACTGTCCCGGATATCCGCCAAAAACGCTGGGAGACCCAATTAGGCAGATAAGCTACTGGAATTGAGTTATTGGCAGGGAAATGGGAAGAAGCTTATCAAGAATCGAAATAGCTTGTTATGACATTGTTTTCGGCCATAATAGGTATTTATTTGGCCTTGTTTTTGTTAAAACAAACAAGGGATTTCCTCGATATCTTTATCTTTTCCCCAACTAACCGTGAAAAGCCCTCCGCTTCCTGCAAAAATCTCAATTTTTCGGATAAACAAGCCCATATCTGATTCATGGCTCATTAACATATTTTAATAAATTGGGCCGGCATTTTCGAACCACAGTGCGAAGCTTTTTGTACCGACAAAAACGAGGTAACAAAAAAAAAAAAAAAAGCGCCATTAATAGCTTAAGCCACTTATCGCACAACAGCAAGAACAACAACACCAATGCCCAGAATGATGTACAGAGCCAGCGGGCTGGGCAGAAGAGCGGCAGAGTGGGAAGACAACGTGACGCTTCTGCTGACGCCTCAACTGCCAGCGGGTCAGTTGCTGCTCCACTGGGCCGTGCCACGCCTCCTGCCGCCGCCCTCAAGCCCCCAAGCGAACGAGTACATGTGTAAACACATGACCAGGGGTTACATGACGACTGAGAGAGTGGGTCTGGGTCTCTGGGCAGAGATGTCTCAAGCCCACCCACAATTCGCACTTACCTTTCTCAATGAGTTCAGCCCACTTCTTGGACCAGGCGCGCAAGCTTTTCGCGTATCCCTTCTCGATGTCGGCCCGCTCCTGCACCAGTTGCTGTAGGTCATTGCAGAGTCTGCGTACGGAATGAGACAAAAATCAAAATAATGCAAACCGGTTTGGGTATATGGGTATGGGTATGGGGTTTCGACGGATTCAACTGGCAATGACCCAGCGGGACAAGTGTTTGAGAGAGTGTACACAGAGAGAAAAACTACCCAAATGGTCATTCATTGAAAGTTGTACTATTTTTTTTGTGAGATTCGTGATAGAAAGTGTAGTTCTGAGCTTAGGCTTTTCTCTCTGGAATTTTATTGAGGAAACTCACTTGTATCCATCTTCGATTCGCTTTGTGGCTCGTTTGTAGTTTCCGGGCTCCCAGAAGGACTCGCTTCCAGCCTGCAGGAGCTGGTCATCGCTGTGGTGGGACATTTCCTGTTGAGATCCAGTGACGATATTAGAATAAAAGTTAATTAACCGCACAAGATAAACTCTAATGGGTTTATTCACAAAATATGAGCTTATGTTACGTAAATAGACGATGCGATAAACAACGTTTAACCAAAGAAGAGCAACAACAACAATGGCACACTTTGTTTATAAGCAAACTTGTATTTTTTTGTAGTGTTTATCTTAGCTCAACAAATCGCTTGCCGAACAATATGTACTCTGAACGATTGTTTGCCTAATTTGCTTTCGGTGTTCGATTGAGAAATTCCAATGCACTGAAGCAACAGGTAGAACTTTAATTTGGAGGTTGTCCTCATAGCTTTCTCAGGGTTTCTCCGAAAGTGTGCCCATTGATAAGCCTTATCGCGGAAGGTGGCTTAGATTCGAATGACTCATTACTAGACTGGAAGATATATCTTATCAAGCGATTGCTTCACTGGAGGAGTTTCCTGCATAATCCCTCCTCCGACAGCTGTTTGTAAACAATGCTGATGCACATTGGCCGCATAACGGTTGCTATCAGCAGACCCACTCACTGCCCGACCGGTTGCTGGCCACTGTGCATCGGAGTCATTGGGAATTTAATCACCACACGAACACAAAACGCGATTGATGGATGACGGGGTGGGCGAGTCTTGAGATGTGTTGTGTTGTGTTGTGTTGCTTTGATTTGTCAGCGATTTGTTGTCATCATCATTTCATTGCCATCGATGCGCTTACGGGGCTGCTTGGCTTGGTCTGGCTTGGCCATCAGGTTTTTCTGGCTGGAAAATATTTTATGGCCACTGCTGTCATAGACTTATTTAGCATGGCGGGCTCTGCGCTTTTCGCGAGTAGAAATTTCCAACAGAAAGTTTACAAACAGGTTGACGCATACTTCGCATATTTGAGAAGATAGATAAGCAGCAACTTTACGGCGCTTCCAATACATCTACATATCTGCACACATACTGGCACACACACACACACATTCGGCTAACACGTCGGGCACCGTGGGGCGATAAGCGGCAGCCACCTGCCCTGCCCCTCCCCCTACCCGATCGCCCACAAACTAGTTTTATCTCAAAGATTGAACTTCTCGTTCGTTTACTGTAAATATTTGCATCTTATCCAGATAGACCTTACATAAGGTCGCACTGCGATTAAACGGCAGTGCCTTCTCAAATATTTTGCACTAATTTAGCGAACGAAGAGCACCTTCTGACCGATTGGGTGTCTGTTGTTGCCACACGCACACTAGCTCAGGGAGAAATTCCGCTACACCCAGCGTTTACACGAAATGTTCTAAGTCCGTTCGGAGCGTGGCTCCTTTTGTTGTTGCTGCTTCACCTTCCTAAGGTGTTTTGATAGACAGGTATACGCGACCGTAACGCCCACCCTTGGGTGGCGGAGGAGCACCTACCAAGTAACAAAATAGCGAAAAGCACTACACTCGAGTGGGTCTGAGAAAAATATCGCGTATCCGTATCCGTCCAATTAAAAAAAAACGTCGCGGAATAGAGATGGGAGTTTGAGGGCAGATAGTTTTCATCGGTATTCTTTGGTATTTTTATGTCAGCTGGTTTCATCGTTTCTGTTTTGGCTCACCATCCTTACCGGTTCATATGTATCTATATTTCAATAGATATATTTAGCATCTTAACTTATATTATTTAAAATAATAATTTATATTTAAACTTATAAAGCTTCTATATATTAATAAATAATAAAATACCAAGTTTTCTGAAAAAAAAGTTATCGAACCGGTTTCTCGATTAAACGGTTTTAGTTTTCGCGCTCAACTTACACCTTATTGATATTAATCATTAACCTATTATATTATACATATTCGAATATCTTTAACATACAATAAAATATATACTATACCTTACTACCAACTACATGCCAAAATGATTGCATTAAAAGACTTATGGGCTCGATTATAGCGTCCATCTGACCAGCCTTCCAACCAACAAACACAACAGAACAAAACAGTGAGGGGTGTAATTAAAAACTAAAATTTTATTTTTCTGACAGAAAGTTCAAAGGACCTCCTCCCGCGCCACATACGACAGCATGAACTCAATCTTTCGCACCAGCTGCGACAGCTTTGTGCGGTCCAGTTCAACGCTTCCGCTGGCCAAGGCGAATAGCTTCTGGAACTCGGCCTCCTGTGGATTCTTTCGTCTGCTCAACGCCTTGGTCTGCTGCAACAGGTGAAGGACATCGGTCAGGGCAGCCAGTTTGTTCGTCTGGGTGGCCATAAGCTGGCGGGCGTCTTGCTGCAGCTGCTCCCTACTCTCCACCAAAAAATTAGAACCACCTCCGACACTTCCTACAGCGGCAGCCCCTGCCGGACTGTTGCCCGTGGTGATGGCCTCCATTTCCACGGACACAATCGCATCTTCGGCGTCCTCGAAGTTTGTGCCATACTTGAGAGTGGCGCTGAGATTAACCAGATGGGCCACCGCCTCACTGGCGTTGGTCCGCTGCTCGCCACCAAAGAACCGTGCTACACACGCGTAGGCGCTTATGATATTCCACAGGTTGTAGTGCAGGCAAGGCGATGGTTCTTTTTTGCAAATGTCCGAAAACTTGGCTATGTTTTTGTGTATCTCTGGGATGGGATTTTCTTTTTTGGCCTCTTCTTCGGGCGTGCAGATGACCACTATCTTGGAGTTCTTCGGTTTCAGCCACCAAGGCTTGTAGTCGGGCATCAGCTTCATGATGTCTCCACTGGTGATCAGTTTTTGGAACTCCTCTTGCTCCTCTGCTGTTAGCCTGCTCCACACTTCGTCGGCGTCGTTGATATCGATGCCTTTGAGCCTGGAAGCGATGT
Organism: Drosophila pseudoananassae pseudoananassae; assembly: GCA_018153035.1. Taxonomy (NCBI): domain Eukaryota; kingdom Metazoa; phylum Arthropoda; class Insecta; order Diptera; family Drosophilidae; genus Drosophila; species Drosophila pseudoananassae. The sequence continues at coordinate 11,499,153 of JAECXR010000024.1, forward strand.
CTTCTTCAAATTCCTCCTCAATGGGCTCCCCGGGCACATGATCTTCTCCATCGTCATCGTCCTCTCCTTCCGGTTCATCGTTGTCATCCGAATCCATTGTGTTTTCCAGACCGTCGGCATCAAAATCCTTGGGATTGAAGCCGGCATCTGTTTCTCGCATTCTTTTAAGTATATCGTAGATCTTTCGCATATCCTCCTGGCTTTCCGGAGTAGTTGTAGCTCCCGCCAGTTCGTCCTGAATGCAGGACTTGTAGAACTCTTCGGAGCATTTCAGATGCTCCTTAGATTTGTAGCATCCCACGCTGCAGTATAGGGCGTTGCACTTTGGACAGGTGTACTTGAAGGGATCTGTCTGGCAGCTGTGGATATTTAGGATTTTAAGGACTTTAATATTAGACTTTAAAATTAGAACTTACAAGTGACACTTTTCCTCGGCCTCCGACATGGCTTGTATCTCGATGTAAACAAATGCGGTTTCCTAAACAGCTGTTGGACTTGGTGAGACCGTGGCTCGTAGATACAACAATACCAAGCTCATATATTGAGCTATTTTTTTATTTTAAGAAATAAACATGTTTTAGTAATAGATTTTAGGAAAATGTTTACAAGGGGCAACAATTTACAAAAGTTTATTATTTTCATTAGTATACAAGACATTTTCTACAATTTGTATAGATTAAGGAATAATTAAAAGAATTTAATTGAATAACATAGCAAAGGAATTGTATATATACGAATATATATAAATTAACTAATAATATAAGATTTACTTTGTCAATAAAACATAAATGTAATAAAATTTAAAATCAAGGCGTTAGGCCGAAACCCGTATCTGCGGCTTGACTAGCACCTCTGGTCCCACTGACACCAACGAGACACATTACACATTCGCAGCGTGCTCCGAGTTTCCAACCGACCCGACGACCGTGCTTTTCCGTTCCGCTCCGGGAAAAATGTCAGAATCCAGCGCCATCAACGGCAATCACTACGAACAGCTCCATCAGGGCCGCACCAAGATGTACAAGTCCAAGGTGGCCGTTGTCCTGGGCGCCCAGTGGGGCGACGAGGGCAAGGGCAAGGTGGTGGACATGCTGGCCTCCGATGTGGATATTGTATGCAGGTGTCAGGTAAGAAAAACGCCAAAAATTTGCCTAACATTACGAGTGATAAGGGTCGCAATCAGTGCCTCGGCTGTATCCTTGACTCAAGGACATCCCGCCAAATAGGCGGGCATCCCAGCATCTGCGTATTTCACCAGCGGCGCGACATTTTCTTCACTACAACTATTATCGCTCTTTTTCGGGCATTTGTATTTATCAATTCTGGGGCCCGCCATGTGGCCTGCGTCTGTGTTCCGCCCGTGAGCTGTTTGTCCAAGTGTTTGTGCGAGGGGCGCATGTGTGGGGCAGTCCCACAGTTCCATTCTCGTTCTCGCCTCACGTGTGTTTGTGTGTACGCCGCAGAGGTGGCTGCATGGCGGATTTACCGCCAGATTTGTTTACAGAGGAAGATCGGGCAAGAACTACATATATAGTTAGTATATAGAGAGAAATCCTATCTCACCTAGTTATGTTTAAAAAAATATATAATCCTATTTGAAACAAATTTTGTTCGAGGATCTAATAAAAGTAATGGCCATGCTATAGAGTATCTTGTAGATAAAAATATATCTTTGAAGTTCCAAGTGTCCGGTATCTGTGAGATACAAATTGAAAGATTCATTCTTTAAGATTCTACCCCTACTTGAAGCCTTTATATTGCAAACTTGGCTGCTTTTCTTGAAACCCAATTGTAATCAGCACTATTATTCCGTCGGAAAGTCTGCCATCAATGCTGGCGCAGCGAAATTCGTCACTCGGCCAGACCATCTCTTTCCCACCACTGGCCATTCACTCGCTTTCCGTCTCCCTCTCCGCTGACGTTAATTCCTTTCCACACGTCCACATCCACATCCACATCTGTTTTGCTTGCTCAGCGTACTGGCAGGTTTACATAACCGCCAACATCATTCACCCATGGAAGCAAGAACCCATTCCGGGAAGTACCGTCCCAGCAGAATCCTTGTGGATCTACAAAAGGCCTCCCGTGATTCCAAGAACTTAGAGCATGCTCGGTAAACATTTTGGAATATCAGGCGTTGCGTGCGTTATACTGGCTTTAATGGGACTGTTTATTCCGGCCAACAACTTGTTGATTTATGCTATAGGTAACCGGACCATCGAAGCCCTCCTAACGCGGTTCAATGCACGATATGGATTAGAGGGGGAGGAGCACCAGGAGAGTCTCTCTGCAACATTGTGACTCAGTTGAATGGGGCCCTGTTATCAGTGCCCTTATATAATACCCAAGCTATTATCGCACCCCCCTGAGTCACACGACTGACACGCCCCTTGGGGCTATTCCGATTCCGCTTTACCTATTGCGTCGTGATAGCCCAGGGTCGGGAACTGGAACCAGGCCTGGAACTGCGCCTAGACCGCGATCTTTCCATTTCCTCGTATCTTATCAGAGGCCCGCCATCGTAAGCCCTCTCCTTGGCACTCCGTAAACATTATGATTATCTTGCTTTTGGTTTTTAGCAATGATTTGTGAAGGTCCACAAATTTCCCTGCTCTTTATTATTATTTTGTATTATTTGCGTCGCTAATAAAAGAAAACAAAATATGTTAGATTAGAAAAATATATAAAAACTTGTACAGTTGCCAAAAAAAAAATGAGAAATGAAAAGAAAAGATCATTAAAATGTAGTGCTTACGTAGCCGCGAGTCACACTGGGATGTGGGATAGTTAGCTGTATGGGTGGAACGTTTTCATTTTCGTTTATTGTCATCCGATATTGGGGGGCACGTGGGGCCTATAAGCCATTCCCACAATGTGTCCACCTCCCCCACCCCCTACCGTGTGATTCAATTTACATTCTAGTCGGATATATTTATTTATTTTTCACACAAGTTTTGTTTTCGCCACCGAACAGGCTTGTAGAAAACAAACAATGCTAATTTTGTATATCAACATCTACATACATGCATATACCACTACTATAGTTTATACATATATCTGGGAACTTCTCGACTCATTTTTAAACAATATTCCTCTTCCATTATAGGGTGGCAATAACGCTGGACACACTGTGGTGGCCAATGGCACGGAGTTCGACTTCCACCTCCTGCCCAGCGGCGTTGTGAACGAGAAGTGCGTCTCAGTGATCGGTAAGTCGGTGGCCAGGACCTAGGCTATACAAGGATAAGCAAGACTCTTGGCACGAAAGCATGCCACCAAGAATATAGAGAAGAAAAGTTTTCAATGAAAGTAAGCAACCGATTTCTTTCCACTTTTGTTTTCTTCATTTAAAATTTAAATATAAATTTCAACCGAATATATACAGTATAGGTCGTAAATATACGTTTTGTTTTGCTTTTAGTTTTCCCTCGTTCTGCGGCAAACGTATGTACTATATATACGTATATAATGTATCCCGGGCAGATGTATGGGAGGAATTTCTGGCAAGATTCAGTGCATCATTGACATTGGCTCGTGGGTCAGTTGGCCTGTTTTTCTGACTTTGAAACACCGCCTGCCCATGAAAATGAAAGGTTTTCTATTTGCGTAGATGGGCAATTGAGATAATTGAATCAGAGTCACCTCCCTCCCCCGCCCTGGGCAGTGCCTGGCAGTGCTCGAGTGACGTCATGTCACGGACTGTCACCGTCATGGTCGTGTTTGTCAATATTTCGCAACTTTGTCCTGCCACTTTTGGCTTCAAAAGTTTAATCGATGTTGCAGGGTTGTAGGATTTGTATCATGGATGGGGGTGACATTGTTTGCCACAACCGAGCAACAACCCAACCCGCACCGTCATCGTTTGTCACAAGACTAATTTATGAGATAATCAGAACCCCACAACCACACTCAAGTTCTTCCCCTCACAAAGAAAGATATCGTTTATGACACACACATATAGCTCAGCTCACATATAGCGGAAAATTATTCTAATCAGGCAATTAACTTATTATTTTTAATTCCCCACCCGCACAGGGCTCAATTCAAACGACCCCGGCTCGCGTGCCCCTGTATTATGATTTCAAATTGCTGCCACGGACATCCAACCGATTCGCCAACTTCGCCGATTGTTTGTTATGCAATTACCAAATTCCCCCGATATAGATACCATACTTGAGGTCTCTTGACTCTGACTCTTAATATGGGCGGCTTTAGCCAAGTTGCATCTTATCTCGAGCACTTTTTTATAACAGCCCCTTAGGAAATTAGAGGCATTAGGCCATAATTCTGCCAAACTATCAATAGAATTCTAGGTATTAGTAGTCTTCGGAAAATGTAAGACGTAATAGTTGAAAAGATTAACTAAGAAGTTACTAACTAAAAGCCTTACGTGACTATACCTATCTAGTTCCAAGACTCCATGTAAGTCGCACTGCATAAACAGATACATACAGATATATGTATGTATATTACTCATTAAATAAGCAAGGCCACTGCAGATGGGGGGAACTACTCTAGAGTCTAGACTGGAAATTATTTCTACAACTTTTGTGCTTGTCGCCTTGCAGGCAATGGCGTCGTCATCCACCTGCCCTCGCTCTTCGACGAGGTGCTCAAGAACGAGGCCAAGGGGCTGCAGCATCTGGAGAACCGGCTGATCATCTCCGACCGCGCTCACCTGGTCTTCGACTTCCACCAGCACGTGGACGGCATGCAGGAGGCCGAGAAGGGAGGCAAGTCCCTGGGCACCACCAAGAAGGGCATCGGCCCGGCCTACTCCAGCAAAGCCACCCGCAACGGTATCCGTGTTGGCGAACTTCTGGGCGACTTTAATCTGTTCAGCGACAAGTAAGGAGTTGGTACTTAATTAAGAGAATCTATTACTTATCCTGGGATTCCGTAGGTTCAAGTCGATTGTGGCCACGCACGTGCGCTTGTTCCCATCGATTAACGTGGATGTGGAGGCGGAATTGGCCCGATACAAGGACTACGCTGAGAAGGTTCGACCCTACGTCAAGGACACCATCTGCTTCCTGCACACTGCCCTGCGCAATGGCAAGACGATCCTTGTCGAGGGCGCCAACGCCGCCATGCTGGACATTGACTTCGGCACGTATCCGTACGTGACGAGCAGCAACTGCAGCATCGGTGGTGTGCTGACCGGCTTGGGTTTGCCGCCGCAGACGATTGGCGAGGTGATTGGCGTGGTCAAGGCCTACACGACGCGAGTGGGTGACGGACCGTTCCCCACCGAGCAGCTGAATGTGAGTAGAGCATAGTACCTAATGTAGCCATTAGACAACCTCTAACCATATGCCTTCTATTTCAGGATATTGGCGACCTTCTCCAGACAAGAGGCTTTGAAATTGGAGTGACCACAAAGCGAAAGCGCCGCTGCGGCTGGCTGGACATACCGTTGCTGAAGTACACCTCGTTGGTAAACGGGTACACGTGTATCTGCTTAACCAAACTGGACATCCTTGATACGCTGCCAGAGATCAAGGTGGCTGTGGCCTACAAGAAGCCCAATGGCGAGAAGCTCGATCATTTCCCCGGAACCATCGCCGAGCTCGGCGCCATCGAGGTAGAGTACGCCGTGCTTCCCGGGTGGCAAACGTCCACCGAACACATTCGCAACTTCAAGGAGTTGCCGGAGAATGCCCAGAACTACGTCCGATTCCTAGAGAGCGAGCTGAGCGTCCCCGTACGCTGGGTGGGCGTGGGCAAGGGCCGAGAGTCCATCATCAATGTGCATTAGCCAACCAAGCCGAGGAAGCCGGGGTGCCGACGTACTTATGCCTACAATTTGTGTGTATATGAGACGGAAACGCTTTAAAGCCCGTTAGCCGGAGATGCGTAGCTGCGGATCGGCGCATAACTAATTAACCAACCACAGATACAGATAATACAGACCTAACCCACAAAAATCAACTAATATTTCGACTATCTACAAAATTTGGACACAAACTATTAGCTTATTGCTTCTTTAAGTTATATTTCTTAGTCTTTGATGTTCACAATTTCATTTTGAGCGTACATAGCTGTTGTGGCTCACACGCATATTATCCTATACTATAAATTGTTTGAAGAGAACCTTAGTTTTTAAGATCATCAGGTGCAGTTTCAGATTTTGTATGCAACGGGAAGCAGATATTTTTTAATGTACAATAACTAAATGATGTTGTTTTAATATTTAAATACAACAGTGTGCTCTGACTTGTGTAATTGTGTCGCAAGATAAATACATTTTAAAACAAACTCAAGTTTTATTTAATTAGCAAATATTAGGTATAAAAGTTCAAAAAAGTTGATTGAAAAAACTATTCGATTGGCAGTGATGTTATCGATTGTTCTTATCAGATATTTTGGTGGCTACACTTCGTGTTATCTGGTCACACTGCCGTACTACCTGTTTGATTTCTTTGATTATTTTATTTATTTTCGTTACTTCTGTTTACCGTATTTGCTGTTTGTGTTCTGTTCCGTTTTGTTACCAAATTTAAAACCTTCTACATCATGGTGAGTAGAAAATATTAGTTTAAAGTCTAATCTTTAAACCCCTTTGTTGAAAAGAGAACGCTTTCTTGCTAACTGCACTTTCCACTTGACTGCCCCCATTAACCATTTTTTATGCAACTTTCTATCGCCCAAAATGTTTTTATAGGCTCGCTACTTTAAAGAACAGGACATCGATGGTGAGTATTTCTAAAACTCATTGATGATTCATTTAAAAAACCTTTCTTATCTACAACCTTTAGAGTTCCGCGAGTGCTTTTATCTATTCGCCCGTTCGGGCCAAATCAACAATTTGGACGAGCTAACTGTAAGTCTCTTTCCCAACCCTACTGACACATACCAACGAAGGAAATTAACGCAATGTTTACTTCTTCATTCAGGTTATAATGCGGTCCCTGGGTCTCTCGCCTACCATTCAAGAACTGGTTTCGTATCTTAAGCAGAAGAACGGCAAGATGAGTTTCGCTGACTTTTTGGACATTATGCACCAACACTCTAAGGTGGAGAGCTTGCCGGACGAGGTTATTGCCGCCTTTAAGGCTGCCGATCCCCAGAACAAGGGCACCATTTCGGCCCGGCAGCTGCGCAATCTCCTCCAGAACTGGGGCGAGGGCCTGTCCATGCGCGAGGTGGACAACATATTCAGGGAGGCGAATGTAAACAACAACAGCACTGTGCGTTACGCAGACTTTGTTAAGATTGCTTGTGCCCCAGTTCCAGACTACTATTAGACTACATCGGTACATCCCGAACAACACATTCCAGTGCAGCACGCCCCAAGAATCCGCACAATAATCAATAAACACAATGTATTTAGGTAAAGTTTTGCAATTTTATTGAAAGGCAAAACTTCACGCCGTGTAAAAAGGTAAAAACTTCTTAGTTGGCAATGGTGACCTCGACCTCTACGCCGGGCTCGATGTTGATCGAGGTGATCTTCTTGACGATCTCCGAGGGGGAGTGCAAGTCGATGATGCGCTTGTGGATCCTCATCTGGAAGTAAAGGAGACAATTAAGTCACAGGTTACAAAATAAAGGTCTTCTAGAATCTAGACTACTAGTAGTTAATTTGTCGAATTCGGAGAGCCAAATTGTGAGGCAAATCATCAAAGTGGACTATGAGAACACGTTTAGTCTGGGCAGACCATGAAGATACTGCGAAAAGGCTGGCGTGAGCCTAGTCTCGATATCAGGTCTGTCCACGCATAGAAATACTGGTCAGTTTTTGGAAGATGAACCCACCTGGAAGCGATCCCAGGTCTTGGAACCCTCACCGCAAGGAGTCTTACGGGTGGTGATACGCAGGGTCTTGGTCGGCATGCGCACGGGGCCCTAAAAGAAACAGATATATATTTATATTAGTTTACAATTCAAAATTAATTTAAAGATCTGTAAACTGAACCTTATATACTCTGACACTGGGAGAATCAGTGGCAAAGTAATGTCCGATTCAGGCATTTTTCTCTAGCATTTATTAATGACTAGGCTAGGCGTCTTGCAGGCACGCGAAGCCTCCAGGTAAATGCCACGGCAGGAAGCTGGATGGAGAGCTCATTACTCACCTTGACACGCAGGTTCTGGTTCTTGGCACCGTTGATCAGGTCACGGCACACGTTCTCCAGGGAGCGCACGTTCCTGGAGGTCAGGGTGATGCGGATGCGGTGCACAGAGGCAGAATCGCCGCCATGGGGCTTCTCGATATCCTTGGGTGCAGCAGCCTGTGGATGGTGTACCAACAGTTAGTGTGATTTAGTGAGGTTAAGTGCTTTAGCCGCCACGTGCAGAGGATTTCGGCCGATTTCACAGGAAAAACCCTCCTGCCAACAGTGTCGAGGGACTCGTGGGGGCCTCAGCTCCGCATGCTTACCATTATTTAGCAATCTCTCTGGTCGAGGTATTCAAATCTTTATTTTTTGAGCAGCGCTGAACCAGTCGGTCTTGCTGATAGAAAAAGAAGAGAGGTGGCCACACATTTTGTTGTGGGAGGTGGAAGCACAGGGGTGTTTTTTTGATAATTTAGTGTAACCAGAGAATTACTCTGATTACCCTGTTTGAATATACTATGGCGGGTCACATTTTTTAGATGATTTTTTTAAATCGTAGGGAGCGATTTGAAAGAAAATAGTCGTATAATATTCTGTATAAAATAAGCTTTTCAACGGTATCCTCTGAGAAGGACCTAATAATCGTAACAGAGGCCATATAGTATTTTGTAACTAGCTTAAGGAACTTTTTTGTGGACTGGTTCCGGCTCACTATTTGGCGCTCCTCTTATTATTTAAAATATATGGGGAACTTTAAGTCGATTTTCTCAAAATCTGTTGGAGCGATTTGTATAATTTTTGCTCCATACATACTTGAAAATGTTCTACATCGACTCTACTGCTTATGGGCGCATCCTTTGTATGGGTAATTTTTGGGCTGTTAACCGGGTTGGCCAACTTTTGTTCGATTTTCTCCAAAACGTAGTGAACGATTTTCACGTAATTTGCAGGGCATATTCTCAAAATAATGGGCTTTAATAATGGGCTGGTGGCCTGTGTGTTGGCGCATCCTCTTGTTTTTTAAATAAGGCCCAAAACAGAATGGGAGAACTTTTTCAAACCCATTTTGAAGCTACTTAAAAAGTATAAAACCCGCTCAAAGTAAGAAAAAGCAATACTTTATTCAATTATTTACAATTCTAGTGTTTATTTTATTAAATTTAGTGGCTAAATACTGAAGTAATTGAAAATCAAAAAACTCGTTGCTTTTATCTAATTCCACCGTTCCGCTTCAACGCTAATTTGACGGACATTAGAGATGAAACTTTGTAGGGATACATTGAGTTACTAATTTAGTATCTTATTCGATAACTTAATTTATCGACCGTTTTCGGTGGGACCTATCTGGTTATTCAAAAAATTCGAATTTGTATTTATCTGTTACTTTTTAGCAATACTTTTAAATTTTACGGAAATAACTATAGCTAGTCAAGTTTTTCCTTACAGTGCTCCCAAAAAGCTTCAAACTTTAACCTTTTTGAATTATTTTTATTCCCTGAAATTTATTAGTTTTTGAAATCTTGAATGACTTATGTTCTCACATTAAATTAGTTTTATTTTATACTAACAAAAAATAAGATAGATATATTTATTTTAAATTTTCTGAATGAGTTTCCTAATAAAAATGATAAATATGTTGTATTACCTGTGCAGGTGAGACCATCTGCCAAAGCAAACCAAGATTGGTTGGTATATTTTTGGCTTCTGGGCCGTGGTAACACTGCTGTAAGCCTGGCTTATAGCCGCTCAGATTGAGTCGAAACGCGTCGAGCAACAGGTGTGATTTCTAAACTTGTTATTTTTCCCACCGCACTTGTGAACCCTCTGCGATTGGCGCCCTAAGCCATAGCCATAGACTTTAGCCATCGTGTGTGGAGAAGACACTAGACTTTCACTACGGGTCAATTTCGAGGCCCGAGATCCCAAGCTCCGCTCGCTTTAATTAATGCGCTTCGCACGCGTTGTTGTCGTCGTTGTTTTAGCTTCAGTTTAGTAGTTGTCTTGGCCATATAGAAGCGCTGCGAACGGGTTGATCGAGCCGTGTTTACGATTTCTGCTGCTGCTGCTGCTGCTGCTGCTGCTCGGGCTGTGTGAGTCTAAGTGGTTCAAGTTGGGAGTTTCGTGTTTTCGCATTCGCGTCTGTAATATGCCAACTTCTTTTCGTTAATTTCTCACCCAGAAAACACAATAAGCCCAGGCATCGGAGTGTTTTTTTTAGTGAGAAAAGGCCATAAAAGAGCTATGAAAAAATGTGGCAAAAAAAATGTTCAAATAGTAGGATGAAGAAAGAGAACAGGCGACATTGTGCGCTATACCGTTAGTGCGCGAGTGACTGTTTAAGCATAATTTAAATAATGAGGACTCTGCACTCGTAATTGATTTAAGTAGTTCATCAGACAGCAGCCAGCATTTGCATAATTTTCTCCCCATACAGAGAAACCGAGGAAATTCGCTGCACAGAGAAAAAAAACAAGGTTATAATGCTGCTATTGGCCTGGTTGTTAATGGATTTGATTTTACACTTTATTTTAGTGGAAAACCCTATAAAAAAAGCTTCAAACCTTAACTTGAAAATATAAACATTTATTGGTGAACGCCACTTGTTGCAGCAGTCTTGCTGTCGGTGTGTGTATCGGTGCATGCAATGTGTTGCAACTGTATGAGTGTTGTGAACTTAAATGGACAAGTTAGAATCCACATTCCACACGCCTAGACAACAACAACAATGGCCAAGAAGGCCATGAAGTATAATGGCCAGGAATACGGCCGCTGATCTATTAGTTTCTTGGGCAAATTTCAAAATAATTGCAACTTGGCCGGGACTGGGACCGGGAACCAAGTGGAAATGTGAAATTGATGTACGATAAATTATTTGTAATCTGTGGCAAGAACGGCGACTTACATATGCACTGAAAAAATTAAATTTATAAATGTAACATTATAACAGATAGTATCTTAAATCCAAAGATCATCTTGTGGATTTGTGTCAAGCAGCCATAGATGCTTTTTGTTGTTGCTTCTTGACCCACACACATGGTTATTGAACCAAATCTATAACCATTGGCCTTAATTATCATAACAATGGACGAAAAAAAATACAAAAATACAAAAACCTTCCTCTTCGAGGAGGAGAGCAAAGAAAGATGAAGCTAGAAGCTATCTAGAAATTGAGTCTCTGCATAATTAGAACGAGCGAAAGGTTGGCACCGTGGGTTAAGGTTGAGATTGGAGTCGAAGAAGATGTGGTATAGGAAAATGTATCTGTGTTTAGGAAATGGAAAATACTATACAAATCCGGTGTTACCTGTCCGATTAAAATGGAATGCCGCTTTCATTCACCGATTACACGACACCATGCTGGGCAGTAATTAATTTTTAAAAAGTTAACCTTGAACAGAGATCACCGTGGTTTTTAGGTCAATGAAAGCTTAAAAATAACCATTCAAAAACATAGAAATAATATTTATTAAATTAAAAACTATTCTTTTAAAGAAACAAAAGAAATGTTTAAACCAATCATACTTTTATAGACAAAGCCACTTGGTGGATTTCTATTTTTGGACCTTTAGAATTCAACTAATTTGCCTTCGAAATAAATAACTCATCTTCACGGAACAATGTAAACAAATGGGTTTAGCGTCTTTCTATTGTCTGGCCAAATATATTAACACTCCAAATCTATTCTTAACCCACGTATCCACACCGTCCGCCCACCGGGCCGCAAAAAGAAACTGTAAACCGTAAAGTTTTCAAAGAATTCATAAGCACGCGCTAATGCGAATACTAATGCCATGCAATGGGTCCTCATCCACGGGTTCTCCATCTCTCATCCACTGACCATGTGTCGTATGGGTGACCACTTCCCCTCTTAATGTCCCACACTCCCCTCCATCGCGGTTCGTAAGGCGGGTCTGAAGCACCTGTTGTTAAACAACGTAACCGTGCGTGTTCCGGTTGCGTCTTATTAGAAGCCGCATTCGGTGGCCCCCGGGCCAGTTGGAGAAAAAGGCCAACAAAAATACAAAACACGTACCTAGGGAGAAAGAAAAGATACAAAAAAAACTGCGCTGAAAACCGGTTAATGTGAAAATGAAAGAAAATATTTTTTCAACCTACAAATTACAGTCGAAATTCTTAAAGACTTACTTTTATATTAGAAATATTATTTTAAACATTAAAAGGGAAATAAATAAAAAAAAACTTGACCTGAAACTGAAAATATTGGTTTAAAATTATAAAATTAAATTACAATAAATCATAAAATTAAAAAAAAAGAACCATTCAAAACCATTTAAAATGAAGATAAAAATGTATATTAATAATGGTATTATTTTGAAGTTTAAAATCTAACTAAAAGATAATGGAAATACATCCAAAAGATACTTAAAACTCTCAAAAAAGAATTAAATATTAAATAGAGATATTACCCATAAGAAAGCCCATCACTTGAAATATAAAAACCCTCAAGATATCTCGTTTTTTATGTTGAATTCCCCTCTAAAGAAGCTTGACTGTATTTTAGTTTTCTTTACTCTAATGTCACTAAAGAAATGGGGTTTTTCTTTTTTCCACAGGTTCGAATTTGGTGAAATCAATGCGTAGAAAGTGAATCGAGGCTTACGCAAAGTTGGGGGAAAAGTGAAAAGCCGCGGAAAACTCGGTTCACCAAAAAAATAAAATAAAAATAAAAGAAGATCAGACCCCTTTGGATACCAAAAGAGATTGCGTTTGCCACTTGCCACGGTTCGGCATCGTAGATTGCGTGCTTTTCCTGGCCAAGATTTAGAGGAGTTGCTGTCGGCAATCAGCTGACCGGAGGTGGAACGAGAGAGCTGGAGCCAAACACCTGGGCGACCGGCGGCGCCCACCTGCCGTCTTAGATGCGTCTAATCCAAACGGCAACCGGCGGTGCTGCTGCGACCGTTCTGCAGTCCCAGTTCCACTCTCAGTCCCAATACAACTACACCAATATGCGTGAAGACGACATCGAGCTGGCCATCAAAGTGGTAAGTTACCTGGGGATGGGTCTGGGCTCTGGACCGGCTTCTCCATTAGAATGCTGAATGCCTGTACCGAGTAGGCATGTCGGGAGTGCTTTGAATGGCACCTGAGAGATCAAAACATGATAGATGTGGATTGGCATGGCTGATGCTAATGGGGGAACTGCACGGATTAAAGTTTTCAGTTCAATTAAGGCTCTCCACTGTGTTGGGGAATTATTTCTGGATGTCTGGATGTCTGGAGGTGTTCGAGATTGATTTCATTCCACATACTTCTTCGGAAAAGTCGCTTAATCAAGAAATTTACGCAAATAATTGAGTTGATTGCTTTTTAAAAACTTAATTATACATACGTCCGAATAACAGTCTAAAATATGCAATCGAAAGCTGAAATGGATAGTTTTTTCGCCGTTTTAACGATCAAAGCTAAAATTATTAGAAAAAATAAATAACAAAAACTATTAGAAAACTGAAATATGAAGAAATCATTCACAAGAGCCATCATTTCCCATTTGCAGGTCATTGTGGGAAACGGCGGCGTGGGAAAATCCTCAATGATCCAACGCTATTGCAAGGGCATTTTCACCAAGGACTACAAGAAGACGATCGGCGTGGACTTCCTGGAGCGCCAGATCGAGATAGACGGCGAGGATGTGCGCATTATGCTCTGGGACACCGCCGGGCAGGAGGAGTTCGACTGCATCACGAAGGCCTACTATCGCGGAGCTCAGGCCTCCGTCCTCGTCTTCTCGACCACGGATCGTGCCTCCTTCGAGGCCATCAAGGACTGGAAACGCAAGGTGGAGAACGAATGCAACGAAATACCCACGGTCATTGTCCAGAACAAGATCGATCTGATCGAGCAGGCGGTGGTCACCGCCGACGAGGTGGAAACGCTGGCCAAGATGCTAAACTGTCGCCTCATACGCACCTCCGTTAAGGAGGACATCAACGTGGCGTCCGTGTTCCGCTACCTGGCCACCAAGTGCCATCAGCTGATGACCCAGGGATACGACCAGGCCGCCGGCAACCAGCAGAACTCCAGCCATCCGCCCTTCAGCAGCACGCCCACAATTAGCGCCTTCAGTCCGACCTTCACCAAGTCCAGTAGCGGCACCATTGTCCTCCGGCCGGCCAAAAAGGGCAGTGGCTCCAGCGTGGCACGGAAGCGCAAGCTAGTGCTGAAAAAATGTGGCATTTTGTGAAGAGTAGCGGTGATTGGAGACTGGATGGACGCGGTGGCTGTGGGCTTTGGGCAATTAATAACTGGAGCATATTTAACGCTTAATTATTTTGGAGCCTAATGAAGTCGTAGCCGGGTGGGCAGCCAACCGTTGGATGCAACCACAGCCACCACAGCAGCCATTCACTAGTCGTGCACAGACTCCGCGTGATGTGGCTCAGACATGCTCGCTTACAGACCAGCACCAGCACCAGCCCCAGCACCAGGGAGATAATCGGAGGAAGTAGCAGCGAAGTAAATCTTTGGAAGAAGCCACAAATATGGGATACCCTTGCAGAAGATTCTAGATACTCTATAATTATAAAAAATACTCCAAAATCTTAAGGTTATAAACAGATTATAGAAATATGGCATTAAACTCAAAATATGCTCCCAGTACTCAGACCTTAGTCACGATAGTTTAAACCTTAATCTAAAAGAATAGTACCCGAATCTGCAAGGGTAGTCAAGAGGAGTTCTCAAAAACCATAGAAAATATGCACAAGCTACAAAAAATGAAATTGCCCTAATTAGTTTTAGATACGAAATGAAATCTGTATGTATTATGCCCACTTTTCTGTAACGGAGACTGATGCAGCTTGCTTCTAATATCGGATATGTATATAATATGTTGTCATGGATATATAAGCATGCCTAACCAAGCACCATTAAAAGGCTATCCATCACGCTAACCCAACCCATCACAGGTGTCCATGTGAAGTCCCTTTGCCAATCTTTCTTGGCCCAATGTGCAATTAATTATTCAGATTATGTAATTATTAGCTAATTGCAAGTCATGACAAAGGGCAATTTGGCTTGATAGTTCGCACTCTATGCTATATACTGATCGTAATCATTTTTGTAAGCCGACTAAACTAATAAATAAGCCTAAGCCTATTGATATATTATTTATAATTGTAATGTCTCATTTATGTACTCCCCTAATAAATTATTATGTAAATTAACTGAAAAATTGTATTTTATTTAAGAGGGTTTTGGGGAATGGAAAAACCTTGTATTAGTTTTGAAATGTTTACCATTTTTATTTGATTTTTGATTTTACACTTTTTTTTTGTAAGCTTGACAATTTAGCGAACCGCTTTTGTTACACCTTCGTTTATACGTTTCCTTCTTTTTTTTATATATTTTTAAAGTATATTTAAATAATATTTGTTATTCTATTTACACAGCGTTCAAAAAGTATCGCTCGGCAACGCACAAATCATTAAATGTTTCTTTATATCTATTTTGTTTTTGTTTCTTTAAATTTTCATCATTCATCGTGTGTTTCCTTGTTATGAATAAAGGCATAAATATGTAATTATTCGTCGATTTCCGTACTTATTTATTTACACAAAAGTCGAAAAAATGAAAATATCTTAGATATAGAGAGGCGGAGAGATAAGAAGGTTAGAGTTCGACTTTGGGCGGGTGGTGGCCGGGGGAAGAGAGTGGTTTAAGCTGAGCATAAAACTGTGTTTCTCGCAGGCTGAGCCCTTATAGAGTGTGTTTCGTTTCCTTGTGGGTGGGTGGGTGGTGTATGTGGCGTATGTGTGTGTGCTAACTCTTTGTGTTCTAGTCTTTTTTTAAAAATTCCTATAAAAAATATAATTTTGCCCTCCTCTTCTCAATTTTACTCGCTACGAAATTAATGTGACTTGGAAACTAATTTCTTGGCACTAAATGAAGCAAATGATAAACTTTAAACCGAAAACTACCAATGTTAATGTTAAATGTTTTATCTATAAGGTAAATTTGTTAAAGTACATTATTTTTATTTTAAATAAAAATGTTTTTAAAAAAAATTTAGCTTGTTTTTGTTGTGTCTGTTGTTGTGGGTGTCTGGTATCTGGTATCTGGTGTTTAATGGGTATACAGCCCGTTCTCAATTTTTTTTTTAAGATTATACGAATATGTAGACATAGACTACATACATTAGAACATTCTCAGTTTCATTTTGAATATATATATTCTGCACTTGGTAAACTTTAAATTATTTAAGTATATCAATTTTCACATTTCTTTGATGTTCTTGTTAGTAAGTGGTGTTTGCGTGTGTGGGGGTCCTGTGGCTTATTTTTAGTTTTTAGTTTTTAGGGACTCGGTTGCTGTTTCTGTGTGGTTATGGTTCCTACATAGAGTAAAAGTTTTAGCCTAGATACACACTCCATATATGTATGTATATAAGTGGTTATATGTTACTCCTATTCGGAAATGGGAAAATCATCGTTATCGGCATCGCCGTCATCCTTGCCCTCCAACGATCTGTACTCGTCAGAGTCCTCGCTTATGGCGGCCGCACCAATCGACATTGGTAGCATTTCGGCTGTGCTTATAATGGGATCCGCATCTAAGCTGGCTAGGATGCTAGCACTACTAGTTATTGCTGGTATTTCTAGGGGATTCTGGGGCACGTAGATGGTGATGGGTTCCAATTGTGAATCCAGCTCGGTTGGAGTTGTTTGATTGGGGTTCGGACTTGCCTCAGCCACAGGCTCTAGACTCTTCAACTCGTCGCGTGGTTCCTGTTCCTGTTCCTGTTCAAATGTTTGTTGTTGTGTTATAGGTTGTGTTATTATATCAGCAGAGGCCAACAGTAGATCCAATTTAAGTTTGCTTGATGCCGTTGGCTGCTCTGTTATCACAGACTGTGCTTGAGTTGCTGCCATCCCTGCAGGCGAGGGTGACGCTGCTGGATCTGAGGCGGCCGCTGTGGTTATGGTTGTTACTGCTGCACTTGCAACGCTTGTTACTGTCGCACTTTCGGCTGCCGTTGCTGTTGATGTTGCTGTTGCTGTACCGCCAGCAGCACGCAACTCATCCTCCTCGCTGACGCTGATGTAGCGACAACGTTCGCTGAGCAGCGAAGCCGACTCGTCATCCTCCTCGTTCACGCTGGTAATGCTCACCGTGCGCTGCTTAAAGCTCTGGTACACACTGCCGGTGGAGCTGGGTGCATCGACAATATCTCTGGGCGACGCAATGGCTGTGGCGGCGGATGAGCTGGCTGCAAAAAGGGAGAATGAGAATTAATTTCTTTCACAATGACCATCGATTAGAGCTTAACTTACACTCTAAGCGCTCCCGCCGCGATGTATTTCGAGAGGGCAATGGCGCCAACTTGATGCGATAGAACTTCGAGCCCCTGCTCACCCGGTAGCGATTGTCATCCTAAAATGGAAGGCAACAAATTGTAGAGTGGCTCTATCATATTAATAAGAGGCTCTTACCTTTCGTGCCTGGCAGTACTCCTTGTCGATGACCCGTCCAATAGCGTAGTAGGGCAGCGGGATTTGATTGATCTCCGCCACGGGTAGCGAGGAGTCAGCAGTTCCTGTTATCGCCGGAAGGGAAATGACCGGAGGTGTCAGCTGCAGGGCCGCCAAACTGTCGGCATGCACGAAGTACAGGGTTAGCGAGTCCTGAACAACCATGAACTGCCCGTGCCGCATGCTCCACACCACAAACACCAGATCGCCGCGAGCACATCCCTCCAAGGCAATGACCCGATGGCTGGAGATACCGCTGGACCTGGAGCGGGTCATGGTGCTGCCCATGTTTAGATCGTAGGCAGAGCTAAAATAATAAAACTTATTAGAAAAATAATACTATAATCTTGGAATGGACGTTTACCTCCTCATGGCTGCGACACTGGTTTCCATTTCGATGCGACGACTCTTCTCCTGGCTAAGCTCGTCCTCCAAACGACACTTGTCCCTGTTCAGATAGTCGATCTTCTCCTTGAGCCAGCTGTTGCCGTCCTCGTTGGTGATCATCTCCAGGCGCGTCTTCAGCTGGAACGACTCCTGGGTGAGGATCTTATTCTGGTCGCGCAGTTGGTCCAGCTGTTTCTCCTTATCCGCCAGCATCTCCTTCAGAATGCCCACGTTGGCCATCACAGAATCCGAGTTAAGGCGCGATTGCCACAAAGACCGTTCTGACTCTACGGCCTCAATTATTTCGCGATCCCTTTGAGCGAGTAGCTCCTGGCGCTGCTGAGCCAGCAGATGGTCCACATCCACACTGGCACTAACCACACTGGCGCTGCTCGTCGGCCGCTCAATCTTCTCCAGGCTGGTATCCGAGGGCGAACGCTCCATGGAAGTCATCAGCTTGAACCGGCAGCGCAGCGACTCTAGCTCCGTTTTGTGCTCGTGAATGAGCTGCTCCCGGGCCTGGGCCACAGCCGTCTGCTTCTCCTGTTCCGCCAACTCCAGTTTCAGTCGAAGCTCGTCCAACTGCTCCTGGGCTCGCAGCTCGCGCTCCTCGCACTGCATTCTCAACACGTTCCACTTGTCCTGCAGATGATGCAGCTCAGCCTGAAGCTCGTCCTGGTAGTTGGCCGCATCGCTTCGAAACACTCCCAGATTGTAGCGAGCTTCCTTTAGACAAGCTTTTGCCAGCTTGGACATGTCCTCCATGGCGCCCCGCATCCTCTGCATGCTGCCCCCGTTCTCCTCCGTCAAGGTGCCAGCACTGAGCATCAGCAGCTGGTCCGTGGCCGTACTGCGGGCAACTTGCTCCACCAGACTGCCGGACATGGAGGTGGCCACGCACCTGGATGTGCTACTGAGCTTCTCGAACTCTGTTTCCGTGTCCGTTTCGCAATCAGAGGCAGCTGCCTGGGCCTGCAGCTCGGCCAAGCGAGGTGCTAACAGCGGGGCGTCCTGGTCCTGTTCCGGAACCTGTGCTGAGTCCGGATTCCGTTCCCGGTGGACGAAGAAGTCTATCACAGACTGCATGTCGGGCAGCTGCAGCTGGGCGGCCATCTCGGGCAGCTGCGAGGAAAGCAACTCCATGTCCGAGGGACTCAGCGGCGGTAGGCCGGTGTCGAAACTGAGAGGATGCTCGTTCGCAAAGGCGGGCGGCATGTCCCCCATGCCGGGAAACAAAATCTTAAGGAAATGGCCCTCGAATCGTTCATTGAACTCCCTCCTCCTCCGCAACTCCTCGTTGTGGATCCGGTCGAAGTCGATGGAGAGCCGAGTGGCCCACTGGCGGAACTCATCGGAGAAGATCTTCCGGCGGACCACCTCTGCCACAGCGTCCACGTATATGCTCGGAGCTCGGTGGATCTGTTCGATGATGCAGATGTGCCGCTCGGCTCGCTTCAAGCAACGATGGTTGAACAGCAGCCGGTTGTCGAACTCGCTCATCCCGTTTTCAACCCAGACTATCCTTCGCAGCCGCGCATGGAGATTCCTGCCCAGCTCCTCCTTGGAGTTGGCGATGCAGCGACACAGCTCGCGGATCTTGATGTGGTTATCCAACATGGCCTGGATTTGCGAGCGGTGCGACAGACAGAGATCGGGCAGGACGGAGTTGTCGCGGACGTTCTGGGCCCGCGCATCGTTGTGCAGCAAAGCGAGTGCCTGCTCCTTCTGCTCCTTGACCATATCCGTGATGCGTTTCTTAAACTCCTCCAGTTTGCACAGCCGGTCGCCCAAGCCCTTGATCTCCTTCACATCGCCCTGGTTCGCCAGCTTAATTATGTGCTTGACCTCCTCCTTCAGCTTCTCGTAAATCTCGGCATTGAATGTGTCCAGCCCCTGGATGCACTCATCCGACATGAGCTGCAGGGCGCCGTGGTTGCCCTTCGAGCTGATCCATTGCAGCAGGTTGAGGTTGTGCCGCCGGGCCAGCGATGTGCTGCTGGTTGAGGTTTGGGAAACGCGTTCCTGCTGATCCGAAGACGCCTCCTGCGTGTCCTCGTCGCCCATCTTGAGCTTCTTGTTGGGGGAATCTGCCTGCGAGGACTCGGAAAGCGACTGTTGCGGTTGCTGCTGGGTGGCAAACACATCGTCATTGTCCAGCAGCTCATCGAAGCCATGGAAGTCGGCCTCGGCCAAGGACATCAGCGCCGGAAGTATGGGAATCTTGGCCAGCTGTTTGAGATCTTCGGCGAAATTCCGCAACAGTTCCAGGTAACTGTCCCGCTTCTGCAAATGCCGGTCGAAGGCCAAGCAGAAGTTGTGGAAGCGCTCCTTGAACTCGTTCGTCAGATCCTCCATGTTGGCCACCACAGCGAACCAGCCCTGTTGCTGGAGGTGCTGCTCATGGACCAGGCGCTCGCACAAGCTCCACTCCTTGCGCCCCAGTTCGCTCATTTGCTGCGCCAGCTGGGCTCGCAGGCGCACTGCTTCCAGCGATGGCGGCAATCGATGGCTCTCCTCCACCTGGCGGCGTAGCTCCGCGTCTGCATCCGAATTGGGTATCGTCGGTGCTATTCGCTCGTCGCCTGTGAGGAACATGTAGATGGGATTGTTGTCCGTGCCCGCCGAGTAGCACGAAACCTGGGTGGAGTGCGTCAGCATCTCGCCGCCGCTCACCAGCAATACAATATTGGAGGCGGGGATTCCATGCAGCTTCTGTATGGTCTCCTTTAGATTCTCCACCGACTGCAGGGCCACGTTCATGTCGAAGCTCAGCATACGGCCGACATCCACATGGAACACGTACAGCATCATGGAGCTGTTGGTGTTACTCGCCTATCCCCTGAACTTGGCTCCCGCTCCCTGGAGGGGGTCCCGCTCCTCCACCTCCTCCTCCTCCTCGGTTTGCTTCTGTCTTCTCACTTATGGTTTGGCAGTGCTTCAGACGTTTCAGTTGTGTTCCCTCATCGGTACGTGTGCTTGTACTTGCGGGTGTTGTTGTGTGTTTTAATATTAGGCTGCAAGAAGGGGGAGGAAAGAATAGATTAGTATCCAGTTACTGGTTAATTAATATTTTAATAAAATACTGAACAAAGTAGTTACTCAGTGGGTGCTACCTCCATGAGTCTAATCGTCTTTTAAGTCACTTATCCCATCCAATTCCCAATCAAAATTATTCAATTTGAGTTCGATTCGCTTGAGATTAGCTCACGAGCTTTTCACATGGCTATTTTTAAGCCTTTGGCTTTGGCCATTGAAGGGGATCTCTGCCGCCTTTCAACAGCTGTTAGACAATCTGTCGCAGCTACTGTTTATGATCTGCTATAGCTGGGTGTGGGGGGCGAGCCATGAGCATGAGGGGGGCAGTTCAAATGTTAATGACTAACTGGGCCATTTCCAAGTCGCAATAAAAAAAGCGGCGCGAGCATGTGTACAGACAGACGCTTATTTAATTTTATTTTTATAATTTTGTTTACAGTTTCGTCTAGCAGAGCTTGTGTAAAGCATTTGTGGCGATAAGACGCATTACAGGAAAGAAAGAGCAAATGCCAGTAGACGCCGCAGCCACCTCGACTTAAGCACACGCGCACTGCTATTACTATTATTATTTTTTTTTGCAATCTGTAAACAGCGACGCAGAGAACGTGTTATCAACGCACCTTGATTTAAACACGTCTAGACTAGCGGGCGGATCGAAAACAAATGAGCTAACCGTATACAGAGCGAGCCAGAGACGGCGAGAGAGCGATGAGAGCCGAGATCGAGGGAGTGGGAGAGCGCCACACGTGTGCGATCTAGAGTTGCTCACATTCCAGCTAGTTAGAAGCCAAAGTGGGCTATTTTTCAGGTAGAATTTCAAATGGGTTTTACGCATAATTTTCTTACGGATCTGGCTTAGATTATAAAACTTTGCACATTTCGCTAAATACTTCAGGTAGGATTGAAATCCGCTGGGATCAGCGTTAGATACGGAGAGAGCCTAGCTGATGCTGCGCATGTCCAATGCCAACACCGACTGCAACGTCGGCAGCGATGTCACGTCAGCGCCAACGCCAACGCCGACGCAGACCTCTTTACCTGACTTCACGATCCTTTTTTTTTACCTAAACGAATTTCATCAATTTATAAAATAAAACTCGAATATTTCCAAGACATCCATACATATGCGTTTCTAAAAATTTTCCATAGTTGACAGACACGTGTAATAAACGGTTGTTTCGCGGTAATGTAATGCTGACGAAATACCAGGAACAATTAAAATAGAGTCCAGGAAAGCACCCAACTAGGTATAATTTGGAATACTGATGAAATCAGTATCTGTATATAGCCGACACGGAGAGATAGAAATCACAAATCAAGTCGATTAATCATCAATGACATGGTTGCAGTGCAATAATCCGAGTTCGCTTTCTCCAGGGTCCTCCGGAATACTATATCACGATAGCGGGTGAGCCCCAAACTGATAAGATTTTATCAGCACGTTTAAGCGAAAATAAGTACAAGGGAGAGAACAATATACCTACAGTGTTTTTATTAACAAAGCTAATGTTATTTTGATATTTTGAATTATCTTTTTGGACACATTATATAGCATTTTAATAATCTATAAAAAGTCAGAACCTAGTTATTACAGAAAAAATAATGCAAGTTGGAATTACTGTTTTATTTATGGCTAAAAAAAACTTAAAATGCAATTTAAGCGACAGATTTTGTTAGAAAATATTCAAGTTAAAGGGCAATAGGGGCTTACGTCATGGCATTCGAGGCTGGAAAGTAATGGTAATGTACTCGTAGGAGGACATGGATCAGCCCTGAACCCAAAATATGAATTCAACTCCCCTCTGGCAACTGATTACAGAATATCGGCAGCCATGCCCTGCTACTGCCAGAGTTTATCAGCTCTCGTTGTTCTTCTTCAATGTGGGGGGCAGAAAAACACTTTCACACAGAGAGAGTGCTACTGAACAGCCGTTAAGGGGGGTAATCTATCTTCAGTTACTATAAAATGCCACTGCAAAAGGGGTTATATGTATTTGGATGCATGGTGACTCATAAGAACCTCCAAATGCCTTTGTTTACAAGTTAAGCTGGCAAAGTAAATATGTTAAGAGCGAGAAATATAGAAAAAAAAAAACAAAATAAAAGAACGATAAACAAATTAAGCGGAGTCACTGTAAAAAAAAACAACTGGAAAATAAAGAATACAAAAAAAACGCACGATCAGCTGATTCTGCAGCTGCAATATCGATATTCGATAATCCAAGCTGAGTTGCAACTCATTCTCCGCTTTCTTTCCTATTCCCTTCTCGCTCGCACTCAGCTGTGCGTTTGTTTTTATTTTTCTTTTTTGCACCTTGTGAGCACAGGCAGGTAACACTCGAGTCTCGAGAGGAAAGAGCTTCAACGAATGACGAACAAAAACAGATATTCTTGTAAAATATGTAAATTATGGCAATTAATTGCAATTTGGCTCAAACGGACGCACATATTACAACAATGCACGAGGGTTGCTGACGTTCAAAAAAGAAAATGGCAGGTGTTGTTATAAGCAAAATAGTGGTGCGGGAAGGACGGTTGAACAATGAAGGAAGGGGAGGTGGGTGAAATTTATGCAGTAAAAAGGGCGTCGTCGTTGGGCGCCACTGTATTAGTGCAGAAAACTAAAACTAACGGTTAATTAAAACCATACCCCATACCATACTCACACTCACCTTATAATCTTTAATCAATTTTCACAATGGTGCGCCAGTATGTGGGTCTTTTCAATGTTGTTTCAGTGTTCGTGTGTTTTGGTTTTAATCAATTGTAAACGGGCACGAACACAGGCGCTGCAAATTATTTTACATCAGCTGTGGGGCTGTATCTAAGTATGATTGTGTGTGTGTGCTGTATGTTTTTATTTGCCAGCTTCAACAACAACAAAAACAGCGCCCCTCCTCTGGCTCTTTATTTTTACCCCTATGTTCCTTTTCTTTCAACGCGCCACTCTTGTTTTATTTTCCTTTTTGCCTTCCACGATTTTCTTATTTATTATTTTTTTTTTATTTAGATCGTTCAGCTTCTTCTTCCGCCTGCTTATTACTTATTACTTTAAAAGCTATTTTCGTTGCGTATCAAATGTGCAAGTGTGTAAAACCATTTACTCGAGTTCCTGTTGTTCGAGCAAAAATATATTTTCCATATTATTCGGCTTGTTTGCGTTTCTTGAATTCTTCTTATTTTCGCTCTTTCGCTGTTTTCTGTTTGCTTCCCTTCTTAATCTATTTTTCTTTGTCTATCACAATTGCGTTGTTGTTGCTGCTGCTGCTTGTTGTTGTTGGCAGTTTTTATTTCGCGTCACTTTTTAGCCATTTACACGAAGCTGGCATTAGCGCCGTATGGGTTTTTGATAAAGTATAATTTCACTCGCGCATATTGTGGCTTTTCTTAGGTTTCTAATTTAATTAAATTGTATAAAAATGAAATAACGCACTTCGTTCTCACTTTTTGTCTTTGCTTATGCCTCGCGATGTGAGAATGACAACAGTTTTTCAAGTCGATATCGATAGCTGTAGGGGTGATGCGCTTAAGAATATTCACAACCTGTGACTTAAATTGCTATTAGTTTCGAACTTACCATATAATAATAACAAAAACATTGTTATAGTTTCATTGGATAAAATTGGATATAAAATTGATTATTTACTATCAATTATTTTGAATTGGCTGTTTGTTTTTATTCCGCGATAAACGCTCTTACCATCACTAGATGATTTTTCCTCGAACCTCTTATCGAAAGTAATCCACCCTTAGCGAAAAGTGAAAAAATATATTCCGAAAAAGTTTTTCTTTTTAGTAATTTACGCGGCCCACAAAAAGTCCAAACATTTATTATAATTAAGTCAAATGTGTAGGGATTAGGGGGTAAAATAGGTCACATTTCAAATCACACTTCGACTAACGTCAACAGAACGATTTCCTCAGTTTCTTTTAACCCATACAAACACATTCAATGACTGGGACACGGGCGGTACATTTCTCTTGCATTTTCTTAGGAGTTCTTTGAGATAGTATTTTATCTTTAGCCTTATACATGATAAACAGAACACATATATTACTTTCTGTATTTTGCCCTCATTACATTGTATTTTTTCGAAACTATAATTGATTTGAAAATCGACCAAACCAAACCTTTCCCAAATGATAAACATACATACCATAGAAAATGTCACTGACTGCACGCCGATGTACCTGCCACACAGCTTGTATCTCAAGCCGTTGGCAAAAATGCAAATCTCCGTTTCGCTGCCGCCTATTAAATCTGGCAAATCAGTATCCAACTTAGAGATAATGGACAAACTGAGCAACGAGCTCAAACCTGACAAGTTTCTGTTGCTTAAAGTGAGTTTATGCCTTATTCACTTCGGAAAACTATGGAATACTTACGTACTCATGTGTATCTCAAGGTTTCAAAGAGCACTGTAAACACAATACGTTTTGAAGCTGAACTGGATGACCGCAAGCGGCTTCGGCTGGCCACCCAACGCCTGGATGGCATCTCCCTGCGACTCTCTGGTTTCAGCGAATCCTTTCGGATTCGTTGCACCGAATCCAAAGACGAGTTTCCAACCCGTCACGACTGGGATTCATATTTCCGCGATGCACGGAATATGGATGAAATGAAAGCCGGTGAACGTCCAGACACGATCCATATCAGTCATCTGCCTATGCGCTGGTTCTGCCCTCGGCACTCTGAGCATGAGGAGAACGTGAAACCCAGCGAAAGCATTTTCAAGCGAATGTTTGAAAGGTTTGGACGGGTCCGTGCCGTGGACATTCCCGTCTGCGATCCATACCGCAAAAGCATGCAAGCCGAAATCAGCGGAATGCGCACCTTTAGTTTTGAACAGGATGTGCTCTTCGAAGGGTAGGTATTCCATACTCTTGTTATAATATTTCATGTTTAATGGTCTTTTTTCTAAAGGTATGTGCAATTCGAAGAATATTCTAGCTTCGTTCGTGCCATGGACGAGTTTAGAGGCAATAAGTTAGTCCGCAAGTTTGTGGATAAAGCACTAGCCATAAATATATGTGTAAGCTTCGACAAGCAGAAGCATCTAAGCGAGTCGCACATCCAACGGAGGGACCGCATGCGAAAGAAGTGCATTGCCAAGGCTCAGGCGGAGGACGAGGAACGGGAAAAACTGAAAAAGGAACAGGCCGAGCAGTTGGAGCGTGAAAGGTTTGATTCGAATTCTGGGTTGAGAAATGAAAACAGTAGTTCCGATTATTTCTTAAAAAGTTATTTCAAAATTTCACTGCATTACTGGTTTCATTTCTTTGCTATTATAATTTCTATATTATGCTTCTCACCTGGCGGCCGTTGGGCGAGGCGAGCCTTTAGCCAACCGTTCTCTGTATCTTCTAGACGAACAGTTAACAAATATTTATTATGCATAACAAATACATATATCAAAAGCAAAACAAAAACCCGCAAAATTGCAACAAAATTACAGGCAAAAGCAAGAAGAGTTGAAATTAGCGGAAGAACAAAAACAGCGTGAGCGTGAAGAAAAGCGGAAAGAAAAGCACTTGAAAAAGATCCAGGAGCGGGGTCAGGTGGAAATTTCTCAAAAAATTCGCTTGGAGGAACGCAAGCTGATGATAGCCCAACGCAAGCTGGAAAGTATTCGAACACTGGAGAAGCTTTTTGAGCGCATTCAGGTTGGTCTAATAATTTAAACGCTTTACTGTCATTACAAGTCCATTATTGTTACAGTCTAAGCAAAAAGACAAGAAAAACCGGGCCAAGCATGACGACGCTAAGGACATTCAACGGGAACGACTGGTGGAGAAGTACAAGGCGGCCACTGAAAAGCTTGTTTGTGATCAACGTAAAATTGTTCAGGACATCAAGAGCAATACACCACTGATGGGCCTGCTCAAGAGTAAAACGAAAAAGAGTACAGTTGATGCCAGTAGTGATGACGAGACGGCTGCCAGAAAAAAGCATAAATCCACTAATGGCGAATCCAATGGACCGGCAGCAATATCCTCCTTTGGCGACGACCACAGCTCTGCGTTGAATCCCTTGAAGGCAGTGGCTGCCATAGCTGCTGGGGCAGTGCCTGGAACAGCGAACTACAGTGCGGAGGCGGCTAGCGAGTGGATGAAGTCACTGCAAATGTTCGGCTACGGTCTGCCAGGGGTCTTTCCGGGTGCACTCTATCGCCCCCCTGCTCCGTTTCCCGTCTCTAGTAATTATCGCGGGTTTGCTCCGCGTCCTCGAATTCGAGGTAGGGGACGTGGCAGCGGACTAAGAGGCAGCCGTTCTGGATACGACTCGTACTACAATTCCAAGAACGACCGCTACGATAATGATGGCGATAATGGGTACTATCACAAGTCATCGCGTGGCAGGTATGAGCTGGGCTCCCAGGTTTAAATGGAAAATGTTTAAAATGTGTTCTCCTTTCAGAAACCGCTCGCGTTCCACATCATCGTATTCCAGAAGTCGAAGCAGATCTCGCGGACGCCGGTAAGTAATTCTTGGAATTCAAATGAATGGATTACATGTGTTTTATAGAATTGTTTGTCGTTCCAGGCGGTCCCAGTCCCGGAGTCCAAGTCGCAGTCGCTCCCACTACAGAAAGTCTTCATATTCATCAAGGTCCAGGTAGGGTTTCTTTCTGCCTAAAGCAAAGACTCTATGGCATAAAGTTTAAAATACAGTTTCCGGAAAAATAATCGTTTTCCAAGTACTCATCAATTATAATTCTACCTGTTTTTTAGGCGCAGCCACAGTAGGTCTCATTCGCGGAGCCGCAGCAAGACACCACAGCGCAAGAACCGCAAGTTGGCCTCTACTCGACGATCCCGCTCGACCAGCTACTCCAGATCTCGATCCCACTCACATTCCCGACGCGAACATCGCAGCCGCCACCGGAGTCGGACTCGCAGTCGCAGCCGTTCCCGAAGCCCCACCCCGAAGAGCGTTAAGTTGGAGGCGGATAAACTAGTGGCTTCTGCTGAAAAGATACAGCGCACCATCGAGAAACACACCAAGGATCGGATGCGGGAGGAAGAGCGGGAAATTAAGCAAAATTTCCGCCAGCCACGGCACAACAGTCACAGCAACCATATGGACCGGCCGGAGGAGTCCAGCCACGGAGATGACAATGATCGACAAGAAGGCAGCAAGCGCAGTAGCCGTCGAAACTCACTGGCTGCCTGAAATATATTTTTTAACTTAGATATTATAAGTTTTACCAATAAAAGTTTTAAGTTATTCTGCAAAAGTTGTATCTTATAATTTATAAATATTATAGGGAAAAGGATTTTCATATTTAATTTTTGAAAGGCAGATTTAAAATTACACAATTTTCCACCATCAAAGAAGGGTTAGCCGGAGAACTTAATAATTGAAATGTTTCAAAATCGAACTAGTTTAAATAACAATTAACAATCGAAAAGTTTATGAACTTATTTTAAACTTTAAATCCCTAAAAAGATTCCTAAAATTTAATAGAATGACGTACCAGAGGTGATACTCAATGGGGTCGTATTCATATTTAATTTTTTAATATTTCTAGTTAAAAAAAGCATTTTTGAATTACAATTGGGTTCAAATATCTGGCGGGATGGGCAACTAGTCCTTCCCAAAAACAATCCAACCCTTTACTATTTTACAATTGGTTTTGCTTTTCGGTCATTTTAAAACAATATTAATGTAAAAATTAAAAAGCAAGACTTCTAAATGGAGATTGAGTCAATGGCGGAAAGTGGCTTACAACTGAAGAATGTATGAATGAAGTTTCGTGGTGGGATTGCCATTAGTAGCGTCTGTTGTTGGTGTTGCGGCCGCGACTTCTACCACCTCCATTTCCGTTTCCACCTCCACCAGGCGGTGCGCCGTTTCCTCCGCCTCCGACGTTTCCACCGCCGTTGCCCACAGGCCCGGAATTGTTGTTACCACGCCTCCGACGTTGACCTCCAGGGCCTCCATTGTTTCCACCCCTTTGGAAATCCCGATCTCGCTCATTAAAGTTATCCGGACCATTATTTCCAAAGCCATTCGGGTTTGGATTGGAGTTTCCATTGTTTGACCATGGTGCGTTGGACCCCCATGGATTGGGCCTGGCTCCGGATGGATCCCACTCTCGCTCGTGCTCTCTGTTGTCTCGATCCCTGTCCCATTCCCTTTCCCGAGGTCGCTCCCGTTCTACCTCGCGTTCCCTTTCGATTTGCTCCGGCGGTGCCTCTTCCACAAACTCGGTTTTGGGCTGTTGCGCCTTCACAGTTACCAAGGATGGCAGGAAGGGTTTCTTAAGAAGCAGCAGTTCTCTTACAGACACCAACTGGGTGTTGTGTTGTCTGGGTTCAAAGCGGGATTTCTTGGTGGGTGGGGAGACCACATCTCCACGCGCCTCCACAGTGGGCGAGACGGACCTTGAGCGATCTTTCAGCGGTATCACATCGTGCAGCTCTTCCAGCTTGCCGGCATCGATATACTTATTAAGGAAGTCGGGCCCTTGGCGAATGGCGGCCATAAGCCGGGAGTCGGGATGTACTCTAATGAAACGATTATACACAAAAACTCCCACTATAGTCTGGGGATCGAGGCCGTTTAACATGCCACTGGCCACAATGCCTTCGAGGGTGTTTTCGCTAATCTGTTGCTGGTTCAGGCCACTCGAAGAGTCCTTGGCTTCCCGGGCAGCCAACTCTTCGTGAATACTCAGCACGCTGGGATCATCTGCCCGCCGTGGACCAGCCCACTGCACTTGAAAGTTTCGTGGAATGGGCTTGCTGTATGGAACCTTCTTCTCCCGATCGCGATCACTGACGGATTTGCTTGGATCAAGATCCAGACCGGGAATAAAGCCTTTGTCAGCTGTCAGACTCTCGGTGAATTCCACGCGGTCCTCAGGACCCATTCCAGGTATGACAGCATCATCTAAAAAATACACAGAAATAGATAACATCTGCATATTGGATTCAAGTTTACCAAAACCGTACCGTATTCACACTCATCCAAAGCTGCCAAGCTAGCCGGCAGAGTGTTCAAATTGTACTTATCTCTCATGAGATCCCCAGGACGGTTCCGTGTCCAGAACTTGATCGTATGGTCATTTGAGCCCGAGCACAGAATATGACCCAACGGATGCCAAGCTAAAGTCCATACTATGCTGTCGTGTGCTGTTTCGACACAGCCAATCTCCTTATCGGTCCTTAGAAGAAAGAATAACAGAGTGTGAGGACTATTTTCGATTTTGGAAATCTAAGAACTCACCCAACATTCCAAAAGAGTATGGAACCATCGGAGCCGCCAGAACAGAATAGTCCTTCGTGTATAGGATGCCAGGATACTGAGCTGGCTTCTTTTTTATGGCCACGGAAAACTTGTACCTCCTCCCGCAGATTGCGAATATCGAACAGTTTGAGCAAATGGTCTCTGGAAGCAGTGACCAGCCAGTTTCCATTGTCGTTCCACTTCAAGTCCATTACAGTTGATTTGTGGGCATGCCTGAAGTTTAAGATTAAAACTATAAGTATGTGTATAATACTTCTGAATAGATTCTTAGTACGTACAGGGTTGCCAAGGCGATGCCACTCTTTGGATCCCAAATCTTAATGGGCTGTTGGTTATCTTTGCTTCCGCTCACGATCATTCCCTTCTGGGGATGCCAATGCACACATTTAACGTCCGCTCCGTGGCCTAATCAGAGGAATGTTATTAAAGTAAATTATATACATTTTCTATTTTTCTACGAAAGCTTACCTCGCAGAACTCGCTCTTCTTGGCAGCGCATAAAGTCCCAAATCCTCAGGGTTCCGTCATCGCTGCCGCTGACAAACTTGCTGTCCGTGGGGCTGAAACTGCGTTTATTGGATTGCATTGGATAATGGTTAGAACGTAACGAAACACGGATTGACTGGTGATTATGAATGTGGCTATGAGGTCTTAGTAAGTTAATAAAAATATGAAATATTCTATCCAGTACCTCACAAAATAATTTTATTAAAACTCATAGCTCTTGCAGATGGCGAACACATTAATTTTAAATAATATTTTATTAAATGGAAAAAAAATAAAAACTGCAATATGTCATTCTGTAAAAAGTATGTTTTTTTAAAATCAAAGTATGAAAATCTGAAATAATGTATGAATTACTAGAAATGGTACACAATTGCATCTTTTGAAAGAGTTAATTTTATTTTCAGTGTGGCTCAGTGTAGTGGTTTCTAATAGATACGGCCGCATAATTACCCATTCGCCAAAATAGATCGCCAGGACTGATAAAGAAAACACTCGAACCCCCGAATTTTCGAACAGTGCGTTGCATTGCGTTTTATTTTATTGTTAATGTGGCCGCGTAAATAAAATGGTGCAGTTTTTTTATTTTTATCTTAGTCAGTGGCATTTATTGTTCGATTTTGTTGAGTTATGCATTTGTATCTTCATATTTTTATTGATATATCACAGAAGAGAGTGAGTCTTACAACATATTAGGAACTTCTTGTAATAAACAGAGATCTGAGTGCCAACCGGAGGGCCAGGAAGTAACTCCAATCTAATCTATTGGTGGCTTGTTGCTGAATTAACGGCTTTATTAAATTTATTTGCAACAGCCTTGAAATGAACCGATCCACTAAACTAACTACAAAACCAACAATACCCAAAATAAATAAAACTATAGAAGCAATGCGAACTAGTCTCTCGATTCGGTTGAGGTTCTGACTTTGATTTTGTTTCTTTCTTTGGCTCTGACTTGTTTGGCTTGCGTCAGCGGCTACAAAATGGTAAATACAATTGACAATTGCAATCAAATGGCTATACCTTATTCCCCTAATCGCCTCCTTGTGGGCCTGGTACATCTTCACGTTGTTCATGTTGGACTGCCAGTACTTGACGTAGCCGCCGTGATCGCCTGTCACCATCCAGCTGTCATTGTGCGACCACACCATCGTTCGTACCGAGATATCGTGGGCCTATGAATATTTGTTTGAAAAATAATACATTTATTACGCTTTGTTAGGTGACACCCACCTGTAGAATAGTCTCGAAATTAAAGGTCAGACCATTCCAAAGCGTAAACTCTCCGGAACTAGCTCCTGTGACCAACCGCCGACCTTCAGGCGTCCAAGCTAGGGTGAAAATGGGGCATCGCATTTTATTTGTTGCAGTCTTTACAAATCTCGTAGTTACAGCGTTCGAAGGGTTGTCCAGATAGCTTGATGGAGGCAACATATGGGGCACATAGATGCTATCGGGCTGCAAGGCCAATCGGTCCCGGTGATCGCGTTGCCACAGTCGATTCTGTAAAACCCAAAACCATTAAATATAGTTTGAAATCAGAGATCCCTAATTCTAAAGAAAAAGTCACCTCTAAAGCCTTGATAATGGAAGCGTTGTAGTCGACAGTCTTTCGCATTACGCTTTTCCTTAACCGCTTGCCATCAAAGTCGTCCTGAGACATGCCAAAGGGCCGCTGAAATCCTCCTGGCATAAAGGGCTTAAACTGGTTGTAGCCATGCTTTCCTGAGCCGTGGTGCGGGTGGTTGTAGTGGTGCCTGTAGTGCTGCCCGCCCCCCGACGGCGGTGGCTGCGACGTGTAATTGGTGGCCAGCGCCGACGGGGCCGTTAGCAATTGTGGTGGCGGCTGGGACACGTCCATTTTTTTTAAAACTAGTGCTGGCTAGCTGGCGCTCCTTTTATCCTGCCTTTGGTCTGTTTTCCTCTGCGTCTGCAATACAATTTTCTTTTTTCACATATAGACGCACACATTTGCAAATGTAATTTTCGGGTTAGTTTAGGCTTTGCTTGTGATTGAAGGTAGTACTTACTTTTTAACCTAAATTTCTGACATGTGCTAAATACTTTTTAGTTAAATCTAGTCGTAGAAAGTTAGATAAAAGCGTTAAAACTAGAAATTACTTTTGTTGAACAACGCGAATTTGTTGCCATTCACAGTGAAACTCAAACACCAGCGCATGCCGCTAAAACTATCGATAAGAAATCATTCAAAAGGGGATTCATTCAACTTTTTATATTTCTGACAACTTTTTATTTAACTGCCTTAAAATATTATCATATTTTTTAGGTACATTTTTTTATCTGTACAAAATAATTATATTTTTTATTTACTTTTTTTATAATATCTTCCATTACTTAATTTTTAGCTTATCTTTCTTATCAATTTTTTTGTTTTGGCTAGAATACCCTCTATAAAATCATTAAGATGCGCAGTTGGCTTGGGACCTTCAGATCATCTTACATAATCTCTCCACCATGAATTTTGCCGGTAAGGTTGTCCTAATTACGGGAGCCAGTTCTGGAATTGGAGCCGCTACTGCCATAAAGTTTGCCAAGTATGGAGCATGCTTGGCGCTAAATGGACGAAACGTGGAGAACCTGAAAAAGGTTGCAGCCGAATGCTCCAAAGTCGCCGAATCCTCTCCAGCCCTTGTCGTGGGCGACATCGCCAAAGAGGCGGACACTAAGCGGATCTGGGAAGAGACTCTGCAAAAGTATGGAAAACTTGACGTGCTGGTGAACAATGCCGGAATCATTGAGACGGGCACCATTGAGAACACGAGCTTGGAACAGTACGATCGGGTGATGAACACCAACCTGCGGGCCATCTACCATCTCACCATGCTAGCCACCCCAGAGCTCATCAAATCCAAAGGCAATATAGTCAACGTGTCCAGCGTGAATGGAATTCGCTCCTTTCCCGGTGTCTTGGCCTACAACATCTCGAAAATGGGCGTGGATCAGTTCACCCGATGTGTGGCCCTAGAGCTGGCTCCCAAGGGTGTTCGGGTCAACTGCGTCAATCCTGGTGTGACTGTGACCAACCTACACTCACGAGGAGGCATGGATCCGGAGACCTACAAGAAGTTCCTGGAACACTCCAAATCCACCCACGCACTTGGCCGTCCAGGCGATGTCAAGGAGGTGGCAGCTGCCATAGCCTTCCTTGCCAGCGACGAGGCTAGCTTTAGCACTGGTGTCAGTCTACCTGTTGATGGAGGTCGTCATGCCATGTGTCCTCGTTAAGCACAATGGAACGAAACTTCCCTTCAGATTGAAATGCATTTAAAAGTCTTATTTTTGACTTTATATTCTGTTTTATTTTTTATGTAAATTATATTTAATATATCAATAAACGAATGTTTATAATTCAGTTATGGTCTTGTCAAAATATAAAAATATATTTTAAGTTTATGGTAAAAGAATGTAAATAAATTCAAACAAATCGAATGTCACATCAAACAAACTCTTTTCAAAATTCCCTGTCTTCCATTTCTGATGTAGTTTCTGTTTTCTGTAAATTTTCTACTCAAAATTTTGATATTCAATTCGATGGGCAGCAATGGCAAGATGGCTTTGGACTTCACCGGCAAGGTGGTTCTCATCACCGGCGCAGCCTCTGGGATTGGGTTAGCTACGGCGAAAATGTTTTGTCGGCTGGGCGCTTGCTTGACTCTTGTGGATCAAGATGAGAGTGGTCTTATGAGCATACTGAAAAAGTGTCGCAAACTAGGATGCGAGCCGTATGGTATTTGCGGGGATTTGCTTGTACCGGAGGAGGTTGAGTGCATCGCCAAGAAGACCCAAGAACGCTTTGGCACCAAACTGGATGTGCTGGTCAATGGAGCGGGTATCTTGCATGAGGGGACTTTGCAGAGCACAGAGCTAGAATGCTTCTCACATGTCATGGATACCAATGTCAAATCTGCGTTCTACCTGTCGAAGCTTTTACTGCCCCAGTTGCTCCGATCCAAGGGGTGCATTGTCAATGTTTCCGGTGTGTGTGGCCTTCGGACGTTCCCCGATCGATTATCGTACAATATGTCCAAGGCTGCCATGGATCAGTTTACGAGGTCCATGGCTTTGGATTTTGGTACGAAAGGTCTGCGGGTGAATTCTGTAAATCCTGGTTTCATTTGCACTAACCTTCACAAGGCCTCTGGGATGGATGATAAAACCTACGCAAATATCGTGAAAATCTCCGAAAAGTCTCATGCTCTGGGCAGGATAGGAAAACCCTCGGAGGTGGCTTCTGCCATTTGTTTCCTGGCCAGTCCGCTGGCCAGTTTTGTAACGGGGGTGACGTTGCCCGTCGACGGAGGCAAGCAAGTCATGTGTCCCTCATAAGTTCCTGACAGTTAATCCATTATTTAATTTTACATTCGCCATGTTGCACTTCGGATTAGAGTTCCATTGGCCTCGAACCAGCCTGCAAGTATTTTCGAAGATAATTTATAAATGCGAAACTTCCACAGGTTTGAAGACTATTCTCGAAAATATTCCAAATTATTAAATCCGATTCATTTGCAAAGGAAGTCTGTAGAACTGTGGTTTAATTTAGGAGTAAAGATACCTTTTTAATAAACTTATTAAAAAAAGGAACATCGAATTTTTTTAAAATTTTAAGCCTATAAAGAAACCCATTTTTTAAAAACATTCAAAATAATAAAAATATGTTCGAACAGCTTTAGAAAAACTATAGTTTTAAGAGTGAAAACTTCAGAACACGTTATATATTTAATTTTTATTAAAATAAAAACAAATACATAAAAAGTAAATTAATAGTTTTCGAAAACTTTACAAAAACATAAGAGTTGCCTTATTATCTGGGACACATGGCATGGCGACCTCCGTCCACAGGCAGGATGATACCGGAAGTAAAGCTGGCCTCTTCGCTGGCCAGGAAGGCTATGGCGGCTGCCACTTCCTTGACCTCTACGGGTCGCCCCAGAGCATGGGTTACCTTGGCATGGAACTCCAGGAACTTGGAGTAGGCTTCGTCGTTTAAGCCCCCACGTCGCTGCAGCTCGGTAATAATCACACCGGGATTCACAGAGTTTACCCGGACACCCTTGGGAGCCAGTTCCAGGGCAACGCACCGCGTGAACTGTTCCACGGCGGCTTTCGATACATTGTAGGCCAAGACACCAGCAAAAGATCGAATTCCATTCACGCTGGACACGTTGACGATGTTGCCTTTGGTCTTCACCAGTTCTGGGGTGACCAGCATCGTCAACTGGTAGATGGCTCGAACATTTGTGTTCATTAGACGATCGTACTGCTCCAGACTGGTATTTTCAATGGTGCCCAGCTCCAGGATTCCAGCATTGTTGACCAGCACATCGATCCGTCCGTACTTTTTCAGAGTTTCAGTCACAATGCCTGCGACATCCGACTCCTTGTTCATATCAGCGGCTACCTGGAGGGCAGGCGCTCCTCCTGCTGCGACAATCTGATCTGCCGTCTCCTTGAGCTTGTCCACATTTCGGCCCACAATCGTCAAAAGACCTCCAAGTTTGGCCAGAAGGACAGCCGTGCCCGCTCCGATACCAGAGCTGGCACCCGTCACAATAATAACTTTATCTTTGAAACTAGGCATACTGGCTGGATTCCGTGTGATGCGATCAAGAGTGGCTATTAGAGCTGGGATACTATCGATGGCACTGTCGATATATCGAATTTTTGCCTTTCTGAGCCACCATCGATAGTTTTTTGGCACTATCGATGGTGCTGGGCATTTTTCACATCACTGAAAAGCGCTAGCTTAACTTAAATTGAAAGGTGGTGGTAGCTCTAAGCATGGAGGAATTTGTGACTTGGAACTTGTGACTAATTCATGGTTATATTCAATTTATTCACATAACAAAAATAAAAACTAAAACTAAATTTTCTTTTACTTATTTTATTTTTTTTTTACCTATTTACTAAATTTACTTATCAACTTAGAATAGACAATGGGTAGTGACAAATTATTTGGCGTTTACAATATGGAAGTGTGCGGGAAAAATATAAAAAACGGTTAACATTTTTCTTAACCAACAAAATTAAAAATTGAAGTCTAACTTACTTATAATTTAAGGCTAGATCTTTAAAATGAAGGTACGTGGTGTTTTGACATCTTAAGTAGCAACCACGAGTAAGGCGTGGAAGTCTATCAGGAACTAACTCTATATTAACAGTATTATGAAGATCAGTCGTAGCGTGGTGCCAAGGTAGGTTGTATATCATTTTTAATATTTTATTTTGGAACACTTTGAGCTTATTTAAATGACATTTCGCTATATCTGCCCAGACGGGTGCACCAAGACGGGTGCTTGGAAAGGGTTTGCAGGCAATTTTAGCTACAGATATTGTGTTATTAACGTTGTTGATTAGGACGCTCTTGGTAGAAGACTAGAGATGCTACGATTCAGTCACCAAGGAATGTGCGAAAAAACCGTCAAAAGCGGGAGCGGTTCCATCATGGTTTGGGGTTGAATTCCTTTAAATGGAGTTGGTCTTTAAGCCTTAATCGATGGGATAATGCGAAAGGAGTAATATCTAGCCATTTTACAAGAAAATCTTC
Source organism: Drosophila pseudoananassae pseudoananassae (assembly GCA_018153035.1). NCBI lineage: Eukaryota > Metazoa > Arthropoda > Insecta > Diptera > Drosophilidae > Drosophila > Drosophila pseudoananassae. The sequence continues at coordinate 11,536,449 of JAECXR010000024.1, forward strand.
CGAGGGTTATTGGGAATATGGGTCTCTCTGCCGAAAAATGCATTTTCCAGCTAGGCAACGACCCGAAGCACACGTCCATAATGGTGAAACATTGGAATTCAAAACAGAAATTTCAATCTATGAAGTGGCCACCACAATCTACCGACATGACTCCTATAAAAACTTGCGGAGTCCTGTGAAATCAGAGCTGGCGAAATAGGCAGTTCCTCCAAGTGTAATAAAGGAGTTGTGGGAACGAACAAAGGACATATGGAATGCTATTCCATCGGAAATGGTACAACGGTATACCCAAAGTATGCCCAATCACATAGAAGAGCTGGAAAGTCCAAGGGGATGTGGACTCATATTTAAAAATCTTTAAAAAAATATATTTGTTAAAAAAATAACCAGAGTGCAAAACTGTAACATTTGACTTTTTTTACAGTTTGGCGTGTAGTTTTCTTTAACTGATATCAAATGGCTTCTATTTTTACTCAATAGTAGTAAATTATATAACCTACAAAACAAGACTCAGATCTTTAAAATGCGCGCATTAGAAAAAAATTTACAGACCTTTAAAGTTGAAACATTGAACTCGTGTTACAGTTTTGCTCGTCAGTGTATATAGCTTAAAAAACAAAAAACCTTTATATGGAAAAAAATTAAGTAAATATGACTATACTAGCTTTGAAAACATCGAAACTATCGAATGGCGCGACCATCGATAGTATCCCAGCTCTAGTGGCTATGATAATGGCAATGACATTGGAGACCCCACAAGTCAACAAGTGTTTGGGGGGTGCAAGTCGATTATTCTATCGATAAAGAGGTAAACCTTAAAAGCTAAATATTTCTAGCAGTTGCGAAATTCAAACTAGTTGGAGTCGTGCTTTTGGTGTTAATTAAAATTAATTTATCTTTTTGTTTGAGAGGTTAACAAGATGCAGATATGAGTATTATTAATAAATGCTGATGTTCAGTTATATTTTTTATCTATTACTTTTTAGATCCCACACCACATAAAAATATTAAAACTTTTTCTAAATATTTATTTTATATTCATTTCCTGTTTGATTCCGCTTGTTTTTAATTAAATAGAAATTAAATTCTTCATGTGCTCCAATGATTTTCCTTCCTCAAGGTCCCGAATTACCGTGGGCACATGGCATGGCGACCTCCGTCCACGGGCAAGCTCACGCCGGTACTAAAGCTGGCAGCATCGCTGGCTAAGAAAGCAATGGCTGCAGCCACTTCCTGTACATCTCCAGGGCGACCCAGAGCATGGGTTACCTTGGCATGCTCCAGGAACTTGGAGTAGGCTTCGTCGTTAAGGCCCCCACGTCGCTGCAGCTCGGTAATAATCACACCGGGATTCACAGAGTTTACCCGGACACCCTTGGGAGCCAGTTCCAAAGCAACGCACCGCGTGAACTGGTCCACGGCGGCTTTCGAGACATTGTAGGCCAAGACACCGGGAAAAGAGCGAATTCCATTCACACTGGACACGTTGACGATGTTGCCTTTGGTCTTCACCAGTTCTGGGGTGACCAGCATCGTCAACTGGTAGATGGCTCGAACATTTGTGTTCATTAGACGATCGTACTGCTCCAGACTGGTATTTTCAATGGTGCCCAGCTCCAGGATTCCAGCATTGTTGACCAGCACATCGATCCGTCCGTACTTTTTCAGAGTTTCAGTCACAATGCCTGCGACATCCGACTCCTTGTTCATATCAGCGGCTACCTGGAGGGCAGGCGCTCCTCCTGCTGCGACAATCTGATCTGCCGTCTCCTTCAGCTTGTCCACATTTCGGCCCACAATCGTCAAAAGACCTCCAAGTTTGGCCAGAAGGACAGCCGTCCCCGCTCCGATACCAGAACTGGCACCCGTCACAATAATAACTTTATCTTTGAAACTAGGCATACTGACTGGATTCCGTGTGATGCGATCAAGAGTGGCTATGATAATGGCAATGACATTGGAGACCCCACAAGTCAACAAGTGTTTGGGGGGTGCAAGTCGATTATTCTATCGATAAAGAGGTAAACCTTAAAAGCTAAATATTTCTAGCAGTTGCGAAATTCAAACTAGTTGGAGTCGTGCTTTTGGTGTTAATTAAAATTAATTTATCTTTTTGTTTGAGAGGTTATCAAGATGCTGATATGAGTATTATTAATAAATGCTGATGTTCAGTTATATTTTTAATCTATTACTTTTTAGATCCCACACCAAATAAAAATATTAAATCTTTTTCTAAATATTTATTTTATATTAATTTCCTGTTTGATTTCGCTTCTTTTTAATTAAATAGAAATTAAATTCTTCATGTGCTCCAATGATTTTCCTGCCTCAAGGTCCCGAATTATCGTGGGCACATGGCATGGCGACCTCCGTCCACGGGCAAGCTCACACCGGTACTAAAGCTGGCAGCATCGCTGGCCAGGAAAGCAATGGCTGCAGCCACTTCCTGAACATCTCCAGGGCGACCCAGAGCATGGGTTACCTTGCAGTGCTCCAAGAACTTGGCATACGTCTCCTCATCCATACCACCACGCTTGTGGATCTCGGTGACAATCACTCCCGGATTGACGGCATTAACGCGAACACCTTTGGAAGCCAGCTCCAAGGCCACGCAGGCTGTAAACTGATCCACCGCTGCCTTGGATACATTGTAGGCTAGGACTCCTGGAAAAGCTCTCAGTCCGCAGACGCTGGAGACGTTGACGATGTTTCCCTTGGTTTTGATCAACTCCGGAGTGGCCAGCATGGTTAGCTGGTACAAGGAGCGCACATTTGTGTTGATCAGACGGTCGAACTGCTCCAGGCTGGTGTTTTCAATAGAGCCAGTCTCCAGGATACCTGCATTGTTGATAAGCACATCGATGCGTGCGTACTTGGCTAAAGTGGCGGTCACTATCTGCTCTACCTCCTCTTCCTTGGTCATGTCAGCTTGAAGCTCTAGAGCTGGTGCTCCACCGACCGCCACAATCTTGGCAGCCGTCTCCTTGAGTTTCTCCACATTGCGTCCCACAATGACCAGAAGCCCACCCAGACTGGCCAAATGCACAGCTGCACCGGCGCCAATTCCAGAACTGGCTCCTGTCACAATAATCACTTTGTCCTTGAAAGTTGACATTTTATGATATGATTATGTTGCTAACGAGGGCCGGCGGAAAAAATGAATGGGAAATAGCCCTGCTCCAAAAACAGCTGATGGATAAAAAGCTATTCCAAATCAGCTGTTCTGGAAAAGCTTCAGAGCTCACCAGCATAGTTTTGACATGATCGTGTATATATAGTTTCAATTTGTATATTTAAGTCTTTGTATTTATCATTTTTTCAAGTAGGACTCATTTCTCGAAATTTTATATTTTGAAAAATTGCATGTTACGTTGCAGTTCGAATTATCCTAGAGGACCTACCCATAAAAAAAACATTTATAGACAACCCAAGATAATAAAAAAGTTTTTACAAAATTAGACCCTCTAAAGACGAATTTGTTTTTTAAACTAGATGTTGTTTTATTCTCTTTTAAAAAACTTCTACGCGTCAGCACGTATGAAATAATGCCCATGTTGTTGTCCTTAAACCTCGTAGCCGTAGGATTGGATGATCTTGTTGAAGGGCTCGGCGGCCTTGGAGATGTTCTCGCGCGCCTTGACCGTCAGCTTCTTCAGCTCGCGGTTGTGCTTCAGGGTGACACGCAGCTTGGCCTTGCGCTTGCGCTCCAGGCTCTTGATCACATCCTGGTAGTGCCATCCGACCTCGTGGGATAGACGACCGACCTGGCAGTACTTGCGGTCGGAACGCAGGGTCAGCACACGCATGGCGATGGGCACAACGACACGGCGACGCTTGTCATAGGGCGATGGGATACCATCGAAGACACGCAGACGGGCAAGAGCAGCCTGGCCGCGCTTGGTCTTGTGTGGGATCATTCCTGAAAAGGAAAAATACATTTTTCAAATTAGTTTGTGTGTAACAGATCCATGTCGGAAAGCATTAGTTTAAGACGTCAGTTTGGTGTTGGTTACACGGTTTCTCGTTCAAATAATGTAGGTAAGAATGTAGTAATCATCACGGAGATCGAACAAAGTTGTTTACTGGTTGAATAGCTTACCTAAAAGAGAAAAATAAAGTAATTAGTTAGGAATTTTAGCAATAATATGAATTCAATAGTTGTATCAGCAGATTTACTCAGTTTTGTTTTGTTTACATGGTTTCTCGTTCAAATAATGTAGGTAATAAGGTTTTGAAAACATCATAGATTCTGCTAGGGACTACTATTCTTTCTGAGTGGACACATTACCTCGAACAGCCTTGTAGAAGATCCTGGAGGGGGCACGGAAGTGGAAGGGGCCACGAGCCGGGTTGACGTTGCAACGCTTGCGCAGATAGGCCAAGAACTTAATCTTGTTTCTGTAGAAGTGACCGGAAAGGTTCAGCTCCTCGCAGCGCACCACAGCGACCTTGCCGCCCTGCAACAGGTACTTGGCGACCACGGAGGCCAGACGGCCCAACAAATGGCCGCGACCATCAATAACAACGGTCTGAAAAAAAATTCATTTATTAATACAGAATCCAGTTTGTGAGGTTAAGTTGGCGAGAAGCGCATAAACAAATGTATGCAGAACGTTTTTTCATCTAAATTCATATTTAACCCGAGTATACCTTACATTTCACTCTTAACAAGCATGCTTTGTAGGCGGCCCCTGGAAATTTTCACTAATGGCGCTGCTGTGGGCGCCTATGCACGTGTACCACAATCAACTAACACTCAAAACAATAGGTTTTTCTGCTTTTGTCGCAAATTTGGGAGCCCACACGCATAGACCACTTAGTTTATAACACTTTGCATACATTTATTCAAGGCGTCGCACACTATATCAGCCATTTTTCGGCACTTACCCTGTTCGTTAAACCAGTCATTTTTAAGGAACCCGACGAAAAGAAGGCGGAAGTGGCGTTGACAGTTGGCAGTTGAGCACGCAGGGTTGCTTGGGATTCTTTGGCACTAGTTCAAACATTTATCGATGTTGTGCATCACTATTCTTGGTTCGTTATTCAACACTACTCCAACCCGGTCCCAAAAGAACATAAATAACTGATTATTTAGAGCGCTTTAAAGTCCTTTTAACATCTTAAGTGAATAATATAAAAATTACCTATCATTTACCATCGGAATATTCAATTTTTCACCTTTTTATAACGCTTTATTCTCTAAAGACGGATAACATATACGAACCGGGTAAGCTGGCAATAATATCGGATAGGAACATTGAGGGATGCGGCGGTTTAAAGCTAAATGTGACGGAAAATGGCTAAGACCGCAACACTGAAAGACAATTGGAAAAAAACTACGGACTGCATCGACGTTGTTGCGGTGTTTACTGTCGGAAAAAGCGTAAACAAGTGCAGACCAAATGAAATTTTGTTAATAAAATTACCCTAACTTGTGTGAGGACTAAAAAGGACACGTTCGAGTGCTATCGACAATAAAAGTGCTTAAAGAGACTGAGCCAAAGTGTTGAAAATCAAACGTTCTTGAAAGTGAGTGATTTTCCATAAATAAACCGATTTAATAAACACCGGAAAGTTCAAAGCAATCAAGTTTTCCGCACGTGATTAATCTGCTGGAAAAGCCATCACATAAAAGGCAAGTTTCCAGTCTAGAATTAGATTGTGCTAGCGTGCTGGGTTCTCTTTTTAAATGAAGTGAGGTATTAAATTTTATAAGATAGTTCAAGTTTTTCCTCTCCTTTCCTTTTTCGCTAATTTTAAAATTGGGTCAATGTATGCGATGCCGACCGATTGGCTTGGTTTTTCAGCCATATACGTTGTTATATGTATGTTTGTTCATGTGTATGTTTATATATTTTTGGCTGCTGCCGCCGAACCAGTTGGTTGACCTTGTTTTTCGACTCTCCAAGTGCAATTGGGGCTTGACTTTTTGACAATATGTACATATGTATGTATGTGTGTAGCACTTTTCTCCGCTATAGAACGGGACTTGGTGGGATCTGCTGGTTGGGAATTATGATCGCAGCACATACAGGGCGGGGAAAAACACAATTCTAGCGTTGATTTCTGTGGATATTGTTCTTTTTATCGCAACCTAGCAACACAGAAGTCTCCCACACTCATCATTCCTTCTTGGGGACATTTCCGTTTTCCAGCAACAAAGGCCAGTCTCGGTTGACAGCTACGTGACTATGGATATGAAGTAGCGGGTTGGGGGCGGAGGAGTGGAGGACTTGGGGGTGGCTACCGGTTATTTTTTTATTGATTAATTCAACTGTTTTTAATTCCGTTCAGGGGTAAACAATAAACAGCTGTTTTCGGGCAAAAGAACGTTTAGTGTTGCAAAACGCCACGCCTACAGCCTGAAGATCCAAGGCACATTTTTTAGTTTACAAATAATTTAAAGTGTTTATTTAAATAATGTAAACACGAATGCGTTGAAAGTTCGTATGAATAAAGTGAGACCTATAATACAATCTTTGTATTAATCGCAAGACATATTTAAAGTCAGTAAATATTTAGCTTTGGCCCTCCTTGCTTTCATCGCCCTCCCTTGCAGATGCCCGACTTTTATGAGCTGCTAAATGTGGCAGCCAATGCCAGTTTTGAAGAGATCAAGTGCAACTACAAACAACTGATACTACAATGTCATCCCGACAAATTACAACAGCTAGATGACCCAAATCTGACTGCCGAGAGCACCCAGAACGGGGACTTTAATGCGATAAACGTTGCCTGGAATACGCTGAAAGATCCCATTAAGCGTAAACACTACGATGCCGAATTACTACAGTTGAAATTTCAGAGCCACAGTAATATTTATGCTCATGTTCAGCTCGGAGAAATGCAACGGATCCAAGTGGAAATCGAAGACGGTGGCGAAGTCGAAGCCGATGAATCTCCAACAGACAAAGGGCCGGCGACAATGTGGAGCTATGCGTACGATTGTCGATGCGGCGGTCAGTATCTGTACGAGGAGGGACCCGGACCCAAAGACGATGATGAGTCACCCGCCACCTCCACCTCTCCAGCACAAAGCAGCAGCAGCGAAGTGATTGTGGAGTGCAACGAGTGTTCTTTAGTGATTATTGTGAAACAGACAGGAATGGAAAAATAAAGACTGGCGACTTTTCTATCAGAAGTTGAAGTTTTTACATTGTTTGTGCCAATCTATACAAGCTATTTTTGTACAATTGTTTTAATTTTCGGTAGAACTATGTATGACAAAGAATAATTATAAACAGAGTTCATGTGAAATGAAATTGCTGTGGCATTTCATTTAAAACAATGCCTGTGATTTAAGCTTTTCAATTAAGAGACTCTTTTTTTAAATTTTTACAGACCGTTTATTGGTTTCTTGAACCCCCCGGCTGAACGGCTCTTTTCTTATGCAAAGCATGTTGTCATCGTCATCGTTGTCGTTGTCGTGCACTCGGCCAGCCCAGCCCCTTCTTTGTCGCCCGGTTGTGCCCAAAAATGATGTAACAAGTTGATGGTACATCATTTCGTTTGCTATCCCCCCCATTTCTCCACACCACTCCCTAGTGGGGTATTCATTTTGCATACATTTCATTTCCGCTGCGCGAATAGACATAACCACAGACTTGATGTCTTTGGCGCGTGTGAATTGTCGGAGTTTGCTAAATTACGAGCGGTTTGGTGTTTATTTGGGGGAGTTTTTTTGGGTCAAGTCTGTGTGCGGGGCCTAATGGATTGTCTAATCCATGCTTGTGACGAAAATACTTCATTTTGCGTGTTAATATTAATGGGTTTTAATAGTTAGATGAATTAGATGAAATATATAATATTTCATATCCTGTTAAGTCATCCATCCGGAGTACATATTTAATGAGCCAACAAAATTCACATTAAAATTATAATGCTGACTGTATAAAATATAGCTTACATAAAACTTCTGGTTAAAAATATTTAGAATATAATAAAGTGAGTTTTTTGTGGTATTCTTAGACTCTTTTGCAATATGTCTCAATAGTCTTTGGAATATTTTCTCCACAATGGAGTCTATCCGCCCGTCTAGTTCTTCAATACTTTCCAAATTCCATTTATGTATCTTTGAAATTGAAATTTCATATTTGAAAGAGCCTTTTGAGTCTATTGCCGTTAAGATTTCATTGGGACAATACAAAAAACGGCGGCGGTATTTTTAAGCGCCTTAAATGTAATTATAATTACTCGAGTTCGCCCATTTTTTGTGGCTTTTTTTTTTTTGTTTAAATTCAATAACCCCGCCCGTTGGCAGAAACCACGACGATGATGTCAGCAACTGCTGCTGCAAAAAACTCAGAAAGCAGAAAATGTTTATAAATGACTTTGAGAGAGTGAGTTTAAGCAAAAAATTAAACCCCGAGTGTACCCCGACATGCACATTGGAATCCATTTGCTTAGGATGATTGGAAAGTAATTTACGGTCGATACGGCAAATTACGCATAGCCAGGCAGGCTGTTTAAATATTTTATTTTTATCAATCTCCCCAGACCCCAGAGGGAGTCCCCCCTGACATCGTCGTTTCAGTGGCCGGATAAGTACGTCACTCGATTGATAATTAACGGTTGTCTAGCTTTCGTTTTCTAACCAAACACCGTCTCATACACATCATGGTTTGTATCTGATGGTTTGTTTATATGTTTGTATGTTTGTGGATAAATGCTATTTACATAAAACGGCAGACAGGCTTGATAAACACTTGATTTCCAGCCCCAGTTCAAGTTGAATAAGAAAACAAAAGCCAGAGGAAAATGTGCGTATCTACATACATACCTTTCTTGCAACATTTACACTGGAAAAGTTACTTAAATCTAAAAAGATTCCCAACTTTTTATGGAAATTATAGTTTTCTTGAAGCTTTTTTTAAGGTAATTCCCTCTGTTTATAATTTTCGCTGCCTTTCGAGTTCATATCTCTTGGGCATCTCTCACTTTAATAACCTTTTGACACAGAAAATTGAAACGCTTTAGCGCATTCAGTCGGTGGCTCATTTTTCCATTCCCTCCGTAACTCCGTCCGTCTGTCAATTGCTCCAACTTGGCCGACAGCTATTATGTTATGTTGTTGCTGTTGTGTGACACGCGTCGTAGCGCGATTTAAGATAACGTTAACGTTCGCTCTCAGAAAGTGCAGATATATGTATGTATATACATACATAAGCCGGCCGCTCCAGCTCCATCTCCAGCTCCAACTCTGCCCTGCCGCCTGGCACTTTCATTTTGTTTTCACTGCGCATTAAAGACGCTTGAGCAGCTTTAATTGCCCAACCAGAGGGAGACACACGACCAGAAGACTGCAGAAAGGAGACAGAAGACCGCGCAACACGCGTAGAAAGCTCAAGAAGATTCCCCTCCGGAGCTACAACGTCGGAAATTGCGCGGAAAATGTTTGTCATAGCCGGCATAATGATGGCAGTGATCTAATGAAATCCGACTTTAAAGTGGAGTTCCGTTAAGGAAGGGGATAAAAATAGTGGGGAATTCTAGGTCAACATATAGAGTCTTCTGGGACAACTATTTGGCTTGAACCAGACATACTAATAGTTTCAAAGCTTTACAAGAAATGTATCTGTAAAGAACCTTTCGAGTTTTTGCAATGTAATCTATCTTTCAGATGTTTGTTTTTAAAAATCAAGACCTTTTCTTCTGTTTTTTCTTCCAACCAACGATTAAATAACATAATTCTCTGATTTTACGGCATTTATTCGGAGGAGCTTGAAGATACAATGGGGCTTTAATTTCGAGAAAAGAGTTACCGATTCGCCAGAACTAGTTGTACCACGAAGATCGTGAGTGATAGCTTGGAAGACGGGTTCGGGCTCGGGTTCGGGTTGTTTCTTTTTTTCCGGGCTCTTTTTGTGTCTTTCTCTCAATCTTAATTACACAAAAGTGCCAATTAATTGTTGATTTTTGTAAGGCTTTTTTCTTTCGCAACTTGGCGGCTTCCCAGGCAACACCTCGGGCCATATTATTCTGCGGTTCTGTGTTTTCTTGCGAATCTGTGGATAGCTCGTTCGAGGTGCCCGCATCTGTAGCATTATTTGTATCTGTATCTGCGAATGTGTAGCCGAGTGAAAAGCAAGGTAACAAGTGGGGCAGCAAGTAGAGCAGACAAACAGCATGCAGATACTACCTCCTCCCACACAAGTTTGAGATACAAGCGAGTAGAATAAATAGCGCATCTCTGTACGTCACTGACTTTCTGGAACAGGCATTGTGGAATAGTGTTCCTTTGACTAGTATCCAGTTTTAGAAACCAACTAAGACCTTAGGTAATAATCTAATTTTCCATATTACCCTTTCAGCTATCTAAGGTGCGTACCCCACGCTCCACCACTTCGTCATCCTGGCCGGGAGTATTGATCGCCTCACAATTGATCGAAACAGCCAACCACAGCAGCTACAGGCACACCAGAAGACTGAAACACCGCTTCCGTCCAGCCGGCGCAGCAAGGTAGTCGAGGGGAAGATGGCCAGCAACGGGGAGATCTGGCTGCAGTGGTTCTCGTGTTGCTTCCAGCAGCAGCGCTCTCCCTCCCGCCGCCCACACCAACGCCTGCGCATCGACCGGTCCATGATCGGCAATCCCACGAACTTTGTCCACACGGGCCATATTGGATCGGCGGACGTGGAGCTGTCGGCGAACCGCCTCAACGCGATCTCAACCCAGATGCAGGGCAAGGGCGGCTACGAGGCAAACTCGATACATTCGCTTCATGTGAGTTGAGATTTTGTTTTTAAATTCATTCCTCTTAATCACCAAAGAGTCCAAAACATGTTGTTCTTTAAACTTTTATCAAAACTAGAATATTTCAAATTCCTAAAAGATAAATTTGGGACTTGAGTTCCCAGTTGAAGAATGTGTACTGTATGGACTCTTTGGGGTTTTTGATCTGTTGAGTCATGTGTTTTGTTTGGCTTCTTGTTTGGCGGCTTTCTTAACGTGCGAATCACGTCTTCGTGATTCGATTGCTGCAATCCAAGAACCTTTCGGACATTTAGCACCTACCTGGATAATAGATCTTGAGTGGCAGAGATCAGGGTTGGGATCAGGGCTAAACTACAAGAAGGCAATGTGAAAGTACAGTTCAGCCAGTGGCTTAAAGACTTTGACTTCAAGAAATATAATATTACACATATTCCAAACTTATAATAAATTATAACAAGGCACAGCTTAACCCAAATCCCAGAGCTTATTTCCCATCAAATGTCATAAAACACACCCATTTCGGGGCCAAATTCAATTAATATATCTCGCCTCCCCCGCAATACGGGACGGTGTGCATGCCAAACAATCGTTTACTTGGACCCCGATGCCTGATAACGTGCCCCGCCCTCGATGCTCCGATCCCTCCTGGTCTCCGCCCCTGTCGCCGATAGCCTTAGTAGTTAATTGAGACAACGGAGCTGGTGAGCGGTGTACTGGCCACGGTCTAGTACGTCGCTTAAACGGTTGACAAGCAATCCTCGACTCATGTTTCTTTTGTTTTTTTTTTTTGTTTTGCAGGCCTGCTGATGGAAGACTACCGCCGCCACCTCGCAATACCAGCTATAAAATGCATTTCGTGCAAAAAAAAAAAAAATGGAGTGAAGCAGCAGAAGCAGAGAAACACATTTTACAATTCTTTCTTTGTGGCGTGTTATCAGGCAGACATGGAAAACGAAAATGGAGGAAGGTGCTGACAGTGTCCGGACTCCAGACACCCCGGACCACGGACCACGGAGAGAACAAAGTCAGAAAGCAATTTTAATATATAGGTTCCAGAATGCGCACAGACTAACCGACAACGGATTTCATTCCCGCTAAGATCGACGGAACCCTCAACCGCCAACTGCCAAGAGTTGAGGTCTTTTTTTTGACCAAGGTGTTGTTTGCGAGTATTAGCTATATGAAAAATCGCAAAATAACAGTGCCAAGCGACTAAAATCAATCAATTTGTAAGCACAAAACAATAACGAAAGTATACAGAGTCAGTTCGAATGTAATGTATCATTTTTTTTGGATGTACTTAATGCCAAAAATCAGGATGGAACTATACGTATATTTGCCAGTTCTAGTTCCTACCCAATAACAAAAAATCGAATAACATTTCCAAAACTGCATTTTGGAGTGCATACAACAATAATATGTATGTATGTGCCCATGAAAACTGCCTTATAATCAGTTGCGCAACCAACAACAATTATAGTCTGATCCATGATATTTGGCTTAAGTGGTGCAACTACCGAATCGTTTTTTAAAATAGCTGATCTAGCATTTACACAACGTTATGGACTAAATACGGAAAGTGTCGCACAATCATATTTAACGCACAAATCACTATATTTAGTACATCTTCCCAACTCGAATAATTGTTAGCCTCGTAGAAGGACTAGATCCCGAGCAGACTGGATTATTTGGTTTTTAGGCAGGACGACAATGCAAGTATAAGCCCAAGCGTACCTTTGTAGTATCCCACATCAAAAATCGAAAGTATATATTTGTAAAATCAAATGCTGTTGTAGATAACAGAGGAAAGAGTTTAAAAGTGCGTTGGGTTTTAAGCATATAGACTAATTGTATAAACAAAATATTTAAGCAATAATTTATGGAAAATATATATATATTTAAAAGCAACAACCCGTGAATATTTCGTGTTTTGTTATGGCGATCATCAGCGGGCACTCTGGACTTTATCTTTCTCCGGCGCGGTTCAACGGGCAGCTAATTGCACATTTCGAGTGCTCTGTCGGCCGCTTAAATCGACCACGTTAGAGTGGGCCATTTGCGGTGGGATTTTATGGCCAATATTTATGGCATCTTTGGATATTGACCTTCTATACCTATTGAGTATTGGGCATGCCCGAGCCTCCAAAAAGGTAAAACGACGCCTGCCGGAAACGGCCATAAATGCCAAAGAGAGAGACTGTGACATATTTGCCTGTATTGCCGATTCTTGAGCGGAATATATGAAACGCTCGATTCCCCTCAAATCTGCATCAACATCGAGAAACAAATTATTTTTCAGATTTTTTGTCCCATTTTCTGGGGCACCCCCTTCAAAAATGAGGAAAGTCCATGAAAGGTCACTATGGCCCACTGCGAAGGCCATAACTTCCCCAAAAGGTGTCCGATTCTTGAGCGGAATATCTTAAAAGATTTGTAGATCAATTCTCCACAAATCTGCATCAAAATCTAGATACAAATTATTTTTCAGATTTTTTGTCCAATTTTCTGGGGAACCCCCTTCAAAAATGGGGAAAGTCCATGAAAGGTCACTATGGCCCACTGCGAAGGCCATAACTTCCCCAAACGGTGTCCGATTCTTGAGCGGAATATCTTAAAAGATTCGTAGATCGATTCTCCACAAATCTGCATCAAAATCTAGAAACAAATTATTTTTCAGATTTTTTGTCCCATTTTCTGGGGCACCCCCTTCAAAAATGAGGAAAGTCCATGAAAGGTCACTGTGGCCCACTGCGAAGGCCATAACTTCCCTAAAAGGTGTCCGATTCTTGAGCGGAATATCTTAAAAGATTTGTAGATCGATTCTCCACAAATCTGCATCAAAATCTAGAAACAAATTATTTTTCAGATTTTTTGTCCCATTTTCTGGGGCACCCCCTTCAAAAATGGGGAAAGTCCATGAAAGGTCACCATGGCCCACTGCGAAGGCCATAACTTCCACAAAAGGTGTCCGATTCTTGAGCGGAATATCTTAAAAGATTCGTAGATCGATTCTCCACAAATCTGCATCAAAATCTAGAAACAAATTATTTTTCAGATTTTTTGTCCCATTTTCTGGGGCACCCCCTTCAAAAATGGGGAAAGTCCATGAAAGGTCACTATGGCCCACTGCGAAGGCCATAACTTCCCCAAAAGGTGTCCGATTCTTGAGCGGAATATCTTAAAAGATTTGTAGATCGATTCTCCACAAATCTGCATCAAAATCTAGATACAAATTATTTTTCAGATTTTTTGTCCCATTTTCTGAGGCACCCCCTTCAAAAATGGGGAAAGTCCATGAAAGGTCAATATGGCCCACTGCGAAGGCCATAACTTCCCCAAAAGGTGTCCGATTCTTGAGCGGAATATCTTAAAAGATTCGTAGATCGATTCTCCACAAATCTGCATCAAAATCTAGATACAAATTATTTTTCAGATTTTTTGTCCCATTTTCTGGGGAACCCGCTTCAAAAATGGGGAAAGTCCATGAAAGATCACTATGGCCCACTGCGAAGGCCATAACTTCCCCAAAAGGTGTCCGATTCTTGAGCGGAATATCTTAAAAGATTTGTAGATCGATTCTCCACAAATCTGCATCAAAATCTAGAAACAAATTATTTTTCAGATTTTTTGTCCCATTTTCTGGGGCACCCCCTTCAAAAATGGGGAAAGTCCATGAAAGGTCACTATGGCCCACTGCGAAGGCCATAACTTCCCCAAAAGGTGTCCGATTCTTGAGTGGAATGTCTTAAAAGATTCGTAGATCGATTCTCCACAAATCTGCATCAAAATCTAGATACAAATTATTTTTCAGATTTTTTGTCCCATTTTCTGGGGAACCCGCTTCAAAAATGGGGAAAGTCCATGAAAGATCACTATGGCCCACTGCGAAGGCCATAACTTCCCCAAAAGGTGTCCGATTCTTGAGCGGAATATCTTAAAAGATTTGAAGATCGATTCTCTACAAATCTGCATCAAAATCTAGATACAAATTATTTTTCAGATTTTTTGTCCCATTTTCTGGGGCACCCCCTTCAAAAATGGAAAAAATCCATGAAAGGTCACTACGGCCCACTGCGAAGGCTATAACTTCCCCAAAAGGTGTCCGTTTCTTGAGCGGAATATCTTAAAAGATTTGTAGATCGATTCTCCACAAATCTGCATCAAAATCTAGATACAAATTATTTTTCAGATTTTTTGTCAATTTTTCTGGTTGACCTCTTTAAAAATGCATGGATGGACACTGCAGAGGGCTTCTGCGCACGCCATAACTCGGCCAATAGTTATCCGATTCTTGAGGGGCGAACCTTAAAAAAATTGTGGAGCGATTCCTGGAACAAATTTCAAAAGGCAAAGAACCATATACGCATTTTAAATCTTATTTTATTGGGCGATGTAATGAAAAAGTTAAAACAATACATGGAGCTTAATCGTCATTGTCACTTCCTGACCCGCTGCCCGAACCACTTCCACTGCCACTACCGCTTCCACTGCCACTGCCAGATTTGCTGCTGGTGCTTTTGCGGCTTCCTTCGCGATCACTGCCACTGGCAGCTCCTCCGCCGCTCTTTCCACTCTTGACACTTCCAACATCTGATTCGCTGTCGGAATCGCGAAGAGCTTTACTGGCCTTTGCCTTGTCCCTGACCTTCTTGCTTCGACGTCCTTCGAAGTCAGAGCCCTCGTCTTCATCCGACGAATAAATCGTGGATGCCTTAACCTCCGCTTGCGGTCCACCCGCGTTTTTCTTGTACCGGTTCTTAATGGCACTCAAGCTAATAGCATTCTCATCGTCGCTACCATCATCGTGCTGATATGAGGAGGTTCCGCCACCAATGAGCGGTTCTCCAGCTCCTGCCTTCTTCTTTTTAGGTGCAACCTTGTGCTGATTCCGCATAGCTTGACGAAGCTTGGCCTCTTCCTCTTTCAACTGGCTGTATCGATCCGTGGTCGGATCCTTGCCCACCTGCGTAAGGATCTTAATACCGCTGGTCTTGCTTGAACGATCCGCCAGCGACATGGTCATCTTCTTGTGGGTGAACGACTCTGTGGAGTGCGGACGGAATGTCAGCTTAGTCCGGAAAACTGACTGGCCCTGCAGACCAGTACCCTGGCGGATAAACAAATGGTTGTGGTCACCAAGCAATGGCTGTCTGTAAGCATCGAATATCTCGTTTCCCAGATGAAGAGACATGCTGCCATCCGACCATCGAACGAATCTTGCATTGGACTCGCGCACCATATCGCCCTTGTTGTTCATAAACTCTCGCCATCGAATCGTATTGCTCACTTTTAGCTTAATGCGCTGTCTACCCTCTTCGTCCATGGTTTCCTCTTCGTCGATTTCATCCTCATAGGTCTCGGGATCGAAGGGATGCGTGACCACAGACAAGAAATTCGGTAGTTTGATAAAGTGTTGCTCTTTACCAAGGTCGGCTGAAATTCGCGGTATCTCTACATCAATTCTGGTTTCAGGCAGAGGTTCGGGCTCGTCTTCCTTCGGTGGCGGCTCTCTCTGGACTTCAGCTCTGTCCCGGGAACGGGATCTGGACCTTGAGCGGGAGCGACTCATTGACCGACTACGCGATCGGGACCTGCTGAGGCTGCGACTCTTTGAACGCGCTGGGGACTTACTGGCCGCCGCTTGAGCTTCTTCCTCATCGTCACTGATATCATCAGCATCGCCAAAAATATCAGCAGCTGCGGGCGCCGCCTTCTTCTTCTGAAAAATGTTAGGCAATTATTAACAAATTTTGTTAAAAATTAATAGTCTCACCTCATCGGTATCACTCTCACTGTCCGAATCAATTAATCGCGACTTCTTCGCTTTGGTTGGAGACTCCTCCATGTCGCTATCACTTCCACTCTTCCGTTTTTCTTGGTCAGAGCCACCCGAGCGTTGCACTTTCTTTTTTGGAACACCTATATCACTACCGGAACCAGAACCACTTTGGCTGCGGCTGCGACTACGGTTCGATGTTGGCGACCCAGTCTTCGAGCGAGACCTCGAGGCACGGCTTCCACTTTTATGACTACCGCTCCTGTGGCTGCCGCTTCTGTGGCTCCCACTCCTGCGGCTCCCACTTCTGCTGCGACTCCTGCTCTTGCTCTTTGAGTTGGCACGTTCATCGTCAATCTGAAGGTTGGGTGAATTTGAACGGGATTCCTCTTTACCACTGCGACTGCGAGATCGGGAGCGAGACTTAGCGCTTTGAGCCGAACCGGATCTGTGGCTTTGGGGGGATCCAGATTTCTGGCTATGTTGAGATCCAGATCTCCGGCTATGGGGCGTTCCCGATCTACGACTTTGATGCGAGCCCGACCGTTTGCTGTGAGCAGATCCTGACCTTGCACTTCGTGGTGAACCAGACCCCGAGCGAGATCTTGACGACCGGGAACCAGATCGTGAGCGATCGCTTCCGCTACCAGACTTTTGGCTAGTAGGAGATCTAAGATAGGCAATATTAAATATTAAATTGTAAACTGATTGACATCCAGCTATAAACGGACCCGGGTGCACTTCCTCCTTGCGGTGTGGCGCTGCGGCTGCGGCTGCCACTGCGACTTGATCCGGATGAACCTGGGAAGCCAGCATAATTGAAATATTGCAGATCCATAGACAAAGGAAGTAACTCACCACTTTCGTCGTCTGATGTTGGATCACCCATTTTTTAAAGGGATATGGTAAAATTGCAAATAGAAAAACCGGGTAATAAAATTGAGTTTGGGTGGTACAAGTACGTTCAGACAAGTCGATTAATATCAAGAGACGGAGAGCGGAGATTACCGATATCGTTTCAAGCGCTGTCAGCAATCGATGTATTGTAAACAACAATTTTAATCTGCAAGATACCCATTCAATACATATATGATAGGGAAAAAAACTTAAAATTATCAATAAATGTATAGGAAAAAAGCCTAGAATAATTTAGAAACCAAAGGAATGACCAAAGTTCAGTTGTTGGACTATCGATAACATTACTGCATCGATAAGCGATTTTTACATCCCTAGGTCTTGTGTGTTTGTATTCGTGACAGCCTCAAAGTTTTTTGCGGAACATTTTTTGTGTACAATTTAAAGCCATTTCGGGCGCTAAATAATTGTCTATTGCCTTGCGATAGAGCAACGCAAACGGCCGGCTTTACCATACCCGAATGCATTTGCGAGTGGGAAGCGTAACAGACGCGTTAATCGGTCAGCGAATTTTGCCCAATTCGCTAGTTCGGGTGAAATTTCAATGAACTGAGAAAACAAAGACAGAGACACACATAGACACGCACACACAGACAAACATAGTGCTTGTGCAGCAGTGGAGAAATAAGAAGAAGCAGACAACAGCGCAATAGCGAGCAATTATTTACTTACAAATAAAATACAAAAGGAAAACCCAACGGAAAAACAATATTCATTGGCGCTTTGGACAGTGTTCGACATTTGCATAAGTGTGGCATTGATAGTGGAAGTGAAAAACGCGGCGCAGAAAACTTTTCGCCTCCGCCAGGCATCAACATCCTTCGGAACTCCCTCTCTCATTAGTTCGCCGTCTCACTCACGTTCTCCCAAAGAGCACGCTGCATACAGACGAGGCATATACTTATATATATACCTATATCATTTATTTAGGAACGATACGGCGCGGAAAAGTACTAACCTCCGTTCCCGCTACCGTTCCCGTAAACGTTCCCGCTCCCCACTTTCCAGTGACTGAGTGCGAGCGAACGCGCAAATTGGAATAGCAGGACTCCATTGCCGCTACTCCTCCGCCTTGGAATGTTAAATGCGGTGAGAAAGATCCGATCAGTGTATGTTGTTGTTGCTGGAAATCGATTGGAAGCGAGTGGAAAAGGAAGAGCGTCAACCGTGGAAGTGGCAGTGCAAGAAGCGGCAGTATCATCTAACATTAATTTAGGTAAATAAATAGTGTAAGCAAGCTTTTTTATGTGCCCAAGGTTGCATTGTTATAAAGTTTCCGTTCGCCAGTTGTGAGCTCTATGTGTTTTTGTTGTAAATGGCTAGCCAGTGTTGGGAAGCGTCCATCGGGTCAGCTGATAAAGTTACATGCGCAGGCCAGGTAAACCAGCAGCAACCATAAGATTGGCCGTCCAAGTCCTAGTTTAAATTAAAGCTATTCCGTATATGGTAACTTGTTTTCAGAGGACATAATGTTTGAGGTAATTGTGGTTTTGAAAGAGGGGATATTGGAAATGCCCCCAATATCCTTTCCACGGTTCCAGAAAAATACAGAAAACTGTTATTCTGTGGAGCCATCGGAGTTTCCATCAGTTTGTACAAGAAATGCTAAATTAGGATATGTCGCGATGTCTTAAGTTCCTAAATAAGCCAATCCGATGTATAAGATTATAGCGCAAACTCCTTACCAAGTATTTTGTCTTACCAAGCAATACTTACTGTACTCCATTTTTGCACCTTGTCCTCTGAGCACACCTACCTGCATAATTGATCGTGAGGCAAGTGCAGCCGCATCTCGTGTCCTTTAACAGTTGCCCTCTCTCTGTTCGCCCCTCTACCATCCTCATATCCTGCTGCCAGTCATTCTGGTTTCGCACCCACACCATCTTATCCGCAATATAATTTATGTATGTATGTATATATGTATGTGTATGAGTAGCCCATACCAAAGAGGAACGAAAATAATTGCCGAAGCCTTTCTGTCTCTGCCTCTGCTTTTGCTTGGTCTGGTCGGACGACCGTCTCCACCTCCACCTGCTCCTTCACCTCCACATCCCCATCCCCACCTTCGTTTTCAGCATTGTTTGCTGCCCGAATTCGCCAATCGACAGCTGATGCGGCGGCGACGGTGGCGGCGGCCATTGCATGGAATCGAACAGTACTGCGGAGAGAGTACGATTTTTATTCTTTATCTGATGGCATTTGATTAAATTGCATTAAGAATTTATTTCAGTTGCATTTAGGTCACTTACCAAGTTCTCAAGGCTGGCCGAAGAATAAACCCGCTGTTCCGCTGAAAACGAAATATTTCAAAAATATTTGTCAATAAGAGCTGGGCTCCTTAGACCTGAACTTGATTGTTTAACAATGCCTATTGGAAGCTATTTATGCTTATTGCGACTTATTCAAGGAACTAACTGATTACATACTCCAATTACTAGTGCTTTGCTGTTGAAAAAAACAAGGCCCTTTGGGTTTATTTGTTTATTTGTCTAACACGCATATGGCGCTGTGGTGTGCGACAATTATCTGGGGGGAGTTGATTCGTTATCTCGATCGGTCGACTCACATTGGACAAAAACTATGGTTTGCCGGTAAACATGTTGCCTGATTCAGATTTGTGGCGCAAATCCTCTCGAAAGTGTTACTTGCTTTAATTAATTAGGCTTTTAAAACCTTATTCTTTTGCAGATTATGGCGAATTTAAATTTTCAACAACCCCCGAGAAGTATAACGAACGCAGCGTTAGCTGGAAGGACGACAGGAGGATTCGGTGGTAGCTCCCTGGCTGGCCATGTAACGCCCACGTCGGGCATGTTCCAAACCGGTAAGCATATTCATTTCCGGTAATTTCCCCAGAGCTTCCTATTTATAATCGAGTGTCCTAGACTTTGCCAACTCGTATCCAGGAGCAGCGAATTACGGACAGGCGCCGCAGCAGCAGCAACAACAGCAGCAACCGCCGCAGCTATCGCCCAACCGGAATGCGCAACTCTCCGTCGGAGGACCCGCCATCTCGAGCGGCAACCGCAACGCCAACATCTTCGGTCAGCGGCAGTTTTTGGAGCGGCGTGCCATGCAGGGATTGGGCACTGGCCCCATGGTGAGAAGCATTCAAAGCCCCATAGAGTCCAACTTCTTCAAGCTATCTGCGAATTCTGATCAAGAAGATTCCACAAATGTGTGTTTAGAATCTTAAATTTCTGTAATACTTAACTACCTACATACAACTTGTCAATTTTCAACAAACACTTCCTTTCCTAGTACATACATAAATATATATATTTCAATATTACTTTTTTTAATTGATACGCAGAAACATTGGACAAGTTGCGATTGCACTTACCCTGCTTGTTGACACAGTAGATCCTCTAAATATCAATTTCTTTCCACAGTCGAACATGGGAAACTTCATGCAGACGGGTCGCGGCGGCTACGGAACGGGCGGCGGCGGTGGTGGTCCTTTGAATAACTTCCACGTGTTCGGCGGCGGTGGCGGAGGCGATGCCTCCACGCCGGCTCTGCTTGATCCCACGGAATTCCCCTCGCTAACGAACGCGCGCGGCCAGAACGACCAGACACTGCCCCAATCGAATCCGCTCCAGCCGCCGGGCAGCAAACCCTATGGTAATTTCTTTACCTCTTGTGAGTTCAAATCAAAAATCCACTTCTTTATTTATTTCTGTTTACGATTACGATATTGCCTAAGGAGTTGTGTGGTGTCTTGTGACTAATCTGTTCGTATGGGCCCACATAGTTATGCTACATAGTCTTTGTCATTAATCTTGGCTAGCGGTGATGGTAGATTAAAGTGAGATCTCGAATAGAAATCCCAAAATGTATTGGAAATATTAAATCTTTCGAGTACTTACTGCCTAATAGATTTATGCGTTTCCTCCACAACGATGTATTCCATTCCTTTCCCCTTCTCATGACTGTGGTGGTCTTCTTCCTATTTTAGTTGGCATGGTGAAACAGCCGACGTCAGAACAATCGGAGTTCACGATGTCCAACGAGGACTTCCCTGCGTTACCGGGCACCCAGAACTCGGACGGCACAACGAACGCGGTGGGGAGTAGTGGCTCAGCGGGAAGCGCCGGCAGTGGAGCAGTCGGATCCAGCGGTTCAGGAAACAACACAGAAAACCACCTGGACGGCACGGAAAAAGCGATGAATTCAATTGTGGTCAGCGGATCGGCGAGCGGTAGTGGTAGCGGCACCAGTGTCGGCGTTGTAGGCGGCAATGGTCTGGGCGCCGTTGGCAGTGGCCTTGGCGGCCTTGTGGTCGTAGGCAGTGGCAGTGGAGCGGGAAGCGGTTCAAGTGGCGGCAGCGCAGCCAGTGGTGTCGCCAGTGGATCGCATGTGGGATCCAGCGTTGCCATCAACAGTGTTCCCAACAGCAACGCGATGATGGGCGTGGGCGGCGGCCTCGGCAGCGGAAGTGGGGGATCCTCCGGCGGCGGTGCGGTCGAGCATCTGAACGATAATTCCAGCAACGATAAACTTGTGAAGAGCGGCGTGCAAACTTCGCCAGATGGTAAGTCTACCGATAAGGTTTTTTTTGTATGTAAATGACGCATTAAAAAGCCCAAATTCCCCAGGGATTTCCGGTTAAAATAACTAACAATAGAATAAAATAGTTAAGATTGTTTAAGATGATTATGTTTAGCTTAATAACGTGATCGATTTCTTGTAAATTCTACAGGCAAGGTCACAAACATCCCAGCGACCATGGTGAACAACCAGTTCGGCATGGTGGGCCTGCTGACGTTCATCCGGGCTGCCGAAACGGATCCCAACCTGGTGACACTCTCTCTGGGCACGGATCTCACGGGACTGGGCCTTAATCTGAACTCGCAAGAGAGCTTGCATACAACATTCGCTGGACCGTTCGTGGAACAGCCCTGCAGGTAAGGACTCTTAACCTTAGGAAAATATGTTAAGATAAGTTATTTGTCCAAAATTTGTTATAGTTGCTTTCTTAGATAATTAGCTCATTTATTATATATTTGTGAATAAATAGGAGTGCATAGATAAGACAATTATCGCTTTTTAATACGTAAATATTGTATCAGTGATAACAAATTATCACCCCTTAATTATACTTAATTAAATTTTCACAGTTAAGATATAGACTTTTAGAAATTTATAATATTTATAAAGCTATACCCTACTTATATGATAATTTTCTTGTTTGTTTTTTTAGAGCACAAGACGTTGAGTTTAACGTGCCACCCGAATATCTGATTAACTTTGCGATAAGAGACAAACTTACTGCGCCGGTACTGAAAAAACTGCAAGAGGATCTTCTCTTCTTCCTCTTCTATACAAACATCGGCGATATAATGCAGTTAATGGCAGCTGCTGAATTGTAAGTTCTTTGGAAAATGTATTATATTCAAACTTACTAAGAATTCGTCTTCTGCAGGCATAGTCGCGAATGGCGGTATCATGTGGAAGAGAAAATATGGATAACTCGAATTCCTGGCATTAATCAATATGAAAAAAATGGTACAAAAGAGCGCGGCACTTTCTACTACTTTGATGCGCAAAGTTGGAAACGTTTGTCCAAGGTTTTCCAAATAGATGCCGAGAAATTAGATAAATGTCCCAATTTAAGTGCGTATGTGAATGGACAGTCTGTATAAAATTAATAAAAATGAAAAAAATTGAAAAAGAATATGCACAACTTTTTTCTTTTTTTGACACTTGGGTTGAAAGTCTTTTTAAGTAAGGATGTATTTATTAATGGGATTTTCCCCACCGGCTTTTGTAAGGATACATTTTAGTATTGCCTACTTTAAAACAACACTTAAAAATGCTTAAGTGCTGGTCACTCTTAGTCCTTAACTCATTATATTTAAAAATAACAGTTTTTTGAATA
Organism: Drosophila pseudoananassae pseudoananassae; assembly: GCA_018153035.1. NCBI lineage: Eukaryota > Metazoa > Arthropoda > Insecta > Diptera > Drosophilidae > Drosophila > Drosophila pseudoananassae. Next base: position 11,559,735 of record JAECXR010000024.1, read on the forward strand.
TTTTCTTGTATTTTTCAATCAGGGATCAAGAAAATATTTGGGTCATTCAAAATATCAGTAAAAATAAACACCTAACATTGCATTAACAGAAAACATTCCTTGCGTCTAACAGCACGGTCGTCTCTGTTAACAGCTGACGCGTTAGGACATTTAGAAATAGATGCACGAAGAAGAAGAAGCTTCAAAAATAGCGCCTGTTCCTCGGAGACGGATTTGAATTGATTAATCAAAATAAACGAATTTCTTGCGTTGCATTCCATCAGAGATGAATACGCCGGGAATGAGCCTTTTCCAGGGGGCGGATACCCTGAATGTGAACTCTACGTTGGATCGCCAGGAAGAGGAAGAGGCATTGCAGGATCAGAAAAGACGCGAGGAAGAGGTAAGTGATTTTGGAAATATGGGGGGAAATAAGTAGCAGGAAATCTTGGCGTAGCATGTCACCAGTTCCGTTTCTCACACAGTTGGGAAATCTGCTTGAAAATGCCTTCGATGATCTGGACGATGAGGAGAACACAATCGACTCTACTACGAATTTCCAGTCTGAATCGACTCCATCGGAACCCTATCTTCCCACACACCCGCCACATCCGTATCCGTTGCAGGAAAATCATCAGCATGCTGGGGAAATTAATCGCCTAAAAATGATTTTGCAATCTAAGACTAACGAATTGGAAAACGTTAATCAAATAGCCACCGCCGCTCACAAGCAGCTGGACGAATGTCAAAAGAGGCTTACTATAACACAGGCAGAGCTAGAAAGGGCGTTGCGGGAGAAGCAGAATACTCACGAATTACTGGTAGAGACGAAGGAGCGGTGCTCCAATCAGGACAATGGACTGGAGAAGCTGCGGGCGGAGAAGAAACTGCTCGAGGAGGAAAACACGCGCCTAGTGGGTCAGCTAGAGGTGACCAGGACACTTCTTTCCGACATTCAATGCAAATATGACATGGTCCAAAAAGAGTTCCATAAAAAGGAGGAAAGAAGCACCGAACTACGGGTCAAACATCTCGAAGAGAATCACCGGGCGCAGTGCGACCTGCTTCAAAACCAACTTACTCAAATGGCCAGTCAGTTGGACCGCAAGAAGAGCGAGCTGGAGCAGATGCAGTCTCGGTACAATGCTCTTCAGTCAGGGCATGAAACAATGCTTTTGGATAAAGCTGCCAAGATAAATGAGTTGAATCAAGCCTTAGATGTTGCCCAGGTGCGATGCAGACACTCAGAGGACCTGGAAGCCGACAACCAACGCCAAAAGCAGTGTATCTCTGATCTGAATGCGCGCATTGCGAGCCTGGAGCAAACCATCAACTTGCTAAATGACCGGGTGAGCGAAACTACAGCTGAGCTGGACCTTATGGATAGTTTGTTGCAACAACATCAGACAGACGAGTCTCCCAAAGCTCGGCTCAGTCAAGTGGGTGCCTCCCGGCTTGTGGGCAGCACGCCCTTAAATCCCCTAGACAGGGTCAGTCACATCAAACAGGAACTGTATCGGGCACTGGCGAATCTTAAGGGCAAAAGAGAGGAAGTACGGCGGCTGGAGAAACAGCTGGAAGAGCGTAATCAGGAAATTCGGCACTTACACGAACAGGAGAATCGATCCTTAGTGCAACTGGCAACCCTCAAGGAAGACAAAACCCGACTAGAGAATCGCCTTAAATCTATGCAGGAGGAAATGCAGGAGTTGAAATGCCATCCACAGCTGGAAAATCAACTTTCTCTTTTGACGGAAGAACGGGATTCGCTAAAGGATCTTAATCGGAAAATTGAGGATCAACTTTTCAGCGTCGAGAAGCAATTGGCAGATCTCAAAGAGCAACATGAAAGCCTTGTCGAGAAACACGACGAACTTACGCAGGATAATCGAAAGCTTAGAATTAGCACCACTGCGGATGACTTGCGCCTTGAATTGGAAAGGCACAAGATCCTTCTGAAGGATGCTCAAAGCGAGGTAGAACGCCTCAAGAAGCTCTATGCTGACATTGCCACGGACAAGGAGTCGTTGGAATACGACCTTAAGAAACTCAGGCAGTCCGACACGCTAATGGAGCTGCAGGAACAAACCCAGCAGTTGGCAGCTGCCCAGCGAAATCTTAAGCTAGTGGAAATGAAATCTGAAGAGCTGAGCAAGATCTTGGAGGCGGAGAAGCTCAACCATGAACGGGAGCTGCAGGCTTTGCGCCAGAAACACGAGCGCCAGAAGCGAGAGGAGGCAGCTTCTAAGGAGAGCTCCGAAAGTTGCAGCAAGTGCATTGAGTACATGGCTGAAATAGCTAAGGTGAGATAAATATACGGAATATATAGTTCATTCAAAGCACACTATTTGAATTCAGTTATCAAATGTTGTACCAATAACACTATTTCAGGATTTTTCAAAATTTATCTCATTTTTGAAACTTTATTTCAGGCGGAAATCCGGATATTAAAGCTTGAAAACGTTAATAGCTCGCAGATCAAGGAAATAAAAAACCTGGAGCTCGAACTCGAGGAGTCTAAGAGGATGCAAGCTGTTATGGCTGAGAAGATAGAGCTCTCAGTAAAGCAGGAGGAGTTGATCACTGAGCTCAAGGAGAAGGCCAAGCAGTTCCAGGCTTTTGTTAGTCAGCAGGCGGAACTGGAACTCCAAAAACTTCAGAAGAAAGCTTCTCCTAGCCCCAAGGAAGATTCTCCGCTGGGTTCGTCGCCGAAAGACTTGTCCCAGGAGCGGATCAAGCGTATAGAACAGCGGGTACGGGACGAGATGGCCAAACTCTTTGCCGCCGAGCTTAAAAAGTTCACGTCACGGCTACAGCAGACAGAGGAGAAGAATCAGTGCCTGCAGAGGGAATATCAGTCAGTTTATTCAGAGTTGCAGCAGCGTCAAACGGAAGTCGATCTTCTGAAGCAGACAATCCTGGCAGAGCGCGAGAAGATTGAGGAGATGCTGGCCGCCAAAGAAGAGAAGGAAAAGGCCATGCTTCAAATGTGCCGTCAGGAGCTGCAGGCCAAAAATCATCGCATTGAGGAACTAACGCGAGAGTCCGATGAACATCAGGCGAGCATAGAATCGGAACGGAAGTCAATGAAAGTGGTTATGGCGCACTGGGAGAAGCAGCAGGAGTCCATTGAGCAGGTTGAGAAGAAGTGGCGGGAGCAGTTAGAAACCATGAGGGCTGCCCACGAAGAGGCTATCCGAGCCGCTCAGCATCGTTACCAAAGTGCCAAGCGGACCGCCCAAAACTATAAGCTGTACGCCGAGGACAAAGAGGCGCACATGAAGCGCGAGTACGATCGCATCAAGCGGGAGTACGAAGCCTCGTTGTCCAAAATTGAAAGACAGGTAAACCAGCGCATCGTTCACAAAAGTCGCGATCGCCAACGTGACAAAGAGAACCAGCCCATCAATGGCAATACCGCCGTAACGACTACAAGCAATGGAAGTGGGAACACCAACAGTAAAGGAAGTTAGTATTAGTTGCCTCTTTTGTACATCTCGTTGTTGCAAATTGTTCATAAATACACTCCACAATACATTCCCCTGAGGTGATGACTTATTTTCACTCGATAAGGTAAACTAGCAAAAGTATTTTATTTAGTGAATGGTATTTTGATTGATTTCATTTTATTTAAGTTTTTATTATATTTGATAAATCATTTTGAATAATTTTGGTTAAATAAAAACATTAATTCTCTGATTTGTGATGGCTTTGGTTTAATTGCTGCCAGCATTTTCCAAAAATCGTAAGGAACTTGTCGATTTCCTCTCGCTTCACACCCAAGGACGCAGCCACCGTCAGATAAGGCACTTCAAGGCTATCATGATGGGAACCGAAACCTAAAAAAAAATGGTTTTAAAAAAGCTACAATCTTTATGCTAATTCTTTATTTTACCCACCAATAAATTCATAACCATCTATGACTTTTTTTTGCCCAGGAACCACAACCCTTGCTCCAGAAACCCCACGCAGTTGAAGCATGGAACCAAGTTGGGTAATATCCCTGCTGCCGTTGGAATCTTTTAACAAGTTCTTTAAAGTGATGGCTAGGGAAATAGAATTGCCGGTGGTGTCGATCACAGTTTCTCCTTGGCTCTCGGCAAATCTTCCCAGACGACCTTTGAGGTAGACAAAGTTATCTTCGCGCTGTTTGATAAGCGATTGGTAACCTTTCCGACCCAGTGAAAGCAGTGTCATAAACACGTCCAGGGACTGAGAACCGCTGGCTCTACCAGCGTAGCTACTAGCTACATCATTTAGAAGTTTATCATCAAAACTGGCGACAATGGCGCCGCCGACAGGCACAAGGAGGTTTTTGTCACTGCTCTGGACGAAATAGTCAATGCGACCTAATCGATTGGCCCTCTCCAATTGTCGGAGGATATCCGTTGATTGTAATCCATATGCATTATTAACCAGGTGGGGAATGTCTGATTGCCTTGACAACTTTCCGACTTCCACAATGTCATCGCTATTGCGGGGCGCAAAGCAACTTGTAGTCGTGTAAAGGCAAATAATATTATCAGCACCCAAGTCTTGAATTCTTTCGCGAATCAAATTTATATCTGTGCAAAGGGCTTGATTCTGCACCTGGCAAGGAATGGTTACTGCTACTAGCCCAGCTGCAGTTATTGCTTTGAAGCAAGACTTCTGATCTATGCGCGACCACAGGACGTACTTAGCTTTGGGTCTTTTTTTGCGCAAACTCTGCAGGCAGAGAGTTATTGTCATGCCTGTGCACATCGGAACTAGGAAGCATCCTGAGCAACTGGGCAGACCGATGGAGCGCACAAGGTCCAGAATAAGTGCGTTTGTGAGGCGAGCCAGCAGAGTAGATCCAGCCGCTTTTGGTTGAGCCTCCAGCAGGTCTCCTGACCGTCCAATACCATGACCAAAGTTATAGTGTCTTCGGGCCACAAGTCCTAAAAGATTTTACATTTTATATCCAAAGTTGGTGATCCTTTGGGATACTCACTGCAAGCAATGCGTGCCTCTCGCTCACCCAATCCTAGTTTGTGCGGAAAGTTGTTACTATCCAGAGATGACAGTTGGTGCACTAGTTCCTCTATGTCCTCATCCGACCATCCATTCTCCGGTAGCGCTCTCTACGTTGAAAATAAGCCCATATTGGGATCCTTTTACGGTTTTGAAATGTTTACCTTTTCAAGAAGCTCTTTAAATTGGCGCTGCTTGCAGCGTAATGCTGCAATTCCCAACTGCAGGTAGTTGCATGGGACAAGTTTTTCAGGAATGTTTACGTCATTAAAGTTCATTTTGCGTAAAGATTATAATGTAAACGGAAAAATAATCAAATAATAAACAATAAACCAATAGATCATTAGTGTGACCATTAATGGGCGCTAAAATAAAACTAGCTAAAATAGAACTACCAGGTTATTTTGAATTTATAGATAAAAACTTAATTGTTAATAAATTTCTATATTTTAAATATATTCTCATTTCAAAATAAACAGAATGAATAATTTCACATAAATACAGCTCACTTTAATACCAAAAGTGTACAGTATTTTTTACTCTGTCTGGCAACGCTAAATTTAAGCGAATGCCGCCGCGTAATGTCCAGCGTCTGTACCTGGCGTCATGTTTTGGTAAATACAAATAACTATACTCGTTTCGGGATCAATTTTGTGGTGCTACGTGCTATTATGTAAATTTATAAATATGTACGTATGGGTAAAAAAAATATAAAATATGTCATATGAGTTAGTGATTTTTTTATTCTGAATTATACCATAGGTCGGCAACACAGGCAAATGAACGTACATTGGAGCTGGAAGACTTCCTTAGCCAAAAAGACATTGATACCGATCGCTTGGCGGCCTTTTTGCAGCGTAAAGCTACTGAGAAGCCTCAAAGCAACCGTCTTTTTGGGAACTTTACCTTTGATGTAGACTTTGAAGTCCCTCTGATCAGGAATCCATCAAAAGATTCCGCGGCGGACCCTAGCCCACCAGAAACCGTTTCCAATGAGAATGAACCACCCTCACCCCAAGATAACAATGCCTTGCCATCGCCCACTTCGGGAAAAGCTAAAACTCCAAATCACTCAGCGCCTGTTCAAAAGGTTCCTACTCCTCCACCTACTTCGCCTCCTCCCATTATTTCACCAACTCATCGACGTTCTATAAGGCGCAGTGGAAATGTCCCTGGTTCGGACAAGTTACGCCGCCATGCCATCCGTCGGCGATCACAGAGTTGTGGGCGCCAACTACTAAGGGAGTTTGAGGAGTCGTGCAAAAGTCCGACTTCGTTTGTAAGTACTTGGTTTATTGATTACTGATGGATTATTACTAATGTATGGCTTTCTCAATAATTTTGTAGTTTCCTGGCACATGCAGCACTCCTCACTCGAGTCAATTATTGCCATCACAGCCGACAAGCCAGCCAAACGAGGAAAACGCAGCTCCTCCGCCAGCTGAAAACGGGGTTACTTTTAATAAAAATTTACCGGCACAACCCGAAACGGTTGATGCCCAGCCAGAGGCCGAAAAAAGTCGAAGGAGTTTGCGTGTGCGCACTGATCTTGCCGCTGAAATTGCTGAACTCTGTGAGGGGCGTCTGAATTCTTTCAAAGAAACTATATTGCAGCTAGACAGCATTGGAAGACCACCTAGTCGGCCAGCAACACCAACATCGCCGTCTGTGACGTCCAGACAACGTACCTATACCATCGAAAAAGGACCAGTTCCTGGACAGCTGCTTCTGTCTCCTTCTCATAGCAGTGAAGTGCAAGTGAAGCAAGTATCCGTAAATGTAAAGCGTATTGACTCTCAAACTTGCGTTGCTCGTACGCCATCGCGATCCAGCTTCCACCCTGGTGTGGAATCGGAGCCTCAATCTGAGATTGTTGGGAGTCAATCCAGTGTTCCTGATACTCCGCCGCGATCTAGCTTCAACGCTGGTGTGCAGTCGCAACCAGAACCTGAGTTTGTGGTACCTGAAACCCAACCAAACAATACCATTCCACAAATTAGAGAAGATTTGGCCTCTGTTATGACCGAAGACGAAAGTGACGACGATCAAAGCACGAAGGCTTTGAATCTAGCACCAAAAGGCGGCAATTCAACCAGGAGAACCCATCTGAAGGAAAAGAATGCAATGCTGGCTAAAACAAAAGAAAACTCTGTTCAACTACTTGACCTCCATCGGTCTCTAAAAAAATCCAAAAAGTTAGAACCGGTTGGTGTGAAGTCTCGAATGACATCTGTGCCGTTGAACAAGCCTCCAAGTGTTCCTATAAATGGTGAGCAGTTTGCAGAGGAACTGGCACGTATGAGCAACTATGAGATTCTAGATCTTCGCAAGCATAACTCAATGGGCAAGGTGTACGCAGTAAATGGCAACAGTAACCAAAATACGGAACAACAAAAAATCTTGGAAAAAAATATAGAATGGGAGCTTTTGCGGCGAAATCTACGCAACGATGTTAACGCACTTCCTGGGTCGTCATCCAGCGACTCGGCAGATAATGAAGAATCTTTCCCTGCCCGACGAGTATTGACCCGAAATCGAAAGCAGATAAAAGCCAAAAGATCAACTGTTCGGCGAAGGGAAAAGCCAATGGTATGTAGTGTCGAAAATATATTGTATGCACATACTAATTTTATTTTTCTATATAGTCGGGAGAGCTACTCAATTATTTGAACCTCTCTAAGGCAAGGGAGAGTCGAAGAAAATCATCAATAAGTGCTTCAAAACGCACCTTATACACAAAAGGCGACTCTCAGTGTGAAGATTCCGAAACATCGGCGTCTCCCAAAAAGCAACAGAAGTTAAGCCAAACTGTTGGAAATATTTCCATCGTCCCTCCGCCGCCTGTTTATTTGCGCCATTCGCAATCCATTGTGGAACAACGGTCTGTGAGAAGTTCTTTGGTTGAAAATGATTTGTGTCCAGCGCCAAGAGACTTCGAAGACTCGTCGAGGCGCACAATTTTTTCACAACACAATACTCTACAAATTGCTTCGCCTCCTCCGGAATACGTTGATAATACTCGTCACAAAATCTCGGTTGGGTCAAAAAGGAATAAGAGGGTTACTAATTCGATGCTTCAGGAGTTTGAAAAGGACAAGGATTCGGGTCACAGAGATGAGTGCGAGGAAACAGCGGAAGAAAATGTGACTGAACCACAAATTATGGAAGTCATTCCACCGCCTCCTGAGTACATTCCACCTCCTTCTGAGTTCAATGAAACTAATGCTGATACCGAAAGGCCTACCCGCAATCGTTCAAAATCAGCGAATAAGAGTAAAGCTAACGACAAGTCTAATACCAATAGTAATCGTACAAAGAGGAAGGCATCGAAATCACGAATATCTGTAGATCATGATATGGAGGAGCCAGTTTCCAGTAAGCCAAATCATACTCATGTTGATTCTTCAGTTGTTAGGGATGATTGTTTGAATGAAGAATCTGACAATATGGAAGCTCTTCGAATGTGTACGCCAACACCTCCAAACGTGCAAGAGACGAGTTCTGCGCAAAGTACAAATAGAAAAAGACCACAACCTTCGATTGAGCTTGACGACGTGCCCAGCACAAGCTATGAGGCACGGCAAGCTCTTGAGAAAAGCACGGTGTCATCAAAGACAAACTCTGAGAAGGCAGCGTCTAATGATGATGTGTTTAAAAAACCACTGGCTCCGGCTCCAAAAGCCAAGGCAAGGAAGTATAGATCAAAAAACGAGGTCGAGAAATTGGCTTCCAAACTTCATGTAACTTTGCAACCAGTGGATCATGATACAAGTGGTAAGTTTAATAGTAAACTTGAAAAATATGTATTTATTATGAATTGCATTTCGCAGGTATTCGGCGTTCAGCTCGAGGGCACGTTCCACTCCAAAATAACTGGGTCCACAGTAATATAGACTTAAAGGCTCTAGGGTTCATGAAAAAGGCTTACTATGTCTATGATAACGAGTTAAAACCGAAAAAGAATAGGTCCAATAAGAAAACGACCGTGGAAAAGATGCCGTCAAAAGCCCACCCAGTATGTAGCAGCACGCCGAGAGATAGTGGGAAGTCGCTACCAGATTTCTTTAACTCTCTCGGGCTTGAGGAATTGGAGCTAACAGAAGAAGGCACAGAAATAAATAAAAATCCTGAAGAAAAACCGCCTGCACAGGCTAAAAAGAGGGGGCGAAAAAAGAAGCAGCCAACGAAAGACATCCCCCAGACATTAGAAACTAATAGGGATCCACAGGAGGTAAATACCTGCGTTAGCGAAGTTGCCATTCCCTCTGAATCTGCAAAGGAAAAGGAGCAGGTAACTCGGGATGTTACTGCAAGCAGTACGCAAACCTCAGCAAGCTCAAATATGGGTGAGCAAATGGAGGCTTCGATGAAGTGGACCAACTGGCTTCGTGGAGCAAGTGATTATGAACCAGGGTGTTCAAATGCGATCGGAGACTCTGCGTGTGAGTTATATATATTTTTTTATTTTTAATTTGTATTATTTTACATTAATTAAATAATTGAAATTGCAGATCGAGCAAGTGATTTGGAGTTCACAAATCTTGAAGGCATCGATTATGCTTTTTACAATACAAAAGATAAGGCCACAATCGGATATATGCGCTTCCAACCGTACCAGACTCGTAACAAAAAGCGAGCCAAAGTGTGTGACATGGTAGGATGATACATCTTATAAAATAAATACACATTATATTCACATATAAGTTAAGCTATATGTCTTAAATATATATGTCTTGTATTTTTTTTTTAGAAATTCATAGTTCAGGTTGGCGAATTTGCAATCCAGACCGAATCGAAGGAATTTGGGGAAAAGCAGAATATCCTACGCATCGGAGACATGATTGAAGTAGATAAGGGTAAGATATCACAAATTTAAGAAATAATGTGCGTTTTTAATAGAATCTTTTCCTTTTAGGTAATCTATATAGTATTCAAAATACATTAAACGACGTCAGTGTTATTTTGGTTATAAGATGCTCATCAACGTCATCTTAAATTTGTAATGATAGTTTTGCAATTTTTAAATAGTTATTTTATTATATTACCATTATGAATCACTGCAAGCGTAAAAATTAAAGAAGTGCAGTCATATTGTTTTTTGTTCTTTTGCAAGTAAACGTCTCGTGTCTTTTCAATTTTCCATGGGTGAAGTGAAATGTCATTGGTAGCACGCACATCTACCAAGGCTTGGCTATTTTTCTTTTTTCTGGGCAAGAACCTACGCATTGTTGGCGTGCATTGGGGGTATGTGTGTTTATTCTCGTCTATCCCGTCTAAGCTGCTCAGAATTTCAAGTTCATTTAATTTCCATTTTCTTTGAATTTCACAAGTTGCGTTCTATGATAGATGTGAGTGCGTGAGCCGGGCTATGGGTGTGGGTGATGGGTGTGACATCGGAGACTTCAAAAGCGAAATGGCAAACAAGCGTAACAACAGAAACAACAAACAACAGCACCACGATGATGTTGCCAGCTCCATCAAGTCAACACAATTGTAGAACACCGCATGCAACTTTCGAACCATTTTGCACGTATTCTGTGGAGAGACTTTCTTTTTTTGGGAAAAGTACACAAGGCACACACTCGGCTGGAACACAAACATAAATTCAGAAAAAGGAAATTAAATCAACAGAAACTTTCTCGGCAGGTGCGCCTGCATAGTAACTGGTGTCTTGAAGAGGCATTTAAAATTAAGAAAACACAATCTGACATACGTTACAGGGCGGTGTCAAGCCTTTGATCATCGCACTCGCCCTTTTGAACTTGAGGTCCCGTTAATGAAGCTACACTGTGGATTCAGTTATATAATAAATTAAAACATAAGTTAAATAAAAAATTAGTCTTATTACGTTATGGATTTAACTATTTGTTAAATATGGTTATTACATCAGAATCATACTATTTTTTTGTACCCTGTAGAACTGATACTTCTGTGTGGGTGTTTTGAAAGCAGCAGCTGGACTCACCGCCCACCGTCAATTGCACTTCATGCATGCCAATCAGCAGGATACCTGTAGTGTTCCTTTTGTACATATTCGTCTCAAAGTTCTATCGAGTGGGCGGCAATGGACTTACATAGGTAGTTGGGAGGAAAGGTGTTGCTGCCTGGTTAGCAGGGGGCCCAACCAGTTGCTCCTTTTCACGTTCAATTTCAATTTGTTTGACGACAACAGGCGACAATACCTCGGTAGGCATACCAAAGGAAAAAAAGACAATCAATCCTTGAGTAAATAAAAACAACTGCGGACACTTTATTGTGATGTTTTACTTATACAAGTAATACATTTTTTTTATTATACATAATACATCATATTGGTTTTATTCTCTGTTTTTGATTTAAATAGTATTTTTGTAACCAGGGTCACCTTCTGCATTCTCTCCTCTAAACCGGATAAATAGAAAATTCTAGTATTATAGCCTTTGAATTTATAAAAAACTAGAGATTCAGTATCAGATTACTTCAAAATACCTCTAATTGGAGTGACCTTAAGAATGATTGATGTTTATTATATGTGTTTAGCCCTTCAGCGCTTAGGCCATTAAAAGGTCAAACAAAAAATATATTTGCTATATATTCTTATAGATTACAATTTTTACTTTATAAAATAATTGAATCATACTTTATTCAGGTCAGACTTCCCATAATAAAATTCAGAATCTACGGACCTCATTCATCTTGCTCTTGGCATTGTTTTCTGTGGCGTTGAAATGAGATTTCTGTTATCAAGTATACGCCGAGTAAGCCAGGACCGAAAACAAAAAAAGGTGTTCATGCATATTTAAAAAGTTGCCGAGATGTGTATGTGTGTTTGTGGGGGTGTCAACAAATCCATTTTTGGAGGTGCCTAGCAGCCGAGACATTACTCTCCTCAGTCTACATGCATTTGCATTACGGACAAGAGTCACAAAGTTTTTGTTTTTTTGTTGTTTTTTGAGGGCAGCTGCCGAGAGTGTCTCATGTGACTGCCAAATAAATAGACCCATATCAAAATTTAATTTTACTGTGGGTCAGCCATGTACACTCGTCTGAATAGATGTCTATTATACATATATAGGGATGTTTCTGGTAGGTATTTGGACGTGGGAGGGTGCGTATATCTTCATTCACTTGGTCCTTAAAGGGCTGACCACAGACACTGGTCTGTTCATAAATTCTTACTGAATTGTTCAAGTTGACATCAATTATGGGACATAAAAGCTATGAGGGTATTTTCTAGATATTCTAATTGGGTTTCATTTTAATTTTGAACAATAAATACAATTATTTGGCTTACTCCTATGAGATAAATATCCAAATGGGTTTTAATTGGCGCCTAAAATTTATTATTTATGAAACTCTAAACACCAATTAAATTTTCACCTATAATTCGAGAGTTTGATTACATTAACGATTGATTTATTTTATTTTTCATTGAGATTTATATAAAATTGATTGATTTTCATTCCGACTTTTACTTGTTTAGTCATAATTTGGCATAGTTCAGCCACAAAATCCACAACCGCCGCACCGACCACATAATGTGTGGCATTCGGGGCCCATGCTCGTTTGTAGTGGCAGTGTGCCAGGCTCCTGAAAAGCGTTTTTCGTATGGAGAATACAAGCGCTAATTAAGAGCAGCTGCAGCATCATTGCATTGCGGTTGATTAAAGCATTGTCTCCATCATCAGACCTCTCGCAAAAATACGAAATCTGTGCCAGTGGACTGCACGCAGCCACTAGCTGCGGTTCCCACCCAACACAACACACCGTTCCTTTCATGTGGTATATTATTTGTTTTTAAAATGGATTAAAAAATTAATGAAGGAGTAGATTTTTTTTATTGGAAGAAAAGTCACTAAATTAATCTCAAATGACTTACAATTGCCTAAATCTTTTCTATTTCAGTGTATTTTAGAGCACACTCCCCCAAAAAGTGCCCTCACTAGCCACTTTTGTCTGTCAACTGGTGTAAAGTTAATCAGGACATCATGAAATTGGCCTGCAGGATGAAAAAACGTCCACCATCTGATTAACTGGATGATTTGGAAAGTGCCTCCAAATTTTGCTTGTGGTCTTTGAAATTTTCGCTTCGGCATTCATTTTAATTAATGTTGTTTCTGCTGCCGTGGTGAATGTAAATTATTCAAATTAGTTTTCGTTTTGCATTGAAAAGGGTTATATGTATGTCGGGATGTAGGGAGTTGGAAGGTCGCCACGCTTAGGTTGACCAAAAATGTTTCGCATTTGCGGTTCACGAGAGGCACTGTCCGTCGTATATAAATATCTGCCGTATATAATATATAGTAATTTTCACATAATTAAATAGTCCATGAGAGAGGATGTAGGTTAGGACCTTAGATCAATGAAAATGTTAAAGGGCTTTATTTTAACTCCCTGTCAACCCAAAAAAGGATTAAAGTCAATACTTAAGTTCTGAGGAATTACATTTTATTTAAAAAAAATCTCCAATGAACTTCGCCTCCTGTGGGACACAAGCATATTTAATTTGAAAATTACCATTCCATTCTAATGTAAATAGAAAAAAAATCTCTCTGTCTAGAATCTCGAGCGCTTTTAGAAAGAATTTGCCAATTTGCAAGGCTTTGCTTTCATTGTATTTGAATTCAATTAAAGAAACGCTTCGGGGCACGTGAGGCCTCGAGCTATAAACCAGAATTTACGTGTAACGAAAATAAAAGCGGATATGCAAATAAAAAGCTTGGATATTCGAAAATTGAAATCGAATAAAAATGCACACCTATTCGGGGGAATTTGGCACGTGTCCAGATTTTGTCATATCGTTTTTGGAATTTGCATTTTGACGAAAAAAGGAAATTTTTGTAATTTGATTGCGCAGCGGAAATGCATCGATGCATTCCAGTGGTTTAAAAATGGCAGCACTTTAGTTTCCTGTCCACAATAATCGGTGCATTTGGAGGAGGTTGGAGGAGGAGTTTGGAGGGGATTGCTCCAATCAATGAACCGAAATGTTAACCCACAACTTCAATTTCCTGAAAAATATGACACTGGTGCGGAGTGCAGGGAGCTATCAAAATGGATTTGAAAGGAGGCAGGAAAAAACGTCGGCGACTGAAAAAGAAAAGCTACTCAGTATAGACTAGTTTTTGAAGGTGGAAACGGAGGTGGCGTAGGGGATGCTTCAGCCACGTTGACAACGTCGAAAGTGCAAACTCGGCAGCATCAGAAATCGCCTTTGATGGAGACCACGTCCTTTTTGGCTCAGGCCCTGCTGCGACCAGGTGCTGGTCGAGTGTCCATCCAAAGTGATTTCGTATGTAAGATGCACCGAACGTGTGCGAAACGGCTGCATGCAAATTGTTTGCCCGTCGGCCCAATGCCAAAACAGTGCCTAGGGTGGTCGATGTTTGCCCACGAACCTCATTGCCTCATAACCACGACCACTGCCCTCGACGTGGAGCAACAGTTAGCTTTCCAGGCTTTTCACAATCAAAAAGCCGGAAGCCGAAAAGGGGAAAAATGGCGCGTGCGCCTTATTCATTAAAAGGGGAAGTGCCTGGAAGTGATTTCTAGCTAATGTTTTAGATTCTAAAATTGGAAAAGTAAGATTCTAGAATCTAGACTTATTTAATTTGAAAACAATTTGTTAAATTTCTTATTTATAAATGTGAATCTAAAATATTTATCATAAGAAACGTTTTAGAAACGTGGTTATTACATATAATAGTCATCGACTTAAAAAAAAACTATTAGGTTTGTATTTTAAGTTAAAATAGCATCCTTCCCACTTAATTGCATCTTTAAAAAGAGTCCATATGGCCCCCATTCGATGAACCATCCCATCAGCTGTTAGACTCCAATCAGAGCAGCTGGCGCGACTGATAAGAAGCGGGGAAACCCACTCATTTCACCTGCCCACTGCCAATGGTTGGCTGGAAGCACAGCCGTTGCAACTGGAAGCCTTTATTGGCATCCTCGGCTTCTTAGCCGACTGTCGTTCGGGTCGTGCTTCTGGCCAACACATTCGCAACAGTTTGGCCAACTCTGCCGCACATTCCGTTTCAGTTCCTGTACGGCGTTGCACGCAAACGGTGTCCGAAACCGGATCGCAGATTACGGAATCCTATCATTTGGCGGCGGTCGCCGGAGCGCGAACAACAAGTGACAGTATCGAATTTAAATATAGTTGTGAAAAGTGCTTTCAGTCTGAAATAAAAGAAACAAGAAATTACATTTATTTGGAATTTAAACAGTGTCCAATGCGGCGTATACTTAATACCGATACTTAATATCGGTCATCAAAAACCATAAAAAATTGTGACTTGGCGGAGCAACTGAGGCCGATTGCTTGTAAGCCATAAAATTTTAATTGAATATGTTAATTCTAAATATGGGGGGGCCAATTTAATATTCTCCTATGACGTATTGGTAATAGTATGGATTTAAAAAAAGACTACGAAGTGCTTTTGTGTTTAATAATGGATTCTCATTGATTATTTTAATTCATATGAAGGAATTACAATAAATATTAATAGACTTGTTTTGTGGATTTTATATATAGGATGGTTTATTTAGTATAGTGTTTTAAATAAAACAAATTGAAGTGATTTTTTTAAGATAAATTAAATTTAATTTTAATATATTAGTAGCAGAAACTATGTGTGAAAAAATATTGATTGTATTTTTGGGAATCGTGATTAGTCAAAGAATGACTCCATTTTTCTTACATAATCCTGTTCCATGGCTTAGGTAATGCCAAATGTGGGCAACTATCCCAAGTGCCCTACAACTATGTACGGTAAGTCCACGAGCCAAAGCGGAGGGACCTTTTTAAGGCGGAGCAAAATGACGGCGTGGCCTGAAGTCGGATTGCATCTTCAAGCGCACAATGCCGTGCCATGTCAACGGGCAGAGCTACAACAAGCCAACTTATATTTTTGGAACCATTAAAATGCTCCAAACACTAAAACCTCCGAAATAACAATAATAATGGCCATAACGCCACAGCAGTGGAAATTCAGGAAATGCACTTTCTTCCGCGACAACCGAAGCAATTTCATCCTTTATGTGCCGAACTAGTTGAAAAACCACCAGCGGGAAAAATCGGGGTGTGCCACTGAGAGGGAGTTGTGGGGGTTAGGAAAATGCATTTCGGTTTTTCGCACACTTTTCTTTTCCCAGCCCCCCTCCTTTCAACTTGTATTTTCTTTCCATTTGGCTTTGCTTTTGCCTGCAATTTGTTTTTCAATTACTTTGTAATTGAGTTAAAAGTTTTGTTCTAATTTAGGTTGGGTATTTTTTTTCAAGTACTATTTTTTAATAGAACTTTTTCACGTTTTCCATCGAACTAAAAATGTGAATCATAAATCAGGCCCATATTCACAACAATTAGCGGACAGTTGATTAAATTATATGACAGGAGGCTTCATAAAACCTCGCTCGTGGGTCAATAAATTAAACAATTAATGGTCCCGAAGGCCATGAATGGAATCGCAGCATCATTCCTCGTCGAGTCGAGTCCCGACAACGAATCCTCCTTTACCGGGCTTATCCATTACCCAACGATAAAGACGAGAACGAGGACGAGTCGTCCGAGTGCGTGGCGGACAATTAAAAAAAGCTCATAAAACGTGGCCGGCTCCGTTGGATTTCATGGGAAACAACGAGAAAATGGACATCGAACAATTTACAGGCGTAACCAAAACGGGCAACGTCATGCGGACAATGTCCTGTCCGAGGAAGAGGAAAAAGCAGGAGAATAATCGTCGGCCATCAACGCTTCATGTCACGTTATTAATATACCCTTTGTACGTCTTTGTACGGATCAAGGGTATATTTGTGGGATGCTATTGTTAATATTACGTAAATTATTAACAATTATTCTCTAAACTTAAAAACAAACCACAAAAAAGTCAATCACAAGCTATATTTATTATGTGGTTCAAAAGTATTGCAAAAAGCAATAAAATAAAATCCCAAGATGTAGGCAACATTTCTTTTACACATCCGGTATTCCAAAGTCGAAATCCTTTTCTCTATTTTGTTCTCCTACGTCCTCCGACAGTCTCCCTTTTGCATTCTCCACTTTCTCTTTGGAGGCTATTAAGGGGGAAATTTTTAATTAAATTCTCGCTTGAATTAGCCCCGTTTCAGTCACGTGTTAATAATAATAATCATAATAATCAAATGACCAAGACGACTTTTCAGATGTAATCATGCGATAAGGCTGTGACGTCGGAGTAGCCTCTCAGCCCTTACCCCTTCATCCCCTTAATCCTTATCCGATCCACTGCGGAAAATCCACCGTAATAAGTAAAAGTTTCTATGGTCACTTGACTCTGTTATTGGATCTGCTAGCTGTTTTTGGGTTTGTTTTGCCCGCCGTTTTTGGCCGCTATGATGTTGGTACGTTTGTTCGAGATTTATGGCCGAAAGCCCAATCAGGAGCAGGGCCAAGCTGATTAAAATATTGTTTGACGTTGCTGTTCGCTGGCCCGTTGCTGGTTGATTAACTTGGACAGTTAGGCGGGATTACAGGGCGGTGGGTTTATGGCTAACTAGCAACTGGAATTCCGGCGCCGTATTTATTTATACCAGCATTTATTGACAATTGAGGTAGGTGCCGAAGGACAATATTGTTGTTTACCTACAAAAAAGAAACACAAAAGAAAATAGGGTATGCACATTTGATTGCATATTAAACTGTTGGATAACGAGGACCACTACTGTTTTGTTTAAATAAAGTAATTTGTGGTATTTAGGGTACTTCATATCTTTTAAATGAAAGTTACTAATGTCACTTTTCTTGAAAAAAATCTACCTATTTGAGTATTATTTTCCCTTTTTACGAATCTCTTTAAAGAGCTTCAAGTTGTAGTTTTCATGTAAAAATATTTTAGTAATTCATCCACCATATACGTACATTTTTGCCCTAGGAAACGACAAATTCTCTCTGGTTACTCAAGCTTTTAGTTTTTATCAAAATATTTTATGACAAAATACTGGGAAATACTCCGAAATGCTTCTGCCGTCTTCGTGGAATTCGTTGATATCCTTTATGCAAATATTTAAGCAGCAATTCCTGACAGACAACACAGAACAGAGAGAAAGTAGCGGCACCAACGAGGGAATGATTAGCCGACGGCCTGGGGCAACCTCCTAACTAAGTACCTTACCCCCACCAATTCCGGGGTAATAGTACCCCCAACTCCGGCGGCCTGTTCAAAGAAACCACCTACCCGTATCCACCGCGATGCCATGTCGCCTATCACCCATGTACCCACATGCATACTAAGGATCGTCTCGTCCTTGTCGCCGTGTTTAAATCAATTTACGCGCGCTTTGGCATATTTAGTGGCATAAAACAGCACAACATGCCGTCGAGAGTGCCTCGAGGAGGTGGCTGAGGCAGGGACAGTGGCAGCGGCTGCGACAGCGGCAGGAGCACGTAGGGAAAGTGAAAAGTGCCGTTGACAGATTTTTCTCGTTTTCGGCTGGATGACATCGCTGGGAAGATGGCTCCGACATGCCGCAGACACTGCAAAATTTATGAACGCAAAAAAGGCGAAAGCTGGCGTGGAATGCGATGCCTTGCCGGTGGTGGAGTAATGTCGTCCTGCAGAAATCTCAATGAATGCTATATGTATGACAGCAGTTAATTAAAGCTTTTCGGGGGATGTAACGAAAATAACTTTAGCTTTTAATGTTCATAAATATGTTTAATGGGTTGCTTTAAATTTAATTATCAGCAAGTTAAAATAATTTAAGTTATGTTATATTCTATTATAATTATGAATACAAATGTTTGATGCCCCGAGTTCCTTAACTAATCCTGACAAATATATTTATCTGTTCCGTAATTACATTTTTATATTCCATTTCTCAAGCTCGAGAGCACGTCCTGCTGCTAATAAACCCAAAGCATACCCAAGTAAAAGAGGGAAATCCCAAATTAATAGACAATTCAAGTTTTATAGTTTTCGAGAAGATGAACGCCTCCATAAAGGCCATGCGACGGAAGTGGAAAACTTTTATAGGGCTCTGCATTTAAGTTGACAAGTAACATCTGTTGAGGGAAATTAATCAAATTGAAAATTAAAGTAGAATAAACAAGGAAAAGGATACCGAAAGGGATATGCCTGCATTGATAAGAGCATATAGAAAAAGCTCCCAAATAAACACATGGCCTTATATGTGCCTTGTATAAGCAGATATTTGCATATTGATAGGTTCAATTAAGTGCTTGGACGCTCTGGGGTTCAATTTGCTTAGGCAACCTTCTTTTAACATTTTTTTATTGGCAATTTTTGAACCTATCCCTTTTCTGTGTGTTATTGTTGTCGGCTTAAGCCGAAGCATAAATATTTAAATTTGTTGCTGGGCGAGGAAAATTGATAGGATTTAATGGCATTAAGCATTCAGGCGGCAGGACTAGAGCCATCGATGTGCCTGATACTGATGGTGATGCTGAGTTTTCGATAAGCTCGGTCATAATGCGATACCAGCACTGCATATGTGAGATTCTGTGGGTATCTGAGGATGATTTGTTAAGTTTTCACCCATGAGCCCATCATCCCATCAGCCCACCCACTGCCAATAGATCCTGCCCTTTATTTCGGGCTTTGATTTATGTCCCGCACATTTTGGGGCTCATTAAAAAGCCATAAAGTTTAGCCATTAATGAATGACCCAATAAATGGCAAAGTTTTAAGACCTACAAAAAATCTCATTAACTTGAGTGATCTTAGAAGTTAAACTACTCTATGGATTGTTTATTTCTTAAACATTTCAAACCCTTTATTAAACTTAACTAATAATTCCACTACCTAAATGGCCCAACCATGAAATATTCATTATTTAATAAAGTGCACTTGTCATGTCGATAAATATGTAATTGCAATCCAATATTTAGTATATTGATTTATATCCGAGTATCAGTTCTATCTCAAATGCAATTTACAATGTTTGCCACTAAGCACTGTGCAAATATTTCAAATTGCACTTATCAATATTTGCTGCCATTGTTGTTATAGCCAATGGTTTATATTGTTAGCCTTAGTGGTTGGTTTGTATATATAGAACAGTTATTATTATCATTTGTACATTTACCGCTGGCTCTGACGTAGCTTTTATGGCCAGCAACTCGACTCGTTTATATTTTCCCAGCCAGCCCTGGCCCGAACCTGTCCCGAAGCTATCCTGCCCTGACCCTGCCCATGACCAAGTTAGTGTGCCGCTAAAGCACCCAGTGCTTTACAACATGCGGCATGCGAATGTCGAGTGCTATTTGCCGAGCTGGCAACTTAATTAAAAGTCCAGGCTAAGCACCTTGTTGGACAATTATATTTGCCAATGAATATTTGATTTCATTTTAAAACTTGTGGATGTTGCCAGCAAGTGAAAGTTGTGGTTAGAACACGTATAAAAGCAAGCTATACTTATCGTTGCCAAGTCTGGTGGTTTCTGGAAACCAAGTGCTTTTAAGGACAAACAAACTGCATAATCTGGGTAAAGGATTTTGTGAAGGTGACTCGGGTATCCATTACTATTTTAAGTGCATTTTTTGTAAGCATTTAAAGCTTGTAGGATCATGTAAAAAATATGCATACTATTTGTATTTCCCACCCTTGACTGACGCCAATACTTTTCGATAAATTTGTTGTAAATATTTTCCCAGCTGGCGATACAAATTCTCGAAACCTTTCCAACTTGTTCCTATAAAATGAATTCTTCATGTGGCACTTAACCGAAGAGCTGTGTTTGTAAACATCGATTTATTCGTAAATTTATGACTTTGAGAGTTCCATGAGTGCGTTTTGTGTGCATGTGTGTGTGGTAAGTACACTTTGGGTGCATTGTTGTGAATTTATAAGGGGCAGGGGTGTGGGTGTGCATGGGATTTAAATGTAAATGCTACCGAATCTGCGACTGCAACAGCTAAAATGTAACCAAAAATGTTGAACGACTTTCTGCGCCGAGCTCGTCCCCAGGACATTTCTCATGGCGCAAACTAACCAAATTGTAGCAGTGGCATTGGTTTATTGGCGTGTGTGTGGAAGTGCCACATTATTCATATGGCAGAAGCCCGATGCCGTTGCCGCAGCCACTGCCACTGCCGATGCCGATGATTGCAACTCGCGGGTGCATGCACAATTGATTGCCATTATTGCCTGGGAGCGAACATTGTCAATGATTTTGTTGGCTTGTTTGTGTTTGGGTTTGTGTTTGTCGCTGTCTGCACTTGTTGTGGCCATAATTGAATTTTATGGCCGCTTATTTTTATTGCTTCACACCCCGCCCCTCGAGCTATCTAGCCCCACTCGGGCATCTGCCAATTTATGACACAAATCGAAATTGACACACAGGGCGGCTAACTTTGGAGTAGGTGTCGCCACCCCAGCAGAGTTACTGCTCTATACACATACATATATAAATAATTGATGCACGCAAATGGCAAAATATGCCATCAAAATTTGTTACGACATTCGTGTCCAGCAAGGTAATGAGGAAAATTGGGAAATGCGGTCAACTATTGGATCGCTTATTCACTTCCTGTTGGAGCTTGTTATGCCAAAAGTTTTGTCCTAAGGGTATATTGGTTATTTAACATTATTGAAATAGGTAGTATCATAAGGGTCAAATATTTGATGGCATCGTAAAGCTGGAAAGGTATTAAAAAAGCAGGTTGATTAAAATAATAAAAATAAACGAGTTTCTAAGGTCTATGTGTCATACAAATGTATAAGGAAAAAGGACCACAATAAGTAAATAAGAAAAATATAAAATAATAAAGAATGTTCTTTAAAATCTATCCTGAGAAAAGCTATTTTAGCTTGTAACTTAAAGGTTTCGCCTAATTAAACTTTTTAAATATATCCTTTTACCTTTTGTATACATATTTCCTCTTCAGGGAAAGAGTATCCGCAAACAATTTCAACCTAATTCAGGACAATCTTTCTTATTTTGTCACCGGGCAAATCAATATAATAAATTACATGTGCTGATATTATATTTGGCCTACTGGTTCGAGTTGAAAACTTTCCGCTGGCTGCCTGTCGACTGTGTTTTTCCACTCGCATTGTCCTTCTGGGCAGGTGTGAAGCCTGCCAAATAATAATGGAAGACACAACATGAAAAATTGAAGCCAGATGTCCGTCCATCCGGCCGGACGGCCGGCCTAATAGTTGGTGCAAAAACAGAAATACAAAAAGAAGTCCTGCGAGTGACCTAGACACACATCAGTGGACTCATAAATCTCAATTTGATTTGGGTTTCCTGCAAGCCTTGTCTCCGCATTCAACGATTTTTGCACTGGGCCTGGCCATAATTTATTTGATTTTCCCCAGAATGTCTTCTTTTTCGTCCTTGACTCTCGCCAAAATCCTTATACGTGAGGAGTGAGTTTTTGTGTGCTTGTGTGTGTGATGTTTTTGTGTCCTGTTTCTGTCTTAGCCACGCCCCATTGCGCCCACGGTCCCAGTGTCCTTCTAATTGTTTTGCCATTGTCAATTTCCCGTGTAATTGCCTAGCAATTAGACGGCCGTTAAATGAGCTTACATAACTCATGTGGAGGCGTTGTTTTGGGGGAGAAGGGGCGTGGCTGTGGGAGGCCCAATATCCTTCCGTGCAAACAATTAAAGGAAAAGCCCGGAAGAATACTAAAAGAGATGCGACGCGACGGCGTTTTCACAGCGATTTAAATCGCCCGCCCTCCGTCTTTGGACGCATTCTGAAGTAGCGGGATATCAGCCCACAGCCCGTTAAATAAGACTCCTCGATGGTCGGGATGGAGCTTGGCTTTGGCTAATTAGTTTAGCTTGCTCACTAATTGCATCAGCGACTGATGCTGTAGTCTCTGCTGGAACTTTGCCTGACAGGCTAATGAAATTGTCAATGAAACCACACGAGTCCCATATCCTTTTTACATCGCACTTTTACCAAGCACCCACGCACTCGCCAGCTCTTACCACCCACCTCCCACATCCTGCATCCTACATCCTACATCCCGGTCTTTGTCACACATTCGTGTCTTAATTGCCTGCCCTCTCGCATAAGAATTTAATTTATAGCTCAGTCTGGCTCAAGGGTCGCCGAGGGTCGTTCGAGGGGTCGGTCACGCCCCCGCCGTGAACGGGGATTTCTAGATGTTCTTCGCTATAAACTATACTCCACAACAAGTGCACATGGGAAAACAAGCTTTACAAAACATCTAATTACCTTAATTGCATTTGCAGATATTTTATCTCCGCCTTTGCTGTTAAAACTAATTAAATATACAGCTTGCTGATTTTTAGTTTTAATAGCATTGATATATTAATATTTGATATAGTAAATATCGAAGGTTAATTTGTTCTTTTTGGTAATAAATTAGCAATTTCATACATTAATGGACAAATAAATAAAATATTTGTCAAAGATAAGTGAAAACTTCATTGAAAACGATTCGCAAGCAAATGACAGTTAAAATATGTCTTGGATTTTAAATAAGATATATATTTTAAAATGTTTATATCTACAAAATTAAATCCTTTTAATAAGTATTTGAAATATCCATGGAGTTCATCATTTTCAATATAAGATTTCCACAATAAACCTTAGTTTATATACGTATGTACGTCGTTATACCTATATAGTATAATTTTTATAAGTTTTATATAATTATACGTAAATTCAAAAAAGATTCCTCTTATTTTCAGCAGTGTATAATATGCACATGCCATTGTTCTGGCCAAGTTCTGGACTAGTTTTTTTCTGCGGAAGCCGAGTCAGCCAAGAGTAAAGAAATCAATTAAGTGGGCTATGAGGTCAGCGGGAAGAGCGACAAAGACTGAAGGGGATGAGCGATGGTTGATGGGCGGTGGGTGGAGGTCGATAGGATGTGGTATGTGGGCGGGACAATTGCGGGTGCGATGGCGATAGATAATAATGAACGATAAGTGTTAGAGTTGCCGCCTCCCATCAGTCACCGCCCATCCGCCTTACGTCGTCCAACTGTCTGTGGGAATCCTTGAGCCGTTTCGAGAGCTTTGTTTGACATCCTCCCTTCCGTTCAGCCACGCTCCACACTCCACCAACTTCCTTCCGTCTGCCGCACTCCATTTGTTGACTTCGGGCTGAGTGCATGTGTAAATTTAGCCAACATTTTAAGTGTCAACTTGCTATGACAACTATAGTACATAGATGAGTGTCCCGCTCCGCCCAGGAGTTCGTTCGTCCTCCCAGTGATTAATGGTGCCGGCAAAAGATACTTTGGTATTTTGCTAAAAACTACATACAAACTACTCTGCTCCCGAGGAGTGTCGATTCTTGAGAAATCGCCCCAAGGCAAAAAGGCAAAAGTCGGCATGTACGTTTGCTTTTCGAATGATTTATATCAGACAGAATGCGTAATGAGCGGAAACATATTTCCAAGGAAGTACAATTACCGACATCTTGATTAATTTTGGCAGGCTTAAAGAGATGGCTATAGTCTATTTTTAAGGGTGAAAGTTTTTGCATTAGTTCCCTTATAAGAATTACTTTTCCCAATGATAGTGTTACGTATTCCTCAGTCTTTTTGCGGCGCATTCATTCTGAATACGAAAGCAAAATAGCAACTGTGATTAATCGTTGGCCGCCTTCTGCCACATATCTCTGCCACAGCGTGGGTGTGACGGAGTGAAATTATTTTTGGCCAAGCGAAAAAGTCTAGTTAACAGAATATTACGCATTACATCAGCGCCCAAAAGTAGTAGACATGAATGCATGCCTGTCAAGGAATTCAAGTACCAGGTGAGCTAACTTCCTGGAAGCGAATTCCTAATACGATTAAAGTCTCTTGTCATACAAACATACACCGTCGGTTAATAATCTTCTTATGGAAATGATTAATTTTCCATTTACACGCAAATTTAATTCAGAACCTAAACGAAAGAAAATTTGTTGCAATTGATTTATGAAAGAATAAACCTGAACAACCTCAACCTGAGGTTTCAAATTTCAAATTTCAATGACCTGAAAACATGGCAAAGGTTTCATTTCGCTTTGATCGTTGCAAAAACAAAAAATTGAAAAAAATCATAAATAAATAAAACGTACATACAAAAATTAAATCAAATTGCGTGCTTAAGCTGCCAGAGTAAATAAAAATACCGAGCGACCGCACCTGTCTTAGCTTTATATTCTCTTTTTTTTTTTTCCTTTTTTCCATAAACCCATACCATTGTATAACGGTATAACCAGTACGGCCGGGATTTCCCTTTCCGCCATTTCCCAGGTGGCCGCTTGTCGCTGACATGTGAAAGATATTTTAAAGCAAATATTTGCGCAGTGTTTGCGGTGCCTCGGATTGTGTTTTATTTTACTTTTTCCTCCGCGATTCTCTTTTTTTTTCGTGCCCCATAGGCAGTCAGGGATTCACTTACATTCACAGAACGAGAATGGAGAAAATCAGGGGCTGACGTGGCGTATGCGTGATGGGATGTGCACACCGCTGCGGGGGTTCACTGCGAAAACCAGCAGATTACGCTCCAGATAAGCAATTCGCCTAGGGATAGGCGGCGGATGAGCAATGAGCATGCGATTAGTTGCACTTATCCCCCGGGCCACTGGAAATTGAGAAGAGTGATCGGATTGAGGACCTTAACTTGATTGCTAAAAAACTGTTTTTCCGACAAAGGATAAAAGAAAAAAGTGCTCAAATGCACATTTAAATATTGCCAAAATTAAACACTTGAAGCCTTCATGGCTTCTACAATATTAAGTATACGCCCCAGACACCTTAAAGTCCGGCCATTTGCTTATTTATTGACTCTGACAGGGCGGCAAACTGCCGAAATTGACCCACATAGTCGGTTTATGTATTTCAATGAAGTGACAGACAAACAGTAGGCGTCCTTCCTTGCCTCCTTAGGTTTCCAGGTTTCCATTTTTTCGCTACCTTTCGCTGTTTTACGACTTAATGACTCCACCGGGATTAATATGACTAATGGTGCTCCGCTTTTTATTCGATACCTGCCGACCCAACTTCTATATACACACATACCCATGTCCTATCCTGGCAGGACTATAGCTTTTGTGCAATTCATGTCCAAATGGTGTGCACGAGAAGGGACAAAATAATAATTATGGGCTCGGGGCTTGACTTTGGGTTTGTAATGTGCTGACATGCTTTTTTTTGCCTTGGGAAAATTTCACATTAATTATACGATCGGCAGATACCTTAGAAAGGGGATTTTGAAGAGAAATAAAGGAAAATTATGGGTTTTTGCGGAGTGAGTAAGCAGATAAGGTTCCTATTATAAAATTAATTGGAAAGCTTATGGTTTCTAGAATTTAATTTAGTTTTCGATATATTATTTCGATATTCCATATATTCACTTTAATTTGAAACTTATAAAATAGACACTTTAATTTTTACAATTTATCCCAATAATGTGTACCATTTCCTGAATAATCTATAAATATATATTGTAGCTGTTGGAAATTTAAACACTCCACCCCGAACACACTCGGAGACACTCGACACGCAGCCGCCCTTTTGGCCACGTACGAGTGGCTATTGAAGTGGCCGTTTGGCTGTCATTAGCCGGCTGCAGTGGCCCATAAAACAACAACAACTACCAAGAAACAACAACCAATAACAACAAGCTAGGAACAACATGGCAAACAAACAGTTTATCAAGGCGACCGACCGACTGGACGAAGGCAGCAAGGGTCAGCTTGAAGTGGGAGCCCCACTTATCTGGTGGCATGCATCAGTCAGTTAGTCAGTCTCTCAGTCAGTCTCTCAGTCCGTCAGTCAGCCAGGAAAATTAATTAACAACAACATTGACACTTGAACATTTGACAGAACGTGCAGACAGCTGGCCGGGTCGAAAGTTTTTGGACGGGGAAGGGTGGCGGTTAGCCTGCTCTTGTAGAGTCAACAAGGTGTTGTCAAGTTGAGGTCCTTTTCCCAAAGTTGCTCGATTTGCTCCTCGTTTTCCCCTCTCACTCAATATCTATATTGTTTTGCGATGTTTTGCCTGATGTTGTGTTGTTATGCTGGTACTCCTGGTACTCCTGGCTGGTTCGTCCTACTGACCGTGTGGTGTGGGTGACTTCTAAAATAGCACACTCCTGACCATCCTTAGTTATGCTTCTGTGGCCTGGGAATTGTGTTATTCCTTTGTTTTCCAAATAAATTTCGTTTTAGTGCTGTTTTGGGGGCACAGTAATCCTCCTTCACATACCACTGCTTGTGGTTCCTTCGGTTTCATGGTCTGTTTTGAATTTTGTAGGGTTTGCTTTCGGCTAGCATGGGTTTGGGCTCTGCCCTGGCGTGAAATATGTCTCAATTAATTATCCATGTTTGTGACATACGCAAACGCAGAATTGATTTGATTTTTGTTATAGTTGCTTATCAATATCGATTCCGTTTATTCAAAGTCGCTTTCTGCCCCAGGGCTGCCCTTGCTCGCTACAAATCAAATGCAATTTTGCCGACCAATCGTCCGAGTAGAGAAATCGGTAAATCGAGTAACCGACTGTGGGCGGAGAACTGGATAATTTATGGAGGCCCATTAATTATTAGCCATGGAGCTGTGTTATGACTTATTGACTGAAAGCCAAATGGGGTTAACCTGGTCGGGCCAACGCGTTTGAAATCCGGCCACGTCTGTTCTGTTTGGCATTGAAAATAAAAATCACAATTAGCCATCACACATAATTGGCTTAAATATGCGTATTTATCAAGTGAGATTTTTAAAGAGTAATATGTATGATGATTAATACAAGATTTGTACATAAATACGCTATGTTTTACATAAATACTAGCGCTGTTTAAATTATAACTTTATTTTCACTTGAGATTTACTGTGGGAGAGAGCACCACAATAATAAAGATGATAGATCTATAAGAAAGATATTATAAAAAATAACCCTTTTATAAAGTTTTGTTAAGCCTGCAACCTGATTGCCAATTCTTACCTGTAATGCCTGTTGAAATAGTTTGTGCCCTAATTACGCCATTTTCTTTTTCTCTCTTCCAGCACTAACTTCCGGCAATTTTGTGCCATAAAATGTTTGCCACCAATATCCGCCGCTTGCTTGCCACTGACATTGACGTTGCCGCTAGCCTTACTGAGCCCTGAGCTCCTTTGGCTGCTCTTGCTCCCTAGCAGCTGCTCACCGATTTTATTTCCGTTTGTGCCGTTTCCGCCATTTTACATTTGCAATTCGAATTGGCGCGGTAGGGCTTTTCGAGTCCTTTTTGGTTCATTTTTTCGTTGCATATGCGTGGGCTAATTAGCATGCGGCGGCATTTCCAGCAACATCGACATCGACAGCAACTGCGGCAGAAATTGCAGCATCAAAACGACAAGTAGAGGACATACAATAGGAATAATAACCCGGAATGGAAGAGGATGTGTATGCATCAATAGGTTCCTACAATGACAGCAGCGGTGGCGACGGCAGCTGGGGCAGTTCGGAGCAGCTGCTTCTATGGGACGCGGGACCAGAGGAGGAGCGGTCAATCGGAAATAGCAGCCATCAGCATAATCAACTGTTGCCGAGGGGTGAAGTGGTAAGAGGAGTGGGAGTAGGAGGAGGCATCACAGGAATAGGATGGAATGTAAGCAATGCCACAGGGTCATGGCCCACCGATGATCCTTTCGAGGCGAACAACTACTGGGCCTTGTTGGCCCTCGTCCTGGTTCTGGGAACAGCGGCTGGCAACATCCTTGTCTGCCTGGCCATCGCCTGGGAGCGCCGATTGCAGAATGTGACCAACTACTTCCTCATGTCCCTGGCCATCACGGATCTGATGGTTGCTGTTCTGGTCATGCCGTTGGGCATCCTTACGCTGGTGAAAGGTGAGTCGATTCAGTGCACACTCTCAGCTTCATTCAAAGTCCTTAGCCAAGGAATTTTCTTCTTCGCTTCTATTGTTAACCCAAAAACGAAGAAAAAAATACTTCGGTCAGAGAGCGCTTCAGTAACTTTCAGTGGGGCTCTTGCTAATCTTGGCTGTGAAAGTTTTTTCTAGTCATTACATAATTAACTCTAATGAAAATTTGTCTTGGCGGAAAACTTGTGGAAAATTTAAATTGATTGCAATGTTGGCAAAAAAATGCTTGCAAAAAAACGCGGGAAAAAAGAAAATGGATAATTGCATCTTCATAAATTAGCTCGACCATTAAAAATTACTTTGCCTAGGGTCCTTCTAATTTTTTTGTCTTTATTTTATAGTTTTCTAAGCAGTCACCTTTCGAAGCTCAAAGAATATCCTTTTTTTACTTTAAATTATTAATGCATTAAAAGATTATATTGCTTTTTCTGTGTAAGCCCGTCGTATGAAAGCGTGTTATATCTAAACCAGTGCCTCGAACGTGAGACACAAGGACACACACTGCAGGACCTCACTGTGCCGTGTCGCTAACACGGGTCGCATTTAATGAGGCTGCTGTTACTGCGGATGCTGGCGGGGCGATTGCATTATGTCTGAGATATTTCGATCAAAGCAAGGAAAACGTAAGCCAGGATAGAGAAATTGAATCGAGCAAGAAGCCGCGCGCCTTAAGGAGGGTGCGGGCGAGGACACCAGTCAGACAATTTAATAAGCGCGCCGGCTTTGTTGCCTAGATATGGTCGAGGTGCTGGCAGGGACAAGCCCCAAGAAACAATGCCAGAAAGATGCCAGCAACGGAAGTGTTGCAGCTTTGCCAGGCAGTGGAGCAAGTGCAGCATAAAAATTGCATTAGGAGCGCCGAACGAAATTCACTTTGACTTGGTCCTTCTGCCAGGGCAACATCTGCCATTGCAGGTTTTTTAACCCAGATTCGTCCTGAAATAAAAAAGAGCCCAAGATTTTCATAATAATATTTTATTTAAGTGTTTCTCTTAAAAATTATAAGCAGAATATAATAAAATATATAACCTTTTTCAAAAAAGCATTCCCTATTCAAATTAAAAAACTCCATAATAAAAAATTTAATTTCTGCAAATGTATGCTACTTTTAGAGCCATCCCAAGGTCCTGCAGAGCTGCAGGGATTTAGGTGCATTTCACCTGCAGCAGCAGGTGCGTTGTTGACAGTTTTGTTTGTGCGCTTTGGGAGCCATTACAAACACAAACACCTTCTCCGACGCTTACAAAAGAGGCATCCTTCTTGGCAATGCCACTGTAAAAGTTAGCAACGAAAGGATACCAAATGGCTGCCTGTTATATCAAGTGTGAAAAGTATTTCATGCGGCACAGGCGGCGCAGACGGCGCAGACGGCGCTGGCACGTTTGCCAGGACGAAATCGGGATCTGGCTTCTGTCAAGAGCTTTTAGCAGATCCTGAAAGACGGATGCAGCCGAGTCTAAGTCTCCAGCACAAGCCAGAGGCTTCAGATCCCAAGGATTAAGCACTCACAAAGCGAAAGCAACACTCTCCTTTTAACAAACCGTCGTCCTGACAGAAGTTCCTTGATAGAATAAGCCCTGTAGTACATTAATTGCATTGAATGTACGTACTTTTTACACTCTTTCAATAGTTGAGCTGTGTTTTTTGGCTTTTCATGGGCAATATAAGGCAATTTGTTCCTCAAATTGATTACGCGGCGTATGCATAATATTTTGGTTGAGAGTAAAAGTAATTCGTGATTTCAATTTAATGTGATTATTTTGAAATTATCTGAAACTCAAAGTAAAAAGAGAACTCGCATTTGTTATGTATATTAAAAAGTGCCTTTAAACATAATATTTACATATAATTAAACCAATCAAAGGTGATGGCATTAAAATAAAGTACCATTTAAGCTTGCAAATAAAATATTCAGGCTGGTAAATTGAAATGTTAAGCAATTGTTTGTACACAATTTTTTGCATTACTGATAGTAAGAGTCCTTATATCGTTTTTTCACCTTGGCTGGTTAACCCGACGATAAATTTTAATGGGCGAAAGTTTCCAATTGATAGGCCAATCGGTCGGCAACCACATGACTGACCACATTGCCAATTTAATTACAAGCCCGGGCACACACCTACTCGGAGGTGGACGATCCAGTGTTTCGCAGTCGTGGGGCAAATGCGTGAATTATGATTACGTAATTACAATGTAATTAATGCATAATTAATTTCATTTTAAAATCTGCATAAAATGCCAGTTAATTAATAGCAGTAAACGCAATTACTGCATTGCTGCCATCAAAAGCCAGTAAAAAAGCCTTCGCGAATGAAAATTGAATTACAACATGCC
Organism: Drosophila pseudoananassae pseudoananassae; assembly: GCA_018153035.1. NCBI lineage: Eukaryota > Metazoa > Arthropoda > Insecta > Diptera > Drosophilidae > Drosophila > Drosophila pseudoananassae. The sequence goes on from JAECXR010000024.1 coordinate 11,590,870, forward strand.
CGTCAATGGCCGAGAATATTTAAGTGAGCTCGAAAGGAACGAAAAATGTTTTGCGACTTAATAAATTATAACCGGGGACGGCCAATGATAAATAAGAGGACAGCCGCAAATATAAAACAAAAATGTAAAAAACACGAGAAGCCGGTCAAAAAGCCCGCCAGCAAAGCAGCAACAAAATTAATTGAGCGCAAATTGGTGAAGCTGCGATTTACATTACCAACGACACAACAACAAAAACGGCAACAAAAATACACAAAAATAAAAATAAATAAAAACCAAAATGGCAGGAGACACAGATATTTTACAGTGCAAAAAAGGATGGGGCGGCAGGGGAAGAAAATGTTTAAAGTGGGACTCCAAATAGCTGGGATTAGGCGGGTTGGGGGAACCTAGACAGCGCGTGGCTTACCCCACGAAAATGTCCTGAAACAATGGCAGGAGGGTTGGGAACAAATTTATCATTCTACTGATGTTGTTGGTTTTTGTGCTGTTGTTGTCAAAAAGCATTTTAAGCGCTTAAGCTAGAGCATAAGCTGCGACACGCACAACAGAACACTGAGAAATAAACTTCAGTCATATAGAAATATGATTTCAGGGGAATTCGTATTCATAGAAATCTGAGCTTAGACAGTTTGATTTTAAAAGCCTTACTTTCAGGGTTTTTGATCTTTAAAGTGTAGAATATTTCCCCAAGTGTCTTGAATTGTCGACACGAGGCAGTTTTTAGAAAACACAATGTGTTTCCAAAGAAAAACCAAGAACTTCATTGAAAAACATAAACCTTCAAAATTCCCTTTCATAAAATTAATTCACAAACTGTCATCAATTGAAGAAAATCAATTTTGATATTTTAATATTCAGCAAGCTGTCTAAATTATAATTTCTTCTAGTCGAGGAAAAAGGACGATATCAGGGAAGTATCACAGTCGAAAACAGAAATGGGAACGGTTCGTTTGGCAATCAGATTCATTCATTTCATAGATAAACGAGCCGCAATGAGCCAATGCCAGAGTTAAAGCCAAAGTTGGATAAACTTTTTCCCCTCGGCGCCATGCCGGCCCCATGCCTCATTTCGGCCAGGCCCAGACTCATGGCCCGTTAGTTGGCTTTATCATAAATCTTTAAGCTACCTGGGAAGCAGTGGGTGGGTGGAGACCGGGGCAGGATCAGAGGGCTGGGGAATTGACATGTCTACGCATAGCAAATGGCAGGCACAAAATGGCAGCTGTCGGCCGGCTCAGAGCAGCCAATTAATTTTTGGTCAGCTCCCCAGAAGACGCCATTTCTCTCACTTACACTTTTCGGCTAGGATCGGCTGCGTAATGAAGTCCTGGCCCTGGTTTTTGTGTTTAAAGCACCGTTATGGAGTGTGCCACGTAGGTGAACTGGGGCGTGGCTGAAGAACCCTTTTGGCAATCAGTGCGGAATTTGTTTTGTTTTTGCGGTCAGCCGGAGTTAAGAGCTTTTCCGGGTGCGGGGATGGAGGGTCTGGGTATATGCGGATATGGGTGATGAAGGATACAAAGGCAGGAGCAGGGCCGAGACCAGGAGCAGCTGTTTGACGCCCGCACATCCATCAAGTTGTCATGGAGAGGAGTCACCAACTCACATGCCGAATTCCAGTACAATATACACTGAAAGTAAAGTTTTAAAAAATGCTAACAGATATTTTTTTAAGACTTTAGAAAAAATTTAAAGAGCTTTTTGTGGAACTCATGAAAAGTGAAATTCCTCAAGGTTATCCTGCTAGTTTTCTTTCAGTGTTTGACCATCTATCCAGTAGCCTGTGCGTGTGTGTGCAGCAATGTGTGAAAAGTCAAGAGATCTCTCGCGTCGCTGCACTTTCCTGGGAAGGCTTTAGTTTTAGTTTCAGCTTCAGTTTTAGTTCCTCCTTTGGGTTTTCCGTTCAGGATCTTAAAGTCCTCGTCCTTTCCGCTGGCGCCATATGCACGCGAGTTCGCGGAGAACGAGTGGCGGTCGCCGACTCTCGCCTCTGCTCATTACTTATGCAAAGTCCTTTTTAGCTGTTAAGTGTTTTGTGTCTACTTACAAATGTAGCTGTAAATCAAGCGGAAGTCGTTTTGGTGGGGCCTGGCCCAAGGGGCGACTGAAGGAGGTGGGTCCCAGAAAAGGGCACAATTGACTGCACGGGTTGCGGAGGCATTAAATTTTTCATTTATTTTTTTTTTTTTGTATTTTGTGCGTTTACTATTTCCGTAGTTGGTGCGCACGAAAGTACAGGACTTTATGGGGCCACCCTGCCGAATGGCGGTACACTTTATAGGTCGGCAAGCATATATGGAAATCTTTCCTTAGAAAATTGATTATACTGCCTTGTGGCAGGATAAAGGGTTTGGTGAGTCCATTAAGGGCCTGAGCCAGCCCATTTGTTTCGATGATTTACATTCAGCTCCCTAATACCCCTAAAATAGCTGGAGTGCGGCTTGAATGCAGTAATAGATTCTCCAACGGATATGCATTTTTAAAGGAAAGGATATACTTTCGGTGGAAAATATTTTAAACCATTTAAGAAATCTTTCAGAATTTTTTCCCTAAAAAAATAAATCAATAATCAATATAGTTTTAAAATTAAACTTGACATTTTTATAAGCCCTGTGAGCAACCACAGTCATTCGCGTATCTAGCCAAGCCAACCTATTGCAATTCATTCAAAATAAGCACTTACCAGACCTTTCCAATCCTGCTGACAGCGACAATTGCTAAATTGCACTTTGTATGATTAATTGAATGGCCACCGCACCATACTGCTCCATTGCTCCACTGCACCCTTGCAGGACTAGCTGGAGGTGGGGCATCGAATGGATAAAACCAAAACAGAGCTGGGCACCAGAAGCAAGACGAAAAGAAATGCTAAAAGCCATTACTCTAATAATATTTGACTTGAATCGATAACTTGACTAAATTGCAAATAGCTTTTGGTTGCACCTGCATAGAAGGGAGAGAGAGGAAGCAGGACTCGGAACCAACAGGGATATTCACAAACTGACAAAGGATAAACAGCTGGCAGACAGGGCAGAGTGGAAAATAAACACAGCCAGTGCAGCGGTGAGACAAGTCAAGGTAGTCGTCGAAGCCCTCGGGCCGTGGATGAGGAAGTGTAACCGGGTAGCGACCAAGCCAAGACCAAGACCAAGGCCCAGACCCAGAACCAGGGCAAGAACGAGAGACTCTCAAAGGACTGCCTTGACAGTCAATGCCAAAACAATTGAGGTTAGGCCGGGTCAGGCGGACTGGTTCTCGGGGAACAGACGTGTGCTCGAGGAGCACGTATTTACCTTTGTGGCAGTCGCCTCGAGACCAGACCAAGCGACCCAGGACTTGAGACTAGATGAAAGAGCAAACAGGACGAAGCCAGGTCGTCATAAATAAATTGTGCAACCGCAGGACTTACTTGGAAAAATTCGAAAATTTCCTTATTTTTTATAGTAATTATAGTCAAATTATTTTAATAAATTAGAATTAGGACTAAGAGGATTCCCAATGAATTAAATACTACCATTTGAAGGGAAAAACATGTTTGATAGTTTTCAAAGTTTTCACTGTAAAAGTTTGTGCCGCTCATAAATGATTTAAAAAAAACCTTAGTGCCGTTTTATCCTATAAATAACCTAATTAAGGACATCAAGAATGCGATATTTTATGCACGCCTTGCCTTGAGTTACACGATAGACCTTACCTTTATATTAAGGAAAGGCAGCCGTAATGAGGTTAAGGCGGAAGTTTGGAATGCACTTTTGTAAATTGCCTGACAAATGGCTGTTGTTCCTTTTCGGTTCCTTTTTAATACGTGAGTGTGCCTGAGTGTGTTATCGTCAGGACTTGGAAATGAATTGTGGCCCAGTGCAAGGACTCGGCAATTACTCATTGATCAATTGTTTGACTGCGCGCCTGTCTGAGAGAAAGCTGCAGTGGAACGAACGCCCACCTCCCGTGACATTTTCTTGTGCATTATTTTTACTTGAATGGCAGATGCTAATGGATTAAGAAATGCATTTTTTATGGTCGCCAACCCGTCAGTTAAACATTTAATTCCGCTGTGCCAGGGACCATTGTTATGGCATATCCTTGGCGCACCGTGCACTGCTTTAAGTGGCCGCCGCAACTTCATTTCGGCGCTCGTGGGGCAAAGCGCAAAGTAAGTGGCATGTAATTTATGTGCCCGCTCCGCTGACAGTGCAAAGAGTGCGAAAATTGCCGCAAGTCAGAGAGCCCAACTGCAGTGGCGCCACGCTTTCTTTTTCTTTTTGCTTTTCCAGTTTTCTTTTCACGTTGTGCCAGTGCTCTGGAAAAGGACCTGAATGGCGCGCTCGGGTGTCCTTTTGTGACGTTTGTATATTCTGCGGCGGTGGCTTAAAGCTTTTGACGAGGACTTTTGAATGCAAGCCAGGCACTAAGTATTTATTTAATTAGGAAGTCAGAGAAGTCGTCCTGCAGTTGGTAAAGCCTCGGAAAATCTATCGCACTGCGGGATTTCCATCTCATCATCGGCCCACTTCATTTATCAGGCTTTGACACTGACAGCGGCCGTCCAAGTTTGCATTCAGTTTTGGGAGTCCTTTTTTCTGGAAGGATAGGGATTTGATTAACGAGCCGTGGCTTCGGACACCGGACTGGACTAGTTAGCCCGGCCACATTTAAATCCTGGCAAAGCAACAACTGTTGAGCGACGGCAATGCGGAATTGTCAAGTCATATTTCATTTTTGGTCAACACCCACGTCCGACAAATTCAAATGAAACATCATATCCCATTTGTATCTCGTCTTTTCGGTGATACAAGGGTTTTTTTTTGGGGGGGCAGGAGGAGTGCGTTTTGGGTCGAGTGTCAGGTGGCGGGCGGCCAAGTGGCAGGCAGCGACCCATTTGCGTGACAGGCGAGCTCCTGTCCGCCTACTTCAAGTTGTCTGTCAACAGGCGGAGTGACCTTGCCGTCAATACACAGCAAAAAATATTTAAAATTAGTAAAAGGGGTTATCAAATTGTAAATCAATTAATACTTTAGGCAAAAAAAATTAAACATAAGCCCATAGGCTTTATGTTGCCAAAAATAAACGACATTTCTCTCTGTGCAGCCCCAATGGCAGACAAACTCAAACACAGTTGAGCGCACTTAAGCGTCGAAAGCCCAATACTCGTCGCTGCACGTGCTCGTCCTTTGACAACGCGGCGTATGCGTAATGCGTAATGCGGCCTAAGAATCCAAGAATCCTGGCCCACCGGTACTCTTCTATTGCTTGGCACGTGAGTTATAAATAATTATAGACAACCAAGCAACCAAAAATTATAACATTAAGACCGAATGGCATGCCAGGCACGTTCCGGCTTCCTTAACTGCGCCTGCGGCTCGAATAATTCGAAAAATACAGCAAACAGGACCTAGAAGACTGAGTACAGAAGACAGAGGTTTTTGGATTACCGCTTATACATATTTAACGGTCGCGACCGCCACACGACGTGACGTGCCCCAAATTGGAATTATTGCCATCATGTCACTCGATTAGTGGCGTTAAATTGCCAAAGCTACCCCTCATTCCTGGGAAAATCATTTGCATCTACTTTGATACGCCAGCCTCCTCCGGGCTTCTTATTTTGTTTTATTCTTCTGTTTTTCAGTTTTGCTTTAGGTTGGGCAGGGTTCTTGCTATCATTTAATATCCTGTCACTTGGAAACTGCCTGGACAGGTCAGAAAAAGCGAGTGGTGGGACATTTATGTTATACATCTTCTTTTGTTGGCTCCAAGTTGGAGGGATATTTGTTTAAAAAGTTTTTAAATAGTACAGAGAAAGCTAAAAATACTGTAGGGCTCTTGGCTATTGTCTACTTTAAAGGTGGAAGCTTTAAAGTTTTCCTTTGCACCTTTAAACATCCTCAATCTAAGGGCAGAAATGTAATTGAAGTACCACGAGCAAAGGTAAATATTTTCCGAGAAATAATTTCATAATAATTTGTCAAGAACACAACCCTCTTTGCACATATTTTGTATAATTAATGCAATTATATTCACTTGAGAGTTTTCCTGAGAAGAATACCAAGGCGGATTGTTTAAATTCAATCTTAAAACAGGTCCTTGCTTAATTATTTTTGTGCAGTCGCAAAAACAACTTGTGTGCCTCAATGCCAAAATCACAAAATGGGCCTGGTGTATATTAAATATCCATATATTTGTTAGTTTCTTCAGTGGCCGAAAATTGCATTTCGACAAAAGCTAGAGAAATGCTGGTTTAATTAAATTCACAGAGCCCATACACAGTTCTCTAACATTTGATATGCATATCGTTCGACACATTCCTTGGATTGGCAGACTTTCATTAAAATTGTAGCACAAGCAACTTTAGAAATAAACACACCATCCTCGCCAGGACTCTATGGCTGCAGGGATGCTTTCACTTGGAGTGCCTGGCATATAAAATTGTGAATACACTTTTTATTTCATATATTTCTCTAACTGGCCATGTCAGCACTTTGTGAGTACTAGAAGTGTATCCTTTTACAAAATTTTAATTTTGTTAGCTCACAGTACTTGTGTGCTGGCAAAGCAAATATTGAAATTGACACGTGCCGGATGTCTGACAAACATTATTCCTGCGAGAAAGCAATTACATTCTCTATGATATCCTTGTAGCCATTACAATATTAGCCCACCACATCCTCCAGGCCCATTAAATATAGAGAGGCATTAGAGAACCTTACAAATTTTCCCCAGACTCACAGGCCAAATGGTCATTGTATTTTTAGAACGATGTTTCGAATTTATAATCTCAAATCGAATTTATAAAGCTGTTGCGGCAAAGTCGGAACAAATTATGCATAAATCTCAATATAATTGACATTGAAAGACAAAGTTTGGCTACTTTGCGGAGAATTTTACGAGACTATTTTTACCATATTTCCATTCTGCGAAGGCAAAGTCTTTTGGTCTTGGGCATGCTATTATAGCCAAGTCAAGACCAGGACTCTGCACGAACAGTTGCGAAAACTTCGACGACACCGAATGAAAGGATGATGCTTTTCACTCCCAAAAAAAAATAACTCCCACCTACGACGCATGGCGAGTGTGTATTTGTTCGTGTATTTCATTGTGAAAATTATGCGAAAAGTTTTGTGTTTGGCCTGAAAACGACGCCTGAAAGTATATTAAATTTTGCACTGCACTTGCCATTTTCCGGGTTGCACTCCGGGTTTCGGAAAATCTCGGCCACAAAAGCCTCTAAAATAGCTCAAAAGCATTTTGTGGCTTGGCTTTCCGGCCCGGGACGAGTGTCCATTGGGAACTGCTTTGCGGTCGTCCAGCCCCCCTCCTGAAAAGTTCTGGACTTGAAATGGATTTGAACTTTCGTCTTAAAAGTACACAGTAGAATAAAAGTACCAGCATTGCATAATACCTTTGGCTTATTTAATTAGGTCGAAAGAATAGCGTACATGTGGCAACATATGCCGGGAACTTGTCAGTGGAGTGTGCGGTTGTCGCATAAATGTCTCAAAAATATGCTCATGTGTGCGGTCGAAAAAAACAAAACCATAAAGATGAAATATGTGTGTCAGGACCAGGCAAGGCTCACATGCTAAATTCGTCCCGACGACAGCTTGTAATTTCATTTTATTATGCCCGAAAAAAAGGACGTCCCGGGTATCTCGTGTGCTCCGCCAACGAGGCGAACCTTTTATATCCGCAAAGAGAGAGAAAAGTTTGTAATATCTTCTGCTGTTCCGGTTGTCTCAACAAATTGGCAAGAAAATATACTAAATAAACTGCCTTGTCCTTCAGGCCGCCTCATATTGATTGCATGGCTAATGACCTTGAAAGTGATATGGGATCGAGCTCCGGTTGTCGGTTGGTGGGGGCCTTCTATTGGGATTGGGGTTCCTTATTGTTTTGGGGTTTGTTTTGGCAAAGTTTCATCATAATTTGATTGAAAACAGTTTGATGACCCCCCGAAAACAAAATACTTTTCCAGGTTTTTGGTTTAAAGTTATTAAAGGAAAATATTAAATATTTTGAAGGGAATACTTTATAATCCTGTCTTACTACTTGGAAAGGTTTCAAAGTAGTTTAAGTTTTGGTTCATTTACTATTTAAAACTTACCGAATTCTTTTCCTCTGGGATTGATTTTCTTCAGTTTCCCTGTTGAGAACCTTAGTGTTGCATGAGTTGTAAGATTTCCTTCTGGCAAAGCAAATAATAGATGCTATTTTCAAACTCAAACTGAAGATGAAATGCTGAGTGGCCGCATCGATAACTTTTTGTTATTTTTGTAAGGGCGACAGAGACGGCTAAGACGTCGTGGGCGTGGCAGTTATGTTCAGTTGCAATAACTTTGCAATGTAAGGAAACAAAGGTATTACAAGTGCTTTGTAATCTATTTGAAAAGTTTTCCCGGAGCAGGAAAACTCACGCTACCAGGGGTACACAAACGGGAATAATAAAGCAGAATTCCGGGCCAAAAGAAGGGCAGAAGGGGAGCCAAGAGCCAGGACTAAAGAGTCTGGAAGAAAAACTCTCGTAATAGACAAACAATGAGTATAATGAAACGTTAAAGCGCGTGTAATGACGCAACGGAAGAGAAGCAATTTACGTAAGCTTCTGGTTGAAACAGAAAGCGAGTTGGTAGTTTAATGAATGCCAAGAATAGAGCGCTCAGCGTAATGACGACGATGTCGGTGTCGGGGGGATGTGAAGAGATTTAACGAAATCGAAGCAGTCGCCACTTTATATGCCACATTAGAGCAATGTCAATAGCAGAAGCAAAAGTTGCCACCGGAAGACTACGGACGGAAGCCGGGGGCAGACACTTCTTCGTTCACCTTTTCCCCATTCTCGGGTTCTCGGATTTTCACGTCAAGCGAAGCGTAAACAATACCAAAATAAAGCTGTGTAAATACATATACAGGGAAAAAAAGGAAATTTCAGGGTGTGATGAAACGGAGTAAAATCGAGGAGGGTCCAAGTAGCATTTGGTGAGACATTAAGAGTCAAAACAATTATAAGAAAGTTAATAAACGTAAATGAGATTCTGAAGAGTTTTAGAAAGGAAAACAGTCAAAATACCTATCTATGTATGTATGTCCATCAAAATATAAAAAGGCCTTCAATTTAATTCCCATACAGTTTTCTTAGAAAAATAAGAACAATAAAAACAAAACCTACGCTAATGTAATAAACATTTTTATTATTTCATTTGAGTGAAAAATTGAGTACTAAAATCTGTACTCCTAACACTTATTTTTATCAACAAAAAATACTACCGTCTTTATAATAAATATTTAATGCAGAACTCCTTTCAAAAATAAAATAATGGACCTACTTTAAACTTGTTAAAAATTTAATTGAATTCCGTGCCTTTTTCCTTATCTGTCTGAGCTCACCATACGATTCTCAAGATAAACAACATCGCTGCTGGGAGGAGGAAAGGACTCCAAAGGACATGCGGACCTACCTTCCGACATAAATGTATGAAAATTTCGTTGGTGTTTCGCTTTTCGTAGCCCAGCTAAGCTGGCAGCTGTCAATGGCGCGAGTCCTGGGAAAAAAGGAAAAGCGCTGAAGGTTTGCTTAGTTGGATGGAGAAAAGTTGAAGTCTGTACTGAGTTTCTTGAGCATATGGATAAACACTAGCTTCATCCTGAGATACTTATAAGCACAAAGGAGACAAAATTTTACGTGAAAAATTTTTTGATAAAAAGTTTAGACAGCTCGAATGAGTCTCTAGCTAGTTGCAAAATTTTTACCAACAAATTACTCTTGAAGTGTGCTTTTGCTCTTCAAATGTGTCTTTAAAAAAAATCTTCTTCTGAATGAGCGTGCTCAAAGGATTCATTTGAAAAATTTAAATGCAAATGAATGCAAAAAATCATTGCAAATGAGACAAATGCATTCTCAGTCATCGGTTTTCTACCATTTTCAAATTATTCTTCGACACCTGAGTTCGGCTACCTGCCAGCTGGCAGACATCAAAGGCGCATCAGGACATCAGGACGTCAGGAATTTCTCGGCTTTTTTAAAATAAAAGTGTCAGCGACACTACAGAAAGGACCAACAAAGGAATGGCCAAAGCAAAAGCCAAAGCCATGTCCCAAGCACCTGGAGGTAGTTGTCAGGAAGGACATAGAGCTTGTGGGTCACACGGAAGCTATGGCCAAAGCCATTTGCATTATTGCCAGGCAAACCAGCCCACCACCAGCACCTGGCGTGGATGGATCTTTGTGAATGTCGAGAACTTGAAACGAAATCAAAAGTCAAAGGACAAGGGGCAAGAGGCGAAAGGAAAACCTGCAAACCTGAAAATGAAGATGCCTCCTGTCAGGGCAAATTGCGTAAGGAAAATGATTTAGCCGAGGCTGATAAGAAGGTCGTGAGCCACCCGTAAACGAGCCACCCCAGAAACCTAGCTGGTAGCCACCCACTCGTCCTGGGGGGGTAACCTCGATTCAGTGAACAGCTTTCGATTTCCGTTCAAGATCCCGAGCTAGATGGCCCGAGCTTGTGGGCAATAAGCGAGCAAATGCGTTTATGGCACATCGATAGAAATCGAAAGGCCATTAAATAGTTTACTTTATGCATGGCAGGCTGTTTTTTGCCCTACGGTTATTTACTCCTCGAGTCCCCACACTCATCAGGCGATTATGAACCCGTCAAAACGGATAGACCAAGTTAACATCAACACCAATAACTGCCCTGGAAACTTTTCTTTCTTTTCTCTTGCTTTTTTTTTTTTTGTCTTTTGCTTAAACCACAACTATTCTGGATAGATGGTAAGGTGTGCGTGTGTGTGTTAGCCATGCACGTAGGCACCACATGTTCCGCTCCGAGTTCCTTGAAATGTCCTGGCCAGCAAGTTGTGCGGAAGTGTCTATCATATGCATGTTAATAGCTTCCCTTCTGAAGGACTTCTTTAAACGAAAAGTGCTGAAAGCAAGTGGAAGTGGATTACAAAGTGTGCTATTTTAGCTTGCACTCACAGGTAATAGAAAAGTAATCACTGGGTTTCAGCCCTCAGGTGCAAAAGAATAGATGGGTAACAAAATCTGAAAAGAAAACTTTGGCATTCCAAAGAATAATGAAAGAAAAATAGCTTAACAATAATTTATGACTTAAATAAAGAATTTTTAACTACTAAATGCAATTTCGCATTTCAACAGAAGTCCCTTGAAACAATCGAAACTCGGAAATCCCATATTCATTTTGTTTTTATTAAAGAACATGTTGCAACATGTAACTGCAATCCCTTTGCGGACTTTTTGCCTTGTCCTCCGAGCTGTCAACGCGAATATTTGACCACAGAATGCAAAAACGGAAACATAAACAAATATACACAAAAACAAAAGTTAATAGTTTCGGTTGCAACATTCAGAATGTGGAATAAATTGATACTGTACAAAAAGTGAACAATTTTTACGATTGAAACAAAAATAAATTTAAATTCGTTGAAAAAGTTTCGGCCAAAAATAAAATGAATAAAAGTTTGAAGCCGGCAAGCTCTGTTACCCTTTTTAAGAGCATCCTTCCAGAGGAAAAGCAAACCAAAATACATCTCTCAAGGGTCACAGATTCAAGCACACAAACCGGAATACATGTTCTATATTTGTATGGTATCCTTATATGAATAAACATATGCATGACCATGCAAATGTGTCAACGGGGCGCGCGAAATGCAAATGAAAATGATATGTGTTTACATGCAGACAGGGCTAAAAGTCAAAAACTGTTGTCAGTCAGGACGAAAATAAAAAGCAACACGAAATACCCGGCGGACTAACAACAGTCATCTCTGGCCTCTTTCCGAATGCTCCCCATAAATTTGGATGACAGTCGAGGTGACAACGTGTCAACAAGCGCCGCGGGTGCCTGCCACGCCCCCTTAATCGTAACTCCCACTCACACACACGCTCTGCCACACACACAATCTCAAACACATGTGATGAGCTGTAAAGACGCGTGGGATGCCAGCGAAATCAGTCAATTGAAGGGCAAAGCTTAAAGATATTGGAGCACACAGGCCTTCTTTAAATGATTGATTATTCCACATCATAAGCCAGTACAAATAATATCAGGGGATGTCGACAATAATGCTCCGTTCTGAGGTAGAAAGATTTATTGGCTCGCCTCATTTAATTTTAATCGTTTAATAAATCGCGACAATGTTTTCTGAAGTTTGCTAGGAAAATCAAGAAAGAAGTTGACTTTGCAATAGCCATACATATATTTTTTTTAATGTTTTACCGATTTGTAAAACAATTTGCCAAAATGCATGAAGGAACGATATGGCCCACATCGAAAGCCATATCTGAGCCAAAAGTGGTCTTATTCTTGACAGGAAGATCTTAATAGATTTGTAGATCGATTCTCCATCAATCTGCATGAAATTGCGGAAACAAATTATTTTTTAGAATATTGGTCTAATTTTCTGAAAGGTCCCCTGTCCAAAATGGCCAAAATGCATGAAAGGACAAGTTAGCCTACTGCGAAGGCTATATCTTTGCCAAAAGCCATCCGATTCTTATGAGGAATACCTTAAACGATTCGTAGATTGATTCTCCATCAATCTGCAACAAAATCCCACAACAAAATATTTTTTAGATTTTTTGTCAAATTTTCCAGGGGATCCCCTTCAAAATGTAGAAAATGCATGGGGGGACACTATGGCCCACAGAGAAGGCTATATCTTTGCCAAAAGCCATCCGATTCTTATGAGGAATACCTTAAACGATTTGTAGATCGATTCTTCGTCAATCTGCATCAAAATCCCACAACAAAATATTTTTTAGATTTTTTGTCAAATTTTATGGAGGATCCCCTTCAAAATGTAGAAAATGCATGGTGGGACACTATGGCCCACAGAGAAGGCTATATCTTTGCAAAAAGCCATCCGATTCTTATGAGGAATACCTTAAACGATTCGTAGATTGATTCTCCATCAATCTGCAACAAAATCCCACAACAAAATATTTTTTAGATTTTTTGTCAAATTTTCCAGGGGATCCCCTTCAAAATGTAGAAAATGCATGGGGGGACACTATGGCCCACAGAGAAGGCTATATCTTTGCCAAAAGCCATCCGATTCTTATGAGGAATACCTTAAACGATTTGTAGATCGATTTCCGTCAATCTGCATCAAAATCCCACAACAAAATATTTTTTAGATTTTTTGTCAAATTTTATGGAGGATCCCCTTCAAAATGTAGAAAATGCATGGTGGGACACTATGGCCCACAGAGAAGGCTATATCTTTGCCAAAAGTCATCCGATTCTTATGAGGAATACCTTAAACGATTTGTAGATCGATTCTCCATAAATCTGCATCAAAATCCCACAACAAAATATTTTGTAGATTTTTTGTAACATTTTCAAGGGGATCCCCTTCAAAATGTAGAAAATGCATGGGGGACACTATGGCCCACAGAGAAGGCTATATCTTTGCCAAAAGCCATCCGATTCTTATGAGGAATACCTTAAACGATTTGTAGATCGATACTTCGTCAATCTGCATCAAAATCCCACAACAAAATATTTTTTAGATTTTTTGTCAAATTTTATGGAGGATCCCCTTCAAAATGTAGAAAATGCATGGGGGGACACTATGGCCCACAGAAAAGGCTATATCTTTGCCAAAAGTCATCCGATTCTTATGAGGAATACCTTAAACGATTTTTAGATCGATTCTCCATAAATCTGCATCAAAATCCCACAACAAAATATTTTTTAGATTTTTTGTCAAATTTTCCAGGGGATCCCCTTCAAAATGTAGAAAATGCATGGTGGGACACTATGGCCCACAGAGAAGGCTATATCTTTGCAAAAAGCCATCCGATTCTTATGAGGAATACCTTAAACGATTTGTAGAACGATTCTCCATCAATCTGCATCAAAATCCCACAACAAAATATTTTTTAGATTTTTTGTCACATTTTCCAGGGGATCCCCTTCAAAATGTAGAAAATGCATGGGGGGACACTATGGCCCACAGAGAAGGCTATATCTTTGCCAAAAGCCATCCGATTCTTATGAGGAATACCTTAAACGATTTGTAGATCGATTTCCGTCAATCTGCATCAAAATCCCACAACAAAATATTTTTTAGATTTTTTGTCACATTTTCCAGGGGATCCCCTTCAAAATGTAGAAAATGCATGGGGGGACACTATGGCCCACAGAGAAGGCTATATCTTTGCCAAAAGCCATCCGATTCTTATGAGGAATACCTTAAACGATTTGTAGAACGATTCTCCATCAATCTGCATCAAAATCCCACAACAAAATATTTTTTAGATTTTTTGTCACATTTTCCAGGGGATCCCCTTCAAAATGTAGAAAATGCATGGGGGGGACACTATGGCCCACAGAGAAGGCTATATCTTTGCCAAAAGCCATCCGATTCTTATGAGGAATACCTTAAACGATTTGTAGATCGATTCTTCGTCAATCTGCATCAAAATCCCACAACAAAATATTTTTTAGATTTTTTGTCACATTTTCCAGGGGATCCCCTTCAAAATGTAGAAAATGCATGGGGGGGACACTATGGCCCACAGAGAAGGCTATATCTTTGCCAAAAGCCATCCGATTCTTATGAGGAATACCTTAAACGATTTGTAGAACGATTCTCCATCAATCTGCATCAAAATCCCACAACAAAATAATTTGTAGTTTTTTTGTAACATTTTCCAGGGGATCCCCTTCAAAATGTAGAAAATGCATGGGGGGGACACTATGGCCCACAGAGAAGGCTATATCTTTGCCAAAAGCCATCCGATTCTTATGAGGAATACCTTAAACGATTTGTAGAACGATTCTCCATCAATCTGCATCAAAATCCCACAACAAAATATTTTTTACATTTTTTGTCACATTTTCCAGGGGATCCCCTTCAAAATGTAGAAAATGCATGGGGGGACACTATGGCCCACAGAGAAGGCTATATCTTTGCCAAAAGCCATCCGATTCTTATGAGGAATACCTTAAACGATTTGTAGATCGATTCTTCGTCAATCTGCATCAAAATCCCACAACAAAATATTTTTTAGATTTTTTGTCACATTTTCCAGGGGATCCCCTTCAAAATGTAGAAAATGCATGGGGGGGACACTATGGCCCACAGAGAAGGCTATATCTTTGCCAATAGCCATCCGATTCTTATGAGGAATACCTTAAACGATTTGTAGATCGATTCTTCGTCAATCTGCATCAAAATCCCACAACAAAATATTTTTTAGATTTTTTGTCACATTTTCCAGGGGATCCCCTTCAAAATGTAGAAAATGCATGGGGGGGACACTATGGCCCACAAAGAAGGCTATATCTTTGCCAAAAGCCATCCGATTCTTATGAGGAATACCTTAAACGATTTGTAGATCGATTCTTCGTCAATCTGCATCAAAATCCCACAACAAAATATTTTTTAGATTTTTTGTCACATTTTCCAGGGGATCCCCTTCAAAATGTAGAAAATGCATGGGGGGACACTATGGCCCACAGAGAAGGCTATATCTTTGCCAATAGCCATCCGATTCTTATGAGGAATACCTTAAACGATTTGTAGATCGATTCTTCGTCAATCTGCATCAAAATCCCACAACAAAATATTTTTTAGATTTTTTGTCACATTTTCCAGGGGATCCCCTTCAAAATGTAGAAAATGCATGGGGGGACACTATGGCCCACAAAGAAGGCTATATCTTTGCCAAAAGCCATCCGATTCTTATGAGGAATACCTTAAACGATTTGTAGATCGATTCTTCGTCAATCTGCATCAAAATCCCACAACAAAATATTTTTTAGATTTTTTGTCAAATTTTATGGAGGATCCCCTTCAAAATGTAGAAAATGCATGGTGGGACACTATGGCCCACAGAGAAGGCTATATCTTTGCCAAAAGCCATCCGATTCTTATGAGGAATACCTTAAACGATTTGTAGATCGATTCTTCGTCAATCTGCATCAAAATCCCACAACAAAATATTTTTTAGATTTTTTTGTCACATTTTCCAGGGGATCCCCTTCAAAATGTAGAAAATGCATAGGGGGACACTATGGCCCACAGAGAAGGCTATATCTTTGCCAAAAGCCATCCGATTCTTATGAGGAATACCTTAAACGATTTGTAGAACGATTCTCCATCAATCTGCATCAAAATCCCACAACAAAATATTTTTTAGATTTTTTGTCACATTTTCCAGGGGATCCCCTTCAAAATGTAGAAAATGCATGGGGGGACACTATGGCCCACAGAGAAGGCTATATCTTTGCCAAAAGCCATCCGATTCTTATGAGGAATACCTTAAACGATTTGTAGATCGATTCTTCGTCAATCTGCATCAAAATCCCACAACAAAATATTTTTTAGATTTTTTGTCACATTTTCCAGGGGATCCCCTTCAAAATGTAGAAAATGCATGGGGGGACACTATGGCCCACAGAGAAGGCTATATCTTTGCCAAAAGCCATCCGATTCTTATGAGGAATACCTTAAACGATTTGTAGAACGATTCTCCATCAATCTGCATCAAAATCCCACAACAAAATAATTTGTAGATTTTTTGTAACATTTTCCAGGGGATCCCCTTCAAAATGTAGAAAATGCATGGGGGGACACTATGGCCCACAGAGAAGGCTATATCTTTGCCAAAAGCCATCCGATTCTTATGAGGAATACCTTAAACGATTTGTAGAACGATTCTCCATCAATCTGCATCAAAATCCCACAACAAAATATTTTTTACATTTTTTGTCACATTTTCCAGGGGATCCCCTTCAAAATGTAGAAAATGCATGGGGGGACACTATGGCCCACAGAGAAGGCTATATCTTTGCCAAAAGCCATCCGATTCTTATGAGGAATACCTTAAACGATTTGTAGATCGATTCTTCGTCAATCTGCATCAAAATCCCACAACAAAATATTTTTTAGATTTTTTGTCACATTTTCCAGGGGATCCCCTTCAAAATGTAGAAAATGCATGGGGGGGACACTATGGCCCACAGAGAAGGCTATATCTTTGCCAATAGCCATCCGATTCTTATGAGGAATACCTTAAACGATTTGTAGAACGATTCTCCATCAATCTGCATCAAAATCCCACAACAAAATATTTTTTAGATTTTTTGTCAAATTTTCCAGGGGATCCCCTTCAAAATGTAGAAAATGCATGGGGGACACTATGGCCCACAGAGAAGGCTATATCTTTGCCAAAAGCCATCCGATTCTTATGAGGAATACCTTAAAAGATTTGTAGATCGATACTTCGTCAATCTGCATCAAAATCCCACAACAAAATATTTTTTAGATTTTTGTCAAATTTTATGGAGGATCCCCTTCAAAATGTAGAAAATGCATGGGGGGACACTATGGCCCACAGAGAAGGTTATATCTTTGCCAAAAGCCATCCGATTCTTATGAGGAATACCTTAAACGATTTGTAGAACGATTCTCCATAAATCTGCATCAAAATCCCACAACAAAATATTTTTTAGATTTTTTGTAACATTTTCCAGGGGATCCCCTTCAAAATGTAGAAAATGCATGGGGGGGACACTATGGCCCACAGAGAAGGCTATATCTTTGCCAAAAGCCATCCGATTCTTGTGAGGAATACCTTAAACGATTTGTAGAACGATTCTCCATCAATCTGCATCAAAATCCCACAACAAAATAATTTGTAGATTTTTTGTAACATTTTCCAGGGGATCCCCTTCAAAATGTAGAAAATGCATGGGGGGACACTATGGCCCACAGAGAAGGCTATATCTTTGCCAAAAGCCATCCGATTCTTATGAGGAATACCTTAAACGATTTGTAGAACGATTCTCCATCAATCTGCATCAAAATCCCACAACAAAATATTTTTTACATTTTTTGTCACATTTTCCAGGGGATCCCCTTCAAAATGTAGAAAATGCATGGGGGGACACTATGGCCCACAGAGAAGGCTATATCTTTGCCAAAAGCCATCCGATTCTTATGAGGAATACCTTAAACGATTTGTAGATCGATTCTTCGTCAATCTGCATCAAAATCCCACAACAAAATATTTTTTAGATTTTTTGTCACATTTTCCAGGGGATCCCCTTCAAAATGTAGAAAATGCATGGGGGGACACTATGGCCCACAGAGAAGGCTATATCTTTGCCAATAGCCATCCGATTCTTATGAGGAATACCTTAAACGATTTGTAGAACGATTCTCCATCAATCTGCATCAAAATCCCACAACAAAATATTTTTTAGATTTTTTGTCAAATTTTCCAGGGGATCCCCTTCAAAATGTAGAAAATGCATGGGGGGACACTATGGCCCACAAAGAAGGCTATATCTTTGCCAAAAGCCATCCGATTCTTATGAGGAATACCTTAAACGATTTGTAGATCGATTCTTCGTCAATCTGCATCAAAATCCCACAACAAAATATTTTTTAGATTTTTTGTCAAATTTTATGGAGGATCCCCTTCAAAATGTAGAAAATGCATGGTGGGACACTATGGCCCACAGAGAAGGCTATATCTTTGCCAAAAGTCATCCGATTCTTATGAGGAATACCTTAAACGATTTGTAGATCGATTCTCCATAAATCTGCATCAAAATCCCACAACAAAATATTTTGTAGATTTTTTGTAACATTTTCAAGGGGATCCCCTTCAAAATGTAGAAAATGCATGGGGGGACACTATGGCCCACAGAGAAGGCTATATCTTTGCCAAAAGCCATCCGATTCTTATGAGGAATACCTTAAACGATTTGTAGATCGATACTTCGTCAATCTGCATCAAAATCCCACAACAAAATATTTTTTAGATTTTTTGTCAAATTTTATGGAGGATCCCCTTCAAAATGTAGAAAATGCATGGGGGGACACTATGGCCCACAGAGAAGGTTATATCTTTGCCAAAAGCCATCCGATTCTTATGAGGAATACCTTAAACGATTTGTAGAACGATTCTCCATAAATCTGCATCAAAATCCCACAACAAAATATTTTTTAGATTTTTTGTCACATTTTCCAGGGGATCCCCTTCAAAATGTAGAAAATGCATGGGGGGACACTATGGCCCACAGAGAAGGCTATATCTTTGCCAATAGCCATCCGATTCTTATGAGGAATACCTTAAACGATTTGTAGAACGATTCTCCATCAATCTGCATCAAAATCCCACAACAAAATATTTTTTAGATTTTTTGTAACATTTTCAAGGGGATCCCCTTCAAAATGTAGAAAATGCATGGGGGGACACTATGGCCCACAAAGAAGGCTATATCTTTGCCAAAAGCCATCCGATTCTTATGAGGAATACCTTAAACGATTTGTAAATCGATTATCCATCAATTTTCAACAAAATCCAACAACAAAATTTTTTTTGGATTTTTTGTCAAATTTTATGGAGGATCCCCTTCAAAATGTAGAAAATGCATGGGGGGACACTATGGCCCACAGAGAAGGCTATATCTTTGCCAAAAGTCATCCGATTCTTGAGCGGAATACCTTAATCGATTTGTAGATCGACTCTCCATCAATCTTCATCAAAATCTGGTAACAAATTATTTTTCAGATTTTTTGTCCAATTTTCTGGGGCACCCCCTTCAAAAATGGGGAAAATCCATGAAAGGTCACTATGGCCCACTGCGAAGGCCATACCTTCCCGAAAAGATGTCCGATTCTTGAGGGGAATATCTTAAAAGATTTGTAGATCGATTCTCCACAAATCTGCATCAAAATCTAGAAACAAATTATTTTTCAGATTTTTTGTCAAATTTTCTGGCCCTTCAAAAATGGCTAAAATGCATGGCAGGACAAGTTAGCCCACTGCGAAGGCCATATCTTTGCCAAAAGTCATCTGATTCTTGAGAGGAACATCTTAATTGATTTGTAGGTCGATTCTCCATCAATCTGCATCAAAATGTGGAAACAAATTATTTTTTAGTTTTTTGGTCAAATTTTTTGGAGGTACCCATTAAAAAATGGCCAAAATGCATGGAACGACAATAAAGCCCACAGCGAAAGCCAAAAGTCGTCTGATTTTTGACAGGAATATTTTAATCGATTTGTAGAGCAAATATTCATCAACCCGATTTCAATTCTTCATTTTGAAAAAAGATCAAGTTTCCATTTTGTAATTTTTCTTTAAGAATGTTACTATTTCTCAGGCATTAAATTGTAGATTTTTGAAACGGCCAATCAAAGAAACATGCTAAAATTAGCAGGGGGTTCCTAAAATTTTCCAGCCTCCTGTCATCTGTCTATTTGGCTCCAGTGCGCCACGTGTAGTCCTTTTGCTGTCAAAGACCCCGACCTTATCGGAGCTGTTGCTGATGTTGTTATCGCCCTTGTAAGTGGCTGTCGTTGTCATCTGCCAGGGGCAAAGTAACAAAAATACGAATAAAAAATATGAAGCAGAAATTCTACACTGGCCCCCAACTCCGGAGACATCAATGCCTTCCACTCATATTTCTGCGATTTGTTATTGAAATTGTTATTGTTGTCGAGTGTGCGTGACAGCGGCAACAACAACACAGTTCGAATAAAAATAACAACGAGTTGCTTTGGCTTATTTTATAATCACAGCAATTTTCGAGCTTTTGCTCAATGATTTTTTTCATCTCTCATATTTGCATTTTATTATCGCGGGCCCTTTATATTGACACAAATCATTTAGGTGGAATTTGCGTTCGTTCCAGGACTCACAGGTTCTTGCCTGTGCGTCGGGGTGTAAGATACCTGTGTGTCTGGGTGTGTTAGGTTCTGATATTTTATTTTTGATTGGTTCAGGATTTATGTTGATGTTTATTTGGTTTGCTTATTTGCCAAATATTATGAATGGCTTTTCGTAAAATTCAAGAAATTGGATTTAAAGTTGGAAATTGAAAGGGGTTGTTTTATATTGTTTCTTATTTATTTAAAAACGGTTAAAATGTAATAGATTTCAAAGCAGTTGCTCAATGACTCAATTGCTCAATTGCTCAAAATCAATGACCTAGATTCAAACTAACGATGACTTTATTTCCCCTTTTTGATCCACAAATCCACTTAACGCATTCGGTTAAGTAAACAAACAATAAACCCAACCCCACAAACCCCTTTGGCCAGTCATTTCCCTTCCATTAAGTTCATTTGCTGGGCAAACAGTTTTGAGGAGAGTTTCTGTCTAATTGATGGAGGGATGCTGTGCCACAAAATAGAACGTGAGGAGTGAAACCAAAATTGAAATCGATGCTCTGGCAACAGAAACCAACGCAGGAAAGCACAACAAAAGCACACATACAGTGGTCCCATTCATAAATCATATTTTCAACCGATTTTTTTCTCATTTTCTGCTTTGGTTCTGGACCACCGGCAGGATGGCAGGAATTGTTTGCTTTAGTTTGGCAACGCGGAAAAATGTACAAATATTTGTGGGGGGTCCCCGTTGGTTTTGAGGTTTCTACTAACACAAAAGGCTTATTTTGTCATGGGAATGGGGGGCTTGGTCAGCCACACACACATGACTATATACATATCTTTAACAATGTATGCAGAGTATTTTGTTTGAAAAAAATGTAACTGAACTTGGTTTTGCCATTCACTCTATTTGGCAAACAACCGAATCATTAGCTGGACAATGTATTCTGCCAAAGTGATTTCCCTTCCATGCTGCCCTCCGTTTTGGCCTGGCTTATATCCACTTAAACTTGCAACAAATTAAATAAGTTTCAACTCATTTACCAAGTCATTTTCCTGCCCAACTTTGCTCGTCATCAGCCTTCACAGCTATTTGTGTTTCAGTTTAGTTTTATGAGGGGTCTCCTCAGGAACTCCCCATTCTTCGCATCTTCCGCCCCTTTTAGTGCCCTTTGAGCCCTCCCTCCACTATTCATGCAAAACGAAATCTACACAAAAGAAATCAGCTAAAAATTTATTTACCCTGACTTTGCCAGTGGAAAAGGAAAGTTTTGCGCTTTTGTTTGAAATTTGTTTCGCATTTGTAAGCTGAAATGTTTTCCGTAAGAAAAACGGCAGCCAGAGCAGCAGTCCCTTAAAAAAAAGACAAGAACTCAAATAAATGCTTTGTCCTGCCCCAGACCTCACAGCCATTGATAAACTGCCAAAAAATATATTTGAAACATACATATATAGTCATCTAATCAATTATCTCCGAAGCTTTAATATTTTAAAGATTTATGAAATTATAGGTTTATTTAAATATACATTTTATGCCACTTATGTTTTAATCTTAGAATAGGTTTTTTTTAAGTGTAGCCCTAAAGAAGAAAAAGAAAGTTTGGGCCCGGGAATTGGGAAGCCTCTACCAAGAAAGGAAGGGGCACAATCTCAGGTCTGTTTTTCCTGCGCCGCAACTTTCCTGGAAAAATGTTTCTCCGATTTTCCGTTTGGGCCTGGTCAGTTGGGCCCGGCTTTTATTCAATTTAACTTGCGCCCTCCAATTTCATTCGGGCTTTCGGCTTTCAGCTTAAACAAATTTGCCTCAATGCGCTTTGTGCCGTTTTAAAGGTTCGTCTACCGTCTGCCGTCTACCGTCTGCTGCCCAAATTGATCTTATTGACACTTTACTTACGGCCCAAATGGCCTGGGACAGGACTGGGACGGGCCTGGGTCTTGGCCAGTTCTCAGCCAAAACCCAATGACCGTGTCATTTGTAACATTTTCGTTTCGGTACTGGGCCGAGAGGCAACATTATTGCAATTTGAGTGCTTGATGGGGGCCGAAATGAGGGGGTTGGAAAATGTTGACTCGCCATAAACAAAACCTTATGGGCTTTCCTCAGGGTTGGGGCGATAAATGGGTCCACCCAGCATGCAACAGATACTTTTCCATTGAGGCTTTTGACTGGAAGTTAAATGGGCTAAGAAAATTTAATAAAATCGGAGAATGTCTTCACAAGATAAGAAGAGGCATGAGCCATATTGACCTTTTTTAACCATTTATTTATTCAAGTTGGCTTAAAACTCCTATTTCGCTCCTTATTTCAATCGATCCATATTGGGCATCAGCTTATCTAATCTTCCCTTCAGTTGTTCGTTAAGGAATTCCTCTTCCCTGCTGCAATACGTATTCATGTTTGACCAGATTTCGGACACAAATCCCGCACCAAAATCTCAGGCCACTGGGCAACAACACTGGGTAAACACAAGTATCAGTCACTCAATGTGGACTACAATGCCGCCGAACAAACAAACTCATTTCCACACAAGTGCACAGCAGAAAATATTTGCACAGGACCAAGTTCAATCTATATTTATTCTGGCAATATGAATAATAATTACATTAAACAATGATGTTTCTTTTGGGCTTCAAAATGAAATGGATTAAATGAAACGCCCTTCTTTTGGTATAAAACCTTATAAACTGCTCCTGAACTCATTTTTCCGTGTACTGTAGCAATTGTATTTTTATGGGAAACGGTCTGGGGGAACTGTGCTGAGTTATGACGTCCAACAGCTGTGGAAAACGATGGCCACAACATCGGGACTAGCTGCTCATATATAGCCCTGATGGGGTAGAATATGTTGCATAAGCCTCCCCGAGGGGAATGCCAGGGTCAGGGAGCAGGAGCGGGCCAGGCAATATCATTTGCTGGGGGAAAAATATGGGCAAAAAACGAAGAAGAAGGTATTAAATAAAAATGGCCAAGCGACAGTTGGGGTTGCATTGTTGCCCAGCCATCGTAAATCGTATGTATACATTGGTGGAAAATATTGCAGCCACTTAATACAGTCATAAGTCGAGCAGCTAGCACGAAAAAAACCAACGTTTTAACATTCGCCCTCATTCTTTGCAGGCTATTTCCCCCTGGGCTCCGAACATTGCCTCACCTGGATCTGCCTGGATGTCCTTTTTTGCACCGCCAGCATCATGCACCTGTGCACCATCTCCGTGGACCGTTATTTATCGCTTCGCTACCCGATGAGATTTGGCCGGAATAAGACCCGTCGCCGGGTGACTCTTAAAATTGTTTTCGTGTGGCTTCTTAGCATTGCCATGAGCCTGCCATTGAGCTTGATGTATTCCAAGGTAGGTTTTATTCTCTAAAAATAATCTAAAAATCTATTTTTTTGTAGCAAATATGTAAATAAAATGCCCTAATATAATTAACAACCTTAAATTTGATAAATTTTCAAACCAACCTAGTAAACCATTTATATTCCAAAGTTGCTTATATTATGTTTTAAAATTTCTTATTATTAATAATAGAATATTTTAAAATAATTTCTTTTTTTTATAACTCGTATGGCACATTTTTTAGGGCCGCCAAATTTATCACTCATACGCACTGTTATACTATCTCAGTGTTTCCCTAAAAAATTTAAAAATCTTCAAACAGAACTTACTATTTATATTAAATAATATATTTTTCATAAAAAAGAATAATAAAGTAGAAAAATACGATAAAATAAAAAATATGATGTGATAACAACTAATATCCAAGCTATAGCATAAGAATTTCAAAATAACCTAAATTCATTTAAGTGATTGATAGATTTGGGCATCATTGTCTTAACTGTTGGTTAAATGAACTCATTTGTTATCTGCTGTTTGATTCCAGAATCACGCCTCGGTGCTAGTGAATGGAACTTGCCAGATACCGGATCCGGTCTACAAGCTGGTCGGCTCCATTGTGTGCTTCTACATTCCGCTGGGCGTAATGCTCCTGACATATTGCCTAACCGTCCGCCTCCTAGCCCGACAGCGGCAGAACCTGGGCGGAGGCCAGCAGACGGCCGCTGCCACTCCCGGATGGGCTAGTGGGTGGCTGGGACAGACTCCGGCTTTGGGTAAGGACTTTACTGTTTTTTTCATTATCTCTGTTTTTTTTTTGTAGTCCTGAGAGATGCCTAGCCAGAAAATCTGCAGTACTGCAGAAGCTTAATATGATTTTCAGTTTGCCGAAAATTTGCATTTCGTTCTCGGCTGCACTTTTTGCGCTAGTACTCAGAAACTTTACATGGCACCCGAAACGAGGCAGGGCACAAGGGGATCCAAAGTGTTGAAAGAGGCGTGGGACGACATAGGCAAACAATGCAGGGACATATGTCGGATAGCAACCCATGTTCCACCCAAAACCCCCAATACGTAATCGTGTCCCTAGGAACGGCAAAGTGCCCAAAGTGCGACTAAGCCGCAGAAATGCACACAAAATCGACATTGTACTGGAAGAGTCGGGGTAAACACGCCCAACCACCCCCCAGATATCCAGTATACATGTATAGATAACTAATTTTCACGTTACCAGAGTTGAAAACTACCAAAGTAAATGGCTTATATTGCTGGGAGCTCCGCAAAGCTCAGCTATTTTTATGACAATCTAGTTTTGGTATCGAAGTTTAGAGAGATTCACCTTTAATGTTGGATATAGTACGTTATTTTTTCCTTTTTTTTCAAAGGACTTCATTGAAATTTTCATAAGCCAACTGAATAAATTCGTCAATATTTAGTTATTTTAAGCGCTCCTAAGTGTTTTCTAATGCTCGAAATTTATTCAGTACTGTTCCCGATTCCGAGACAATTGGCTGCTTTTCAGCCAAAGGGGCGAATAGTAATTTTATTTCTGGCTTGAGCTCAGAATGCGAAAAGTCAATAAGACTAGGAATATTTAATGGACTTTTGACTGCAGTTCGAATCGCATTTAGGGAGCAGAAACAGGACGACCATTTAGGGGCGCAGTGCGGTGTTCCCGATTCGCTTCACTGAATAAAATGCCACAGCTGTTGGTATATATGTGTGTGAGTGAGTGCCAGGATGTGTGTATTAGTATGGGTGTATCAGTGAGAGTGTAATAGTGAAGCGGCTTTGGGCAGTTATTTCAAGCTAAATCCCTGTTGTAAAGCGTCCGCATTTGGGTTAGGCACGTAGTTGGATTTGGCAGATTGTTCCTTTCAGCGAGGTCACTGTAAGAATTTATGAGTTATTTTATAATACATTGTTAGGAAAATATTTTTCGAGGCTAGATAATTTGTTTGAAACCATTCATTATTGTCGCCATAGCTTCATATTACTATTGAAGATTACAAAATATTTATATATTGACTACCATATTTCTAAGTGTATGTGTGCTCGTGCGAGTTTATTAGCGCATTTGTGACTTTTCGTAGCGCACTTTTGGGATGCTGCCATTTTATGGAAGCTGCACATCTTCTTACCCTCGATTTCCCTGCTTCCTTTCAGAACGTCGCTGCACCTGGCGCCGCTTGCTGAAACCTGGTCCGGGCCATGCCTCCTCCGTCCTGCACGCCCACTCGGCCAATTCCACGGACACCGATCTGAGCACCTTGGACAATCATGAGCTTTGGCTACCAGACTCCAGGTGAGCAAATGGCGAAATTAAAACCCAACTTCAATCAAAGTATTATATAATATTTATGGCCTGCAGCATCAAGGAGCCAACGCCGACGACAATGACGGCATTGCATCAGTTTGGAGCCGAGATGCTGAAGCTCTCCCGCGGTCTCGAATCAGTGGCCTCCTCCTCCACCACCGGCTCGCCCACCAAATCAGAATTCTCCATCTCGAACCACCTGCAGTTCCCCTGCAGTCCGCAACGGTATGCTACCCATCTGCAGCAGCAACAAGGACATCATTCGCATCACCTGCAAAATCCTCAGCAGCAGCAGGGCGCCTACCACCAGCAGACCTCACCCAAAGGCCGCCAGGGAACCGCAACTGCCGGACTGGGATTGTCCACCACCACGCTGGGCATCGAACGGGAGAGCACTCGGAACTCCTTGGCGAGCAGCCGGATGGGCGGCGAGCAGAGTGACGGGTAAGTAGGGGCGGGATGGCCTTTCAAACCCAAATTGCCTAGAAGGGGGTCCATTATGGATCTAACCACAAATAAGCCTAATAAACACTGGGAAATTAAGTCGAAATTTTGATAAATCATGATTGTTTTAGAAAGGAAATAAGTTTAAATAATAAATATTATTTTTACTTAAAACTTATTTGTAAATTATAATTCTTATTATTCAACACAAAGTTACAGCTAAATAAATATCCATTTAATCCTTTTTTCCCGGAAAATCCCCAAGGTTTAATTTAATTGCTTACCATTTAACCAACATAACTTCTAATAAAAGAAACAATATTATTACAAATAATTAAATTTCAAAACTTGAGAGTTTGTGGCAAGTTGAAAGGGTATTCATCCATGCCTTGGCAGAAGCGTAGACCATTCCGTTTGTACAAAGAAATCCTGAGATGTACTTTGTAAAACGTAAAGTTTCCTTTTGCTCCTTACCTGAACCTAAACCTGACAAAAGGACAAACAGCTGCGGCCGTCAAACCATTTTGTCAGAATGATCCTTTCTAGTCACTTACCGGTCCTTTTGTTGCCATTTCTGGGTCTTACTCGGGACGGATTTTTGGTAGCAATTCCAGCCAAAATTCGCTGACCACATTGAAAGGCCAGTTCGGGCACCAACTGCTCACCTCGAGTCCTCTTTGTGACTCGTTTATTTTCACTTTTCCGTTTATTTTTTACCATTTTTTCTTTGGAGAGTGAGCTCCTTTTTGCGGCATTGCCTTTTATTGTCCTTCCGCTTTCGACTTGTGAAATTTTTCGTAATAATTAATTTTTTTGTACGTTTTCGTTTTTCTTTGGTCGGTGCAAATGGTATTCGATGGGGCCGCACCCCCACATACACCCCCTATCCTAAAGACACGCCTACCTTTTTTTCCGGAGCATTCCACCCGCTCAAGTGATTTCGGCGTCAGTCCCAACGAGGCCTTTTGCTTAAATGTGTTTTTCATTAATTTTCTAATTTCGGACGACTGGCTTATGTCGGGATAAGAGATGCGTCGAGAAATTCAATTAAAAAATTGAAATCATAGGCGGCGAGCAATTTTTATTTTTTCCTAAAAATATATTAAGAATTTGAAGCACCGACTGGGTGGCATATGATAGAAAATGGGAGAGTTTACTATCGGTCAGGTGGAAATAATGTTTAAGAATAAAATCGAACAAAATTAAAGACTTCAAGAAAACAATACTTAAATTATTATATGTAAGCTTTATGCAATATAATCCTTTTAAAGTCCGAACTTAATCAAATTAAAATTTGTTAAATTCCCAATTTCATTTTCGAACTTTAAGCCCCAATAAATTGTAGCTGAGCTGCAGGGAAATTTTATCTTTAGTCCATCCCCTCCTGCCAGAATATTCTTTTATATCATATATCATTCTGACTGTGCGCTTTTCATCGGGAATCGCTATCGTGTGGGCATTGTGCCTTCATATCTGCCACATTGTTTGACAGTTCAGCGAATTTGCACAATCAATAAAATGGATTTCGGCTTTGGCGTTCTCCGTTTTTTGTCTGCCCTGAATGCAAAATGGCTGGGAATGGCTGGATTCAAGACTGGAACGAGGTCAAAGTCGCTCTGAAAGCCGAGCCGAAACCCAGAAACGAAGGCAAAAACCAGGAGAAAGTTCCATGGAGTGGCTTTTAATTGTTTGACAATTTGTCGTCTCATGCATTTCTGAGCTCAGGCCCAGGAAAGTTAACAAATGATGTTGGCATCGGTTGTATATTCTAATTTTGGGATTTGTGGCCCAACGGAACGGAACTGACTTTGGCGGGGCTGGGGGAGGGCAAATCTTGAGTGGGGCAACTTCGAAGGATTCCAATTCGCCAGGGATGCCGCCAGCGATGTCTTGATGAGCTTGGCAGCTGTTTAATTCCTTTGTGGCTGAAACAATAACAAACTTGGCGTCATCCCGGCATTGTTTCACTTGCATAATGAGAAGTTGAGTACATACACATGCCGTACGCCCCCCTCTGCCACTTTCCACATCTCAATTTATGCGCACGTCTCGTGCAAACAAATCAAAAACACCAAGGATGCATAATGAGCTGACATCTTTATCCATCGTCCTGGGCTCCTCTGCACTTCGCCCAGCGCCTAACGCCTTCATTAGCAGCTAACCAAGCTCCTGTTCCTCCTCGCCATCGTCTTGGCCAAATATAAAGTTGGTTCGCATTTGCATGCAAAGCAAAATGGCGGCACGAGAGCAAGAGGAACCGCAAAGGCAGCCCTGAAATTTATGCGCTTTATTAAAATGAATGCAAAATGAGCTGGAGTGGCAAACTGACTGCCACCAAAGGCAGAGGCCCTGCCACCAGCGTGGTGTAGAGCCCTCAAGAAAAAAAATAAACATTCCGCCACAATACACGGCGGAAAACCACAAAGCGCACGAATAAACACAAACACGGAAAACACGAAAAAAGGTTGCCTACTCTTTGGGGCAGGATAATGAAACGAACACTGACCACTGCCTGCGCCGGTGCCGGTGCCGGTGCTGAAATGCTGTTAGCAAGTGTTGACTGCATTGTTTTTGGCGCTCCATTGGCGGAATAGAGTTTTGCCAATTGGCTGCGCAATTTTAATTAAAAATGTACAACGCCAATAGGACGAGAAAATTCACGAGAATAAATTCAAACACGGCATAGAGATAGGTTTCAAATCAATAAATTGGTGAGCCATAATTTTGACGCTGTGTTTCTAATAAAAAATAAATTAAATATATCCTTCAAGCTTATAGCTCATCAACCGTCAATGGTCCTTTAGACCGTCAAAATGTATTTAGACCAATTAGTTTAAAGAGGCCGGATTAATTTAATCCGATTCGAACTGGCATTAACACTCTTAATACTTTTAATTAACTGTTCAAGTCCTTGCCCAGACAGATACCAATTATTTATCTCACCTTTAAACTTTTTTACTTTCAGAACTCTGTCGCAGCTTTCCCAGCGACTACGAGCTTACAAGAAACGCCGGAGGGCCTCGTCGGCAGTTCCAGGACGCGACCGACGCTCTGGTCACGAGGATGCCGACGAAGATCGTGATACACCCACATCCACACTGCGGCGCCACAAGCGGCACAACAGTCTGCCCAAAAACGCCCTCTATCCGCGTCAGAATAACGCCGTGCCGGAGGACCTCGACAACGGCAACGATGACGTTGAGGATGAAGCCGAGGGAGGTGCTACTACGGAGGAACCACGACGGCGTAAATCTACAACTATTGCCAAAGGCTGTCACTCGGACACCGAGCTTGATCCACCACAAAACCAAAAGCAGTGTCACATCAACGGCCAGAACCACCAGTCGGACTACCTGCAACTACCCTCCGTGTGCACCTGCCCTTATTTCGGGGACAGACCGCTCCAGAATTGCGTTAAGACCGCCGAAGTGAAGATAATCTCATCCGCTTTCCGGGTGACCACCACAGTGACCACCACCGCCACGGCGGTGAGCAGTTCGCCCAGCGAAATGGAGCTGCTCCTTTGCTCCAGTGCAGGGCAAAAGAAGTCATTGACCTCCAGTGTGAGTGCCGGTGGAGGTGGAGGTCAAGGGCCGGGAGTGCCTGCAACTACTATGGGCTCCACCCTGAGTCCTCACTCTGCGCATCACCAAGGCAGCTCCCTGACGGTCCAGAGCGATGGCAGTGGCTACCTGGCGGCGCCGGGAACTCCGTGTCCCGGCCGACGAAAGCTAAGCATCTCCAAGACGGCCTCGGTGGTCACTTGGGATGCCAGTCGCCATCGGAGGCGTGGCAGCAGCTTCGGGGGCGTCCGGACCTCCCTGCTTCTGACGCCCACCAAGACAGCCACGGCCTCCTCCACTTCCTCCACGCCGCTGCGAAGATCGGCCACTCTGCGGAGTCACCAGAACATGAACTACCAACAATCAGGGGGAGGCGGGGAGTGTGGTGGCAAGAACAGAACAGCCGCATCATCGCCGTGCATGTTGCAACGCCAGCAGACAGTGCGCTCCCATCACTCCCGCAACTCGAGTGTGATTTCCAGAAATTCCTCGCGACACGGCAGGATCATCCGGCTGGAGCAGAAGGCCACCAAGGTGCTCGGCGTGGTCTTTTTCACGTTTGTGATTTTGTGGTCGCCCTTCTTCGTCCTAAATCTCCTGCCCACAGTTTGTGCGGAGTGCGAGGAACGGATCAGCCACTGGGTCTTCGATGTGGTCACCTGGCTGGGCTACGCCAGTTCCATGGTGAACCCTATTTTCTACACCATCTTCAACAAGGTGTTCCGGCAGGCCTTCAAGAAGGTCCTTCTGTGCCGCTATTCCAGCACGAGTGCCTGGCGTCCGAGCAGATAGCAGACACCGGTGAAGCCCGGCAAGCTCAAGTCGAATCCACACAAGTGCCCCAGTGTGGAGTTCCAGGACTCTACGGTAGGACGCAGCCATCGGCCCGAGCGAGGGGTCCTCAAAAGAAGCGTTGCTGTGTCAGGCACCAGATAAATTTTTTTAGGAGACTGGGTATGGAGAAGTGGCAAGGAGTAAGGGTAATTGCTCCGGTCATCTCTCTGCGGTCCACCGCACAACGTTTCGTATACGCAATCTCCGGATAAGGGCCATCACACCGAATGTCCTCGGGGCTTAAGCGCTTATGTGCCTCTAATTAATTTCAAATTCAATTTGCATGCCATTGAAAACCCAATGCCCAGAGATTGCAGAGGGGAAACCCTATATATGTATGTACATACGTATGGTAGTTCCTCCATTTCTCCTGAAACTGAGATAAGATATTCCTCGAAACAGCATCAAGGAATGTTTCGTGTAAATGACATTGGTCCTTGAAAATCGGCAAACCCAATTCTGTGCAATTAGTACAGAGATTATATGGTTTGGATAACACAGTTCCAGGAACCACATGATCTTCAAAGTCTTTAAATTTTAAATCCAAATTCAACCAAAAAATATTCCTTAAAACGGAATTTTTATCTTTAACAGAGAAATTTTCGCTGACCGTGTCACTTTGTGTATTCCAATCGATAAACACTGTTTTGTTTGGCAT
Organism: Drosophila pseudoananassae pseudoananassae; assembly: GCA_018153035.1. Classification (NCBI taxonomy): domain Eukaryota; kingdom Metazoa; phylum Arthropoda; class Insecta; order Diptera; family Drosophilidae; genus Drosophila; species Drosophila pseudoananassae. The sequence goes on from JAECXR010000024.1 coordinate 11,622,682, forward strand.
TTCGTAATTATACATTAAATTTATGGGAAATTTTCCACCCGCAAAATGCACAAAGAATTTCATTGGCGGCCATTACAGTAACCGACACGTACACAAATCCACGGCAATTTGTGACTTTTGTTGTTTGTTCGTGTGGTTCCTGGATCCGTATTCCTTGCTCTCGGCCCGGCCAGATTGCTATTTTTATTTGAAAAGTTCATTCATTTTCGTTGATTTTATTTTTTGTTTCTCTGGGCAAATGAAAAATTTCAGCTGGTCACGTAAGCATTTGACGGCCCGAAGAAGGGCCCGGAGGCTATCAGGAGGTTGTGAGGATGTCTGGGGGAGCGATGTGTTTAGCCAAAGGACCTGGAGCAGCTGCTTAAAAGACATCAAACAACAAGAGGGCCAAGACCAAGACCAAAAACAAGAACCAAACTGTAATAACGAAAGCCGGATGAAAGTTTTCAATGTTAGCCGGGAAGTTTAAAGCCGTAGGAGTTTGTGGTTGGGGGGCCAAAAATGATAGGTAATGACGCCATTAGTGGCAGCCACTCAAAAAGCCTGTCTCGATGACACCTCACAATAGCAACAACAATGAGAATGGAGAAAATTTGTTGGTACCATTTTTGCTGACAAATTTTTTAGCGCCTGCGAGCCAGCAGGAGGTCGATCCTGCGATGCTCCGAAACAGACATGAGGAAGCCCTTGTGGCACTTGAAAATTTATGGCAATTTTATCGCCAGCGGAAATATTTTTTCCACTTCATTGAATCCCTCGCAAAAAAGCTAAAAAAAACGAGGGGAAAAACGAGAGGCAGGTCGCGGCTAGGTCGCAAAGTGTCGCACTCGGGGAACTTCATTGAACTTTAATGGCAGGCCGTCGGGCAAACAACAAAGGCCGTCAAAGGACCCCACATCCGTTTCCTTAAACACTTCTGCAACATATGCTCGATTTGAAGGGGGAAAGCACTGACAAATTGTTCGATCCTTACTAGCTGGGATACCCTGGAAAATTCAAAATTCTTCGCCTACAAAGTTTCACTTATATTAGTATTTTTGAAATAAACCTATTGAATATGAAAAAATTTGATGATAAAAAATACTCAACCCACTAGAAGTTACATTCAAAAACAAATTGTGTTAAGCACACAAGAGTATTTAGCGAAAGTTAAAACGAATTTAAAAAAATCAACTCACAGCTTAAATATTGTATGTATTAAAGGCTCCTTAAGCATACCTTTAAAGAGTACTTACTAAGATTCTTAGCTTAAGTGTAAATTGTAGATTGATTTATAACTTAAATCAAGAAAGGGGAGCATTGTTGCAAAACGCTTTTATCAGTAGCCCTAGATGTAACGATTTGCATTTTTCAGATGCAATTTCCAACTGTAAACTGATCTATCCAGTAAGTGACTATCCTGTAAATATTTCCACCAAAGAAAACTACAATAACACCCTTGGGGCAATCAAGTTAAACTACGTGTGCTTAGACTAAGGAGTAGTTTAAATTAAAAGCCTTGCCCTAAATAAAGTAAAAGCTTAATAAAGATAATATTTTGTGATTCGTTACCATTGAAGGAACTCTCACACTCCCCAAAAAACCAATCCCCACAATATTAAGGTTTCCATACTGCTGGAGAAAATATCCTGCAAGAAACTTTCGAATTTGTGACAGAATTTAAGTATAACAAAACAAAAACAAATATTAAGCTAAAGTATCTGAAAATAGCCCAAAATTGACATATCCCCCCTATGAATGTGTATTTTATGATAGTCATAGCGAGTCCTATAGTCCTTCCTAAGCTAAGTCAAAGACACTGAACCGTAGATAATGAAATATGTGAAACATATTAGCTATAATGTATTATGATTTGTACAAAGCGTTTTCTGATTGTATTTGATTTGTATTAAATGTGCATTACACCAATTGTCCCCAGAGTTTTATTGTAAAAGTCAATGTCAATAGGGGAAAACAATAGATGGGGCATGTAGTCCTCCATGGAATCATCAGACACGCCACCCGGCATTTGCTCACTCCTTCATTGATTTCCATGTGAAATTCCACTCAATTAGACACCGTACCAGCCAAGCTAACAAGATTTTACGCTTTATAGAGTCTTATATACCCTGGGATCCGAAAATTTTTTAAAGTTTATCTAAAAGTAAATCAGCTGAAAAATAATGTCAATTAAAAATATAAGTCTACTGGTACATATTTTATATACTAATTTTTTTAAGGTTTGACTATTTTTGTTGACTTAAAGAATTTAAATCTTATATATACATACTTCATAATATTATCTTTTCTACAAAACCAAAATACACTTTTCGAAAGACATAAAAAACCAAGAGTAAACCGCAAAGTAAAAGCAAAACTCATTCAATGCCAGTAACTGTCGATAATAATCGACAAGCTTTTCAAAATCTCCGAGTCCTAATGGCTGTTCTAAGAATAGAAATACCGCATTGACAACTGGAATACGGAATGAGGGTGGGAGAATATAAACTGCAATTGATTTACCGACACCCACGTTTTTTCTTCCTGAAACAAAAATTGATTGCGCATACGCCACGTAATCCTGCGGAGGCGTCAAGACTCAATTGCAATTTGCGGCTCAAAAGCGTTGGCCGAGAAATGTAAAACAATTCAAAGATAGACACAAGTTGCTGCATTATTGTCACAAGTTAAATGATAATTATTTCAGAGCACTTCACAAATTAATGACGGCTAATGCCGCACAAATTTTCTTGGTTGAAGAGGCCGCAGAAATTCCCAGAATCCCGCCAACAAAGTCGCAAATGTCCCGACAACGCCAAAAACCCGTAAAAAATGAGCAAAGTCAAAATTGCGACTACTCAGCGCCTCTTAATTTTATTTCCAGCTTTAAGGGCGCCTCGTAAAGTAGCGCGAAGAGGCCGTTTAATGGATTCCCTTTGCCCCTAGATCCCATCCCTTTTTCGCTCGCGAGCCCTGGGAGCTCTCTTCACCCACTCTACCCCCACCACAGAAAAAAGTTACTGTAATAAACGGTTTTTGTGCGAAGCGACAACGCCAGCAACTTGAATTTTCTGGCCAAAAGCGCCCGCGGGTAGGCGGAAAAATGGAAAATATTCGAGCAACTCTAGTGCACTTTTAATCCTCGTGTGTGTTTCGGGGCGGAAAACAAAAATGTGAAGCTGCAGCTGGAGCTGTATCGCACTCAGCGATAATAGTTCTTTTTTTGGTAAATATTTTCGCTTTCCGCCGAAGCGAATGCGGTTTGCAGATGCACTTAATTCTACGAGCCTACAAAGAGCCGACGAGCGAAAAACCCTTTCACATTTGTTTGTCGATTGGTCCGACACATTGGAGGAAAACAAAAGAAAAGCAACGCCACACAGTTGGCGGTGAAAATAAGTTAAAAATGAAAAGCAATCCCCAGGGCATATGCAGCTTTTATAGTTAAATAATTTTAAAGTTAAGTACATTTGTTGCCCTTCAATTGGGATAGCTCAGTGTATGGATAACCAAAGCTGTTGACAGCTGGTTTATCAATAGATTCATCACGTTTACTCACCAATGAATATTAAATGGGCAATGATTCTAAGCACATTGATACAGAATTTTCTTAAAAGGTCACACACTTGAATTTCGCAGACTCTTAGTCAAATTGGCAACAATAAGCAGTTTCCATTCAATTGCTGGGTATGAAAAGCCTCTCTTGCTGCAGATCCCCATTTGTCCTTGGCTTTCTGCCATACTGGAGTACATACATATATATACCATATATTCGTATAATGCCTATGGACAGGAGAGGACAGCAGTAGGAAAATGGGAAAATCATGCCACCTGCCATGAAAACTGTGTACATTGATTGCATTGATTTATGGTCCCAGATGCTGGCCTGGTCCGTGTCGCTTGTTGCGCACTTTATGGCCATTTTGATTGGCTTTTTGCATCAGCATCAGCACAAAAGGATGAATTGCATTGCCATGCCGAGCAATTTTGCAACATTTTAAAGCCGCTTTGCGGCAAACGAACCGCTCAAAAGACAGGGGCTAGTCGCATTATTGCGAATCAAAGTCCTATGCTGACAGGAGTCGAGTCCTGCAGAGTAGAATGGATTCTAATTGATTCTATTTGGACTGAGCCTGTCAGCAGGTAGGTCCTTTAAAGAAGCCACATAAACAAGGAAATCTACACGACATATCTCTTCTTAATGGAAAATTATATGCAGCTTTGTTTTCCCCAGCCATACATTTAGCCGTTTGTAGTCCTTTGTCCTGGCCAGAGGCAGAAGCCGGCAGGCATAAATGCTTACAATTTATGTGACAACATCCGACCTGGCCGAAAGGCAAACAAACCATTACCCTTGTGCGTGTGTTTCAACCGACATTGCGCATACGACATGTTGCACAATCCAATGGCAATTAGGTTTTCAAATTCAGAAGCATATTCCATTACCTGACGCCTAGATGAGAACAATATGCAAATGTAATATGAAGTAATAATGAAATTACCCCACAATGGCCGAGCTCTTTGACATCAGAAACAGCTGGAAGCCCCTGATTAGATTACCGCCCCCAGTTTCGATGCTGGAGCACATTTCTGACAGGTGCTAGGCTCCGTGTTGGAGTGTGAATTGAATCACAGCTCATTTCATCTTCGTCCAGATATTGGGCCTGATTTTATAATAGCATTAGGCACACAGAGTGGGGAAAAATGGGGTTGCTAAATAGGCCTTAATTCAATTTAAGTTTCTAACAAGTAATAACATTTAAAAAAGTTGGAATATTATATTGTTTGTTAAAACATAAGTTTGAAGCTCAATTAATAAATATTGCTCTTGTTAGCTGAAAAGGATAAGGACATTCAAAAATCAAAATAAAGTAAGCGTTTTTCTTGATTGTCTTAATTTTCAAATCATAATATTTCTCCTTCTATATAGTGAGGTGTCTCGCGGTGTCTGGCATCCAATATTGATTACTTTCAATTAAAATACCGCCAGCTGACTGCCGAAAAAGTAGACACGGCATGCCTTCGACAGTCCTTTGGGTTAATTTAATTTCACGAGACTGCTTCAAAGTTGTCGGTCGTGAAACTGATACTGAGATGGGATATTGACGGCAAGCCTGCGGCTAGATCCTGTCACTTCTATGCGGGCGCTCTAGACAGTTCCATTGACAGTACACGTTGAGCGAAAGCTTATTGAAACATTCTTCTTGTTTCCGTGAAAATCAAATTTTAAAGAAATAGTTAGAATAGACCTTTTTAAAGAATATAAGTAAAAATCAGTGATTAAAGTTATTTTTTCCTAACCAACTAAAAATGGTATATGATAATATTAAACAATTCCATAGCCAACACTCATCTTTCTCCGCTGTCATTGAATAGTAATGAATAGTATTTGCTAGGACTTAAAAGAATTCCCTCAATGATTGTCCCAGCTTAAAACTCCATTTATGGACTTACAAATGCACCAGCCATTGAATGCATTATTCCAGCTGCTCCATGCAAATCCAATGATTGCTGGTACTTTGGAAGCTTCAATCCCCACATCTTCCTTTTCCGCGCCGTCTCATTACGAGTCTCATCGAAGGACAAAAGCGAAATGCTAGCCATGGTTGCCATGACATTTGCGGGGAAATATGGCCAGGACATTTGTCAACCGGCTACCGGGTGGCAGGGACTTGCCTATGCATTGTGCTTATCAAATATCATGTAATATAAATGTCCTGCTGGCTCCAGCAGACACGCATAAAGGTAGTTAGCGTAGCGACGAGGAAGTGGGCAAAGTGAAAGGCATTTCCGCAACCGAACCAGAAAAAGCGAATGCGAAAGTGAAAGTGAAACTGAGACCGAAACTGGAAGGCACAAAAGCACAAAAGGCACTTGCTTGTTCGAAGGAACAAAAAGGTAATCATCTAAGCATGATGGGTGCCCCGAATGTAGGCGGCAAAAACTGAAACAAATGGGTCCCTATAAATACCCACGTACCCACACGCCCGATACATCCGGATCCAATGTATATATGTATGAGCAAGTCACCAAGAAAAGAAAGAAAACTTTTCGCCGTAAAAAGGTAAGGGTGTTTGGAGGTCCTGGGTATTTGTGTCTCTGACACAATGAAAAATGCAAAGCGCAAATGAGTTGAAAACTTTGCCATAAGTTCTTACTGTGCGTACGACGTGCAATCGCAAAATTAAAGGCGACTTTTAGACTTCTTTCGAAATCTGGAAACTTTGTCTAACAGATACCAATAGACAACTGCCGCAGCTAAACATTTAATAGGGTATATTAGCTAAGAACTCCCGCAAAAAATAAACCCTTTTAAAAACTTGTATCTTAACAGTTACTATTATGCGTACGAGTAAAAGAAATAAGAAAAATGTTCAATATATTTTTATATAAAGCTAATAATGTTTATTCTAGTTAAGGTTATAAATAATTTTGAAGAGCATCTCATTATCGCCTGGCGAAGTGTTTACATTTTGGGAAAAGGACTCTTTATCAGTGACAAGCCAACGGCAACAGAGACATGGGCTTAGACTCGGTTTCCTGGGAAGGGAGTACCAGGCTGCTGGATGCCGAAAATGTTAAGCAAACAATGAAAGAAAGGCGGAAAGGCAAATATTATTTTCATTTTACTCGACTTGTTTTTAATGTGAAAAATAAATACGCACGTGTACAAATAATGTGAACGGATGCGTTTCCGGGTTAAAGTTCCGTTTCGGCCTTTTTGGCGGCCAACTTTTGCAGCAAAGTTAAGAAGCTAAAAGCCTGTGTTATAACCTGAAAGGATATTCAAATCACAATTAAATTTTCCTATAATAAGAGGAGTGTTTTCTTACCGATCTCAACCGATTCACATCCATTACATAGAACTTTCCGGCGGTAACATGAACCGCCCGTCGACTGTTGACCAGAAAAATAAGTATGTCCTGGCGGATGTGGTGAGCGTACCTCCACCACCCACTGCGCCAGAAGGCATCCCCGGACCGAATACTGTGCCGGCTTAACAGCTCCCCGCAGTAGGTGAACATCAGGAGCTCGAATACGGTGAGTCCCAGATACTGCAATTGGTTCACGATTCTCAAGACCTCACGTGTCCCGGAGACACCCACAAATACGAGGAGGCAGAGCTGGAAGGTGATCTGCAAGGACTTGACCAGGCAGTATGGGCTAAAGAGGATCTCCAGCTCCATGGAACAGTGCAGGATAAAGCGATGCAGTCGCACACACTCCTTTAAGCCTTGGTGGAGCACGTTGTCCAGGCTTTGTGGATCAGTTCTCCCGTAACCCGAAAGAAGGAGCAACAAGTCCGTGGGTTGTTCTTTTAGGAGAGCATACTGATTGACCTCTCGGGTAGAGTGCTCTAGTAACAGTTCACCTTGCAACAAACTGAAAAAAAATATAGATTATAACCTTTACTTAACATTTTCATCACATAGGCCTTGACTTCAAATGTCGTTTAAAATATTAAAGCACTGCCTGGCATACCCACTTTTAATCAATGCAGACTGCTTTTTAATCGGGAGCAGATGTACTCGGCCTTTATTTTTGTTTTATTTATTAGGATTTCATTAATTTTTATCAAATTATGATACTTATTTATTTGGCTCAGACTGTTTTTCTTTGTTGAAGGTCTTTCTTCTTATTTTAAAGCAATTACGGAGCTATTTCTTCAAACATGTTTTCCTTTCTTATTTAATTTAAAATTTTTTAAACCCGGCATGCTATCTTTCAGGAAGGGAAACTTTCGAAACTTTTTGTTTTACGTATTTTATATTTAATTTAGGATTATTTATTTTTTTATATTATTTATCTCCTTATTTGGTTTAAAATCTTACGGTCTTATCCAATAATTTAAGAAACTCTATTTTTAAATATATGGATTTCTTTGTTTATTTTATAGTTATGTGGGGGACACCTTGTTAAGACACCATGATATCTTGTTTGAAATAATGTCATACACTACCTCAAATCCTTCATTGAATCGCCAGAATGAAGCTTCGCATGGGCTTCCAGGTTCTTCAGGCTGCAGTAAAGCACATCGAACTGGCCCAATAACAGCAAACAAAGGGTCACGAACAGAGATCCGCCAAAGCCAAAGGTCACGCCCACTAGAATCTGGCCAAACAGCTGAGTGGCGTATACCACCGTGTAGGTGACGGGCGCTAGGGCGTCGAAGGGATACCAGCAGAGTAGGGGCAGTGTCCGGATGCCGAGAATAAGAGGGGACACTCCCCACGTGATGACGCCCAGCAGGCAGGCCATTATCCACACTGCCGTAAAGTTTCGTGATATCCTGTAGGACGCGTGATTGCTCACAAAGGTCACCCCGGCCAGTGAATGGTGGCGATACTCCCGATTTATAAGCTCCATATAGGCGAGTAGGCGTCGGGAGCGGAGACACCAATATATGGTTCCATAGCCGGTGAAGAAGTATATTATTGTCATGGTCAGAGAGTCAGTAATTGCCTGCAGTTCGCCCGTGGGCAGGACATCTAGCGTGGTCTTGGTGAAGAGAACTCCCAGATGCAGCGACGTAAAAATCACAATGGAGCAATAGCCTCGGGCCAAGACCACTCCCACCAATCTCAGCCACTTTGGCCACCACACTGGCAACCGAGGAGTCGGCACAATTCCCATCGCCAGTTGCAGTCTCATTAGGAGCCGGAACAAGTTAGACTCTCGAACGGGATCCAGGATAATATCGTACCTGATATCCACATCAGCGTTGCCATAAAAACGACCTGCGGCCATTGACTGATATCTCTGAACACAAATCCGAAATCGGACTACTTATGAGTGGGTCTTCTGGGCCGACTATTTAAAGGGTTCTCAATTTATGCATTAATGAGTTTTTAAAAGTTTTCCCCGCCAAGGACTCGCCTCCAATTATTGAATGGTGTCTGGATGGGCGTGGCACCTAATTAAACGACTAAATGCCTAATTGACTTTTTTTAATGAGCCATGGTTCGGTGAAACGTGAAACTTTTAGGGCACAGTTTGCAAATTTATGAAAATGTGAGGCTGTAAATTATAAAGTAAAATAGGTTCAAGGATTAAACAATATGTGGTGTAGTAATCTTATTTGGAAGCTTAATGAGATACTTTTTAAAAGATTTAATGGAGGTTGTCCATTTGACAGTAGTTTCTTTATATGTCTTTCTAATATAGTAGTCAATAATAGAATATTGTTATACTTAGTTATGGTTAATCAACGTCCATACCTTTTTAATATTATTTTTAATAAATTGTTTTAACAATAATATTTAATATTCTGATATTGATAAAATTAAGTTTAGTGGTAACAGTTTAAAAGCTTTTCCTGTTAACCTAACTAGCCATTATTCGATTTTCATTCACTTTATTTTGAGTTGTATCATTATCTGGTAAATTATAGTCGTTACTGAGCTAATTGCATTTGTTCCACATTCGATGGCCAACAAAAGGGCCCCCCGTAACTGCAGAGTGCAGGAAAATGGGCCAGCTATTATTATCCCCATTCAGGTGTTTGGGTAAATGCCATTACGCAAAATTTTACACAAGAGAGAGGTTTTAACAAATCGCTACATTTAATCGAATGTGATAACGTCACACTTGACCTTCGGCCGCAGTATTGTGCTGTGGAGAGACAAAAATATCCTTAAAAATAATTGCCCGATATTTGCATTTATTGAATGTGAAAATGAAAAGCCATAATTGAGTTTCCCCACCCGTCTAATTGCTCGAAGGGGCCTTGGCATTGAAATACGAAAGCGGGTGAAATGACTCATGGAAAATGCTAATTGGCGAGTAAACTTTGCACACCTTGCAGGTGGCGAAATTCTCGAATATGGACTAAACAATTTCATATGCACATTCGGTATGTGAATATGTATGTTTGCGTGCGTGTCGAGATCACTAATTGTTTCGGTCTTTAATTTTTCAGTTCAGTTTAATTGACACACCGAAACGTGCAATTATTTGTACAAAATGTTTTAGCGAGGTGGCCGGCCAGGACACCCAGGACGCCTTAACTCATCCCTTTCCCAAACCGAACCAAAAATGTGTGGCCACAAAGCACATACAAATGCAAACTAATTTAAGTCCCAGTGGAGTGGCTTTTATTTCAAGAAATTGTTACACATTGTTGGGGCATAAAATGCTCAGTCGAGGAGTTATCTCTGGCGGTTGGCAGCTACTTGGCCAAATTGTTGCCGGGCCGTAAATGGTGAAACTTTACAGCGCTGCCCCGAAAAGCCGACTCCGCCTTTTTTGGCCTGGTCGAGGGCAATACATTTTACGCGTCAGTCACTTTCATTACGTATGTATGCAAGTGGGTTTTGAGGGGGCTGTGACCCCCGCAGGATCCAAGGATCCCCGAATTTGGGGTCTCTGTCTGTCAGCCTGTTCTCACGCATGTAGAGAGCTGTTTCGAGTGAAATTTACCTGCTGTGATTTATTCAATCAACTTGTGCTTTGTCCCAAAACAGCTCAGGCTTTATTATTTGGACATCCCTGTTGTCTCTGTCGAAGCGCCTTATGCGAGTTTAATGTCACTTGCCTGGCTAAAGCAGCTCGGCTGCCCCATTTAATCTGCATAATTTTTATGAAAATTACGAGAAGCCATAGAACAGGGAGGTAAGTACATACGTAGCCAGTTGCAAATAGACAAATGAAATCTGTGTTAAGATTTCCAAAGCCTTTAATTAAGGCAACACCTGGCCTACGAAATAAAAACTTAAGTTATTACGCAATTATTGAGAGATGCTATGCTATCATTCTATTTCATAGGATTTTTTTTTAAATTTAAACAAATTATAAAAAAGAAAACTGAATAAATAATTCATAGTGATAAAATCTATTTGGGCGAACTTAATTGACTTCTTTTTTCAGAAATATCATCTCGTACATTTTCATCGTTCCCATCAGGTCATGCATCATCATTTATAATTTTTATTTATTTTTTCCATTATTTAATATCTACCCATTTTAAATTCCAGTAATCCACTGATAAAAAGAAATTTTAAACGAATTCATTTATTTTTTGTTTCTGAAGCCCTGACATTCAGCTTTAATTAAATGTCGCAGAGTTGAAAAAAAAATGAAATAAATTTTCCTGCCACCTGGGAAAATATTTTTAGAGTTTTGTCCCAACTATCCGCAGCAATCTCCCAGAACGGGATTCCAGGACATCCAAAGCCACACCAGTGACCGGTGACTGGTGGTGGTGGTATTGCATTTTGCAGCAAACTTTTTAATTAATTGCGCTGGCCAATTTTTCGGCGAGAGCCAAAAAGCTTTAATTGCAAATGAATGTCGGGAGTGGGGAAAGGATAGTGGGCACGGATAGTGGAGCGCACGAACAGCGCTAATTTTCTGCAGTCGAATGGACGGAAAAGCGGAGCAGAAGGGTCAATCAGTTGGCCATTTGGTTGGGCGGCACGACGGACGGAGGGACACGATGGCCGGGGTCGGTGAGGTTGGTGGGGGTCGGACATTCCTGAATAAGGTCCGACAGTCACGCGCTGCGCTCGCCTCATGTTTGCTAATTTATGCGCCACTGCAGCCGCAGGGCGACGGTAAACAGCGAGTGGCAAAAACTTTTCCCCAAAGGGTAACGGGAGAGTGGAAATTGCAAATGGAAATGGGAGGTGGGAAGTGAGCGAGGGGATATTGAGGCAAAAAAGGAGTCGAAACAGAAACAGGATCGTTCCTGGTTCCTGGCAACGCCTGTCATTGTTTTTCCAGCTCTTGTTCGCGCTTTAAACTTTTCCGTTGCTTCGATTCCGTCCCCGCCCACATTCATTACATATTGAAGGCAGTCCTTATTCAGGACTCAGCCCCCGACCTGCTTGGCCGCCTCGACAGTTGAATGTTGCCTTTTATTTCCTTCGGCCACTGCACAAAACAATTTGTCAAACAACAAGCGAAAAACTTTTGGAACAAAGGAGTGGGTAGGTGGGCCCCTCACATTTTCAATTATTATGAGGGACAGTTAACCCTACGACGCCTTCCCTTCAGGATTAATAGAAAAAGTTTTGATTTGGTTTGAAAGAATTATATTCTAAACACTAAAGTTGGTAGGTGATTGTCAAGCCAATTGTGATTATTAACGTATTTTGATGCAATCGAATTATTTAATGTCAAAATAAGAAACTATAAACTATAACATGATTCTTCAAGTTTCCGGATGGAAGCCAAACAAGTTCACTTACTTAACACTTGGGTGTCAAGGGGTTAAGCTGCGTTAACGCTTCCCCCAAAGGAGGGCGAGCATCTTTCGAATTCTTTAAAGTTAAGTTCAGTTAGGAACTGATACGATGTGCACAAACTGTCGGTATATCCAGACCCCATGCCCCTTGCCACAAACTGTTTCGATTCAGACTCAACTCAAATATCAGGCATAGCCTTAAGGCTTTTGAGGCAATGACTACAATTTGCTCCAGTTTGTTAGGTCGTTTTGTTCGCCAATTTTGTGCTGCCTGGCAAAAAAGTTTCTAATGCAATTTTGTTAAATATTTTTGCTGTGATTTCGTTTTGATGGGAAAGGTTAGGATAAGGGTAGACTGGGTGCCCTCTAAAAATAGTTGAGCACCCAGCTACCAGCCACCACACGGATCTAAACGTCCTCACAGCTCCTGGCATGCGGCAGTTTTTATTTCGGCAAGTGAAAAGCAAACTTTTAGAGCTGCCAAATTGAGTTTGGAAGTTGCAAACTGTCTCAACTGACAGGCCACATATATGGCTAATTCAATTTGAGGTAAGCGGCAGTGGGTGGCACTTGCTTGTGCCACGACCTGGCCACGCCCCCTGCCCGCCCAACTAAACTACAATAACAATTAGCATTAACACATTGATGACGCCCCGGCGTTGCGGTTTGTTTGCCTAGTTAATGTGGCCAGGATTTGCTTGCCAGGAACATGGCGCGTGTCTCGTAAAACGGGAGTAAACTTAATTACTCCTAGGATCTGCAACGCCAGCTGCTTGTTAATGCGGTTTTGTGGGGGAGTCCCCGAATGTTTTGTTTATTAGATGCCGCCTCAAACAGTCCTTCCCACACACACAAGTGTGCTCCTGCGGGTGCCCTCACAAATGTTACACTGTAATTAAGGCTCATATCCTTGCAAACATTAAACGGCCCAAAATACACCTCGAGAGCATGCATTGGTGAAGCCCAACTAACCAAGTGTTAGCCGCCTTGTGGTTGGGCACGAATTAAGAAAACTGTCAATGCCAAAATGGGAAAATAAATGAATTGATTCAAATGGTTTTAAAAAATAATGTCTCAAATGATATATTTTAAGATGGAAGACCTCGCTGGTCAAGCTAAGACCATGGAGTGGTCATATTGGAAGTTTTGAGACACTTCGTGGCCAATATTAAATATTAAATTCAGATTAGAGTCAGATTTTAGCTGTTCTAAATTTTATTAATAATGATGAAAATACTCGAAAATGTAAGATTGGAAAGGCACAAGTTATGGTAAATTTCCTTAAAATAATCAAGGTGGTGAGCCTCTTGACCAATTTAAAACCTTGGGTGGTTAAAGATAAGTTTCTGGAATGAATGAACACGTTTTCCAAGTAATGCCTTTTAGCCCCAAAAATATTTAATACATACTTCTAAGTACTTTTTAAAGTTATATTAGTAATATGATATCATTGAAAAGGTAAACTCGAATCTTAGATTATCCAACTAAGCTTTAAAGACATTGGTATTTCAATGGTTGGCCAATTAACCCTGAACATGGTGCCGATTGTTCAGAATATGAGCTCATTTAAAATGGATTTTTTATGCCATGGCAGGTGCACAAAAGCTATAAGTCTGGAGTCGAATGAAACAGTTGACGTGGAAGCGCCGGAGACCTTGAGTGCAGCCGTACTAAGGTGCCAAGGTGAGTAGCCCCGCCCACTGGCCACAGATAGACCAAGCTGTGGCTAATCCGTGCATTCTAAGTGAGGCAGAAGGATCTAATATTCTATTAATCACATTATGCAGGCTGTCGACTCGCATTAGACATCCTGGCCAAAGTGGCCGGCCGGGTAACACAATAATCATGCGAAACTGTGCTGAATAGAGGCAGTGGTTCCCGTCTCGGCTTGTTATACAAATAACTGGTCGCCAGTCAATTAAGGCAACCGTCCGGCCAAGCAAATCCAACTAAATATTTTATTATGAGCCAACGTTTGTCTTGATTATGCGCCAAGCCAGTTGAGGAAGGGGTGTGGCCGGAGGGGAGCATAACTAATTGAAAACTTGCAAAAGTTTTTCTCATTAATAATAAGCCAGCTAGACCAGCCAGTAAGGAATCCTGCCACACTGACTATTTGCTTTCAAGGCGGAGTCGCGTCGAGTCTTGAGAACCACCGGGTCCTGAGTCCCTCGCCCTTCTTTTGATTTCTTCTAAATGATTTAATTACTTATTGCAAGGCGCTGGATAAGCTATTATTAAGTTGAATGCCCGCCAGGCCACACTAAACACGCGTATTAGATTAATGTTGTGATTACACAACCAGAGCCATCCCCTATCCAATATAATGTCTAACCAACCTAGCCACCCTCTTTTCTCCTCACAGCCCTCGGTGTATTCCGGAGCGTTAACGAGTTGCAATCGCTTATTGCGTACTTTTTAGGTCCCTTCGAGTGGCATTCCCCCATTTACCTTCCAAGGACGCACCTCCTACTCATGCTGGTTTTCCGGCTTGGGGAGCTTCGACGGTTGCTGGTATTGAATTATGCATATTTCGTTGCAGGCAGTGGAGCTTGAACTAAAATGGTACCTTGAGGCATGGCAGGCTGCCCAGACAGCAATCTGTTTGTTTGTCACCGTTCGAGGTCATGAGCAAGGTAGGCAAAATGGAATTATTACCTTAGCAAAGTGTTAACAAATCATATTTGCAGTCAGTCTTCGATAAAGTAAATTAATATAAGCACACATACACCCTCCGTTGACCACCAGAACGAACACGTTTTGCCATAATTCTTACTTTTTAGCAACCGAAGCATATCATCATTTTAAATTTATGGAGCTGATAATGCTTTTTATATATACAAAAAAAATAAATAAAAAAACTTAACAATATAAAATAAATTTAAAAATATCAAAAAAATCCTTCGAGCCGGATTTGAACCAGCGACCTATGGATTTCTATTGCATGTTTCCAACTACAGTCCACCGCTCTACCAACTGAGCTATCGAAGGTTGAAAGCTGCCGTGGCAATTGTGCGTTTTCTTCGAGCGAGAAAAGAAAAGACTTGAAACTATAGTGTATTTATGTTGTTGGGGAAATTTAGATCTCACTTAACCTTTCTCTTACTTTCACACAAACCATTTTTTGGTCGTACCTGTTCAAAGTGAAAGTAAATTGTCTGAACGAGTTGTTTTACTTTGAAAAAAGAGTAGGAAGCATTTTAAAAGCTAAAGTAAACGAAATATGTTTCAAATACTAAAAATATGCTCTATTTAAAGTATTTGTTACGATATATAGTTATATATTCATAAAAATTATTTGTAGTTTTGCTAAAATTATTGTTGGTACTAACATTAATTCATACTGATCGATAAAGCTTGCAAGCATAATACCAAGGAGATACCTCAAAAACACCCTCATGTTTAAAAAATAAAATAACACTGAATGTAAAATTTAGTTTACTTAACATGTTTTAAAAATAAAAATAAATTTAATAAATATACAAAAAAATCCTTCGAGCCGGATTTGAACCAGCGACCTATGGATTTCTATTGCTCGTTTTCCAACTACAGTCCACCGCTCTACCAACTGAGCTATCGAAGGTTGACAACTACGACCGCAAAATAATGTGTTGAGTAAGAGAGATAACAATTTAATAAAAAGTCGCGATCACAAAACTTTTTGTAGTATTATTGTCTTTATTTATTTATTCAAAATACAATCTGTCTCTTATAAAAAACATGTAACGCTTTTGGTACTTTTAATATTCTACTCCTTAAATAAAAATAAATTAGGTTAGAGATACCTTTTTTATAGTGTTTTTAAAGTTTTTATTATATTAAGAAAGCTCTACCCATTCTAGCTCTTAAAAAAATGGAATAGTTTTTTTCACAACAACAAGGAAAACATGATGAATGTACAGAATTGCTAGCTGTAGCCCAGAACCCCACCCCAAGGCTCCTCAATGCAATCAGCTCGACAAACTCTAACAAATTCCTGGCCACTTTGCAGGCAAAACTTTGACCAGTCCTTAGATGCTAGATAGCCCGACAGTGTCCTACCGGCGTCCCAAGGAATTCAATCAATTAGGCTACGTATACGCAACGTATGCTTGGAACTTGCGGGCGGCAAGAACAAGTGCAAATTGAAATCCATTACAGCCATTTGCCGGCTGAAAATTTGCGGAGGAAGAAAATAGTTAACAGGTCCAAAGCAAAAGAGAAACAAACTCAATTTTGAATGCTGGGAAGACGCAACAAAAATGTCAGTTTTAATTAAAAAATTACAGAAACTAGTTTGTCCAGTGATCCTGATGAAGGATGGTGGCAGTACTCATTTCATTATCTTAGCTCAACTCGGCAGAGGGGATAATTTTTCAGCTTGAGGGAAATATTACCCTTGACTAGGAGATCCTCCAGTCGTGCCTCAGTGCTAACGCGATAGCTTCGGAAGATCCTGGCCAGCAGCAGTTTCATTAACATTTGGGCATAGCGGTAGCCGATGCACATTCGAAGTCCTTTCGTGAAAGGAACAAACGCAAAGGGGTGTTGCTGCTGACAGTCTGGCCCAAAATGCGCCTCCGGATTGAAGGTTTTTGCTAGAGGACCCCACACCCTTTCATCCCTTTGCATATTGTATATATCGATGCCGATTTGGGTGCCGCGAGGTATCAGAAATTCATCATCTTCACGAAAGATTTCAATGTCCTGATCCGCCGAACGCAGTACCATAGGAACCGGTGAAAATAACCTCATGGCCTCGTTGATAACCATCTCCGTGTATTCGAGTCGTTGGAGCTGCTCTAGAGAAACCCTATCATTGAATGGCAGTTCCCTTGCGAGCTCCTCATGCAGCTTCTCCTGGTAGTGAGGATGTATTGCTAAGCAAAGAATCGCGAAATAAAGTGCTGTGGATGTAGTCTCAAAGGTCTGAAAGCCAGTCCAATTAGAAAGATATTTATTAATTCATTTATCTCTTACTTACCGCTGCAATTGTTACATTAGCCTCATCCCTTACATCCTGCCAACTTAATTGACCGCGCTCTACATGCTCCCGCACCTGCTCAATAAATATGGACTTGGACTTGCCCCTTGACTCGTTCGTGTTCTGGTCTGTATCAGTAGCATGGGAGGGTACCACCGAGACAATAGGCTCAAGAAGCTTAAAAAAGATGTATTAGCCAAGGGCGATAAGATGATCTGATTAGGATTCTACCTGCTCTATGAAACCAAAAAGCACGCCAACCACTTTCTGCTGCTGGCGAAAAAGTCTAGAGCGTCGATAAATAAATTCCGGGTAAAGCCAGGGAGACAGCATCCTTTTTACACAAACTTCTGTCAAACTGGTAGAAAAAGAGTCCAGTGATTATTTTCTAACCTTTTAAATGCAACTTGAGTAATATACCAGTGTTTACTAACCCACTATAAGCCTCAAATATGGCAGTTGAGCCATCATGTTGAAAATTCATTTTTTTACCCATTGTTGTCTCTACAAAAATATATTTATTTATTATAAGCTTACAAGTAAAACCATTACATACGGCACGCTGCTTCCAGGACAATTTTTTTGAGAATCTGATATATCTCTAGCTTCTTCCCATGTTGGACTCCCTCCAAATCCAGCTTTTGCAACAAAACCTCAGCTTCTGCATTGAATATGGGCAGGAAGTTGCTAAGAATCTGACGGCCAAAGGCAGGATTTATGAGGCGACGATGCTTGTTCCATCGAGGAGAGCTGGATGTAAATAATCCATCCCCTATGGCCGAACTCATAAATCGGTAGAAGTCGCCCTTATTGGTGCAGTGAGTGGAATTAAAGATCTGCTCCACCGTATTCGGATCGTTTACGTAAAGGAAGCAATTGATGCCCATCCAGGAAATAAAAGGGGCCTTGAACTTCCGTGACAAGCCATCCATGTACTGCAAAAAGGCTATCGAACAAAAAAACTGCAGCTCATATGGATATCTTCCGGTTTCGTCTCTTACTCTCGGGGTTCATCATTTGTAATCCCATGCCAATGAAAGGCCACCCGATGGGTCCTCTTAACTGCCAAGCGGCCTTGTAATACATCCGCCGGCTCCAAAGGAAGTACATCCACACCAGCAGTAGCCATCCCAATAGAATGATGCAGGCCAGCATGTCGATAAGCCTGGGAGACTTTAGTTTGGACACCAAAACTTAATTGCTCCACGCACGACGTTCGGAGACACACTGAGCCTAGACTGTCCCGCGCACAACCTCCATTCAGTTTTCTATATGTATGCAGTGACAAAACAATAATATATATTTTCGCAATTTGTATATTAATATACCATTTGCTTGGCTTTGCTTCATACACTCAGCTGGTTTCCCCGATTTTTCCCTGTAAATCAGTTGGCAAGCTATCAAAAAAGGGCTGGGAGAAGCATGGACCTAGCATACATGCACAGAAACGTGGTACACCTAGGAGTAGACCCGGCTCGGAGATTACGCATTTGTGGCTTTAATGCGGTGCTTTCCATGCCCCACACGTTGTGGGACGATTCTCGTTGGGATGGCAGTTTTCATGCGAGTCGCGTGCCTCCAAAATTATGCCAGTCAAAAATAATATGCACCAAAGGTCATACCGACCAATAAATTCGCTTTAAACTTCAGAGGCCTAACTTGCAATGAAGTTTTCGATAGTAACTTAAAGTTAATAGATCCGAGTTCCAATGAAAAATTGTCTCTTTAGAAACTTACTTTAAATTTTTGAATGCCTTCTTGATAACTCTACAGAGTTCCCCGATTAGTGGGATAGGGTAGGGAGGGTAGTTTAAGTAATTGGTAAATTACTGGGTCAATGACTACGTCATATAGGTAGGTGTCTTCGACCATGTGCACGACTCTAATTAAGCATTAATTGAGTTTTTAATTGTAATTTTTATTTGCTATTCATATTTTTACAAATTTTCTTAAATGTGGTGTTTTGCTTCTGTTTTTTATTTAATTCATTTTTTTGTTCAACAAGACTTGTTATTTTTATGTTTGTGTATTCTGCAATGATTTGAAGTAGTTCCTCTCCCATTTATTAAATTTCTCCTTGGTTATTTTAGTGTTATAGAGAAGCCGGGTCCTTCATATAGTTAGTAAAACTTAGTGCGCTATACTGTATATTGAGTGAGCGTCTCGGGGTCTCCTATGAGTTTTCATTATTAGGATACGGACCCGAACATCGGGATCCAGCAAAAAGTCAGAAATCTTTCACTATCTTAAGTGTAAGCTAGGTTTAAAAGTTCGCAAATATTAATATTTTTGTGGACGTTGCGTTTCCAGTTTTGTCATTGGTTAGCTTTAGTTAAGATTTTTAGGTTTTGGCTTAAAATTGTGGTTTTTTTTTTTATTTAAAGGCCATGATCAATGGAAGCCAATCATTTGGGGTTTGGTGTTCAATTTCAATTGGGACTGATTGCAGGATTGATATACGTATGTAAATACAATACTTGACTTGCGGTTATTTAATAGAATATTATATAAATATATGCCAGTCACATGTCCTTAGTATATCTACTGTATATACACAATCCATATGCCTAGCCATATCCTCTCAAGGGACCTAATGTTTGCTTACTTTACAAATAAATTTTACATCCATTTATTGTCAAAAATATTGACGACTCACGACGACTCAACGATTGCATTATTCCTGGCATTTCACTTGAGTTACATAGGGTTATTATGTCTACTACTAGTTACATTTATCAAAAGTGACCAGCCCAAGTGCTTAGGTCAAGTTTCGAGTATACCAATTTTTGTGATCAGAGGATTACACCAAACAGCGCGGCTAAATAACATGCCACAACGGTTGTATTTTTCTGCAATTATAGAAACTGTGTATCTTGTCGTATTTGTTTTCTGTTATATATATATTTATTTATGTTTTATAACAAATTACCCGGATTTTTGGAATGTTAATCGGACCCTGAGCCCCGATAAATCGAGGATCAGCTTTTGCGTTTTTTTAGGGTAAGTTAGTTCTCTGCTTATCAAAATGATCGATCAGTGTTACATGCACTCTTAGAATTGTTATCTTTTTTATAAATTGTTGATTAATTTACATCGACCGGGCATGCAGTTGCCGATAAGCTGAACATTTTAAACCTGGAAAGTTTATGGGCTTAATAAAAATATATTTATACACACTTTTGTATATATTTCCGCTCTATTTGTTGCATTTATATAGGATTTTATTTCGCAAACAAACTTTGAAAAATAAGGGGAACTGCCGCAGGCTCTTGTTGCTTTCCTTACTCTATATGCAACCCGTGCAAATATATTATGCACGTATATATGTATACAAAATAAACTTTGCTTTCACATTCGCTTGCATAAAAAAGTTAATCAAAAACATTGGCGTGGTCGTGTTATTTTTGTTTTCATTTTGAGACGGGGACATAGACGGTGCAATTGTTAAATTGTTTTTCTTTTTTTCGCTTCTAGGGAGGGAATGCAATATGGCGATAAAAGCATGGGTTTAAAAGCTAGGCTAAGGGTTATAAATGGCTTATGATTTTTGATTCAATTTAAATGGTTGTGCTCTGAATGATGAGCTTTTATCTTTTCCGTTTATACTTAGGCACAATACATTTATTTTGTTTAATTGGTAATTTTCACATGACTTTAGCTTTTTATAGCTTTAACCTTTTCCTAATTATTTTCGCTTCACTTAATTCTAATTACTACGCATAAAAACGTGTGTATATGTGTGTGTTTTATGGATGTTTCGGTGTTGTGGCTAATTATTTAGGGATTAATTTTGCATTCTTCTGCAATAATTTCAACTACAATTTAAACATTTCAGCCACTTGGCAATCATTTAAAGCTTTTCACAATCATTTTTATATGCAAATTATAAAATATAATAGGATTACAAAATCTGTTCAATAAATAATTCATACTTTAATTGTATTTCACGCTATGTTAACACATATTGGTGTTTCTGTTAGTTGGTACATGTATTAAACCTTTATTTTGTCAATTTTAAATTTTGTCCCCATGCCTAGGGTATTACAAATATTGCTTACGTTTCTGTTCCTGGTTAAATTAACGTAAAATTCATTATCTATCGTAATTGTATCATTAACAATGATAACCATATTAATCGGATTTAAAATGCTGGATATTCTGAACATAAAATAAAAACAGCAAGCCGCTAAAAAAAAAGGGTAGGATGTGGAGGACATAATTTGGGATTTATTTTTTAAAACAAATTTATCGCAAAAAATTCCAAAGACAAAAAAATACTTTATATGCTTGGGAAGAGGGGAGTTTGAGAAGTGCTTTAACTTTTACACAGTTTACTTACTATCAGCGCACACACTTTTTACTTAGTTTTGTTTTCGGTTTAACAAAATACACCCTACGTTTGCTACAAATGCTACAAAGTAGACAACAATTTAAATTTTTCCCGCCTTGCTTTTGCTTAGTTCACTTTTCCTGTGAAGCTTTTGAATCTTACTTATATTATGACTGGCTCCAGTTAGGCGATTAACTTTCGGCTGGCTGATTAGCCGTAAACTGCGTAATGCCGTCGTTCTCCATCGACTCCAGGATATCGGCAACGTACACAGCCACATCGGTGTGGCTAGTCTCACCGCGGCGAATGAAGGGCATCTCAAGTAACCGACTGTACTTCGGTCTATCGCTCTCCTTTTTAATTAGGCTATATAAAAAAGTAATTAAGTAAGTTGCATTTGTAGTATTTCATTTATGTTCTCACCAAGTATTGACAAAATCGACAAACTCCATTGAGAACTCCATTCCATTAAAAGAGGTCATTAGTCGCGGAGGCTCGCCTTGCACAACCTAAAGTGATATTAACGAAGATTATATTTATTTAATTGATTTTATGTAAACTGTTGTATTACTTTCTTACTCAATATTACTATTTGAGTAGGGCTGATTTGCCCATTTATCTCACCTGGCATAGCTGCTCAAATACCGAATCCCATTTACGATAAGGGAAAGTGCCTGTGGCCACTTCCATCAGAGTTATACCCAACGACCATACATCGCTGCGCACATCATAGCCTTTGGCACGCTCCGGATCAATACGTTCCGGCTGAACAAATAAATAAATTATATGTAAAGCTTCAATTGATTCTCCGATCCACTTACCGCCATATAGGGCCTGCAGCCAGCATCCCTAGTCTTAGCGATCGAATCAACCAGCTGACCCGAAATTCCAAAATCACATAGCTTAATGTCCCCGCGACGATGGAGCAATATATTGCTCGGCTTAACATCGCGATGGATAATCTTTAACTCCTCCTTCAGATAGTTCAACGCATTCACCGTAGCAACAGTAATTTTGGCTAGGATGGACTCTGGTATGTGACGCTGCTGCTTTTCGTATATGTATTTATAGAACTTATCCAGCGAAGTGTCCATCAGCTCCATGCAGATCCAACAATCGCCTTCTTTGAATAGTGCTCCGTAGAACTGTACAATATAGATGCACTCGTTTGACTTCATCACCACCTCGAGATCCATGAGGAGTTGTTTCTGCTCTTTCTCGTCTACTGTTGATCGAATACGTTTCACCGCCATTACTTTGTCCAGTTTTTTGAATATCATTTTGTTGACGGCACCAAAGGCTCCGCGTCCAATTTCCCCCTCATCCTCGAGATCGTCTGATGTAAAATGATGTGTGTTCGCCGGACCCTCGCCAAACTGCAATTTGCCACAGGCCTGCTGCCGGATTCTCTCACGGTGACGATCGGCTGCACTACTATTATTGCTGGAACTTGAAACTGCAGCCGTAGCTGGAGCTACTGGTGGCTGCTGGGGAAAACCGCGGGTTACATTGTTTTGCTGCGATGAGGAACTTGAGCCGGAGGATGTAGATCCAGAGGAGGTTGACGAAGTGGACGATGGTGGGTGCCGGATGCTAAGGTTGTTCAGGCTTAATTGATCTGGCGGATTGCGGGAGCGACTAGGTCCGGAACCACCTGAAAGTAAATAAGTAATACTCTCTTATCTTTTCATGCGTCACTTATCCGAGTTGCTTTCGTATTTATGTATGTGTGCTTGTTTTCGTGCGTGGGCGGTCGAAAAAACAGCTACTTATACTTACTTGCAAACAAATTCTTCGGTCGCTCGGCCATAATAAACAACTTGCAAGATAACTGGCTTTGACTATCTGTATTACTTTTTCCTCTTACTGCAAAAGAACGTCCTTTTCTTTTCCTTTCTGAATTTTCAGTAAGCGCCGCGCCCCGAATTCAACCAGTCCACTGGGGCTCCTTAAGGCGCAGGATACTTTAGGGAACAAGGCGCAGTCGGTTGCCTTTCCGCTGGACCCCAAGCAATTACTTTTTCAACACTCCAGCGCACATCTATGCACTTTTTCTTGCAAATTCGCTCAACATTTACATAAATAGCGCAACCAAAACTTAAAATAGCGATGAGCCATTGATTAATTTTGCCCTATCGATTAGACACTAAAAAGTACCGATAGTTCCTAGAGAGGAACTTTTGCGTACTGCAGCCCTGAATTCCGCTCAATGAATAAATTAAATAATTTTTATGTTTTATATATTAAAAATTGAACTTAATTTTTCTTTTTACCATTACTCTCTCACGATTTAAAATTTCCTCCCAAACTTTTAAATATTCCATTCAATTAGAGTGCCAAAAAAAAGATTGCGTCACCTTCTCATCTATGAAATTTCCAAAGACGCCTGCCACAATCTTACCTGCGTAACATAATCATGTCGAGCGGATTTGTACGGAGCACCTACAAACTGTTCGTTGGTAACCTGCCATGGACGATTGGAAGCAAAGAGCTAAGGACGTACTTCTCCCGCTACGGGCACGTGGCTAATGCGGAGGTTGTCTTTGACCGACAACTTGGACTCTCAAAACACTACGGATTCGTAGTCTTCAGTCAGAGGGACGCCTTCAACAGTGCAAGTAACCAAAACACACACTTCCTGGAAGGACGCGTTCTGACCGTTCAGAGAGCCAACGAAAACCCGTAAAATTTATGTATGTAATTATATCGCGGTTTATGATTTACTTCATACCAATACAAGGAAAGCAGGAGAGAATGGAAGTGTAGCATATTAAATGATCTGAAACCACAAGTCGCATCACTTCTTTGGCAGGTAAAACTTGGCGTTAGTTCCAACCACATCTTGGACGTTGTTATGACCCAGTGAAGATATCAGGGACGAAAGCTCAGCCTTGATCTGGTCCACCAGACCAGGACCCTCGTACACCAAAGCCGTATAGATTTGTACGTATGATGCTCCCGCCTCGATTTTCTCGTAGGCGTCGTAGCCAGAGGATACTCCTCCAACTCCAATGATGGGAATTTTTCCATCTGTCAACACATACATTTGGGCGATCATCTCCGTGGATTTCGCTCTAAGCGGTTCTCCACTCAATCCACCAACTTCAGTGGCAGATTTTTTGGATCTGTCTATGTTATCCCGCGAGACAGTGGTGTTTGTGACAATTAGACCATCCACGCGACTTTTTTTCCTGTTGATAACCGAAACTATATCCTTCATATCGCTTAGGGAGAGATCTGGCGAGAGCTTCAGCAAGATCGGCACATTTTTGTTTCTATCTAGGCGCGATCTTGCTTCGTTCACGTGTTCAAGCAGCTCAGTTAGCTTGGCCTTTTCCTGCATATCCCTGAGACCCTTTGTGTTTGGGCTGCTTACATTGATGACAAGATAGTCGGCCACCGGACCAAAGACCCGAACGCCTTGAACATAGTCCGCATTCGGGCTCATGGTTTCTCTATTTCTTCCAAGATTGACACCGACTACTCCATTAAAGTCCTCCTTGCTGCGCAGCAGGCGCAATCGCTGTAGAACTGCTTGATGACCCTCGCTATTGAATCCATATCGGTTGATAATGGCACGATCCTCAACTAGTCGGAAGACTCTCGGTTTGGGGTTGCCCTCCTGAGCAGCTGGCGTGACAGTTCCCACCTCGACGAAACCAAATCCCAAATCTTGCAGTCCGTCTACCGCCTCGGCATTCTTGTCAAATCCTGCCGCCATTCCAATAGGATTCTTTAGCACCCGGCCAAAGAACTGTGTCTGAAGATTGGCGTTATCCTCGTATTGGGACCGCGGATACACGCGGTACTTGCAAGCTAAAAGGGCCAGTTGGTGACTGGTCTCCGCCGGCAATAGCCGCACGGCGGGCATCACAAAAGTGCGATATAGACTGTCCTGCTTCTTGTAAGCTGTAATGCCAGCCACCAGAACGGCTGCTCCGGCCGTGACGATACCCAGCGAACGGAGACGATTCTGCCAGACATAAGAAGCTGAATAAATCCGACTATACTTTTCGTTCTACTTACAATCTTCCGTGCAGCTCGCATGGCTTTATTTCCAGCTTCTTTTAAGTGATCACTATCCATGATCATGCGTGTTATTTTTTGGATTATCGATACGGCCGGCGAAAAAAGTCTTCCTTCCGGTCACCTAAGCTGCTTGAAAAATACTCTAACTAGTGACAAAAGTACAAAAATATATGTCTTAAATACACCTTCGGTTTTTAAATTTTGTATGTAGCTGTCATTACATTTTGAATGGAAATTCAGATGCGGCTATGATGGATGAAAAATAGGTAATATAAAATATTTTTACAACTAAAAGTGGCGACAAAGTTGTAATTTGTAAATTTAAAAACTATTGCTGTTATCGATAACATGGTGATGGAATATGTTCCATCTCTGATTTGTTGAGTCAGTTTCTGTTGTTATTATAAAAACATAATTATAAAATATTGCATTATTAGGAAGTAACGTTCAAAACAAGGACCACCATGAAGGGAGGAACTTTTAGAAACACGCAATGGGATCCCACGCTGCTGACGTCACAGATCGTTTCGATGCAATTCTGTGTGTATTTCACTCTGGGCCTGCTCGTCTTCGTGGCCAACAAGTTGTCTGGGGACAACTACAGTCTGGACCATATATTCGAGTACCATGTAACTAATGATAAACTATTATATGTACAACATTTATAGCTTTATTATTTAGGAGATTCACATCTACGACTTGGGAGGACGGCTGGTTATCTGCGCATTTGTATTAAATGCTTTCGTTGCATCTTTGGCCCTTTGGTGCATTGTGAGACGAGCCAAGCTGTGTCTGGACTTTAGGTAGGTTCGGTTACTTCTTTAAGAACTGAAATCATGACATAATAGACCGATGGAAAGGCTTTATTCTTGATAGAGGGGCTAGAATGTGTAGTCTTTGACAAGGACCCTATGGCCCTTGCCAATGCTAGCTTTTTCTTCACAACTGGATGATATAGCGATTTTAATATTTATTTGTCGCTTATCTTTGTAGCTGCACCTTTCACATCCTGCATTTGCTCGCCTGCTGGTGGTACAATCGTTCGTTTCCAGCGAACGCATCCTGGTGGCTCCTCAATGTAATCACTGGAACAATAATGTGTATTGGCGGCGAGTTCCTCTGCCTGCAAACAGAAATGAAGGAGATCCCAGTGGGCTATGCGGCCCTTAACCAAAAGTCGGACGTTTGATCCACTACCATGTGATGCCTGCTAGCCTAAGACCCAAGCATCTTATCTGTACATGTATATTTTATTGTTAAACTAGAATAAGATAACTTAACGTAGAATAAGAAGATATATTCTCGAACTAATGTAGTATTTGGTACACAAAGGGGGGTCTATTTTGTAGCTTCAGTTCCTGCGGCATTGGATCAGGTGGCATTGAAAATTTGATTCCTGGCGCACTGTAGTTTCTCGAAATTATAGACCAAAATTGTACTTCACGTGGCACAAAGATCCAGTAACTGAAGGCCAGCATTATGGTCGCTAATAGTGATCCGAGGAGTATCAACATCCAGCAGAATCCCGTTTGAGGTTTGTGCATGTTTGAAGTGATTTTCAAACTTGAGCGCTAAAGAAAATTTCCACACACTATGCACCGAAAATTGCCAAGATCCAGAAAACAGAACGGGTGTGGCCTAGTAAGAGCCCACCGTTTAACATGCGAATCGTGCAAAGACTGAAAATTTAACTCTCCAAGCTGCGAGCTTTGCGCGCCGAGCCTATTTGTCAGGGCTTAGCCGACAAAGAATCAACGACACTGGGCATCAAAATTCATCAGCAGAGTGGGGTAATCAAGTTTGCCTAATCTAATCTAATTAGTACCAAAACATGCAGGCAAGCTGCGACCGTCACACTTCCTCCGAGGGTACAATGCCGATCGCGACACAAGCACCTTAATTTGTACTTTCAATTACGCTTATTGCCAGTTGCCCCCCTGAAGTGCATAGGTGAAGCTTTGCTGGGAAAGCTCCCCGGTAGGAGCTTCTGCAGGGTCACTAACCCAACCTGTCTAATATTCGTTAATGTATTCAAACTAGGGCGGTTTTCAAGATATTTAAATAAAAGATGTAAGATCATAAAGTTACAAAAAAAAAACTTAAATATTTCTATACGCCTTAAATTAAATAAAAATCCAAAAGAGCTCTTTTTTTCATTTGCTAAATTATTGTATTTAAGTTTAGCAAACTTTGTTTTTTAATTGTTTTGTTTGTGTTGGTTTCACGCTTCATATAGTACATTATTTCTCGATTTATATATTTTAATATATAATCATTACTATTTATTTAGTTTTTGTTTAAAATCATCAATTGAAGTTCAAATATTTGCGCTCACATCATTCCAATCCGATGTCGACAGTCGGCATTCCTGTCGCTATATTATTGTATTTTAAGAATTTCAAGAAAAATGATGTGTGAAAAGTTACTTATGGACAAAAATTCAAAGTTGTATCAGTGGCTTAAATATTCTTAATATTTGTGGTTTTGTTTTTTTTCTTTTAGCATATTTGTAATATGTATGTTTGCATATCCTTCAATATATACTCATCGACTTTATAAAATAGAGAGATGGAGAAAGGGGTTCGGGTTGAGGGAACTAGAGCTGGCTATACATTAACTTATTATGGTTTGGTTTGCGATCGATTTGCTCATTTTATTATTTATGCTTGCTCCAGGTTTGGGTATTGAGGTGAGTGGTGAAGTGAGTCGGTACACGAGGGTGGAAGGTGCATCTCTATCTGTATTTTTGTGTTTTGTGTTTCATGTTGCGCTGCGCACAGACAGTTCTCTTTCACATTTGCTGTTCCCATATAATATACGTGTGTGCATATATATATATAGTTCTTATCGACTTTCATTTCTCAATTTGGTTATTTGCGAAAGTGGCTGCGATGCGATTGCTGATGCTGCTGGCCCGGAAAGTTTGCCTGCGGCTGAAACTGAGGCTGAAGCCTTGCTCATTGAGTCCACCAGTCGGTGGCGTTGCCCGGTTGCGAGGCACCGCCTCCATAAGAACCTCCATAGGAGCCACCGCCATAGTATCCTCCACCTCCCGAGTTGCCACCTAAACCAAAAAGATTAATTTTATTATCTTGCAACAAAAAAACGGGATAATTTTGTTCAATTTTTGAAAAAATAAACAAAACAGCCAAATACGAAAACTAAAATACTAAAAACGTCAATTTCTAATATGGTAGTTTCGCACTCACCGAACTTACCGTACGAGTTTCCGTTACTGCGGTAGTTACCGCCTCCACCGCCGGATCCACTGCTGCGAGTGGGGCCGCCGCTTCGTGCACCCCCACCGCCTCCGCCGCCGGAGCTCTGACGGTAATCCCTCGAGCCGAAGCCGCCTCCATAGCGACCGCCACCGCCGCCGCGCCGTTTGGCTCCACCATGTCCGCGATCGGAGCTCATCATGTCCTCCAGGAAATTGGGGATATCCTGCTTTGTCTCGATCAGCAGCTCCAAAAGGTCGGAGCAGATGTTCCGGTTCTTCTCGTTGAAGAAGGAGGTGGCCACACCCAGGTTACCCATACGGCCGGTACGTCCGATTCGGTGGACATACTCCTCCACATCCGAGGGCAGATCGAAATTGATGACGTGCTTTACATGTGGAATGTCCAAGCCACGGGCCGCCACGGCAGTGGCCACCAATATGGGGCAGTCGCCGGAGCGGAAGCAGCGAAGTGCTTCCTCGCGTTCCTTTTGGGTGCGATCGCCGTGGATGCTGGTGACCGGGTGGTTGCACTGAAACAGGAACTCTTCCAGCGAGTCGGCACCCTTTTTCGTCTCCACAAAGATCAGCGTCAGGTTGTCTTTGCAGTACTCGGGACCGTTCCGAATGGAGGAAAGCAAATCAAGGAGATACGAGCGCTTATCCTGCTCGTAAACCCATAGGATCGTCTGAGTGATATTCTCAGAGGTGGAGCCTACACGACCCACGGCCAAAAAGATATAGTTGCTAAGAAAGTCGCTGGCCAACTCCTGAATCTGCTTAGGGAATGTGGCCGAGAACATGAGCGTCTGGCGCTGCCCAGTTGGGGGCATATTCAGTTGCTCGACAATGCGACGGATTTGAGGCTCGAAACCCATGTCCAACATACGATCCGCTTCGTCCAAGACGAGGAAACGAATATTTTCCAGACCCACCTTGCCGCGGGTTATCATATCTTCGAGTCGACCGGGAGTGGCCACAATCAAGTGGCAGCCGCGATCCAACTCACGCATCTGCTCGCTAGTGTTGTTGCCGCCGTACAGTACTGCCGGACGCATCCGGGAGCGGTAGGCAAACTTTTTGGCTTCCTCAAAGATTTGGGTGGCCAGTTCACGGGTTGGCGCCAGCACCAAACCCAGGGGATACTGCTTGCGTCGGCTGTACTGCCGGTTGCTCTGCGGCGGAGCCGAGTGACCGTGCTCGTACATTTGATTAAGAATCGGCACCAAGAAGGCTGCCGTCTTGCCAGAGCCTGTTTGGGCGCAGGCCATCAGGTCGCGACCGCTAATGATAATCGGTATAGCGTACTTCTGCACCGGAGTCGGTTTGTCATAACGTGCCAAGTTCACGTTGTTGCGGATAATTTCCGTCAGCTGCACATCATCGAACGATGTGATGTTCGGGGGCACATTCTGGCCCGTCGCCTCCACGGGTATATCCTCATATTTGTCGAAATTGATGCCCGTGTTGCCCACGCCAAACAGCTCCTGCTCCAGACGCTCATCCCTGGCGCCCAGTTTTGTGTAATCGACGTTTCCACCGCCTTCTTTCCACCGGCTGTTGTATCCTCCTCGGTCGCCGCCGCGATTGTTATAGCTTCTGTTGCCGCCACCGCCGCCGGGTGGTCCGCCCTCGCCGCCTTCGAAACCGCCAGAGCGCTCAGGCTCCTGCCAGCGATCATTGCGTGGCTGTTGCGGCTGGCCATCCTCACCGGTCTGTTCGTTGATAGCATTTCCGCTACCGCCGCCGCCGCCGCGGTAAGAGGGTCCACGTCCAAAACCACGCCCTCCTCCTCCGCCGCCTCCGCTGCGATTCCAATCACCGCCGCGACGCGAGTCGAACTCACCACCTGCAAGAATTTATTTCCAGTTATTGCAAATAATAAGTTAGAAAGGATGAGGCAGGTCTATTAAGGGGAGGTGATATTGATTATGACACTCACCGTTGTAGTTGTCCTCGTAGCGTCCACCTCCACGTCGTCCGCCGCCGCTGCCGAAACTGCCGTAGTCGCCGCTCTGGCGGTTGAAATTACGATTGCCGCCGCCGCCGCCGCCTCTACGGTACTCTCCTCCGCTGCGCGACTGCTGAGGGTCCCTGCTGTCCTGGCGCGGATTTCCGGCCCTTGAGTCGAATCCTTGGCCGGGATTCTCTGCGTCCGCTGCGTTGTTGTTGCCACCACCTCCACGAAGATGCGGGGGCACATACACACCACCGGTGACCGAGTTAGTGGAAGTCTTGCTTGTTATGGGGCCGCTATAGTTAGCAGAACCGCCATTCAAGTCCAGACCAGCAACCTTAAAAATGGATTAAACGTGATGATGAGTAATATTCATAACATTTGTGAAACCTTTGTGTTCTATAATCCAAAAAAAGTATACAATCTGTTCGTATGCATTACATTGATAGGAACTCGATTGTTTTTTAGAGATAAGAATCATAGCTCAGTACAATCAGAATTACATGTTGTGCTCTGAAAGTTTGCCAAAAGATACCAACGTTTACACATTCATTCAGCATCCGTGGAAGACACGAAATTTGTCTCAGTGGAAAACCTTAAGAGGCACTAATGTTGGTTCTTGGTGGTTCCCGCTTAGCAACATGTGCTATTTACTTCTTCCTCTTTGTGGCGAAACGTGTATATATATACGCAAACGGGAATCTACGGAGAGGCGCAACTAGTTTAAAGCTTTGAAATTGTTTTCTCTTCGTAGGTCTCGCTCCCACCCACACATAGGCGCTAAATAAATCACAAAACAGTGGTAGAACATCAAGCCCGGTTGTGGAACTTGAATTGAATCATGTGGATCGTGTTCAAAAAGTACACTTAAATTTTTTAACTGATACAGTTTTGTAAAACCTAAACTTTAAAAAAATATATTCTTCACAATAAGTATATTTTACATAGAAAATGTGGTTGAAAATAAGATTTTATCTGACATACATATAACGACACTTTTTAAAACACCCTTAAATTTCGTTTGTTAGATAAGGAAACTCGACAACCCTGTTTGTAACACTCAGCTTCCACATGTGCGCGCAAGCGAGAGAAAAAGAGCGGCCTTAGAACAGCGGCGCTCCTCACACACTCACCCATACATAGGAGCGAATGGAAACTTTCACACACACATGTCAGATTGGAGGCAAGCGAGCAAAAAAAAATTATACAAAAGAAATTACAAATTGGAATGACTAAGAAGAAGAACCCAGACACACACGCTGGCAAAATCTGATACGCTCGCACAGCAGTTTGGTTCACGTACACGATTCACCGTTGTAAAAGAACCACATTTGTGTGTTATGAAATCAATAAATTTTTAGCCGAACACTCTCCAACAGCCGCATGTCACTCACGCACACACACACACATACACATGGCAATATATATATGTACACATATATACTACTTACTTGCTGCTCTAGACCTGTGCCATTTTGGTTAATAGCATTACTCATATTATCCTCCAATCAGTTGCTTTTTTTTTCTTGCTTTCCGTTTAGGAAAATTTTTCTATTGTTACGCTTTTTTGCTTTTAAATGGTGCACACTTGCAATTTGCGACGACAAAAAAATGTATATGATCGTTGTGTTTGTGTTGCACTTGGTGTCTATACGTTTTTCCTTAGATTTTCCGACAACTTCTTACGTTCCACAAGCTACTGCGTTCTCGTCTAAATAATTTTATTGAACGAGATCTTGGTTCTGAACTTGATATTTTCTCGCACAGAATTCTTTGTTCGCATGAAACTGAGACGTTTCGGCTTCAGATTGCTGTGCCACGACAATTACAAGCGCTTTGCAATCGTGCTGGCTTGAAAAATGCTGATTTTTTGACGATTTTCTTCGCTGTCAGACGCGTGTCTAATCACGGAGTTGCCGGATGGCAGAATGATATCCCAGGAGGTTTTGAGGGGCTAACGCCTTACGAGAGACTGGTCTCACTGATCTGTCAACAGATTTATTTGAATTATTTGAATAACTAAGTAAGCTGTTCACAAAAGTGGCAAAGAGTAAATTTTTTTTCAATGCACTTATTAAGGACCACCGTTGTTAACACCAAGTTTATAGAATAACATACCAGAAAGACGTTGCCAGATTCGCTAAGTGGGTATTAATCGACAGGTATCGATGGGCAGCACTCAGTTCTTATCGGCGCTTTGTTTGAATTCGTTGTTTCAATTATAAAGCGTTTATTGCCTCAACGTTGCACTCATTCGACTGAATGGAGAATTTATCAATTCAAACGTTTTGCGTTAAGTTAAAATTTGTTGTGCTTTCGCTTTTGATTCGTCGATCTCTCCTAGGCTGTTATTTTTTTCTGATGGAAGAGAAATGTAGCTGGGCAGTTGAAATTTTGTATCAATTTGGCCAAAAATTTTTGTGTTTATGTTGAGGTGTTGTATTTTTTCAAGCGTCAGTCGCTTTTCCAGATTTTCTATTTGAAGCAAAAGTCAAAGGAAATTCGCATGAAATTAGTTTTAAATCAAAATAAGAATACACACAATTGTAACGTCGAACTCTTGTATATTTTCATGCAATTTCCTGCTTATTTTCAATATACATATCGGGGGTGTACATTTTTATATAGAATAAATGCTTTTGGTATTGGCCTTAGCTTGAGATTAAATAGTGGGAACAATAAATATGGCTATATAGTATCGTATATATGTATTTAGTTAAGGTGTTCTAGCCCTTGAGCAGGCAGCGTGAATAAAACTCCCTGTCTATGGCGTCGTTTGGAATGTACGTGCTCCACTTAAAGATCAAGGCCAAGGTGTCCCTAGCAGCCATGTGGTCTAGTGCAATGTTTAGGAAACAGTTCCAGTTGTAGAAAAAGTGTCGTCCCAACTGCTCGCTCTCCACGCCCGAAACGCACTCGCAATTGGCACACACAAGTTGCCCACGTTGGAGGTCCACAAACTGCTCGAAACAGCGCGCCCAGGCTCCAACATTGAATTGCTTTCCCACATCCACCAGTAGTTCTGGCAAACCGTAGTTCAGCACGATGGCGACTACTTTTGGGAGATTCTGTTCGGCTAGGTAGAACTTTGCCAAGACATCCAGAAGGGCAGGAACGGCATGTACCACATCGAAGCACTTCAGCTGATCGCCTCGGGACCAATAATACCGAAGAAGCACAGCTCCCAGATCGTGATATTGGCAGGAAGTATCAAACCGCAGGGGGAAGGAGCAGTGCTCACAACGCACAATTTCCGTATTTCCTGGAGCATTCAGCAGAATGAATCCGGAAGCTATGTAATCCCTTGTCGCGTCATCCACCTCCCATATTAAATCCTGGTCAAGGTAATCGAAGTACATCTCGTAGCAGTTGCGTCTTGCCTGGTCTATCGTGTCTCCATGGTCGACCATCACTTTCGCTAGTTTCTCGAGGAGATTAACCAATTCAGCAGCTGCATATTCATCGAACACTGCCCTGTAGCGCTCAACGCACTGCCTCCGACTAAACCTAGAACCCTTGGCGATCAAGAAGAGATTGTAAAGTGTCTTCTCCTCGGGAGTTATGTGCGGAGCCTGAGGTAGGGGTTTCTTGCATCGGCGAACTATCTCGTCGTCCTGGTCCTCGGATCCAGATTCGTATCTAGCCTTGATGTCCTTAAAAGGAAGCGAACGCTCACTGGCTGGAATCAGTTCCCTCACCAGCTGCTGCTGCTCTTCAGCGAAAATGTTGAACTTGTACTTGATTATATTCTTTCCAAATTTCCCAGTCACGGTGAGTAAAGCGTCTTTGAAATGCCCTGACTTCGGAGGTTGCTTCAGGTTATCACAAAAGGCGTTCTCTAAAACGTAGACGCCTTTCGGCGCTGGTTTTGTGGAGCTTCCTCCGCTTAGGCTGCGCTCTGTGGTGGCAGAACTTCCTCCTGAACTGTGGGTATCCAAGGCGCTTCCAGTGCACTGGGATATTGAGTCGAATATCACGGATATATCGTTCAATAGTTCGTATTCCTGTCGCTCGATTAAAAGCTGCTTCAACGGATTAAGCTGCTTCAGCTCATAGTCTTCTCGTGCTTTTTCCGCAAAATACCGCACATTCTGGCGTAGAAGGTTCGCGCAGGGAAGCAGTTTGGATTGTTGCATCATGGAAATGGCATGCGACTGAAGAGTCTGCAGTTGGACGCTATAAAGAGCTCCCGACTGTGTAAACACGAAAATCTCCGATCCCGAGGGCCGGCAGTCAGCGATCCTCTCGAACTGATTGCACCACAAAACCACCGCCGACCGACGCACATCAAACACATACAATCCCAACTCCGTGAAGGCCAAAAGAAAGTCCTCGCCTAGTCTTTGGACTTTGGAAAACTGAAGATTCTGCGGTTGATAGTCCAGCAGCTCCGCATTGGAGTCCTGTTCGTCATTTCCATTTCCTGGTCGCTGAATCCTTGCAGGAGCGGTAGCCAAGGCAGCCTTAAATTGGTGCGTCTGAAGAACCTCGCCTTCGAAGTCCACCTCCCACACGCGACTGCCGGGACGGGCGCAATAGATTCGGGATGGCTGAACTGCTTCCTGCGGCGATACGAAGAAACAAGCTCCAAAGGCACCGTCTCTTGGCCGGTTTCCAATCTGTAGAGTCAAAGAAAAACATACATGGAGTAACATTTGGATGAGTCAGCGCTTAGCCACACTCACCTGTTTGTATTCTTCGTATTCGGTGTTGCAGAGAATGCACTTGGTGCAGTTGGAGACAAGAAGAAGGGACTCGAAGTCGTCGATCTGAACAATGGGCGAGTCCAGATAAAGAAGCGGGTGCACAGTCATGTTGAATAGCAAACTGTGGCCAATAAACGAGGAGAGCAGCACCAGGCTGACCTGTCCTCGTGAGTCTCCATAGTAGAACTGCTTCTCGTCCTGAGTCCAGTGGATGCAGCTCACCTGCACCGACTGATCAAGATGCGTGAATATCACCTGGGGCGTTGCCTGAGCGGAGAGATTAACCGCATACACACAGATCAATGAACGCTGCGTGGCAAATGCCACATATTTGCTGTTTGCCGAAATACTGAGGCTAGTGATAGCACCATGTTTATTCGGAATCAGCAGCAGAAACTTTCCGTTGCGATTGAACAGGTACAAAGATCCGGATGAAGCTCCAAAAATGATATAGCAGTCGGATATGTCGAAGCATGTGTACTGCAAAGAGGAAGGTAGTGGGTGGCTTATTAGCTATCAAATTTCAGGTGGAATGGAAATTGAGATAAATCACCTTGATGCGATTGTGATGCTTCAGTGGGAGAGACAGCGATAGGGAAAAATCAATAAAGTTCGTCAGACAGTAGGCGTC
Organism: Drosophila pseudoananassae pseudoananassae; assembly: GCA_018153035.1. Taxonomy (NCBI): domain Eukaryota; kingdom Metazoa; phylum Arthropoda; class Insecta; order Diptera; family Drosophilidae; genus Drosophila; species Drosophila pseudoananassae. The sequence continues at coordinate 11,658,678 of JAECXR010000024.1, forward strand.
GGCCATCTTGATGATTTCCTGGACTTTTTAGTGTATTACTATCACATTTCTCGTTTTTATGAACCTCGCTAATCCCTTTATAACTTTAAAACATATCTCGGCACATTTTTCGTTTATTTTTTTCGTTTGTTTTTCTTATCACGTAGCGCTTAGAAGCCGTGTGAACAAAAGCTTCTCCTTTTGAATGGGATAGCTCCACCGGTGAAAGGGTATTTCTTCTTTGATCTCTCGGGTTTATTTCTTTCAAGAATATACCTAATGTTTGTTTCTAATTTTTTTTTAACATAAAACAGTCCTCAATGAATGTTGAGCTCTGTGATAGTCAGCTGGACAAACAAAATGCAGCGCCATCGGTGGTGAATTTTTGTACCATGCGAGGCAATTAAATGGATGGCAATGCCTCAGCTACGGTCACATTGCACTAATGCATAAACAAAAGACGGAGATACCCGCCACAGAAAATTAGAATCGCTTCAATTGCCTACTAGTTTCTTTGTTGCTAGTTGATCGCGGACTTTCTCCACTACTAAGCGTAATTACCTGCTATCGACCGCGTGCAGTTTGCAACGTACTTTAGAAACCAGTTTTTGCATTTTCGTGTGACTCATCAGATTTCACAGGCTCAAGGAAACAATTTCACAATGGCCGCCACCAACAATAGCGAATCCGCTGATCAGGTCGGCATACGAGTGGAAAATTCGGAAAATGCCAACGACAACACAGACGCCTTGGGTTCCGTTGGCGGATCAGGTAGCAGTTCTTCGTCTGCGCCCTCGCACTACAACCCCTATGGAAGCGGAGCCATTGGACAACTGGCCAATGGCTACAGTTCGCCCTCGTCCAGTTATCGCAAAAATGTAGCCAAAATGGTTACGGAGCGCCATGCAGCCGAGTACAACATGCGCCACAAGGATCGCGGCATGGCATTGATCTTCAATCACGAGCATTTCGATATTCCCACCTTGAAATCTCGGGCCGGAACCAATGTGGACTGCGAGAATCTTACCCGAGTACTGAAGCAGCTGGACTTTGCAGTGACAGTATACAAGGACTTTAGGTTCAACGACATCAGGAAAACGATTGAAGCCGCTGCATCTCAAAATCACTCCAACAGCGATTGCATCCTGGTGGCCATTCTTTCCCATGGAGAGATGGGCTACATTTATGCCAAGGATGTACAGTACAAACTGGAGAGTGTCTGGAGCTCCTTCACTGCCAATCACTGCCCATCTTTGGCCGGAAAGCCAAAATTATTCTTCATCCAGGCCTGCCAGGGAGATCGGTTAGATGGAGGCATGACGATGCAGCGGTCGCTTACGGAAACCGACGGTGATTCTTCAATGAGCTACAAGATACCCGTGCACGCAGACTTTTTGATTGCCTATTCGACTGTTCCTGGATTCTATTCATGGCGGAATACCACCCGAGGCAGTTGGTTCATGCAGAGTCTGTGCGCAGAGCTAGCTGCGAACGGCAAGCGCCTGGACATCCTAACTCTTCTTACGTTCGTATGCCAACGAGTGGCCGTCGACTTTGAGTCTTGCACTCCGGACACGCCCGAGATGCACCAGCAGAAGCAAATTCCCTGCATTACCACCATGCTGACACGTATTCTGCGCTTTAGCGACAAGCAAATGGTGCCGGCCGGACGGGTCTGATTGCTGCTGGTTTGGCTCATGAATTGGTTGAGGCGAGGTGTGTGATAAGAGTGGGAAACGGGGACCAGCCGGGCGAGAAACCAAGTCGCAATTCAGTAACTGTGTAGCTTAAGGTGCATATTTTCATAAAACGATACTCTCTTGCCCTTGCCGATGCCAATGTTCACCGATTTGGTTGCAAATTTTCTATTTTTTACATTCATTATTGTCGTTTATCGAGTAAGATATATATATGGACAAAAATGACAAATTTTTTCACAGACATAGTATTAAAACTAAAGAACAAATTTATATTTTTTGTAATTTCATTTACTTGGCCATTTAAGGAAGATCTCAAATTCAAAATTTAAATGCCTCATATTTAGTGTCTCCCGCTAGGCCTAATGTATATCCAGCAATTTTAGGTTTTTACCCCATTTATGTTTATACACTGAAAAATATTTATGTAAACCGCATGTGTCATGATCGTCCAACAAAAAGTAATAATATACATACGAATATTGTAAGAATGTAGTGGACATTTTGTAACTACAAACACTGTTTTGTACCATTTATGTATACTCTTTTATAATACCCATTAGCAAATGTTTTCCTTTCAAAATGACCGCTAATAAAATTAATCTAAAAAACAATGGAAAATCAATGACCATTGGCTGTTGACCTCGCCGCCATTTTTGGTCCAGGCTACAATTATTTTTGGACGTCAAGTCGAGCGAGATTTTCTGAAAAGGCATCGCGAGGAAAAACAGACATCACGTCACTAGCTGACCCTGTCGTATTACCTCCTAAAGGTAAGTTTATGCTATTCATCATCAATTTCTGAAAAAATAGAGGAAATTGAAAGACGGAATACACCCTATTAGAGCTTACAATCACTTTATTCTTAAAGCTGGACACAACGAAAATAAATTCCAATTCAGAATTCACTTAAAGCACTACAACGGGATGCTCGCGAGGAGTAGAATATTAAAGCCTGGAGGCTAGATAAATGCACATTTCTGATAATTTCAACTAATAAAAAGAACGTAGAATTTGTGCTCACAATTTGTTGGCAGAGTAACTAGACGTGTCCTCCCTCCTTCAACTTGGCAACGAGAGCATCCACGTCAGCGACGGTGGCACCAGCCTTGCGCACTGGAGGATCCTCCACGGAGACAACTTCGATGCGGGGTGTGGTATCAACTCCCAGATCCTTGGCCGTGACCTTCTTCAGTGGCTTCTTCTTGGCCTTCATGATGTTTGGCAGCGTGGCATATCGGGGCGTGTTCAGACGCAGATCGGCGCTTAGAACAGCCGGGGTTTTGGTCTTGATGGTCTCCAAGCCTCCGTCGATCTCCCGGGTGATCGTCAAACCGGCGTCCGTCTTCTCGATCTTGTTGCAGAAGGTGCCCTGTGGCCAGTCGAGAACAGCAGCGGTCATCTGAGCCGTCTGGTTAGCATCGTCGTCGATGGCCTGCTTTCCTAGGATCACCAGGTCGGCCTTCTCATCGAGAGCCAGCTTAGCAAGAATCTTCGACACGTGGATCGGCTGCAGAAGCTCGTACTCGGCGGCAGGCACCTCTACGTGGACTCCACGGTCGGCACCCATGGCCAGGGCCGTGCGAATCACTTCCTGGGACTGAGCCGGGCCAACGGAGACGGCGATAACCTCAGTGGCCAGCTTCTTCTCCTTGAGCTTCACAGCCTCCTCCACGGCAATCTCGTCAAAGGGATTCATCGAGTGCTTCACGCCCTGGGTGACCACACCGGTCTTATCGGGCTTGACGCGCACCTGTGGAAGAACAAAACAAACTCAATAACTTTGATTATCCCTAATTAAAACGATTACGCAAAACGCAACAAGTGATCAAAAAAAATAAGAATATTGGCAACAAGTGATTTTTTTTACTCACCTTGACGGCGTAGTCAATCACACGCTTAACGCCAACCAAAACACGCGCCATTTTCTACGAAAAATATAGAAATTTTTACTAAATTCTATAAATTTTAAGGGCCTTTTTCGCTTAACTTACCTCTTCAAGATGGAAACGAACTAATGTATGGAGGCGGGGGATCGGGTGGTCCAAAGGTCTTCCTGGCTGTCCGGCAACACCTTTTCAGGGCTGTCATTTTAGCTTCCACTTCTGAATAAATTACTTTTTTAAATTTAATTATATTATGAGCATGCTATCACTTATTTTTTAATAAACAATTACTTAATATTTTTTATCAGTAAATATAAAATGCAAAAATCTCATTTAATTAATAGTTTTGAAGTTTTAAATTTTTAGCTTGTTTTTGTTGTCAACACTGCCGGCAAAGTTCCACGAACCGCGAACAGCTGTTTACTTTCACAACTTTCTGCTTTCCACAAAACACATCATTCCTTAGAGATCCCTGAATTCCAAAGTTTACAAAGATGTCGGCAACAGCTCCTATTATTATGCGGCTCATGGCTTCTTCCATTAGTACGGCCAAGCGGGCCGGGGTGATCATACGCGATGTGCTCAAAAAAGGCGACCTAGGAATCGTGGACAAAGGCCAGAACGATCCCCAAACGGAGGCTGATCGCTCCGCTCAGCGCTGCATCATTGCCTCGTTGACCAAGAAATTTCCTACGGTGAAGATTATCGGGGAGGAAGGAGGTTCCGATCTAAATGTGTGCGACGATTGGCTGGTAAACGAACAAGATGAATCGTTTCTGCAGAACAACTGTCCGGCAGAGTGGCAGGATGCCAAGCCTGAAGATTTTGTTATATGGGTGGATCCATTGGACGGCACCGCGGAGTACACACAAGGTGGGTTAAAATAGAGGTTTTTTTAGTTAAATTTTTTAACTATACAACTGCATCCTGCAGGATTCGTTGAACATGTTACGGTGCTGATTGGAATTGCTGTCAAAGATGCTGCGGTAGGCGGAATTATTCATCAGCCCTTCTACAAGCAGCCCGATGGCGAGCTGGGCCGCACAATTTGGGGTCTGAAAGGAGTGGGAACAGGGGGATTTACTCCAAAGGCAGCGCCAGCTGGAAAGTTCATCATTACCACCACTCGCTCCCATTCCAATGCATTGCACCAGCAAGCATTAAACGCCTTTCCATCCGCTGAGGTAATAAAAGTCGGAGGCGCCGGGTTCAAAGTTTTGCAACTGCTTGAGGGAAAGGCGCATGCGTACGTATTCGCCACGCCAGGATGCAAGAAATGGGACACCTGCGCACCCGAAGCCGTGCTTGAAGCCCAGGGTGGAACCCTGACCAACATCAATGGGGAGCACTACGCCTACAATGCGGATGTGGAGCACGTGAATAAAAAAGGAGTGCTGGCCAGTTTTGGGCAAAATCATTCGGATTTGGTAGAGAAGATTCCCGCGGAGGTGCGTCAAGCAGTGGGAGCCAAATAAGTGAGTGAGATCGCCAAAAGTCTCAGCACTTTATTAGTTTATTTTCCACTTAAAGTAACTATATAAATTAAGCGATAACAGAAAGTTAGACAATTTCAGAATTTACAAACTTGCAAGATTATTAAAAATTTAAATATTAAATTAAAACGTTATTTTTCAAAACTTCCACTGTTCAAGCTCTGCGAGCTATTGTTGGCCGCCGAGTTGTTAAGGTAGCGATTCCTTTTGGCCTTGGCCATTTTGCAAGAGTTGACAGAGGCTGCGAAGCGAAGCGACTTCACAGATTCCTGGAAACAGTCCTGGAAAGGCGACACGTTGATGAACATAAGGGTCTTTGAGTTACCGCCCAGCGAGGGCATAAGCAGATGAGTCAGCTTTGAGTTCCGATACGGAATGTGGTCCTGCTTTTGCAGCAGCGCCAGGATTACGTTGGTCAGTTCGGAGAGCGAGCGATTAATATTTTTCGTTTCGGTCATACGGGTGCTGGTCTTGGGGGATTCGGAACCGGCCAAATCAACCAGGTTAATAGAACCTACCGAGATCTCTTGCTTCTCAGCATGGCGTCCAATTAACGAAAGTTTTGTAACAGCATGGGAACGAGACGAACGCTCGTTTCCCACCGTCGAGGCTGTTGCTCTGTTCATCTTGGCCGTGTGCATTAGCTGGCGCAAATGATTGGGATCGAGAACGGTCTCCTCCGTTATATTGGACACGTATATGTCGTTCTTGCTATTCTTAACCATTCGGATCTCCATATCCTTTTGCTCGTTGCTCAGTAAATCGTACAACACCTCATTGTAGATCTCCAAGAAGGTGGCCTTGATTTCATACTCCCAACCCAAGTTTCGATAGCTACGGATGGAGTCGAAGAGAAGATCGACTGTGCGTGGGATGACGCCCACACTTTCTGGCACTCCATCCATCGTGTAGGTTTTCCCGCTGCCCGTCTGTCCGTACGCAAATATGCAAATATTGTACCCATCTAGCGCTGACTGAATTAGAGGCGATACCATTTCGAAGATGTCTGTTTGGTTTGAGTTGGGATGAAAGACCTGATCAAAGGAGAACATTTGCTGGCCCATCTTGTTCTTTGCTTGACCATCGATACTTTGCAGTTCCACGGTGGCCTCGTCATGGTAGGTCCAGGTGCAGCAGATACGGTTCTCCTCACACTCCAGCGGTGGCCTTATTCGACAGAATACTCGTATATTGCCTCGTAGATCCATAACAGTATTGTGCAACTCCTTGCGCTCCATATTTGACTGAAAGAGTTGCTCCTTGCATGTTTCCAGTTCGGAGGCCTGCTGTTCGTTACTCCGAAGTAATTCCTCCGTACGCTGTCGCAGATGCACAACTTCTTTGCTCAGGGCAGCATGCTCGGTTTTAATTTTCTGTCAAAAGATAAAAACCTTACCAATCAATTTTTAAAAACTATATTTTTCTATTTACCTCGTGTATTGCTTGCAGCTCTGAAAGCTCCTCTTTTGTTCTTCCCAACGTTGTGGTTATTGTCTCTATGTTCTTGGTATGCTGCTTTACCTGCCTTTGTAAACACTCGTTATCTGTCTCCATATTTTTCAGCGTAGACTCAGTCTCTATTAGCTTATTCTGCGTCTCTTCTAGCTGACTGGGAAGGGATTCCAGTTCACCCATGTCCTCAATCTGTTTTTCGTACTTGGTCTTAAGGGTTTTGTGCTTTTCCAGCAAATCATTGAAACGACCTTTGAAGTCATATGGTGCTCTACGTTTTGAAGCTGCTCCTGCAGCTCCTCCTCCTGTAGTGGATCCTGCAGGTTTACTTTTACTTGTCGTAGCGGGTGGGGCAGCTGGTCGAGACACGGGACGCGACGCAATCGGTCTTTTTGCAGTTGTAGATGTAGAGTTGGCGGTCGTGGAGACGGGGGGGCGAACGGATCGCTGGGAAGGAGCCGTTGCAGTTCCGGCGCCCAGTCGTGCTACTTTGCTGGGAATACTTGGAAGCGTCGGAGCAACTGCCGTACGTTTGATGTTTTGCCGCATCTCGTTGATGTCACAGGCTGAACGGCTGCGTCGCAGCTTGGCACGGTTGGCCATTTTTACGGGTTCAGGAGAGGCAGCACGAGCTGGAAAAACAATCGTTGCTCAGCCGGAATTCTTTGACTATGTTTCTGGACTTACCGCCTCGACGTTGGAGCACTTGAGGCAAATTGTTAAGATCTCTCGTAAGCGGTGGAAGCACATTTCCGCAATATGTCTGGTTGGCGTTGAAGACGCTGGTTCCTCCAGTTGCCCCGGTGGCTCCTGCTCGAATGCGATCTGTGGGTAGCACAGTTTTCACCGGCATGGGCCGTTTGATGCCACTTGGTTTAGGCAAACGTGATTCCATTCGGCCGAGGTATCTTTTGTACTTTTTAAACTCCAAATTCAAATATTGATATTGATACTCTAGAAGCGACGCTGACGCCAATTCGCGCCGTTATTTTCGATTGCAGGGACGCACGGATTTAGTGGGACCGTACTACAGAAATATAAAATCCTTTCACTTGAAACGTATTCATAAATAATGTGAACTTCATACTTTTGTTTAGAATTTACAAAAATTTAAATAAAAAAATAAATTAAGTAAAATGTATAGAATTTGTTTTATTTACATTCATTTATAAATTATATTTTTCGTATTTTAATATATATTATATATATAATATCAAAAATCTTTTTTTTAATTTTGATAAAAAAAAATTTTGTTTTAACAGCAGAATCAACATTTTCATGTTTAATTTACTTAACTAATTTAATTGTTCACTAATTTAGACCGTGATTAAACGTTGTCACGAAAATCAACATTAAACTTGCTCATCGCTAACACAAATGCAACTCTGGCCCGACTTGGATTTGGAGGAAATCTTCCCCTGCAAGTGGAAAGTGGAGCTAACCAGGGGAGAATAAGGATAATAAAATAGGCACACTGTGAGCGAATCTCCTCGAGATGGCGGAGCTCAAGGAGCTGGGCATGTTCGAGCTGCGACCGCTGATCACCAATCTCAGCTGCAAGCTGTCTGCCGTTACAGCAGGCCTAGATGAGAAGCAGTTCCTTTGCCTGGTGAGCGAGGAAAATGAGATCCTGCTACGCTACATCAGTGCCTCTGGACAGGAGGTGGTCAAGATGATATCATGGTTCCGAAATCGTGTAATCCACGCAGTCTGTTTTGATCCTGCGGGTATCTGGCTGCTGGTACTATGTAAGTGGGTGATTTCTGAGGGGTGGTAGTTGCGGTGCGGTGCGGGTGGCGAAGCCTAAAATTACTTTGCTGCCGAGTGTGTGTGCGTGCATGTGTGGTTATTGATTTTCTGTTGCGTATTTTGTTTTGATTTAATGGTCACCCATCACGATTGATTTCGATGTTACTGAACCCTAATGAACCGTGTTTCCATCAACAGGTTTCGACAATACGCTGCACATCGTTCCCGCCCTGGCTCTAGTAGACAAGACACATAGCCTGGCCGCCTGCTCGTTATACAGCACTAACCAGGTGACATCCTACATTATCCCCTTCGTGGGGCCGCATGAGTGCCCCAATTCAAAGAAGTGCCCCAATCACTCCACTGGTCAGTCGGAGCCCCAAGTGGATGTTGTTCAGCAGCTTGCGGATAACCTGGAACAAGTCAATCTAGAGGACGAACCCCTAGGTCATGATCTCCCAGAACACATGCTGGTGAAAAACCAAGGGATTGATCTCGAAGCATCTGCAGGGACTCAGCAGCCCCAAAAACCACCGCCCGTCCAACCGTTTGATGCCACCGGGAATAGCCAAGTTATGGCCACCTCCTTCATGGCGTCCACGACCTGTCCCTATCCATTGTCAGTGGTGTGGTGGAAGACCAATCACGGTCTAAATAGGGCCATTATTGGGTACTCAGATGGCTCTATCTGCTTCGTAGGTCTGAGCCCAAACTGCCCAATGATCGCGAGCACTGCTATCGAAAACGGATCTGTGATGCGGCTGGTTATCTGCAAGGACAAGGCCTATGATGGCGTAATGTTGCTGGTAAGATAAATGAATTAGCTCGGTAACAGCAATCCTAAAAAGTGCCCTCTTTATCAGATAACTTCTTCGCTAAAACAGCAGTACAAACTACTGCTTGAGCAGAGGGCCATCATGTATGTTTATCCAGGTGATAGCTCACCTACGACCCGAGAGGGAGCATGGCAAATCGTAATGCCCGTGCAAGGAAGGCAGCAAGGTGTGGGGACGGGCGCTCGGCAAAGCAACAGCTCCGACCCGGCCTCAGATAATAGTCAACTGGAAGAGGATGTATTTGCACCACCGTCCAACGAAGATGCGGCACCTAGCGGCCAAGTGGCACCAGCTGCAGACACTTCCACCATCCCGGCTCCCACAGAGTCTGGCAGTACAGAAGCACCTCCCCCAGCACCACCGTCGTACAGTGAAGCAGTGGCGCGGCAAACTGTGGAGCAGCAGGGTGGCGTTCGTTTCCAGCAGCAGTCACTCGCAGCGGGCGCTAACAACATGGATGGCATCTTGCCGGCCACGAGAGCACGGCTGGCCTCGCTCAAGAGTCTGGGCTCTAAAAAGCTGCAGGCCATCAAGATGCGACTCTCCGACCAGCGTCAAAAGTTTGATGAATGTGCGTAAGCAAACAGTAATCCATATTTTCTGACCTGTTTCGAGCTTACGATTTTAAATTGGAAAGAACCCCATTATAAGTTTCTATGTATTCCTGATTTGGGTTCGGAACAGGCCATTATTTATTTTCTCCTTCAAAAAAGTATTACTTGGCTAACTTGTGTTTATCTTTGTTAATTTTTGTGCGTCATTTTGTTGTGAATATTATGTATTTTTTATTGGTGTGCAGTTTTGAGAGAACTGTTGCATCTATTGAAGCGTCGCTTGCGTGGTGAGTTCGCCCAACTCTCACACTCGACAGACTCTGCCATTAAATTAACTAGTTAGCTTTAGACTTGTTAAAACCAAAAGGCATTAATTACTCTTCTTATTGTTTTAGTTATGCCCGACTCATCGATGGCCAGCTTTGCGATAATGGACTCGCCATCAGTGACTCCAGAGCCACTGGGCACCACAACTGGCTCGTTTTATACCATCCAGAACCTGCGCAGCACCTTTTTGCTGAGTGCTTTGCACAGCAATAGCCACAGTTTGACCGTGCATAGCATTGACATCAGTTTGAAGCCGCTGTTCGTGTACAAGATACCCAAGCACACCCAAGAAATACTCATAAGCTCCAACATACTCTACGGCATACACTATGTTGACCTTCACTGCAGAAGCGATTCGGCCATCTCCACGGCAGCCTCATCGTTAGAAGAACCGCTGGTGGTCAATACCGATAAGGAGAATCGGGACGCGGATACCGAGAAAATAGAACAGGCGGAGGTAAGTGGTCAGAAGAGCGACACCACTAGTGCCACCACAACCACTACCTCGAGCCTGGAACAAAGTGAAATGCCTAGTAACGCAATCAACGCCGTGAGTGTAATAAGCAGCGCCATGGCTTCTTTGCACACTTCTGACGAAGACGTAAGTATCCGATTCGAAGCTCTGCGTATCCTGAAGGCCAAGTAATCCTTGTTTTCTTTCTAGCTCTTTAACTCCCTGGCACAGATTGGACTCTTCCGCTTTGAACAGGAAACTGTGCTGCACTTGTATCAGATGGCGCAATATCGTAATCCCGCCAGCCAGCCAGAGACTTTGACCAAAGAAGAGAAGGCCAAGGCTTTCGAAATCAAGGACATTCATACACCTATGGATTATATTCAGTTTTACGATTCGGCGGATGTGAGCAGTGAGTTTTCGTTGCGCCAAATGGAAATAATGCAATCCGAGTTTCCGAAAATCAACTACGATCCCAGCTATGTGATTACCAACAAGAACGTGTATGCCATTCAACTCAAGTAAGATCAATTTCCTATAACAGTTCTAGGATTGAGCTGGTAATTACTGATAAAATATGTATCTTGCAGAAAGGAGCCGTTTGAATTGTTCCTCGATGCCGCCTTGCAGAGTGAGTGGAACCAGTGCCGGGACTTCTGCAACACCTTCGACCTTTCCTTTGAACAGTGCATCGAGTTCGCCGGCGACTACCTTTTGAGGCGCAAAAAGATCACTCAAGCCCTGCTCACATACAACGTGGCGAGGGTCAAGCCCATCCGGACAGCACTGAAGTTAGCCATGTACGGACACACATATGCTCTAATGCAATTGAGTGCCATGGCGCTAAAGTCCACATATCTTTTGCGATCGCGGTACTTGGGACACCCCATGCTTAAGGGTTGTTTGGATGACATCACCTATAGACACTCTGAGGATGTGCGGGTTATTCTGCCAGAGAAACTGCCGGAGGAGGATGTGAACAGCGGGGCCTTTTGTAGTGATTATAAATATGGAGTCGACGAGTCAATTAGCGCCCTCCAAATGTCGCCCTCTTCACAGTTCCATTTGGCCAACTTGCTGCTCATAACGCTGGCTGAGAAGGCTGTCAACGACAAGAACTATGTACCGCTTTGGTTAGTTATTTAAAAGCTCTCTTTTTACTACCTTTTTCCATTTAATTATTTTTTTTTTTGTAGGAACTTCCTCGTGACTAACAGCAAATATCACACCAACATGACGAGTATAGTTCTCTGCCAGAGCGGTCTGTTTTCCTCCGCCATCATATTAGCTAAAATTCGTGGCGTCTGTCTGGATACGTTTAATGCCCTGATCAGTGTCGTTGCCCAGGAGTTCGGGTGGTATAATGAGCTGAACGTTTGCCTGTATAATCTTAGCGAGAACATATTTATGGAGACAATAACATTTCTGCCGCACGTATCCATGGACTACTTTGCTTTTATTCAGGAGAAGCTCGATCATATAAGGCCCTGTGTGCTGCAGGTGATAAAATAAAATTATTTATAATTTACCTATTTGTCTAAATTCAAATACCTTTGTATTTCAGCGGTTGGCGAAGCAATTAAACCCATTTTCCGCGGCCCTTCGCCCCGTTGTCTCACACAACAGCGATTGTGCGATCTCCAACGATAATAATCCCCAATTGTTTGAGTTCTGCAAGAGTCTTATCGAAACCTATTTGGCAGTACTCATACATATGGAATCCCAGCGAGTCAAACATGATTCCATAGAGAATTCCTTATCGAATTTCCGCATCAACTATGAAGACAATCAGGCAAGACTTATTCAGTTTCGCAGTCGTCTTAATGTTTCATATGATCGTATATTCCTGTAGTTTGCCATCGAATCATCACGCTTCAAACCGATCTCAGCTGGTTGTGCCTACTGCTCTTGTGTGGTGGATGGCACCGCATATTTTTGGGGCTCCAGTGGCATTCCTAGCTATTATAGTGCTCAAAAGTCCACAGGTTTGTGTTTTATAAATGCATTTTGTATAAAAATAAAAACGATTTCTTTTCAGAGCCCCCAGAACCAGCTCATGCTGTAAAGAGCTTGGATCTTCTCTCCCAGCTTAATTTGCAGGTGCATGCCATCAAGTGTGGACGGCAGCATACACTTATTCTAACTAATAATGGCGTAAGTGTATCTTTACTATTTTCTTGTGTTTCTTTATTGATTGTGGTTCTTCCCGTTTCCTAGTTGTACTCCGTGGGAAATAACAATCTCTGCCAGCTAGGAATTGGCCGCCACATGCAGATGGCATTGCAACCCATGCTTGTGTCGGCATTAGATGGGATGAACGTAACCTTGCTAGAGGCAGGCCAATATCATAACGCAGCCGTAGCAGATGGGAAGCTCTATATGTGGGGGTAAGAAACTCTTCTGTAACAAATCGGAAAACAATGATTTTAAACTTTCTCCTATCCCATAGATGGGGCGTTTACGGGCAGCTGGGACAGGGATCCTGTGAGAATATAGCTACTCCACAACTAGTCAGTTTTTTCAAATATAAGGTATGTTAAAATCAGTGGATTTAAGAACCTCTCTAATATGGTTCCGTTTTCTAGAAAATTTTACAAATATCTCTTGGCCATGCACACACTCTGGTTCTGTGCGGGGCTTCAAGTAGCTACAAGGAGGCTAACAATTGCAGCACTGAGCTCTTCGTATTCGGATCCAATCATTTTGGGCAGCTGGGCACTGGCAATAGTGATCAGGGCGGCGACACCAAGACAAATCTGCCAGTGCGCCTGGAGACGGGCGGCTGCAGCCTAAGACTGATACACACCAAATTTTTTACCAATGTAAGTATAGATTTTATTAATATCTCAATTCAATTATTCCTTTCATTTGTTACTACAGTTAGCTGTAGATGATCAGGAGCGTCTGTACACTTGGGGGAGCTCGCCACAGGCCTTGCGCCTCGCCAATCAGATCAAACGAAGGGCAAACGCCAAGCAAAAACTGGAGGAGAATCAGCAGAAGGAGTTACTCAGCAAGCAGTTGGAAGCTACACTGGTGCCGGCGCCCAATAATATCACTACAAGCACACTCGTAGAGCCCACTACATCCTACGCTGCCGTAGTTGCAGGCGCCACTCCGAAAGCTCCGAGTGAGACCAAAGATAGCCAGGAAGACGAAAACGAAGCTGCGCCGTCTGATGCTACCGAAGCCATTGCACCGGCGTGTAAGCGAGACGCGGAGATACTTAACCCGATCCCACCACCAGTATCTGCTGGTCCGACAGCTCCGACGGCGCCTACTGCCTCTGCTCCAGCCACCGAGCCGGATCCATCGGAGCATCTGACACCGCACCTGGTGGATACTAGTGAGGTGGCTGGCCAAATTCTCCAGGTACTTACATTAGTTTACTCTGAAGCATCAATTATTTAAAAAATTTCTTGTGATCGCAGATCTCCAGTGGCCTGTTCCACTTCGCTCTGATCTCGTCCACCTGCACGCTATACACGTGGGGAAAAAACTTGGAACACCAGCTTGGCACTGAAGACAAGGATCGCCGGGCGGTGCTGAAACCATCGCCTATTGACAGCATTGAGAGTCCAATGTACGTCGACTGCGGGGCAGACTTTACTTTGGTAATGACCACCGATTACATAGTGCGGGCCTTCGGCGGCAACTCAAATGGTCAATGTGGCCGGGATTTAGGACCCAGTATAGAAAGAATGCGGCAGCGCGTGGTGTGTTTGCCTTCGACCAAGCGACTGATGCGTTTTGAGAGCCAATGTGTGGAAGCGCCGGTGGAAATTAATCTGCCGAGACCACGAATACGCTTGGACCAGGACCCAGTAAGATATCTAAAGGTCATGCCACCATATCAGCCGCACTTTTTGCAGCCGGCAAATATAAGCTTTGATCAGCATTACTCTGTGGGATCACAGAACTACAAGAGCAGCACAGAACATGCAGCCACGGGTCAGGACTCTGATGACATGTTGAGCAGCCTAGAGAACTTGAGCCAGAACGATGCTAGCTTCTCATATAACGCCCCGTTGGCGGGTGATGCGAACAGCTCGCTAGACATGGACTACACGCCCGAGGAGCAGAGCTATGTGCCGTTGCCGGAACAGGTTGTTGGCAGCGCCAAGGCTGCAGCACATGCAGAGCAACTGCTGGGCCGAGACGATGCCAGCACATTCACAGCCAGCAGTGGGGGTTTGGGTGAGTCATCGGTGCAGCAACTAAGACACTATATACACTACTGCCTATACGCCTTTCATGGGTTATACAACCCCGACAAGATCGGCGAATGTGCCCGTCCTAACCGAAATGAGTATCGCATACGGATTTGTATGCTCAACTTTCGATTTGTGGAAGCCTTTCGGCTGTGCCTGCAAAGCTGCGATTCCGCCCAGCGCACCTTAAAGTTGTTTGAATACTTTAGCAAAGATACTGGTTATGTTCCGCTCAGAAGATGCGATCTGAAGCACCTCATCTACCACCTGTGTCTGCACTTCCTGGAGCGCAAATTTGATATGCTGGAGTGCGAGCGTTTCTTTATGGGCGATCTGGACTACTATCTGCTGGAGCTGGCCTACGTGTTTTACTTTAACAACAACAACTCGACGCTGGAGCAGAATCTCAACCAGAAATTCAAGCAACTGATTGCAGCGGCAGACAGCAATCAGACGGCTCCGCTGACGGGACAGGTGCAGCAACCGCTGCAGGACACTGATATCATATTCGATAGCTTTACGGTCAAGTTCAAGACGATCTTGTGCCAGCGCCTGCTCAGCTACTCGGACAGCGAGGCTACCAATTAGCTACCGTTTCCGGTTCCGGTCCTGTATCCCGTCTTCTTCCGTTCCACTCGCATCAGTTGAGGGTCGGGCTCTACTTCGTCGACTTGTTTTTTGTGTTTTAAGTTTTCTATGTAAATTTGGCCCAGGAACCGGGGAACATAGACACACACCAACATCTCCCTTATCCCATTCATGTTTACGCGTAATTATATATATATCATACTTGTTGTTTGCGGTTATTTATACATCAAATGCTTTTTACAGCGCTGTTATTTAAACAAAATATTTAAGACAAACAAATTGTTTAATGAATCCAATTTTGTAACGCTTTGTTTGCCATTGGCTGCTTTTATTTGTTTACTCAATAAATTAAAAAACAAAACAAATTGTAATAAAGTAATCGAAATCCAAAACTGTGCTCATCGAACAGATCAAATGGAGGCTGCAGGATATACACATATACCATACAAATTTATGTTTTTTTTATTCGATATTCAGCTTGTGATTTGCAATTATTTAATAAAACCGGATAGAGTTAATATAAATCTACACGCATATATGATTAACAATAAAAAGATGTTTATACACGTAAAAAGAGAGTCCATTTTAGAGCTTAAGCTTGATGTTGTCTGTGGTCCAACGTTTGCTTTGCAGCGACTTCAGTGCGTTCTCACAGTAGAACTGCTCCTCGCATCGATCGGGAAGAGTATCCTTCAGCTGTTGCAGTTCCTGCTGCTGCTTTAGCCCTGCCATAGCATCAATCACAGCTTTGATGCACTTTACACGCTGCGCCAGCGCCAGTTTCTCCACACTATTGCCCATCTTGGATAGGAACAACTGTAGCACTGTCGATGGAGCCTGCAATTCATACAGCCGAATCACAGCCAACGCCAGGTCAAAGCTTATGTGAAACTGTTTGGACTTCAGTGGATGCCAGCTGGGCACTCGCTCGAAAATGCACTCCAGGTCTGCGTAAGCCTGAGCCTGAGCTCTTTCGTTCAGTGCCGTCCACTCATACTGGGCTGGCGAGATTTGCTGATCAGAGGCGAACCGTTGCGGGGACAGGGGCTTGGACATGTCCTGCTCTTTCCAGTTGCTATTTGCTTGGCAGCAGGCATAGAGTACTTCGATGGGCGTTGGACTGTCGCCAAGTGTTTTTCTTAATCCGTTCTCCTTTTCCAAGAGCTTCTGCATACTTAAAGCAGAATGGAAAATCTGTTCGTATAGCGGGATAATACCCACTCCCGCCGTGGCATAGGCATCTACCAAACGTTGCAGCTGATTTTTTTTGGTGTTTGCATCTTTACAGGCTAGGGCTGCCTCGAATTGCTTAAGGGCCGCCTCTTGGTGACGACCGAAACGTTGCAATAAGTCTATGTGGCTACTCAGATCTCCACTTTCACGCAAGTAACTAAGGTACTGCTCTAAAGCTTTTGGACGCTCCCGCAGGATGCCATGAAATTGTTGTGTATTCAGGGTCTTCTTAAGAAAAAGAAGCACTGCTATCACAGCATGCCCACCTTGAGCCAGAACGGTGTCCAGCAATTGTTGTTTCTCGTGCAGGGATTTAAACATCTCCAGTGGAGCTGATTTTCCTTGCAGCAGTTTCTGGGCAGTGGCCTCTAAATTGGGGCTATATAGAGTGCTTTGGAGCTGGCGGCGAAGCATTTTGAGCTCCTCTTCTGGTGAAACTCCTTTGGGCAGGACCCGGTCATCGAGCGCCTGTTCTTCTAGCACCATTTTTAAGGCTTCCTCGCTAAGCAAGGACTTAATCGAGAGATTCAGGGTGGCGCTGTTATCAAAACTGGCTTCCGAAATGGTATCGTCCGCCAGAATGCCATTGCTGACCAACTCCGTACTAAGATCCACCTCGTCCTCATCGTCGAAGCTGAAGGCAGCTCTTGAGGACCGATTCCAATAACTCTCTGTGTCCAATTGGTAGTCCATTATCTTCTTTAATTAATGCTTGGTTTCCATAATCAGATTATGGAAAGCGTTTCTATATTAAACTGGAATTTACCGAAAATGATAGTATTGGTTATAAAAACAACCTGATGCTACCAATTTTATAATTTGCTTTGTTTTGGTCGGCCGTGGAGTGTGCCCGTTGCCCTTTTTCGGTTAAACGTCACATGGAAAACAAACCTCGTCGTCTATCGATCCGCCCTGCGAAAAATGAAGCGCGAATATTTTGACATTTTGAATCTTGATCTTGATATCTTCGCTATCTCCGTCAATCTGCACAAAAATTTAAGAACAAATTATTTTTTAGATTTCTTGTCAAATTTTCTGGAGAGTCCCCTTCAAAAATGGGGAAAATGCATAGAACGACAATATAGCAGCACCTTGCGAAGGCCATAGCTTCGCCAAAAGTCATCCGATTCTTGAGCGGAATACCTAAATCGATTTGTGGATCGATTTTCCACCAATCTGCATCAAAATCTAAGAACAAATTATTTTTTAGATTTTTTGTCAAATTTTCTGGAGGGTCCCCTTCAAAAATGGGGAAAATGCATAGAACGACAATATAGCACCTTGCGAAGGCCATAGCTTTGCCAAAAGTCATCCGATTCTTGATCGGAATACCTAAATCGATTTGTGGATCGATTTTCCATTAATCTGCATCAAAATCTAAGAACAAATTATTTTTTAGATTTTTTGTCAAATTTTCTGGATGGTCCCCTTCAAAAATGCATAGAACGATAATATAGCACCTTGCGAAGACTATAGCTTTGCCAATAGTCATCCGATTTTTGATAGGAATACCTTAATCGATTTGTGGATCGATTTTCCATTAATCTGCATCAAAATCTAAGAACAAATTATTTTTTAGATTTTTTGTCAAATTTTCTGGAGGGTCCCCTTCAAAAATGGGGAAAATGCATAGAACGACAATATAGCACCTTGCGAAGGCCATAGCTTTGCCAAAAGTCATCCGATTCTTGATCGGAATACCTTAATCGATTTGTGGATCGATTTTCCATTAATCTGCATCAAAATCTAAGAACAAATTATTTTTTAGATTTTTTGTCAAATTTTCTGGATGGTCCCCTTCAAAAATGCATAGAACGATAATATAGCACCTTGCGAAGACTATAGCTTTGCCAAAAGTCATCCGATTCTTGATCGGAATACCTTAATCGATTTGTGGATCGATTTTCCACCAATCTGCATCAAAATCTAAGAACAAATTATTTTTTAGATTTTTTGTCAAATTTTCTGGAGGATCCACTTCAAAAATGGGGAAAATGCATAGAACGACAATATAGCACCTTGCGAAGGCTATAGCTTTGCCAATAGTCATCCGATTCTTGAGCGGAATACCTGAATCGATTTGTGGATCGATTTTCCACCAATCTGCATCAAAATCTAAGAACAAATTATTTTTTAGATTTTTTGTCAAATTTTCTGGAGGATCCCCTTCAAAAATGGGGAAAATGCATAGAACGACAATATAGCACCTTGCGATGGCCATAGCTTTGCCGAAAGTCATCCGATTCTTGAGCGGAATACCTTAATCGATTTGTGGATCGATTTTCCACCAATCTGCATCAAAATCTAAGAACAAATTATTTTTTAGATTTTTTGTCAAATTTTCTGGATGGTCCCCTTCAAAAATGCATAGAACGATAATATAGCACCTTGCGAAGACTATAGCTTTGCCAATAGTCATCCGATTCTTGAGCGGAATACCTGAATCGATTTGTGGATCGATTTTCCACCAATCTGCATCAAAATCTAAGAACAAATTATTTTTTAGATTTTTTGTCAAATTTTCTGGAGGGTCCCCTTCAAAAATGGGGAAAATGCATAGAACGACAATATAGCACCTTGCGAAGGCCATAGCTTTGCCAAAAGTCATCCGATTCTTGATCGGAATACCTTAATCGATTTGTGGATCGATGTTCCATTAATCTGCATCAAAATCTAAGAACAAATTATTTTTTTAGATTTTTTGTCAAATTTTCTGGAGGGTCCTACCTTTGCCAAAAGTCATCCGATTCTTGATCGGAATACCTTAATCGATTTGTGGATCGATTTTCCATTAATCTGCATCAAAATCTAAGAACAAATTATTTTTTAGATTTTTTGTCAAATTTTCTGGAGGGTCCCCTTCAAAAATGGGGAAAATGCATAGAACGACAATATAGCACCTTGCGATGGCCATAGCTTTGCCGAAAGTCATCCGATTCTTGAGCGGAATACCTTAATCGATTTGTGGATCGATGTTCCATTAATCTGCATCAAAATCTAAGAACAAATTATTTTTTAGATTTTTTGTCAAATTTTCTGGAGGGTCCTAGCTTTGCCAAAAGTCATCCGATTCTTGATCGGAATACCTTAATCGATTTGTGGATCGATTTTCCATTAATCTGCATCAAAATCTAAGAACAAATTATTTTTTAGATTTTTTGTCAAATTTTCTGGAGGGTCCCCTTCAAAAATGGGGAAAATGCATAGAACGACAATATAGCACCTTGCGATGGCCATAGCTTTGCCGAAAGTCATCCGATTCTTGAGCGGAATACCTTAATCGATTTGTGGATCGATTTTCCACCAATCTGCATCAAAATCTAAGAACAAATAATTTTTTAGATTTTTTCTCAAATTTTCTGGAGGGTTCTGGAGGGTCCCCTTCAAAAATGGGGAAAATGCATAGAACGACAATATAGCACCTTGCGAAGGCCATAGCTTTGCCAAAAGTCATCCGATTCTTGATCGGAATACCTTAATCGATTTGTGGATCGATTTTCCACCAATCTGCATCAAAATCTAAGAACAAATTATTTTTTAGATTTTTTGTCAAATTTTCTGGAGGATCCCCTTCAAAAATGGGGAAAATGCATAGAACGACAATATAGCACCTTGCGAAGGCTATAGCTTTGCCAATAGTCATCCGATTCTTGAGCGGAATACCTTAATCGATTTGTGGATCGATTTTCCACCAATCTGCATCAAAATCTAAGAACAAATTATTTTTTAGATTTTTTGTCAAATTTTCTGGATGGTCCCCTTCAAAAATGCATAGAACGATAATATAGCACCTTGCGAAGACTATAGCTTTGCCAATAGTCATCCGATTCTTGAGCGGAATACCTGAATCGATTTGTGGATCGATTTTCCACCAATCTGCATCAAAATCTAAGAACAAATTATTTTTTAGATTTTTTGTCAAATTTTCTGGAGGGTCCCCTTCAAAAATGGGGAAAATGCATAGAACGACAATATAGCACCTTGCGAAGGCCATAGCTTTGCCAAAAGTCATCCGATTCTTGATCGGAATACCTTAATCGATTTGTGGATCGATTTTCCATTAATCTGCATCAAAATCTAAGAACAAATTATTTTTTAGATTTTTTGTCAAATTTTCTGGATGGTCCCCTTCAAAAATGCATAGAACGATAATATAGCACCTTGCGAAGACTATAGCTTTGCCAATAGTCATCCGATTTTTGATAGGAATACCTTAATCGATTTGTGGATCGATTTTCCATTAATCTGCATCAAAATCTAAGAACAAATTATTTTTTAGATTTTTTGTCAAATTTTCTGGAGGGTCCCCTTCAAAAATGGGGAAAATGCATAGAACGACAATATAGCACCTTGCGATGGCCATAGCTTTGCCAAAAGTCATCCGATTCTTGATCGGAATACCTTAATCGATTTGTGGATCGATTTTCCACCAATCTGCATCAAAATCTAAGAACAAATTATTTTTTAGATTTTTTGTCAAATTTTCTGGAGGATCCACTTCAAAAATGGGGAAAATGCATAGAACGACAATATAGCACCTTGCGAAGGCTATAGCTTTGCCAATAGTCATCCGATTCTTGAGCGGAATACCTGAATCGATTTGTGGATCGATTTTCCACCAATCTGCATCAAAATCTAAGAACAAATTATTTTTTAGATTTTTTGTCAAATTTTCTGGAGGATCCCCTTCAAAAATGGGGAAAATGCATAGAACGACAATATAGCACCTTGCGAAGGCCATAGCTTTGCCAAAAGTCATCCGATTCTTGATCGGAATACCTTAATCGATTTGTGGATCGATTTTCCACCAATCTGCATCAAAATCTAAGAACAAATTATTTTTTAGATTTTTTGTCAAATTTTCTGGAGGATCCACTTCAAAAATGGGGAAAATGCATAGAACGACAATATAGCACCTTGCGAAGGCTATAGCTTTGCCAATTGTTCAAGCATTGAACACTATTTTGTATAGAAATTCTTAAGTTA
The DNA here is from genome assembly GCA_018153035.1 of Drosophila pseudoananassae pseudoananassae. Taxonomy (NCBI): domain Eukaryota; kingdom Metazoa; phylum Arthropoda; class Insecta; order Diptera; family Drosophilidae; genus Drosophila; species Drosophila pseudoananassae. Next base: position 11,680,123 of record JAECXR010000024.1, read on the forward strand.
GAGTTTCAAGGGATCGGACCCATGAAATATGAGTCAAACACATGGTTCAAAACCGATCCCCTGCAGCCTAACACAAACAAATACATAAGTGGTGCGCTTATCGCACTGGAGAAAGGGTCGCATAGCAGGTCAGCGTGCAGTGCGTTGACAAGTAGTTTTAAATAGTTTTAAGATTCTCATGTATCGTACTTATAAGAGAACTTTAACAAATAAAAACAGTTTTGAAACGGAACTCATTGGAGTACGACCTTATTATTTGGGGCTCCTCTTAACATTTGGTCCTTCGAGCCGGATGTTCTGTTGTTTCCCCCAAGAATAAGGGGACACAAAAAGAGTTTCCAAAGAGGCATTGGAGTACGACCTTTTTTTGGGGCTCCTCTTAACATTTGGGGGGATCAAACAGAACATCCGGCTCGAAGGACCAAATGTTAAGAGGAGCCCCAAATAATAAGGTCGTACTCCAATGAGTTCCGTTTCAAAACTGTTTTTATTTGTTAAAGTTCTCTTATAAGTACGATACATGAGAATCTTAAAACTATTTAAAACTACTTGTCAACGCACTGCACGCTGACCTGCTATGCGACCCTTTCTCCAGTGCGATAAGCGCACCACTTATGTATTTGTTTGTGTTAGGCTGCAGGGGATCGGTTTTGAACCATGTGTTTGACTCATATTTCATGGGTCCGATCCCTTGAAACTCTAACTTAAGAATTTCTATACAAAATAGTGTTCAATGCTTGAACATTCTGGAAAGGGCCACAAAAAGAGGCGTAAATTTGATGTGTTTTTGATTAATATTTTTTGAATAAATTTGATGTTAATTTAACCATTTCTTCGATTATAATTTTTAGTGGACTGTATAAATGTTTGTTTTTGTATTTTGTTAATACATTTTTTTCTTTTTTACTAATTAGCGAAAGTATTATTTAATTTGAATTTTAATATTTTTAATTTTTTAAAATTTTGTATGTTTTTAATCTCATGTTCAACCTAATGTTTGAACACCAATAGTCATCCGATTCTTGAGCGGAATACCTGAATCGATTTGTGGATCGATTTTCCACCAATCTGCATCAAAATCTAAGAACAAATTATTTTTTAGATTTTTTGTCAAATTTTCTGGAGGATCCCCTTCAAAAATGGGGAAAATGCATAGAACGACAATATAGCACCTTGCGAAGGCCATAGCTTTGCCGAAAGTCATCCGATTCTTGAGCGGAATACCTTAATCGATTTGTGGATCGATTTTCCACCAATCTGCATCAAAATCTAAGAACAAATTATTTTTTAGATTTTTTGTCAAATTTTCTGGAGGATCCCCTTCAAAAATGGGGAAAATGCATAGAACGACAATATAGCACCTTGCGAAGGCTATAGCTTTGCCAATAGTCATCCGATTCTTGAGCGGAATACCTGAATCGATTTGTGGATCGATTTTCCACCAATCTGCATCAAAATCTAAGAACAAATTATTTTTTAGATTTTTTGTCAAATTTTCTGGAGGATCCACTTCAAAAATGGGGAAAATGCATAGAACGACAATATAGCACCTTGCGAAGGCTATAGCTTTGCCAATAGTCATCCGATTCTTGAGCGGAATACCTGAATCGATTTGTGGATCGATTTTCCACCAATCTGCATCAAAATCTAAGAACAAATTATTTTTTAGATTTTTTGTCAAATTTTCTGGAGGGTCCCCTTCAAAAATGGGGAAAATGCATAGAACGACAATATAGCACCTTGCGAAGGCCATAGCTTTGCCAAAAGTCATCCGATTCTTGATCGGAATACCTTAATCGATTTGTGGATCGATTTTCCATTAATCTGCATCAAAATCTAAGAACAAATTATTTTTTAGATTTTTTGTCAAATTTTCTGGATGGTCCCCTTCAAAAATGCATAGAACGATAATATAGCACCTTGCGAAGACTATAGCTTTGCCAATAGTCATCCGATTTTTGATAGGAATACCTTAATCGATTTGTGGATCGATTTTCCATTAATCTGCATCAAAATCTAAGAACAAATTATTTTTTAGATTTTTTGTCAAATTTTCTGGAGGGTCCCCTTCAAAAATGGGGAAAATGCATAGAACGACAATATAGCACCTTGCGATGGCCATAGCTTTGCCGAAAGTCATCCGATTCTTGAGCGGAATACCTTAATCGATTTGTGGATCGATTTTCCACCAATCTGCATCAAAATCTAAGAACAAATTTTTTTTTATATTTTTTGTCAAATTTTCTGGAGGATCCCCTTCAAAAATGGGGAAAATGCATAGAACGACAATATAGCACCTTGCGAAGGCTATAGCTTTGCCAAAAGTCATCCGATTCTTGATCGGAATACCTTAATCGATTTGTGGATCGATTTTCCACCAATCTGCATCAAAATCTAAGAACAAATTATTTTTTAGATTTTTTGTCAAATTTTCTGGAGGATCCCCTTCAAAAATGGGGAAAATGCATAGAACGACAATATAGCACCTTGCGAAGGCCATAGCTTTGCCAAAAGTCATCCGATTCTTGATCGGAATACCTTAATCGATTTGTGGATCGATTTTCCACCAATCTGCATCAAAATCTAAGAACAAATTATTTTTTAGATTTTTTGTCAAATTTTCTGGAGGATCCACTTCAAAAATGGGGAAAATGCATAGAACGACAATATAGCACCTTGCGATGGACATAGCTTTGCCAATAGTCATCCGATTCTTGAGCGGAAGACCTGAATCGATTTGTGGGTCGATTTTCCATTAATCTGCATCAAAATCTAAGAACAAATTATTTTTTAGATTTTTTGTCAAATTTTCTGGAGGATCCCCTTCAAAAATGGGGAAAATGCATAGAACGACAATATAGCACCTTGCGATGGCCATAGCTTTGCCGAAAGTCATCCGATTCTTGAGCGGAATACCTTAATCGATTTGTGGATCGATTTTCCACCAATCTGCATCAAAATCTAAGAACAAATTATTTTTTAGATTTTTTGTCAAATTTTCTGGATGGTCCCCTTCAAAAATGCATAGAACGATAATATAGCACCTTGCGAAGACTATAGCTTTGCCAATAGTCATCCGATTCTTGAGCGGAATACCTGAATCGATTTGTGGATCGATTTTCCACCAATCTGCATCAAAATCTAAGAACAAATTATTTTTTAGATTTTTTGTCATTTTTTCTGGAGGGTCCCCTTCAAAAATGGGGAAAATGCAAAAACCGACAATATAGCACCTTGCGAAGGCTATAGCTTTGCCAATAGTCATCCGATTCTTGAGCGGGATACCTTAATCGATTTGTGGATCGATTTTCCACCAATCTGCATCAAAATCTAAGAACAAATTATTTTTTAGATTTTTTGTCAAATTTTCTGGAGGATCCCCTTCAAAAATGGGGAAAATGCATAGAACGACAATATAGCACCTTGCGAAGGCCATAGCTTTGCCAAAAGTCATCCGATTCTTGATCGGAATACCTTAATCGATTTGTGGATCGATTTTCCACCAATCTGCATCAAAATCTAAGAACAAATTATTTTTTAGATTTTTTGTCAAATTTTCTGGAGGATCCACTTCAAAAATGGGGAAAATGCATAGAACGACAATATAGCACCTTGCGAAGACTATAGCTTTGCCAATAGTCATCCGATTCTTGAGCGGAATACCTGAATCGATTTGTGGATCGATTTTCCACCAATCTGCATCAAAATCTAAGAACAAATTATTTTTTAGATTTTTTGTCAAATTTTCTGGAGGGTCCCCTTCAAAAATGGGGAAAATGCATAGAACGACAATATAGCACCTTGCGAAGGCCATAGCTTTGCCAAAAGTCATCCGATTCTTGATCGGAATACCTTAATCGATTTGTGGATCGATGTTCCATTAATCTGCATCAAAATCTAAGAACAAATTATTTTTTAGATTTTTTGTCAAATTTTCTGGAGGGTCCTAGCTTTGCCAAAAGTCATCCGATTCTTGATCGGAATACCTTAATCGATTTGTGGATCGATTTTCCATTAATCTGCATCAAAATCTAAGAACAAATTATTTTTTAGATTTTTTGTCAAATTTTCTGGAGGGTCCCCTTCAAAAATGGGGAAAATGCATAGAACGACAATATAGCACCTTGCGATGGCCATAGCTTTGCCGAAAGTCATCCGATTCTTGAGCGGAATACCTTAATCGATTTGTGGATCGATGTTCCATTAATCTGCATCAAAATCTAAGAACAAATTATTTTTTTAGATTTTTTGTCAAATTTTCTGGAGGGTCCTAGCTTTGCCAAAAAGTCATCCGATTCTTGATCGGAATACCTTAATCGATTTGTGGATCGATTTTCCATTAATCTGCATCAAAATCTAAGAACAAATTATTTTTTAGATTTTTTGTCAAATTTTCTGGAGGGTCCCCTTCAAAAATGGGGAAAATGCATAGAACGACAATATAGCACCTTGCGAAGGCCATAGCTTTGCCAAAAGTCATCCGATTCTTGATCGGAATACCTTAATCGATTTGTGGATCGATTTTCCACCAATCTGCATCAAAATCTAAGAACAAATTATTTTTTAGATTTTTTGTCAAATTTTCTGGAGGATCCCCTTCAAAAATGGGGAAAATGCATAGAACGACAATATAGCACCTTGCGAAGGCTATAGCTTTGCCAATAGTCATCCGATTCTTGAGCGGAATACCTGAATCGATTTGTGGATCGATTTTCCACCAATCTGCATCAAAATCTAAGAACAAATTATTTTTTAGATTTTTTGTCAAATTTTCTGGAGGGTCCCCTTCAAAAATGGGGAAAATGCATAGAACGACAATATAGCACCTTGCGATGGCCATAGCTTTGCCGAAAGTCATCCGATTCTTGAGCGGAATACCTTAATCGATTTGTGGATCGATGTTCCATTAATCTGCATCAAAATCTAAGAACAAATTATTTTTTAGATTTTTTGTCAAATTTTCTGGAGGGTCCTAGCTTTGCCAAAAGTCATCCGATTCTTGATCGGAATACCTTAATCGATTTGTGGATCGATTTTCCATTAATCTGCATCAAAATCTAAGAACAAATTATTTTTTAGATTTTTTGTCAAATTTTCTGGAGGGTCCCCTTCAAAAATGGGGAAAATGCATAGAACGACAATATAGCACCTTGCGAAGGCCATAGCTTTGCCAAAAGTCATCCGATTCTTGATCGGAATACCTTAATCGATTTTTGGATCGATTTTCCACCAATCTGCATCAAAATCTAAGAACAAATTATTTTTTAGATTTTTTGTCAAATTTTCTGGAGGATCCCCTTCAAAAATGGGGAAAATGCATAGAACGACAATATAGCACCTTGCGAAGGCTATAGCTTTGCCAATAGTCATCCGATTCTTGAGCGGAATACCTGAATCGATTTGTGGATCGATTTTCCACCAATCTGCATCAAAATCTAAGAACAAATTATTTTTTAGATTTTTTGTCAAATTTTCTGGAGGGTCCCCTTCAAAAATGGGGAAAATGCATAGAACGACAATATAGCACCTTGCGAAGGCCATAGCTTTGCCAAAAGTCATCCGATTCTTGATCGGAATACCTTAATCGATTTGTGGATCGATGTTCCATTAATCTGCATCAAAATCTAAGAACAAATTATTTTTTAGATTTTTTGTCAAATTTTCTGGAGGGTCCTAGCTTTGCCAAAAGTCATCCGATTCTTGATCGGAATACCTTAATCGATTTGTGGATCGATTTTCCATTAATCTGCATCAAAATCTAAGAACAAATTATTTTTTAGATTTTTTGTCAAATTTTCTGGAGGGTCCCCTTCAAAAATGGGGAAAATGCATAGAACGACAATATAGCACCTTGCGATGGCCATAGCTTTGCCGAAAGTCATCCGATTCTTGAGCGGAATACCTTAATCGATTTGTGGATCGATGTTCCATTAATCTGCATCAAAATCTAAGAACAAATTATTTTTTAGATTTTTGTCAAATTTTCTGGAGGGTCCTAGCTTTGCCAAAAGTCATCCGATTCTTGATCGGAATACCTTAATCGATTTGTGGATCGATTTTCCATTAATCTGCATCAAAATCTAAGAACAAATTATTTTTTAGATTTTTTGTCAAATTTTCTGGAGGGTCCCCTTCAAAAATGGGGAAAATGCATAGAACGACAATATAGCACCTTGCGAAGGCCATAGCTTTGCCAAAAGTCATCCGATTCTTGATCGGAATACCTTAATCGATTTGTGGATCGATTTTCCACCAATCTGCATCAAAATCTAAGAACAAATTATTTTTTTAGATTTTTTGTCAAATTTTCTGGAGGATCCCCTTCAAAAATGGGGAAAATGCATAGAACGACAATATAGCACCTTGCGAAGGCTATAGCTTTGCCAATAGTCATCCGATTCTTGAGCGGAATACCTGAATCGATTTGTGGATCGATTTTCCACCAATCTGCATCAAAATCTAAGAACAAATTATTTTTTAGATTTTTTGTCAAATTTTCTGGAGGGTCCCCTTCAAAAATGGGGAAAATGCATAGAACGACAATATAGCACCTTGCGATGGCCATAGCTTTGCCGAAAGTCATCCGATTCTTGAGCGGAATACCTTAATCGATTTGTGGATCGATGTTCCATTAATCTGCATCAAAATCTAAGAACAAATTATTTTTTAGATTTTTTGTCAAATTTTCTGGAGGGTCCTAGCTTTGCCAAAAGTCATCCGATTCTTGATCGGAATACCTTAATCGATTTGTGGATCGATTTTCCATTAATCTGCATCAAAATCTAAGAACAAATTATTTTTTAGATTTTTTGTCAAATTTTCTGGAGGGTCCCCTTCAAAAATGGGGAAAATGCATAGAACGACAATATAGCACCTTGCGAAGGCCATAGCTTTGCCAAAAGTCATCCGATTCTTGAGCGGAATACCTGAATCGATTTGTGGATCGATTTTCCACCAATCTGCATCAAAATCTAAGAACAAATTATTTTTTAGATTTTTTGTCATTTTTTCTGGAGGGTCCCCTTCAAAAATGGGGAAAATGCAAAAACCAACAATATAGCACCTTGCGAAGTTCATATCTTTGCCAACAGTCATCCGATTCTTTAGCGGAATACCTTAATCGATTTGTTGATCGAATCTCCACCAAACTGCATCAAAATCTAAGAACAAATTATTTTTTAGATTTTTTGTCAATTTTTCTGGAGGGTTTTTCCCCTTCAAAAATGGGGAAAATGCAAAAACCGACAATATAGCACCTTGCGAAGTTCATATCTTTGCCAATAGTCATCCGATTCTTGAGCGGGATACCTTAATCGATTTGTGGGTTTATTTTCCACCAATCTGCATCAAAATCTAAGAACAAATTATTTTTTAGATTTTTTGTCAAATTTTCTGGAGGGTCCCCTTCAAAAATGGGGAAAATGCATAGAACGACAATATAGCACCTTGCGATGGCCATAGCTTTGGCAATAGTCATCCGATTCTTGAGCGGGATACCTTAATCGATTTGTGGGTCGATTTTCCACCAATCTGCATCAAAATCTAAGAACAAATTATTTTTTAGATTTTTTGTCAAATTTTCTGGGGGGTCCCCTTCAAAAATGGGGAAATGCATACGACAAAATGAACGACAAATGCATAGAACGATAGTAATCTGATTCTTGAGGGAAATACCTTAAACGATTTTCCTTTTATATGCATTACAATTTATAAGACGGAATTATTATTCTTTAAGCTTAATATCGTCAACGATTTGTAGGTTATTTCTATATCATCCTGCACCAAACTCAAGAAAAAATGAAAATTTATTTTAAATTTGGTTTTTAAAAATTTTCCTTTTAAAATGATTTGTATAATACTTAAGTATTTATTTTATTCAAAGTTGTGTTAACCCAGGAGGCCAAAGCTTCAAGCCGCGCATAAACGCCAGGCTTATTGGGTTGTGCGCATCCCACGCCCCAGGACACAATGCCAATCAGCTCTTCCTGGAAAACAAGTGGACCGCCGGAGTCCATTTGACAGGCATCAGTTCCACCTTCAAGGTAACCAGCACATACCATCCGATCAGTCACCTTTTTGCCGTATAAGTTTGCGCACTTGTTTTGATTCACTATTGGCACTCGGGCATATCTTAACCTTTGGGTAGTTTGACCACTGCTGCTTGTAAAGCCCCATCCGGCGATGGTAGCAAATTTACCATCGGCTACCTTTTTTGAACTTATTTTGATAGGTTTTATCTATGGACAAAAATTGGTAAAGTTAGTCTTTCGTTGGGGACAGCAATATTAAACCTAACCTTTCTGGAGTAAGTGATAGCAGTGGTTAGACGCAAGAGGCCAATATCATAGTCCATTGTCTTGGCCGACCACTTTTCATGGTGATAAATTGCAGCAACCGGGTATAATTTTCCATCTTTTGGATCGCGTGTGGTTCCACCAGCTTTGACTTTCAGCAAACGCCGCGAAACTCCGGCCAAGCAATGGGCTGCCGTTAAAATGGTTCGGTTATTTATTATTGAGCCGCCGCAGTGGTGGATTCCATATAATTGTATAGATACTATGTACGGGATGGTGGCTATATCCGCTGGAAATCCACCAACTATACGGGGATCTATATGATTTTCCAGGCTTTGGCGAACGACGAGTAGAAAAAAAATAAATATCCACATTAATTTGAACATCGTTCGCACTTGGCCGAGAAAGAAAGAAAGAATCTCGAAAAATAGGAATGCGTTGCTTTTTAAAACACACGCTTAAGTACAGAAGAACGTGGAAAATAATGAGCCTACATTGCGATAAGTGTGCATTATTTTGTAATTAGGAATTATCTCTTAAGTGACCGTAGAAGAAGATATAAAGCAGGCCGGGAACTAAACGTTCGTGTAGCAAGTGATTAAGAAGCTTACTAATTAAGGTTCAGAAGCCAGCTGAGTGAATTTTTATGAAAGCAAAACCGCCTCTTTCAATGTCGAGGTAATATATTTCTACCAATTTACAAAATGAACCGTTACATAATAATGTAAAAACGGTTTTTTAAGATAAAAACTGTTTAAATTACAAAAATATAGTTAACAAGTTAAAATATTTAACCATATTTTCAACCATATTATTATTATAAATTATTAGAAAAGCATAAAAGCCAAATTTGTGCTCCATTTATATTTTATATCCCATTAAAATAATGCTTTATTTGGGACAGATATATGGAATCTCCCGTGATTCATTCAATAAATGCTAAAACGGACTTTCTTTGGTCTACTTATTATTCATTTTGACGCTTGGGGACTATTTCATCTCTTTTAGTAGCATAAATGGCCAAAATCTTTATTGTTTGTCCAATTTGTTATCAAAGCACGACCCGTTTGTTGAGAAACGGACTCCAAAACTGATTTGCATTAGCTTGACCCATAAATTTGGAAATCAAACACTGTTTGATGGGCTATTCTAGGTTTACATACCAAACTCACTTTGAAAGAGCTGTGCCGCAGCAGAAACACAAGTCTTGGCTCTGCTTTGCCAATAAAGTGGGCTATTCAAGTTTCACAGATCGGGAAGATTGGACGATAAGACGACCAATGATCCGTCTGGGCGTTTGAAATTGGGTAAAAGTAAACATTGAAAAGTAAGCCCACACGAATTGTTTCGCTAGATTTAATTTAAGCCGATTAGGCGTGTGCGTCTAGAATAGGAGAAAATTGGTAGGAAACGATTTCACATGTTTACAACCGGTACACCGGTACTATTAGTGAAAGTGAAAAGAAGTTGAAACGCAACGCGACAGTTAAGAAGAAAAACCCATTACTATAATACGCCCAAGTTTGGGGTTTCAAACATTAAAAGGCCCATAAGAAAACGAATAGAGCTTCGCCGCTTGTGCGGCGGAAACTTAGTAGAAATACTATGTAGTTACCATATAGTAGATGTTATTAACAGGCCAAGAGAGCAGAGCACGGAAAGAGAGAAAACAGGTGCACATTGTTCTCGATCGTTGTTCGTTCGAGCTCTTTACGTGTGTAGAGATCGTTCCGTACAGGTGATACGGGCAGAGCGGCGCGTATTTACCTTGCCATGCCAACAATTTCTTTTTGTTTGAGATTCTTGTTTGAGGCCCGAAGCATCCAGCCCATTGCTGGCGACTTTCTTTTGTAAGAATTCCATGTTCGTCTGTCTTTCCGACCCAATCTCTCCAGTTCTCCAACGTCGTGCAGGTTGTGCGCTCCACCGAAAGACAACAAACCTGCCTGCCTGCTGGAGCTCTCCAGCTCCTCCAGAACTTCTTTATCTAATTTTTATAACAAGTCACTCGGTGGCATTGAAGTCTTCAGTTCTGCGGCGACCATCGTATGGTCAAGTTCGGCTTTATCTTTCTCCGCTCCGTCAAGTGCTATATGTTGCGAAAGTGTTTTGTTCCTAAGTGACTTGGCTAGATTCGGGATTGATTATTTTCAAAATCATTCCCATATTTTTTGTTAATTAGGTAATTGTTTAAAGTCATAACATTGTGGCACGGACGATAAAGTATAATTTAGGCAGCTTGGCTTTAATTCGGGAGACGCAGCTCCCTTACCAAGGTTGTGTACCTGAACCGAACACACAGATATTAAAACCTTTTCTGCAGTTTGCTGCAAAATGCCTAAGAAAAATCACAATAAAAAATGTTAACCGGTTTATTTAAACGGCAGTGATCCGGCTGACGGATGACTATGCCAGCATTGAAAAAACGGAGACAATCATTCTGAATAAGTGAACTGAAAGACCAAAGAAAAGAGGCTGCTGCAGATGCTGATGTTGCTGCAAAAACGCACAAAAGCCAAGCACTGTGTGTTAAAATGCAAGAGCATTTTATGTTCTTCAGATACCAGTCTACAGCTTCCGTCAAAACATTAGCGAACATTAGGACGTCCGTTTTGGCGTGGACTGGACGACTGGATGACGTGACTTTGATGGCCTGAAGAACGTTAAACTATCGAGCCCCCCTAGAGAGTTGCCTTACAAAACAATAAACAACCAAATCTAACTAATCGATGGAAATTATGGGTTGTAATTACGTACTCTGACGGTAGAGGATAATCACCAAGCCCAACATTGAAAACTTGGCCAAAATTGGAAATTAATTTGGCAGTGTGTGTGATGATATCTACCGTTAAATATTGGTGACTAAAGAAATGAAGTCATTAACACATTCAGAATGGTGAAAGTTTTCGGCGGCTCCGCTCAATAGACGGATTTCTATTGACTTTCTTGGCTGGGTGTAGATCTTTTAATTACATCATGCATCAGAAAATAGGCTGAATGTGAATGGAATTGAAGTCGGTCGCTGGAATAGGTTTAGGCGCTTTCGGAAATAAAAAGACTATTAAGGGAAAAGAAATTAAAATGAAGTTAGCAGCTGCTGATCACTAAAACTAAAAAGAAAAGTTTGAAAGTGTTAAGAGCTATATAAAAAGGGCCTAAACTATGTACTTTTTAACTTATTGTTTTTTCTAAACGACGTTGAAGATTGTTGGTAGCAAGAGTTATGAGTACGCTTTGTGAGCCTAACTTGTCACGCTTAGGAAATTCTTATATCTTTCGTTCTCCTGCCCAAAGGCATTTCCCTACCAATTATTCTCGCTTTTCGTTTAGAATCGCCATCATAACACTCAAAACCATAAACTCCCGTAGCTTTTCGGCAAGAAATTTCAATTTATCAACTCCGGATTGGGCCCAAGGCCGGTGCTGGTGATCATTTAACTGTAATTGAGGCTATAAATGACGCTTCTCTCTAATCGTTTGTGATCAGCGGCACAGTTAGGCAGTGCTATTTCCTCCTGGTGTCCATACCATTACCGGTTGGGATCGGATCGGGGTTCGAGAGCTGATCGCTGCGGGCGCAGCCACCCAAACTCCAAACTACTCAATGGGTACAGACATATCGTATGTGTGTGGTGTGGTGTGGTGTCTATGCTCTCAGCCAAACAACTTTTGACGATAATCATTGACCTAATTCTTCTGCCGCTTTCTACAAGATTTTTGTACAATAACATGGTCATGGACTCGTTATAATGCAGCTTCCTGAGTGGCCATTCTTTACAAGGCATTGATACATTTGTATGCCAGTACGTTGCCAGAACAATGTCCATGTGCAGCAGACCAGACCAGACCAGACCGGACAGTGCCGTGCCGGGCCGATTCTTTTCACCCAGTGGATTCTCGCTGGGGAAATGAAAAAGAAACATTCAAAAATCTTTCAAGCATTTTAACTCTAATTAAGTTACGGCTCGTTCTGGCCGTTCTGGTGTGTAAAGGTTTATGAATCATATTAACGGTATGTTTTGTGTGTCCGTGTTGGGAGGAAATGCCACAAAGCTGCAAAGATGGCAGATCAGTTTTGGGCAGAAGCGTCGCCACACCGGATTAGTGTAGTCATTTGTCCGTCCGTACGGTCTTCTGAAGAAGAGCCCTGTCTCGGGTCCATGTATCTATTACACACAAGCTTTTCAGCACACATGGTTATTCATGAGATACGATGGGATTCACGGAAAATAACTGTAATGCCATCAAGTCCGGCGGCTTAGAATAAATATGGAATATATGTAATTTTATAGTACAGTTAGATCTTAACAGCCAGCAGGCCCATAAGTCATGGTCCAAGTGGGTTCCTAATAAGCAATATACACACTACACCTTTTTGATTGCTTAATATTTAAAATATAGTTGGCGTTATGCATCCAGAATTGGCAATAATCATCTCGCGAAATGTGCATTGAGAAAATCCAACAGAAAATGAAGAAAAGGGGAGATAGAAAATAGACTGTCTTACCAAACAAGTTCTACATGGTACTTGGCAAAAAATTAGAGCTCATGACCCCTTGATAGTCTTCCCGACGTAACCGTCAATCATAAGCGATGACCATTAAGTTGGCCGTTGCGCAAGAGTTTAGCTCAGCGAACCAGAAAAAATCCAAGCCGTCTAGTGGTGAATAGTGCAAGAGGTCATCGACGTGAGGCCCGTTTCCTCTACAAAGTTTACCAGCCGTGATATTGTTCTCCCAGTGGGTAGGGCAATGGGGATACCATAATTCGCGTTACGCCTTATGGCAAACAAATTAATTTGGATAGATTGAGACAGTATCTCTGCAACGTAGACACATTTTACCATCAAACTAATTTAATAAAAGTAACCCTACAAGCTGTAATAGATTGTGATGTTGTTTGTTTAATTTTTAGGCCTTCTCCGTGATATAAAATTTAAATAATGGCCAAGACTCCACATCGCATTCGCCTGATGCGACAACTCCTTCTGGCCCTTATGCTTTACAGCGCGGCAGCCGCCAAGGAGCACTTGCGCGTGCGCAGATTGGCCGCCGAATCAGTGACAGCAGCGCCTCTTCCTAATGCCAGCAAAATTATTGCCACCGAAGAGATAGAGGGCCAAACCGAGCTACCTGGAAGTGCGAAGGCTACCCCCATCACCGAAATAAACCAGATTGAATCCGAGTCGGCCACAGTGGTGCCAGCTAATCAGGCGGAGACTCGCAACTCTGCCTATGATCTTCCAGCCTCCTCGGATTTATCCGGTTCGTCGAGTTCGGATGAAGACGGGATCTACTACGACAACGCGCCAGTGGACTGCGATCCAGAACTGGTTGGCTTCGAAATCGTCACCGGGTAAGCTATTAGGTGTTTAATCAGGCAAGAAATATAATAATTCGCTTCTTATGGAAAGGTATGTGTTCTCGGCTCCTGAAAAACTTATGGATTCTCTGCCGGGCACTCTAATGCTCACTGATTGCCTGGAGACGTGCAGAAATAATAAAACCTGCCAGTCAGTTAACTACGAGACCGGGCTTTGTGTGTTCTTCTCGGCCCACGCCGATCAATTGCCGGGTAAGCTACTTACGACATTAACTTAACTAGAGTGTATTTACTTTAAATTGTAATTACCTTTCGTGTATGTAGGTGCCCTGACAAAATCACAATTCCCCGTGTTCACCATTTATGGCCAAAAATCATGCCTCTCGGCGAAGCCCTGCTCCCGAGCCTGGTATGTCGATCGTGTACAAAATTATAAGCTCAAGACGGAAGTTAAGCGTACCGTGTCGGTGGCGTCCAGACGCGAGTGCTTTGAACTTTGCCTAAGCGAAAATGAATTCACATGCAGGTAAGAAGTTCTGGCACTACTGATCCAGATGGTGAAAAAATTAACAAAATAAACTGTAATCTTTTTAACAATTTATTCAAGTAGCTTATAAATATACTTGAATTATTTAAATTTCGGTTCAGAAAGAAGCTCATGCTCAAGCACAAGCTATAAACTTTTTCTCCGTGTTCTGCAGGTCGGCTAATTATGAACGAGTCTCTGGAGCATGCGAACTCAGTGAGTTGGATCGCCTAACGCTAGCCGGCTCCAACGCCTTCCAGGTAACCGAAGGAAGTGATTACCTCGAGAATCACTGTGTCGAAGAGCCCAATAAGTTGTGCGAGTTCAAACGCCTGCCGGGACGCATTCTGAAGACGGTCGATTCGGTTTATCAGGAAGTTAGTAGCATTGACGAGTGCCGGGAGTTGTGCCTCAATTCCCCCTACAGGTGAGTTTCTAAACAACTGAAAACTTTTAATTTATTTACAACAACTCTTATTATTTTTATAAAAAATAGGTGCCACACTTATGACTACAATGACACCGGCGATATGGTTTGCCGACTTTCGCATCACAGCCGTGCCACTTTGGTCGATGTACAGGAGCCCTTCCTCGATGTCCCCGAGGCGTCGTCCTACGAGCTGGCCTCCTGCTACAACGTCACCATCGAATGCGGCGGCGGAGACATGCTGGCTCGTATTCGCACCTCCAAGCTCTTCAACGGCAAGGTCTACGCCAAGGGATCGCCCAAATCCTGCTCGGTGGATGTCAAGAGTGCCCTGGACTTTGAGCTGCGCATGAACTATCATGATCTCGAGTGCAACGTCCGACAGAGCAGCGCCGGGCGCTACGTCAACGATATAATCATCCAGCACCACGACATGATTGTGACGTCGTCCGATCTGGGATTAGCTCTGGCCTGTCAGTACGACCTGACCAACAAGACAGTCAGCAACGGCGTCGACCTGGACGTACGCGGCGATATTCTGCCGGCACTCTCCGAGGAGGTTATTGTCGAGTCACCGAACGTTATCATGCGCATCACCTCTCGAGATGGCTCCGATATGATGCGCTCCGCTGAGGTCGGCGATCCGCTGGCTCTGAAGTTTGAGATCGTTGACGAGCAGAGCCCGTACGAGATATTCATTCGGGAACTGGTGGCGATGGACGGTGTGGATAACTCGGAAATTACGCTGATCGATTCCAATGGCTGCCCGACAGACCACTTCATCATGGGACCCATTTACAAGGCCTCCCTCTCCGGCAAGGTGTTGCTCTCCAACTTCGATGCTTTCAAGTTCCCATCCAGCGAGGTGGTCCAGTTCCGGGCCCTGGTCACGCCTTGCATGCCCAGCTGCGAGCCAGTCCAGTGCGAGCAGGAAGACACCAGCGGCGAGTTCCGGTCTTTGTTGTCCTACGGCCGTAAGAAGAGGTCGCTAAACTCGACAGGTGGGTTAATCAGAGGGGAGACACCAGCCGCAACGATTAATTTACGTTCATATCATGCTCTTTGCAGTTGATCTACCACGTACACGTCGCGATATTGACACCTCGAAGAAGTCGGCTCCCAGCGATATGCTGCTGGTGCAGTCCATCCAGATTACAGATAAGTTCGGCTTCAAGCAGGACAAGCAGGAGAGCGGCGACTACTACGACGGCAATGAAACCACATTTACGGCCAACGAGGAGGGGCACGGGTTCTGTGTTAATGCCATCGGTAAGCTCATTAAATTTGATTCGGGAACGTGTAATTCCTCAGACGGCAGCCATTAAAGTCCTTTTAATATGCTCACCTTTTTATTTCTCCTTTTTATGGCTCTTAGGTCTCATCACAGCCGCCACTATATTCCTGCTGACACAGTTGGCAGTAATTGCTATTTGGACGTACTGCTATCAACGTCGCCAAAAACTGCAGCCGTATCAGCACTCTTACTAACCAGAATCGATTAATTCTTACGCATTAAACATTACACATTACCGTCTAAGCTACGAAAGGTGCAATCAATATTTACGCAATGTTATACGCAATGCTGATTAACTGCTATGAATACCCGTCGTCCTGATACAACATCCGCTACTTAGCCTTATCTAGTCAGTGCACGATTTTAGAGAAAATGAAAATTTCAAGTGTTCTTGAAGGTGTCTTGTTCGGTGGAATTCAGAGATTGTTTGCATTGCAGCAGCCATGGCGTTTAAACCACTCATGTGTTAGGTTTTTTCTACTCTCATTTAAACTGAGGATTCCCTACTTATAAAGGAAGTTTGACGTCTGCATTGAACTTCTTTTGTGACTTCGGAAGATGGTTGGAAAACAGAGGAGACTAATGCAAATTAATTTAACAATCCTTCAAACACGTTTCCCAGCCGCATTCCCTAACCACGTGTCGAATGCGTCTTAATTAAGTTAAGCAATATAATTTATTGACCATCAACTAAAGCCTTTAGTGTTATCTCACAGAAACTCATTTTATGCATTTCACTGCATCATCCTTCGAATACATTTCTTAGCCGCGTCTTCTAACCATCGTGTATCGAATGCGTCTTAATTTAGTTAAGCAACATATATAATTTATTGACCATCAACTACACCCTTTTTAAAACTTAATACTATTAAGGCATCCCTCTTAATGCGCTTTATGTAAAACGGTGTTAAATCGCTAGTTTTTAAGTTCTTGAGAATCATTAAATTCATTTTTATGAAAGGATTTACAATAAAAAGAAACACATTCTAAACTACACGGCTATTGCTTAATTTTCTGAGGGCCAGACTTGGAGCCTTACCCACGCATCGCAAATTGTGCGAATTGGAGTCGGAATGCAGACAACAGACACCTGCGAATTATTATTTATACTTCAATAAAACTTAGAATGCATCCGCAACTGTAAAAGCGACTCGAGAGGTTCCTGGAACATGCTCACTTATAGTCGCCCAAAATGCACGACACAAAACGCTGCCCCTCATCTCGTGGCGGCGACAATGAGGCAGGCAGGCAGGCAGGCTGCTCCAAGCTGGGCAACGATTCACTTTTCGATGTGGGCAGAAAGGTCCAAATGTCGTGCTTGTTTTCCTTCATACCATATGCACTGCAAACTGCACCAACGACGACGACGACGAGAGGTCCCATCTTCATTATGGTGTACACCTGTAGCTGGAGTTGCCGGGATGGAGAGATCCATCCAGCGGCAGAAAGTATCTAGCAGCTGTGTAAGTATCGTTAGCTGCAAGCCGCTTGTGTGAATCATGCAAATAAATGCACCCTCAGCACAACAGGAAACAGGCTTCGTGCAGATTTGTATCTTTATCTGCCCTGGAGGAGCGCTCGCATACGGGAAAGTGACTCCTGTCTGCCCGTCACTTCTTTGACTTTGTCTTCGCCTTGGTCGCAGTCTTCATAGCCTTGGCAACCAGAGTAGTTGACTGAATTCCTCTCAATTAATTTACCTAGCAATGCATCTTGAACGACACTACCCCGAGAAGTACCACATACAATATGCATGTGGACTACTTGAGAGCCCCACAAAGATTTAATATCGCTGCGCTACTTAGCGTTTAGTTGTAGTTCTTGTTTAAAAGTATAATCTGAAAAGATTCTTAATTAAAGCATGCATGCAAGGCGATAAAAATGAATGTACGTTAGATTTGTAATGATGGTGCCGTGGTTATTTTTTCTCCTCGCTCAATTAGAGATTCCCAGTGTCGATTGTGCTCCGTCAGCACACGAAATAATTGGTCGGTTGTGTTCCCCAATGGCACTCGGCATTCGTGCCAAGAATATGCAGAAATTAAAATAAATCACGTCCAAAGGATGTACCTAGAGGAGTTTTTGTTGGCATTATTGATTGAAATTGAGCTTCTCAATTCAGGGAATAATAGATCGGCTATAAAAAGACTAAACTTGATAGACTAATGAATTTTTAAAAAGCAAGCTTTTAATTTTTTTGCCCTAATATTTTACCATAATTTGCAAATGAGAATTGATGATTTTTTCGGGGCCCATTCAATAATTTACCAATTCCACAGATATCTTTGCACACACAAAACATATATATATATTAGCTTTTATACATTGAAAAGAATTTGGATGTCTTAAGTTATGAAGGAAAACGTTTAAACAGAATAAAATAAAGCGGCTTCTTTGTTTAAATATGTACGTGTATAAAATGTTATAAAGGCCCTGTGTTGTTAAATCGTCTGCCAAAAAAATATATTTATAAATACATTTAAATTGGTCATATATGCAGCCCAACGTGTCTATGTATATATATTTTTATTTTTACAATAGGAAAACATGTACTTATACTCTAATATATGAATTGATACAATTTGTATACACTATATGCTTTTCAAGTATAAATAAAATAATCAAATAATTAAAACAGTCGGCACTGGAATTACCTCGTCCAATCGCCAACCGCATTTACTATTTACAGCAGACTCAGCATGGCCGCACAATTTATTACAGCTCTGACTATAAGCGTTTCAGTGATTTGGAACTGAATGACTTTTATGGCAACATTGGGGGCTACGAATCCGAGTAGATGATGCATCTCTTGTGCTTTCCGACAGAAGCCAGCATATTGTTGTTCGGCGACCAACTGACTGCATTCACCGCCGTGCTGAGAAACGATTAAAGTAGTACATTTATTAGGCTTGTAATTTAGCAATAAAATTATCTTAGGAATTCGTATATTTACTTAGGCTTAACTCTATTCTTATTCTTATCTTCTTCCCACCTGTGTCCCTTAAGCGTGGCTTCTAGGAAACCATTTACATTCCAAATGTATATTGCGCCATCCGCCGATCCGCAAGCGATCTTCAAGCCGCTCGAGTTGAAGGAAGCCCGAGCAAAATCACAGCTGATTTTAAAGTGTTCATGTCTAATAGATATCATAAGTAGTAAATAAGATTTCTTTAATCAATTAAGACTCGATCAAGACTTACGTAAAAGTGGATATAACTTGATTTTTCCGTAAATCTAATAATTTAATAGTATCATCTCTTACAGAGCATATGAGGTAATTGCAATCTGTTGAAAAATTATATTTAGAAGTTGTATCTTAGCCACTGAGTGATATAATCCACCTTTTGACAAATCCAGCGAGGTGATTTTAGCTGGCATAAGGACATCGTCTGCCTGCTTCTCAGTTCGTATGTCCCAGAATCGGATCTTCTTATCATAATGCCCGCTAATGATCGTGGAGCCCAAGCTGTCGGTGGTGACGAGATCGTTGCAGCTCGATCCAGCAAATTTCGTTTCTATACAAGCAATGCTGCGCAGATCCCAAATCTTTAAGGTACGATCATGACTTCCGGTCACCACTTTAATGGGCTCTTGGACGTATTTAGCAGCCATTACTTTTCCACTGTGACCCGTCAGCGTGTGCTTCAAAAGAGTAAAGATTTAAATACACAACGGTTAGGCCAAAATTATGTTATAGGGCAAAAAGCATTTTTTTTGCAGATATAAAACAAGAGATCATATTCCAATGGTAGCAGGAACAAAGGAACGCCAACACCTCAGGCCTTCTCTGGAGTGAGTAGCCTCCACTTGGAACGGGCTAATTACCCCCGGGTTAGTATCTTTCACCAGAACGGTGTGTAATTAAAAGAAGTGTCCGTGGACATTAAAGAGGCTGCAGACATTTAATTACAGCACTATAAACTTGGCCAACAAACTCGAATTTTTAAGTTGTATGGGTAACTGAGTCTGAAAATTTATTGGCATAGGTCGTTGGTGAGCCACTTTATTTTTGTTTATACTATGGGCTTACTTTTTTCGCCCATAGTTGGATGAATGTCATTGACACATTAGAGGGGGATCTGAGAATTCTGGATTACTTATCTCTCGACAAAGATGCATTATCAAGAAACCAGATTAGATATAAAGACTTCCGTGGGATCAACAATTAAAAGAGAAATGGAAATGAAAAATGTATAAGACCAACTGAATACAATGTGATACCACAATAAAAAAAAGTTATGGCAGAAAAAAGATAAATCTACGACTCCTAAACCTAGTTGCATATATCTTTTCATTAGCGAATAAGCAATCTGCCGAGAAAGTACTACTTGAATATTTTAAAATATAGTAAAGTTATCCAAAAATTCAATAATACATGGCTAATACAAATATGGCATATCTCTTACAAGATATATGTTACATATCCCAAGAGTCCGAATCTCAACCGGCAACCGGTCAAGTCGAACGGTCAATGTACGCGCATTGTGGCTTGAAGAGACTTCGGCTTCGGAGCGGAGATGCTTCTTACCTGATGGCTCTCTCTCACCTGGTGGAGTGGAGAGTTGGAGAGACTGAGCCGAAGACGCCTCTCTCTAGACCAGACTTGCCGGTTACTGCGTGAGCTTGTCTCGAGCTCTTTCGTCTAATAACATAGATTCGAGCCGCTCTTAAAAAGTTCAATTTGAAGCAACCCCACAGTTTGTTTGGCACCGAAAAACATGTTATCAACGAAACCGGTGGCAGGAAATTTCTGCGAAACCACTCCACACATCTGCGTGGTGAAAAGCCAGCATTTCAGCCAGGTGACACTTTAAAGTGGGGTTCAAGAAATAAAATAATCATGCAAAAATGCACTCCAAACTATGCAATTATAATTAAGAAGCTATAAACCCACAACCGAGTTTAATGTTCGTATCAAATTATCTGGTGATAAGGAAGTCTTTTATGGGTCAACTAGATTTTCTTTCAACATAATAAAAACCACATACTTTGGAATATTTGTAAGAAAGAACTTTGATCGATAATATAATATAAATTACATTAAAGTTAAGCAAAAGTATGAAAAAATACGAAGATCATATGCCCTTAAGATTTATTTTAAAAAGGAATCCTCTTAGTTTGTAATAAAGATTTAAAAAAAGCAAAACTGACAAACATATGCCTTTAGGGATAATACTCTTTCCCACTTTCTAACGAATTTATGATACCCCACCAGAGTATTTCAAATGCTGCAATAATAAAATGATAATAACTCAGTATGGAACTGCAATCAGATGACGATGACGGTTTGATCGCATTGTGGCCAGAGGCCGTACAAGTCAGTGTGCTCATTTTAATGCTGCAGTTCAGTGGCGGCGGCGGCGGCGCTATTCTTCAGTTACAGTTTCCAGTTGTGCGCAAAAGAACCGTTTAAATGTCAATCCAGAAATACCAGTTAGAAGAGTCGGTGTATCTCACGGATAGAGAAGGCGGAGAAGCAGGAAGAAACTGCACTTGTATGTTTATTCGCATGTTGACGATGTGCAGCATAAATGGATGAAGTTGCGGATCTGGCCTGACCAGGCGGACGAGATGAACCTTGGGGTAAGGAAGATTATGCTGCTGCGCCAATTCAGGCCAACACACATGTATTTGTGGCTTTGACTATAAACTTTCCTAGCCATCGCCTATTATTTATGGTCATCAGTTAAAAATCGTTTTTCGATTCATCTGCCATGGGAACCCAAAAAATCACACCCATATAAATTTTTTAACCTGCGGTTTTGCGAATTTCTTTAGAACCGACAAAGAGCTCCCACATAAAGGAGGGTGTGGGTAATAAAATAAATCGATCGAAAGCGAGTAAATATGTAGAGCAGAGGTAAGGTATTTATTTGGACCAAATTACCTTTAAAACTTTCTACTTGGAATCTGCGAGGTAAGTAGAATAGAAAGAAATATCCCAAGAACCTTTGAAGGTTTACGGGTATATCATTGTCAAAAGGCTTTATTTACTACATCAGTAAACAAATTTGTTTGCCGCCAGCCTCTCTGTTGTGTTTACCAGCGCGTTGTTTACTTTTCGCCTTTTTCCAAGTTAGAAAGCGGCAAACATGCAAAATTTATTTATAAACATTGACACTGGTATGTGTGTAGATGTGTGTGCACATACGTTTTATTGTTAGAATAAACAAAGTTGAAATAAATAGAAAAAAAAACAACACAAAACCAACAAGAGCAAGAACAGAAATTTCTTTAAAATCAAGGCATCAAAGAAATCTGTTTTTTAATTTCAACGCCACAGTAGAAACGGAAAGTATTGCTTCGGTCTTGCGTCTAAAGCAGAAATCCCGTGATTGTGAATTATTTTACCAGCCTGAATGTAAAATTGTGTTTTTGTGCTTTCATTCACGAGATGTTTGTGAGGTTTATCTTGGGCGTGCATAATTTAGTAGTCATTGCTTTTGAGTGGCCCATAAATTTGTCAACGTTTGAATTACCCTGTGTTTTATTGAATAAAGAAATAAGTATTTGGCTTACCCTCAACCGATTGTCCATTACCGTCCAAACTCTGGCCCCATAATCATTAGAAGTACCCAGAATATACGCCCCTGTAGAATCAAAATCCACGGAATTAATCCCAGCACTGCTCCCACTCAGAACTGCGCGTGGCTCGGTTGAATCTATTTATGAAATATTTAAATCAATTAATTAGTCACTCTTAAAGGTGAATATCCTGCGATGTGCTTACTTTTCCCAATATCCCACAGCTTGACTTTGCGATCAGCGCCACCTGTAGCCACCATCCGCTCCACGGGACTCCAGCGCACCGCATGCGATTCGTTTTCGTGGGCCTCAAATTTCATAAGTATCTTTGTCGGATTCGCCTGACCCAAATAACCTGTTGCCTTCAGAGCATCAATGGAAGCCCGGGTGTTCTCAGTAACTTCGCCGGCTGTAAAACGAGCGCTAATATATTCATTATCATCGAGACCTATAGCCTCCATGGCGCCATTAATGGTGGCTTCGTCAAAATCGTCGTCACCGCCGATAATGCCGCCAACGAACTGGGCAGGACTTGTGGAGTTTCGTTGAATTGGAGTTGGTCCGGGCGTCGGTGATATATTGCTCGAGGAGCTTGGCTCTCGCACGGCGTCCTCGAGATCTCGTTTCAGTTTGGCCGATCGTTTCCTGAAAATTGACGGCAGTCTTTTTCTAGATGTTTTTAAAAACGGTTATACATTTATATTGAACCAAAAATTAAGTAGCAAATCAGAATGAATGGCAATCATCGAAATATTCAGCTAAATGTGGTCCGTTCTACTCCTTGGCGAAATGTGTTAACATGTGTTAGTGGAAAATACAAATATATGTATATATATATGTATGTATA
The DNA here is from genome assembly GCA_018153035.1 of Drosophila pseudoananassae pseudoananassae. NCBI lineage: Eukaryota > Metazoa > Arthropoda > Insecta > Diptera > Drosophilidae > Drosophila > Drosophila pseudoananassae. The sequence goes on from JAECXR010000024.1 coordinate 11,703,358, forward strand.
TTTATTACATGCAGCTTGTAAAGTCTCCTTTAACCTTTTAGTAATTGCAGTTCCTGTGTTCGGCATAATTCGGTTATTCATGCTTGTCGTATGGATGGTGGCAATAAAGTGTGGTTTTTATTAACACAATAATGTCAGGTGGTGGGTCACTGTAATCTCCAAACAAATATTTAATAATAGCTAATTATTGAATCATACAACTGACTCGTTAAGTTATAGAGACTCATAACTCATTAAGTTCTTCCTACCAACAAACTCATAAAGTACGAAAGGGGAAAACAAAAAAAAAACACCTTTAATGAACTTTATCTATGCAGACATCCTGATTATCCTGTTCCACACTAATAAATCGATTCGAGGGTAATATTAATCAATAAAGAGATAACAGTCTCCGCATGGAAATATTGTTCCTTTTGTATGTATTTTGTTGACAGTTTACATGTGACTTTTTATCAACAATCTTTTATAAGCATTAGATAAGCTGCGCGATTAACCATTTTTATATGTATGCCTGGGCTTATCGTGACACGAAAATGCATTTATGTACATGTATATTAATAATTGCAGAGATAATATTTAAGGTTTAATGTTTTGCATGTGATGCTCATGTATAAATGCTTTTAATATTAGTTTTCTAAAAAAGCGTACCTTATGATGCTCTCGTTTTCCTCGTTCAACTTGTCAGCATCCTTCGACTTGTAACGCATCAGACGGTCGAGCAGACAGCGATTTTCATCCTGCGAATCAGTTGAAAACGAAAAGCTTTTTAGTAGACGCCTTTTCATATTTAAAATATATCTATATTTATTCCGATTTAGTTCCCACGAGAGCTGTTTTACGCGATGAACGCTAATGTGCTACTGGATCGCCATCGAAAAGATAGCAAGCTTTTCCCCAATGAACGAATATATTTATGGGGCCTAATGATTGGAGCCATCTGCCACAAATTTTCGGCATAGACCAACGAATACCGTACAATTTCACCTTTCAATAAATATGTATCGATGATGCACCAAACATAATAATTTTATTGTAAGCCCTGAGGTTGAGTACTGTCATAAAAATTGTATAAGCGATAAAGACAATAACTTTAAGTTATTAGGTTATATATGGCACTTAAGTATGTGATTTAATTGCTTTGAAAATATTGGCTGTGGGCCAATCGATAGGTCATTCACATTTATAAAGAAAATAAAGAAACAGAACCGTGATACCGCCATAGCTCCGCCATACCTTGGCCCACCTTGGAGTCTATTACTTACAACTATTTATTTCCATTCACTGGCTAGACACTATCAATTTACCAAATACGTTCAATTTCAATATAAATATAGTATAAAATTTATTAAATACAATTTTAAGACGCAAATCTACTAACACAACGCTATGCTGATCGTGTAAAAATGTGCGTATTTGTGCTACTTACTTGGACGCCCCGCAATTTATCCTCGAGTGAGCTAAATGCCAATTGCAAAGCCGTATGCTCGTCCAGCATGGTGTTGTTCAGCTTCTTGAGTTCCTCTAAACTGGAGTGAAGAAGCTGCACTTCAGCCCGCAGCCGATTGTTATTGGTTTGCTGCTCGGCAAGGCTAAAAATAAAAGTAATGAGTAATCTTAATCAAAAGATGATGATGAAGGCTATTTCAATTTTCACACTTTTCAAGGATTACAATTATAATGTTGATGCGCTTTCATCGAGGTCATGACTAACCAGTTCAAGTGGATAGGAAACAAATTTGAAACAAAGCTTTCAAACTGGTTTCAGGGGTCACATCGTTAATTGAACTCAAAATAAAAACTCTAAAATGTCTATGGATTGGACTAATCCTAGCTATATTTTTTTGTTGCTCGTATGGAAATTGAAATTGGATAGTTGGGGTAGCCACCTGTGTTCTTTTTCTGCAATGATTGTTCTTTGTTGCTCCACTTTCAGGTTTAAGTCGACGATTAACTGGGAGTTTTCACCCTTTCGCTTGTGCAGCTCCGTGAGCTCTTCCTGCTGGGCGAGCAGCTTCTTTTCTAGCGTGGCAATGGCTACATTAGAGCCGGTACCACCTGTTGACACCGCACTGCGTAGCTGTTCGTTTTCCACGGACAGCTTCAGGTTGTCCGCTTTCAGCTGGGCGACATGGTCAATTAATCGGTTGTCTGCAAAATGAGGGCAATTAGAATTTTTGGTGACAATTGACTCAATGGATGGGTAGCCAGCGTAACAGAGGGGGGTGCTATTTGGGGCTCCGTCGCAGCAGCTGACGCTCCCCGCTTACTTTGTTCTATGATTTCCTTGAAGTTATCGCATTCCTTGCGGTTGCGTTCGCGTAATCGTTTGACAACATGCGCTCGCCACACATGTTCTTCCGTAGACATCTTTGTGATGTGTTTTCCACCCGATTCTCCGGAATTTACTTATTATTTAGCCTGGCCAAGTCCAGGCGCTCGCTTTGACGTTCTCTCAATTGAAGGCGTTGTGGGGACAGTTGAGGTTTCGTCTTTGATTTGCATTGCCATCGATGGGCGCTATAAGCTATCGCCCAGAAATCGCATAATTGTTTTTAACCAAATATGCTATTAGAGACGAATTTATAGTTAACAACAATAACACCAAGAGCACAGTGTGGCTGTTTATCATTGGGGCTACAATACCATTATTTATCTGGTTTTGGCCATACTGTAAACATCTGACGAAGTATCGATAAAAAACAATCAATCAACATGAATCGTCTTATATTCGATTAATTAGCGGTCAATTTTGAATTGCCAAATATCTGATAAAAACAGGTTGTTAAAAGATGAGAATTATTGATTTCTTATTTATTGTATATCTTTAAGTATTGGATAAATTAATTCTTATCATATTTATTATTATTTGCCAAAAATAAATTCAGAAACATCATTTTGAATTTTCATTATTTAAATATTCTGCATCCTCCTAAATCGGCTGAGCATCCGTTTGTTTTGAACCATTAACTGCTGGTGACAATTTCTATCCATTTGAATACCAACCTGATGTCTTGTGTAAAGATTTTTGATCTTTAATTCCGGGATAACTGCTTGTTTTATGATGAAAAGGAATGTGCCAGCCAAAACAGTCGTTGGTACGCCCAAGATATAAGGTTCGAAACGGAGATAAAAATCATCGTCCATGAATATCGAAAGCATAAGGCGCAAAAAATGATATATGATGATTTCAAGATTGCACCACACATAAATCGCGGCGACCTCCATAATTATTAGCGATAGTAGTGTTTCCACAAAGAACTGTATAGTATACGGTAAGTGGCGGTAGTGGGTGGGATACGCATCCAGATTTGTGGCTAAGAGCATAACGGCCCCAATAAAAATCCAACTGGCCAAGGGTGGAGCAGGTGAGCAGTGATTGGGTTCTGGACTGAAATACACAGTATTTTCGGTAGCCAGATGGATAAACCCCGCAGTGATAATGGCTAATGGACGCATAATTAAATTATAACTGTTCTTTGACCGTATAAAATAAATTTCGGCATGAAAATTTCATTTCCATAATTTTTCCATGAAAAATATATTAAATACTAACAAACGACTACTTTTCTGGTCATAAATATTGAATCTTGACCAAATCAATTTCATTTCAAGTTCGGTTTAAAATAAAAAATCGAAATCAAAGTGGGCTGGTGTATCAAGAATAGTTGTCAAGTGGGATGCCTTGGGGAAAAATTCTCATTCAGATTTTGGAATTGAGAGCTAACGGTTACGGACCTTAAAAAAGGAACAAAATTAAATTTTAAGTTTGAAGTTCCGAAAAATAAAGTGAATAAAATTAAAATGGTTAAATCTAAGCAAAATGTGACAAGTGCACGGAAAAGCAGCACCTTAAAAAAATCACTACGTAATTGCATATACAAGAGGCAAAAAGTAGCACGCATTACACCCAATGGGTACCTCAACTATTTGAGGGAGTTCAAACAACAGTTTTGTGGATTATCACCGCAAGACATGGTGCATTTTGGAGCCATTGAATGGAATAAGTTAATGAGTGACGAAAAAATTATCTACAAGAACTTGGTAATTGTAGTTTTCTATTTAAATAACCGTAGTTTTCTAAAAATTTGTTTTATTTGTTTAGTATAAGCAGGAAGAAGGCGCCGGAGAAGAGGTAACAGATGAGGTACGTATAGAGGAAAATAATTGAAAGCAACGATTTTATTATATTCATATTAGGAGAAATCAAAAGCCCATGAGACAATTTGCTCCAGCTCTGAGAGAAGCGTTCCCTTAAAAATAAAGGTAAGCTAGTAGATAAATGTATATTCTTTAATTTGAGCAACCCTTATTCTTCTTCAAAAGGTGGACGAGACTCCTTCAGTATTGCAACTTCAATCTAGTGTAGAACAAATACAAAAGGTAACGGACTTACTTCAAAAAATGACTACATTATTTTATTTTCCAATATTTGAATTTTAGAGCCAGAAGACGACAAATAAAAGTATACCAGATGAGTGTGGGTCGAAAGATATATGCCGTTTATGCCGGAAGGAGATTGGCTCATCGCACTATGGACATGAGTGTCCTGAAATAAAGGTAAGAAGGAGGTGTTTTTGGTGCTTAAATGTCTTTAAAATGTTTTTTTTTTCCTAAATCAGGATACTGATTTATCCTCTGACGATATAACCCTAACAGAATCAGAGCGAGTTTTATTGGAAAATGCTAGGCTTGCAAAAGAATTTCAATATCAAAGCGCCAAGAAGTGTTCTAAAGTGAAGGTAATGCCATATTTATTTTTTTTACATTTTTATGGCTAAGTTAATTTTATTTATTAGACTAAGTCAAAACCTTCGAAGTCAAAGGGCAAGCATAAGGTGTGCCTGTCAAGAAATACCCATACCAATAATTTCAAATGCGACAAGAGCACACTTGGGTCTGCTAATGCCTATATTAACTTTATGAAATCATTTGTCAAGAAATATGGTAACGTGAGCTCTATACAATTGATGAAATCAGCAGCCTATCATTGGTCCAAATTGAAGAAAAGCGAGCGAGCCAAATTCGAAAATGCTACTTTTATGCAATTTCAAAAGCCGGGGAAGCATTAAGCCACATTTCATACTGAGACAAGTTTATTATTATTTAGATACGATAAAATTTTAAGTTTGTATAAAATAATTTTTGGCCGGTAATAAAGTAACGAAAATGCTCTTTATTGTTGATTGAGATTAGTATTATTGAAAGTGTGAAAAGGCTATTCAATATACTTGGCACTCGCAACATCTCCTGGAGCGGTGGTGCCTGTCCAGGTGACTGGAGAGCCTGCCGTGGCATTTGTTCGGCTGCTGCTAAACTACGCAGAACATACATACGTGTAAGTTTTCTAAACACGCAAAGGCAATTAAAATTTTTAAGCGACATACGAACCCCCACGAATTGCACGCAGTTAACAGGGAGCTGGACATCCCACAAAAAGATTGACTGCAGCAGCCCCCAATGCGGGAAAACAGGAAAGGTGGACTGGAAAAGCCACTGCGAAAAACAGGTGCTCTAACACATTTCAATAAGTATCGTATAGTGTCAACAACTCGGCGTTAGAGTGTATAATATTTCTGTAAAGGGAAAAAAAGCCCGCGTTTAAGAATTATTACTCATACGCTATGTGGACCCAAACTTCGAACAGGAAATTGAAAGCTTGCGTTCATTACTATGTCAAATTATTCACGGATTTATACATAAAATATGATGTTATTCCAAGATCATCTCTTGTTTATGAACATTTTTCACTTCTAACCAAACGTTTCCCACTACCGCTTTAATTATCGAGAGGCGCCTTTTAATTGTTCAAGCACCTTAAATAGAAATTATAACCAAATGTAATTGGTATGCTCCCAAGCTGGCCATAAAGTAGGAGTACCCGAATGGCCATTGCCCTGGAGTTGTACAACATATCGTATGCTTAATGCATAACTAATGAAGCGGCAGCTCCTACGTTAGTGGCACGACGCTCAGAGTCGCTTGTGGCTGTTGTGTGTTATTGTATTTACTCGGAGTTTGGCGAGGCTGTCACTAGGACATGCCACAATTGTTGGCCTTTAATGCCGCAAACTCGCAATCGCCGATGTATGTACACAGGTCTGGTCGTTTTGGTTACAAAAACGTTTCGTGGTCCGCCAAGTGCCGCTGACGCCATCGAATTAGATTACAAAAACCGCTTTTTTGCCAACCGAAATGAAAAAATAAGAAGTTAACTAATTAGATAGCCGGTTCACTGAACTGTACATTTTGGTAATAACAAAAGCATTCTGCATTTATTATAATGGAAAAATATAAAGTTGATTTACTTTATCGCAGAACTCATTTGCATGAGATCAAACCCTGGGAAATGAAATTGCTAGCTAGCAGGCGTAATTCGCTCCTTTTTCATATATGTACATATATTTTTATTTTTCTTTAATACAGCCTGTCTATATGTATATGTGTGCTCTATGAACTACTATACTCGGAGTGTCCCAAGTGAGCATGCGATGGTACTCATAATCTGCATCCAGAATCTAATTCAATTAAGCAATGTTAATGGCCTGACTTCGGGACGTCTACAGTTGCGGTCAGAAGTGTAGTATATAGATTATATATCGAACCATATGTGTTGAGTGTGTAGGTAAGTGGGAAGCCGCATAACGTGAGCCCGCACCCAAGATGTGTATTCTCGACTCTGGATTGAATTTCCACCTTATAAATCGGCCCATCTACTCTGTACTTTTCTCCTGACCGCAACTGTGTGTGGATACACGGACATGCGGACACATGGACAAGCGGACACACGGACACACGGACACATGGACACACAGGCCACTATGCCGGACCGAAACTGATCTTGGCAAAGTGATTGTTCGTTCAGCTGGCCCGGCTAGGCTCGACTCGGCCCGGCAAGGCATCTTTTGGTTATTTGGTGCGCATTGGTTTCAAATCGAACTGTTGTTATTTTTAGTAGCTGGAATGCAGTGCTACACTCGAACGCTGTTGTGGAGCAATTAAAGCGAACTAAGAATGATTTAACAGCTGCCCCCCGCCCGCCAAAGCGATCGTGTGAGAGGCCCAGAACAATACGGCCATTATGGGTGTTTTCTTTTCCCAATAAAAAGTCCGACAACAAAAGGGGAATCGTAAAGTATTCCAAGTTCGTTTACAAATTATAAACTTAATGAATGCTAATGTTATTAGTTGCCAGAAGTTTAGTTTAAGGTTGGCAAAGTCTTTTCTTCTGGTTGGGTCACTTTTATTTAGTGCTGATGGCATAATTTTTAAATTTAAGACCTGGCATAATTTGATATTCAAAAAATAGCCAATAAGCTTATTATACCCTAACGTCAGGTACCTCAGCTTTTACCTTTGTTGCAATATAAGCAAAATTGAATTCAATTTTCTGCCAAAAGCTCTCGACTTGCATTCGAGTTCTCAAGAAGGTATAATACACTGATTTAAAATGCGAATTTAAGGGAAATTCGGTAGCTGGGAAACCATATAACTTTAGCTGACACATTTTGTTTAAAACGTACTTATATATCCGGTTCTCAAAGAGTAAAGCCACAGAAATAAAAGACACGAAGATGATAATAAATTTACCCTTGTTATTAGGTTTATCTCACCATTCATGTACCGGATATCTAAGAGCCGTTCTTTTTTACGTCGGCATAAATAAATCATTTACCAACTCTTCAAGCAAAATTAGATCGCTCAAAGCCGGGTTTTATACACAATCGTTCCCCAGGCCAATTTAACATTGCTTTTTCTAAGAGTATAAAAGTGCAGAGTGCAATAATGAAATACAAGTAAAAAATCGAACTTGAATGAGCTCATATTCCAGGTGGAAGTGGGACATTCAAATTGCGAAAAAAAGTTTGTGATATCCAGAGACAAAAAAGCTCCAGCAACCAGAACCTATAAAATATTTTGCAAAAAACCATTTGTGTTATAATAAAGAAGGAACGAGCATCCGCGTCTGGAAGACCGTGGGCTTAGCTTCAATTAAACAACGTCGTTAGACGGGTCTACAAGAAGCCGGAAAAGAGATGTTATGAAAATAACTTGGCTCTTAAGACAACAGTAAAGCACGCTAATAGAGTACATCGTCTGGCTAAAACCCTTGCACTTTCTCTTTGGAGCAAATTATAATAAGCGAAGGCAGTCTCTCATAAATTAAAGATGCCATGCAAACTTTGCTGTAATAATTGCTGTATGATTATGTTTTAGTTTCGCAATCTTAGTGTTACTTATTTTAAATAATTAGGATATATTATCTTATTCATAAAAAATGATGCATTTTTATGGAAATACTTATCATTACCTAAGATGGGACACTGACAATATATTGATATTATAATATCAAGAGACGAGAAAACAATCGCATATTGTTTGGATTTGAATGGTGTGCGGAGTTACAAACACCTTAAAATGATGGTAATTTTGTGAAAAAGTAAAGCAAACTGTCGCATTGTCTCCAGATACAATTGAATATGCATATTTGCGATTGCCTGGCTGTCGGACTGGCCTGAAAGACTCGAGCAGGTACAAAAATGCTGTCTGCCTCTTTGGTGAACTTCATTCATACAAAGGCAAAGTGAGCGGGCAGTAAAAATGAACCTAAGTCCACGACTCACTGCCGATGCTGCTGGTGCTGGTGCTGGTGCTAGTGCTGCTGCACAAAAATCGCAGCTACATCACCTAAAACATTTTAATAAAAACTTTTACACAGCCTGAGACATAGTGCAGCAGTGCAGTGCAGCTTTTGGTTAAAAAAGTAAAGAATAAAAAATAAAGGGTAAACTGGTTATACAGCCTACTCCTATGGAAATGAAACATGGTGGTCTTTTTATTTACCTTTGACTTAACAGACCACTGTTAGCAGCCTTTCCACAGCCTTTTCGAGTCAAAAGGCAGACATACGTACATGCACCTGTGCAGATCGCCCAGTATATACCTTTCGGACACGAAAATGTGGTGTATTTAGCTATGTACTGTGTGTAGCATCAGCTGTTAAACTAGTAACCAAAACCAGTTTTACCGCAAAAGCGAATGCCAACGAGACTAGTTTCGATTCCAAACCGTTCCGGTACTACCAAGTAGCGCCCACTTGTTGCTGAGACAGGTAAAACCGAAACAGTTTAGAGCCAACTACTGAGCCGTCCTCACGTACTATTCGCGCTCACACCCAGTACAGTGAACACATACACACATGTACATGATAATCGTATTTTAGGTGGCTCCCGCGATACCGGTTTTTGTCGCTGGTATGGTATGAATATGCCTAAGAGCTAATTTTTTAAGAGTTATCTTTCAAGAAATGTGTAAAGTTCAGAAAAACCCAACTCCGCGGCGCGTTAACCTATTCATATATTCCCCGAGATAAATTAAAATAATTGTGTCTTTTGAAAAGTTGAAGAAAAAATCAGCATAAAGTTTGAGTTTGGCAAGAAAGTGAAAAAGCCATACAAGATTATCTTTATTCAAATAACAAAGAAAACCCTCCACCGAACGAACACCTCTTTCGATCTTCCTGAACATCCAAAGTTGAGACGAAAAAAAAATCAGTGCCAATGTATATGTACCTACAAATCCCCGAAAGCAAGACTTTCTCTTGCCAATTTCTGTTTACTTGATTAACAATGCCGTAAAACAAACAAAAATTCACATCCAAATTATAATTTGGGTAAAAGGCACAAGCGGGCGGAGGATAGAATGATCCATGTGAAACGTGAACGTGCTTATTGTATTAAATGTCAAAAGTATTCAAAAACGACAACGACATTTTTCGGTCGGGAATATTGTTTTTTGCGGCATTAGCAAGGCAAGTGGCCAAAAACGTCTTGGCCAGATCTCCAAATGAGGTCACGTATGTCGAGATTTGTGTAAGAAAACCTATACGCTCCGGATTAGACACACACAGATAGTCATCAACTTGCCACGCTACTTTTACTACATGCCGCGGTCCTCCCACACGGTGCTTTGTTTATTGCCATTTTGCAGACTTTTATAGTGACATTCTGTGCTCCGGAGCACCCGAGTTGCACGCCAAGAATAACCTCGAAGTAATATAAATGAAGGGGATACAATAAAGGCCCAGGCAGACTCAATATTTATGGCCATTATGTGAAGACATGGCAGCACCTAACCATAAGGAATTTCCTCATTAATTTTTGTTATAATCAAGCCGCGGGTGTATTTCATAAAAGTCTTTACATTTTTTATTCAGTAACCAAAATAATTGCACCTGTGGATCAAATCTCCGAAATGTAATAGAGGCGAACGGATACCTTCGACGTGTAAAATATTTCGCGTTGAATTACTTGGCACAAGAATTTTCATAAGCTGCTACAACAGATCTTCACTATAAACGGTAATTACCCTACGATATTGGATTATGATGCTATTTCTCTATAAAAACCAGTTTAAAAACCTCTGTTTAGCCTGAAAAGACTTATTTCTAAACAATATTTTGATTAATAGGCAACATAAATTTGGTATTTTATTTACTTAGGAGGAAAATCAATCGAATTAACATAATTATGTAGCAATTATGCTTAACGACTTTTAAATGAGTTTAACTTGGAAATAGAAAAGCAAAAATGTCTCTATGATATTGAGCTTTAAGGAGGTATAGATACAAAGCGATTATAGAGAAGTCCTTCTCCTAAAAAAGACGAATCATGAAAATTAACAAATTAAATTTAATCGTTCTTAAAAGAAAAGTTTTTGGAGAATGTTTATGTAATTCGGCATTAGTAGAAGAATCGTATCTCCAAAAGGGAAACCGCAACTCATGAAAACTAACAACCAAGAACACCATGGTAGAGGCAATCGGCTGGGATTTTTTTAGAGTTCATTGAGACGATTAGAATTTAAAAATTTAACCTCTGGGCAATAACGATTTTAATAGCCAAATTGGCAAGAAAGATTTTAACAGACCGTTAGATCAAAGCCTCAGACTGTCCGTAGAATATGATTCAAATGATGAATAATGATTCATTATTAAAGCCCAGAAGACGAAATGTGAGACTAGATAAAAGCTACCCGGATATGGTTACATGAAGTAATCTATCTTAATCTCAATCTATAAATCAAATCTTTAAAGCTCTTATCTTGTTGTCTACCCGACAGTATCTTGGTAGTTGAAAGATTTATCAATAGCTCATTTAATACAATAAGATAGATTTCATTTTTGGCATTTGTTTTTTTTTTGTTGCAGGTGTTAGATAGTACTAAAATAAAAAATGACGCAAACTGCTGGTATATTAACATAAAATAATAAGAAATATAAAAAACACGACTCAAAACTCATTGGATTTTCTGGTTTTTTGGTTAGGGAATCAATGGTAGAGACAAGGGTAGGCTATGCTTCGGTTGGTTGAAAAAAAAATGTCTAACGTTCCTGGCTTGTTTATTTAAGATTTGTGTGGCAACCATCGTTCGCATTCCAACAGATTTCAGATTTAAGTTCGGTACGTATTGTACCACATTCAAAACTAGAAAATGTTGGCAAAAACAGCATCAATAAGCAACAGGTTTCTTGGATCTGCGAGCACTGGGCACCCAGCGCAGCGCACCGCACCGCACTAGCATAGCATTCAAAGCAATGTGCCTCGGCTTTCGTTTTATTTTGCAAACCAGTTTGGCACATTCGGCTTTTTCTATAAGTTTCCGGTTGAACATAATCAGCAAACTGACTTTCTGCTGAAGCCACACGGCACTATGTAGCCTTAGCTCTGTGTGGCTTCACTACGGTGGCTTCACTGTATTGTAAACGTTTGTTTATACGACGACGACAAGCATGGCATGTTTAGTGAAAGCGGAGGACATGAAATTCGCTAAAAATTTTCGCAAATAGAAACAGGAACGAACAAAATGTTCGTTTTAAATTTAAGCGAGATGTGATATCTGGCTTATGCAACCACCGATCATGGCTTTTATGATTTTCCAGATAAATGTACACCAATCATGGCAAACACCATTCGTACGTATTTTGATAAATCACAACATGTCCGATAAAAATCAGATCCCAATTTCACTTTTTCAGACTTTTCAGGTGCTTTCAATGACTTATGATTTTTTGTAACTGAGGAATTTATAAGCTTATTAGGTCATTTAAATAATAAAATAATGTAGTTCCTCGATTATAAAATTTGCATACTTTAATGAACACATAACTCATACGCACCGGTGTTTTTTACTAAGCCCTTTTTAGTATGCAAAGTATTTTCAATGGAAGTCGAAAGAATATAAATACTATATAAATTAAAAACTGTTTAACTGTTCAACTGGTTAAAGTTAATGCTCTTTTATTGTAAACAACATTGCGTATGAGTAATATTTTTTTCTTTTATGGCAGACCTTGCGTATACTTGATATTGCAATTAAATGTTCATGAATGGCTAGTTTTTGTTTTGTCTTAAAAGAAATGTCTATCTTTTAGTATGATCTATAATCTAGATGTTATTTCCTATCTTTGTTTATTGATTCTGTTCTGCTTTCTCCTTTTTTGCTTGCTTCTAAGAATGCAATCAAATAAAATTATGAGCGAACCGTAAGCATAAAAAATTCCTCAAGTTTAGTTCCGATTTGTCTCCATCTCTCTTATCCCATTAAACTAACGATCCGACTAACGGATACGCCAGCCTGGCCTGCCAAGCTCCTGGTGCCAACGAGTCTTGGTCACCAGCGGATGTACAGCCAGCCAGTGCAGCGAAAAGAGATACAGCTTAGGGATAGAAGCCGCAAGATGGGGCTTTGAAATACATTGCTAACTGTATCTTAGCCACAGCCAGAGCCACAACTTGATCGCAGGCACTCGAACCGGCCGTTTAGGCGTCTCAAAATTGTGGGCAAGCGGCGGGTAAATGTACACCTGATCCCGAAGCCCCCAACTGCCGTTGTTTGGTTGGTAGCTTCCCAGTTCCCAGTTGCCATTTGCCAGTTGCCAGTTCCCAGTTTATTAAACAAATTTATGATTATCCCGTTTCTGAACCTTTTTTTCTTTCTGGGTGTGAATGTTTCCAAAGCCATCTGCGGTTTAAGCGGAAAGAGCTGAATGAATTTTAAGCCCATGTTGTAAAAAATTATAGACGAAAATGTGGTTTCGTAGGCTGTTTCGGACATACACTACTAAATCAAAAGCATCCATATGTTATCATCACAAATAGCTACATTTTCCACAACTCCACTCGGCAGCACTGATCTGGGCAGATCTCGGATTTCCACATGTCCAAATACGTGAGCATATTTTTTCGTCTTTTTTTTGGTAAGGAAAAGAACAGAAACGGCTAAGACAACGCCAAGTTTGTTAAATTGTTTATTGCATATTGATATCACACCATTTAAGGCATGGAGAGGCCGTCTTTGCATACAAAGCAACTTATGCAAAAGACATTTCGAGCTGCGAGCTGCGAGCTCGGCTTAGGATTCAGGTTTCTACGAGTGGGTACGGCCGCGTAGGTTAAGTTGTTAGTAACTCTAAATCGGACATGGGGGAAATAGCCAATTCCAAATTTATTTAATCTTTTACATTTGTTATATTGGTGTTTTTACAGAAAAATGGCTGCAAAATACCTGACCCCCCAGCAAGGACTGGGATTCCTGGGGCTCTTCATCCTGCTATGTTCGGCGGTTTTGGGCAAGTCTCAAATGTGTGAAGTGGAAACTGGCCAAACAAACATTATTCTGGACGTTGAAGAGAGCCGAGAATCATGTAAGAATATGAGCTGAACATTTTATTTGATTAATTACAGCTTAAAATAGTTACTCAGTAAGTAAATCACTTCTTTTCGTGTATGCGGTATGAATTTTTATGCGATTTGAAAACAAAACGCTATAAGCCCAACCTCGACATCAAGATCATAGACGCAGAGCACGCGAGGTGCAAAGCCATAATTAAAATTGTAAACGTGATCATGTACAATGTACGTACATAGGCAGAACATAATTGCTCGAAAATCACGTCAGTCCAGTCTCCAGTCCAGAGAAAATAAACGCCGCGAATACAAGTAAAAATCGTTATTATTCCAAAAATATTTAAATGTACTTTTGCCTCGGACAAAACATATATTTAATGATTCTTTTCGTGCCCATGTTATACAATATCTGATCTCACTTTCGAGGCATGGCCTGCAAAGTAACAAGATCACACGAAATCTTATGTACATATTTAATTCCATGCAAGATGCATCTACATATGAACAAACTATATGTTTATGTAGCTGCACATATGCCTTCATGCACAGTAAATTGTCGGTGCAACTTGACCCCAAAAACAAAGTGAAAGGCTGTCTGCCGTTGTCTCGTTTTCCTCTTGATATGGCATAGCCGTGAATATGGTAGCCTAGCTACAGTTCTTTTTTCCCATTGCGCCATAATAATATATTTCCCATATCAAAAATTTGTTTCAGTTATTGGACAGCCGACTAATCCGCCAGAGCTTCCAATTTTTGGCGATCCAGAGACGGAAATCGCTCTCAATTTGGTCTTCCCGAAAGGCCAGCCAATTTTTCAGCTAAATGGCAAGAAATTACAACTACTTCAGCCATTGGATCGAGATGAAGAAAATCTCAGTCATATTGTCTTCCAGGTATGTTATTTTAATGCAATATTTTTTAATAACCAAACGAAATATCTATATATATGATTATGTACAAAAAAACGCCCACTTTTCTGTTTCGCTGCAGGTTTCCTGCACCGTCCGATCGACGAGCAAGAAGCGCAACATTCCCATTATAGTCCGGGTGTCGGACATAAACGACAACGCGCCGCGTTTCATGAACACGCCCTATGAGGTTACCGTTCCCGAGGTAAGTAAATAGAAATTTCTCAGTGTCTGCGGCACGATCAGCTTTTCGTCGCCCCGAAGTTTGCCCGCATTTCTTGCGGTTGTAGTTGGGGCTCAGAACCGGGTGCCAAACGGACTATCACGCTGTCACCGTCATTGCTGCACTGAAAAAAATGTTTGCTTGTAACCAGAAGTTCTTCTCGGGCTTGAAAATCTTTAACATACAAAGAGATTAGAATAGAATTCATCGGAATATTCCTCTCAGTGTATAAGAGTCAGGTGAATGTACATAGTTTGGTCGAAGCGACAACAGAAACTACATACTGAACACTAATGAAGTGGTAGCGAACATGTTTCCAGCGCTCCGACCAACAACAATAGCATGTCGAGCGGATCCCCAGCGTCTTCCAGCTTCAGCTCCGGGGAGCATCTTGTTCGTATTGGTTAGCGGCGAAATGCAAGAGTATTGCCGGCTTTTAATCACGTATTTAGACTAATAACGTTCAATTACAGAACTGTTGACATATTAGAAAGCACCAAGCATTGAGCATTAGCAAAAAGCATAAAGAAAACGGAAACGTGCCATATAAGAATTTATATAGATGCATTATTCGCAAAAGACTTTTCCTCGGCTCGGCTCAGGGAAACCTTGGCACTAAACGTGCCTAATTGCACATTTAATGCTAAGTGAGAATAAAAGAAATTGCCCATATTAAAGTAATAGATACTGTACTGTAAGGATAATCAATAGCATATAAGTGCCCTCCGTTTTTAAAAGCATTATTTAATGTTTTAAGTTAGGCGTCCTGCTTACAAAATGAGTACCAAGAATTTGATTTGGAATTCAAAAGGGCAGAAATAAATAAAAGTGTCGAGATCTTCATCTTTTTGCCCAACAAAAGAGCGTATATATAGTGCATTGTCAATTGGTGATCCCAGGTCCCTTTAAGGCGATCTGCCAGTCAAACAGGAATATAATTGGTATGCACTTGCCGACTTAGGCGAACACTCCCGAGGGACTCCATGTCCGACAACATGGCCCAACAACAGCAGCAAAAAGGACAAGACAACAGAATTGCATTTCATTCCCGCTCCATCAAATAATTACAAGAAGAGACTCAAATTATACCTCTAGAGAGCCGATCTGAAACTATATTAAATGTATATATAAGTATTTGAGATAAATAAAATCCGTAAATACCAGGAAAACGAAGAAAATTATGAAAAGGTTCACATTAACTCCGCCTGCCATTTAACTGAAAAACAAATCTCAAAGTTCAGCGGATGAACAATGTTTTCTGCATAAACTGAATTTTTGCAATTCTGGTTGGTGGCTGCTGAGGAATCCCCTGGTGATGAGGCTAAATTGCAGATTCAAGAAACACGAAAAGATACATACAGTGAGCAGATACATAAGCAGAAGCCATGTATCTGCTCCTTAACATAAGTTTAAGAGACTGGGCCACCGTTATACAACAGCAGGCAAAATGTTGAGATTTTTTCGAGCTACTTCACGGTTAAACAATACGATTAAAATTGTGATCCCACAGTTTCCGTTTGGATGAGATACATAAAGTACCTGACATGTTGTGGCTTTTTTTTGTAAACTTCAATTGCGTGATTTCTTTTTTTTTCATTACAGAGCACACCTGTGGGAACTACAATTTTCCGAAACATACAAGCCCTCGATAAGGATGCAGGTGTTAATGGGTTAGTGGAATACTTCATTGCCGAGGGCCATGTAAATGCCACTGATGAGGAGAAGTTCAGTGCCGATGGATATGGCACATTTGCTATATCGTTTCCACATCAGGGACAGGTGAGCTATATTTATAACTAAAAGTTAAAGACGTATATTTGTATTAGGACATAGATTTCAAATATATATTTTTATCAATTATATTTCAGGTCACAGTTGCCAAGACATTGGACTATGAAAAGATCCACAGATATTATCTTACCATTATCGCTTCGGTAAGTTCCACTCACATCCTAAGATAAAAAATAACTCAATTAATTTAAAGCCATAAAAGGGTTAATTAAATCATTTGTTGAGCATACCCCTTTAGAGCTATTTTCTATCCGACATTTCCATAAATTACACATTACGAAAGCTGGCTTTTACCGGCTTTTTAGCCGCCGGCATACAAGTCTTGTTCCTTTCACCTGGGCGTTGGCAGTGAAGTTATGGGATCCATAAAAATCAATGCTGAACAAAAAATAAATAACCTGATATTACAGTAGCTAGAAAGCTAATTGATTTAAATATTATTTTCATTATACTTACAGGATCGAGCCCGGAACGTCGCCGATCGTCTTTCTTCAACCACCACTTTGACGGTCAATATTGCCGATTCGAACGACTTGGATCCATCGTTTATATACAGCGGCTGCGTCTCCTTGGACGGAGCCTGCATAAATCCGGAGTACACTGCCTCCGTACCAGCCGGATCCTTGCTGGGCGTGCTGACAGTTCTTCCAGAAAGAATCCAAGCAGTGGACTTGGACACCATAGGATCCCCAATACGTTACAGCTTTGCCAGTGGCATGCCCGGAAACTATGCGGATTATTTCCAGATCGATGAGAACACGGGAGTTCTTAAGCAAACCAAAGCCATCGACACCTCCACGGCCAAGAAGTACGACATTATTGTAAAGGCCGAGGAAGTGGCCCCGGGACTGAGGCGGTTTACCACGGCTAAGCTGGCGATTGCCGTAAAGCCGGTGGACGCCAACCCACCTGTAATCTCATCCTCGGCCATCGAGGGTTATGTGGAGGAAAACTCAGCCGTGGGAACGAGGGTCTTGGACACGAACGGAAACCCAATATCGTTTAAAACCACAGATGCCGACCTAAGTGACACGGATCCGAAACCTGATTACATCTACGAACTGACCACGCCGTCGTTTAATGTGACTAGCGATGGGGTTTTGGTGGTGAACGAGGACAACCTCGACCGCGATCCCCCCTCGCCGGGACGTTTCAAGTTTCAGGTTGTGGCCCGGGAGCCGCGCACCAATGCCGCCAGTGCTCCGTTGAGTCTAACAGTTCACCTAAAGGATGTGAACGACAATGCCCCCAAGCTGGCGATGGTTCCCCCGATTTCCATAACCGCCGGGGATCAGAGCGAGAGCCGACTGGTCACCCAGGTGGTAGCCACTGACAATGACGAGGGGCCCAATGCCGTGGTCACCTACACGATCTATCATGTGTCCAACAATGGCATTCAAAAGTTTACCATCGACCGGGAGACAGGTGAGATTCGAACCCAAGGACGTTTGCTGGCAGGAGAGCAATATAGCATCACTGTTCAGGCCACCGATATCGGAGGGCTTTCCTCGCAGGCGATCGTGGAGGTGAGTGTCACTCCAGGACCGAACACCAAGCCACCGCGTTTCCAAAAACCCATCTACGAGGTTCAGGTTAGCGAAGGGGCTGAGATTAATTCCACGGTTACGGTGGTCCATGCCGATGATCCGGAGAACGATGCGGTTGTCTACTCGATAATTTCTGGCAACGATCTCCGGCAGTTTGCCGTTGGGCAGGAGAGCGGAGTGATTGTAGTCATCCGGAAACTGGATCGTGAGAGCTTAACCAGGTATCAGTTGATCGTAAAGGCAGAGGACACAGGTGGCCTCTCAAGCAGTGCCACAGTTAACATCAAAGTGACCGATATCAACGACAAAAATCCGGAATTCGATGCGTCGACCTTGCCGTACATCTTTCAAGTGGATGAAGGCAAGGCCCATGCGTCGGTTGGAGTCGTTCATGCTACGGATGCGGATGAAGGTATTAATGCAGAGATAACCTATTCCATACCTACGGATATTCCATTCACCATTAACGCCACTTCCGGTGAGATACAGACCGCCAAGGAGCTGGATTATGAAACTCTGAACGAGTACAAGTTCGTGGTAACGGCCAAGGATGGTGCTCCGGATGCTCGACTGGGAACAGCCAGTGTAACTGTTATGGTACTTGACCTTCCGGACGAGGTGCCCAAGTTCAGCGACGCACGTATAGATGTGCACATTCCGGAAAACGAGGAGAACTTTCTGGTGGCCACCGTGCAGGCGTTCGATCCTGATTCCTTGCCTGAGATTACCTACGTTCTGAGGAAGGGAAATGCGGAGCTATTCAAGGTAGCACCGAAGTCCGGAGAAGTACGAACAGTGAAGGGATTGGATTACGAAGCTCAGAAACAGCATCAGCTAACAATTGGAACTATCGAAAATGATGGTAATGGACCAGGAGATACCGTCCAGTTGGTAGTCGATGTTGAGGATAGAAACGATCTGCCTCCGAGGTTCATAACCGTTCCTGATCCCGTGACTGTGAACGATGACCAGAGTATAGGAACCATCATTGCTACTCTTCCAGCCATCGATGGGGATGGCACCTCGCCCGGGAATGTGGTGCGCTACGAAATTGTGGGCCGCGGCAAGGCGCCTAAATACTTCCAAGTTGACCCGGATACCGGAGCAGTACGCATACGAGATGAGCTGCGAAAGGAGGAGGACACGGAATACCAGGTGGACATAAGAGCCTACGATTTGGGAGAGCCCCAGTTGAGTTCGGTGGCTCCACTGCGCGTGGATGTACATCATTTGAGTGCCAATGGAAACTCTGAAGTCCGCATGGACAGCAAGCTGGAAAGCGGAATGATGATGAGCAGTGAAAGCATAGGCCTGGCCTTCAGTGATGACAGCTACACTACCAGTGTGCCAGAGTCCACGGAAGTAAACAGCAGCCTGAAAACCATTCAAATCGTCAACTCCAAACAATCCGCCGATGGACCCCCAGCCTTCCGGTGTGAATTCGTGAAGGGCAACGAGGAGGGGGTCTTCAACTTGAGCTTTACGGATCACGGATGCAGTCTTTTGCTGGTGCAGCCCCTCGACTATGAAAACAAAACATCATATACGCTCCAACTGCGTCTCACCTCGCATCGCTACTTCGTGAATCCCCAGAAAGATACTGCCACCGTCGAGATTATAGTTCAAGATGAGAACGACAATGCCCCGGAGTTTGAGTTCAACCGACTGCGCGGCCAACGAGATACTTTCTACACGGTGGTAACCGAAGACATGGATGTTGACACAACCGTTTTACAGGTGCGAGCCACTGACCGCGATTCGGGTAAATTCGGAACCGTGAGATATGCACTCTACGACGAAGATGAGAACCGCGTCAATATGGTATGTACTTACCAAAAATTAAATATTTATGGTAGTTTAACTAACAATAACCATCTTTTTTAGCCCACGAGCTATTTCATAATGTCAGAAGATACTGGCGTGCTACGGACGTCCAGGCATTTCAAAAATGAGAACGACTTCCCGATGACTCTCTTGGTGGAGGCCCGTGATAACGATGCCCAGGAGCAAGGATCTCACCGCACAAGGGCTCGCATTGTGGTCAACAAGTTGACTGACATTAATCGCATGGCATTGTCCTTTGCCAACGCAGCTCCAAGCGATCTCCGCAACTTCTACACGGAGGTGGAGGAGTTACTGGACAAGAGGACAGGTCTAGTCAGTGGCATTGAGCGAATGAGCAGTCAGAAGTATCTGGCCCACAATGGATCGGTGATCGAAAATCCATCCTCAACGGATATATGGTTCTATCTAATTGATCCCAAGACGGAGCAGCTGCTCAGCCGTATGGACAATGTTGTGGAAGCAACACTACTGGAACCCGCTAAAAGATCTGAATTGAACTTTGCATTGCCACTAGCCACAGCGGATAATATATCCTTCCCAATTGAAAGAAAGGAGCAAGTACACAAGGTAAGTTTATTAATACATAATACGTGTGAGGATTCTATATATAATATTATATACTTACAGGCAAAGGTCGATATAGCCATCGACAACGAAGTCTTCCCGTTCACGCTGATCGCCATATCTCTAGTAATACTCATTTTGGGCACTATTGGGATCATTTACATATGCATCTCATGGTCAAAGTAAGTACATAAATAATATATCCCTTTTTCAACCAAATAAAAAAATAATTATTTTTAGATACAAAAATTTCAAGGAGCGCATGCGACAATACTCCTCTACGAATCCTACTCGGTACGATCCAGTGATTGTTAATCCCCAAGCCTCGAGTGCCAGCGAAACGATAGCCAACATGAAGGAGTATGAAACGCAGATGCTAGCCATGGCTGTCCCTCCAGATGTGGACGACGATCTGCAGCTAGACTTTAGTGCCAAGAACCATGCTTTCTCCCTGGACAACGTCAGCTACATCACCCACAAGGAGAATGGCGGTGGACAGTCCAGCCCCTCGCATTCTGATGCAACGACAGCCACAATTGCCACTCTGCGGCGCCACAAGAACCTCAACAACGCCAATATGAACAACAATTTGGCCATTAACAACCGACAAAACACCTTCAACCGCACACTCGAAATGAATACGAGGAATAACGCCAATCCCCTGGGCTCACCGCCACCGAATGGTGCCCTTTCAGGCACCTTGACTCTGGGACGCATCAAGCATCAGAACAGCAATCATTACCAGAATGGTGTCTACAACATTGACCCAACGGGTCCCAACAACCTGGTTATGGCCAAAAACAATGCCTACAGTACCATGGGCAGGCGGGGCAATACGTTTGGAGACGTGGGGTTGCTCAATGGAAACGCAGAGTTGATGAACAGCACATTGGGTCGGAATGGCCAGCTCAACAATAGACTGTACGGCGGAGAAGTGCCCATCACAAACCCCCTGTTTCAAAGGTATGTTTATAAATTTATTTACAGAAGCTATAATTAATCTAAATCAATATTTTCAGATCTAGTTCCGACCACAATCACTTGAGCAGCACAAATGAGAATGTGTCCTTTGGAAAGAGAGACTACGGCCAAATAGGCTTTTCGTATCTGAACGATTTGGATCGATCGGAGGTCGAGACCACAACGGAACTATAAACTGACTAGCAAAAATGGTTTCGACACTAACATATACATAACTGACTTTGTTATATATTTAGCTGCCAATTTTTTAGCTTAAATAGTGCATTTTTACACAACGAGATACGTTGCCATCAATTTATGTTTATAGTTTTATGCAATCTGTAAATAAGGTAGTAGAGATACGAACGGAGGAACTGATAACTGATATAAATATACACATAACTGTGCTTTAAGATCTGCAGTCATTAGATTTAAGATAAAAAGAGTGCATATTTTCCATTTTTCATGAAACTGCAAAAGCTATGTACTTTCTGTAAAAATGTTACATATTCTAAAAAAATATACATACATATGCATAATTATAAAGAAAGATTATTAAGATGTATAAATTATTAAAAGCCAATAAATGTAAATAAAAAAAAAAAAAAAATGTCAAAAATGATGATTCCCTTTTAGAAGACAGACGATAATTAAATTTCTACAAGACGTTTAAACTTATGTATTTTGGATTCCACGATGCCACAATAAACATACATTTTTTTCTACAAAATCTTACGAATTATTTCTAGATTGTTTCGATATTGCCCCTAATGGTTTTATATCGACTTTTTTGTCCTCATTGTGAGCTGTGGTGACATTAAGCACGTTGCTAGCGGGTGAACTTTCTGAGGGTTCCTCCTTTTTCTTAATTGTGCTAACACTTGTAGACGGTGTCTCATCATCTTCTGTTTCAGACTCGCATTTCTGTGGGGAAAATGAGCATTATTTATCAATAAGGAGGGGCAACTAACATGAATGTGGTATATGATCGGATAAATGGTTAGGTTGTGAGTTATTACTTTAATTTAATTTTAGATTAGTTCAGTAGTGCATCGAGCCAGGGCAAGTGTTCAATGCCCTCGAGCAGTTTCAAAACGTCATTAACATTGGGGTCTGTTTCGTCAATTTCAAAGTTTTCCTCAGAATTGTCTTGAATTGTCGAATCGTTTAACACCATTTGACTTGCGAAAAGATTGTCTTGATCAAGATTTTCGTCAACGGTGCCAGATCCATGGTGGCTGTCATCTTCATCCTCCCCATCGTTCTCAATGCCTAAGTCTGTATTTACACTGTTCATGCTGTGATCGTCAAGAGCTAGTCCAAGATCACTGTCCATATCGAGAAACATGGCACAGTCATCGTTGAGGGAATTAGCCAAATCTTCAGCATCATCGAAATCGAACTCGAAAATGCTACTTGCAAAATCCAACAGATCATCGCCCGGTGGTTGCTGTTCATTTCGTGGAACATCGGCTTCGAAATTATCAATAACACAGCCTGGAGCAAAAATACTTTCTACCGGTGGAGTACTTGGGGTTTCATAAAACTGGAGGGTGAAAGGTCGGTTATTTATTCAAACTGGATCACAATGTCTTAAGTAAAACAATACTGATACTTATGTACATGTGTTTTAGTTGTTTCTTGTTAGATATACATGTATCTATCTATTGCTTAGCGTTACTACAAAAGTGTTTAAGACAAGTGTAAATACTAAATAGTTTAGGCAGCTCTCAACTGTTCGACAGCTGATGTAGCTTATAGTATCTGTAATCATGTGCAACACAACAAATTATGGCAATGAGTAAAGAGGCAGTTGGATTTTTAAAGTAATTACATGTAGTGGTTATGGCGTGGGTTAGGTTTAGTCATAGATCAACGCACCTTTTGTATATATTGGCGCTTAGCCGGCGGCACAGCAAGATGAAGTACACAACTCGAGTCTTCCAGGATGCTAGCCACAGGCTCCTGGCAAACAACACCACTGCGCTCAACGCCACAAGCGCGGAATAGTACTTGCCGCTTGTCCTCGAGAATATGTTTACGGCAGTGCTTGCAACAGGGTAAAGTTCGTTCCCCACACTTCACCCCACCTTCGGTAAAGACACACTTTGGGTTGCTCGACGACTTGGAGGAAAACAGGGTGTCTCGGGCACGCTTTTCCTTTTGCTTCTTATAAAGCACAGCTTCCACGCCCTGGCGACGGTGATAGCTGTTTAGTGCCTTCAGCTGTTCATATAATTTCCTTTCGCGAGGAGTTTCCTTTAGTTGGTCATGAATACTGCCTGGAATTATGCAGGTTGAAAAAGCGAACTACTATGTTAGTAATAATTCTTACAATAAAGTTCCCGTTCTCGACGAATATCATGCAAATATTTGCGCCGCCTTTGCTTCAGAACATATTGAAGCTGTGAAATCTGGTCGCGATAGAGCCCTTGAAGTTTAATTAATTTGGATTCGGTAATGCGAACCGCTTCGGCACGAGTGTAGACCCCAGCATGTCTTCAATAAAACAAAATGTTACTATTATGTTTATGACTTTTTGGTTAGCACTTACCTAAGTGGATCATCATCTTCGGAATCAATGCTCTCATAGTCAGATTCATAAAACTCAATGTCTTGAGCCGTGTTCTTAAGACAAGGTGGGTCCTCGTCGTTACTGGAACTATCAGAAGCGTAATCAAGGATGCGGCGACGTTTGCGCGAACTTTCCACAATGTGTCCAATATTATTGCGATAATCTTCGGATACTACGATGGAAACCATAAATTAAATTATCAAGCAACTCATGAAATTTTCTTACCGAAAGGGATGACATGTGGGGATACCACATCAATTTCATCTTCGTCCTGTTCAGGTTTGGGAGCCTCTGGTTTTATGGCCTCCACATTAATGTGAGACGAAAGACTGTTTAGCAGAGTTTCATTGGTCTCCACTCGACTACGGATACGACCCAAGGTTAGATGGGTCTTCTGAAGCTGCGTCTGGCGATTGTGCTCAAAACAGAGTGTGGTCAAGATCAGTTCCTTCTTGTTGTCGTACTTTGGCACGGCATTAATGCACTTTCTACCATTGGCAAACACATGTGTGCACTGGCGGTAGTTTGCACGTGGATCACGCAATATATGGCGAATACAGTATTCGTACCCTTCAATCCG
The DNA here is from genome assembly GCA_018153035.1 of Drosophila pseudoananassae pseudoananassae. Lineage (NCBI taxonomy): Eukaryota > Metazoa > Arthropoda > Insecta > Diptera > Drosophilidae > Drosophila > Drosophila pseudoananassae. Next base: position 11,728,036 of record JAECXR010000024.1, read on the forward strand.
CATCAAGCTGCATTCGTACGTAGGATTGGCGCAGTACTTAATTTTCGTCAACTCGTTGTGGATTTGGTCTCGTAACTGTTGCTCCTTTTCCGGGGTACATGGTGTGCCGGTGAAGCGCGAACAGTGGCGCAATTGGTTGGGGGAGAAAGTATTCATTCTCAATTTGTGCAGCTTGTTCTTTTCGTTCTTTTTTTTTTATTAGCTGAAAACGTGAAAAGCGAAGCTTGCTATTAGCTTAGTGTGACCAAAGTACTGATTTAGAAAAAGGGTCGTGTTTTTGGGTCACAATAATCTTTAAAGTTATCGTTTTCTGTCTATTTATCTATTTTTGTAATTAATAAGATAAAAAAATTATATTTTCATACCTTTAGTAGTCAAAAGTAAAAATTAAATAAAAAAATATAAAAGCAAAGAAATATTGGATGACCGACTGGCTGAGGGTAAATTCTCCAATTCGCAGAATAGATTTATTGTTAGCTGGTCATACTTTGAAGCTATTGTTTTCGTTTGCTGGCACAGCAATTTTCGTTTCTTAAACAGAATTCGGATAATTAGGGTCGCGACATGAACAACAGCCCCAAGGATCCCCATGGCGGCTACCGGGGCATTGGAGGCGGTGGACCCCAGGACGGCGGATCAGCCGGTGTATCTATCAGCATCGAGAGTGATGACAATGACTCAACTACGGCTGAACACGAATTTCTGTTGCCGTCCTCGTCGTCGATGACCTCTGCAAGTGGAGTTGCAGGGGGAGGACCAGCTGGGGCAGGTGGTTCTGCCAACACCAGCATTAACTTGGATCACGGACCGATTTCGACGGGCAGGAGTAGCAGCCTAAGTGGCGCTAACCGTCACGGAAATATCCTGTCCACATTCTTGGCCAGGCAGCGGTCTTACACACCAGCCAGCACAAGTAGCGGCATGTCGGTTCGTGCGTCTGCACAAATAAATCGTCGATTGCAACAATCCCGCAGCATGGGCGCCAACGCCAGTGGCAGCCTTGAGGAACCACCGATTGCTGGTGCAGCTACGAATGCTCAGGGTGCCTCCCCTGGAGGTGTAAGGCAGCTTGGTTTCTGGCGAGTCAATCTTAACGATGTGTTCTCCCTATCCACGGCACCGTCGACGGAGGCTCTCCGATCCTTTATAACACATTCCAACTTCAGATATCAGCCTGCAGCAGCCGCCGCTGGGGCCCAGCCTGTTGTTCCTCCAGCTCCAGTTGAAAACTCGCACATATTGCTTCAGCAGCAACCGCCTTCAACCCATCCCGAACCGACTAGCTCCCCCCTGAGGTTTGGACGAGTGAGCGCTGGGTCAGGACCCAGTCCTAGTGGAATCATGGGCAGAAGCATTTCATTGCGCGAGGGCGAAATGCGACACAATCAAAACCTTACCGGTGGCCGGCACAACGCCAGTGTCATCGGTCTGCATAGCAATCCGGTGGCTTTTGAAGAGCACGAACACGATGCTGAACTAGAGTTGGGAGAAGGCGACGCCAATGGAGAACCAGGAGGAGGAGGAGGCGCAGGAGGTAATCCCCAGATGGAGCCCCATGACCATGCAGCAGAAGATGAACATCTAATATCAGACGACATGGTAGTCCAGATCCTCAGTCACTTTGTACGCTATCTTCCACTGATCTTCATATTGATGATCAAATTCATACACGATCACCTGCTCGGCATTATAGATCTTCTGGTATTGCAAACGGTCATTTATAACGTTAACAGATCGGTGCGGACTCAAGTAGCCAGACTAGCTCAGAAGAACTACGCTGTGATGATACGAGATGCCTGCCTGATTTCCGTGGTGGTCACCCTGCGTCTGTTTTTGGCCACTGCGCCTCCTGACCCCATTGGTCTAATTGTTCCGCCACCCAGAAAGTATTTTAGTCTGGAGATCACCGCATTGCCTTATCACACGGAACACACTGAGGCAGAAAAGCTCGCTGGAAATCCAACCACTTCATCGGAAACCCTAAAGGCTTCCATTTCCACGGATACCTATGATGCCCTGAAAGTAATTCCTTTGGGCATGCTGCTTTATTACATTGCTGTGAGTGATCTTATTATAAAACTGCTGACAATGTTGGTCAAACTGGGAATCACAATGTTGCCGCACCATATAATGAGACTTAAAGTCAGGGTAAGTTCCAGTAACCATTAGCAGAGGTGCATATCATAATTAATAATCATTTTCAGGCGCGCTTATACGTCTTGGTGGAGTACTCTTCACAGTTCTATCGGGCACTGACTCCCATCACCCAGTGGTTTATGTTTCTCTACGAGTCCTACTCGGGCCTGGAGGTGGTTTCTGGAGGCCTGTTTTCAGCCCTGTATATGGGGGCGAAGATATTCGAGCTGGTAGAACGCGGCAAGTCGCTTAAAAAATCCATTGTGACTTTTAGAAAGAATATTGTAAGCATAAAATAGACACTATATTTCGATTTTCTAACGACACCGGATAACCCAACAGGACTCGGAGCGACCGCCAACCAAAGACGAACTTGATGCAGCGGGTTCATTGTGCCCCATATGCCATGATGCCTTCAACTCGCCCATTGTGCTCGAGTGCAGCCACATCTTCTGTGATGAGTGCGTTCAGACGTGGTTCAAGCGAGAGCAGACCTGCCCCATGTGCCGGGCAAAAGTCAGCGACGATCCCGCCTGGCAGGACGGCAGCACAACATACTTCCATCAGTTGTACTAGCTGCTACCCAAAGATATTTTCCCATTCTTCTCCCAGAATAACCTTCGCGTGTACATATAGTCGAAGCTAGCATTTGTTTAATTAAGCTGACAGTTATTAATTATTATCTAAAGACATGAAAAATGGCTATTGCTTTTTGGTATTTTTTACTTTCGGCGTCGAGCAGCATCCAGCGATCTCTGCTCATAATACTCTCCATCTCCACGAGTGGCCTTCTTATTGATCTCCGTGTGGCGTTCCTTGGTCACGATTTCCTCAAGTACTTCGCTGTCGCCCTTGATTAGGCGAGTGCGCCCAGTCACGGGATCTACCTCTCGGCGGATTTGGCTCTGCCGTCGCTGGTACTCCTCCGGCGTTTCTGGGGCATGCGACTTGCTGTTCATCAGCGCTTGAATTTGTTTTGGGATACAGAGTATTCAGAAAGCACAAATATTTTCGGCTAATTCGTACGGACCTATTGGTATGGAAAAGTCCTCCCCCTGTTCCTGTTCCTGCTCCTGCTTTTGGTTGTTTAGCTCGGTTACAGCCGGTGAATCTTCCCGTTTCCGGCGGCTGTGCTTCTTTGATTTCTTAGACTTGTGTTTCTCCTTGTGCTCCCTTCTCTTGTGTTTGTGGCTCTTCTTAGATTTTTTTTCACTTTTCCCCATTTTTATGAGTGTTATTGATTCTTCAATTGGGCGTCGTTATAAACAAAGAAAAGATTAAATTCAATAAACAAACATCAGCTGAACTTCACAAATTTACAAATAAAAAATGGCAATACTTTTTTTTCTGGAGTGGTAATGCCTAATCGACTTATCGACTTGTTATCGGTTAGCCGAAAAATGGCTAAAGCGGCAGCACTGGAAATTTAGGTATTATATACTCTACACTTTGTTCGATTTGACATTTGACAATCCAGGAAAGGCGGATCACCTCGAGCACAGTTAAATGCACCAGCAAAGGCATCGTTTTAAATATGAGTCGTCAGGGAACGCGAGATCAAAATGATATATCGCTGATAATTGGGACGCTGCCGAAGCGTCTGCAAAAGAAAATCGCGGCCAGCTGCAGCCACGCAACAGTGGAAAACGCTGAGAATGCTGAGCCTCCAAGGCCAGGTGAGTGTGTTTGTGTGTGTTAATGCGTCATTGCGTTTAGTGCATCCTATATATCGGATTTCACCATCCGTAGTCACGATCCTGAGCAATCATGCAACGGTGGCGATTAAGCCCAAGGCGACCGTTTTGGAAACCAGCGTGTCGGCTGGCAGACAGCAACAGCCGCGGGAAGGCGGAATCCCGGGAATCCTACGCGTGGCGGTCATAGAAAGTAGTGGCGGGAACGGAAAAGACGCAAACGGTGGCAAATCCCACAACGCTCGACGTAAGGGGCGCAACCACATCGGCAAGGACAACAAGGAGCATGCTTCTAAGTCCCCAGCAACACGTCCTCGTCTCACCACCGAGCATCCGGACTGGTTTGAACCACTTCTGAACTTTCCTAATGCCAAGGATATAGTCCAGCTCTATGACCAGCTGCAGGTGCTGCAGCAGCGCAACCTTATACTAATCGTACGTTGCTGAAACTTTAACTCTATTCGCCGTATCTAATTTTCTACTTCATACTTTAGAACTGGAAAAACTTCTGTTCCATTCTCAACCAGCTGCAGGATGTCTTCAAATACCTGCTTTTAGAGCAGCTTAAGTTTGTCTGCGAGCACAAGGTTGATGTATTCTTCTGGAAGCTTCTGTTCTACAATGTGCGCGACCATCTCAAGCGACAAAATACGGATCAGGCACATGCCCACACCTTAATGCTAATTGAACAGTCCATTAAGTTCTATCGGGTGATCTATGACCAGATGATGCAAAGGCTGGGGACTTCCTCACGCTGTGAGAGTGCCGTCAAGGTGGTGGCTCAACGCTTGCTAATCTGCTTGGGGGACCTCTCTCGCTATCGGGTAAACCATGTCCAAGCTACGGACTACCTAGAGGCAGCTAGATACTACCTACGCGCCCAGGAGCTGGTGCCCGGCAACGGGGCACCCTACAATCAACTGGCGGTGATTTCAATTTACCATGTAAGTAGCAATTGCTTCCCAAAGTATCCCAATTATTATTAATATATACCTCCTTTCAGCACAAACGTTTCGATGCCGTTTACTACTACGTACGTAGCTTACTGACTTCCAACTCCATCCAAACGGCCAAGGAGAGCCTTCTGGATCTATTTGATGAAATTCGTCGCAAATATGAGGAGACCGAGATGAAGCAATCACCTCTACACTATGCATCAGCGCCAAAAAGTCAAAAGTCGAAGCAGATGCGTAAAGAGGTTTGGATCTATCCCGATGGTATACGATGCCTTCACCGGACAGATGTGAAGGCAAACAAGGGAAAGGGAAACAAGGCCACATTAGCGGAGGTAAACCGATATGAGGAGATGGCGCCTGAGGAGTTGATGCCACGAATAATGTCCCTTTATCTCTACCTGATTGGCAAGCTCTACACGGGCACTGAGTAAGTTTATTTGGCCAAAAGTGAAAGTGGTAAACCTGTATTTTAAATATTCCTTACTATTTACAGTGTCGATACCTTGTACCAGCTACTGAGAAAGCTGCAGATTCAAATGAGCGCCGCTCTTAAGCATGACAACCTCCTAACGCGCTCCAAGCTGCTGAAAATCGTAGCCCTAAACTTATTCGTCGTGGAGCACAACAAGCGCAAAAGTATGGAATGGAATGATAAGAGGCCAGTCATGGTGAAAATTAACGCGTTGTTTTTTTATAGCTTCACGTCGCGAGATGCGTTATCATAGCTTCAATTTTGCCAACTCACTGTTTGGTCTAATGCTAAAAAAGGCGAACCAGTTGCTGGCCGGTTTTGCTGAGATTTCTACGAACATCCAATGCCTGCCCGATGAAGAGTAATGATTTCCAATTAATTAATTAGATTCAAGTTTTAATTGTGTATGGTTTGTCTTTTCAGCTACGCTACTGTTAATACTTACTTGCAGTTCGTGAAAGTATATGTGCATTGGCTGGGCATCAATGTGGACTTGTGGGAGCCAGTTAGGTCGGAAGAGTAAGTATATACTCATCTGCTTTCTTGTGAATCATGACATGAATCATTAATTTGATTATTATATACTAAATCCTATCACAGACATTCCTTTATCGATTGCTGGGCTGAGTTGTCTGTACTTTTTCAACAAATTGAATGCGTACTGGGAAAGCAGAAAAACAAGAAGGAGCCCTTCATGTTGGATGAAGAAATTGCCCTTAGCGGCTTTAATCCTTTGGGACGTGATACTTCAAGCAAAGATTTGAACAAACGAGGACATGAACGCGTCCAGTTTTTCGAGCGCCTTCGTAGGATTGCTGAATTTGGGGACTGCTACATCCAGCATCAGGAGGCCCTTCAACAGCCAATGGACTCCAGCTTTACTATCGAGGATCTGAATGCGGCAATGAAGGACGCCCTAAACAATTTTGATGCAGAGAGCTGTGGACTTCTGGCAAATACATGCAACGATCTAAAGGCGCAAACCACGGGCGAGAGTGTTGAAGAGTGCCCCTCTACTGATGCCGATGTTTCACAGCTGTGCAGGCTAAAGAAAGAGCTGGAAGCCAAGGCCAAGGTTAAACAAATTTGCAATAACAAGCTAGAGGAGATCCTTAAGTTTGTGGACACAAAAATTTACATAGAGGTACGTCCACGATATCTGCTCCCGGATACCAATTGCTTCATCGACTGCCTGGAGGACATTGAGAAGTTGTCAATGGAGTTCAAGCGCTACACGCTTATAATTCCACTGACAGTAGTAAGGGAGCTGGATGGCCTCTCCAAGGGTGTCAAGTTGGACTCGTATCGTAACTCTAAGCAAACGCAGCGCATTCACCACTTTGACGAGGTTTCTTCCCGGGCCCAGAAATCTCTTGAGTTTATAAAGTCAGCCAAGAGCAATGTGAAGTGAGTGTGCTCTGTATTTGGGATTTACTTTGTGTCCTTATCAACAAATTGACTTTTAGGTGTGCCACCACAAAGGGATCGTTTGTTAACGCCTCGGTATTTGCCCTGGTTGAGGAAGAGTATCTCTCCAACGATGATAAAATTCTGGCAACAGCAGTAGCTATATCAAAGACTTCGAAAACGGAGCAGTGCCAGGGTAAGTACCAGTCTATTTGAACTCAGAAAAGTATAATTTCACTCATGATTTTCCGGCAGATGGAAAGTGTTTCATTCAAACTGAATTGGTCCTCATTACCACCGATCGTAATCTGCGGGTTAAGGCACTGACTCGCAACTTGGCCGTAAGTGCTTTGGATGAGTTCCTGCAATGGGCTAAGGATTGCCGCGAATCAACCTGAAAGGGAAATTCCAATGCAAGTGGTGTGCGCTGACATGGAACATGGACTCGCACCAGCAACAGTTGCTATGCGGTGCGAGCTCGATCTATTATACTACCTACATTATACACAAATGACTATGTATATCGGGGTCGGCCAATCCAATTGTAGACGGAGACGCCGATCGCGGAAAGGTACATGACGTGGGTTCCTAAGGACTGGACAGGATACACAGAGGATACACACTCGCTGAAGTTCTGGTGTTTTTCAGGGTAAATTATTGATGTTTTGTCGGACCCCAAATTTGGTTGGCTCTCACAGTCATCAAGTTTGCCGTTCCCAATTTCTTCAAATGTACTTTTTGCAAATTTCGGAAAAATTAAATCAGTTTGGATTGTTCAAGAGTATAAAGTTTTTTCCTTTGGGTTTGAAAATGGAACAGATGGATAAATATTATTGCATCAGTGTTTAGTTTATTTGAAACTAGATAAATGGTGTAAATTACATTTAGATTGTGTTGCTTTGCACTTTGTATCCTAAATATGCTCTCTTTGATGTAGAAATATAAAATCTATGAAGTATATGCAAATCTAACAATCACATTCGATTAAAATCTAACATTATAAGCGACAGATAAAACACGGACATGCACCAGAAGGCCGATGCGCACGTACAATTAAAATAAAAACAACAACAACAACTACAGCTCGCTGATTATCATTAAATGTATCATCATTGGGCATCGGCGAGGGCATTTAATGCCCGAATAACGTAAACGAATCGATCGTTCTAGTGATTTTTCAAATCAAATATTTCACGTAGCAAGGGTTCCACCTGGGATGGGTTAACATTCAAATAGACATTAATTATGAACTTGTTCAGACGCTCCACATCTGAAATCTTTTGGATCAGCTTGATAAACGCGTTTCTCGCCTCACAGCCAGAGTAGACACTCTCCAGGTATCTTCGCAGAAGATAATAGTAGGAATTCTATTTGAGTAGGATAAAGTGTTATTGTAAACGATATAAAACAAAAAGTATCTTTCACTTACTTGTTCCAATCTTATCACGTCCTTGTGTATCACTCGCGATCGAGCCGAGGTAAAGAGGACAATGGCGCACATAATGAGGATTATGTTCTCGTCCATGCGCCACTTTTCGTCAAATGTGGTGATGAACTTTTGATGCTCCTCGTAGATATTACCCTCGGCGAACTTGAGCAGGTCAGTTCGTATATTGCCCATGTTTTCTTTGGTGTGTGGTACCTATTGATTATACAGTTTAGTATTGAGGTCACTTCAAACAAGAGTTAAGGTGTGGGATTACCTTCCAAGCAGCACGATCGTCATCGTATATCATAACCGATCGCATTATCATCATTTCAGTGCAGCCACCTTTGAGTAGGGCCACCTGGTCCTCCTGGCACATGTCACGGAATGCTGTTATCTTCTTGGCCATTTTGATAAGCCTCTTGATGGCCACCGCCGTCAGGTTGATCAGCTGCAGTAGTTTTGGATTGTGGCGAGTGTCGTCAGGCTGTGTAAACAAAACAAATAGAAACAGAACGCGCAGGTGTCCACCACATTATTATCGCTAGAATCGCAAAGGCTTCTCCTCGGAAAGTGAATCATTGGAGTGGTGTGGCACCAGCCCTGTTATCATAGCGCCCCAAACACCTGGCTGCTCTATATTTCGTCAAAACTGTATCGTTTTCCCTAATTAACAATACCAGAATGTGCTAATTGCGATGAGGCGCATGAGGTAAATATTATGAAGCGACAATAAACGGGCCCGGAATCAAAATCGACCGCTGCTGGAGTCTCATGAGCGCCTGCTGCTGCTCTTGATAATGGTTGATAATGGCACTATTGGTGGGACCGGAGGCCCCTTGATAATGCCCAGTGTCTGCCCCGGTCTTGTCAGACCGTCTGGTCGCTCTGATTACTCAAAGCTGGGGTGGGCCAAATTATTGGATACAAATTCGGCGAAGCGGTGATTCATTCAACATAAAATTATTTGCGAATTGCGCTTTAGGGATCAGAGGTCTGGGGCTAAACAGTATTGTTGACTCTAAAAACACGAGATAGCGACAGTGAATCCCTCAACTAGAACTCCATTTCAAGCTTTTCGAATCATTTTAAAATGTCAACTCATTTAATCAGTCGCTTTTCCGTTTGGGGTCTTAGTTTAAGGTTAGAAGTAAATAATAGTTTTAAAAGCTTGTGTTGTTTTGAATTATAAACTAAGCACAGTTCTGCATTGAGTTTCCGCTTCAACAGTAAGCCTTCATGCTTATAATCTTTTAAAACAAAGCCACCCCATCCAAGAGCTGTTTACATTCGGAACCAGCACAATGCTGGGACCACAGAAACCGTCTGATGGAGTCACAACCCATGGCCCGTCAACGCAATACGGACTGAATCACTGGCTTTTACCTGCTGCCAGGTGCCGTATATCGCTGGCACATCCAACGATTAGATAAGCTTTCCGAAGTTGGTGGTTTGACTAAAAACAGAAAGGCTAAATGTTGACTTACCTTAATGCGATCGTCGCCCATCATCAAGGCGCTGAGGTCCTCGTCCACCGGATCGTAGAGAGCCTCACAGGCCAGGCGGAGTTCGCGCAGCTTCATCTGTTCGGCTTCGTTCAGTTCTCGATCCATTAGATGGCTGGATGGGGCGCAGATGGGTTGCTGCAGAGTTGTCTGCTGACTTCTGCTTCCCGAGGGGTTACACCCACCATAAGAGGTCTGATGGCCACCGATCAGGTGTGACATCCCATGACTTTGGGGACGGGACGATGCAGGCTGGATGCTGTTGAAGGCCTGGTACTCGATGCGGATAACTTCTGAGAGCACAGACTCGATCGAGTTAATGCTGAATTCGCTGTCCAAGCTGGGCTCATCGTTGTAATTGGTCTGCATAAACGTTTTCAGATCGAAGTCCGGAAAGTTTGCGATGTTAGGCAAGGGGTGGCTGCTGCTCGAAGTGCTGGGCTGCTCTTCAGATCCGGGCGACGGGTATTGTAGATCCACAGCGGCGGCCGAATCTTGTGGCGATATCGGGGGACTACCACTGCCCAGCATGCTCTGGATCACAGTGTCCACGCGCTCTGCCGGAGGATCAGCTTTAGCCGTCGTCTCCTTTTCTAGCAATGGCTTTCGGTCCGAGGTCTGTTGAGCCACATTGGCTCCACCTCCGCTCAGGATACGGTTAAGGATTCGCAAGGCCTCCGCCGGCGTGTTCATGAATTTGTTCATAATGTCAATGGCATCTTCTGGCGAATGCATCAGGTTTTGCATGAACTCCACCACGTCTGCCGGCGAGTCGACAATCTTTGATATGATCTCCACTCCGTCCGTGGGCGAGCTCATGAATTTCGTAAATACTGTGAGCGCGTTGAAGGGCGAGTTCATGAATTTGCTGATGATTTTGAGCGCGTCTCCTGAAAATGGAAGTTAGCAGCAGGTCATAGAAGCTCATGGTTCTCTAGCACTTACCTGGGTAATCAATCAAATGCGACACTAGCTTAAGGGCGTCCTTTTGCGAGCTGATCACCTTTTCCATCACGGAAATAGCCTCTTTTTGTGTGCGCATCAGCCGGTTAATGGCCTGCGACGCCCGGTCCGGATCCGACACGATCTGCTCAACAATCTTCTCGGCCGTCATCTCCATGGGATTGACCTGAGCACCCACTGGGCTGCCATTTGCAGTACTACAGCCATTGGCACCGCTATCCACTGAACCGCAACTCTGGGAGTCCTGAGAGCCAGAGTAGAGCTCTATGTTACTGCTGCTGCTGTCCGCTTGGGCCTTGTTGTCTCCGCTAGTTGGTTCGCCGTCGCCCTCGCCAGTGTCCACGGCTCCGTTTTCCATCAGTCGACGCTTGGCCCTGTTTGTTTCAATCTTGCGCCGCTTGATCAGCTTGTCCTCCTCCGACATAATATTCTCGCTTTTCATGCCAATGTCGAGACACTTGCGCAGGCGGCACTTTTGGCAGAAGCGGCGGGTGACCACCGTGATGTCGCAGTTCTGGTTGAACGGGCAGGTGAACTGTTTCTTGGCCAGGGCATTGCGGCGAAAGAAGGCTTTGCAGCTCTCGCAGGTGACGGCGTTGAAGTTGTACCCCAACGCCTTGTCCCCGCACACCGCGCAGTTCTTCGGCGGCGACATTTCGATAGAGACCTGGCCAGTGCTAGTCGGGCGGTCCGGCAGCGCAGCTTTCAATTAGGCCTCTGATTGATTTTTTAATTGGTTCCAGCGGAGGTGGAGCTGCTGTTGCTGGCGGAGCACTGGGTGGGTGGCGGTTTTATTGTAGTGGTGTGGCGTGTGTTGGGGGGCAGGAACTCCTCAAATCATAACAACTCTAGCATCCAGCTAAAGCATTTTACTTTTTCTAGCGATACCCACGATACGGCGCTCGGATTTCACATAGTTTTCGTGGCCCTCAGCACTCAGAATTCGGCAGGTCGCGTTATCACCACATATTTTAATGAATTAATGTCCGTCCGTCAGGTCTCCAGCTCGAATCCAATAACACAAGCAGTGGTTCCGGGTGAATGGCAAATAGCGCCGATATGAGCCCGACTATCGAATAAACAATCGCAGTTCTCAGCTGGACATTTTTCACTTGCTAGAAATTAAATTAGAGAATTAATCAATTAAAATGAACCGAGTGAGGACTACGCAGGCCAAGACGGGCGAGATTGTCGCCTACAGCGAGGGTGCTATTCGCAACAACATATCCGCCGTGGAGTACTGCCGCACCTCAATGGCCGCCATCTCCGGCTGTGCTGCGGGTAATTTGGTGCAATTTGTGAATTTGTGTCACAATTACAACTTATCCCATGTCTTTTAGGAATCCTCGGCCTAAGCGGAACCCTGGGATTCCTGTTCTACTTCCTGTCGGTCTTTGTTCTGTGGATTCTGGTTCTCCTGAAGTCCGGCACCCAGTGGCGCAAATTTTTCATCAACCGCCGGAATCTGCTGACCAACCAGTTCATGGGTGGCCTTTGCACCTACGTGCTCTTCTGGACATTCCTGTACGGCATGGTTCACGTGTATTAAGAGTATTTTTTTCGTACATTTAAAAACAAAACATAGCAGAATAAACATAGGTTTGGACTAGGAAATACAACTTCGTTGGTTTCAACCTCTTCTCAGGTCTGTACGGCCGAGGCAGCCGCAGCTGTTCCAGAGCAGTCGCACCACGGCGTTTTATTTAGATCACATTCGAGCAATATGTTAAGTATGGTTACATCCACCTCGTCGATGGTCAATTCGTGGACCTTCAGAACCTTGTATCGCACATTGTTCAGGCCCGTCTTGTGGTCCCTCTTGCGGGTCATCTCCTTTTGATTGAAGCACTTTTGTGTGTCTCGTTTTCGATGATGGCGGTTATGAATATGGCTGAAGAAGGGATTTGCTTAATTAGAGGGTTGCACCAAAAATTAAATTATATTCTTACCTAAAAGTATTGTTTGTGCCAGTCTTTATGTTCTCCGGTCGTGTGACTCTCAACCCTGCATCCCGGATGCGCACAAAGAACTCATCGTCCTCTAGTCCCCAGCCCCAGTATTGATTGGACATGCCGTTCATCTTCTGAAACTGCTCCCGGCGCACCAAGAGTATTCCCCCCACGAAGTTCTCATAGTGATACTTTGGATGCAGCTTCGGGCCGGCAATGTGCAACGGTCCCAGATCACTAGGATACTCGTATCGCAGATCGTCGTTCATCGGTAGTAGATCCACGTCGTGCATGGCAATGTAGTCATAGACATTACTGGTAAACTGGAAGCCCACGTTGATAAGGGAGGCGCGGTTGAATCGGTAACGATCCACCTGGTTCAAAACGAATATGTGGTGCGCCACATTCTGACGTTTGAGGAACTTTGTTATGTGGGGCACGAACTGCAGAAGTTCCTCGAATCTATCGCGGAACGGTACCAGTAAGGCCATTTTGTGATCTCTGTGCGATTTAGGGTCATTTCCATGAGTTTCCGCTTGTTGCGTATCTCTGGAAGTATCTGGGACAGCGCCTCCACTGCCTGCTGGCCTCGTCGAGGGATTGGAGAGCGGGCATATGCAATCTATAAAAAGCGTGGTGTCAGTCAGTATTTATAGCTCCCATATTTAAAGCGGATACGCACCTGATCCCAGTGGCATGAAACTGAGAACCGCGATTCCGCCCAGGCAGAACGTCAGTCCGCAGACGAAAAGCCAGTTGACGGTGGAGATGGTCACCATTTGGTGTGATAATAATCCAGTGCAATCAGTCAAAACGCCGGTGTCAGGTCATGAGCGGAAAATAACAATATTTTGTCAGCTGGGGACACTAGGGATGGAGAAGAAGGGAATCTCGATGTAGCGATGGCGCCACCTATGGGTGAAAACTAAAAAATTAAATGAGTTTCCAAGTAGCACCAAAAACGTCGTTGTTTCAATTATATGTTTGTTAAACCAAAATCCCAGGTTTTTTAAATGTATATGTATATGTCCTAGGTTCCTTGTTAGCACAAAGTAATAATTAAATTAATACAAGGAATTCTAATTTGTCACAATATTTATTTTTTTGATATATGTACATATATATTTTATGACGTTGAATTTGGAACATGTTAATACAAACCTAAATGCAACATTTCTGTCTAATAATGAAACATTTTTTATTTTATTTTCCAGAAAAATTGACAAAAAATCTAAAACAATATTTGGTTATTCCAAAGATATGAACTTCACAAGGTGCTATATTGTCGGTTTTTGCATTTTCCCCATTTTTGAAGGGGACCCTCCAGAAAAATTGACAAAAAATCTAAAAAATAATTTGTTCCTAGATTTTGATGCGGATTGGTGGAGAATCGATCCACAAATCGTTTAAGGTATTCCGCTAAAGAATCGGATGACTGTTGGCAAAGATATGGACTTTGCAAGGTGCTATATTGTCGGTTTTTGCATTTTCCCCATTTTTGAAGGGGACCCTCCAGAAAAATTGACAAAAAATCTAAAAAATAATTTGTTCCTAGATTTTGATGCGGATTGGTGGAGAATCGATCCACAAATCGTTTAAGGTATTCCGCTAAAGAATTGGATGACTGTTGGCAAAGATATGGACTTCGCAAGGTGCTATATTGTCAGTTTTTGCATTTTCCCCATTTTTGAAGGGGACCCTCCAGAAAAAATGACAAAAAATCTAAAAAATAATTTGTATTTAGATTTTGATGCGGATTGGTGGAGAATCGATCCACAAATCGTTTAAGGTATTCCGCTAAAGAATCGGATGACTGTTGGCAAAGATATGGACTTTGCAAGTTTTTGCAAGACTTTGCTATATTGTCGGTTTTTGCATTTTCCCCATTTTTGAAGGGGACCCTCCAGAAAAATTGACAAAAAATCTAAAAAATAATTTGTTCCTAGATTTTGATGCGGATTGGTGGAGAATCGATCCACAAATCGTTTAAGGTATTCCGCTAAAGAATCGGATGACTGTTGGCAAAGATATGGACTTCGCAAGGTGCTATATTGTCAGTTTTTGCATTTTCCCCATTTTTGAAGGGGACCCTCCAGAAAAAATGACAAAAAATCTAAAAAATAATTTGTATTTAGATTTTGATGTGGATTGGTGGAGAATCGATCCACAAATCGTTTAAGGTATTCCGCTAAAGAATCGGATGACTGTTGGCAAAGATATGGACTTCGCAAGGTGCTATATTGTCAGTTTTTGCATTTTCCCCATTTTTGAAGGGGACCCTCCAGAAAAATTGACAAAAAATCTAAAAAATAATTTGTTCCTAGATTTTGATGCGGATTGGTGGAGAATCGATCCACAAATCGTTTAAGGTATTCCGCTAAAGAATCGGATGACTGTTGGCAAAGATATGGACTTCGCAAGGTGCTATATTGTCGGTTTTTGCATTTTCCCCATTTTTGAAGGGGACCCTCCAGAAAAATTGACAAAAAATCTAAAAAATAATTTGTTCCTAGATTTTGATGCAGATTGGTGGAGAATCGATCCACAAATCGTTTAAGGTATTCCGCTAAAGAATCGGATGACTGTTGGCAAAGATATGGACTTCGCAAGGTGCTATATTGTCAGTTTTTGCATTTTCCCCATTTTTGAAGGGGACCCTCCAGAAAAATTGACAAAAAATCTAAAAAATAATTTGTATTTAGATTTTGATGCGGATTGGTGGAGAATCGATCCACAAATCGTTTAAGGTATTCCGCTAAAGAATCGGATGACTGTTGGCAAAGATATGGACTTCGCAAGGTGCTATATTGTCAGTTATTGCATTTTCCCCATTTTTAAAGGGGACCCTCCAGAAAAATTGACAAAAAATCTAAAAAATAATTTGTTCCTAGATTTTGATGCAGATTGGTGGAGAATCGATCCACAAATCGTTTAAGGTATTCCGCTAAAGGATCGGATGACTGTTGGCAAAGATATGGACTTCGCAAGGTGCTATATTGTCGGTTTTTGCATTTTCCCCATTTTTGAAGGGGACCCTCCAGAAAAATTGACAAAAAATCTAAAAAATAATTTGTTCCTAGATTTTGATGCGGATTGGTGGAGAATCGATCCACAAATCGTTTAAGGTATTCCGCTAAAGAATCGGATGACTGTTGGAAAAGATATGGACTTCGCAAGGTGCTATATTGTCGGTTCATGCCTTTTTTCCCATTTTTGGAGGGGAGCTAAAACTAAATTTTACATTTCAATAAAAAGCGTTATGTTTATTTATTAGATTACAAAGAATAGCTTGCATATAAATTATGATAAGGTATGGAAACACAAGAGCTGTTCTTAAAAGACATATCAAATAAATAAGATCTAAATTAAAATTTATTTATTTATTTTTAAAATTAAATACTTAGGGCTACAACTATATTTAGAGATTATATAAATCTAATTGATGTTCGTACTCGATGGGCGTGTTTCGAAACGCCCTCCGATTACAGCATATCGCTAAGGCTCAAGTGATTGAAAAGCCAGGTGATCACATGTCCCAATAAAATTATTCCACAGCGCGGCAGCTGAGGTTTAAAAAAAATAGTGTACAAAGTTAACTGTCTCTCTTGTCCTTCGATCCATCTGATTTTCAGTCAGTCGAGCAGTAGCGATAGCCGACAGTGTGTTTTCGGTTCCGTATTTAGTTTCCATTTCAGTTGATCTAAAAAATTCTATGTAGACTACGGTTGTGGCCATCCCAGGTGCACCCGGATGCAATACACCTGTTGGAGTGATATTGCAGCGGGTCAGCAGGGGGGCGAAGTACAAATTCAATGCGTTAAAACTATGCAATTTGTGTGATTCGTTTGTAAAATTGCTATAAAAACTAGTTCGTTCGTTTCTCCCATCTACACGTATTGTATATAAAAGTACAAAAAGCTTGGAATAGTTTATAGAAGATACAGTTTCTCATCTCAACTCAATTCGATTCGATTCGATGCGATCCGATCCGGTTCGATCTGATGTGATCGGGACCGGGATCGGGATCGGTTGTGCGCGTGTTACAGGCAGATTCCGTTGCTCTTGCAACAAATGAAGACTAGAAGCAACAATTATACACAAAAATAATAATGTTTAAAAAATAAGGTGACTAAAATACTACAAAAGCGCATTTGGAGAAGAGTGGGCCGCCGGATCGTGGATCGAAGAGATAGAAACCGGTCCGGCGGCCGAATGCCGTGGCTTCGTAACGCCATTGATTGCGATCCGTATCCGGTATTGCTTCGCTACATTTTGATGTTTTCAATATTTGTTTTTAGGGTTGAGAGTCTCCTGAAAGCGATTGTATGGCGGCGGCGGTCACAATGAACGACCTTACAAGGCACGCGCTACGTCGGCTGCTGTTTGTGTTTCTGGGTGGCGGCCAGGTGTCCAAATGTTTCTAGGGACACTGGGCCCAATACATACAAATAAGTAATCGTTTTAAGTGAGCGCGTCTAAATTAATTGCACCTATACTATGTATACAGTACAATATCACTGGTTGCTTCGTCACCGTAACCTAATCCGAAACAAATGGGGGGCGTAATCCAATTGAAAGAGTGCGAATGTCCTTGGCAAATCTTGAAAAATTTTTCACGTTACTATTGCATTTGGCACCTATTCTTGCTGGCTATTCCTGGATGGTGGTCTGGATTTGTATCTGATTTGTGGTTTCTGGTGATTCTATTCCTATTGCTTTTCCTAGTTCTTGAATGGTGCAATCTGGGGTTGGTTGGTTTGGTTCGTCGGTTCGTGATTGTTGTCTGCAGTGCTTAAGAATTAGTTAAATTATATTTAGTGAGCATGGCTGGTGGTTCATCTCTTGCGTCCCGACGCCACGGCGGCCATAACCTGTTGCATGGTGGGCTCGGGCACGCACTGCTGGGGATCGCACTTCATCTTGCCGTCGCCTCCGCAACTAGAATATGCAAAATTTATTAAATTGAAAAACTAGACCTCTTTTGTTTTGAGGTATACTCACGTGCAACTGATGCAGGGACCGCTGGTGGACTCAATGGGCTCGCCTACCCTGTAGGAGCGGCCGTTGATCAGACAGCCAGTGTGCTTCACCGACTCGCCGTGCGAGTAGTGCAGGAAATGGGGCGGCAGGGTAGTGCTCGTTGTGGTGGTGCTCGTGGTGATGTTGAGCACAGCGGCCATCGACACCGGGCACTCATAGCGCGGGCAACAGAAGCCGGAGATGGGCTCCTCGTGGCAGCCGGCGATTGGTGGCGGGCACGATTGCTGCAAGCAGATAATGTCGCTTCGGAAGCAGAAGCAGAAGTCGCAAGGATCGTCGCGTGGAATCTGCTGGGCGGACACGTACAGTTTGCCGGCATAGCGGCAAGTACCGGGTCCAAACACTTCCTCCTCGTCGTACTCATCCTCGTACTCGGGAGCGTGGCCGTATGGAGGTGGTGTGATTGGTTCGTGCTGTTGGCTGGCCACTGTCGTTGAGGTCGTTGGAGGAGTGATTGCGGCCTCTGTGGTAGAAGTGGTAGTGCTTGTGCTGCTGCTGGAGCTGCTGAGGGTGCTGCTCTCCTCATCCTCCTCGCCCACGCGGTCATCGATCGCTGGCGCTTTGGTGCTGCTGCTGGGCAGGTGGGCGAACAGAGGGTGTACGGTGGTTGGGCTCTGCTCATCAGAGGTCTCTTCCTGGGCAGCTGGAGCGGCCGTAGTCTGGGGAATCTCTGAAACCACAGCTGGCACTTCAATCTCCTCTTCCGCTGGCTTCTTGTCAGCGTCCTCTTCAGTCTCCTTGCTCTCGTCCTCCTTTTCAGTGGCATCCGTAACAGGTGCATGCTCCTCCTCAGATTCGACCGACTCCTCGCCCTCCTCGGTGGAGTCCAAGCTGGGTTTCACAACTGGCTCTGGAGTAGTCTTTTCGTCAATCTTTTCAGGCTCCTCGGTGGCCTTCTCTGGTTCCTCACTAGCCTTTTCTGGTTGCTCAGTGGCCATATCTGGTTCCTCACTGGCCTTTTCTGGTTCTTGACTGGCCTTTTCTGGCTGCTCAGTGGCCTTCTCTGGCTCTTCAGTGGCCTTCTCCGGCTCCTCACTGGCCTTCTCAGGCTCCTCACTAGCCTTCTCGGGTTCCTCACTAGTCTTCTCTGGCAGATCCTTCTCCAGCTCGGGAGCGGCTGTTTCTGCGACAATTTCGGCTTCTGTGACTGCAGACTCCGATGGAGCATCAGTAGGAGGAGCAGAAGTGGGTGGCTTCAATTTAGCGCCTGCCGGAGACTCATCGGTCGTATCATCAGCATCATCGATAGGTGATTCTGTGCCCTCTTCGCCCACATCTTCGGATGTAGAAGGCTTCTCGCTGCTTGGCTCCACAGAGGGAACAACAGGAGCAATGGTAGCAGGGATCTTATCAGTATCTTGAGGTGTTTCAGTGGCTGGGATCTTTTCATCCTCCTGCGAAACTGCGGTAGCAGGAGTCTTTTCATCCTCCTGGGGCGCAGCAGTAACTGGAGTTTTGTCAGCGTCTTGAGGTGCCACTGAAATGGGAGTCTTCTCAGCATCCTGAGGAGCCACAGTGACTGGAATCTGATCAGCTTCCTCGGTGGAAGGAGCTTCATCATCGGTGGCACCATGAGGAGCCACAGTCTGGGACATAACTTCATCCATGGGCTTCGTTTCGATCTCCACAGCAGAGGGAACTTCCACCGAAGCAGGAGTAGTCTCAGCATCAGATACAGCAGAAGCGGGAGTGGTTGGAGCAACTGGAACTTCGGTTTTATCCTGTGCCTCTTCCTGGAAAACTGGGACTTCTGTCGCCACATCAATGGTTGTCTTGGAATCATCTTGAGTAGCAGGGACCTCCACCTTCTCATCAGACACGGGAGATACGGTGATGGTCTCATCCTGTTCAGAAGTGGGCTTGGCTGCACTTGGCACAGTAGTGGCATCGATTTTCTCCTCTGCGGCTGTGCTGGAATCTTCCTTGACTGGTGCAGAAGTGGAAGCCTCCTCAGAAGACTCATCAATAGGTGCCTCGTCAGACTCTTCAGTACTGGGCTTAGTTCCGGACTCGATATCTTCTTCGCCCAATGAGGGCTCCTTTTCAGTTGGCTTGGGTGCATCAGCAGGCTGCTCGCCTTCTTGGCTAGGAGCAGCTGTGGTGGCATCTTCCTCCTTTTCGACATCCCCGCCGGCAACTGGGGCAGCTGTTGAAGGTACCGCATCCTCTGAAAGCTCTGGAATTTGAGTGGAAGCAACAGGCTTCTCCTCAAGCAACTCATCTTCGGGTTTCTTGTCTTCGGTGGCGGGAACCTTATCAGTAGATGATGGCTCCTCGCCAGCCAGTTTTTTGGTGTCGTCCTCAGCAGCTTGTGGAAGAACAGTAGTGGTATCTGCAGTTTCCTCGCTGGAAGTGGCAGGAATCTTCTCGTCGGTTGGCGCGGACTCGTCCTTACTGGACACAATGGCAGGAGCCACAGTGGTAGCCTTGTCAGATTCCTCAGCTGGAAGCTCAGTGGATACATCCGGAATCTTCTCAACTGGAGCCTGGGCGGTGGAAGAGGGCAACTTTTCTTCGGGCTGCTCATCGGATTCAGTCGAACCAACAATTTCATCGGAAGATTCGGTAGACCCTTCCTCGGGAGTCTCGGTAGAAGCAGCCTGGCCTTCAATCTTATCCTCTGTAGTGGGAATCTTTGCAGGGGCCTCAGTCGATGTGGTATCTTCGATGGGCTTCTCTTCTTCGGAAGGTTGCTCTGCTTCAGTTGGCTTCTCGATCTCTGTTGGTTTCTCATCCTTTTCAGAAACAGGAGCAACTGTGGTGGCTTCCTCATCGATCTCAGAAGTAGGAACTGCAGGAACAATAGGTTCCTTCTTGGGCTGGGTTGGAGTAGCGGTCGTCTCAATTTCCTGTTCAATTCCAGTCTCAGTAGATGTGGATGGAATCTCGGCCAGCACATCCTCAGGTAGCTTAGGAAGGCTAGAATCGCCATCCACAGCAGCAGCAGGAGTCTCAGTAGTGGCAGCAACGCTGTCTTCATCCTTCTCTGGGATCTGGGCAGGAGCTTCAGGCTTAGTTTCGGCTTCCTGGGATGGTGTCTTCTCAGTCGATTCCTTGTCTTCTTCTTCGGAAACGTCAGGAATGCTAGTAGACGATTCAACTTCCTTCTCTACTTCCTCATCAGGCTTGGCGACAGGAGCAGAAGTGGCAGATTCATCGCCAACCGGAGCGATGCTGCTTGAAGGAATGTTTTCATCAATAGGGGCAACGGTTGTAGCCTCAGAATCAGGGGTTTCCTTGTGTTCGTCTGATACAGGGGCTCCAGTAGATGTCTCAGCAGATTCATCCTTAGAAGGAGCAGGAGTGGTAGCACGGTCAGATTCAGATTCAATTTCGCTTTCAGAAGAAGGTGATGTAGAGGTCTTATCTTGGTCTGGTTTCTGCTCGGCGTCCACATTCGAAGGAGCAGCCGTGGTAGCGGGCAGTTCCTCCTCGAAGATATCCTGAGGCAATTTGGGCAGATCGCCAGCGGCAGGAGCATCGGTAGCAGTCTCTTCTTCGGAAGATGGCTGCGCCTTTTCAGTGCTTGGAGTCTTGTGTTCTTCAGCATCAATAGGGCCAGGAGCAGGAGCAGGAGCTGGAGCACTAGTGGCCTCCTCCTGTTCCACCTCATTGTCGGACACTGAAGGAGTGGCTGTCTCTTCAGACGTTTCCTTTTCTCCTTCAGTGCTTGCTTCAGTGGCAGACCCCTCCTTGATTGGCTTCTCTTCGATTTCGGCCTCAGTAGAAGACTCTTCGACAGGTTCTTTCTCGGGCTCAGTGGGGGCAAGAGTGGGCAGTGGAACGATAGGTCTCGAGGTGCTAACATCTTCACTCTGGGAAGGCACTGATGTAGCTGGCACGATATCCTCATCATCAGCTGGTTCCTTCTCATCAGATACCTCCGACGGGCCAACGGTGGTGAATTTGTCCAAGTCTTCAGTTTCTTCTCCAGCGGGAACACTTGTGGGAGATTCGATCTTGGGAGTCTGGGTGGCTGTTGAAGGCTCCTCTGCTTCTGGTTTCTTGTCCACATCAGCAGTTGGCAATTCGGTTGAGGACTCTGGAGTTTCTTTTTCGGGAGCAGCAGTGCTGGCGGAAACTTCATCCTCGGGAGCAGGTTTCTCTCCCTCGGCAGGCTTCTCTTCTTCCGCAGGCTTGTCAGCTGGTTTCTTTTCACCTTCAATAGATACAGGAGTGGTTGGTTCTTCCGCTTCAGTTTCCTTCTCAGCAGGCGTGGAGGCTTCGTCTTCAGTAGGCTTCTTGGTTGGCTGTTCAGTGGCGGCCACAAACTCCTCCTCTGGAGTCTTTTCGACTTCGGGCTTGTGTTCCTTGTCAAAGGGTTTCTCGGCCTCTTCCTCGACATCAGGAGCCGGAGTGGCAGCAGAGGAAGGCTTCTCCTTCTCTTGCTCCTTCTCCTCCTCTGGTTTCTTCTCCTCATCAGCTTCTTCTGGTTTCTTATCATCGGTGGTCGGCGAAGATTCCTCCAATTGAGGCGATACAGTGGGCTGGCTCTCCTCCTCGTGCTTGACGTGGGACAGAGGCTGCTCCGTAATGCCAGTGGGCATAATAACATCCTTGGGAATTTCCTCGGTGCTGATCTCGGAGACGTCCTCGTCGATCTTGTCGTCTGGCTTGGCAGTGGAATCCTGTTCCTTTTCAGGAATCTCGGTACTTTCATCGCAAATGTATGTAGGACAGCAGCCGTCCAGAAGATCGGTAGCCAGGACACACTTCTCGCGGTTTTCGGGAAGCTTGCACTCCATCTGCTCGCAGGAGACAATGCTGCTGACACATCTGCAGGAGACGTCGCAAGGAGTTGTGGCAGGCACCACGCTGTTGTTGGTATAGGTCTTGCCTTCCACCAGGCAGTCGCCTTCTCCGGGAATGGCTGCGGGCAAGTCCATGGCGGGCATAGCCTCGGCGGCAGGGCTCTGATCCTCGGAGCTGGGGAGCTCAGTAGTCTTCTCAGCCTCAATATCATCGCGACTGACAATAGCGGGAGTGCTGGAAGGAACATCGTGGGCGGCTGGCGTAGTTTCGGTTGACTTGGCTGGCTCCTGCTCCTGGGCAGTGGCCTCAGTGGATGCTTCTTCGCTTTCGGTGGAGTCCTTATCGCCGGCAGGAGGCAGATAGACAGATGGAGGCTTGTCGGTCGAAGCTTCTTCTTCAGTCTCCAAGCTCTCTTCTGGTTTGTCGGTAGAGATTTCGTCGGGAATGGCGTCGGTCTTGACGGGCAATGTTTCGGTGCTAGTTGCCTCATCATCCTTGTCCTTTTCATCCTTATCGGCGGGCTTACCGGCAGGCTGTTCCTGTTTCTCGACTGGCGCACTCGTAGTTGCCTCAACCTCGGCCTCTTCGGCTTCGGTGGATGACTCCTGTTCAGTCTTTTCGGTGCTTGGAGCCTTGGTTGTGGTGGTGCTCTTGATCTCTTCCTCGCTAGGCAGATCGGTGGCACTCTCGGCTTCTCCTTCGGGCTTCTCGTCACTCTCGGGAGTGGAGGCAGTGCTTGCCTCTTCCTCTTGACCTGCAATTCGGGCCGGAGCACTGGTCGAAGTTGCAATCGAAGCATCCTGAACACCTTCGGTGGAGGATGCGATTCCTGGGGC
This sequence comes from Drosophila pseudoananassae pseudoananassae, assembly GCA_018153035.1. Taxonomy (NCBI): domain Eukaryota; kingdom Metazoa; phylum Arthropoda; class Insecta; order Diptera; family Drosophilidae; genus Drosophila; species Drosophila pseudoananassae. Next base: position 11,751,172 of record JAECXR010000024.1, read on the forward strand.
AGCTGTTGAACTCTCAACATCTTCTTCCTTGGGCAGTTCAGTGGATTCCTCTGCAGGTTGTTCTCCCAAGGACTCGGGAGTGGTGACCTTAACGATCTCCTCTTCGGCGCTGACATCTTCAGATGGTGGAATAACATCCTTCTCATCAGCTGGAGTCTTGACAGTTTCAGCTTCGACTCCATCGGCTGGAGCGGCGGTGGCTTCCCCTTCCTTCTCAACCTCGCCTGAGGCTTCAGGAGCAGGGCTAGTTTCCTTGGCAGGTTCCTCCTCTCCGGCTTCGCTGCTGACTTCTCCGCTGGGTGTAGTTGCCTTGACAATCTCCTCCTCGCCTTCTCCGCTAGCTTCCTCCGAGGATTCTGTGGGCTTGACGGCATCACTATCATCGCTTGCAGGTGGAATGGCAGTTGGCTTGGCGGAGTCCTCATCTTTCTTCTCTTCTTCGGGAGCCTGGGTAGGCTTGGCCTCATCCGCTTCCTCCTTCTCGGGAGCTGGAGTAGCCTTGACACCTTCTTCCTTTTCATCACCAGTTGCTGGAACAGAGGTGGAGGATGCCTCTTCCGTTTCCTCCTCACCGCTTCCCTCGGGCGCAGATGTGGGCTTGGGTTCTTCTTCCTTCTCGTCAATACCAGCTGGAGTGGAAGTGGGCTTGGCCAGCTCATCTTCCTGGCTTTCCTCTGGAGCTGGAGTGGCCTTATCTCCTTCCTCCTGCTCGCCGCTTCCTTCTTCGGCAGAAGCGGGTTTCTCAGAAGAGGGTTCCTTTTCTTCTTCGGCGGACTCGCCGGCTGGCGTAGGCTTGGCATCTTCCTCCTTCTCTTCAGTGCTTGGTTCGGTAGCCGCTTCCTCGGCAGGACTGGCCTTGGCAGGAGCGGAAGTGCTGACCTTGATGAGTTCGTCCTCAGTGATTTCCTTCTCGGGAATGAGGTCAGGCTTAGACGTCTCCTCCTCTCCGCTACCTTCGGGCTCTGGGGTGGTGACGATCTTGGCAACATCCTCCTCGGCAGATTCAGTGGAGGATTCCTTAGTTTCCTCCGTCGAAGATGGGACATCGATTCTGGAGTCCGAAGCAATTCCAGCGGTAGAGGATTCAGGCTCGAACGAGAAGTCCTTCTCGTCAGCAGGGCGAACTGGAGCAGCTGTGGTGACTGGCTCCTTCTCCTCCTCCTCGTCTTCAACTTCGCCGCTGCCTTCCGCGGAAGGAATGTCGGTAGCACTCTCCTTCTCCTTGTCCTGGTCCTTGTCCTCATCATCGATGTGCTCTTGCAGATCCACATCTTCCTTAGGAATCTCAGCATGAATGCCTTTAGCCGGTATAGCAGTAACGGCCTCCTCCGTGGAGATCTCCACGATTTCGGTGGTGGCACTATCGTCTTCGCAGATGTAGTTGCTTGGGCAACATTCACCCTCCGCTGCCGGCATGGCACGGCACGACTTGCCATTGGCCGCCATCATAGGCACCTCGCACTCCTGCACGGCACACACGATGTCTCCACGCATGCAGTAGCAGTGCTCGCAGGCATTCTTGCCCTTGATGGAGGCTCCATCCGCATATACGTCGCCATCGTGGATACAGTCGGTGGTCGTGGGCGGTGTCATGGTGCTGGCCAAGATGAAGCCAGTTGTAGGACGCACAGTGGTAGTGGTAGTTGTGGTAGATTGATCCACAAAGTCCAGTTCGTTTTCGTGGTCTGCAAAAGGATGTTCAGGTGTTAGTTTCAAAATATTCAAGATGCAGCTTCCAATAGGGATACTTACCGCAACTGTAACGCACGGGGCAACAGGATCCTTTGTTGTAAATGGGCAGGCAGCCGTCCACGTGAAGGGTGCACTCCTGCATGACGCACTTGGTCTGGTTGTTGATGCAGTAACACAGCTCACATGGTTTGTTGGGATTCGATGGCACTTGAGCACCCTCGGTATAGAACTTTTCTTCGATGCTGCATCCAAACTTCTCGGGAATGCTCAGCTCGGTTCCAGGTTCCGGCGAGTGGTAGGGAACATCCACGGGCACTACAACATTTAATCAAAAGTGAGTACTTAGTGAGGACTGGGGGAATCCCTGCGAGTGTTTACCTTCTGGGCAGGTGATGATGGGGCAGCACTGGTCCTCCCGCTTCTCCACGATGCAGTCGTGGCCAATTGGCTTGGTGAAGGGGCAGACGCGCAGGTAGCACATCAGCATACGGTTGTGGCAGGTGCAGTTCAGACACGGCTCATTGGTCATGATGCGGTCGCCTTCCTGGTAGTGAGCGTAGTTGTAGTAGCAGCCCTCTGCAAAGGGAACGAGAATGCTCAGAATGGGATTTGGAATCTGGGCCGATTCCCCGGCTTGGGAATTCACCACAACAATGCCCCTAGGCAGGGCCTGGCTAATAAATTCCAGGCATTAGACATGCAAGCAGGGCATCCATATAGAGGAATATAGGAGTTAGCCCCGCCCGATGTGTGCTACTGTGTCGTTTTGGCCATAAATCGAGCTTAGCGCCGGCGGCTGTCATAATACGTGTGTGCAGGCTATAGACAAATTTTATTTCTCATCAGTGTCGTTAAACAAAAGTCAAGTGCCACTGTCTTGCCTTAAAATATGCACAAGTCTGTCGGAGTTGTTTCTTTTTTTGTTGTGCGGCTATATCCGTCACGGCTGACTGACTGCCTAATTTAGTGACGTCCCACCCGCAATAAATTCCACATCACATTATTAACACGTTAAGCCCGGCAGTTTACCCTTTCCCCTTCTCGGTGTCTCTGGCTAGACCATTTTTTGATTGAAATCTCTGGGTTTGGGCCAGACTATGGGTTTGAGCCGGGGTTTCTGTGCCTGGGCTCGAACGAGCTCACGTTTTGTAGCTCGGCTCGTAAAAAGGCAGCGTTTATTTCATTCATTCATGTTTTCGTTTGTCTTCGCACATTTGTCTGTTCACACCTGGCCTAATGTCTTTTTATGACGGCGATTGGCTCGATAATTGGCAGTTGATTAGCGGCTTATGACACCTGATACAGGTGGAGAAAAATAAATACGATTTACCAATTACTACCCTAGCTCTAACAAGCATTAAGGAAGTCTTAGGCAGATTCTGATTTCAGAATGAAATAATTATGCTAGAAGTAGCAAGCCAATCAACCGTTTAAGATCGGAATGGATCACTTCGTCAATGGCTTTCAATTATTTTAGTGGCCTAACAAAATGGGAGCTTAGTTTTATGGGACAGCTGCGTGGAGCATCGCTTCCTGCTGGCTGGGAAAATATTAAAATCTCAGCATGTCATTAATCGTCCAGTTCCGCATTGGCGGCGCATTGTTGTGCGAAAATGTAATCACCATAAAAATGGATCTGAATGTACTACGGCTACTATTGGGCAATCACCGATGGCCGGCAGTTAATCAGATTCCATGCTACGCCGGTACTTACCCGAATACTGTTGGATCTCCGTGTACTCCTGCAACGGGGCTGTAATGGAAAGAACGGGAGAAGGAATCTTTATTATTTAATGAAATGCCATACTTGCAGTTCGCCCCATTACGGCGGGAATTTTACGATGGCCATATCCGTTAGCCATCGCCATCGCCATGACCATAATAAATTAATTTATCTATTGCCGCGAATGCCGAACTCTAATTGTGCCTGCATGCAATTGAAATTGGCCCAGACCGGAGCCTACGTAGGTACATAGTCTCCTTGGCATCCCCCATTCCCCTTGATAGCCTGATAACAGGGTCCAAGAGCAACATCAGCAGCAACACCAAATTGCAACATCAGCAACGGAGCAGCCGCAGCCGCAGCCGCAGCAGCAACAGCTCTGTGGCTCTGTGTGCGTGCAACGTGTTATTACCACATAATCAAAATGCAGCCAGAAAGCTGCTCCAACCTCGCAAGAAGAACAGCAGCACTAAATCCAGGAAAAATGGCACGTAGCTGCAGTTCTGGGGTTCTGGTTCTGCGTGTGGGACACGCTACTCTCCCTCTTCTACTCTCCTCCGCAGGTCCCTCCCGATGAAATGGCTCAAACAAATTGTTTAAGCTGACAGTTGGCCAGGAAGGCCAGTTGCTTGGCGGCCACTTGTTGCTGCTCGCCGGCCACAAATGATTTGACAAATTGCTGCTTTATGAATTGCTTCTGCTGGCAGGCTGAGCTTTGATTAATTGCGTCTAGTTGAAGGGTTGACAATTTTGCGCATATCTCACGTTTTAATTTCCGCATACCTTCCGGGGGGGCCACCCAATGACTTGGCCATAATATAGTCACGAAGGTATCGGGCCTCCACATTTAAATTGTACCACGGGCTCCATACAATTTGGCAACAAATTGCAAGGGAAAACAACAATGAAAATCCTAACGGCAAGTGCTCATAAGCATGAATTTCAGACCACGGACCGGCCAACTCAGCAGCCACGAATCCAGAGTAGCAATTTGGATCTCCATTCCCATTCTTATTCCCAAGCAGGAGCAGCCGACTCCCCCTCGCAGTCTTGGCCACAGCCTCTCGGGGCTAACGGATGTAAATTACATTTTATGCGGTAAGAACAACAACACGACCAGAACCTGGCAACGCATAAAAATTCACACATTAACTGTTAAGGATGAAGCGGGCCGCAGGAGGACGCTGGAGGAAGGGGGATCCACTTGAGCCAGGCTGCGAAAGAATTTGGCTGCGGACTTGGCAATGGGAGTCAATCATGTGGCCGGTTCTCTTAACCCAAGACAATCCCTGCCCTGGGAGTACCGACATGGTCTTGGTCTTGGACTGAGTCTCGGGTCTGGGGACCGGCGACCGCCTTGTAATGCAAACTTATGCAACAATTTTGCGGGCTGTGTGCAAGTGCAACAACTAAAACAAGCCGCATACAATATCATCACGATGACGATGACGACAAAGACGGTGACGACGGCGAAGAGGATGATGATGGTACACATCAAACATGGTCGTGTCGGTCCAACAAACAGAAGTCAGTCAGTCAGTTAGTCAGCCAAGTTGCTGCTGCTGTGGCTGTTGCTGTTGCTGCTGCATGTTGCATCTAGCAAACCCGGCTTCGTGTGCTCAAGCAGCTCAAGCGGGCCAGGCCAAAGTTGTTGGCGGCTCGGATCTCTCGCTCGAGTCGTGCATTTTGTTTATTCTAGGAAAGCGCGCGCGCACCGCCTCCACCTCCGCCTCCGCCTCTACCCATGCCCCTGCCCCCTGCTACTGCCCCCCGCCAACCGACACCACCTGACCATGGCCGTGCCTTTCTGCTTCTTGGCTACAACAAAAAGTTGAATGACCCGTCGCGCATGTGTGCAAAAATGTGTACACAAACCATAAAATACAAGCCACAAGCACTGGCAGCCTCACTTACATAAGTAGGCCTAGGTGGCTGCAGTCGTAGTCGCAGACCCAAAACCCAAACACAAACCTAGACCCAGACCTAAAACCCCAAATGGAGGCCCAGAGCACCAGGCACGCCTTTTGCTGGTTACGCTTTATTATTTAGTGCTGTAGGTGGACTGGCAACCGCCAGGGGCAGATGCGAAAAAGTATAAGTTTTCCTAAATATTCCCCTTGATACACAATAAAAAAAAGGATATTTCTACTTTAATTCTTTAGAACAGACCATCTTTCAAGTTTATATGTTTTCCCAAGTGTAAGACCCTTGGGAGCTCCAGCTGCTCCATGCGGAAACTGCAGGCGAGTGAAAATATTTGCCATGCCACAAATATTTCAAAGATTACAAAATAAACACAAATCTTCGCCAGTTTGTTGTCCCCAAATGCGTTGTCGTTGCCTGGCTCTTTTATTTTTTAGCTTCTATTTTTATTTATTTATTTTTTTTTTTACCGCTATTCGCAGCTGCAACATCAGCAACTTGCAACTTGTTGACCACACCCACCTCTGGCCAAGGAGGATGCAATTGCCTTGTTGCAATTTCTCACTCTGACTCTCTGCTGCGTTTATCTACAGCTTCTAATTAGATGCAGCCAAAAAAAAAAAAGAGGAGGAGGAGGATATTGTACGAAAAAAAGGAAACAATGCCCCCTGGGAGAAGAGCAATAAATCGATCTGTAATTGCCAGACGACTACGACTACGATCCTTCAGACGGGGCATGCAAATTTCCAGGTCTTCCAGCCGGGAAACAATTTCCATTTTCCATGGCCTTGATCACATAATTTCCATAATGCCGAGCAGATCAATATGGAGTGAGCGACAAGCTAACAACAGACTCGAGTCCAGAGTCCCTAAGCCAAAGACCAGACTCCAGGCCTCCGTATCATGTCCATGCATCAGTGCTGAAAGCCGCCGCCAGGCAGCAGCAACCACCAACTAGCAACTAGCAACATCCCAACCAGCAGCATCAGCAGGAGCAGCATCAGCAGCAGACGCAGCAACATCTGAGGCAGGCGCCCTAACAATACAACTGCAACTGGTGGCGGAGGAGGCCGCCCAGCAAATGAATTTGCGAGTAATTTAACATGATTATGTCGGCGACAAGGTAGCAATGTAGACATCGAAGCTGCTGTTGCAAGATGCTGATGCTGTTGCCTCGGCTGCTGCTGCTGCTGCTGTTGAAACCAAATTGGACGCAGTTGCGCAAAGATGGAGCCTTCTGTTAGGGCGCTACCTTGGCGTGACGGTGTGTTTTATTACCAAACCAGAACCCGTACCAGAACCGCAAAAAGATGGGGGCTCTTCTTCTGGCATCAGGCTAGACCATGATTCCTTCTAAGTAAATTATGCCCGATGGTCATGATGCTGGCCGGGAATGGAGGCTGCCTGCCATGAAATTGCCAGCTAGCTAGTCGAAGCGAAGGCTGTTTCATGAAACAATTACCAAGGCTAGGGCAATACCGAGCCTGTCTATATGTGGACATTGTAATTGCTAGCTCCTCGAGCCTCGATCTCATATGCATATTTATGGCTGCTGCTCGGCTGCTCTGCTGGGATGCTGAGATGCCGGTCTGGCAATGTCATTAGAGAGTCAGTGTCTGTTTGTCAGTTTGTCAGGTCGATATGGTGTAGTTCCTTCAGGAACGCCTAGTATTCCTGGTATACTCCTGCTCCTAGTCCTGACTGCTTAATAGATAATAATGAGTCCCGGCCCAGCCCGGCCTGGCCTTGGGCGCTGTAATTAAGCAGTTAAGGGAGGAGTTCCAACCGGCATTCTTTCCCACAGTTCCCTAGTGTCCTGTCTTTGATTTGTTTTGATGGCTTTTGCATGGCTTTAATGAATGTTGCCCCTCCAAGCCCCCCCGCTGGCAATCAATCTGTCCGTCTGTCAGTTTTTTATTTTCCTCCCAACCAAGACTCTCTGGCTAATCACAGACTCTTGCGAGGATCTAGTGCGGGTAAATATATCATAATTTTGTTTGTGCAATTTTATACAAATTCTTGAAAGGGGCAAGGAGAGGGGAATCGACTACCATCCGAGATGAGAATTTCTTTCCAATTATTACACCGCTAGCTGTTATTGATAACAGCTCATTGATTACAGCAATTGCCGAAATAACAGATTCCGATGCAGATCCAGATACAGATTGCGGATAGAGCTTCAAGCTGGGAACTGGGATCTGGAGCTAGAACTAAAGCTGTGGCTGTTGCTGGTGCTAGAGCTCGTCCGGCTGACAGATGATGGATGCCTCTATGGACCGTCCCCGGCAATCAACGGGAAAACAACAAGTTTTCCTTCCGCGCGCATGCGTAACTGTTTATTAATTTGCCCCAAGAAAATACCACCAAAAAAAAGTCTCACGTTTCGTGTCCTGAGACGCGATTCAATTAAGTGGCATTCCGCGCGCTAATTGCTCGCTGACTTGGCCTCTTCTGTTTTGGCCCAGCTGCATCCGATTTGTATCTACGTATCTGTGTATCTGGTATCTCCTCCCACGCCGGCATGGCATTTAGCTAATGATCGGACACCGGAGATAGTCCGGATAGCTGCAGAAAGCTGCGTGTTCTCTCTCTCCCAGCCGAAAGCCATAAAACTCAATGGCCCATAGACCGAGCCGAGGCGGCACTCCATCCATTACATCATGTGCAGAAGATTCAGCAAAGCGATAATTATACAAAGTATTAGTTCAAGCGACGAGCGTCTGACTTGGCATGACCCGTCTCTTGGGGATTGGATACTATGTACTGGGTGCTTGGGAGCTGGGAGTTGGGAGCCGGTGCTGGACTGTTTGGATCGGATCGGATCTGTTCTGTCTGTGGTTGCCATGCGTAAAGGTGCCAGCCAGACAGCCAGATGGGAGAGTTGATTGACCGCCTCGGTCCGGGCGTTAGAATAGGTAAAAAGGGAATACCTAGACAAGGGCTAGGGTTACACAATTGAAAGAGAACGCTCCCAGGCACCCAGGCACCCGGACCAAGTCAATGCACCTGCGATAGTGATCTCTCTGCACCGTCTGTCTTTTTCCATCTCGGATCCCCCGTCTCTTTCTTTGCTAATTACCATTTGCTACCTTAATAGTGTCAAAATGAATTCAAACACGCCAACTCACAGTGCTACCTCAAATTAATTTTACACTTTTTTTTAATGTAACTATCTAGATATATTTAGTGATTTATCGTATGTGCGAGAAAGCTTAAAAAGGGATTTTTCACGATATAATTGGTTTTTATTTTGGATTAATTTATGTACATTCATTATTTTCTTATAGGATTTAAAAATGAGTCTCTTTTAGTTGCAAGAAGTTTGTTTTTGAAGAAGTTTATTATGAACTCAGTGAATGAATTCAATTAACTTTAACTAAGTGGATTAAAATTAAAACAACATTGCAATTCTAAGAAAATGTGTTTATCATAAAAAATTAAAAAAAGTCCCCCATTTAGTAGCAGTTTATGAAATTTAGCAGGGATTTAGTTTGTGATATTTTTCTGGGAAACACCACAGGAAACTTTTATTAACGATTATTAAAAAGAATTACCAGGCCGCAAAGCCGGACTTCTGGTTGTCCAGCGAACCAAAAACTATACCACCTCCTCAGAACATCCAGAACAACAGCTCCCAGTCCTAGTAGAAGTCCAAGTCCAAGCTCCATCACCATTACATCAACATGATTGTCTTGTCTTTGGGCTTGTTAGCGTGCTGGCGTTTCTTAGACAGCGATTAGCAACTGGCGCCAGGCTGAATGTCTAATTGGGAGCTGAAGTGCATGGCCAATTGCTGGGAATGCAATTCTAGGGTCCGCTTCCGTCCTGGTCTGTCCGGGATCGTCCGGTTCCAGAATCCCCCAACACGTCATAAACGGCAATTAGCAGCAGAGACAGAAAATGGCAAATTGGGTCAGGGCGGCTGCTAATTGCCATAAATATGAATAACAGCCAACAGCGTTTAGCAGTTTAATTAACATTTTGAACACGTTTTTGGACCGGCAACCGGCGACGTGTTATACAAATCCAAATTAGCATATTCACGGCGAGAAACTGCATAAAATGCCAAAACAGAAATAGCCCCCGACTGGCCACGACAAGTTCAAGTTCAATGACATCAAACAATAATAGGGAAATGGCAACGGACTAGCATACATAATATGAGCCATGATTATGGCATCCAGCAGCACACACAAAAACAGAAAACAAGCCCCACAAGATATGGTAGAGGTGTCTGTATATCTATCGGCCTGAGAAATCGCTGCTTGTATACATATTGTATTACCTTGCCAGCCGGTGTTTTGCTCTACTAAACAAGATGATATTCATTTGCATTTCCAACTGCTAGTGGGTTTTTACCGAGATGGCTCGAGAAAAGCCCAAAGAAAAATTACAGCAATCATTGGAAACCATTTCATTGTCAAGGTGAAAGGGGCCGCTGCCGCCACCGTTGTAGCTGCCGTGAAGGCGTTAATAGCCAAATTGTGTAATTGCAATTGTAACGACTTTTGGGCTTTCGATGTTACCGTTACACACACAATTGCCGGCAGTTAACCGCAAGCTTATTTACTTAAATGAAATTAGCCCAGTCCAATCCCCCAGTGCTTCACCAATCTATCCGAGACCTTGTCGCAGGAAGTGGGGAATTTAAAGCTGATAAAATCAAAAGAACTGCCAGCTGCCTGCCTCCGTTTCCTCGCCACGGTTTCTTCCGCCTCCAAAGCCTCAGGTTCACACGCTACCTCGTCTTGCTCTTCTTCTGGCCATTTAATTGGAGAATCAAGTGCACCGACTCTCGGAACTCAAAGTGGCTGGCCCTTTGGCGGTATCCAACCCGGGGTACTGGGTCGTTGCCCTCGCCCCCTCACAGAGCCGAGATGCTTTCAAGCCAAGTTGCGTGGGTCGGATCAGCGCAAACTAAGTGGCTCCGTGTTCGGGCATTTAAGCCGAACAAATGTGTCTTTTATGAGTGTCTCGAGTCCATGGTCAATTTATCATATCAACTGGAAGGCAGATTTGAGAAGAGCTTACACTTGGGGAAATTGTTTCAATTATGAACTGAATATATTTGAATCAGTAAGTCTTCAGCTTCAACTAGTGGTAGGTTTAAACGTATGATATAATATATCATATATAGACTACTATTTTTCTTTAGTGTACCCCTTCTGTCACAGCTTAGATTCATCCAAAATTTTGACAAATTGATGAACGACTCTGGGGGAGGCGACGTTGGTGGGCCGAAACATAAACAAACAGAATCTTCAGACAAAAATGAATCTCGGCGGGAAAATAATGAAAGGAAAGTTGTCGAGCTGCTTAGCTAAGCATAAATGCTTATTTATGGCCAAAAGTCAATGGGAGCTTGGGGCGGCAACTTCTAATTGTGTCACTGACGAAAGTTTCTCCGCCCCAATAGGCTGGCGAATCTCACGTCGCGTCTCGGGTCGCGGATGGGTTATGGCGACTCCACAACCCGTTCTGCGGGCTGCCAGTTCGTGATCTTCGGCTCGAGTACTTGTTCTCTAAGTGGCTATGAAATTCCAAAGCCACGCATCAGCATCGCCATCTCCATCGCCATATCGGTCAATGGTCAGTGCTTTTTGGCTTTGCCTTTTGGCCAGTTTGTTTGTTGGGCAAACACAGCACACTGGCCACTCTCCATGTGTGTTTGCATATATGAAATATTTAAGGAGGGATCAGGAAGCTATGGATACCGTTGGTGTGCAGCTAGCCACGCGATAAGCCAAATCCGCCTTGCCACTTGACATTGAACCTGAGAACCGAGGGGTCTGGGGCCCAGGCGGTTCGTGGTCCGTGGCAGAAATGTTAATTATATGCGCGTGGCTCTAAGCTGATGACTGGAGCGGGGGAATCTTGATTAACGCTTCGCCAGTAAGCAACTTCTAACCTCCGACTAACGTCCAACATCCAGCATCATCTTCTTGGCCCTGGGCCAGGGATGATGACGCTGCCGTTGATGACATCAGCTACGTCGTGCAATTAATATCAAACCATAATGATGTGTACCTGTTACTTAAGTTACCTGGAGCCTCCGTCCCGTCTAAAAAAGTCTATCTTGGCTAAAAGTTCTGCTGGCACGCACAAGCCATCGATACTGCCTGGCTAATACAAGCTAATTAGGCACATCCAAGCTTCAAGCTCCAAGCTTGAAAATTGAAGCTCGCTGGATGCTTCCGCAAAACTGCCATAAAGATTACGGGCCCGTAAAGCGGCGATTTATATGCGCAATAAACAAAAATATTGAAGATCTTCGTGCCCGGGCACTAATGCCTTTGTAATTGGTTATAAATTAAGAAATCACAAAAAACTCGTCAATGGGACTCGGACTTGGAGTCGTAAAGGTAATCGAAATCGGATAGCTGGGAAATGGGACGGGAGATACTACATACCTGGGCCTAGGTTCAGTGACCATGTAGGTGTCAATTGTCCAAGAACCTTTAAGCATTTCAAAAGAATTAAGATTCTTCTGCAGAAATTAAGGATTTTCTTTCCAAAAGGCATAGGCTTTAACAACCCAAAATTGTGTGTATAGTGAAGCTTAAAGACTCTTTAATAAGCATGAGAAAAATCGTAGAATCGTATCTTCACAAGCTGATTATTGAATACGCCCCATCGAGCAAATCACAGTGTGTCTTATAAAACAGAGATAATGTGTGGCAGCTTCTGATTGTCCAAATTTGAATTTGGAACCGACCTTGGGACTGGAGTTGATGGTCAGTGAAACTGCACACGACGCCAAATACTCTTGAAAAATGTTTCAGAGATATCTCCATCTCGATGGCTGGACAAACAATTGGCATAGATCGGTGGATCCATCGATCGACTCATCGATCGGTCGATTTGCTGCTTTTGTTATGACGCAAATGCCACTTGTTGTGAAGTATCTCAAAGATACGTTTTTTCGCCCTAGTCGCTTAGAGTATTGATTTATTGCCGGCCGCCGTCGACGGTTCTGTCGGCGGTCGGCGGGGTTTTAGAACGAGATACAAATGTATCGCTATCTGTATCTGTTGAGTCATGCGGCGGCTGCCACCTCATACATGGGATTTATAATGGAACAATTCAATTACGAGGGCATGCTGGGAAACTTTACCTTACACTTCTGAACCGCCGAAGTTCATCAAACTCGAGTCCATTAGGCTGCTTTTTTTCAGTTTGATTTTCTCGCTATTTCTGTGGTGCGATGGGCTTGTTAGTGTAACCGATTTGTGACTGTGTGTAATAATCAATAAATAGGTGAGAAAACCTAGCGGGGAATCTATCTTTAAAACACCATGGGTTCTCCGGCTAACAGCCTCCATTACCCATTACCCAGCACCCATCGCCCATCCAGCCATCATCCATTCACAAATTCTTTCTGGCTCTCAACTTTATTTCCCTCTTTGTCAGATACATTTCCATATGCAGCTCGACGGAGGCCTCTCGGACATGTGTTAATGAAAATTCCAAGAATTCTGAATGCAGGTATTGGATGGATAGATAGCTGGGACGGAGGGACACTGGGAGAGTCGGAGGCACTAGGTCGAATGTGGGTCAACGAGCTGACTATTGTCGCCTATCGTTTTGACTAGGCCAAATCAGTCAGAGACGGTGCTGGAGTCTGGAGTCTGTTTATTGAAAGCCCATTAAACAATGGACTTGTGGGCCTCCTCGCCGGTTATGGACTAGATGATTGGTGGGTACTTATGGTACCCATAGCTATAGCATACATGTGTGTACAATGACCGATATATGGTTAGGTAGGCTTGGAAAATACTTCGTTCTGCATTCTGTATGAGTTTCTACTCTTTTTGGGTTTATTTGAAGGCGTTCTGTGAGTTCTGTGTTTAAACAAGTCGTTAAATCGAACACGCCCAAAAGGAAGACCCCGTTGCAATGCCTTTTATTGCCTTGGCAAATGTGAAAGTTAACACATTGCCTAGTTTGGTAATGCAGATGCAGATACAGATACTGAGTCAGGGGCCAAATGATGGCCGACACCATTAGCACTTGCCTTTAATTATGAACGCTTTTGGGTGCCAGTTGGATTCCATTTAAATGGAAATGCATCACACAATCGAATTTGGGACACTGGGTACTTAATTAGATTTTCGTTCCGTTTTCGATTCTGCTGCCGAAAATGCAACAGACTTTTTCCCTTGACCCATGACCCTGGACAAGTGCGCCTCGGAAACGGCAGCTGTTGCCATCTGACGGCAATTAGTTACAATGGCTTTAATTAGGCTTCGGCACTCGGCATTATTTATGGCAAAGTAATCAGTACAGATGGGAGGATATACGTACTGCATTGCCAGAATTACGAGTAGAGAGTAAGTACTCTTATGTGGCTAAACGTAATTTATGTTGACATAATAAACCACTTACCGGCTTGTGTGGGTATCAGGACCATGGCCACTAGGATGAGCGCCAGGCTGAGTAGCTCCTCGAGTCCCGGCGGACTCGAACGTCTCCTTGTCATCTTGCTGTTGTTGTTGTGGAACTGTGGGATGAATAGAGAATAGAGATCCGGATTTAGTAAGGAGCCATTACAAATGAGGGGGTGTGGGTAACATTTAACCCTTAAACAACAATCAAATCGCACCGCAATATGTTCCTTAAACGACAGGCACTTCATTAAAAAAGCATGACAAGGCGCATGCCGCTCATGCTTGCTCAAAACCGAGGCGTCTCAATTTATTTGAGCATCCTTTTTCTTTCTTTTCTTTTCTTTCCTTTTTTTTTGGGTGGTATTTGAAAATTTTCAATGGCCTCACAAAAGCAATTTACGTGCACAAACAGCAGAAATTGCCGGGAAGGGGTGGCGGCGGTGGTAACGTTGACATGTGAGCCACCACCGTACCACCACACCACCACTAAACACGCCAACCCATCTCGTATCCCGTGTCCTGTGTCCTGTTCGACTGTCCTGTTTCGTTTTTGGTCTGGCCTGACTGGCTGTTTTTCTTCAATTGTTTGCGGAAATCACTTGTTTGCCGATTTGACAGATGTGCAATTTTCCCTGACATGCCCGCTGTCCCTTCACCCTCCATCCCTCTCTCAACTTTCTGGGCCAGAGGTCAGAAATCCTTGGCCCTGGGTGTCTCTCTCATCCTGCCCAAAAAAATGTTTCTCCAGCCATGTTCCATGGCGCTGATTGAAAATGTCAGGCGCACGCAGAAGTAAACTTCCAGAAATTGGACAACTCCTCCACCTCCCAAAACCTACTCTGGTTCGGTTTGGTGATATAATTAGCAGGCGGCAACCGCCACATATCACGGCTTATCGGCTGACAACTGCCCAACAGGATTATATTCGTATAAACGTATATTGCCGGGTTTATTGTCGCCGGATAATGGCCTAGACTGACGTCACATACGCTTCATATTTTCATTTATTAGCCCACTTTTCCTTTCCGGCTTTTATTTGCTTTATGTTACTTTAATCAAGTCCCAGGAGATGCAACACGTGATTCCATCTATCGAGGGTTGGCTTTCCTCAAGGTACTCCTCAAGGAGGGGTGGATATTGAGTACTCCGGTGCCCCGGATACGGGCACGGGGATTCTGAGGGTCTACACTCCGTAAGGCGGAGGGTTGGCGGCTTAAATGGACTTGTATTCGGAGGAGGCGTGGCTTTTGGGTTTGTGTTATCCAATTTTGTACATTCCATAAAGCAATAAAACTTCCTAAACCTAAGCACAATGGGCCGGAAGCTGGCAAGTGTGGAAATTAATGATGGGATTTTATCTATAATTTGGTGCCTACTTAATCTTTATTTCCCTTATCTGCTATAAGCAGAGGATTCTTATATTTATCGGATTATCAATAGATTTTTGAGAGACTTGGTTTAAAAGAACTGAATACTTTCGAGCATGTGTTTGGATTGTGGAGCATGTGTTTGGAATATGCCCATTTTGGGAGTATCTATAAGAATCTATTTTACTTTAAAGTTATAATAAGTATCCATTATTACCAAATCAAAAATTCATCCCATTGTCGGAAAGTTTGTCACAAGCGTACCACCATCTGGGGATTCCACTTGTGGGGCCTTCAGCTGGCAGCTTCCCTTTCTGGAATTCACTTGAAATCTGAGTGGTTTCGGTTACGCCCCCCGCCTTCTATACTTTCCCCCTTGGGCGGGAATATGCCTTTCCTGGCTCGCTAACGAAACAAGCAAATAAAAATCGGCTAATGCTTGGCTCGAACTGAAGCTGAAGCTGATGCCTCAGCATCATCCTCATCATAAATGCGCGAATTGTGCTCATTAAAATGCAGGCTAGTTTGGGGAGTGGGGAGAGGGTAGAGAAAAGAGGAGAATGGAGACTGGAGAATGGGGCAGAAGCTGCACCCGGGAGCAGCACAAATAGCATTTGCTGCGTGCCGTGGCAACAGCAACAAAATAACAAGGAGTATGCAACACACGAAGCCGCCTCGGTCAAGTTGAAAGATTGCAAAGATGCTGCTGCTTTTGATGTTGTTGCTGTAAGTGTTGTTGTTGGTGTTGCTACTTTGGCTGGATCTGTTGCTGTGGCTGGTTTGGTAAAGATATAGCTGATTCTACAGCCGGAGAGACGCGGCATGTTGATGACGAGTTGACATGACGAGCGACAATAACAATAATGATAATCTTACACGGTTGCGATGATGACGATGGCGTTGCTGTTGCTGTTGCCAATGATAATAATGATGATGATGATTCTGCTAGTCAGTCAACCCGACAACGGAAGCGACACAAACTGGCTATTAGTTGCCGGCCAAAATGGCACTTGTTCCAATGCTATTAGCAACACACGAGCAACATGTTGCTCCTTGGCAACTAGCAACGGCTGGCAAGCTAGCAGCAACTTGTTGCGGTAATTATTCTGCTATATGTTTTTGCTATTATTGTTGTTGTTGTCTTGGCTAAATGGTAAACAATTTTTATTCTTCAGCATTTCAGTATTTGGGTTAAGACCAAATAAAGGGGTGGTCACCAGAAGCGACCAGCCACCAGAAGCCAGAAGCCAGCTGCCAGAGTCTCCAGGCTTGCATCTCCATGACACACATTCAATTTGTGAATGAAGTGGCCAAAAAAAGGAAAAACAAAAACTCCAGAGAGATGAAAACTCTTTTTTTTTTTGTTTAACCAAAAAACCAAAACGAGGCAGGCGCTTGTTAAAACAAACATGGCATAAAGGCGGGACCGGTGAAAAATCGGTCATGGGAAATTTGCAAGATTTTTAGGGGGTAAGTAAATAAACAAAATGAAAAGCAACCAGCAACTTGCAACAGGCATCTTGCTACTTGTAACTGGCACAAGGGCAAGGCAATGCATCTTTATGAAAAATGTATTCAGGTTCAGGTTCAGGAGGAGTAGCAACGGCTCATGCGTGAAGTAGTTGCAGTATTTGCATAGAACTGCCCACGAAAGGTTGGCCCCTGGAAACTGGACACTGGACAGCTAGAGTATCTGGGGGATACTATATCTGGGGGATACAATGTAGATGCATGCGTGCAGCTGTAGCTGGAGATCCCCAGTTGGCAGTTCCCAGTTCCCAGTTGCAAGCTCTCGTTCCCCATTTCTCATCTCCCAGTTGCACAAATTGCAGCTGCAACAGCACCAACATAGCAACATCAGCTCTAATATAAATGTGTGGCAGCCACCTTGGCTCGGATCGGGCAACAACAAAAATTTACATTTTACCAAGGCAGACGATCGTCGGCGGCGGCCTCAATGGAGGGTGGGAAAATTTCCCAGTCTATAGAATCATGGGCAGCATTTTGACAGTCTTGAACGAAGGCGAAGGGGTGGAGTGGGTAGTGCCTTCGTTAGCATATCAAAAGGTGTCTCTTGTCAGAGAGCTATCTTGTGTCGGCTGTCGTGTTGCTTGCTCGCTGCGAAGGTAGATTTGTGCCACATGACCCACAAATACACTTTGGGGCACGCATCTAACGACGACCCATTGCTGCCGACAACAGATCGCTGCCAGAGATCGATGGCAATTTGCAATTTTCTATGTTTCTGGTTGCTGGTTGCAACTTTAATTGGATTCAGCTCGGGTATCAAATTGACATTTAGCACACAAGCTAACCCATTCCTGAAGAGCCGTCAGAATGCTGCAGGTTTGACCCCAACATCTGCGTCCATCTGGGGATATATCGTGCGTCCCTCTTTCATCCACCGATTTTTTTTTTCTTTTTTTATTGCTTATCTTGCATTAAACTTCTTCGATTGGAATTGGGATTGGGATTGGGGATAGCTGTTGCAATTTCTGTTGCCGCAGTACTGCCATGTTGCAGTGTTGCTATGTTGCTTGGCGTTAATTTGGTTTTGTGCCACACATTTAACGGTCCATCGGCAGCAGCAGAAACTGCAGCAGTAACAGCACCAATTGTAAATTGCATTTTTTTCGTTGTTCGTTGTTTTATTTTTATTTCTCCCGGATTCCGATTTGGATTCTATTCTGTTGCTTGTTGCACGTCATCCTCATAAATCTGAACGTTGCACGTGTGGCAACTATGGGCGCATAGCTGTGGCCAATTGGCCGAGGAAATTGCTGCTGTGGCTTGAACTCGGGATTACCGGCAATTTGTAGGAAATGTACGACCTTGCGGAGATTGGGTGCCATAATTTGAGCGTCAAGTGTTAGAAATGGGTTGGAGGACTTGGTTCTGGGGCCATTAGATGCAAATTATTGAAGCCCTCGGGCCGTTTTGTGGCCGACCGCGCTGCAGCGACCTTGTGGCATTTTCGGCACCAACTTGAAATTAATAAAGCTGCTCACGATCTGCAAACATAACGGTGATTCGGTGTTTGAGCAAACAAAGACCCTCCGAAAAAGAAATAGAGAAGAATGGGCAGAAAAAAAAGCATCCAAAGTGAGTCACTTGTCGGCATGCGGAAGCTGCCCAGCACGATCTGTTGCCTCCTCGGGAAGAGCTATGTGCAACGCCAACGCTCCAGTAACAGCATCAGCAACAGCATCAGCAACATGCAGTAAGCAGCAACAACCAGAAGCAGAACTAACGTCCAAACAGCAATTTGCCATTTTCGCTGCAACACTTGAACTGGATTAGTTGCCTGCCCGCCTTGATTTGTGACAAATCTTGATGATGCTGGCTACCGTGTGCAGCATGCCACCACTCGCCTGCAGCATGCAACGCCGCCATATGTGGATGCTGACCCACCAGCAGCCAGCAACTGTGGAAGATCGTGAGCTGATTTTATTTCAAGCCTCTTTTTTTCGCTTGCCACAAATTTCTCTTTTTCTTGGGGTCAAGTTTGCTAGAGAAGCGTTCTGATTTCACTGAAGTTGCAACTGCAACTTGCAGCTGCCTTAGCCTTAGCCCCAGCTGCTGGCCACTAACGATTTACAACGCCTGACTAATGAGCTTCGCCTCTGCTCAGGTCGCTTAATTAAAATCAACAACACAATTAGGCATTTCGCTCCGGGCCATTTCGCTTTCGGGGTCACTTTTCAGCGATGACCTAGCCGGGCGATTTTCCCCAATACGTGTTTATGAATTAGAGACCCCAAGCAGCCACTCGACTCCGTTTGCCCCAAAAAACACAAACATTTACGACGCCTACACGTGTCACTTGGAAAGCCATGTTATACAATGTTACCAATCGATTTGCAAATTTAAGCTATAAACCATAGACACGCTCCATGAATTTCAATGAATCCGAAGCTACAGATCGGCAATCGATAGATATTTTAATAAAAATCAGTTTATGATTGCAATCTTCTACTATGTTTAGCTATGTTTAGTCTCCAGTTATTTTAGGAGATTCTATCTGAAACGCCTTCTATCGACCAGGCCAAACTGGTTCTAATTATGCCCGGAATTTGAATAGAGCCAGACCAAAAACAGTTACCCTCAAAAATAGACGTACGTGATTGGAGAGTAGAAATACCAAAAAAGTGGATCAATGAGCCCGGGCAATGATTACTCATGGTCGTGTAATTTGCAATTTGTGAAGTGTTTTTGGCAAAAATTCAAAACTGGGAGATGCTACCACTATGGTATGTCTATTGAGACAAAAGGCCCGGATACGTTTTTTGATAGGCGTGATGTCATTGTTTGTTGGATTAGATTTGCAAGTCACCACTGAATGCTGAGATCTCAGATGACTCCCAGTGACTCATTGGCTGGGTTGGATATTTATAAATGCCCTGGGCACTAAACACCAAACTCCCGGCCAGAAAACAAGTCTGGGCTCTCTCTCATCCTTGGTCTGGGCCGCGTTCGAGGAATTCACTTGACTTGGCCAGTGTCTAATGCTGGCTGTAACCAGGAAATGCCAATCAATAGGGGGAATACATGCGTTCGACGGCGGCGGCGTCGACTTCACCGACAAAACAAATAAATTAAAAATTGCATTAAAATGTAGAAAATGTCGAGGGAAAAAAGGTTGCCTTCTGCCAGCTGATTTCGAAGGAGAGGTGGGCCTTAGTTGGGTTTTTTTTCAAAGTTTCAGGCTGGGCAGGGTTCATGGCATAGCTCTGCGCTGTCAACTTGAAATCGCACGTTTTCCTACGCGCTACAAAGTCGCGTCGCGATGCCGATCGAGGAGTTGGAGTTTACAGTCTACGAGTTGGACCTGGAGCTGGAGCTGGAGATGGGCATGGGTATGGGGTTGGAGCTGCCCGACCGACGGACAGGGCAAAATGTGCTAAAATATGCGCAAACAGCCAAACAACCAAACAGCCATAGCCATGGGTTCTCTTCTGGCCTTTTGGTTTGGTTTTAAGTCATGGCACTCACACTCATACCCACACTATAGTACCTCCAGCTGCACATCCCAGACCAACTTCGACTCCGACTCCTCCAGCGACTTTCCGCCGTCGCCGCCACCACCGCCGCATATGAGTGAGTGTTTTAAATCATGCTGCCTGCCAAAGTCATGATTCATATACCGTTAGCTGCTCATTTCCACACAAATAAATCCCGAAAAGCGCATCCCATCCAGCCATCCAGCCGGCTAGCCGGCCAGGCCAAGACCAAAACCAAGACATTCCCACTTGAGGAGCCCATCGAACGGCGCCCGGAGCACTCTGGGATCGCTCTGCCTGGGATTCTCCTCCTTATTTTTATTTTTTGCTCCTCCATACATACGAGAGCCTACAACCAATTTCGCATTCGCATGGATATCTCTTGCAGGTGCTCCAAGTCCAAGATTTATCAGAGAATCAAAAACGAATCGCACACTTAATTATGCATAGAGGCAATAGCCTTCTTCTACGTAGCCTTCAATGGAATATTTACACGTGCAGAGAAAATAATTAAAATGATGTTCCGTCATTAAGAGATGGACGTGAGATTTGGACCGGACCGGGCCAGAAACTATGGCCAGAGATTCATTGAGAAAACAAATTTGTCTTTGGCTAAAATTTCACTTTTATTTGGCCAGGCTAAGCCAGTTTATTTGTTTTGTAATGCCCGAAAAAAGGTAAAGGTAAAGGAAAGTGTTCTGTGAACGATATTAAAAGCGGGCAACGTGTCCAAAAACCCTATTAAAAAAGCGAGCAAGGAAAGTGGTTGGTTTAGTAAAAGTTATGCAGGTAAATACCATTCGGAGGGGTTTTCCAGTTACAAATATCTGTAACTGATTGTGAGGGCTATGCCGAGCCCTTCATTACGGTTACTGCACTTTACACTTTGGCTCCGGCTCATCATTAAACGGAGTTCACTAAAAAAAAGCCACACACGCGCTGCTCACTTCCGAGAATGTTCCAAAAAAAGGCAAAGTATAAAGTGAAAAATTAAACGAATGAAAGATGGCATAAAATGAAATTGAATTTCATGGCTGGTCAACAGTGTTGGCTATTACGCTGGCAGAAGAGTTAACTCTAAGTATGAGCCAGTGGGGGGCTATTAAACCCCCAGCAGAGGCAACCAGTTTTTTCTTTCCTTTTTTTGTTACTACTAAACGAGGCGGGTTCTTAGAACCTCCGTCTCTCCGCCGTAAGAGTTTCCGCATTATGATGTTTCGTATAAATATAAATAGTTGCCATAACACTTGACTCGGAATGACTAAACGTATATTCGTATCTATCTAATTAGAAGCGCCTCCAGCGGAGGACTGGACTCTGCCCGCTATTTTGATAAATGAACTTTTTGCGCCTGAGGATGATTCTGCTCCCTCTTCGAGTCAAGAAGAAATTTTATGTTCCAAAATTTTTTAACTCAATTTATTAGCGCTTGCAAATTGGCTTCAAATTGATTTTCAACCCTCCTTTCTAGATAATTGCATAAGCCAGCCAGGCAGAGGCAGTGGAGTGAAGTGGAAAATAAATTGACTGCCCGATATATTGATATTTTCGTATAAATTATGCAGCGACATTTAAAACACGAATTTCAACTTTGCCGTCAATTTCAGGGCCATTGTTTGTTCGGCCAACTGCAAGTGTCACTCCACAAAAAGCGGATAGCGGATGGCTGATGCTAGTGACCCGTCCTGTCGCTTCGAAAATGGCAAAACATTTATTTTGCATTTCAATTAGAAGCCACAATCCGGCCGTATTGTTCGGCTCGGCTTTAAGCCAGGTGCTGGGGCACAAACAAAAAGGGTTGCACATACCAACAGCACTTGAGGGCAATGGAGTCAAGTGGGCAAAACAATGCACTATGGGGTTTTTGACCACTTTATGTGGCATTTAATCATTTTTTGAAAGTTCTCTGATTTAAAAAAAATTAATG
This sequence comes from Drosophila pseudoananassae pseudoananassae, assembly GCA_018153035.1. Classification (NCBI taxonomy): domain Eukaryota; kingdom Metazoa; phylum Arthropoda; class Insecta; order Diptera; family Drosophilidae; genus Drosophila; species Drosophila pseudoananassae. The sequence goes on from JAECXR010000024.1 coordinate 11,773,191, forward strand.
GGAATGTATTAAGAAAACATCAAACTATTATGCCTCATACTCAAAATGTTAATTCTTAACAGCATATTTTAGCAGAACAGCTGCAAAGTCAGCTGTTGCATCCGAAAGCACGTGCGCTAAGTTTGCAATTTTCTCATAGTGATCTGTGAAATTTGATTATTCGTTTAAAACTCCATTTAAAAAGAAAAATAATAATGGACACTGATTTCACAGGTTTGTACTACATGTTAAATGTATTAACTGTTTAAATTGTGCGTGTCTATACTAACTTTTTGTCATTTTATAAATGCACCTTAAGCTGAATTTTGGGAAACAAATTTCAACTTTGGGAAGAGTTTTGAAATAGAAGTGTTCATTAGTTTTCAATGCGTCCAAGTGTATGTTGTAGCGTTGTCAATACTGAGCAAAGGATGTTAGTCTTATTGTGCACTTTTCTGCACTATTGGTGCAATTTAAATTTTTCTTAGATAACCTCACTTTCTCCAACGCCGACTTGGTCGCTGCTTGGAACAGCGCAAAGGGCCGGGCTGAACAAGAAATGGCTGTATAAAGTTTTTTTGAACGCCATTCAAAGAACAATGTGGATAAGGACATTTTAAAAGAAAAAAGCAGCCAATTTTGCAAAATAATGCGTTACAAATGGAACAGTTGTCGAAGGAATTATAAGTACTTTGCAAGTAAGCACGGAAAATGGATAAGCAGCACAACAAATTTACCTAGGAAAAAGCGCAATACGAGTACTGGACGACCGCTTATTCCATTTGTGTCAAAAGGCGAAAGGGCTCAAAGACAGGAAGCAGCTGAACTATCAAAATCAGTCTGAGTCTGAGTCGAGGAACAAGCTTTATAAGTCAGACAGGCTTCACCACTCACGAAAGCACAGCCGACTGCATTCCTTCGCTGATGTATTCAACAGGGCTATGGATACATCAGATCCAATTATTTCGTCCCTAAACTTATCGAGACGCATAAAAAAACAAAAGAGTTTTCCACTACCAATTGAGGTAATTGGGATGCTTTCGTGCGAATACGAAGATGATGTTTGTGTTGAAGATGACGAATTTGACGATAGTAGCTTGTTTTTTTTAGATAATATTGAAATAGAAAATGAAATAAATGAATTATAAGATAAATACTACTGTGTGAAGGAATTTTTCCTTTTCTTTTTCAGCTTTTATAGGCATTTCTATGGAAAAACACTGAAATCCAGTATTTTAAACTGACAGTTCCCAGGGAAAGCGTTGTCCGATTTGGTTCAAAATTGCTATATTGTATTAAAATAGCAACAAATATCAGCTCCTTAAATTTCATTAATTTATCTTTACTTTTACCAAATCGTTCCTATGGGAGCTATAGGATATAGTTTCCTGATCCGAACGATTTTCATACTATATGTGCCTAGGATCAAATTATAACGATTGGTAAAGTTTCATGTCGATATCTCCAAAACTGACCGAGTTATTAATTAATGCCACAAAAACAGGTCAAAAACCCCATAGTGCAATGGGGAAGCGTCGGAATTTCCCCTGCCCGCCAGGAGGATCTGTGACAAGGATGCACACGGCACTCTTCAATAATGAGCGCCATGTCTAAGGATGAAAGTTGCAGGATACAGGCTCAAAGCTTCGCCTGCTTCTACCTTTTTTTCATTTTTTCTGCTGTCAAGGCACGCACCTTGTCACCCAAACTCTGGATGCTTTGATTGCTTCCCTGCCGCATAAATTAGAGTCCCTGCCACAAACCCATCTCTTGCATCCTGCTCTGTTTGCTTCATTTCGCGACTCAATTTGCTGACTTTTATTGTTTCAGCGCCGAGAACGAATGCACTGCTAAATTATTTATTTATGCAAATTGAAGCAGTTAAGCACCCGACTGCAGGCGAACATAAAGAACTGCATCAGCCATTTGTTTGCCAGCCAATTTATCATTGCATACTTTTGCGGGAGCGACAGACTGATGTCTCAATTACATTTTACCTGTTTTCTTTTTGTTTTACCAATATAAATGAGGGAACATACCTGCAAAGGAAGAGATAAGAATTGATTAGCTATTTTATTAAAGCTTCAGATCTGGTTATAAACATCACAAAAAATAGATACTGGCAGAACCTGTAGAAAACAAGAGTCGAGTTTCATGAATTTGGGTCAGCCAGCTAGGGGCAAGCAAACCCTAAAGAAAACAAACAAAAACGAGATAAATTTATTTATATATTTATAATTCATGTGTCAGAACCTCAAAAAATGTGGCTGAGCGAGGGAGGGCAACAGTTTATTATGCGGACATATTTAATTGAACTGATTTATATTTATTTGAGCTTATGCTGCTGTTTATTTTACGCATCAGATGTGACTAACCGGAGCGAAATGTGAACCGAGGGAAGTGCCTTTGATCGCACACCAGTGACAGACAGAACAGGCCGCTGATTAAATTCCACATGAAAGCTGAACTTTCGACAGGGTGCTTCAAATTTATTGGGAGCCGTAAAAAATTAAGGAGAGAATCCGAGTGGCTTCCAGCTCATTATAGATTTTAACCACAGTCGTAGACTTAAGGCCCGTAATGAGCCCAATTTTATTGGCCATTCGGGCCGATCGATCTCCATATCATCGCTCTTCTCACACATCTATTTCCCATTTGCAAAAAAAATACTTAACTGTATTTCTTTTTATGGCTTACTTATTTACTTGCAATACAATGGAAACTAATTTCATTCACGAAACGTAGAAACACATCTTCCCCTTCTCCGCCTTTTTTTTATCATTTCTTACATTTTTTCTCAAGTTTTAGCTGCCCGGGGCTCAAAACTTGTTTTTTTGGGATTTCGCCGATTTCTTTTGACTATTCAAGCGCGCTGACGTTGACGCAGGCGACGACTTTTCGCATATTTTCTCACAAAAGAATTTCTCGATCTCCGCGTCTACAGATCGGGCCAACTCTCAGTTCGATTTGACTATTTTGACGGTTATTTCTTCTACCTTGCCCCGAGGGTAATTGCAGCCGTTTGAATTAATTTATTGGCTTTCCAGTTGGGCTCTTTGATACTTTTTGGCCATATTCCGTTGACTTAATTGTGCTGCTGGCCCCTATAACTGTTATTTTTGTGTCGGCCGCGTGGACCCGTTTTCTGTTTGGCAAGCTAATAAGCAGCAAATATATTTAATTTGTGCATTGGATGTTGACACCTTGACCGCATTGTATTGGCCTGGCCCTAAAACCCCGGTCTTGCGGCCTTATGGGCCATTATTCGCGCAACTTTGAAATTGAATCAAATTATGGTATATTTTTTAGCCTTAAGAGCCATTACAAATTGCCAGCCAGGGCTTTTTCGATAATGTCCCGAAATGGCTGTTGAGGGACTCGCCCATCCTTTTGGCCAAATGACCGTCTGCATTACCACTTTCAGCCATGGCCATTAGCAGGCAGTTGGCAAGTGCATTAGCGGCATGATAACAGGCATTACGCATACGCCAGGTGGGCCAGAAGCCGGGCTAGAAGCTAAGCCAATCGACCATTAAAATCTGTGCCGCACTTTTTCTTTCTACCGTCTGACACTTTCTTGGCTATTGAACTCGAAAAGCTCAAAACTTAAAACTGAAAACGGAAAAAATCATCGGTGTGCTGCAAACCAGATCGCCGCCGAAAGAAATATCAGCAGCTCTGGCAACAACAATTTGGGTTAGAGAAATTTGCGCCCCGCGACGACACACTTTGGCTTTCAGCTCTTTGGCCAACTTGGGTTCTTGTGGCAAGTTCCACATCGAACGAAGAAGTCTGTGTGGTTCTAGACCACGATTTAACCTTGGCTTGGGCTGCTTGGGCGTAATGCGAGACAAGTGTCGTCGCTTAGTCGTAATGTGCTTAGTTGCGCTTACTTTCTTTGCCCGCCAATGTATCTGAAACTGTAAGTATCTGCGTATTCGCGTATCTGTGTAGCTGTGCCCATAGCAACACCAACACACAAAAGACAGCAACAATGCTAATGCCGCACATAAACCGATTTACTCAATTAAACTTTAAAATCACAAAACCCAAAAAAAATAATGTGACGGGAATGATGTTTAGTTTGGTTTGGTTTTCTTTTCTTTGTTTTTTATCTTTTGTATATCTTCAAGTATATTTTGCGCAGAAAAATAGCCAAGGTAAGCTATTGGCAGATATAGGGAAGAAAAACTGCCAACGTCACAGTTCACTTTGGGGCCTGCATTTAGAATGCCTATCTAAGGCTGATAATGTTTTTGAAAAACGTCTAATGGGTTTTGGCTTATTGCGGTGAAATAAATACATAAATATTAGGATAATTTAAAACTTTTAAACATGTATTGAATTACTATTCAATTAGGTATGCTCTTGCTATAAAACAAATTCTTAAATTTGACAAAATTTGTAACCTTTCTGTTTAAAGTTTAAATCCGAAAGCAAACATCTCACCCATATTCAATGCTTTTCGGCCATCGACAGGGCAGGTTTGTATGTTATGAGTTCATAGAGACAGAGGCCGTAATCGGATTAACTGATAGCCGAGTGTCGCAGTCACGCCCGGAGTGGCTTGCATCTGCCAGATACGAGATGCGAGTAAGCGATACTGACAGATACGAGATGCATGACCCGTCCTCGGCTCATTAGGCTTTCGCACAGCTTTTCACTCAATTAGCGCAGCATATCATTTGCATACTGTGAGTCTAATTAAATTATGTTATATGACGAGCTACTCCTCTGGCGATGCCTCCCTCCTGTCATAATGTCTGGGCCATGTCTTTTTCCGTTCTGAGGCCTAACGGCAAAATGTTAGCCCAACAATGAGACATTAGCCTGGGCCAGCCTATCATTATGTAATTTGTTGGGTCCCGGAATCAGAAAGCTCTGGCTGTAGCTCCTGGCATGAGCTGATGTCAGAGCTCAGGTGCCGCATCATAACTTAAAATAGTAGCCAAGTCAAGACGAGCCCAGCCATGTTGTCTTCAAGCCAATTAAATATTTTAAAGACTTTTTTTTTTTTTTTTTTTTTGTTTCTGCGCATTTTGGTAGAACGGGCAGCTAGCTGTCCTCTTCAGTTGCTTTTAATCTTTCTTTCAAAAAGACGAAAATTAAAATAAATTAACATAAAGTTAAAGAAAGAACCCAAGAGGCGAGTCGAGGCCATAGAACATTTTAGCAACCTGATGCAGTGGCTGTCTTAATTGTCATGATAATGTGGTATCTGAGTACTTCTTGGCTCGTATTCAATATTGAAAGTGACTCTCGAAAGTCACATAATCAGTTCGGCTACAGTTCATCAAACTCTCGTGTGGCTGCGTATTAAGTATACGCCGTGTAAGCCCTCCGATAAGCTCGTAAAAAGTTTGTTCCGTAAACTTTCTGCCACGATTGCCCCCCATCGGTGAGTGATGGAGTTCTAACAAAGTTTCTGCCATCCATCTATCTATCCATCTATCTATGTATCTGTCTTCTTGGCCCGGGGCAGCGGAAGTGCTCACAGTTGGGCCAAATTGAAGCCTCAATCCCCGATTTTTATTCAATCCACCGACAACCGCAGTCGGAGTCGCCGTCACAAAACCGCACAACTTAAAGTGCCTTAAGTCGAGGCATTTATGTCATTATTGACACTGCCTGACTGCCTGCCTGGCATTTTCGTTTTTAATTAAAATACTGCAGCAGATGTGCAAAAAAAATAAATGAAAATAATATTAAATTGAGGAAAAAAGAAATTCTAGAAAAATGCTGAAACCACAGAATGAAATCGGAATGGGGACCGCAAAACTACAACTAGACACGACCTTTTCCGATCGCATTGGCATTGTTTCCTGTTGGCTCATCAATAAATCTGTATTCCTGCTGGCGCCGCTGCAGACAAACTCTGTCAAAATTTGCCAGCTCCGTCCGACAGGAGTTTTACAACAGAATTTGTCTATAAATCACACTATTTCCGTCCAAAGGCCAGGGCCAAAAACACAAAAAAGGGAACAAAACCAAACACCTGCTGCTGCTGTAACAGGGTCCAGTTCTGGCCATGGCCCTTCAAATGTCCGACGATGTAGTCGTCCCCCATGGCAATTCCCCACTACTACATACTGCTGTCTCCTGTCTCGTGTCCTGTCTCCTGTCTCTGGCCAGCTGCCAATGAAATCTCTGAATTGCTGGCAAACCAAATAACACTCAAAGTCATTTCAGGTTGAAAATGTTTGCCAGCCGTTTTTTGGTTTGGAGAAGGGAGGCGATGGTGGTCACATATTGCGGCATCGTTTTATTTTCATTTTTTATTGGATACCCCCCGCTAGTCCTGCGAGGTCCAGGCATCCTGCATGTAGTTGTAACTGTTATAAATATATCGTTTTGGCTTTTATTCGCCGCTCGAGTCCAGACTATGGTCCAGGCCATAGTTTGTATTATTTATGGCTAACTAAAAGCTTTTACATTTTGGGGCAATTTTTGTTTTTACGAGTTTGACAAATGTCGGCTGGCCATTTAAAGCTCCCCAGTTAGCGGCAGCTGGTGTGGGCATAAATTCTAATTAGAACTGTGTGTTTTGGCCCTCCTGCTTACGCTCGCGAACTTTTTCGGCCCAGAGCGCTGCAACGGCTGGGACTAGGAGGCTTTCATAAATTACCGACTGACTGAAACTATTTGCACAATGGCGAACGGCCATGGCCGAAAGGCTAAAGAGCAACAAAAACAACAACCTCGTCTGGGATGTGGCGCGTGGCAAGCTGGTTGTTGCTGCTTGTTGCCAGATGAATGAACGGGCCACCGAACCACTGAGCCGCCACCGAATGAATGGCTGCAATTTGCACCACCTCGACTGGTGGCTGGTGGCTCCTTTTTTTCCATACTTTTTATGAATGAAAAACTCCGAGACCGTTTTAACGCCCGACTTGCTCTGGCTTTAATATTGTTGTAAGCAAATTAATTTTTATTAATTGGCTGCCGTAAAGATTAAAGCCGGCTTATGCAGGCAACTGGCAACAGTAATGGGCGGTCTGGTTTTTAGTTTTATATTTTTGCCCTAGAAAGAGTTGACACCCCGGATTGGGAACTTTTCCGATCGGTGGAGAGAACCCATGGGGAGAATCGAGTCGAGGAAATGAATAATTATTATTCGAATCGGAGCTTTAAACAATTGCGCAACGCGTCTGTCTCACATGTGCATTTAACACCGGTTTAAATGGCCCGTAAATAAATTATTATTGGCAATACAAGCTGGCTTTGGGTTTATTTTGAAAAAATATACTGTATCGTCATTACTCACTCACATAGGGGAAACGAAAGGATAATAAAGAATTCATTAAAATAAATAATTGAAACTATGGGACTTTGCGCCCCAAAAAAACGAATAAAACGTGAAATTTCAAAAGAAAAAATGGCAATAAAATAAACCAATTTAAATAAGGAATGATTAAATATAAAAAATTAAATTTGTTTTTATAATGAATATTTAACTTGTTATGTTTTTTTATTTAATTTCCTTGTTAAATATTATTTAAAAAAAAGTTAAATCCCCAAGCACACTTTTTTGGAAACTCTTGTTTTCTCAAACTTTCTGGAATGTCCTGCCAAAAGGACACTCGTCTGTGAAAACTCACCTTTTTCACTGAAGCCACAGAACGAATTTTTTTCGAATTGGAGCACTTGGCCACTGCAGTTTAGTTTGTTAGCAAATTTTGTATCTTTAAGATACGTTTCGTTTGGCAGTCCTTTGCACTGGAAATCGTAAGATCCTTTTAAACGCTTTTACACATATTTAAAGTTTTCGCGCACTTTTTCGAACTGTTCTGTTTTTTAGTTCGATTCACTTGTGTTTAGTTTATAGATTGTTATATTTTATGATTTTGGTAATCCACTCTAGTTTTGTGTAAAAATGCAAAAGAATTTAGTGGTGCGGCAAGAAGCTGTTGCTGGTGCTGCTGCGGCTCCAACTGGTGGATTGGGATTCGATTCTGTTCAGTGCCGTTGGCGGTGGCGGTGGGCTGCCAGATACAACCGCTTCATAAAATTCAAAGAGACTCGAACCCAATAGCTTCTCGCCGCTTATTTATATAGCCTACGTCGAGCGGCGATTTTCAGAAAAATTTCAACGAGCGCAGTCAGGCGCTGACGCCGGCAGCGGCAGCAACTGAAGCGGCAGCAGCAGCAGCGGCAGCGGCAGAGCGAACATGCCAAACCGAATGCAGAGAGAGTAGCGCGGCACTCGACCCGAGAGCGGCCAAGAACGTCACACACACACACACTCGCACAGGGCCTGGCCTGGCAAACACACTCAAATGCTCATCTTTGGATCGCACTGCCGGCGTCGAAGTCGCCGACGACGACGACGTCAGCGGCTGCGTCAGAACTCCCCGCGAAGAAATTTTTGCAGTCCCAAGCCCGGCTTGCCCCGCGTCGACTGCGGCAGCGGCCGAGACGGCGGCAGCGGCAGCGACCGAAGCAGCAGCAGCGACAGCGACGCGAGCTTGTAACTTTGGCCAACTTCGACTCTCGGCTCACACGCTCTTTGGCCAAGCGAGCTCGGCAAGTTCTTGGTCTTCGTCTGTTAACAACTTCGTGGTCTTGGCCATGGCCACAGCGACCAAGAAGAAGAATTCGCGCTGGCCAAGAGAAGATGATAATGATGATGAAGATGAAACGATGAAAACGGAATAATGATGACGGTGGTGATGGTGGTTGGCAGAAGTGCTGCCAAAATCATTAAGTTTGGGAAAAATGTTAATATTTCGGGCTTATTTAAGCACCACAATTTCTTTAAGAGAAAGATAAAGAAATTTATCTATAAATGTTTAAGTTTTCAGAATTAAATATTTTTTTTTAACTATAGTTTTTAAAAGAAAGAAATGGTTCTTTTAAATATTTTTCAAAACTTTAAAAGAGATAAGTGGTTTTAAAAAATTTCATTATTTTCATTTCATTTAATTTTTTTAATTTTGAGCATACTTTAATTTTTAAAAACCAAAGAAACGTAAGAATCGTTCTATGATATTGCTATAGTTTTAGTTTTAATATTTCTTTCTTTCCTTTTAAAAAACTTCTTTAAACTTTGTAAAAGGAATTTAAAAAAAATAATAAAGTAAACATATTCCAAGAAATCTGTTTGGGAAATATGCCCCAAAACCCTAGCTCAAGCATTCATAGATGTGGATGGTGCATGAAAAGGAGTTTCTATTTCCGTTGCTGCCTCTGCCGATGGAGATGTAGCCTTAGCTGGATGATGACGATGTTAGTCGTCAGTCAGTCAGTTGGCCATCAAGCGGCGCTTTGCGGTTTCTGGTAAAGATTCAAAGACAGAGTAGAGACCAATTTCGAGAGGTGTACAGGTGTCGGCGGTGAGCAGCGCCGCTTCTAATTAAACAATGCTCATTGCTGGGCATGCTGCTGCTGCTACTCGGGCTGCTGCTGCTGCTTTTGCTTTTGACTGGCTTTTCAGATTTTTGCTGTTGCCACCAACTCGCACGCACTCGACAACGGCTACGACAAATAAGGCTCGGATGGTTAACCGGTTTTTGGGCCATCCCAGGTCCGAGCTCCGGACTGAACCAACTATTGTGCGTGACTCCCTGACTGAGTATTGACCTCTCCTATAATTAAACACTGCTGTTGCTTCTGCTTCAGATGCTATTCCTATTGCTGATTCTGTTGCCTGTTAATTGTTTTTCTTCGCTTTGCGAAATTCCTTTGTGCGGTTCAATTAATTATTTAATTACGCCAGAAGCTGGCAATTTAGCACTTGGCTTTGTTGTCTCCCTGCCTAAAAATTCGCATTTTTCGCAGTACGCCACGGCAAATGGGAAGAAAATGGCCGTGAAGACCTTAGAAGTCGCGCGCGCGCTCTCCTCACTCACTCACTCACTTACTGGAAATTCGCGTTGCGATTTGGTTTTCGATTCGGATTCGGTTTCTATAGCTGGATATAGCTGGGTAAGCCGACACGTCCATTACACGACGCGCACGTTTCGCTAATGAACTGAACATTTCCGCTTTGCCTGTTTGCCGGCATCCTTTTGGCCATAGCCATAGCCATCGCCGTCGCCGTCGCCGGCAGCTTCTTCTTGGTCCTTTCGCCGCTCCAAGTGGATGCTGGACTGCGCCGGCGCGTGTCGAACATTTGAGCGTGAAATTTGTCGCATTGGCAATCGCCGGAACAGCAAGAACCGCATCAGCATCAGCACCAGCACCAGGAGCAGGAGGTGTGCTCTGGCAGCAGCATTAACAATAAAGAAAGCAAGGAATAAAAACCACCCGCTCGAAGTAGCTCGAACAGCTTTCCTCCAGCAAGCAGGACACTTGAAATAAAATTACTCACAAAGTGGTATATATTTTATTTATATTTTTCATAAAAATCCTTGAGTTTTATGACAATATTTGTACTTGATGTTTAAAAACCAAAAACCAATGAGTAATGTGTATTTCCTTTATACTTTATTTTTATTGACCATTGGTTGCTTTTTATTGACAGTTGACAGCCTTGGAGTTCCCCGACATTGTTTGCTTATTACATTAATTTATTTATTATTTTCTCCGAGTGTATCGCACTGCCAATCCCAGCAATTGCCGGCTACGTGTTGCCGGCATTTGTCGATTGTCGCTTGCTGTTCTTGTTGCTTTGCTGCTTTTGTGTGTTTTTGCTCTGCTTGTGACTTTAGTTTTTGCCTTCGAAGGATGCTGCTCCGGCTTCTGCTGCCCCTCGTCGCCTTTCGTTGTCGTGAAATATTTTTTGGCATTTTCGCTTTATACGTGCAAATTTTATGGCAACAATTGGTGCGAAATGCCGGACATGCAAAGCGGCAGTCAGACAGACAGAGACGGAGACCGAGTCCTATAGAAAGAGAGCCTTCAATGGAATGACAGGCCGTGTCTGGAGGAGCGGAGGGCAGGTCCTGAAGCTAGATCTGTGTGACATAGTGGGTGGCGCTGCCTCAATTGAGTTGTACCGAGTACAGGGTGCAAAGGTCCCCCAAAAACTTGGTCCATTCAATAAATTCTTTCCCGCTTACTTCTCATCGCCAATTCAACGAAAAAGAGCTTATGGGTGAAATTTCCAAAGAAAGATTGGGGCTTTTTTTTCGTCTGGGTATATGAATCATGATTCAAATACATTTAGAATTACCTGACGTCGTGCCAACGCGAGTGCCATTAAAATCATTAACCATTTAAGCCAGTTGAGTTTTAAGAAGTATTTTAATGAAAACCGTTTGTTATTTATTTAAACTTACTTAAATAACTTATTTATATTTCACATTCTTTATTGTGGTCTGTGCACCCTGTTTTTGGTTTATACTGACCTGACTTTAGTGGGAAAACTATCTACCAACCCTCCCCGAGCCGGCTAAGTGCTATCCATCACAGGGCCACAACAACCAGGAGCCACATTAAAACCAGAGACCAAAAACCAGGACAACCAGTGCCGGCCAAACGCTTGAGTAAATAAATAGCCAACGACAGTTTTGACCAGGCCAGAATGGAATCGTCCCGGCTCCGGATCCGGATTGGTTGGGATCGGATCGCCGCACAGCGGGGCAAATGCCAGGCGACAATGTCGAGTGATTTCCATTGTATGATGTGACAGGTGTCACGGCGCGTGGACAGGTGGGTGGACAGGACAGGACGGGAAAAAACAGGACACAGGCCCAGGATGACACCAGACACTAGGCGGGGGGGAAGAGAGAAGCGGAAGGCCAACGAAGAGGCAACTTCAAGAGTCGCGAGTCAAGAGGCTTCATGACCAATTAGCCTTGTTAGCGGTATGGCATGGCAGCAGTAACGGTATTTGGTCAGTGTTCAGCAGCCGCAGAGGCTTGTCTTTGTGCCCCCCTCCCATTGACACCCCTCCCCCCACTCACATTTTGCTGTATGTCAGTGGCAACAATTCCAGAATTCCGGTGGAGTGACACTCCACGCACGCCTGAGTTCAATTGATTTAACATGAAAGTGTAGCTCGGTAAATTGATTTCCAGAAAATGTTTAACTTTGGCATATTCTCCATCCACCGACATGGCCAATTGTTGGAGTTGGTTGTTGCTTTATTGGCAGTCATCAAAGTTTAAGGCTGTTGCCAAGTGACATGGGCTGGCAGATACAAGTAAAGATTTCTTCCAGTGGCTAATTGAAAAATGGGATTTAAAGGTTTAAGTTTTAAACTTCACTACCAGTGGTCTTGCCAAGAAAAACTTCTAGACAACAGGTACTTCGGTCTACTCCCTTCTTGACCTTTTAAAATACACATTTCTTTTTGGTATGAAAACTGCCGAAGAGCCAAAAACTCTATAACCATGTGTGTAAAAGTATGTACTTGTATCGCCTGACCCCCATCGCTCCCCTTAACAGAAACACATATATTCTTAGCCTTCTTCTTCTGATGTCGTCGCCGTATCAGAACAAGTATCTGTAGCTGACCGTAACGAATTGCGTCTGTTTCTGTTGTTGTTTGCCAAAAAGTATAAAGTATCTTTCGGGTATCGCTCTGCGCATATTTTTCCCTTTTTGCAACCCTCGAATTCGCCTCGAAACGCTGCCGCCGAGGGTGATGACTGATGATGCTGGCGCGACTCCTTGTCCTCATCCTTCGAGTCCTGCGAGTCCTGCGAGTTTTCCTCCTTTCTCTTGGCTGTCTGCAAGTTTCGGGCGAATCTTTTTTTGTTGTCTACTTTTCGGTCGCTTTAAAAGTTCATTTGCACCGCCCACCTCCACATCTCCGCACATCCCGACTCCTGCTGCAAATTAAATATTAGGCTTATGGTGGCTTAGTGTCGCAATTGTTGTTGTTTTTCGGTATCGCGCTTAGCATGCCATAAAGGCAAACATTTTTAATAATATTTATTGCCAGGCCATTCATGTGTCTTTAATGTGCCCCAGACAAGAACGCAGCTCGTGCATAACAAGAGGCTTGTCATTGTCATTGTGTGGCTAGTATTTTGTAGCAGCCACCGTGTTGTCGTCGTGTTGCCCCAAACCACGCTCCATCTAACTTGGTCTACGCCAGCTGCATTGCTTATGAGGCTCCATCTAGCGCCTATGCGAATTCAATCAAGTCATCAGCCTTAACTCCCTCCTTAAGGGGCTGTTCCTTAAAGAGACCCTAATCCCTTGGACCTATACTTGACCCTGGGTCACTCGTGATTGGGATCTTTCTGGAGCTAAAAGGAAGTTCACTTTTAGACAGTGAGTTCGATATATGTACATATCTTATAAAAGGGGAAATAAATTACCACGCATCATCTTTGTTTAACATTTTTGAATAAAACTAATAATAGATTTAAACTTAAAGAAAGCAAACACAACATTAGTAGATGTGACTGGTTTTATACCAGTTTCAACATAAGTCTTCGTATTTTGCTACTGGGGATCCCCCAAATTATATGATTTTCATTAAATAAGCAGAAATGGAACTTCTCACCAAGCTCACTCTCCCTGTAACCCTTAAAGTAGAAAGAAACACAATATTATTGTTACGTGATCACATCCAGACTTGGAACCAGTCTTATGTATACCTATATATAGTCTGTAGAATTTGTAAAATGCTCCAGACACAGACGAGCAATTACGGTTAAGTGACTTTCCCATGGCTAAGTGCACACATAATGCCATTCATGAATCATTCCGGCCCTTTGGATGGCTTTGCATGGAAAATCAATCGCAAATCGCTTTTCCACAATGATTTCTTGTTTCGGCGCCACGTTCCCAATGGAGTGGCTTTTGTTGCTTTTGTTGGCGCCGCGAATGTGCTACGAATTAGCAAAAGTGATCGGATAAGCAAATTGCAACAGAAACTGCAACAACTGCAACTGCAACAGTAACAAAACCAGGAGCAACAAAATTTATGCTTTTAGAATATGAAATGAGTTGCTCTCCGGTCGTCGTCGTCGATGTTGGACTTGGTTTTTTAATGAATGGCTAGTTCAGCTTGGAAAAGGACTTGGCCGTGAAGTCGGCGCCAGGAAAACTCCTCCTCATGCATATGCAGGGCTATATATCATCCAGTATTCGGAATATATAATGTATGCTAATACCATTTGTCACACAGAAGCTGGGTTCTGTGTTTCTGTTTCAGTTTTTTTTCTTTTGTTTTAACTGAGAATTAACGGTTGGCACTTAAAATGGCACCACGCCTTTCTTGCTCCGCAAATCAGATTTTTAAGTGCCCGGATTTTTAGTGTAGTTTAACGAAATTAAACAGGCCATTTTATGGAGCATAAATCTCAACAACGACAACAACAGAAACAGTTGAAAAATTAGCATCTTTGATTTGAGAATATAAACCGTATAGCGCCTCAGATACAAGACCGAACCAAGCCGGAGTCTGTCGGAGTTGACCCAATTAGTTTGGGTGAGTAACTCATAAAAACGACATGCGATTGCTTATCAGACTCGGCACAGACCACGACCCTTTTGGTATTTGGTATTTGCTTTCTCTTGGACTTGGCTCTAACTTTGGATGTCTGAATGTTTGGTATTGGGATTGGAATTGTGATTCTGACCGAAATTGGAGCAGAGCAGGCACTCACAGATACACACCCGGAGCAGTAATTGCAGCTAGCATCTTCCACTCCAATTGTGCGAGTAGTTTGCTTTATTTTTCCTTTGGGCCAGCAATAAGTTGTGGCCATTGTTTGCCCGGTTGGGTGTGGGATGTGGGCTTAGAGCATGGAAGAGGGATGACAGCAATTGGAACAATCAGAGCTAAAACTGCGGAAATTGCTAGAATAAACAGCAGAGAACTAGCAAAAGAACGTAGATCTCCGTCATCAGAAATTATTTTGGATTTTATTTGATAATCTTTAATAATATTCTCACGCTTTTTTCACGGCTCGTTGACTTGGTAGATTCAAGCCACCAGATAAAGGCCAGCGAAGTGCAAAAGCTTGCCAAAAAACAAAAAAATGAAAATAGAAAGAAAACAAAATTTAATAAAAGGCGTTAAAAAATGCGCCCCAAACGCGTTTCGGCACGATTCAGTTTAAGATTAAACAAAAAATATCTATGTATATTGTAATGAAAGCGCAATAGGTATGGCCTGTATTTTGGGGGTCAAATTGCAACACTTTTTTGTGACTTTTGTGGGTGGCTTTCAGGGTCAAGTTTGGGGACCTAAAAATGCCGCTGAAAGTGATCTGAAATAAATAAAAAAATTTAACAAAAATCGAAAAGGGCCCCGCACCTTGGTAGTAACTGTAAAAAGAGTCTTTTTTGTTTTCCCATGATTGATGATCGTCGCGTGTTGTTCGATTATAAACTTGTAAATTTTGTCCCCTTTCGATTTCGACGCAGTTCGCCTAACGGCCAGCAATTTTTTGTTCAAACATTTAACTTATTGTTCGACAATTTAACACATTTTTATGTTGAATATTTTTCCCTTTTTTTATTTTGATTTTTTGGCACCTGCGGCAAACTTGTCTATTTGCCTAACAATTAGAAGTTATTTAGCGAATTCATTGTCTTATTTTTGGCAAGTTCGCGGGACTGCAGTCGCATAAATTTATAGTTTTGTGCAAACATTTGACAAAGGCCAGCAAACAATTGCCCCCCGAATTTAAGAAAAATCGTGTTTTACTCCAAAGTTGGCATTTATAATTGGCGGCAAAGTTATTTGCATTATGCATGCTTATTGGGTGAAAAAAGCTCCTCAAGGTCGCACGAGCTAAAAATCTCATTTGCATTAATCTTCACCGAACCCCGTTTTAAACGTAATCCTTCATCCTTAATTAAAAGAGGCACAGTTAATTGAATTTACATTAATCTCTCGGTGCTAACGATGCCGGGTATCATCGCCCATGCTGGGTAAATATAATTTACAATACGATTGTCTCGTTAAAGTCAACTGTGGACTCGACAAATATGTGTGCAGACAGAAGTTGACAGTTTGTGAAAAAAAGAGCATAAAGATGATTATACGTACTATAGCAGAGCTGTCAGGAATTCAACAAACAGTAACGATTCGGGGAAAAATTGTTACGCCCGAATGCCAATGGATAAATGCTCTTTAGGAATTAATCAAGGTGGATACTGCTTTCTGGGAAAAATTTGTATAAAGTTATGGAATTACTATTTACCTTCAAATGTGCAAAAATACTCGTTTTTTTATTCAAAACATTGGTGCTTGGGGTAATCCCTACGAAGATGACTGCGAATATTTTTTGAATGAATCGGAATTCCGTGTCCAATCATGGTCTGTGAGAAGCCTAGCTTAAATGTTAACTAAACAATTTCTACTTATCATGCTGGCTATGTAATTTCAATTAGTGACAATGACCTAAACACAAATGCCATAATTATGCTCCAATTAGATGCACTTAATCACTTTCGAATAAAATATATTTCATAATGGGCGTTACAATAAAGAAACTTCAAGTATCCAATGCCTTATCGCGCCAATAATTGCCAATATATGGAAATTAATTTACTGGAAGGCTTGATCAACAAAGGATGCAATATTTACGGATGAATTTAAATATTCCAAAAGGGACTTTTAATCATTCCGATAATGGATGATTTCCCCTTTAAAGCCGGGGATCTCCGAAATAGAAACAATAAATAAAAGAGGTCACTCTGTCTGTGGCAAATTGTGCTCCCAAACCACAGTTCCCGTTCGGGATTGAGCTCTTCCACTCAATCCGAGTTCGTAATACGTATGAGCACGTCTGGCCGGATTCACCCGCAAACACCAAAAAGCAGCCACACACCCAGTCCTCAGTACCCACTGCCCACTCCCTCCTTGCAACAACAATAATCATTCGCACTCGCAAACAAAATCGTAACAACACATCGACAATGGGAGGCAACAAATAAATTCAAACAATGTGCCGAACGAAATGTAAAGCATAAATATTTGCAAAAGGGCCCAGGACGGGACAGGATAGACGCGAACCAGCTGAGCTCTCCCTCGTTCGCCCCCCGTGGCGCCCCTCCCCCTCCCTCGCAGGACAGCGACGCGTCGGGCGACAGTCACGTTTCCACTACACGCACATAACGAACTCGGATTGCGCATACGCCGTGTATGCCCCATGTATTTACGCATCAAACATATCGCACATGCTGTTCGACTTACAGAGAAAAAAATATTATAAATTGAATTAATTTTAAATTAATCCATTAAGATAAAGTAATATTAAAGTTAATACTTTTTCATAGAAGTATATTTAAGAGTATCCTTGAAGCATTTTATCGCTTTCTCCCCATGTATTAAAGGGAATACAAGGGCAGGCCGGCGTCATTCATATTTTAACCTTGCCAAAAACGATTGCGATAGCAGCCAGTGAACATCACCATCAAGACTGCAATCGCAGAGGCGAAACCCAGTGGCTGGGTTTGGTGGTGCAGGCTGACGGAGCTGTCAGTGGGGTTGTTGCTGATATGGGCGGTGCAGGCGGGAGCGAAGCAAGCGATTTTCATGTCAACGCAGGCGGGAATTGAATTTCGCGCCAAATGTCTGGCGGCAATTTTTCAGCGGCTTCTTTTTGGGGGCAGAGCTCCATATCTGTCGGTGCTCCGGATCAGTACATAACCATCTATATACAAACGTATTCCCAAACTGCATCTACGCTTATATGTATAAACATATATATCAATGTGCGTGTCGGAGTTTGTTCTTGTCTGAGCAACTTGTATATTTAATGCTTAAATTTTTGGCTTTTTCGTGTTCACAGTCTGACGCGCCTCAAAAGCCAACCAAGTCGGAATTACACTGAGGGAAGGATAGGGACTTTTATTTTACTTATGTAATTATAAGATATTTAATTTTCAAATCTTTACAATATATAAAAATAGTTTAATTTTATATTTCGATAATTTTATTTTTTTTTTGAACTATGATTTTGGATTATTTTACAGTGCCTGCTCACACACTTCACTTAACTTTAGTTGGTTCGCTAGAAAGAATGGGCTGGCAGGCAGGTCCCATTAACAATTTTGGGGCTGGCTAGGATCTACTGGCTGTCTGCCGGTGAAGTGAGTCCCTCTCCGCCGTTCAGCTGCCTTTGACAGCTTTTGTTGGCTTGATTTTTGACGTTGGCTTTAAATCTGCCGACTGAGAATCCGACTGCCTACTCCTCCAGACTTATGACGGGGATGCCCAAAAATGGGCGGAGAACTTTAATTGAAATTTCGCCAGCGATGGAGAGATGGCGACAAGTTGATTTTCCACTCTCGACCAGCGAAACGAATTGGACATTAAACGCTACCGTTGGCCAAATTGCCAGAAGGCCGGCCAACACGCCTGGCAACCGAGTGCAATTGGCGTTAACAAGCGCATTAGATTTTCTGGCCGTTCAGATCCCCGTATGGCAACACCAACTCCATCTCCATCTTCATCTCTATCGAGCAGACAAAACCTCCAAGATCCAAGTCAGTCAGTGGCCAATTTGGCAAGGCTGTTGGGGGAATTGCAGTGCCACAGGAGTCTCACTGCCACAGGTCTTAACCAACTGCCAAAGCAATTTGCTTGCTGTTTGTCAAGAACGTGTCCCTGGTCTCCGGTCTGGGTGGATCACGAGGCTGGAGATGGACTCAATCAGCATTGCTCATACGAAGTGTGGCCCAGGAAACGCGAGAGTCCAGTGCTGCTCCAGCTTCAGCTTCACCTCCGATATTTATAACAAGCAGAGCGAAAAAAAGCAAAGCAACAAAGTAGCAGCAGCAAGGCAAATAAAAACTGCGCTTCAACACGCACATCCCCCACCACCCCACCCCCCGACATAGGAGTGAGTCTGTTTGTAGTTTGCAAATTGTAACTAGATACAATTTGTAGCGTGGCTTTGTTTGCTGCTCGCTGACTTATTGCAGGAAGGAAAAGCAGTGCAAGAAGCAAAAGATGCAAGGAGAAAAAGCGCTGCCGGCAACTCAATGCAGACGGTTGCAATTGTGGCACTACACCGAGAGAAACCTATATCGTTTATAATACTAGTCACCTACTCCAAATAGGCCAGATGTTCTTGATGTGTACACGACTGTTTGTTGTTTGTTAGCTGCTTTTTTTCTGTTGCTGGTTGCACCCAAAGTGCGTACTCGTATGTCTGGTTTTGGCCGTGGTTCTGGTTGCAGTTGCAGCTGAAATGCTGAAACCACCTTCCATCTACATCTTCCGGCACCACCGCCTGCACCACTGCCATCGTTCCCAGTGATTTGTTGCATTTCTAATGCGACTGCCGGCTGGTGCGGCAATGTGTGTGCACTCGCTGCACTTGTCCCGGCCATGATATGTTTGTGTTTGCATTTTGGCCTCTGAGTGCCACTCCTCCGTGCCCCTGCTCGCCACTGATCTTCCCCACTGCCATGGCCAATTTTCATTCTCGTCGAGAGAACTCACTTATGCCGGGATTTCAATTTCGAAAAGCGGAAAGCAGCCCGGCCAGAGGTTTCAATTGCCCAGCGGGCAGGGCAGAAGGGCAGGAATCGGGAATGGGAACCGAATAAGCGGAACGAATCCCCAGCAAGATGTCTATCTGCGTGTTAGTGGTAAACTGGCCTCGGGCTATGAAAAATAGCGTTAGAAAATATTTGATATGCCTTCTTAAAGGTTACGCATAAAATTGGAAAATTCTAAAAGGAACTCAGGTTCTGTAGCAATTGTTCATAGAAGCTACAAATAGCCTGTGGTAATATTTCAAAGAACTTGAATTAAACTCTGAGTTCTAGTCATAAAATTAATCGGTTTCAAAAGAGAAGTATGATAACTCTAAAAGAGAGAGTATCAAGTTGGATTTCACGTGCCAATAGCAAGTATTGAAATCCATTTAACTGATTAATCCAATCCCTAATAGATGCAAATTAATGACAAATTATTTGCAGATTGCTACCAGATAAGATACTTATAACAACGCTCCGGGAAATGGGCTTGGGGGAATGCGATTCGATTTGATGCCCCTCAATTAGCCTCAGCTGACTGCCATCCAATTTACAATTCAATTAACTTTCCAGTAAGAGCTGTCAACACAATTCTGTCTCTGCCGAAAAAAGTAAAAAGTAAAACGTTCGCTTCATTAGCAAATTCTCGGAAAATTGCACTGACCTGCTAAACGATGGAGCATCTACGTCAGTGAAGTTTAATAGAATGCAGCTCCTTCATGCCACTTGGATCCACTTGCAGCCCAGCTATCCATCCCCTCGCTAACTGGAGGCCATCAATTGCAAGTGAGGCATTCATCCCCAAAGGACACACCCCCTTTTACAATGAAAAAAATTAGAATAAGAAATTAGAAATAGAATTTCTAAAATAATTTATTTACAAGTCTTATGGTCAATCATTTTAACCTATTCATCTCATATAATTAGGTCTATATCCTTTCTGTTCTATTTTATTTTTGCAAGTGCATCCTCTCCGCTGGCAGGGTGAAAGCTTTCGCAGTCCTGGCATTAACTGTGGATTACTTAAATGCTTTTTAATTGAAATTTTTCCTAATTTCACTTTGGGGGATCAAGTGCAACCAGCAGTAGCAGCAGAAGCAACTCACTAAGGCTACACAAACACCAGCCCAGACTGAAACAACTGGAAGAAGCATGCTGTCAGCATGCTCTGGCGCCTTGCTACCCCAATTTAGAGGGGATGGGCGAGTGGGTGGGCGGTTGGTTGGGTTGGGTGGCTTTAGACATGTCTATGGGTGGTGTGGGATGTGGGTCTACTATGTTGAGGAGAAAAGGGAAGTTTTTGCTTGTCTAGCCAGAAACATGGAGCGCAAAAAGTGAAAGCCATAAAAACTAAAAGAAGTAGCAGGCAGCAGTAGCAGAACATCATCAATTTCAATGCCGCGCGAGAGTCGCCAACTGGCTGAGTTTTTCCTGCTACTGTTCTTGTAGATTTTGTTGTCGGCCGCCTCGTTTTTCATGACATTGTTGGCTCTCGTCTCTGGCTGGAGTATCTGTGCCTCAGTCTGGGTCTGCACTCAGGAAAAACCACAAAACTCCACTTTCCCAAAAGGAGTAAATGGTGTGAAAGCAGCTTTTTCTTTCAGAAAAAAAAAATTAATTCCATTAGGAACTTTGTTCATAATATACAGGTTAACCATTTTATAATTGTAAATAAACAACGAAAGACGCAACATTTTTATAAACAAATCAAGCTTAAAAAGATTCATTAAATACACACAAGAAATACAAAATCAAATATTTTGTCAAGTGTTTTGTTTGAATTCCGAGACAGAGTCTGAGACGGGCTTGGATTTGAGCTGAAAATCCTTGGTAAAAGCATTTAGCACTGTACTGCATTAAGGCAGAGGCACTTTCTTGCCAACTTTCAGATCCGCAGTGCCCGAAACCCTGGGATGCGTGAATGTGTTTGCTCTTTAGAGGCTTACGGGATTAGGGGTTTTAGGGGTGTCTTTGGATTTCAATTTATCGCCTGATATTTGCCTATGGCACTCACTCCATAAATATGCACCGTAACCGTAATTTGCAGCTCCGATGGCAATTCATCAGAAAACCGAACGGGAGCAGATGTAGAGACGGGAATTGAGATTCTTTTTAGCACACACTCGCCAAGTGGCAAGTGCCTGGGCAAATGCCGGCTCTGCGGATGGCTGACTAACCGAGTAGCGTCATTAGCTTATCTCCTTTGGTCCCATCTAGAAGATATTTGCAGCCGAAAAATCCAAGTTCAGGGCCCGAAAGTGCAACGACACTTGCAACTGGAGGATCCCCAACACAGGGGGGGTAGCCAGTCACCGACCATCGGCAACGGTTCCTTTTGTTTGTTCATTCGTCCGTTGAACTGAAGTCCGTTTGCCGGCTTCAATTTTTCGCATCAGTTCAGCTGTAATTCATACTTCCCCTTCCGAACCCGGCTCTTCCACGAAATTTGCCGGCAACTTGAAATTAACATGTTGCAGCAACGCCAGCGATTTAGGATTTGAGAACCGTTCGGTGCTTCATTTCACAGCACACACGTCACCACACTCCACTTGTGGACTTGCAGAGTGCCCTGCCCTGGCCAATCCGTTTAATTAGCATGGCCACAGCTGCTTAAGCACGATGTTGCTATTGCTGCTGCTATGGTGATGTTGATGTTGCTAGTTGCTACATGGTGTTGCTGCTGCTGCTTCTGCTGCAACCAACTGTTTGGCTTCCGTTGGCTGCGCACGCGCAATTAGCCAAAGCAAACGCCAGCTCAGGTACTTGACCGAAACTTGCAGAATGCAACTGAATCAAAATGCTTTTGTCAGCTACTAGTACATGATCTAAGATGGGAAGTGCCTAACATTCGTCGTACGAATAAGTATTGACCGCGTTATAGTTATTTCCGTGAAATAAATCAAGTAGGAAATGCTGGTTTACCAAAGTAATATCAGGTATATTTCTTTTCGGTTTTCAAAAATAAAAACCATATTCATTTCAGCAAAGGAAACTTAGTGTCGTCGATCTACATCAAAATATTGTAAAAATCGCAGGGAAAAATTTGTTGGCTCAATTTTCGCACAAAATCATGAGGTTACTTTGAAAAATTCCGAAAATTGGCTCCAATTTTAGTTGGACAGCTTTTCATTAAAAATGATACTGCACAAAGATATAAGACCGGGAAGGCATAACATTCTTCGATCCGACAAGGATTTGCCAAGTTATGGCTATTTCCCTCAAAATAATCAAGTCGGAAAACCTCTAGACCAAGTAAAGACAATAGGTGGCCAAAACATCACATTTTGAGTCAGTTTTTATTAAATATTTTAGCCATTAGTTATCGGAAATCGAAAAGGAGTACCATTTACATTTCAGGGAACTTAGTAAAGTCAATCTGCATCAAAAGATTGTTCAATTCGCAAAAAAAAATTTTTCATCAATTTTTGGCCAAAATCATAATGTTACCCCTTTGGAAAATTGAGAAAATCGAGTCAGATTTTAGTTGGCCAGATTTTGATTGAAAATGATGATACTCGAAGATATAAGACCGGGAAGGCATAACATTCTTCGATCCGACAAGGATTAACCAAGTTATGGCTATTTCCCTTAAAATAATTGAGTCAGAAAACCTCTTGACCAAGCTAAGACAATAGGTGGCCAAAACATCACATTTTTAGTCAGTTTTTATTAAATATTTTAGCCATTAGTTATCGGAAATCGAAAAGGAGTACCATTTACATTTCAGGGAACTTAGTATTGTCGATCTGCATCAAAAGATTGTTCAATTCGCAAAATAAAATTTATCATCAATTTTTGGCCAAAATCATGATGTTACCCCTTTGGAAAATTGAGAAAATCGGGTCAGATTTTAGTTGGCCAGATTTTGATTGAAAATGATGATACTCGAAGATATAAGACCGGGAAGGCATAACATTCTTCGATCCGACAAGGATTAACCAAGTTATGGCTATTTCCCTTAAAATAATTGAGGCAGAAAACCTCTTGACCAAGCTAAGACAATAGGTGGCCAAAACATCACATTTTTAGTCAGTTTTTATTAAATATTTTAGCCATTAGTTATCGGAAATCGAAAAGGAGTACCATTTACATTTCATGGAACTTAGTATCGTCAATCTGCATCAAAAGATTGTTCAATTTGCAAAATAAAATTTTTCATCAATTTTTGGCCAAAATCATAATGTTACCCCTTTGGAAAATTGAGAAAATCGGTTCAGATTTTAGTTGGCCAGATTTTGATTGAAAATTATGCTACTCGAAGATATAAGACCGGGAAGGCATAACATTCTTCGATCCGACAAGGATTAACCAAGTTATGGCTATTTCCCTTAAAATAATTGAGGCAGAAAACCTCTTGACCAAGCTAAGACAATAGGTGGCCAAAATATCATATTTTTAGTCAGTTTTTAATAAATATTTTAGCCATTAGTTATCGGAAATCGAAAAGGAGTACCATTTACATTTCAGGGAACTTAGTATTGTCGATCTGCATCAAAAGATTGTTCAATTCGCAAAATAAAATTTTTCATCAATTTTTGGCTAAAATCATAATGTTACCCCTTTGGAAAATTGAGAAAATCGGGTCAGATTTTAGTTGGCCAGATTTTGATTGAAAATGATGCTACTCGAAGATATAAGACCGGGAAGGCATAACATTCTTCGATCCGACAAGGATTAACCAAGTTATGGCTATTTCTCTTAAAATAATTGAGTCAGAAAACCTCTTGACCAAGCTAAGACAATAGGTGGCCAAAACATCACATTTTTAGTCAGTTTTTATTAAATATTTTAGCCATTAGTTATCGGAAATCGAAAAGGAGTACCATTTACATTTCAGGGAACTTAGTATTGTCGATCTGCATCAAAAGATTGTTCAATTCGCAAAATAAAATTTATCATCAATTTTTGGCCAAAATCATGATGTTACCCCTTTGGAAAATTGAGAAAATCGGGTCAGATTTTAGTTGGCCAGATTTTGATTGAAAATGATGATACTCGAAGATATAAGACCGGGAAGGCATAACATTCTTCGATCCGACAAGGATTAACCAAGTTATGGCTATTTCCCTTAAAATAATTGAGGCAGAAAACCTCTTGACCAAGCTAAGACAATAGGTGGCCAAAACATCACATTTTTAGTCAGTTTTTATTAAATATTTTAGCCATTAGTTATCGGAAATCGAAAAGGAGTACCATTTACATTTCATGGAACTTAGTATCGTCAATCTGCATCAAAAGATTGTTCAATTCGCAAAATAAAATTTTTCATCAATTTTTGGCCAAAATCATAATGTTACCCCTTTGGAAAATTGAGAAAATCGGTTCAGATTTTAGTTGGCCAGATTTTGATTGAAAATTATGCTACTCGAAGATATAAGACCGGGAAGGCATAACATTCTTCGATCCGACAAGGATTAACCAAGTTATGGCTATTTCCCTTAAAATAATTGAGGCAGAAAACCTCTTGACCAAGCTAAGACAATAGGTGGCCAAAATATCATATTTTTAGTCAGTTTTTAATAAATATTTTAGCCATTAGTTATCGGAAATCGAAAAGGAGTACCATTTACATTTCAGGGAACTTAGTATTGTCGATCTGCATCAAAAGATTGTTCAATTCGCAAAATAAAATTTTTCATCAATTTTTGGCTAAAATCATAATGTTACCCCTTTGGAAAATTGAGAAAATCGGGTCAGATTTTAGTTGGCCAGATTTTGATTGAAAATGATGCTACTCGAAGATATAAGACCGGGAAGGCATAACATTCTTCGATCCGACAAGGATTAACCAAGTTATGGCTATTTCCCTTAAAATAATTGAGTCAGAAAACCTCTTGACCAAGCTAAGACAATAGGTGGCCAAAATATCATATTTTGAGTCAGTTTTTAATAAATATTTTAGCCATTAGTTATCGGAAATCGAAAAGGAGTACCATTTACATTTCAGGGAACTTAGTATTGTCGATCTGCATCAAAAGATTGTTCAATTCGCAAAATAAAATTTATCATCAATTTTTGGCCAAAATCATGATGTTACCCCTTTGGAAAATTGAGAAAATCGGGTCAGATTTTAGTTGGCCAGATTTTGATTGAAAATGATGATACTCGAAGATATAAGACCGGGAAGGCATAACATTCTTCGATCCGACAAGGATTAACCAAGTTATGGCTATTTCCCTTAAAATAATTGAGGCAAAAACCTCTTGACCAAGCTAAGACAATAGGTGGCCAAAACATCACATTTTTAGTCAGTTTTTATTAAATATTTTAGCCATTAGTTATCGGAAATCGAAAAGGAGTACCATTTACATTTCATGGAACTTAGTATCGTCAATCTGCATCAAAAGATTGTTCAATTCGCAAAATAAAATTTTTCATCAATTTTTGGCCAAAATCATAATGTTACCCCTTTGGAAAATTGAGAAAATCGGGTCAGATTTTAGTTGGCCAGATTTTGATTGAAAATTATGCTACTCGAAGATATAAGACCGGGAAGGCATAACATTCTTCGATCCGACAAGGATTAACCAAGTTATGGCTATTTCCCTTAAAATAATTGAGGCAGAAAACCTCTTGACCAAGCTAAGACAATAGGTGGCCAAAATATCATATTTTTAGTCAGTTTTTAATAAATATTTTAGCCATTAGTTATCGGAAATCGAAAAGGAGTACCATTTACATTTCAGGGAACTTAGTATTGTCGATCTGCATCAAAAGATTGTTCAATTCGCAAAATAAAATTTTTCATCAATTTTTGGCTAAAATCATAATGTTACCCCTTTGGAAAATTGAGAAAATCGGGTCAGATTTTAGTTGGCCAGATTTTGATTGAAAATGATGCTACTCGAAGATATAAGACCGGGAAGGCATAACATTCTTCGATCCGACAAGGATTAACCAAGTTATGGCTATTTCCCTTAAAATAATTGAGTCAGAAAACCTCTTGACCAAGCTAAGACAATAGGTGGCCAAAATATCATATTTTGAGTCAGTTTTTAATAAATATTTTAGCCATTAGTTATCGGAAATCGAAAAGGAGTACCATTTACATTTCAGGGAACTTAGTATTGTCGATCTGCATCAAAAGATTGTTCAATTCGCAAAATAAAATTTATCATCAATTTTTGGCCAAAATCATGATGTTACCCCTTTGGAAAATTGAGAAAATCGAGTCAGATTTTAGTTGGCCAGATTTTGATTGAAAATGATGATACTCGAAGATATAAGACCGGGAAGGCATAACATTCTTCGATCCGACAAGGATTAACCAAGTTATGGCTATTTCCCTTAAAATAATTGAGGCAGAAAACCTCTTGACCAAGCTAAGACAATAGGTGGCCAAAATATCATATTTTGAGTCAGTTTTTAATAAATATTTTAGCCATTAGTTATCGGAAATCGAAAAGGAGTACCATTTACATTTCAGGGAACATAGTATTGTCGATCTGCATCAAAAGATTGTTCAATTCGCAAAATAAAATTTATCATCAATTTTTGGCCAAAATCATGATGTTACCCCTTTGGAAAATTGAGAAAATCGGGTCAGATTTTAGTTGGCCAGATTTTGATTGAAAATGATGCTACTCGAAGATATAAGACCGGGAAGGCATAACATTCTTCGATCCGACAAGGATTAACCAAGTTATGGCTATTTCCCTTAAAATAATTGAGTCAGAAAACCTCTTGACCAAGCTAAGACAATAGGTGGCCAAAATATCATATTTTGAGTCAGTTTTTAATAAATATTTTAGCCATTAGTTATCGGAAATCGAAAAGGAGTACCATTTACATTTCAGGGAACTTAGTATTGTCGATCTGCATCAAAAGATTGTTCAATTCGCAAAATAAAATTTATCATCAATTTTTGGCCAAAATCATGATGTTACCCCTTTGGAAAATTGAGAAAATCGGGTCAGATTTTAGTTGGCCAGATTTTGATTGAAAATGATGCTACTCGAAGATATAAGACCGGGAAGGCATAACATTCTTCGATCCGACAAGGATTAACCAAGTTATGGCTATTTCCCTTAAAATAATTGAGGCAGAAAACCTCTTGACCAAGCTAAGACAATAGGTGGCCAAAATACATATCATATTTTGAGTCAGTTTTTGATGAATATTTTAGCCATTAGTTATCGGAAATCGAAAAGGAGTACCATTTACATTTCAGGGAACTTAGTATCGTCAATCTGCATCAAAAGATTGTTCAATTCGCAAAATAAAATTTTTCATCAATTTTTGGCCAAAATCATAATGTTACCCCTTTGGAAAATTGAGAAAATCGGGTCAGATTTTAGTTGGCCAGATTTTGATTGAAAATTATGCTACTCGAAGATATAAGACCGGGAAGGCATAACATTCTTCGATCCGACAAGGATTAACCAAGTTATGGCTATTTCCCTTAAAATAATTGAGGCAGAAAACCTCTTGACCAAGCTAAGACAATAGGTGGCCAAAACATCACATTTTTAGTCAGTTTTTATTAAATATTTTAGCCATTAGTTATCGTAAATCGAAAAGGAGTACCATTTACATTTCAGGGAACTTAGTATCGTCAATCTGCATCAAAAGATTGTTCAATTCGCAAAATAAAATTTTTCATCAATTTTTGGCCAAAATCATAATGTTACCCCTTTGGAAAATTGAGAAAATCGGGTCAGATTTTAGTTGGCCAGATTTTGATTGAAAATTATGCTACTCGAAGATATAAGACCGGGAAGGCATAACATTCTTCGATCCGACAAGGATTAACCAAGTTATGGCTATTTCCCTTAAAATAATTGAGGCAGAAAACCTCTTGACCAAGCTAAGACAATAGGTGGCCAAAACATCACATTTTTAGTCAGTTTTTATTAAATATTTTAGCCATTAGTTATCGTAAATCGAAAAGGAGTACCATTTACATTTCAGGGAACTTAGTATTGTCGATCTGCATCAAAAGATTGTTCAATTCGCAAAATAAAATTTATCATCAATTTTTGGCCAAAATCATGATGTTACCCCTTTGGAAAATTGAGAAAATCGGGTCAGATTTTAGTTGGCCAGATTTTGATTGAAAATGATGCTACTCGAAGATATAAGACCGGGAAGGCATAACATTCTTCGATCCGACAAGGATTAACCAAGTTATGGCTATTTCCCTTAAAATAATTGAGTCAGAAAACCTCTTGACCAAGCTAAGACAATAGGTGGCCAAAATATCATATTTTGAGTCAGTTTTTAATAAATATTTTAGCCATTAGTTATCGGAAATCGAAAAGGAGTACCATTTACATTTCAGGGAACTTAGTATTGTCGATCTGCATCAAAAGATTGTTCAATTCGCAAAATAAAATTTATCATCAATTTTTGGCCAAAATCATGATGTTACCCCTTTGGAAAATTGAGAAAATCGGGTCAGATTTTAGTTGGCCAGATTTTGATTGAAAATGATGCTACTCGAAGATATAAGACCGGGAAGGCATAACATTCTTCGATCCGACAAGGATTAACCAAGTTATGGCTATTTCCCTTAAAATAATTGAGGCAGAAAACCTCTTGACCAAGCTAAGACAATAGGTGGCCAAAATACATATCATATTTTGAGTCAGTTTTTGATGAATATTTTAGCCATTAGTTATCGGAAATCGAAAAGGAGTACCATTTACATTTCAGGGAACTTAGTATTGTCGATCTGCATCAAAAGATTGTTCAATTCGCAAAATAAAATTTATCATCAATTTTTGGCCAAAATCATGATGTCAGATTCAATCAATAGGGGTCAGATTTTAGTTGGCCAGATTTTGATTGAAAATGATGCTACTCGAAGATATAAGACCGGGAAGGCATAATATTCTTCGATCCGACAAGGATTAACCAAGTTATGGCTATTTCCCTTAAAATAATTGAGTCAGAAAACCTCTTGACCAAGCTAAGACAATAGGTGGCCAAAATATCATATTTTGAGTCAGTTTTTAATAAATATTTTAGCCATTAGTTATCGGAAATCGAAAAGGAGTACCATTTACATTTCAGGGAACTTAGTATTGTCGATCTGCATGAAAAGATTGTTCAATTCGCAAAATAAAATTTATCATCAATTTTTGGCCAAAATCATGATGTTACCCCTTTGGAAAATTGAGAAAATCGGGTCAGATTTTAGTTGGCCAGATTTTGATTGAAAATGATGCTACTCGAAGATATAAGACCGGGAAGGCATAACATTCTTCGATCCGACAAGGATTAACCAAGTTATGGCTATTTCCCTTAAAATAATTGAGTCAGAAAACCTCTTGACCAAGCTAAGACAATAGGTGGCCAAAATATCATATTTTGAGTCAGTTTTTAATAAATATTTTAGCCATTAGTTATCGGAAATCGAAAAGGAGTACCATTTACATTTCAGGGAACTTAGTATTGTCGATCTGCATCAAAAGATTGTTCAATTCGCAAAATAAAATTTATCATCAATTTTTGGCCAAAATCATGATGTTACCCCTTTGGAAAATTGAGAAAATCGGGTCAGATTTTAGTTGGCCAGATTTTGATTGAAAATGATGCTACTCGAAGATATAAGACCGGGAAGGCATAACATTCTTCGATCCGACAAGGATTAACCAAGTTATGGCTATTTCCCTTAAAATAATTGAGGCAGAAAACCTCTTGACCAAGCTAAGACAATAGGTGGCCAAAATACATATCATATTTTGAGTCAGTTTTTGATGAATATTTTAGCCATTAGTTATCGGAAATCGAAAAGGAGTACCATTTACATTTCAGGGAACTTAGTATTGTCGATCTGCATCAAAAGATTGTTCAATTCGCAAAATAAAATTTATCATCAATTTTTGGCCAAAATCATGATGTCAGATTCAATCAATTAGGGGTCAGATTTTAGTTGGCCAGATTTTGATTGAAAATGATGCTACTCGAAGATATAAGACCGGGAAGGCATAACATTCTTCGATCCGACAAGGATTAACCAAGTTATGGCTATTTCCCTTAAAATAATTGAGGCAGAAAACCTCTTGACCAAGCTAAGACAATAGGTGGCCAAAATACATATCATATTTTGAGTCAGTTTTTGATGAATATTTTAGCCATTAGTTATCGGAAATCGAAAAGGAGTACCATTTACATTTCAGGGAACTTAGTATTGTCGATCTGCATCAAAAGATTGTTCAATTCGCAAAATAAAATTTTTCATTAATTTTTAGCCAAAATCCCTTTGGAAAATTGAGAAAATCGGCTCAAATTTTAGTTGGACAGCTTTTGATTAAAAATGATACTACTCAAAGATATAAGACCGGGAAGGCATAACATTCTTCGATCCGACAAGGATTAGCCAAGTTATGGCTATTTCCCTCAAAATAATCAAGTCGGAAAACCTCTAGACCAAGTAAAGACAATAGGTGGCCAAAATAAAAAATCGGGAAGGTATAACATCCATTGATATGTCTCGAATTGACGAAGTATGGTGCTAATTGGTGGTCTATATAGGCCAATTCTGTGCTTGAAGAAACATTGATTCAGCGTCAGATTCTCGAGGAAAGGCTCGACTTTCCAGTCGTCCAGCGACTTGAAGATTCTCACTCCTTGATCTTAGGATGATGTAGGAATGTCAGGGTCGTTAGACACTGTAAAATACTGAATCTTGTGACGTAGTTGAAAAATTTGGCAGATTTCATTTAGCCATTTATTTTGGTGTTAAACAAAATAAATAGTTTGGAAATATTTAATATAAAATAGAGAGCATGCATCTGCCAGATGCAAAATGGATAGAAAATTCCTCAAGGCATTCGATCGCATCACCACAAATCCATACCATTCCAAAGTTATGGAACCAGTTGGAAGCCCAATAAAACCGCATCCCCAGGCGCTATATATAGAAGATGGCAACTAAAAATAGCCGTGGTCTTAAATGATTTTTGCTCATTAGAGCGTGCGTGTTACTGGCAGCACCAAACAAAAAGTGACAACAACTAAAACAAAAGCTCTGCAGAGAAGTGGTTGCAGTTGCAAGCACTGCTGCCGCTGGTGGTGCTGCTGCAGTTGCAGTTGAATTTTCAGTCGGGTCCACATTTTCTACATGACGCTGCAAATGCCAGGAACATAATAAAATCATGTAATGGACTGCGCATGAAAAACAATGCAAAAAGCGTTGACAACATGACCATAGGGCGGGGTGTACAGAGGTGTGTGTGTGTATTTGTGTTGTTACTATTTTGCAGAATAATGTAATAAAAATAGCATGCCAAGCATTGGCCAACTAGCCATCTAGATACACTTGAAAAATGGGCCAAGAGCTAATTAAAAATAGGTAAGGAAATTAGGAACAAAATTATTTTTCTAGGAGATTGAGGGGAAATATATTTGGATTATTAATATGACTATGAAAAGTAAAAAAGTATGACTATTAAAAAAATATAATAATTTTTTATTTTATTATAATAAATATAATAATTTTTTAGGCACTTTTCCTTTCTCAATTACCAACAATGCTAAGTTAAAAAGTGTCACATCAGCAGTAGCCAATTACAACTATGTAGTATCTGAGAATAATCAATG
Organism: Drosophila pseudoananassae pseudoananassae; assembly: GCA_018153035.1. Classification (NCBI taxonomy): domain Eukaryota; kingdom Metazoa; phylum Arthropoda; class Insecta; order Diptera; family Drosophilidae; genus Drosophila; species Drosophila pseudoananassae. The sequence goes on from JAECXR010000024.1 coordinate 11,805,057, forward strand.
TTTACATTTTTTTAAGTGTGTCCAGGCAGTAAGCCATGATGACGATCATGCCGATCGATAGCCGGCAGACTGAAGATGGCACAACAAAAGACTTTGGACACAAACTCACGCAGGCAACTAGGGAACTTGGAACTGGCAACTAGCGAACTGGCATACTGGCAAAAGAAGTCTGGAATGCCAAGTATCGTGTGCTGAATGCATGCCAAGCATACATGCCACCAACCATGCCCCCTCTGACCATCCTGGGAAGTTGGCCCTAAAGACTTGGCCTGGCCAGCATTGAAAACGAAAACTGTTGTGCCGACATGAGCACGACAAAGCCATGGCCTCGACTTTGGTCAGAGTCCTCTCTCGGGAGTCGGGATATGGGATATGTGTAGGGATCTTATGGGATATGGCCAGCATCAGCCTAATGGCAGCAAGGTCTAGCATTGTGCCGCCGCCGCCTCAGTGGCCGCAGATACTCAGATACACGCGCCAGATACAGATACATCTACAGCAGAGGATTCCACATATGGGGAGTTGGTTTATGAGTTGCCCAGTGCCTAAGTGACACAAAACGGCGGCTAAATGATGTGCAGATAGTTCCAGCCGAGTTCTATAAATAAACAGATGTCGAGTCACTCCTCGGCCCAGACGGCTAATTAAAATGAAAGTTTCAACAGAGATTTATTTTGTGCCTTTGGGAATGGACGAGCCAAGAATCTTGTAAATAAAATTTCGCAAGTTAAGATTAAGATAAGGTGCTTAAGATGAATGTTTGTTTAAGCCAAATTTGGGCCGCCCATCTTTCATTCCAATTGGTTTCGGTCTACGGGAAAATATTTATTTTTAGAAAACATGTTTTATCAACATGTCTAACAAATATAAAGTCTAAAACGAAAATGTTAAAAATGTAGGATTAATTGCATATAATTCAAAAAATTTATGTTGAATATAAACAAGAAACATCTAAGAATGTAATATGAGTAAAAACTAAATTAATAAAGGCAACCATTTGGTAATAAATATTTAATGAGTTAACATCTATTTATAAACTGCATGTAAATGATATCCCCGATCCACTTCTACTGAGATGATAAACCCGAAATGAAATGATCATCGTCAGAGAAAAAATAAAAGACCCTAGCTCGTGAAAAACCCGCTGACTAAGCCCGGCTTAAAGCCAAGAACCACACCATTAGTCATCATCAGCATTTCGATTGGGGTCGTAATCGGAATCCGAAAAGGTTCTGGATTCTTTTTTCGCACACTTACTTTTTGCAATGCTTTATTTATTTTTTTTGTTTGTGCAACGCACCTTGAGAGTGGCCGACATTTATCTTGATTATGGCCAGAGACGCCTCCCGGTCGGGCCAATGTTCTGAGGGCGACATAATTTATGCAAACCAGGCGGGCTATGCTGCATGCTGCACGCTGCTTTTGCTGCTGCTGATTCTGCCGTAGCTGCTTCTGGGAGAAAGTGTGATTCACCTCAATGTTACGGGCACGAGCCGAGGAAGTAGCATCTTGGAGGTCAGCCGAGTTCATCGTCAACGGCTGGTATCTGTGAGGTATTTTAGCGCATTCGAGTATGTATAGCAAATGCCAATTTAGAAAGTAAAAACAAATGATTAACCGAAAATGGCGCAAACGTCGGGCTTCTGGTCAGGCATTACTTTCATTCACTTTTCGGTTAGAGCTTTATAACTGTAATAAAGCGAAGCTGGAAGCTCACGGAGAAGTGGTGTGGAGAAGATACGTAGATACATAGATACTACCTGACACGGGTTCAAGGTTTTCTGACCATCCAGAGCCATGATCGCCGTATAAAAATATTCTTGTGCCATTTCAGCCATTGTTTTGTTCTTGGCTTGGCTTTTTTCTGGGGAGGTGTATTGTCTGTTCGGCAGGAGAGTTCATTGCACCCCCAAACCAAAGGTCTTCGAATATAATATGAGACCCTAGCCGAAGCTCTTCTCACGCAATGGGCGCAGCTTTTTTCGGTTGGCTTTTTATTTTGGGCCCAAGTCAGAGGGGGACTTCATCATTAACAAGATGTTCTGATAAATGATTAATGGACCAGTCCAGAGTCGCGGCTAGAGTTACGGCATAAACAAATGAGCTGGGCCAGTCCACGAACGGTGATGAGTGAAAACTTTCTCCGATTTACGATTTACTTTCTGTTTCGCGCTCTTGTAAACTGTCGCCGCCAACTTAATTTTAGAATCTGAAATCTGAACTCGGCTTGGCCCAGAGTTTGTTGCTATTTTCTTCCACATTTCCACATTTGCGACTGCATTTTGCGACTTCACTTTCGCTGCACTAAAACTTCTTTACGAACTGGGGCCATCAAAAATCCAAAAAATCCGTCAATGAGTTTCAGCTTTTGTTTCGGATTTTTGCGCATATGTCTGCATATGCAAATGACTTTCACTTCACTTTCGTTCATTAGGCGAGGTATTCATATTCTTATTCTAATGGGCCTCTTCGAAAGGTGATCGGTGGATCAGTGGATCGGTGAAAGGTGCCGGGCTGCTGTATAGCTGCCGGATGAATATGCCACGCCCTCTCTCTACTTCTCCCAAGAGTCAAAGAGATTCTTTTGGCAAGTGCGCAATTATTATTCAGCGAAAACTTGTTTCGGCCCCATAATTAATTTGAAATAATAAACCAAATGCCGCATAATGTTTATTACAGCTCGTTTGGCTGTGCAATTTGCATAACAATCAAATTAAAAGTGGCCATAGACGAGCTCAAGCTGAAGACTCCTCCTCCTCCTTCTTCACAAACTACAACCTCCTCCACCTCCACCTCTATCTCGGATCCCCAACCCACAATCCCCAAGAATCCAATGCTCCTTCTCCGGTGAAGAGCATGCAATTAAATGCTGACGTTGGTTGTTCGTTCGAGCTGCCCGGCCCCGAAGCAATGCTTTCAATCAATGCCAAAATTTGCCATTTGATTTCACTTGATTGATGTACAAACACTGCACTAGACCTAGCCACGTTTTTGAGGAAGAGAATATCTTCTGGCCGCCGCTAATTAGCTAGAGAAGGGGCCGGCCGAGGCGGTGGGGGGCCCATCCTCTGAATTGGCAGCTGCGTGCTAAAATTGACACCTTTACGCAGCGCTGGCCACGCAGGTTCATCAAAAGTCCGCAGGGTGACTGGGCAGATTCTGCACTTGCACATCCACACACCACTTCAGTAACTGCAGGCTGCAGCACTAGCACAGCACAATCGATGTCGTTTGTTGTTGGTTCTAATCGATTTCTCCAACAAACACCGAGGCGGGAACAAACAAGCAACTCTCACTAAGCACAAACCTGGAAGTAGCAATTGCTACACAACTACACCACTATCTTACAGATGTAAGTACAGCTGCAACAGCAACACTTCTTGCTGCGAAAAATTCCAAAATTTATACGCGCTTTTTTCACAGCTTTCCAGTGGGTGCAGCCAAAGATGATGCCATGTGAGTGCGTTTTTTTGTTCGTTTTTTATTAATCATTTGTTCTAGGAATTTACTGCATTTTTATTGAGGCTAACCCGAAAGGCACTGTGGCCCTGTTGGCTCTGACTTTGACTCTTACTCCGCCTTGGCTCGAAGTCAGAGGATGGGGGGATATATTGCGTCTCCACTCTTCAGGCCATGTGCTAAACTCAACGACAAACAGGTTGCCTCCGCCCCTCCCGTTCCTGTGGTTTTTGTTTGCCAAATTTAAACAACAACAAGGTGGCAGGGGCAAAGGCGGGATAACACCAAAAATTGGATACATCTAAGGGGTATATTGGCTAAAATATAACATTACAAAACATACGTTTCAATTGTTTCTAGTAAAAGTCATTTTTTAGCTAAAAGGAGACCCATCTTTGGGACCTAACAGATATTAAATTTATATGTTTTATTGAAAAACTTTTTAACAAAAATACATACACCCCTTGAAAGAGTATCAACATGTCCATCTCGACTGTAACTCGCCCATTGGTGGTGCAGCTGTTTGCGCTGCAATTTGGGTCATTTGAATAATATGCATAAAGTTCTCGACTCGCGCTTCCCACAATAGAAATTTCCATACAAAAAATCGAATATCAATGATTCGACCGGGGCCCTGAGAAAACCGAAAGCTGAAAGTCCCCATGTCCAGGGGAAAGAAGAAAGGTTTTATTAACCATAAACCAGGCTCATCAGCAGTAACAGGAAATAGAGACCATATATCAAAATGGTTGTGGCAACAAATTTGCAGCTTGTTGCTGTCAACGGTTCTCGGCTATCGGCTTGCAACCTCTCCGATTCTTCTATTCTACAGTTCTCAGTGTCTCAGTCTCAGAGACTCTTCGGTTATCAGATACGCCACGCCGGCCAGAGAGATGTTTCTAATTTATTTGCAACAACAACGTTACATCTTATCAACAACTAAATGACACAGCCGCTTAAATTACAAACACGCAAAATCCAAGCTGCGAGCTCCCAACTCCTAAATCTCCAGCAATGTCCAAAAGGCTTGCTGAATCTCTCTAGGAAGTGGAGTTGGTCTCCGGAGTTGGAGTCGGAGTTGGAATTGGTGACATTGACACTGAGGCTTTCAATTGTGGCGCTCGCATATCGAATGCGCGGAATACTAAGCCGGTAAGACAAGTTTCGCGAATTGCATCAGAGTTTGGCCAATCCGATCCGCACGAATAGGAGGAATCCGAGGAACCGGAGGACGGGGCCAGGGCCGGAATCCAAGCCGATCCAATATGATGTAATAAGCATTCAACAAGTTGCCTGCCGCGAGGGGCGATCAAAAGCGCATTAAGAATGTGGCAAAAGTAAACAGATTCCGAGCCACTGAGGAGAGTTGGTAGTACGCTGGAAAAAAAGTTTAAAACTACAGGTTTATTTACTTACAACATAGCTCTTGGTAGCTTAATTGACTTTATTTAATGATCGTAATCATTTGTCGATTAATAGACTCTATTTTAATTTCAATCCATTAATGCTTATATTACATTACATTACATTTTTCAGTGTAGACTAGGCTCACCAGGCAACATAATTTGCCATTTTAATAAATGCAACTCAGTCTAAAAATAACTTTAGAACGCATCGCAAAATGTTGCCTCACTGGTTGCCAGCAACATGTTGCAAGTTGCTGGTCGCCAGCTGCCACTCCGCAGCAGTTCCGCATCTGATTCACAGGCTCCGATCGAAGTCCGAGGAGCAGCGATTGAAAAAAATGCAAAAATGTATTCCTTGCCTGACATAGCCCTGGGCCAGCGGAAGTATTAGGCAGCGCAACCTGTTGCTATGTTGCCGTTGCTGCTGCTGCTGCTGCCCATGCGCAATTACTTCAATTTGAGAATGTTGTCTGCACTTTAGATAACGAAAAAAAAATAACTGGATTCGAGGCAAGTAAGTGCGCGGAGACTCATGTTTAAAAATAGCAGATGCGCCGCGACTGATTCACTCCGATAATAGATTTTATGGGAGCCCATTCATAAGGCCGGGGTGCAAAGGTACTACCAGATTACTTACCACATCCGCCACTCGACAGTCGGCAGATCGCCAGATCGGGTAATTAATGATCAAACTTAGTGTAGAATGAAAATAGCAAAAGCGTGATTCAATTAGTCGGCCAATTGCTGATGAACTGTTAATTGAGTTTGCTGATATTTTATTTTTTGTTTCTGTTGTTGCTCCCGTCATTTGTTTGCATTTAAATTGTCTCATTTGCCCAGTTTTGTGCTCTTGCTCCAGACTGGAAACCCACTACCTACTGGCCCCCGGGGCTGGATCGTTGAGCGGTGGCAATTGACACAGAAAGTAAGCCAAAAACCGCCTAAGCGCCACTTGAATGACTAGACCAGAGTCGGCCACATTTTGGCCAAAACAATTGTTATTTCAGCCATTCCACACACACATACACAAAAAGCAAACACTTGTCGACGCCATCGAAGAAGTAAAGAGTCCGACGAATCCAATCCAATCCAAACCATTCCATTCCATTCGAATCCATTTCCTCGCGTGCACTCGTCAAATGGGTCAGTCGACAAAAATATTTGAACGCTTCAAATCTGCGAGATAACTAATGAAAATCTTTGATTATCGGGCCGCGGCACGTTGCCGATTGCCGGTTGCCTTTTGCCAGTGGCTAGTGGCCTGTTGCGTGCGTGTTTGCCTTCCATCGAAAAGCATGTTGCACAATTCGACTATAATCTGCTCAAGTTGCCTCTGATTTTGGCAACTGATCATTCCGTTCATTAGGCAGGCTCATGTACGTGAAAAGCAAAATTGCCCATCTCGCGAATTTGAATCGCAAATTTGGACGTTAATCAAACAACATTATGCTACCAACCAATCCATCCAATCCAGCTCAAGTCCCTGGCTACCGAATGTAACCATCATCATCATCATCCCCGCAGGAAAAATTATATATCAAGGTGAGTTTGTTAGGCAATTAATTATTGTAAATAAAAATCCAGTTTATTTACCATACAATATTTTACACAAAGTCTTCATCAGTATTCCTCTGACTATAAATGATTAAGATATTTTGTTTATTGAACATTGTATTTAATATTAATCTCCACAATTATAATCAAGTGACATTGAATGGAATGGCTGGAATGTTTATAGCACGCTTATAGGAATTATAGAAGAATTTGTAATATTTTAATTGCATTGACTGAGGCTTTTAATGCTCAAATAAATTTTGAAGCTCAGAATTTCGTATTTCTACTGATAACCATCACAAACCTTCAAAAGGAAAGGGAATATTAGCCGAACACTTTTGGCTTTAAAATAATTATGTTATAAATGTCAAAATCAATCGTCAACTTTACTAATTAATTTAAAAAACTCTTGGCTACCGTTATCAAAAGTTAATTGCGAAAACGATCCTCTAATTGGAGTGCACTAAATCAAAAATTCTAACGCCATTTGTTTGTTTGGATTTCTTTGGCTAATGTTTGTGGCTAGTGCTGGTTTTTGTTGCCCCAAGATATCGAAAGAGCAAAATGTTCTGCACCATTTGGTCATTCACCATCGATCTTCGTCGGACAAAAGAAAGACGACCTTCAGCGATGGGCGAAAGCTAAGGCCGCTTTCCACGACTCTATGCTCCATTCCCGGGCACCTAAGCCCATAAGCCTTTTAGCTCTGCAATTGTCCGCGAGCGCTTGCGCCCAATTCTATCGGTTTCAGACAAAACACTGTGTTGGCAAAGCGGGCTAGAAATGAAAGGCTTTTGAATTTGGCTAAAAAAAATATGTATTTATGTATGTTTGCCCACTCCATTCAGTTTACAGTCCAAAGTCAGCAGAAGAAGAAGCTTTCACGCCGCCCTAAACAAAGACTTCAGCTCCCCGGCCGGCTATCTAATTTATCTCAATCGCATTTTATTTAAATTGAAAAACTCAATTCGATTTGGCAAACGAATTACTTGGGGCCAGCATAAACGGCCGGAACGACACAAACATATTGAAATGTATGCAAATATACAGCATTTTGATAAATTTCACGCGATTAGCATCTGAATCGGCGCGAGGCGGCGACAACACTTGCTACACGTCTCAGATGTGTGAGTTTTTGGTATATCCCGCACCTTTATCACTTAGAAAAAAAATGTATAATTTAAAAATGAGGTATATTTTGATTTGAAATATTTTTAACTAACAACTTAGAGAACATACAAGTCTATTAATCTTTCCTTATCTTTTATATTTAACAATATATTAACAAATTTTCCTCGGTGTTCTTGATGGGTCATTTAATTTGTGACCCTTATCACTGTGGGCAATGTTGTGAATATGTTTTGCGCTTGTTTGGCGGGCAATTTTATGCATTAATTAATTAACATGGATCGAGCGATCGGCCGGGCAGTTCGTTAACCCACAAATTGGCAGCAAAGACAGCAGAAGCCGTATCAGAATCAGGAGCCTGGAGTAGCGTCATCTTCCATATAATTTGGTGACATTTTTAAATCAACGCTTGGGCTTAACTTTTGTGTTGTTTGTTTTAAATTCGATTTTATTGACACTAAATGTATGATCTGGAGATTAAGGGTGCCGTTTGATGGTTATTCTGGGGTGTTAAGTGCCACTCGGCGCTGTAAAAATCTCATTTAATACAAAAGACTTAGGAAACGAACTCGATGGTGATTTTATTGCAACTTTTGTGACTCACTTGGAAATGCATTAAATATGAAGTTCTATTTATGGCACATGTCGCTGATTTGTTTGTTGCAGAAGTTCCCAAGGTCCAAACTGTTTTTTGCAGGTCGTTAGCCCGCCGCCCATCCGTTGGCGATTATCTGCAAATTGTTTTTTGGGTCTTTGGCGCTTCTGCAAATCTCGGATAAGAATCAACAAAACGGTTCTTAAGTCAACGACTTGCTCTCTATTTTTGCTTTTATTCATTCTTGGGGCGTGTCTGCGATCTAGAAATGTCGCAACGACAGCGTCCTTTTGTAATTCAAATTAATTTTGTAATCGGTTTATAAATAGCAACTGGGAAAAAGCATAAAAGCTAGTCGCCGCAGATGGTGAGTCAGTAGAATTTATGAACCGACCACTATCATCTATGCAAATCCCCCGGTCAAGGCAATAGTTAATTTGAAACGCAGAGTAAACATAATAGTAATTAAGGAACTATGAAAACAAAATATCTTCATAAGCTGAAAACTGATAAATGGAGGCTGAAAACAAGATTCTATGGGGTTTTGTTCTGTCAGCTGGCTGGTTGGCTGGCTGAGTTCTTCTACGGATTTGCAAACGGCTTACAAGGAATTCATTAATTTCTTCTTCTGTTTTCGATATTTTGTCATCAATCAGAAATAACTTTCAACGCACGCCATTTCCAGTGTTCAATGAGCTAAACCATTTGTGGATATTCCTATGGTTTTTTAATTTCAAAATACTTTTTGGGATCTCTAATGACTGACTGACTGACTGCTCTGCGAACTTCATTAATTGTTTTATAAATATGCCGAATTAATTAATTTAAAATGCCATTAATTACGTTTTAATAACTCATTCGAAGACAAAGAAAGCAATAAATTCCGACTCTTGATTTAAAATTACCAGAAATTCGCAAATAGAAATAGCAAAAAGAGAATTGAGAAAGTTCCAGGCGAAAGAATCAAATGAATTCATCGCCCAATTAATGTTGCTAATGTGAAACTTAAAGCTAAAATTTATTTCAATTTTTATGACCTGCCAAAAGAATATTTAAACGTTTATTTTAAAAGGCATCTTAGGTCTCCAGCCAAGAATGTTGCTTCATGAACACAATCTAGCTTAGAAGACGACTGAGATTTCTGAGGAAAAACGATAAGCTTTACGAAATTGAAATTCTTTACTGCCACACAAAATCACTGCACCACAATTTTAATTATTTTCCCGCATATGTTAATGCAATTTCAAGCTGAACTAAATGTGAAATTTCCCATTTGTCAGCCTGAATCATAGATAGGTGAAATTTCTGGAAACTTTCCTAAAACTGGTATGACGTATAATCAGCCGAGATAAGCATCCAAGAGAGCAGGCAGAGAAATAAATTAGAATATAAATGACAATCATAAATATAAAATTGAACTATAATTTCTTTTGGCATATTTAACGCTCCCAGTCATGGCCATTCGCCATGGCTATTCTGCCACGACTTATAGTCAACAACAAACCAATAATCTTGGTGTTCTCTGATTTTTTTTAATTGCCTGGCAGTTACGCCCCCATCTTTGGCATGCTGGATGCAATTCATCTACGTCAGACGAGGCACTAAAAATAAAATGCCTCCTGCTCTGTTTTGTTCTGGGCAGTTCTGGATCGTTGGGGGAATTTCATTCCATTTGCGCGAGCCCCAGATGATGATGCGCTTCGAGGTAAAGTGACCACGACACGCATCGTTTTATGCGACTTTGGGTTAATTAAGCGGCCAGGTGTTGTCGGTAAGTGGACGTACGGACTGTGGGAGTTCCAGACCCGGACCGACCCAGTTTCCAGAGGAACAAAGCCACGAATTGGGTTCACCTCAGGCACGACGCCCAAATGGTAAACGTGTGTCTGTCACTTTAAGCCCAACAAATAGTTCCCGTTGCCACTTCTACGTCCGCGGGGGTGGAGAGACAAATCTTGTCAAGCTAAGCGAAATATTTGCAAATAGATTCGCAACAGTTTAGGGAAGAAGAAACAAAAGAACAGATTCTATATCTATTCTGTGCGAGCGTGGGTCAAACCGAAGTCAGTCCGAGATACAAATGTATCTCTTATGCGCGAGCGACTGACTGGAGCGCCTCGCACTTGGCCCCGCGTTCTAATTAGCCATGCCAGGCACAGTTTGGTATTTGCTTTGTGCACAAGCAAAAATGTCAGCTGTGAGCGGGGTTCGTTGGTGAAGTGGAGCCAGTCCCCTCATCCAGTCCCCGCCCGGTCGTCTCCGGTCTTCCCCATTCAGCCGTTGCCGATGGTAATAGTGATGGTGATGGCAAGTCGAAACATACAAATTAGAGCAAATACAAACGAATACAAATAACAAATAGCTTGGCGCATGGTAACAAAAGTACCGTTACAATTCAACTTGTGCGCCATGAACCAGGGATATGGCTAAGATAAAAAGCCAACGGGAGAGGGAACATATTTTTACACACAAAGAAATAATTGTTGGGAGATAATATGAGAGATAATTTTTAGATAACTTAGGACACTATTTTAATCGGAAAATATTTTATTTAATAAAATATAGTTTATTAAAAGACTTGTTATTAACTTCATTTTAAGTTCTTATTTCCCATGTTCTTAATATAATATGAAGAAAGACCATAACAACAAAACTTCTATAATAATATAATCTTCTCTATCTATGGGTCTATAAATCTACTAGTTTATATTTTAATTTTCCTATTTTTGGCTATATAACTGGTAATAAAATATAATACAATATTAATAATCTAAACTATCTTTACATTTAAAAAAAATCTGCAAAAAGTATCTCTATCTTCTCTAGTCAAAATAAAACTCTAGTCTCCTTTCCCAAAGAATTACTGCAAGTGTATGGGTTTTGTTTTAGGTCTGGATTCGATTTTTATGACTGTTTGAAAGTCTTTTTTTTCCACTGGGTGAAAAGTGAATGGCAGCTAAGACTCAAAAAGCGGCTCAAAACTATTTTTTGGGCTGCGACTGGCCATTCTGAAGCGTGATCGAATTGACAAAACAAGACGGCCACAATGCAGGCCAAAAACGGAGCATGGCTTCCAGGTAAACTAACGCGATTATTATGAAATTAATGCAATTGGCCTTGACAGCCGTTGGGGATAGTTTTTTTTAACCATTATTGTGTATAAATTTTATAACGTGACTGCGTGCGTAAAAATCATGTCAATAGAAAAGCCATTAATAATTGAGGCATGAGCCGAGAGTCATACTACATATATTATTACCATTTATATTCCCGGGTGTGGGTGAATTTTTTTATATTTTTGTCGTACTTTGTCCGTCATGTGTTTGGCCAATTAGCGGCTGTCAAATGTTGTTGACTCTTGTCTTGCATGGTTTTGTGTTTGTCGTTTTTTTGCTGTTGTTTTGAGCTGGCCAAGAGCGTGACCCTGACACTGAAGATGGGTTTGACAGCCGAAGCACTCGAGGCGGATTTGGATTTGGGCTCCGAGACCCGGCGGAGTGGGAAGATGACGCTGATGCCGCGCCGGCCGGATCAAATGTTGAGTGCAGCCGCCTGCAGTTTACGAGCCTTCAAATTCCTTAAGCCTTTAATGAACTCGAAAGGAGCTCAGGCAGGCTCAAGCTCAATCTTCAGTCCTCAACGAACGAACATTTCCATTAGAAGACACTCACAAGATGCGGATGCGGACATTGAACCTTTAAATAGAGCCCAGGTGGGATGGCGAAGAAAACACAAAAAGCCGGGCTCCAAGTGATGCGAAACAAACGAAAATAAGTTAGAATTGAAAACTGGTTTGCTTTTAGTTAGAACTTCAATTCAGCAAAAAAATACAAATAAAACGAAAGACTAAACAAAAAGCAAAACTCTTACTCGTATTAATAATTAGGAAGGCTGAACAAAAAAAACCAAGAAAAATGCCTAGCTTAAAATGAAAATTTCTTAAGGTATCTTGACTTGCGAAATGAGACGTCTGTTTAGATTCCATTGGACAATGGATAGATGGCCGCACACTAATCTTCCGAAATAGATTTATGATCCCATTAGGAGAAAGAGCTCATCTTCACAGCCGTTTCGTGGCATTGATATTCTAATTCACTGATTATATTGGGCACTGCCCGGACGCAGATTTATGAATAGACTCTGTCGGTTGTCGGATTGCCGGTTGCCATGCCCTCGTTCCTGAACCCAAAAAAACAAGATGCGAGAATCACGAGAAGTACACTCTATAAGATACGACTGTATCTAATACCCCTCAAGTGCCGTGTAATCGTTCTGTGAATCACCAAAGCGGATTCGGCTTCGGATTGTATTGGATTCCGATTCTAGTGGCGTCTCGCCGGCCAACGGAAATATCTAGTTAAAAGAGCCTTAACCTATGACACAGAACAAAATGTTATTTCGAGTTAAAAAATATTATAGTCTTAGGAAAAAAAAGTGTCTTCGAAATTGATAAATAGCTAAAAATATACACCAAGAAAATAGAAAAACTTCTTTCTCTAAAAAGGAAACCTATCACTCTTTCTCTCAGTGATCTGCTGCATGAGTTCACTGTTGCATAATCGTTTCAGAGCAGAACTCTAAGACCTCCGATGCCAAAGAAGATTTCTCAGATTTCGCCAATAATCGCACAGACATGCTCCATGTCTATGAATTATTGTTTTGACTAATTGTCTGGGCGAGTGCCCGCCAAGCTTCAGTTTCTGCCAGCTCTAAGCCCCACGCTAAAAGACTCCAGGCCTTAGCCACTGATGATTATCTACCAGGCCCGGCTAAGAGACCAGGCTCCGATCTTTGAGGCAAACCGAAGATCGACCTGGCCGAAGGCAGCCTTGAGGCATTTTGCAGAAGGCAATAATACAAAAGCCAACAAAAGCCAAACAACGGCGGCAAATCGTCAAATTCAATTAAACTTAAATACTTGTCGAAGCAATTTGCTGCCCCAGCATGGCTCATATTTGCTTTGCATTGAGCCGGGTTTATTGAGCCAAAGTTTTGTATTTATCTCTGATGTTCGATGGCCGATGGTTCGACGGTCGTTGCTAATTGATTCCCCTGAATTGGCCGTGTAACGATGATTTTTAGTTAGTACGGAAGCCGGAAGTGCATTGAGCTGACTACACATTGCGGCACACTTTGACGACACACCCTGGAGTGGCTACTGTACGGTGCACACACCTATCCAAACTCCCACGCCGCCAACTGTTTTTAAGACTTAAAGTGCCTGAGCGACATTCGCGCACGCGCAGCTCTAGCAAATTTACGAGACTGCGGCAAATGGGCGACAAATTATGCCAAATGAAAAGAGGCGTGACTGCGTTGGCATTTATGCTCACTTCCCTGCTTCCCTTTAGACCCCTAACACCTCTATTTCAGCCGCCAAAAAAAAATGTGCCGAAAGCCGTAAAAACAAAGCCACAAAAAGGTGCCCCTACAGTTCGAAAAACATTTGCATTTTTAAGCAGTAGGCTTCTGTATAAAAAATAGAGTACACAATATTTTTTTCCGAAAGAAAGTTTGCCTACTTTAGCTAATTTTGTAATAAAGTACCTAAACCTATATTCTTCCTAATAGACTACTTGCGAATTTTTAGCATCTTTATTACACATTTAGTTTTCAATTTCCGATTCAAATCAATAGTATTTTTCTAACGTGTTCTAACACTTTATTTAAAAACGTAGATAAATGCAAATATAAAACTTAGAATGGCAGAACAGTAGTTGCTCGGGTATTAAGATATTTAAAATCTCCCGAAGTTGGAGGCGGCCCACGTACAGTGGGTGGGTGTTCGGTTGGGCTTAGTTGATTTATTCGCGCGTTTTGCTGGCGTTTCTAATGCGACAATTACAGCGGGCAGTCGCCAGATTCGAGGCACTCTGGCACTCGCTGGCTGATTTATGGCCTCACGGGGAATTCACATCGCTATTTGGATATTTAGCTATTTGGCATTTGGCACACAAATGGCTCACGCAGACGCCCAAATGACGATGGCGCCCCAAATAGGTAAAAGTTTTTTGTTTTATTTTTATTTTATTAGAATAAAAAACCGCCTTGGGGCAGCGACGCATCTCTGCGCGATGTGTGTTTGGCCTGTTGAGTAAATATGTCAGATTCTGATTCGGTGTCTAGAGGTAATTGGGCTTAAACGCCAAGACAAGCCGAGCTTTAGACTGTCTACCTGTGGCAGCGAATCTTTGATTAATTCCCGGACTGTCGAAACTGATGCAAATTCATAGGGAACCCCGGGCTGTTTGCTTTACGGTTCATTCATGAGAAATGGCTTTTAGTGTTATGTAAACACTCCACCCGGCAGCAGCAGCAAAAAATCAACAGCTCCCAATTCGCACAGCATTTTGAAATGTTTGGGTATAAATCAGAATTTATGCAAATTTCTGACCCAAACAGCATCGAACACGGCCCCCAAAAACTAGGGAAACACCAAAAAAACACGCCGCAACACCGAGATCTGTAAATATTTTTACAGTTAGAGGCGTTATCGCCGAGTCGAGTGTGCAGTGGATTGGTTTTTCAAGATTTGCTTTTTTCTTGTGGAGTTTTTATTTTGGGATTGGGAAAGTGGCCAGGTCGGAGATCTACAACTCCGGCTCATTGCCAAAAAGTTCAGTGAACCCTACGATCAACCAACTGCGATCTTCTCAGGCCCTATTGAAAGATGCTTAGCGGTCTTGGTCCGCCAGTGGCACTCATTAAGGAAACATAACTCTAATTCTGCCATGGACCCGGTGCTTCTGTCTCTGGTTCTATCTCTGGCTCTGGCCGATGTCTCCTCCGCTTTTTAATTATAATTCCAGTGCTGAGAACTTGCCCCGACACTCTTCGCTTGTTACGTGATCTGGCCACTAACCCCCTGCCTTGGGCAATGGGCACTGCCCCTACCCTGTTACTGACTTGTCCCCTCTCTTAAAAGTGACCATACCCCACCCCTTTTTGGGCCTATGCCCTCCAAAATGTCTGGGTCGTTCGTCGCGGTTAACGTACGACATGAACTCTGGGAGAAAAAAAACTAGATAATTGTAATGTTTTATATAAAAATATGATCGAATTGGGAAGTACTAGTATTAAGACTAGTTAGCTAAAAAATATATAACAAGTATTCCATTAAACTTAAATAATAAAAATAATACTTAACCTAATTATTTGCTACATTTTTAAAGACTAATATGATGCAAGATCTTAAATGCAGATTTACAAAAGATGTTCCAGTGATTTATCGAAGAAATTTGTTTTCTAACTACGCCAATTAATAAAAACTAGCATTTTCATTTAAAATCAAATATATCAACTTGCTTTTTTCCTCAGTGCTCTTTTTTATCTAATCATCTGCAAGGGGACCGCCGTCTCCTCCAGTCCCCAGCACACTATAAAGGTTATGAATAATCTGTTTAATTTGAATGGCCAGTCCCAGTCCCAGTCCCGGACTTCTGTTTATTGTTTTATTCAACCCAACATAAAGTAGCGGCTGTTAAACTCACGTCAAGTGCTCTGTTCTATTCTTTTCCGTTCTAATCCGCTCTTTTCTTCTAATTTTAATTCTAATTCTATTTCCAGTTCATTTTTAATTCCATTCGTGGGTTCTGTCGGCAGATAGGGCGGTGTACGCATAATAGCAGCTGGCTTCTCAGATATTAAAATAAATCACCGACTAAACTGGGGACAATAATAGTAGCAGTTTGATTAGTAACTCTCTAAATTGGAATAGGCCCAAAAACCAGAGTCAATTCTACGAGAAGGAAAAGACTGAAAGCTTTTTTGTGGCCTTTTACGATCCGAGGGAGGGAAATCCCAGCTATCCTTTAGATTTGCAAGAACTAAATCTGATAATTTATTCGTTACCACTTAACCCATTTCCTGTGGGTCCATCATTAACAGCCTCGTCGGCATGTGGTTAGGTTTTCGTCCGTTTTATGGATCCTGCATGGAGACCAGGCCGGTCTATGAAGCCATACTATTTCGGATTCTGTACTTTTTTGCCAGTTCCAAGAAGGGCATTGCGGCGAATGAGAAGTGAGGAATTGCCGGTGGCTGCATTTTGAAGACATTCTTAAAAGGTTTTTGTTTCTGGCCACATTTTGATTGCGTCAATAAAAAGTCAGCGCTGTGTGCCTCTTTAATGAGCGGCAGCAGCAGCGGCTTGTGGAAAGTTCTAGCCAGATCTCTCTGGCCATAGCCATAGGTCTGACTTTGGCTCAGACTCCCCGGCCGTAGATTGACAATGGAAATGAAGTACCGAGTTTTATTTATAGCATCTCCTAAGCGTTGCCATTAAAGAGCTCTTCCAGTTTCTGGGGTCGGGGGCTTGACAGTTGGGGGTTTGGTGTCCGGGGTTCGGCAGTTGGCCCAATGCCAATTAATTGGTTGCTGTCTTTCGCCAAACGCTGCAAGGATGAGGATGGGATCAGGCAGCTGCAGTTTCTCTGGTGCGTCTGGGCGCCTTGATGAGAGGCGCCAAAGTGCCAACACCCCTTTCATGAGGCACAGCCTTTCGTACATACATGTTAAAAAATGGTTCTAGTAATTAATATGTTTAAACAAAAAAAGGAATTATCCTAAATATTAAAAAAACGATTCTACAGAGATGTGTTCATTAAAACGGTTAATCCTTTAGGAGGATGCT
Organism: Drosophila pseudoananassae pseudoananassae; assembly: GCA_018153035.1. Classification (NCBI taxonomy): domain Eukaryota; kingdom Metazoa; phylum Arthropoda; class Insecta; order Diptera; family Drosophilidae; genus Drosophila; species Drosophila pseudoananassae. The sequence goes on from JAECXR010000024.1 coordinate 11,821,831, forward strand.
AAGGACCCACATTTAATTTATTTCCAGTGCAGCGTTCGTGGCTCAGGGCCTACACTGGACCGTACTAATTAATAATAATAAAACAAAAATGCCCACGAAGGCCAACTAGGAAGGCTCTTGGCCAGATTCCGGCCCCTCGGCGCGCCAAAGAAGTAAGCCAAAGTCGAGTGGAGTCTCGCTGCCTGGCGTTTATTTTTAGACAATAAACCGAAGATGCGTCCTCGTGGAGCAACAGGCTAATGGTAATGAGCTGCAAGTTATTTACAGTTCGGCTGTGGCCTTGCACCCTTTCAGCCACCCATCCCCCTTCCCATCTAGCCTCCTTCCAGCTACCGTCCATATTTATGGGCCAGCATCAATCTGAGTTAATGCTTATGCGGCTTGATTAGCATGTCGATGAGCTTGAGGAAGCCATCAAATGCCTAGAAGGGGGAAGAGCAGGTGGTTCATGATTCAGTGACAAGGAGGGCAGCGAAGAGGGGTGAGGAGGCTGTCTGAGTGATGGGGTGGAGGCACAACCCCCAAAACACTCGTTGAATGGCCTTCAACGTCCTTGGCTGTACATTTTGTATTGAACTTGTGTATAATTATAATTTATTTGCTTATTATCGAGTCTCGACGGAGCTGTTGTTGTTATGGCTCACGTTTTTTCGAAGCTCGCCAAATATTATAATTTATTTGAATAAAGCGATGTGAATCTACAAAGCTCTTAGCCCCTAGATAGACTCGTCTCTGTCTGCCGGTCACCCCCTCCCTGGCCAGAGTAACTACTTCCATGTCTATTAGCAAACAATTTGTATTGTCTAAGAGTTAATCATTTATAACGTCATCGAAGTATTTTTAAAGAATTGTTGTTATCGCGCCTTAGCATATTATTTCATTTATTATGTAAAAATGCGTTTCATGTTAATTTCAATTGTTTGTTGTTGATTCTAGTCGTTTCTAGGCTTGCCAAAAATAAATTTGGCAAGTAAACAAACTCTGAAACCGGCTGAAAGTGCGTTTTAAACGCGTTTCATTTTGCGCCCTGGAAATGTTGGTCAAATTCAAAGTAAAGCAGATCTTTGCCCCGAGGCAGGTTAGATAGGCAGAAATCAACATGCAAAACAATGCACAATTTTTCGGGGGGCTATACCACATAAAAGGTGTATTCAGAGAAGAGACCGTGAAACTCGAAACACTTTGTGCTGATTCTGGGCAAAGCCGAAATAAAAAAAAAAATCAAAAAGTCATCATTCGCCACGAGGAACCAAATCTGCGAATCTGGTGATCTCGAGATCTGACGATCTGACTGGCAGAGATCCCCCTGCCCTGGCAGTGTGTGAGTGTGCCTAATGAGTATTCAATTGATGCAGAAAGCAGCCAAAAACGAGCAGCCACCATAAATGGCCATTTGAAAGACGTTACAGTTCGATCGATGGAACGCCAAAGATTCGAAATTCGATTAGGAAAAGTAGAAGTAGGGAACTGCGGGCACTTCAGACGTTTTTTGCTGAGAGATGGTGGCTACAAAAAATGGACCAGGGGTGCTGGGGTAAGCGTGGAGCCATAAAATTAGAAAGAAGTGCCAGTGTCCAGGGAATCGGGGTCAATAGGAAATGAAAAGTGAAATTTTATGCCCAAAGCTTTGCTGCCTTTTGTTGTGTGTACTCACTACACAATGTATGCTTTTCGATTTTTGATTTTTCGATTTTTAATTTTGCTTTTTGGCCAAAAGGAACTTGCAATTTAAATATCATTAAATTCTGGGTTAAGCCTTTGTGCTGGCCACTTGAAAATTGCCACCGTATAATCAGTTTTGGACAGGCATTGGCAGCGGCATCAGCCTCAAGTCAAATTGCCAATGGCTCTCGGGCAATGGCCAAGATGAGGGCGACACTCTGTCCGAGTCCGAGTGCTCAATGGGTCTTTAATCAGCCGGAGAATTGTCCATAGATCTCTGGGAGCACTGGGAAAGCACCCATACCAGAGTGTTTGCCAAAAAAGACCTAAAGTCATAACTGGAAGCAAATGAGAAATGTTGAACAGGTTTATTTACATTTCTTTTATTCAAATGAACTTGGTTTCTTAAAAATATACATAAATCATGGAATCACCTAGCCAAGTACCCAATTTAAGCAAATTAATTAGTAGGGAATTTATAAAAATTTATCTAATGCATAATGGTGGAAGTATCTACCACTTTTCAGTCGTAAAACTCATACTTCTCGCTCCATGTAAGCCATAAAATGTAATAAGTATTAATTTGAGTTATTTGCAAATAAAAAACGACATAAAAATTATAAACAAATCGTACCCTAAACGTTTGTCAATGGACAAGCGATATAATCAATTAGCACGATTTATGCTGCACTTGGCAACTAGCAACTGGCAGCTTGGGGCAGCAGCATCTCCGACTCCACGGATCCATGTCCAAGTGGTACGGCAACAAGCACTTGTATTAGCCTCCAGCGTGACTCATCCACGGAACATAGAGTTCGTGCCGTACAAGACCTTCTGCATATATTGAAATCTGGCAAACTAAAAAAAATGGCTAAATAAAAACGGCTAAACCAACTAGCCATCGGAAAGGCCCAAAAGGTAGTAAACCCTAAGATCGTCGCAATTAAAAGGGCGAATAGCTGAGTGCGTACCTTTTTGGCCAGACCATTAAAAAACCAACTGAGAATAACGAGCCAATAAAAGCATCCGAGCCACAGGTGAGACAGACAAATAGGTGGAGGGATGATGACGACTGATGACGCGACAACAGCTATCAAACAATTGGGTATTAATTTTAATAAATAATCACCGAGAATGGAAGGGAACAAAAATATATAAATAATAATTCGATTCGAGTTATTGTTGTTGCGGTTTTTGCATTGGATGGTTAGATGACTCCGGGGAGGTTATCAACACAATGCCTTGAGTCATCTCCCCGATCATGGAACGCGCTTAAAAACGTATTATGGAAGACGGAAATGAATGCCAGGAAAAAATCATCGACTTTGTAGGTATATTATATATAGGAAAGAGATATACGCAAATAGAAAAAGCCATGCATGGAGCATGGAGGTAAGCCAGCTGCTGTCGAAAGAATAAATTAAATTTTCGTAAGGCGGCAAGCAGAAGAATCTTGGCAAAAGAATCTGGGGGTTCGGAGTTCTAGTGTGTTTAAATTTAAACCCTGAGCTAAGCCACTCCGGCATGTCGGTCAGATAGGTGGCTAGATACAGATAGTGAGATACGAAGATACCAAGATACACAAACACAGATACAGTGGCAACAAAAGAGAGCCGCGAAAGGTGTTATCAGCCTGTTTACTTTCCACCTTCGGGATGAGCGCCTCTCATCTTCGCTCGTCTCAAATTACTGGCCAAAACAATAGCAACAGTCACAGCTCAAAAAAGATACCCACAACGCACATCGAATGGCTAAATAAATTTGGCAAACAAAAAGGCAAACATTTACTGGCCGGGCAGCCGAAAAAAATGATAAATGATGCGCGTGTGCAATTCCCCAACAAATAGTTTGGATCTCCGGCCGCCTGCTGTCTGCTGTTTGCTATTCGCTGTTTTCCATGTTTTAATAAAGCTTAACTAATTAAACACCACCACTCAAATTCTGCGTGTCGTCGAGTAATATAATGAATTTATTATTAAGCATTATTAAATTTGTAGTTTGTGTTATACAAAACACCCAAGCACTCACTGCACTAAAGATGATCGCCTCAGGTTTTTGAACTCGTCGTCGAAGGACGACGGCAATTGAACTTGGCTGATTATTTGCGTTTTTATTGAGGGAAGTGATTCGTGAGATTACCTAAGCAGGGTGAGTTGTTGGTGAAGAGATTTGGCAGGCTGAAGATGTTCAGATAGGTCGAGAGGAAGGTGGCAAGCAGACCGAATATAAGGACGCCCATGGTGCAGGATACGTCGCACTCGCAACGATGCAGCATTCTCACCACCCGCAGCCAGCAGCCACGAGGAGTAGAAGACGATGTCGACACCAGCAGCGGCTCCATTTCCAGTTCGATGGGGTCGTAGTTGAGGTCCAGGGGCAGACTTCCGTAACTAGCCTCTGCAGCAATGCGCTGATGCACTCGCTCCATCCGCCGAATGCGTCGATACAGAAGCGGCGGTAGGATAAACACCAAAGGACCTGTTATGGTGCCTCCAACCACGTCCATTAGAGCATCAAAACTGGGCACAAACTCTGCTATCAATACCTCCAGGGCCAGGATGGAAGACCGGATCAGCATTCGTTTGAAAGAAAGGGCTGCAGGTGGTTTAGATTCGCTTGTAATTTTAAAGATATATACTTCTAATGGAGCACTCACACTCTGGAAGCTTGAAGTAGTTCTCAATCTGCATAAACATGGCTGAGCTGGCCACTGTCACTGAGAAACAAAGCTGCAAGGACATGAGGATCAGCATCACATAAAATGGCACACTGGTGGGCAGCGTTTGCAGCAAATTATTGGCTATCATGGAACCAAATTTATAGGCGGCTATGACAGATCCGATAATGGCCACGCTGCAGGTGACTAAGGACAGCAAGGGCAATTATTATTGTATAACCAGAGATGAATTATACTTACTGGATATACCGCTGAGGGCAGCCCAGGAAACTTGAGACTTGTGCTTCATATCGATTTGTAGAGTGAGCAGCACCGGGTGGATATCGAACTGAAAGGCTAATATGCTATAGCTGTTCAGCACAGTCAGGAAGCCAGGAAGCTCTGTGGAAATTTATTAATATAATACTTAAGGATATAAGGATTTCCCAGGCAACCTACCCAAAGATATTCCTTCGAAAGGAGCCCCAATCGCAGGGGCGGCGAAAAGGCAAAACCACAGCAGTGCCACAATGATGATCATCACACACACAGCAATGATGGCCAGACTCCTTTAAAAATGGAAAACAATATAATATAAAGAAAGGATTTGACTTTAGGATCAAAAAATGAAGATCCCTTAAACATTATTTACCGCATATGCTTGGGACTGCCCAGCCACATGAGCGGACAGATTACCAGGCCGACTATGATAGCCCAGTAGCAGTAGGAGAAGTTGTACTGACCGCCACTCATGCGCAGCACCACCGCCTCCAGGTTCTCGGCGGCCATAACCACACTGGGCACCGCCATGGCAAAGATACTGAGATCCAGAAGCACGGAGACCAGCAAACTCACATACGGACCGTAGGCCAGTTCGGCCAGGGCGGCATATGGATAGTTCCGCTTTTGCTGAATGGAGGGATCTAGCAACTCCGCCATGGTCCAGCACTGGGATAGCAGGAACGAGGTATAAATCTGCAGGAAGATGATTGAGAGCACCAGGAGCACCCCGAAGTAGCCGAGCTTAACTAGCAGAGCGGGCAGCGTCACAAAAGGAAATATGCCGAACAAGTCCACCACGTACAGGATGGCAATAAAGAGCGACAAGTTCTCTGGTTCATCCTCGTAGGCGCGGAAATGTGGCAAAGCACTGAACCTGGACCTCCGAAGAAAGGGAAGCTGATCGTGCTGATGCGAAGGAGTCAGCTGAACTGGAGGCCTGCGTTTGGGCAGCGCAAACGAAGGCGCGCGGGATGGGCGTGGCGCGGGCTTGGCATTCTGACGGCGGAAGAAGAACATTCGCGATCCGGTCTCCACCAAGTTGAGGAAACAACTAAAGCTCCTCTAAGGCTGAACTAATGGTGGCCTTTCATTGCAACGCGGCAACAAGTTCTGACATTGGATACCAGGGAAAAGGGAAGAAGCCCTTCAACGTCTGCAATGTCAATGCACGTTACCTGAAGTTCAATGCCTTCCCCTCTTCCAGAGAATGACCCACAAAATAAGGGGAGTAGATACATGTGTTAAGAACGTAAATATTTTATTTTGTATTTATGTGTCTACAATATCAACAATTAGCTTCCAGCGCTCCTGAATTGTTCCTTTTTAGATTAAATCCTTTGTCTTTTTAAAGCTGCACCTGTGAAATTTTCTGTTTCTTTGCCAGACTCTGAAAAAAGAATGATTAATTTATTTGAGAACTTAAAAAGATATAGCAATTCATACTTCTTCCTTATCGTCTGACTGCATTGTGATGACCTGCACTGCCTGTCCGGGCCCAACACGCAGCAACTTGGAGCCTCTAGGGGTCGTTTCCCCGCAGCAGAAGACTCGGGAAGTGGCCGAGGTTTGAGGATTCGGGCTCGGGCTGTCCGATTCGTCCATATCTTGCTCCAACTGGTTGCCTAACGGGTAGCTGTGCGCAAACTTGTTGTTGTTGTCCGTGTAGGCGTGATTAAAGAGCAAATGGGTAGGACGCACTGCATCCGTTATATACTTACTAAAATCCATACAGGATAAGTGGGCATGGTCAGTACAAAAACAACAGATTATGGTTATTGTTTAATGGGATTACATAGTGCAAAATATTTGTATATATCTGTATGATACGCACACTGACCACCTTGTTAATATCAAAACTACATACAACTAACCAAGACTATATACATAAGGGCAAGTCCAGAGGAATATATAAATATTAGCATGCATTGGAGGCTTCTTCTCCAAATAGGAACTTGAACATGAACTCTGCTCACACTCCATAAAGAGGCGCCACGGCTCAAACAGCGGATGGTGCTGGTAGGTAGGATGGTGCGAAAAACGGTGCTGGTAACTCGGGAAACTTCTGGATCTTGTGAGCTTCTCTTTCGGATGCATAGTTCGTCAGGAATCGCATTCGGGCGGGGAACTCCGCCTATAGGTCAAAACACAAAAGAAGGCAATACAAGAAGCAGCAAGTGCATTTTAAGAATTTGGTGATGTCGGCTGTGAACTATGTGAAGCTGGCTTTTCTCAGTGTACGTATCGAATACGGGACAGGGAGTGTCAGTATGCATGCAGAGTGTTATGGGGTAAATAAAATTCCACCTACGATTTAATGTTGAACAAGCGCTGTCGCTTGATATACTCCAAAACCAGATCGTCCAGCAGATATTTTACCGACTGACCGCGTCCAAGAAGACGTCGGATTAAGGTAGAGCTCACTTCGTTAGGCACCCAGTTTGTAATTAAAGTAATATTGTTCTGAAAAACAATGTTTTAAGTTTAAATTTTTAGTGTTTTGTATTAGTTAATACTACAAACCTGATACTTTGTCAATATGTCAGAGTCAAAGATAAATTTTCCTGGATTAGAGCCTGCACGGGTGATGACTACTAGTCCATGATTGGCCACGATGTCTTCGATCTAAAGAATTCCATTTTTGAGACAACAATGAACACACATTTGTTAGACTTACATCGGCATCTGCCCACAGCCCCGGCACTGCAAAAGACTCTAGCAGATCGGCACCACACAACAGTTTAAGTTGCACAGGATCTCTTCGTGTCTGGAGTCCCCGAGGCAACCAATTGGGCAGGTGGCCATTTGATTCTTCGTTTCCATCTCCTCCTCCACAATTTATGTGATTATTAATGAAGTTCTGATGGTGCTGCAAAACCGCGTGCGTCCTCATCCACTGACTTTGGTGCACCTCCCAGTCGGACAACCGGATCCAGGAAGAGCTCTGCGTGGCCAGCTTAACCATTGCACAGCGGTCCAGTGAGGAGGCCAGGTCTTTTTTTCCATATGAATCATGTGTAGGAGAAATAATACCGCCCACTACCTTGTGTGAATTCTGCATCTCAAAGTGATCCTTGGCTATTTCTGCAAGAATGTGTCACGTTGTGTCATGAGTATCGATTATGCCCAAGAGGGAATTTCACAACAGCATTCACACTCACCAAACATTCGCAGATGCATTGGCGTGGGCGGGCTAAAGCATCCACAGGCTATCAAAGCGATGCGGGGCAGAAGCCCCTTGCTTTCCTCTATGATAGCAGTCATTTCGTCTTCGTCCGGGTTAGGGCGACCTTCAGGGATCTCGTTCCAAAACAAACGACATTGCGAATTTGGATTTACAAAGGTGTTAGAAAACACCAAAAGGGCCCTATAACAGCTGATTACAGCTGCCATCAATCATATGGGCTGCCAACCCGCCGCAAACTATCAAATTGATTTTGTATTTATCTGGACGGAAAAAAATAACATAATTTGTCAATTAAAATCGTCGTAGGAATGTTCTCTTACAAATTTCATTCAATCAATTAACTTCTATTTGGCAAAGGAGAAAGATAAAAAAAATATCGATAGGTCACAAAAAACTTATTGGTCGCCATGTTTTACCGCCGACTCTGGCAACGCCGACCAAATCGTTTGTAGCTATCTTCGTCGTCATGCATTGTTGGAAATAATAGTGAAAAGTATTTACAAATTTAGCAAAATCGTTTGTGACGTTTCGATCCAAGTACACGAACCTCGCCACGTCGATTACAATACAGAACGGCAGTAGCCGCCTGCCAAAAGCGTCCAGCGCGGGGACTATCGGGTAGCTGCAAGGAGGAAAGGAGCGACGAGCCGAGTGCAGCGACATGAAAATGCATTTGTAGCCCTCAAACACGCTCGTACACAAAGACACACACACACACAGGGTCGCGCAAGCACACATTGACACTGACGCAGGCTGCAGCAGCCAGGAGAACAGGAGACCCAGGATCAGGAGCAGCTTCATCATCAGCAACGGCAGCAGGAGGAGGAGGAGGCGGCGGCGGAAAAAAGGGAGGAGCGGGAGCGGGAGCAGCAACAACAAATGGCGCTGGTGACGGTGCAGCGCTCTCCCAGTGTGGCTGGCTCCTGCTCGAATTCGGTGAGCACCTCTTCGCGTGCGTGCTTTGTTTTGGTCTCCCTAATTAGAGTATAGCTCTCTTTCCGTTTTCGTGCGTGTTCCGCCTGGTTCGGTCATGATCCTTTGTGTATTCCCTTGCAAAGAATGTTTATTTTCGCAGTTGTTGCTTGTGAGTTTTTTGAGTGCTGTGTGATTTTTCTGTTTACGGCCTGGCGTGGGCGTCATCGTCGCTGCTTTTGGTGTAACCCAAGCAAATCAGCCCCAGACGTCGCGACGTCTATATTTTTCAATAAACTTTTGCATTGCCTTATTTGTCGTTTTTCCGTTGTCCGTTGTTTTTCGCTTGGCACCCTCTCTTTCCTTCAAGTGTGGTGTTCCGTTAGGCGGCCGCCCGACCGCCCCAAAAATAGTTCGCGAGACCTTGACGTCTGCATATGCTCATATGTTTGCTAACGTGTGTGTGTTTGTGTGTGTGTGCCGCCCTTGGAATTTTAATTCAGGCAATAATCAAATAATCAGGCATTAATCAAGCAAATATCTCCCAACCGCCGGTCCCTTTCTGTGAAGTCGTTCATCGTTCAACATGAGATCTTGCGTTTGGCCCCATTATGGTATTATTTGTTTACCGCTGGGGGTGAGTCATCCGGATGACAGCGAAGAGTCGAAGGAAGGGGGCGGATTGGTGCTGCCAACTCAAAGTCGCTCATTTTACATATTTTCCCGCTTTCCCGCACGCAGGATGGCGAGGCCGAGGACGACGAGGGCAATAGCAAGCAGGGTGAGTGCATCGACGCCGGCAAGGACATTGCCCTGGTCCTGGATCTCCCACCAAAGGACCAAAGTGAGCGCCGGCTAAGCACCGACTCCACCCGCTCCAGCAACAGCACGCAGAGTAACAACTCGGACATTCAGCTCCATTTGCAGTCCATGTTCTTCCTGCTGCATCGCGAGGACACCCTAAAGATGGTTGGTTTCTAAATACTGGATGTAGGGACTCATGAACTCATTGTCTTTTGTTGATCCTCAGGCCGTTAAGTTGGAGTCACAACGGTCGAACCGCACCCGATACCTTGTGATCGCTTCCCGCAGCTGTTGCCGCTCTTCGACCAGCGAACATCGCCGTCATCGGATCATGCGTCACAACTCGGCCAAGGTCAGTGGATCCTCGGGCAGCGGATCAGGCGGCGCCACTACGCAACGGCAGATGTCCGAGGACCATGCGGCCAGCGGAGCGGTAACAAGCACACCAGCAGCTAGTAAATGTGATAAGTCAGCGGACAAAGAGAATGCTACAGCGGTCGGCGATAACAAGAATACCTCGGGCATGGAGGAGTCCTGTCTTCTGGGCATTGATTGCAACGAGCGGACCACGATCGGCCTGGTGGTGCCCATTTTGGCAGACACCTCCATTCACCTCGATGGTGATGGGTAAGAGTAGCTTTGAATTATGGTCTTTAAATATATTAATACTCCCGTATCTTCTAATTTCAGTGGCTTCAGTGTCAAAGTCTTCGAGAAGACGCACATTTTCAAGCCCGTTTCAGTACAGGCCATGTGGTAGGTTTCCTGAAAACACCGGAGATCTTCAACTTTCTTCTAAAATTGGAAATTTCTTGTAGGTCCGCGCTTCAGACACTGCACAAAGTGTCGAACAAGGCTCGTGAAAACAACTTCTATGCCAGCGGCCCCTCGCACGACTGGCTGTCAAGCTACGAGAGCCGCATCGAGTCTGACCAATCCTGTCTGAACGAATGGAATGCCATGGATGCACTCGAGAGCCGGCGTCCCCCCTCGCCCGATGCCATACGAAACAAGTAAGCGTTCTCATTTTAAAGAGATTCTTGTGTTTAAACTTCGACTTTGTCGTTTTGCAGACCCACTAAGAAAGAGGAAACCGAGAGTGTCATTAAGATTAAGCTGAAGGCCATCATGATGTCAGTGGATTTGGACGAGGTTACCTCCAAGTACATACGCGGCAGGCTAGAAGAGATTCTAGACATGGACCTGGCCGAGTACAAGTCATTCATTGACGAGGAAATGCTTCTTATACTTGGCCAGATGGACGCGCCAACCAAAATATTCGAGCACGTATACTTGGGCTCGGAATGGAATGCCAGTAACTTGGAAGAACTGCAAAAGAATGGGTAAGTGACATTGCTTCTTAAATATAGCTCTTACTACCTTTAATCTATTGCTTTCAGCGTTCGCCATATTCTCAATGTGACACGGGAAATCGACAACTTCTTTCCGGGCACCTTCGAGTACTTTAATGTGCGTGTCTATGACGATGAGAAGACCAATCTCTTGAAACACTGGGATAGTACGTATCGATACATTTCCCGGGCAAAGGCCGAAGGATCGAAGGTTCTGGTGCATTGCAAGATGGGCGTCAGCCGATCTGCTTCCGTGGTAATTGCGTATGCAATGAAAGCCTACCAGTGGGAGTTCCAGCAGGCATTGGAGCACGTAAAGAAGCACCGAAGCTGCATAAAGCCTAACAAGAACTTCCTTACCCAGCTGGAGACGTATAACGGAATGCTGGACGCCATGAAAAACAAGGAGAAGTTGCAGCGCAGCAAGAGCGAGACCAACTTGAAGAGCACAAAAGACGCCCGTCTGCTGCCTGGAAGTGAGCCCACGCCTCTTATCCAGGCTCTCAACCAGGCCAAGTCAAAGTCGACTGGGGAGACGGCCGGTGTCACTCCGGATGGCGAGCAGGAGCCGGACAAGCGGCTGCATCGACGCTCTACCGCCCAAAAATCACAGCGACGCATGGTTCGACGTTCAAGTAGCACATCGCCGAAGACCCAGACAGCTGTAGTCACTAAGCAACAAAGTCAGTCCATGGAGAACTTGACGCCAGAGCGCAGCGTGGCCGAGGAACCGAAAAACATGCGCTTCCCAGGCAGCAATGGCGAGAACTACAGCGTCACTCAGAACCAGGTGCTGCACATCCAGAAGCACACGCCTCTGTCTGTGCGTACGCGGGTTCACGATCTCGAGGCGCACCGAGCGGACCAGCTGCCACCGCCTTCACAGAGCCATCAGTCCCAACAGCCCGTTTGGACGGCCCTAAGCAAGCTGATCACTCAAACTTCGCATCTGGGAGGAACGTTGCGTCGCGACTCCGGGTCATCGGATGTGTTTTCCTCGCAGGTGGACAGTGTGTTTGCCAGAGAGGAGCGCGAAAAGCGGCAGCGCCGCAAAACACAGTCCTGGACGGAGTCTTTCGGCCCCAGTGGGGGTATCGTTCTGGACCAGCAGCAGCAGTCCAGCTCGGGATCCATCGTGCTGCGGCCACGCGGACTGCGCCAAAGGGAACTGCCTTCGCGGCATGCCAGCTGGGGATCAGGGGACAACCGAAGCAGTCTGAATCTAAGGACCAGCTCGTGTTCCTACTACGACAGCAACCGCAATGCCACGACTACGGCCATTTTCGAGGGCCAGATCCAGGATCTTAAGCGCAGCAGCAACTGCAACATAAGCGAAGGAGAAGTCGTTGGTGTTGGCGAGGGCACCGTGAAGCGCACTAAGCAGAAACTAGAGGAAAATAAGGCGTCGTTGAAAAAGCGCTGCCAGGAGGACAACAGTCAGGAGCAGCAGCTCCTCGAGGCCGTGGATAGCATCGGCGGTGGACAGAAAAGAAGCCCAAGCTTACAAAGGAGCACTTCGTCGGCGCACAGCCCACGTCAGAGGCAGCCACTGCGCTGCAACAGCGAGGAACTGATGCACACCAGCGACATTGAAAATAAGAACACCACCCACGGAGAGCAGGCGGACGTGGTGGAGCTGCGGCAGGCCCAGAATCCATCGCTGGCCGAAGACCAGCGTATTTCGGGCAACGTGCAAATACTCAAGCAGAACTTTGAAGCCAAAGCGGGTGTGGTAGGGAGTGTTGGTGGAGGTGGGGGTGGTGGAAACGGAACCGGAACCGTTGTTGGATCCGTATCCGGATCGGGTTGCAGTGCTGCGGCGACGGGGGTTGGGACAAGTGGCGGACCCGTCAATCCAAATCCGTGTAAAAAATCATCCAGCCACCAATCACTGCCCTCGTCGCCGGTAGCACAGCATGCCAATCATGTGTCCACCGCCTCGAACTCCAACTCATCCGATTCCAGCGTAAGCGAAAATTGTGATCGTAATGTAAAAGGTCTAGTGCATAAATATCAAACTACTACTTCCTGCAGTAGCCAGGCCAACACCACACTGCCGCTCGCAACCACCGCCGCCAGCAACATCAACGTGAACAACTCCAGCACCAGCAGCAGCAGCACCACCACGACAACCACCACTAGCTTCAAGCAACGACCGCGCTCCTACTACGACCGCTCGCTGTCTAACCGATCCACGCACGATTACAGTGACAGTCGCCCGCCGCCCGCACCCGCACGCACCAGTATGCCACATCATCCACACCACCAGACGCAGCAGCCACAGCCGGAGCAACAGGTGCAGATTCGACGGCTGGCACAGCACGGAAAAACGCATCCTCTGAGCAGGCTAAGTGCTCCCAAAACGGGCTTCAACACAGCCGCCTACAACACCATGTAAAGCTCCAACATCCGCTTACCTGCCTGATACATGCAACTTTTAACGTGCAATTCATAAGATCGCTCCATCCAACCGCCCTTGCTTTACGTATTTATATGTTTTCCCGCTTTCGCCCATTTGTTTGTGTTTTTTGTGTCCAACCACACCACCCCCCAACCTCCCACCACAGCCCCGCCCCACCCCCTTATGCCTTATGTTTCTTGTTGTTGTTGTACAAGGCGTCCACTAACGCGATCCTGTGTCTGTAATATGTGAAAAGAACTACAAAAATATTAGACATGATATGAAAAGAAAGCAAAAACAACCTATGGAAAAGAAACTGTATTTGTACTTTTAAATTACTTGTAACTGTATACATATTTATTTTATATTATGCAAGAACTGCCTACGAATAAACGATTTATTGTATATACGTCATTGTGTGGTGATTGTCGCAGTTGTGTCTGTTTTGTCCCATCCCCCTTCATATCCATGACCCGTGACCTGTCCCAGAGAACTGCCAAGACTGCCTTCCATTTTACCAGATTTTTGCGTATTTGCTATTCGCAGCCTGATCAGCCTTATCCGTTCCTTCCACTACTCCTGGTCGGAGTGCAAGAACTGAGGAGGATCGGACACTGCCGAGAAGCCCAGCCCACGTCAGAGCTGGTCCGAAGCCCTATTCCCCAAAACATACCCACCTAAAACATATGTATTTTTTGCTATTTATCAGACGGTGTATTTATGAATAAAAAAACTGTAATCCAATTTCGAGTGCAATCTGGTTTTACTATTTGCCCAATGAATCAGCCCCGGGGTGATCCAGACCTTTTAAATAAACAGTCCTAAAAATGGGTACTGGGTTTTTGCAATGGCCGTGACAAACACCCGGTTATTACAGTCGGCTGATAAGAGTATATTGTTTGAAAAACTTTTGGTTAAGAAAGCAGTTTTGGACTTTAAAAAATGTGTTTTTTAGACATACATTTTTTAATTTAAAAACTGTTCTCTTCAAAAACCAGGGTTTTCAATTATAAAATTATATAAAATTTTTAATCATATTTTTTTGATTAAGGAATTTGTAATATTTTATAATTATTACCTTTTTTAACCTGAAATAAAAGTGGCTTCCAGCTTCCAAAACGTATATACGATTTTTCAAAAATGTTTTTTAAAATTTAATTTGTTTTCGATAGAAGGGGGGCGATATCGATTACCGATAGTCATGCAGCAAGTGGACAGCCTTTATTGCCAAATGACACACACACACTAGGGCAACAGCCCCAACACACATGCACACACACGCACACAAACGCGCACTTTACTTCCACAGTTTCTTTATTTTCTGCGGAAAAATTAGAAACGACACGAAATTCGCAGTGAACGCGACGCGAAGTCGACGGAAAACCAGGGTAACAGCTACGGGAAAGGCCAGGGATCTGGATCGGACCGGGAACCGTGGTTGGTGTGGGTGAAATAGCAGCGTATATGATGCTAGTAACTGGCAACTAATCCATCACCGTCCAATAACCGAACGCATTCGATTTTCGAGTCGAGTCGGAGCTGCGAGTCATTGTACGTGGCGCTATTCGCACAAATCGCCGGATTCCGGAGACTCTGACGGTGGCCATGACGGACGAAAAGGGTCTGCCGGAGATGAAGGGCTGGCTGCTGAAGTGGACAAACTACATCAAGGGCTACCAGCGGCGCTGGTTCGTCCTGTCCAAGGGTGTCCTCAGCTATTACCGCAACCAGTCGGAGATTAATCACACCTGTCGGGGTACGATCTCCCTCCATGGCGCCCTCATTCACACGGTGGATTCGTGCACCTTTGTTATCTCGAACGGAGGCACCCAGACTTTCCACATCAAGGCCGGCACTGAAGTGGAGCGCCAGTCGTGGGTCACTGCCTTGGAGCTCGCTAAGGCGAAGGCAATACGAGCGATTGAAAGCGAGGAGGAGGAGGAGACGGAAACGGCTCAAGTCGTTCCCAGCCAGGAGATAAATTCCGTGGTGCGTGATCTTACTGAGCGGCTGGAAAACATGCGCACCTGCTACGACTTAATCACCAAGCATGGAGCTGCTTTGCAGCGGGCCCTCAACGATTTGGAAACGAATGAGGAGGAGTCGCTGGCCAGCCGAACCAAAATAGTCAACGAGCGGGCCACGCTCTTCAGGATCACTTCGAACGCCATGATCAATGCCGGAAACGACTACCTGCATTCAGCAGAGGCGCAGGGCCACAAATGGTCCAAAATGCTGCATCATGAGCGCGAGCAGCGACAGAGGCTTGAGGAAATCGTGGAGCAAATGGCCAAACAGCAGTCACAGATGGAGCAGGCGGCCGTGTTGGTGCGCCAGAATAAGCCTGTGCCGCCGATGGTGCCCTCGAGTACCACGTTGTCCTTGGGCGCTGGTGGTGCATCCGGCTCCGTAGTGACTTCCGACGATGACATGGAATTCTTTGACGCCGAGGAGCAAGGCTACAGTCCAGTGGGTCCCAGTTCCCCGCTAGACGAGCGTGATCGCGGCACCTTCATCCTAAAGCTGCACAAGCGGCGGAGTAGCAGCGAGGACCAGGTCGAGGGACTGCTGGAAGGCAGCTCCTCGGAGAGCGATGAGCAGAAGCGGACCGTGCAGACAGTGCAACAGACTGTGTGCCTGGTGAGTGCCACTCGGGAGCGGGTGACCTCCGGCGGCCAGGGAGATGACGACGACGTCGACAAGGCAGTGGCGGGCAAGTCGAGCACCGACTCCATCTACGGACGCAATTGGAATCCTGATCTGATGAAAAAGCGACGTGATCGAGTACCGGACAAGCCCAACTATCCCCTTAGTCTGTGGGGCATCATGAAGAACTGCATCGGCAAGGACTTGTCGAAGATTCCTATGCCCGTGAACTTCAATGAGCCACTGTCCATGCTGCAGCGCCTGGTGGAGGACTACGAGTACTCGGAGATTCTGGACCACGCCGCGAAGTGTCAGGATGAATGCGAACAGCTTGCTTATCTGGCCGCCTTCATTGTTTCCGCCTATGCAACGACCACGAACCGAATCGGCAAGCCGTTCAACCCGCTGCTGGGAGAGACTTACGAGTGTGACCGGATGGACGACTACGGGTGGCGTTGCCTGGCGGAACAGGTCTCCCACCATCCTCCGATAGCGGCTCTCCACTGCGAGAGCAAAAACTGGGTCAGCTGGCAGGAGTTCTCGATGACCAGCAAGTTCCGCGGAAAATACGTCCAGGTGAGTGTTTTATTTTTGAAACATTTGAAATCCTTATGTCTCTGACCAATTGACTTTGCTTCCCCACGCAGATTAATCCACTAGGAGGGGTCTATGTGATGTTCACGAACAGTGGACGACGCTACTCTTGGCGCAAGATCACCACCACCGTGAACAACATTATTGTGGGCAAGTTGTGGGTTGACCAGCACGGCGAGATGGAGATCCAAGGATCGCAGGCGGCCGAAGGCTACAAATGCGTCCTGAACTTTGTGCCCTACTCCTACTTTAGCCGAGATGTACAGCGGAGCGTGAAGGGTGTGGTCATGAACAAAAACGGGGAGGTCAAGTGGGTGGTGCGAGGAACCTGGGACAACAAGATCGAAATAGCTCCAGTGCTGAAGACGACAGGCCCTGCCAATAGTCCGACCCACACCACGGGCGACTACAAGCTGGCGTGGCGCCGTCGCCCAGCTCCGGCGGACTCGGATAAGTACTATAACTTTACCACGCTGGCTTGCCAACTCAACGAACCGGAGGAGGGTGTGGCGCCAACGGACTGTCGACGTCGGCCCGACCAGCGGCTGATGGAGACGGGCGACTGGGATGAATCGAACAAGGAGAAGCTACGCCTCGAGGAGAAGCAGCGAACAAAGCGGCGGGAGCGAGAGGCTGAAGCGGAACAGGCGGCGGAGCAGGGCACACCGTATCCTGCCTACGAGCCCATGTGGTTCAAGCGTGAAAAGGAGGAGGGCACCGAAAACTATGTGCATGTGTTCAAGAACACCTACTGGGAAGCGAAGGAGGCGCAGCGGTGGGACGGTTGCCCGGACATTTACTGAGGGGGGTTGTCGTGACTATCAATGGTACACCGCCACCACAGAGAAGCCTTAGCGAATATTCTAAAAGATTTCAAATATGCAGCCTCCACATCACCAAACCAAACCCCACACCCACACCACTCCGGAAATATCAAGCGGAGCAGCACATACGCATATATAGTAGTACACATTTCGATCTAGTGCATATATATATATATAAATTAATTCCTGTAAACTAACCGAGTTTGAGTCGCGTCTTTGCATCGAAACTAAACACTAAATTCGTCGTTCAGTTATGTTATGACTTTTGGTTCCCCCTTCCCGATCGCTTTTCCCAATCGAAAGACTAGAGGTATTATCCTTTATGCAAAATCTATGTTTCGCCTTTTGTTGTGTATATATATAAATATATCGAACGGACAGATCGGGGGACAGACAGCTGCCGAGGGCCGAGAGGAGAGCGGGAGAATATGTTAAATGTTATAAATTTATGCAATTTATTATTAAAGTATTATTTAAATAAAGCAACAGTTGGTGTGTGTGTTTCAACTAGCAGGTGGTGGCGGCGCTTGCACCTGCCGATAAGATCCACGCCCGCCTGACTCAAGCGATTCTTTATCACTTAATCCGGCTGCCAGTTGAGTTGTGGTTGGGTGGGTCGTCTAAAGAATCGTGGCGTGTCGCGTAATCTCTGATCTATGGAACTCCATTTCCCTTCATTTTTAACAATTTTAACAAAATTTATTTTACAATCTTAAGTACAATTTTTTTCAGATCCAAAATAATCATTTAAAATTTAGTGAATCAACTTGTGGGGTTCATACTTGAAAAATCATTTAATAATTACTTTCTCCGTACGATTCTTTATCAAACTTAACCAACCCGCTCTTGGTTCCCATCGATCTGGCTTATCAGCTAACTAAACGCATGCGATAACGTTGGTAAGGGGTCATGGCTGTGACCCTCAATTGCTGTCTGTGGTCTGGGAGGGCACAAATAGGTTGAGAGACTTCAGAAGAGCCTCCGCTGAAGGATCGCGACCCTGGAATCGACGGAAGACCTCGGCTGTGGGCAAGGATCCTCCCGAGCTGAGGAAGGTTTGCTTGTAGCGACGTCCAACGCCTGCGTAGTTCTTCCCGCTGCGCTGCTCCGCAAAGCTGCTGGAGATGTCGGCAGCTATTAGGCGGGAGTACAGGTGGCTGAACTGAGCAGCAGCCCAATCGCCGGCGAATATGTCAGTCAAGGAGCACGGGTGGGCGTCCTTTTTGTCCAGCGGCATGCATTGGTAAACGGGCCACAGTTTCCGCACAACTTCCAGCCAGAAGGCGTTGGAGCGATGGAGCTCTAAGTCGAGGTCGGCCAAGTACAAGTCCTGGCAGAGATTGTACCCAGCTAGTTGCGTTTTCAGTAGGGGTATCTTTTGCGAGAGTCCCGCCTCCAGGGGCTCCTCAGTGCTATAGTGACTAGAAATGCCTCTTAGGACCGTGGGATCGTCCAGGAAATTGCTCATCACATGGCCGGACACCTGGGAGGCATCCCATTCTATGTTGGAGAGTCCGGCCAAGTCACTGTACCCGGCTTGTGTCAGTAAGTGCTGCAGCCCGCTACCGAAGGTCTTGAAAAGCATCTGTAGGTCGTCATAGCCAAGCAACGGGGGCCTGCCCTCCACTGGTTCTGAGAAGTTGAAGATCAGAGCGCAGAGCGGCGTCAGACCAGCAGATCTGTTGCTATTTCTTATGCCCACCATCCAACCGTTGTTCTTGCCGAATTTGTGCTCCTTAGAGTAGCAGTCCACATAGAAGCCACCTACTGGCGTCGAGCTGTTTGCCGAATCCGCATCAAAGACGTCATAGAACTTAACCGCCGGATGCCACACTTCTGCTTTGGGATGCTCCACTATTTGGATACCAAAGAGCTCTTCGCTGAGCTTGAACAAGTCTGAGAGAACGCGGGGCAAGGGGAAGAACTCACGGAGCTTGTCCTCCAAAAGTCCGTGCTCGGCCGCCAGCTGCTTGCGCCTCCAGTAGGCGACGTCATAGACGTCCAACTTATAATCGCATCCACTGTCCAAGGCAAAGTTCTGCAGCTCCTCCAGCTCCACACTCTGAGCTGGACCGGCAAACTTCAACAACTTTGTGAATATCTCCTTTAAGTTGTCCACGCTGCCGACCATTTTTGTCTGCATGGACATTTCTGCAAAGTTGGAGTATCCCAGGAGGTTTGCCTGCCGTTTTCGCAGGCCCCGTATCTTTTCCAGGTGAGTGCTATTCTCCAGCGCTTTGTCCTGCTGGGAGGAGGCCTTCAGAACGTTGGCTCGCCACACATTCCAGCGCTGCAGTCGCTCCGGGCAGTATTTAAGAAATCCGTCCACTATTTGTGGGTGCAGCGTTATTTTCCAGGGTCCCTCCAAGGGCTGGAGGGAGTTACGAGCCGTCGCTTCCAGCAGAGGCGGCGGGAAATCCCTAACCAGATTGAAATCAGTGATCACATGGCCGAAGGAGTGAACCGCCATGTTCACTTTGTTCTTAAAACTGGCACGCTCGCGTCCCAGCTGGATAAGAAGCTCCTTCAAACCATCACGCCTGTCCTTGGCCAAAGTAAGACCATTCAGTTTTCCCTCCAGCAAAAACTTCTGGCGCAGCCGTTGCTCGTCCGATCCACTCGTCTCCGGCAATCCCTCTTGTAGTGACTTAAATACTGTCGGGTTACAGAACTTGGATGCCCGGGCATTTCGGGCTCGCTCGTGGATGTTCATGTAGGATTTGGTGGGTATTAGGGTAGAGTTTCCAAGGTACAACGCCTTGGCCACACCCCAGGTTGTCTCCAGCGGCGCAGTGACGATGTCCAGTTCGCTAAAGATGCCAGCGGCGTCCAGAGGCTTGCCCTTATGAATATCACCCTCGAGGGCCTTCACCGACTTCTCCACCGCCGATGCCTGCTGTCCGATGGCGCCCAAGCACATCTCGATGGTGATGTCACTAAAAGCCGGCAGTCCGTCCGGCTTAAGGACACCCTCGCCCAGGGGACCCTCCTCTCCAATCTCGGGAACCCTGAAAAAATCATCAATAAGAGAAGAGGAATATTTTCTAGGCGATTTTCAGACTCACAGCACTATGTAACCCGGCCGGTTCTCGGATGTGTGGAGGGAGGCCCGGAAGGCGGAGTGCAGGAGCGGCACTGGCGCCGGGCGACAACGGAGTAGGTTCAGCATAACTCAAGAGAAGGCTTAGAACTAGATATGTACAATCCTGGAGAGCGTGGCCCGGATTTTGCAGGCAGTTTTGAAGGATTTACACAACACGCTGACAAAAACAACAACAAAGCTGATTAATGTGACCGCCTAGATTTCTGTGAAAAATGCCGATCCTGTTAGTCACGCACGACGTTGAAGAAGGCGCCAAGTTTATTCGAATTCAAAAATATTTGTACTTTTTATATTTAATTTTTGTTGTGCTTACTTTATAAATATGCTAATAAATCAAGAACGTAATTTAGCCCACAAATTGTAAATATTTTATGATTTATACATATGCCACGCATAATAGTAAGCAAATAAAGATAATGAAATAATTGAACATTTGAGGAAACGAGCATAAAAGTAAACATACTTAATAAAACCTATGACAAGCAAACGTTTAAACTAAGTCGAAGTCCGATGCACTCCGGCTCGTAAATACACTGGTGGTGGGCCCTCAGATCGCTCGTCCTCAGAGGCAGATGAGGAAGAATTGGGCAACAGGTGTTGAAAGTTGTACTGCACCCAGGTCCGGTAGTTGATCACAGACTGAGGAACATCAATAATGCTACCCAGAATTGGGCCCACAATCTTCGAGGCATCTAAGTCGACGAGCTTGGACAGCTTAAGATAGGCTGCCTCGAATCCCTGCATGACTTGTAAGGCAGCATAAGAGCTGCGTCCAATATCGTTCGTTGGCGTCACCGGATCCTCAATGCTGAGCACAGACTGCCAGTTATTTTCACCGAGTTTGGAGCGCAGGCGCTCCTTCTCCACACATCCGTCTTCGGCAAGTACTGAGATTCCGTACTTGAAGAAGTCGAATTTTCGACCGTAGTAATCCAAGAACTGGAGCAGGAGCAACCCCAGCTTCTTGCGGCTACTGTAGTTATTTTTACTACGCGCCTGCTTCTTCAGGAAACTAATGCACATAAGAGTTAAAGCGTAGGAGGAGACTCCGCCTGTGCTATAGACCACATTCATGCCGTGGATCGTTAGAAACTGCTTGAGCACCATCACCAACTTGGGTAAATCAGGAAACTCTCTGATGAATTCCCTTATCAGCTCGGCCGCTTGTACGCCCGATGCGGCCGCATTAAAGTTCACATCGAACTTGATCTGGGATATGGTCTCTGTAAACTTGACCACCGGCATAGAAGCCTTGTCCAGAACGATGATTGAATCGGGTTCCGCCACCTCGCGTGCGATCAATTCCCGCTTAAGTTCGTGCAGTGGTGCCTTGTGCCAGTGGTTCGCATGATACACTACCATATCAATATCCGAGACAGGGAGATTCAGTCCAGTGCGGAAGGATCCAAAGACATCTACGCAGGAGGTGGGCCAGATAGACAGCACAACGTCCTCGATGCGGCGAACGGCTTCGGCTCGCAGGAAAAACTCGATAGGTGTTGACTGCATATAACTGAAGAACTTTTCAATCTCCTGGTGCAACAGGCATAGTGCCGGTATGCCGTTTCCATACGCCGTTCTGGGGAGTTGCCATGGCTTTGACTCTTTCGGGACAGTGTCACACACTTTGGAAGCCATCAATATTCCTGCGAAATAGTAATGGTCATTTCGGTATAGTGACCAACAATTTAGCTTATTTACACACTTTACAAGCGCCGTTATTCAGATGGGGATGCCAACCGGAACGAAGTATGTTCTCAATAATTATTACAAAATAAATTCAAAAAAACAACACAAATTTTTAAAGGTGAACAAAAGAACTCGGGAGTCAAGTGTAATGGTTTGATGGCTTCGTACGAATGACCGGAAACAAGAAGCCAAGCCTACTAAGTTTTTTGTGACATGCCAGGATGAAGTGTTCTGTAACTATCGAATGCCAGTTACGATGGAAAAACTATCGTTATCAAACTTATATACATATGTAGATCTGAGATGTGTAGATATAGAGATTTGCAGAAAATAATGAAATAATAAAAACAGATTTGTTTCAAGTAGAAAAGAATATGTAAAACAAATTTATTCGATTTAAAAAATAAGAGCAACACCTTTTCGCAAAGGAAACCTCAAAAGCTGAAAAACGATATGGAATAGATAAAAGATACATATCTAATTATAAAAACGATTAAAGATAAAAAGTCTAATCCTCGGTAATGTGGCGGCGATGCTGCATTTGCAGTTCAAATCGGCGGTTAGAACGCACACCCTTGATCAAGTCTCCCTTCTTATTCTTATCCTTGGTCCTGCCCTTAAACATTTCCATGTGCCTCTGTTTTCTTTCAGCCAACTTATCCTGCGCCGGCCTACCACTCAAGGTGGTATTAAACGATGTCACAACTGAGGTCGACAAATTAAACGCCGGTCTTGACGGCACATTGGCGGCATTTTTCAGAGGCAAGCGAGAAGGTGGTACCTTCTTCTTTGCAGCCTCAATTGACACTTGTTTTGGGGCCTCAACAGCTACGATACTTTTAGCAGAGAGATCAATTTTCTTGAGGGCTTTTGGACGCCCGACAGTGTCTTCCTTTGACGTAGTGGCCTGATGTTTCTTGGTGCCCGATGCCTGTTTGAGAGCCGAGTTCGTTAGAACTTTGGCACGCTCCGCTTTCCGTTCGATGTGGTCCACAAGGCTTTCCATCTTGGAAAACTGTTTTTCGTGTATGGCCGCAAAATTCGGTAGCTTTGCGCGCTTTACCTTGCTGGGGGTCACCACTTTTCCAATCGTAACGATTTCTAAAAGAGATGAGCTTGAGTTTTCTGCAAAAGTGTTGACGTGAAAAGTAACTTACTTGGTTTGGGAATTCGGCTTAATTTGGAGGGATTTTCTTCCAAGGACTTTGATCGCTTGCGGCGGCTTGTTATATCTGTAAAATAATATATATAAAACAATATATAAAATAAAATAATATAAAACTCACTCTTTTTGTTGAGAGCTTCCCAGCGCTTGTCTATGTCCTCCACATTGGCAATCTCAATGGGACTCTGGAAAGAGACCGTCTTAGAGAATACATCGTTCACATGGCTTGCCGATTTCGAACGGCGTCGCCCATGCTTGGGTTCTGGCATATCAAGCATCTGGCTAGAACACTTTTTAAAGAAACCATCATCGAAAGAAGGTTTGTGTTCGTCGGAGAATTTAAAAGATGTCTTGTTTTTGAAAGGTGTTGGGAATCGATATCCCTTAGAGACCTTTTTGGTGAAATTCGACACAGTGGGTGAGGAGTTTTCCATGTTCAGAAGGGTTTCACATTTGTTGTCATCTGTTGTGAGAACCACTTTTATCGACGGCTTCTCCAAAGTAGTTTGCATACAGGGAACTTCAATAAGGATCACACTCTCATCCTCTTTTACATCATCCGCATCGAAAGTTGTATTAAGTTGCACATTTTCTGCCCCGACCGAATCTTCATCATCGATCACGATCAACGAAGGCATGTCTTCCAACTCTTCTGAAGATTTCTCAAATGTTGTATTGACTCCTGCGTTTTCTTTGTCGACTTCTTTTGAATCCTCATTATCAACTTCCATAGGGCAAGTACCAAGTCCTTCTGAATTCTTAGTTTCTTCAGTTAGATCTGTATTACTTTCTTGACTAAGTGGACATAAGCCCAGTTCATCTATATCAGCATCGGTTACTTTACATAACGATTGAGGTGTGTTGCTTATTGGCTCGATGATTTCGTTTCCAGGTTCTTCACTGCATGCCTGGGTTAATGGGCTCACGCCTATTTCATCATTTTTAGGAGTGCTTTCCGCAGCAAACTCAGTTTCCACATTTTGGCTTGATTCACTGTCTTGGTGCTCCACCTCCTCTTTCTTCTCTTCTTGGCGCTCAAGATCATCTTTCTTTTCTGCTTGGAGCTCAAGGTGCTCCTTATTCACCTCTCGGTGCTCCACCTCCTCTTCCTTTTCCTCTAGGTGCTCTAACTCCTCCTTGTTTTCCTCTTGGCGGCCAAGATCCTTGTTATCTTCTTGGTGCGCAGGCTCCCCTTTGTCTTCCGATTCCTCCTCTTCAGCTGCACCCTCTGGAATCCCTGTCTCCACGTCTCCAGTTTTTTGTTTCTTCTTAGCTGCCCGTTTTGACTTGCGGTTACGTTTGCGAGAGTTGCTGCGACCAACATCGGCTGCATACCACTTTTGTGCAGTGGACTCTTCATCATCTTCAGCAACAGGATGCTCCTCGGGCACCAATTTCTTGGCAGATCGAACAATGTCGTCATAGTCGATTGCTGGGCGAACACTTTTGCGGCAACTGCGTCGCGGCGTCTCACTGCTTAGCACCAAGCGGGAACTAGGAGTTCCCGGGGTCTTCGGTGGTGGTTCTGTGGCCTTACCAGCATTCGGGGGCGATACCTTTTCTGCAGTAGCATCCATCTTATTGCGAAGAGCACCGCGGGTTTTCCGGGCCACTGGTGTGCCTGTCTCATCAATTTTCACATTGAAATTGGTGGCGTCTTTATTTTCATCCTGCGACGGCGCGTCGACGCCATCATCGTTTATGGATGTTTCTATGATAATTTCTAGTTATTTTTCAGTTGTTTGAGTTTTTTGCTTATTTACTACCTGCATTCGACTCCATTCGCTTTTAAAAGTATCCTTTTTTGTTAAAACAATGCCGCTGCACGCAAACAAGAAAATTCCAATATACGGTTTTATTTGAAGTTTGCACAGAATCTATGGCGGCCTTATCGATATCATGTGGACTCATCGATAGTTCATTTTTTCAATCGATGTTTTGGGGAGATTCGTTAATTTTGAAATTTGACAAAGTTTGACAAATAAATACGGAAAACTAATTAAATATACAAGAAAACACAAAAAAAAATCTGTATCAATAATTTTATTGAAAAACACTCAAAAATACTTTAACATGTTAGCTGTAGCAAAACCAGCATTGAGATGGCATTAACGACTAGCAAATAAAATGCAATAAAATAAATAATTTACACCGTTGTGCATAATTTGTGGCACTTAAATGGCATTTTTAGCACTCCTCAGTAATTGGCGTACCCCGTCGACTGATCGCCAATTGGTAAGCAACTTCAAAGGCCTGCCCAAGAGTCAGAATAATTTCCTTGGCTAGCTCCTGTGAATAAATAGAATATTTTAGTAGGCGCTTTATCTCACACTGATTAAGTTTACTAACCAAACTATCGACCATGAAGACATGGCAATAGTGCAGGTCCTGTTCTTTGGTAATGTACGCAAAGTACCGCAGATCTTCCGTATCCTGGCAAACGCAATTAATGTTCTCAATATCATGGCAACAAATGGCAGTCTAAAATATAACGAATATTAGATTTAGAAACAGTCGTAATCTTATAATAAATTGACCTTCTTTTCATGATCTATAAACTTTACGCCGACACAGGAAACGGCAATGTCCACATTAAGACGGGTCTGTAAATTAGCCGCCTTCAGGTATTTGGTTGAAGTGGTGCAGTTTTCCAAAAGACTTATGTCGCTGACACTCGCCGCTGACTTGAGGTTCTCATCGATCTTCAGTTTCTGGATGGACTTGCGCGTGGACAAAGTTCCCTGAAGCTGCCGTATTACAGTCGAGCCCAGGTACTGTAACATATTTGGAATTGATTACCATGTTGATTGATTAATTAATCTTAATTATACTCACATAGAGGGAGTATCTTATTTCGCCATAGATTAAAGTATACGGCGAGTGACACCAGTTAGATGTCGAGCTATCCTTCTTGCCGAGTAGCAGTTCTGCAGGATCTCGTATGTGCAGCGAATCGCCGGTTGGAAGACTTTGGGGCTCGGCTAACTGAGCTTCGGTTTCTTGTTCCACTGTAGACACTTCGTTTCCAATGTTCTCAAATATGGTGTCAATCTCGGCCCAAACCCGGGAGGCACTAAAATCCTCGCCCAGGGCAGAGTATCGTTGCCAGGACAAGCTGCGGCGACTGTTCAGAGCATGGGCTGATCTCACCATGCTAGGCGAACGCAAATAGCTCCGTTCCACTGGTCCAGAACTAGGCTCCCTTCCATCCGTCACATCGGCTGCTAAATTAAGAGTAGATCCCTTGAAAAGTCCAGCGAATGGCATGTCCCCCACAAACTCCTCTACGTGGTCAGAGCTCACGGAGTTGGCTGCCCTCGGAGAGGCTTCCGGCTCCAGCATACTACTTTTGCGCATAGTAACCGGCTGCATAAAGTTGAAAATCGTGTGCTCGGCTTCAGTGACAGTGGGCGGAGGATAATCCGGCGTTGGCGAATGACGAACCGATCGCAGCTTATGACTGTTGTTGTTATTATTTTTGTCAACCGCTGTTGGTACTGAGCTGTCCTCTTCTATAGCAACCAGGTTCGCATAGTCATTGTACTCTCCATTTATTCGAGTCCGTGGTTTCGGAACCGGCGGAGGCGGCAGCGACATCTCCACATACGAAGCCACCGCATTCTGACGCAATGCCGCTGGAAATGGACAAAGAACCAGATGTTACTTCAATGACTAATTCGGAATGGGGATAAAATAGAATGTTACGTACAGTTGCTAGTGGTGCTGGCGGAGTTGTCATCGCTGGTCGATCCGTTCCTCAGCAGATTAATAAACTCGTACGATTGGGAGGGTACCGATCCGTTGGACATTCCCAATGTTCGAAAGCTGGGCAAATGGGGTTGCTTATAGACAGGCTTGTAGCTGGCCCAGGAGTCACTTTCCTCCGCTCTGATTTTCGTCACATCGCCGTAGGACTTCTGGTGCAGTATGGGCCTCATTTCCAAGTAGTTCGGCGGCGCCTTGGCGATCACGTCCAGCGAGCTTAAAGAGTGCGAAAGTCCATTGGCTTGATCTTGCTTTCTACGAGACGCGAGTGAGTGAGTGGGTGGTTATGGAAGAGAGACCAAACGGTACCAGACCAGTTAATTGAAGAGCCGCGCAACCGATTCTGAACCTATTCTTATGAGTGCTAGGGCAAGTGGGCGTGGACATGAGAGTGGGTATAAGTGCGAAGGGCGAGTGGGAGAGAAGGGATGAGTGTGCTTTCCAAATGACATGAGCTGTGGGCTGAGTTAATTGGGGTCAGCAAAAGATGCGGGTGTGGGCGTGGTGTCTCAGTGCATGGTTCATGTATATGATTCTCTGAGCTTACTTCCTCTGCCGGGCCGGCAGCTTCTGCCGCTGGGAGTTCTTCTCATAGAGACGCTTCGGAAGCGACTGCGTGCCATTCTCAACGACACATGCCATCTTCTGTTCCCTTGCTGCTTGAGTAAACTCTGGGAAAGATTGTGGGAGTTTAAATGTGGTCTTGGAATTTAAATTTATTATCATTTGAAAACAGTTGAAATTGGGAAGCCTAATGACTAACTGAAAGGGACCACCTTATAAACTATTCATTGTCAGATTGTACTTTGTTACATAGCTACTTACCATTGATTGCTCCAACAATATCGTAGGTGACGTGCGGAGGGTAGTCGGACAGTATATCCAGGGCGGTTCGCCCGTTTCCATCGGTGGCGTTTACAAAGATTCCGGCTTTTAGGAGGGTGACCACCACTGACTTCTTGCCGCAGAGGGCAGCCTCGTGGAGGGCACTGCCCGCGTTCGTCAGTATGTTCACATCCACGCCCGCCGCCAACAAAGTTTCCACCACCTTCTTGTGTCCGTTGCGACTGGCCAGATGCAGGCAAGAGTGGGTAAATATGTGCTTGGTGGGCGAGTAAAGAAGCTGATCGATGTCATCCTTATCTGGCCGCTTGTACGGCAAAATAAGATCCGGATAAACGCGCAAAAGAGTCTGCACCACCTGCAGTCGCCCAAAATGGGCGGCCAGATCCAGGGCCGTTTGGAAGCTATTGTTGCGAATGGTGGGATCAGCGCCGTAGGACAGAAGAATGGCGACGACAGCATTGTGACCATGCTGTGCGCCCGAGTGTAGTGGCGTTTCGTTTTCGATGGTCTGAGCGTTGGGATTCGCTCCAGAGGGACTGTTCATAAGCAACATCTTCACGATGTCCTGGTGTCCAGCCCATGCGGCAAGAAAAAGGGGCGTCGAGCCCCGTATGTCGGGTACATCGAGCAGAGCGTTGTGGGAGATCAGTAATCTGACAATGTTACTGTGACCATTTAGGCAAGCATGATGGAGGGACGTGTAGCCATTCATATCCTGACAGTTTATACTGGGACTGCGTCGAAAGCTTTAAGGAAAAAAGCTTATAAAATTGTACAGCAACAGGTGCTAACGATGACTCACCTCGACAGCGGTCCATGGCGCTTGCTGAAGTGCTCAAGCAACTTGTCCACTGTCTTGATGTCCCCTGCTCGCGACGCCTCCAGCAGCTGCTGATCCTTTCCCATTGCTCCTCCTTCTCACTAGAAACCTGCAACGAAAGAGGCGCACATGTCAGTGAATAAGAAATGAGATCATCGCGAGAACAGAAACCGCCCACCCCCAGCCCCAAAATCAGGTGGAATCAGCTGGTGGCCCTAACTGTAAACGAAACTTGCGGATTGAACAGATACACTAACACACGCATACTTCATATTTATTCACGCTAATCTATCTATAAGCATTCCAGGGCACGCACGAAAAGTGGGTTTTTGTTTTGTGCTCCGCCTCTTCCAAGGTCATCGAACGGCATTGGCCATTCCAATTGGAATTTCCAGCTTGTAAATATACGATTTTGCCATATTTTTTAATTTACCGACTGTGTCCACATCCGATTGGAGAATTTCACGCCATAAACGATGCACTTAAAGACCGAGGAGGTAAGTAACCATTTAAGCTCTACGGAGAATAACTTTATTTACGTGGAGAGCCGATCTATATTCTAGACCAGTGTTGGAAGTGCAAGTGTTCGTTACAAATTGACCAGAGATGAGTGCGTGCTAATCATGACGGTTGGCTACTCACGAAGACCTGTTACATATAGCTAGATAAAAAAGCTAAACTACCATCACTGACATGGCGAATCCGATATTTCTTATTACACATCTCCAGCTGCACAAGCCGAAATTTTTTATTTTCCTTGCCATAGTTTCAAGTTTTCCCCTGAAAATCCAATTCCCTAAATCATGGAAACCACCAGCTCCAGTCCATTTAAGCCGAGGCAAAAAGACAAGGACGAAGGTAAGTGGAAAGACAGAGTTGCAAGAAAACTGGCATAATCCAGGCGAGGTGTGCCGGCACATCGTACCCCCTTGGTACCTTTTGATAACGCGTGTGTGTGTGTTGGTGTTGGCGTGAACAGCCAAATTAACGTTTAAGGTATGCCTTATTTTGCCCCGCTTAATGCAATACCATTCACTATGTTGATCTTGCAGATGCCCGTGAAGAGGACGATGCGCAGGCGGCGACGGTGGAGCATATGGACGCCAGCGGTGAGCCGCAAAAGAAACTACTCCGACTGAGCGAGACCTTTGAAAAGCCACACGCTGTGCAAGAAGTCCGATTAAACGACACCTATCAGCAGAAGGAAACAACCCAATGGCTACAGTCTGCCTGGACAAAAGAAAAGAGCGAGACAAAGGAAGAACAGACGGGGGCTCAAGTTTTTGGGGATCCGTTCCAGATATGCCTGCTACCCGAGATGCTGGTCCAGGGCCAAAGCCAGTCGTTGGTCGCCGAAATCACACAAAAAGTGCAGTGGTCGAGGAAGCAGATGGACCTCTATGAGTTCTACCAGAGCACTGACCTCTCCAACATGCCCAACTGCCGGCTGCTCACAAACTTTCTGCAAGTGCTTCGCAAACAGGTGAGACCTTGGCTGGAGAAGGTTACTGGCTTGAAGTTGGACTACGTTTCTGCCTCCTGCAGCATGTACACTTGTGGTGACTATCTGCTGGTCCACGACGACTTGCTGAAGGACAGGCAAGTGGCTTTTATATACTATCTATCGCCGTGGGAAGGAGCGGAAGAGTGGACGGACGCGCAAGGAGGTTGCCTGGAGATATTCGGCAGCGATGAGCAGTGCTTTCCTCAGTTTCCGGTCAAGCGAAAGATTGCTCCAAAAGACAACCAGTTCGCCTTCTTCAAGGTAGGATCGCGATCGTTTCACCAAGTGGGCGAGGTGACCACCTTCGACTACCCTCGCCTCACTATAAATGGTTGGTTCCATGGAGAGACTAATGAAGCTTTCGTAGCCGATTCCCTGCGTGCGTTTCCCCGCCTGCGTTACCTGCCGCCAGATAATGTGAATCAGCCGCCGCTGGGCCTGCTTCTGAACAATGTTTATTTAAAGAGTGCCACACGACGAAGCATCCAAAAGCGGATAGAGGAGAACTCAGAGATATGTCTGTACGAGTTTTTCAAACGAGAAAGGTTTGAAATGGCTCGGTCGCAGTTAATGGCCTCGGAAACTTTAAAGTGGCGGCGACAAGGTCCAGCGAATGCCCACAACTACGAAGTTTTGGATTTATCAACCGCCAAAGGCACAATCCAGGAGCTGCTGCAGCTGTTTCGGAGTCATGCCATGTTTGACCTTCTGCGCGACTTCACAGATCTGGATTTGGCCGGATCGGATGCCGATCAACCCACCTGCAGCGTAGAAATCCAACGCTGGTCGCATGGCAATTACACTGTTTTAGGCGACGGACTGGTGAGCGAAGAAAATACTCTGGACCTCGTATACTATCTAAACGCGGCAGACGGGGCAGCGGTAATTACATATCTTTCGCCGGACTCAGAACTTCCTGAAGAGAAGGCACCTGGGGCGAGCAGGCGAATGGAATCCGAAGGCGAGGATGAGGAGGACGAGTCTGTGCTACTTACCATCACCCCGGTGGACAACGCTTTGAACATAGTGTACCGGTGCGAGGGAACTACTAAGTTTACCAAATACGTTTCGTGTAATACCCCCTTGGAAAAGGGACCTGTTTTTGTTATATCCTGCAGTTACAAGGAGTAGCTTGTGGCTCCAATGCAATGCGCACAATGAGCTATATTTACATGCATACCGTTCTAATGTACAGAAACTATTTTACCGAATAAAATCATACACAAAAACAGATGGCGTTATTTTATGCTCGGTTTAGTTATTTAGGACAAGGATCAGATCCTTTTTGGAATTTGAAAAACTTATTGGAATCTATTTCTTGCATTTTTCAGACAAGTTTCGAATCTGGGCAACAGTGGCTTTTATAGTGGTCATCATTGGAATAGGCGTACCCATGTGGTGGCATACCACAACTGTATACAGGTGAGTCAACCTTATGCCTGATGGCGTTTACCAAGTAATCTATAATTATTTTTCTTGCAGAGTCAATTTACCTTCTTCTGATATTCTGAGCCTCAGTGAAACGCCCATCAAAACAACCGTGCAGGTGGCCATCTACACAAAAGAACTCAGCCGAGGCCAGTTGCTCATCGGTGAACTGGAAAGCGCTTTTAGCGACAGCGGTAGGTGATTCTTACAGGCCTTAAACGTTAGTTAAGATCTAACTTATTGTAGAAATTTGGACTTTGAGATTTAAACAACTAAATGCAACGGAAAAGATCCGGGAAGCTCACACTCCGGCGGTTTTGGAAAAACTCCTTTTGAAAGAGCATCCCCAGAACTTGGGAGACTTTATGTTAATAGAGTGGCCCAATCTACAAGAGGAGCTGCTGCTCACCACGGAACGTTCAGCTTTGATGCGAGGAGATACTTGTAGGTTTATTGTGAAACTTAAAATTTTCAAATCGCAATCCAAATTTTCAAATACTTTCAGCTGCCAATAAGATTGCCCAACTTTTGCACTCAAAGATTCTTCAAACTTATCGTATCAACCAAATATTAAGTACAGATGAGCGAATGGGTACCAAGTCAGAGGCTCCACAGCCAGCCTATGATGTGATTGTATCAGTGCTGAATCCAAAGCCTCGTCAGACCCATGCTCAGTGGAATATTGCCATGGCCGTGAGGAGTAAGCTTTAGAAGGGTTTTTTCATTAGGTTTGTTTTAGTAATATGACTTCTATTACTTTACAGCCTACATTGAGCCCTGGCTGGCACGGGTGTCCGGGGTGTCTAACTATACGGTACGAACACAGTGGAAGTACCGTGTGTCCATTGAAGCCGACTTGAAACAAGTGCGCGACCAGAGCCGTCTGGGTCGACACTATGCCCTGCAGGAGTCTGCTCTGCCTCATCTGCTCACCTCGATCGCCCAGAACCTGAGTGCCAGTACCACCGATAAGCCAGCCATCAATCTGGTGGTCTACATTCCACCTTGCCACACAGCTCCCTTGCACATTTACAGTAGCACGAATCAGAAGCTAACACGTAACGGAGTGGACGCCTTCATTTCGCCTCCTTGGGGAGCCTTCATCATCGCAAATCCGCCAGAGCACGTGTGTCTCGCGGCGCTCAATGAACAAGAACCTGTGCCCTACTATGTTAGCACCACGGACAACATGCAGATAATGCTGGATCAGCTGCACAAACTGCTCGACATCAGTAGCGAGCTGCAAATGGACGGTGTCAAGGTGGTGGACATTGAGCAGCTGGAACCCCGGCGCTGGGAATATGAGTCCTATTTGCGACGCACTGCTATTCGTCACATTTCTACGGCCAGCAACACCCTTCAAAGCCTCATTAAGTTATTGGGTAAGCAGAACATAAATAATTTACTCTAGAATTTAAATAGAAACTATTATTAAACTATTAACTGATGCTATAAAATATATTTATTTGTTCCGTCTGCTGTCCCTTTCCGCTTGAAAATGGTTAATTTTCGAAAAGACTTTCAAGGCCGAATTGTATTATATACGATGCTTCCAAAAATATTACAATAGATTCATTAAGTTTTATTTTTTAAGCAATTAAATTATTATGACTTTACCTTAAAGCCACCATAATTGGATCAACTTAACAAATATTTGCTTCCTCTTCGTGTTTAGATCAAATCAGCTATATTGTGATAGACGATGAAGTGGGTGCCGCCATTACGAAATCCTACGCCGATATTCTGGCCGCGAAGGCCGCCCTGCTGGAGAACCGACTGGCCGACGCCTCGGCGCTGGCCAAGCGCGCCTTTGTGGCCTCGGAGCGGGGCTTCTTCGACCCGAGTCTGTTGGCCCAGTTGTACTTCCCCGACGAACAGAAGTATGCGATCTACATTCCACTCTTCCTGCCCATTATGGTGCCGGTGCTGAGTTCCTTCAACATGCTTCGCAGTGTGCTACAGGCTAGGCGGAAGGAGAAGCAGTCTTAATCGAACCGCAACCAAAAATAATTTATACCACTTAGCTCTACCTATTAAAACCTTTATTTTGTGATAAAGCTTAACGGTCTTTGTGGTTTATTTGGATTACTTGGGCTTTATGTGGTAGTACGCATCATCGTTTAAGTCAGGAGTCGTTTTCTTTTTTACGTCATCGAAATTATTCAAGCTGTAGATAGCAGCGCACAAAATATATGTGAAGAGTATTCGGGCCAGCATCTTCGGTGGGCTGTGGGTTAGCCAAAGGACTAGGCAGATGGGATTTGATATTTTTCAATGAATTTTGATCGGTCTGTTTGATAGAAACAAAACATTTTGTGGTTAAATTAGTAACTTAGTATCTTTTCCTGTGTTTGAATTTCACTTCAAAGCCTTGTAGATGATCAATCTGCAATAGGTGTGGGTGGCAGCAGCCATTTGATGTCAGGGCTGTGGCTGCTGATGTACGCACCCCTCGAGGCAAAGCGCAGTCCGCTCAGCGTGTGAACGCGGCGGCGCGCATAGGTCAGGTTCAGCATCGGACGACGCAGTGGCTGCCGGATGAATGTCAGTTAAGACAAGAGAGCAACAGTCACGCAGTCCAAAGCCAAGCCGGAATACGGAATACTCTTTCCCAAGTAGATCTTAAAGGTTCTCAGAAAGCTAACATTTACTAAAAGATGGCAACTTATAAGAGTCTAAACAGAATTTTCTAAAGGTATTATTTTACAAGTAGAGTGGGTATCTTTTAAAGTTATTTATTTATGGTAGTTTTGACCTTTGAGATAAAAAATAAATATTTAAAATATAATAAGCTCTACTATCTGAGGATTACCCGTCTTTAGACAGTGCCCGCACAATTGCATGCCATTGCAAATAAGCAAATACGCGGCTGTCAAAACTCGTTAAACATGGAATTCAATTGGTAATAGGCGTCAGGGGCAGGGGCGGGACTTGGATAGGAGGAGAGGTCGACGTCGGCGCCGGCGTTAAAAGTAAATAGTTAATTTTTAATTGCTCATGGCTCGTTGGCTCTCGACGGATGCGAAATGGGACAGGCCGACAGACAAAAGTGATACTCGTAAACTGAAAGATCTTCGGCATACCCGAACATACTTATTCATCAAGTATTTGTCTTTTCAAAGGTTAAATATTATTTTAATGAGCCGTGCTTGTGTTGCAGGCAGGGACTTCAAAAGAGGCACAAACCTTTTCTCCACTTGCCGGAGACGGAGATGGAGCTCTCTGGTCGCGGCCCCAAGACCGCAAAAAGGTCAACAATGTGACTTTTAGCGATCGCCAAATGCCGCCAGCCCGCCAAGTGGCTTTGTGTCATGGTTTTTGTAGCGTGCCATGGTGTGGCATATAGGGTTTAGATTTGAATCCGTGTTCAGTCTGGATATCAGATGTACCTAAGCCCACTAATTGCCAGGCCGCAAGGGCCATCGTCTCTGCATTTCCGGGCAGCCATTTTCCCACACGCACTCCGTCACGGCAGAAACCGCACGCACGGAAAAAATCAATTCACTTAAAAGCGGAATCCAAGTCGATGTTAAAGTTTAGGCCGAAGGCTAGCTCCGAATAACGAAACTAATTTTGATGCGGTTGTTAAGTATTTCCAAACACCTCAACCGCTTAAAGTGGAAAATGGGCAGAGGAGACTTTGGCGATTTGGTGGAGATATGAAGATGTAGCCCAGACAATAGCTGGGCGATGGACTGGGGCACTCTTGAAGTGGCCACGCCACTTCAGTTCAGTTGAATGCAACGGCACAACAAGGCGTGTAATTAATAATTGATTGAGCCGCATTTTCCCAAACAATGAATGACATGGCATTCGGGGCGGCGATGGGATTCGATTGTACAGCTGCAGTTGGCCACAAAGAATTGAAGAATTTTTTGGCCAAAAATGGCACAAAGTACACAATAAGCCAAGTGCTGCACGTGGAAAAAAATGAACTGAAACAGGATATAATTAAAATGTTTTTGACCCTGTAGTATATTTGTTTTAATCGTTTCTTTAATTTTAATACAGATATCTGAGTCAACATTTGATTTTATTTAGGTTCCTTTAAATCAACCTCTTTTCCCTGTGTGGCCCAAGGAATCTACAAGTTTCAGCCAGAGTAGACCCACTGTTTGGCCAGGTGTGCCCATAGGTTGGCTTATATGGCTTTTGCACGTAAAAGCAGCATTGCAAAATGTTTACTGCTGCAATTGTAATCACTGCTGACCAAAAGTGCAGTATCGCTACTTGGTACTTGCTACTTGCTACCACTAATGCTGCACTGGTTGATGCACTTTTTATAGCTCTGGTGCATTCCCACCACCGCTAAGTGAAATTAATAAAAATTGCAATCGACTTGGATGCTGCACCAAAAACATCAATGCGTCTGCGCAATTCACATAATTTGTTTAATTAATTACGCCAACACATTTTCATTACCTGCCTATTGGGTAATTCCAGTATGCCGTATGCCAGACGAATCAAAAGTGATGTGATTTTTCACATAAACCACTCGCAAAACAGAAAAACACACTCGCATCGTAACTATAACAGCCATTGAAAGCCGAACTGATTTGGCGGCTTTCGAAAGATTCAGCCAGCCATCGTCAAGGTGGAAGTAGATGGATGCTTCTGTTGCAGATGCAGTTACCGGTGCTGTGGCTGATGCAGTTGCTGTTACCCGTCCGTCAGCAACATTCTCAGCATGCGCCAAGGCCACTGGCATTTTGTCTTCATATGCTGACTCAAGATCTAGCGTAGAGGATCCGAACCTGCAACGTTTTGTGAGCGGCAAGCTGCATGTTATGCTAGTAGCATCTGGCAGTGGCCACAATTTGTGGCAATTCGTTCTCCATTCTCCGCCGGACCTGGATGATTCCGGTCTCGTCCGAAATGTTAAGCGAACAAAGGTCAATTTTGTGTGGACAGGAATTGCAAAAACAGGAAAAAGCCAAATTTATGAAATACTGGTAATCTAAACCTAAATATATAGATTTTTAACTAAGGAAACCATTTACTCAAAACGAAACTTCCTCATATGAATGTTAAATGCAAAACCTGTTGTATTAAAATGGCATTTTTCATGGATGATATTCTTTTAGGTCCACGGCATTGATTAACCTCATACATTCCAACAATTAACCAATTTGTTGCAGCTCAATAAAGTCGACGCGTCACCGTAACTGAATATAAAAGTAAACACTCGACATCAAAACTACCATCATCATCATCATCGTTCCCTTGCCTGTGCGATTGGCAGCCATGGGAAAGAGACCTCTGTCGCTGCTATTGGCTGGAAAAGTGTCGAAGCCGGCAAACCCCAAGGACGCTTATAAAACAAATAAAGCGAAATGTATTATACTGAAAAATATTACTTACCCTTACCGTAGTTTGACATAAATGCCAATTTAAATGCTGCAAAACGCATAAATCAGCGATGAGGCTGCTCTAGCCGTTGCTGCTGCTGCCGAGTCTCTAGATGTTGCTGCTGTGGATGTTGCTTTAGTGCCTGGCTGGGGTTATTGTCGTGTTTTTTGGCAAACAAACGCTCAGCAAGTGGCGCTCCTCAAAAACGTTTTTTGCGCCAAAATGTTTACTTCAAACGAAGTTTGAAGAAGACCCAAACTATTGCGGGCAGGGTTCAGTAAAAGGCAATGCTCAGTATGCTGGTTGGGGGACAAAAGTTGCCGTTTAATTGAATTAACATAAAATAAAAGTTGTCGGAAAAATGATAATGTAACCTTACCATGTCCAGGTCTTTACATCCTGGTCAGCATTAGTCGTCTCTGCCATTTGGCATTTGAATCAGATATTCTTGCCAGAAGAATCACGAACAATGCCGCCGCTGCCGCCTAGCTTTAAAGACGCAGACGACCGATCCGTAAGCTCATTAACATGATTACAATGAAGATTCGACTGCATAATAATTCACACATATTCCAACATCCACTAGCAAATAATTACGAAAAGTGCATTTGTATGGGCATGCAATTAGTCACAGACTCCGCAGCAAAAGCAACACTAACATCGAATGAAAAAGCAAAAGCATCTGCAAGTTGCAGCTTTGGATTCTTTACCGCCTTCCCATAATTTACCAAATATTTTTTTATTATTTATTTTTTATTTCGCCTCTATGTAGATGGCATAGCAACTGCAACTGCAACTGCCACGGCAACGGCAACATCTACGTTTATAACATTTTCTCACGTTTCGTCGTGCAGATTTCGGCACAAGTTGCGCCTTGGTGTGGCATGAGATCTGAGTGGTGTGGTGTGGTGTGGTGGTGCAGCTAGGTTGCAGTTGCTTTCTGGTGGCGGCTGCATTGGTGATAATGATGATGGTGGCGGAACGGGGGTGGGCGGCTAATGCACATTTTATGCAAATTTTAACTGCAGCATCTTGCAGTGTGTTGGCTTAGCTTATGGCAGCTTAAGTCGGTTTACGAGTGCCAGTAAATGCAATTTAGAATGCTTGAATCTATTGACTGTCAATCGGCGCAGGCCTTAAACCTGTTTAAATTTATGCTTTTTAAAGTTTACATTATAAATTTAAGTCTTTGGTTAACTACGAATAATGTAATGTGTATTAATTAAATTGTGAGAGATTGTAAGAATTGAACTCCATTCAGGTTCGTTTCCTAAGTCATTTGTTTTAATGCAGGAATATTGAAAGAAAATTATAAAAAAATTTAACTTTTCAGCATCCACACTAAAGAGATGGCATCTACATCATACTTTTGGACTTCGACCAGCTAGAAAGTTCGTTTCTTAAGTCAGTTGTTTTAATAAACGTATATAAAAAACCCATAAGTTTTGAGCCTTAAAGCAAGCTTATCGATATTAACTTTCAACTTTTGGCTATAGTAGGATCGGAATCAAGTTCGTTTCCCAAGTCATTAATTTTTATGTTTGGATTTTACGACTTGGGCTTGCGTTTTTGCAGATTTTCAAATCAAAAATGCCGCATCACGGCAATGCGTCAAATTAGCCAGCCCGGTCCGGTCCAGTCCGTTCACTGACCACTGACCGCCTGTCCGGGTGTCCGACTGGCTGACTGACCCAATCCGATCCGCTGCCCAGATCCCAGAGAATCACAGTTGAGCCGCGGGATTTCGCAAGCGTCGTCGTCGCATCCATAAAACTGTAAATTGCACAGCTGCGTTGCCGTCTCCATTTGCGGCTGTCTTTGCCACGTGCAATCCCAAACCCAATCCACAAAAATCCCAATCTCAGCGAAATTATATGTGTGTTAATGCAACAATATGTATATATAAATATTGTATGTGGTGTGTATGCAATTTCTTATTATGAGCGGCTTGGCTGGCAGCGGCAAAAGGTTTTCCAAGAGTATGCACTTTATCAACGGGAAAATCTGCTGGCAGCCCATGCTCATTGCTGCACAATTACTCAACGACCTGGGATGGCTGGCTGTCTCGCTGTCTGGCAGCGATTCCAATTCCCAATCCCAATCCACCTCCTTGGCACTCGTTAGTGGTTGCTTCTGCTTCTGCCAGGTTTTTGGCATTTTTTGGCGCGTTGCTGGATGGGATTGGGATTGGGATGGAAATGCCACCAAACCAGAGTTAAGAGCCGAGAGTTGCATCTCAAGATTCGAGAGCTTGTTCGGGCGCATCTTCAGCTTAATTGAATTTTTGGTTGCTACTGCTGGTGAATGCATTTACTGGTGAATGCGGCTCCCACACGTTGTGCAAATGCTTTCGGCACTTTTACTGCATTAGAGCTTACATAATGGTTAAAAAATTAAATAATTTACCCAGGCAATGGATGGATGTTCTGGCACTTGTACTTTTAGCTTGTAACTGCCAGGTGGTACATCGAATTCGTGTCTTTGTCGGCTAGAGCACATTCATCAATGTCAGTCCGCGTGAAGTCCGAGGCCATACGAATTGATGTTTATTTAATTGTAAGCGATCGCTAATTAGAATTCAATATTTTTAGATGCTGTGTAATGCTACAAAATTCCAATTCGTGTTGACCAAACGGTTTTGGTTCGTTTTGAACCATCAACCTATGCACAGAGAAATAATTTGACTTTAAAAATCAAATTAACCTAAATAAACTCTGGTATTAGAAAGAAATTTCTTTGTGTGTAAAAACTCATTAGGTACTTCCTTGTATTGATCGTGACATTTGGTTATACAACAATATTTTCCAAAGAAGACACTTATCTAGGAACTTAATAGATCTATGTGATTTTTGGCAGTTTAATATTTAATAAATGTAAGAATAATTTTTGATTTTCATAGTTTCTGTCTTGTATTTTTAAGTAATCATTTTTTGGCTGTGTGAAAGTTGGCTTATTGGGCACTTCGCTGGCACTTCCTTATTATTGGCCTTTCCCACGCAGAGGGCACCCAGCCAGCAGCAGATCGCGTGAGTCATTGGCACACACAGGAGTTAAGTTGAGTTGAGTGGAATCGTAAAGCGAACATTTATTACAAACAGCCTTACGGCTCTTGCACAATCACAATCTCAGCAAATTAGATAGATGGCGGCCATATGCCACTTCCCACAACTTTTTGGCAGATGGCTCCGTCTCCGTCTCCGGCTCTGACTCTCAGACTCAACCTCGGGTTGAAAGTCATCCAGTCACCCAGGTACTAAACCTAAGCTCGTCCTCTGTTGACATTTTTTGCCAGTCGGGGGCAGCCATCTGCTTTGCATGACTTTGGTTTTGTCTGGTTGATTGGCCTTTTTTCCGGCAGGCAACCTCAACTTTGAAATGCCAAGCTGCCAGATTGCCAGGTGACAGCTTGAGGTTGTCCGCCAGCATTCAGGGCATCATCCAGCCCTCGCAAAAATATCTTTATAAATATTGTAGAAGAAAATATGTCTAGCGACGCCCAAGATCCGCTTAAGATCGCTGGCCAAGTAGCAGGCGTGTAAATTCCCACACTGCAGCAAATGCCGTTCCAGCTCCCAGCTCCGTGCCACACTCACCCATATACACATAACCGGATTGGCGGTGGCATCGCGACTTTTGCCCCGACATGGCACAAACAACAACCAGCAGCAGCAAATGCAGCCGCGGCAGCCTAGGCAGATGGGGCAGCAAATGACAAAGCCCCGCCATGGCTATGACATAATACCAAGCGGAAGATGCAACCAGTGAAGAGTGCACTGGAAGAAATTGAGAACCTTAAGGGCATAGGCTTGTAATGGCATACTTATGTTTGAATGTTGCCATACAAATTATTAATAAAAAACGCAAACTGAACAATCTAGAAAAAATTCCTCATCAACATTCCAAAACTATTTTCCCACCAGTGCTTTTCGGGTGCATATAATTGAGCTTTTGGGATTTCAGGTGGGGGTGGGATAATGCTTGCCCATAATCATGTGATGGCCCTGCGGCCAGCTGACGTAAGTGATGAATGCAAGCGACTCCTGCCACACACAATGAAGCTAAGTACGTGTCATATGGTCACACGCTGCGTATGCGTAATTTGCGTTAAGCATACGCCACCGAGTCCAAGCCGAAAAGCCAACAGAATTAAGCAGAAGCACAAACACAAACGCATGGAAAGTCGAAAACACAGACACGGCCACGAGGCAGGCACGAAGATGGCTGCGAAGCTGGATGATGGCTGCGGCGCTGCCGACGTAGACGTTGCACAGTGGGTGACTCAAGAAATTATTTCCCACACTATTAAGAAATATAAGAGTATAACATTTTTTATTATCAACCTTTTATATTTTATTTAATTACATATGCCATATGTATCTAAAAATCATTCTTCATTTAAGCTTACAGTAATTGCAAAATTAATTGTAACTTAATTCAGAAAAATAAAATTTTCTTCATTATTTTCTAGCATGTTGAAAATCGGTATTATTCCACTGTACATCATTGACGCTGCTGCCTTTGAAGCTTGCAACCGCGATGGGCTCCAAGTGGTTTCCTTTCGCTTTCAGAAATCATTTCGCTTCGACAACGTGGACGATAAAGTCACAGATCGCGCATCGCAGCGCCCGCTCTGCCGCAAAACCCGCAACCCGTCATCGTCTTAGCCAGCCTCCTCCGTGCGGTTCGTAGTTCAAGTGGTTCTTCTGCCTTTTGTGGCGACTTTTGTGCTTTTCCGCTGTTTGCCCAGCCAAGTGAGGCAGCCGCGGTGGTGCCACCGTCGAGCTCTCAACGTTTCGCTGCACCTTCTAAATGGGTTTTCCGTAGTTTTCGCACCTTGCGAAACACATTTCGTACGCAATTTACATACACGATCGATGTTTGAAGAATTTTGTTCGCTGCCGCTCATTTCCTACATGACGGACAACTTTTTTGGCATATTCGCTCGTTGGTGATGATTTTCGTGTTGAGTTTGTGAAAAACAAAAAAAACCTACAAAAAACCAAACATAACGAAACGAATCGGGGCAAAGAAACATACATCTTGTGCAGCTGGGAGGTTTTGCAATTAAAAATCCCTTCCAATACCCATAATCAAATTTCTAGTGTTGTGCCTATCTTGTTTTGCAGTGCGATCCATGTGAAAATCGACATTAACTTTCAGCTTAATTGCTCTGGATTAACATATTGGATAACATCCCCATATTGGATAATTAAAGTCTAAGGATATGTGGAGCCTTGATTATAAAATGATTGCCTTTCTTTTGGGTGAGTCTTATTAGAATTTAGGATATACGAAAATTTGATATATTTGCTGTAAAGAATGCTAGTAATTTATAATCATACTTATTTATTAGCCTTTGAAATTTTAGACTGAAGTTCTGGCATTTACATTGTAAATCCTCATTATGTAAAATCGTTTCATCACTTAGGTAAAATTAGGTTTAATTAGGTACAATGCTATAAATTTCTTTTAAGGCCCTAAAAAATTTAATAACTTAAAAAAGTATAAATTATCCAAAAAACACAAATAAATCTTGGTTTATGGGCAATACTTTCCAATACTTTTACATATAACTTTCAAAAAAACGTTGCTTCTTTAGGCTCGATTTTCGATTAGCCTTTTTTTAATCTCGATTTTTGTGTTAACATATTATATATCTGCAACATAAAAAGAAAAATCGCATGCTCATTAGGTCTTTTTTCGACACATATATTTTTTACCAAGATAATGTGGTGGTTCAAGGTCCATCGCCTCATCGCTAAAGAAATTAATGGGATTCAATGAGTTTCATATCGATCACATTTGAAATCAAGCGTAATTTGGCGAGCCAACCCCCGCAGCACTGACGCTGGCCCAAAAAAATGAAGACAAGGCTGAGAAATGGCAATTATGGCTAAGAGTGGGGCATCAGCAGCATAATTACCATACTGTAAATTATCTTTGAAGAGTGAGAGTGAAGTGGCCGACGCCCAAGCCAAAATCGGTGGCTCTCAAGGGGACTGCTGTGAGCGACTCACTTAGGTCCATCCGAACTCTGTCCAAATTAGAGATTCCACCTCCAACCGACCGAGCAATTGAAATCGGTATTGGATTCGAACCACCTGGATTCCAGGGGGACAAAGGCATTGCCTTTGGCCAGTCATAGTTCACTGCCAAACAATGGGAGGAAAGTAAAATTTGAAATTCACTTGAATTAAATGCGAATCACAATCTCCAGTTTGTAGCACAGCGTCTTTCTTTTATTCGACCCCAGCTGGATGGCTGGGTTTCTCTTTGTTTTGCATTTTGGTGCTTCCTTTAAGTGTTTTTCTTTTCGGAGTCAAGTTTTTTTCCTCCATGATGAATGGAGGGAGAATTATGCAACCTTAGAGTGCAATTTGTACTTCGAGTCTTGGTCAGCATTGGGTTCTGCAATTGGTGTTGAAGTTGCAAATTGCCGTTGCCTTAATTGCAGCGCAGCACAGCTCGTCTTCCGCTGCCTGAAGAACCAAATATGTAAACAAAAAATACATCAAAATGGTAAAAAACAGAGATCAGAGACCACAATGATACATTTGGTAATTAGCCTTTGAGCTTTTAATGCCCAACACGAGTACGACAAACGTAATCCATAAAAATTGATTGACTTGGCATTTTAATTGTCGGACCCTCATGTGGATCTTGGTTTCTGACCACATTCGGCTGATCGACCACTTTGGTTGCTGTGGGAATGCTTGTCTGGCCGCAATGTTAATGATGTCTTTTTGGTATCACAAAATACCAATCGATGCTGCTCCAAAAACAAAAATAGCAAATAAAAAAGCGGCTCGAGCACTCGCAGAACTCAGCCTTGGAGCAAGTGCTCCGGCACACATAAATCACGAGCTCGTCACTCGTCGCAGTCGCAGTTGTAAGCGAAAGTGATGCGGTGTCTCGAAGGTCACTTGACCAGGTCAGCACTCTAGCACACTAGCTCCAGCAGCACTTCTCTACTCCATCCATGTCTGCCATTTGGAGACCAAGCAACCAGTCCTAACCAGATCACGATTTATGTTGTTTTATTTACTTTTTTTTAGCAATAACGTCGGCGACACTTTGGAGCAACTCCGGATCCGCTTATGCTCAACTGCTCGACGAGGACGATGACCTGGCCTTCGGCAGACCCTGGCCCACGTACAGCCTGCAGAACATGCCGAAGACACAGTTCACCTGCCACGACAAAATCCTGGGAGGCTACTATGCTGATCCTGAGACCCAATGCCAGATGTTCCACGTGTGCGTTAAGCTGCCTGGAGTGGGGGTAAGTCTGAATGTTTTAAATGCCACGGGCTGAGATCGGAGGCAGCAGAGGGTCAGAGGGTAGTGAAAAGCTTTCATTTCACTTCGGGCACTTTATTTTTATTTTATACATTTTTTAAAATATGAATTTTATATAGGCCCCAATATTATATAAAATAATTTTGACCTTGATTATGGTAGACCGGAAGTGCACATATTTGAAAATTTTATAGCATTGAGCAATCAGCTTAACCCAGAGGAAGACTTTTCCGCGCCCACCTCGCAACACTAGACATCACAGCGCTTCAAACCGAGAGACTTCGGCAACGAACTTGATTAGAGAAGACATCACGGAAAGTAGAGTCCCAGCTAAATGGCAAAGTAGCATCGGACAGATGCGCCGGGGAATGTGTGTGTCTGTGATGGCTTCGACTTCGTGACCAGTTAGGATGAGAAGACTTAGCGACTGTGGGACTTTGCGACCGGTTGACCTTTAAAGGGGGCGCTTTTTCTG
Organism: Drosophila pseudoananassae pseudoananassae; assembly: GCA_018153035.1. Taxonomy (NCBI): domain Eukaryota; kingdom Metazoa; phylum Arthropoda; class Insecta; order Diptera; family Drosophilidae; genus Drosophila; species Drosophila pseudoananassae. The sequence continues at coordinate 11,866,588 of JAECXR010000024.1, forward strand.
GGAAGCTGGGTGCGAGTCACTCGCGACTTCCACCTGGTTTGTCATCTGGATTCTTTGGGGTCGTCCTTTCCTGAGCCGCCTGCAGCTCCCGACAAATTTCGTCAAAAGTATCGGACAGCTGCTTTCGCTGCTGCTGCTCCTGCTGTTGGATTTTCGAGATCTGTTGACGCCATAGGCCATTAACTGTATTTAAGTACTCCGACAATTTTTTCTGAAAGAAAAATTTCTGTTCTTTTAGTTCTTCGCGGGTTTGGCACAACTTTGTGCTAGTAGTGGCTAGTTCCCAATTCTTCTCCGTTAGTTGAAGCTCCTGGGCACTGTGCGCTTCCTTCAGCTGCTGAATGTTGAGCTGCAGTTTCTGTAAACTTACAATGCTTGCCTTCGAGGCCAATTCAATGTGTTCAAGCTCGGACTGCAGTTCATCCTTATCTTTGCTCTCTTCGATTTGTAGCTCTTTCTTCTGATCATCTTGATTCATCTTATTATCCTCCGGCTGGTCTTCGAAGCTGTCGGATGACTCCAGATTTGCCAAATATTCTTCCATCTCTTCCTTTTCCACAGTCGAGTCGAGCACTTTCCTTTTGAGGGAGTTGTACTTGAGGCGCTCCTGAATGTACATGCTTTTCCAATCCTCCAAGTTCCGTTCCCGGTAGAGGGATTCATACGAATAGTTAATCATCACCGTTCTCTTTGAGTCGCCCATTAGCTGCTTCAAAACCCTGGTCAACTGAACGTTGTGGTACTCCATGTGGGTTTTGGACGAGCACTCCAGAGCTTCCAGTATATTGAAGAGGTTGCCCAGAGGGAGTCCTAGACTTGTACTCTTTGCAAGCTTGCGCAGCAGGAGGAAGTGCAGTGTTCCGCAACACTTCCTGGACTGTCGCACATGAATGGTGAAGGCATAGTGTCTGTCTTTGCCACTACTCATCATATTTAGCATATACGCATGTACATCTCCCGGTGCGGCCACGAAGTGGTCATTGGTACTGGGGTTTTCTGGGCACCCGTTGAAATGTCTGAGGCAGTTGTCGGTACCTCCCGACAGTCCAGAGTGTATTATAGTGACATACAACTCCTTCTTGGACTGCAGAGAGTATACGCTTTTAAAGAGCGCGCCCAGGATTCTATTGACCATGTTCTCTGTGTCCTTCGATGCGGATGGCGTTCTCTCATCGCAGATGATAACAGGTCCCAGCTCGGAGTTGAAGGTCTGATCCATCATCTCGGCCACCGCCGCATCGCTGACCTCCTGCTGCGACTGACTGGCCGGCCAGAAGAGCTTTCGGAACAGCAACACTTTAACCTCTTTCCGCATTATCCAAAGAACTTAAAAAAAAAATAAAAATAAAAAAATCAACAAAATGTGTTATGTTCGCGTGTATGTGGCTGAATGAGTCTATTCATTCTAGCCTACACATGAGTCTACTAGCCTGGCCTACTGTTTATTCGAGAACCCGATCGAGAACGTTCACTTTGTCACCTTGCCACCAGAAGCGCGGTGGTGGGAACGGGCTCCCCCGCCATGTGGCAAATGTCAAGCAACCAAGTGGCAAGTTGAAATGCCAAAGTTTGCGGCAGGCAAACGCGACTGCTTCTTGCTGCCGTGGCATTAAAGTCGCCAAACAAGGAAGCCGCTAATGGGATGCATGTATCTCTACTGCACTGGGAAATATTCAAAGAAATATACTTGTTTCTTATAAGTTTCCTTACATTATTTAAAATTATTTAGAAATATTAATAGAATTTTATTTCAATTCTTTCAGTTAAAATTGTTCCACTTTTAAGTCAAATTGTTTTAATTAACAACACAGAATAAAGTTTTTAAAAAAGTGGAGGGGGTAGCTTTTCATGTGACTCTTGCAACTTTTGCAGCTGCTGCCAGTGGCTGGCTCTCGGCCTTAAAGCTTTTAATTTTATTTATTGTTTACTGGCCTAATCGAACCTACTTATAACATTGAATTTTGCATGTTGCTCTGCCTATCTAATGGTGCTGTTTTTGGTGCTTGATGCTTTTTGGGGGCAGCTGCTACACCGAAGAGTTAATCCATTTGTCCAACAGGTGCAGGACTACCGCTTCCTCTGCCCCAACACGACGGCCTTCGACCAGGAGCTCCAGATCTGCGCCAATTGGGCGGATGTGGACTGCGACAAGGCCACCTCCCTCTACGACAAGGGCGATTTGAACGATCTCTACCGCGGCGGGGATGACAGCAAGGCCGCCCACGAGGAGGAGGCCACCTTCCACCTGCAGCGCGCTGAATCTGGTAAGAACAGCTCAGTGGTGCAGCCATGAACTCCAACAGGTGGCTTAGCTCGATAAATATGTTTTAGAAATATGACCTAGTTAGCTCTGTAATTTTTCAAGATACACGTTTTGTATCTTAAACTAGCAAGTAATTTGATACATTTGATGATGCCTTTACTTATTACTTTAAAGTACCATCTTGAAAGAAAATTAGGCTTTAATTGAGTTATTTCAAAGCGAGCTCTAATGCCTTTTCAATTTTAGGCGATGTGCGTCGCTCTAAGGAGAACCACAAAAACAACATCAACAACAACCGCGGTGTGGATCAAAAGTCACGCCCTCGCCACAATTACGCCCAGGCAGGTGGCAGCTCCGCCGCGGGTACCAGTTCCAGCTCCAGTCCCAATTTGGAGATCACGCAACCCACCAGGCGACCCATTTCCACCTATTATACACCATCAACATTGGGCAGCACCAGCACGACCACGACGACCACAACAACCCCCTCGACGGAGAGGAGCTATTACAACCACAACAACAACTACAATACAAATTACAACAACAATTACAGCAGCAACAATGACGACTCGAAACGTAAGCTAGACAATGGCTTCTCAGGCCAAGAGATGCATTGCCTAAAAATTAATCACAACTCCCCTTAACCCATCCGCAGAAGACGTAGATGATATCTTCAAGGGTTCCCACAGCTCGCACTTCTTCTCTAACCGGCACGGAGGACGGGAGTACGACGAAGAGCCCTCCTCGTCATCGTCACGTCCCAAACCCAATGACTTGGGCGACTATCAGCGCAAGACAACGCCGCGAGTCACGCCCTCGACCCGAGGAGCCCGACCCAGCACCACTACCTCCACCACGCCGGCGACCACAAAAGCCCTGAAGAAGATCACCCTTCATGCCACGTTCAACACGGACTTCCTGGACTCGAAGGTCACCACTCCGCGTCCCAGCAGCAGCATCACCAGTCGGTTTAGTTTCGGTTCCAACGACTTTGCCACCCAGGAACGAATTCAGCCCACAACCTACAATCCCAACAATGGAGCCTACAGGTTTAAGACGACTCCGCCTCCATCCTTTTCCTCCTCCACGAAGGTCACAGGCAAGGGTGCCCAGGACTTTGATAAGCCACGCTCTAAGCCAACAGTGGCGATTGTACGCAAAAAGTTGGGGCCACAGGAATCGAACTACATAAATCATAATGAGTTCGCTGACCTGGCCAAGCCGCAGCCGTTCCAGACTCAGGGGCAGGTTTCGAAGAAATCCAACCAACTGGAGCCACACTATCAGAGGCACAAGCCGCAGGTGACCAGAGTGGGTTCCCAGGAGCCAGCACCCTTCTCGGCACCCAGTGCAAAGCCCAGATCTTTCACGAGTCGCGGTAGTATTACCTACAAGGCCACCACGGAGCGGTATGTCGATGGGGAATCCTTCTACCCCACTACTGCAGTCACGCCCAAGGCCAAGGAAGCCTTCACGCCGACCACCTTCCGTCCAACCACCTACAAAAAGCCCTACGAGCCATCAACCCTACTCACCCATCGACCCACAGCTCAGTTGGTGACCAAGAAGTTGTCTTCTCCGACCTCTCTGGCGCCAACCACTGCCAACCCGTACTACAATGTGGACGAAGACGACGGCCAGTACCACCCGGAGTTGTATGAAAATGACTTCCCACGCAACCGGTTTAAGTTCTTGAGAAACCGTTCCTCCAGTTCCACCTCGACTTCCACCACCAGTGCACCGGCGATCTCTAGCAGGCAGCCACATGGCTTCCAGCAGGCTCACAGCCACCTGAAGAGTCAGCAGCAGTCCGTCTACCAGAGAGAACGTGAGAGGGAGAAGGAGGCGGATCTCTCCGACGAGGATGAGCTCTTCAAGACCGCGCAGTCCTTAAACTTCGGGGCTGCCAGCATCAACAAGCTGAGGGCGGACATCTACAAGGCGGAGAAGACCTCGCAGCAATATAACTCACAGTACAGTCCCCAGCTGGCGTCATCTAGTCCGCAGGCCAGCAGCACTAGTACCACAACCGCAACCACCACAACTACAACGACAACCCCACCACCTAGCACCACCAGGCGACCAACGACTCTAAGAACCACCAGCACAACCACCAGTGTTCCGAGTCTGGCGGCCAAGAAGTCCGTGAAGAGCAAAAAGGAGCAGCAGCTGGAGAAGAAGGAAAAGGAGAAGCCAGCCGGAAAGCGGCCACCACATGCGGACGAGGACACCAGCTACGACTATGCCTACTACGACACCGATTGAGCGGGTGTTTCAGCTCCTAATCCTAACTAACTACATTCCATAGACAACCCATTCCCGGATTCCACATCTAGCAGCAGTTACATACATAGGTGCCACAGTATTTTAAAGACAGATTCGACACCCACACCATATCCAATACATTACATTATCTTATCCGGCTTATCGCTTCGACATCCATTAACACTCGCGTACATTCATTCAATAATCAGTTTCAGATTCAGTTTCAGATGCGTTCTAATGAATTTCCATGCGTGTATCTAGTTATTTAAATAAAGCGAATATATAATTTTAGTCGTTAGACAATTGTTGGAATTGAAGGCCGATGGGCAGCTAAAACCGTATCGAGGGGCAACCGTATCGGAGGTAGTTTTGGAGCAATTACTTTCAAGTACAGACAGTTCGCGTACTTGATATCTAATATTCAATGAATTCAATACGAAATTGTACTAGTTTTTAAGTTTTCTTGTAAATAAAATCAAATGTAATTCGTAAAATCGACGTCGTTTTTCTATGAAGTCATTGCGTTTTTTATTAAATTAGGATACATTTAGAAATCTTAAATTAAATGCAAGTCCATGATAATATCAAGACACTAGTCCTTAAACTTTTGACGTACACATCGTGGCATCGGAAATAGATACAGCAGCATGTTAAAAGCAGCCAAGCCCACGGCAAAAGCACAGGAGGCAGCCACATCAATGGTTTCCTATAAAACATTAAAATTAATGTTTAATAATATGTTTAAAATATTTAAAACTTACATCCGGATCCGGTAATCCCAAACGTTCGTGCATAAAGTCCGCCGGTTTGGGACAAATGACGGAAGCCGTGGGCGTACAATTAAGTTTCCGTGACTGAAAGGCGATGCTGTGCAGCAAGGAGGAGGCATAGCGGGTATGAGTGCCCTTGGTATTGTCCTGCAACCAGGGCTGAAGTCCCTTAAAGGAGCGCACTGTTCCACTGGCCAGGGCGATGCAGATCACGAGGACATAGGTAACCGCAATGGCAGCATTAAATGGAACCTTAACCACCAGGAGGAAGGTAATCGACAGTTGCTCTGCCAGAACGAAACTCGACCAAAGGGCCACCAACAAATAAGCAAAGACCATGCCATTATTATACTTGGAATCCAACAGCAGGCTGAAAAAAATGCATTAACGTATATGTTTTATCTAAACAACAAAATAACTCACGGATAAACAACACAGCTGGCTATAACTGCAGAAATGGCAGAAAAAGGTATGGAAACCGAGTTGTAGGCAATGAGAAGAGTAGTCCCAGAATAAAGACCCTCAGGGGTGTCCTGTGAAAACTTTTTACGCCAAATAGGAACTGCAAAATTACTTTAGTTATTATAAAGTCTTCAATATGGAAAACCTCAAAGTATTACATAGTGATATGGTTGTTAAAATTCCACAGCCATAAGACAGTCCCAAGATATTTAATATTAATCCGTTTCTGGTGAAGAAACCATGAGAATCGTCCTAAAAAAAAGAGAAATAGGTCTTAGAAAAAGGCTTCATAAATTAATAAATGTTGGTACTTACTCCCACATTTATATAGAAAGCCCAGAGCAAGCTCATGGCCAAAGGAAGGAGGAGTAGTCGCAGGAATAGGGTCTTCATGCCCACCAAGCCGCAGGAGAATGTGGAGGCTAGAAGTTTTCTAAAAAAAACGAAATAATATTCCTTTAGATTTAATAAACCAAAGCCAAATAAATTCATAACTTACAAGTAGAGCATCACCCAGACCTTGATCTCGCCTGGTTTTCCATAGGCTAGCGGCACCTTCCCAGAACCCATATTATTTATTGGGGCATCTGAAATAGGTGTCTCCCGCGAAAATCTTTCCACCAGAGCTTCAATCTGCTGGCTTGACTCCAAGAATCGATCCCTACTACGACGATCCACGGTGGATAGGCAGAGATAGTACATTAGGGGATTCTCCAGCTGGGGACAGGGGAATCCTATGCCGTGAAAGTACTCCAGCATGGCACGAGTGCCGCCAGAGTACACCACTCCGCCCAAACAAAGGAACAGAGCACGATCCAGGAAAGGAAAAACATCAGATCGGGGTTTCTCCAACGAAAGCAGAATACCGCATCCGGTTTTCTTGGCGGTATTTGAGAGAATGGATATCAGAAGGTAAGCGCTCAAAGGATCCAAACCATGAGTGGGCTCATCCAGCAGGAGCATGACTAAAAATTTAATTAGGTTTTCAATGAAATACATTCTGTAGTATTTTTGAGGTATAATCCTTACCAGGATCTCTGACCAGTTGAATGCCAATAGCCAGACGTCGAGCTTCGCTGATGTTCAGATATTCAACTCGCTTGTGGGCCACTTGTGATAGGGCTAAATCTGCCAAAACTTGGCGGACTTTAGAGCTCTTAAGATACCCACTCAGCTAAAACAAGAAAAGAAAGCTAACTTTAGTTATATGGTAGCTATAGGATATAGTCGACCGATTCCTTATGAAATTTGGTAGGTCGGGTCATAGGGTCGGCCCCAACTTTCTATCATCAAAAACACAAAAGAAGATATGGTGATGACTACATCTTCCCCAATTCTCGTCCGATTCTCAAGCGGAGTACCTTAAACGATTTTTATATCGATTCTCCACAATTCTGCATCAAAATCCTAAGACAAAATATTTTTTAGATTTTTTGTCCATTTTTGTGATGGGATCCCTTGAAAATGGGGTTTTCCTCTATATGGCCCACAGTGATGGCTATATCTTTCCCAATTCTCATCCGATTCTCAAGCGGAGTACCTTAAACGATTTCTAGGTCGAATCTCCACCATTCTGCATCAAAATCCTAAGACAAAATATTTTTTAGATTTTTTGTCCATTTTTGTGATGGGATCCCTTGAAAATGGGGTTTTCCTCTATATGGCCCACAGTGATGACTATATCTTTCCCAATTCTCACCCGATTCTCAAGCGGAGTACCTTAAACGATTTCTAGATCGATTCTCCACCATTCTGCATCAAAATCCTGAGACAAAATATTTTTTAGATTTTTTGTCCATTTTTGTGATGGGATCCCTTGAAAATGGGATTTTCCTCTATATGGCCCACAGTGATGACTATATCTTTCCCAATTCTCATCCGATTCTCAAGCGGAGTACCTTAAACGATTTCTAGGTCGAATCTCCACCATTCTGCATCAAAATCCTAAGACAAAATATTTTTTAGATTTTTTGTCCATTTTTGTGATGGGATCCCTTGAAAATGGGGTTTTCCTCTATATGGCCCACAGTGATGGCTATATCTTTCCCAATTCTCATCCGATTCTCAAGCGGAGTACCTTAAACGATTTCTAGGTCGAATCTCCACCATTCTGCATCAAAATCCTAAGACAAAATATTTTTTAGATTTTTTGTCCATTTTTGTGATGGGATCCCTTGAAAATGGGGTTTTCCTCTATATGGCCCACAGTGATGACTATATCTTTCCCAATTCTCACCCGATTCTCAAGCGGAGTACCTTAAACGATTTCTAGATCGATTCTCCACCATTCTGCATCAAAATCCTGAGACAAAATATTTTTTAGATTTTTTGTCCATTTTTGTGATGGGATCCCTTGAAAATGGGATTTTCCTCTATATGGCCCACAGTGATGACTATATCTTTCCCAATTCTCATCCGATTCTCAAGCGGAGTACCTTAAACGATTTCTAGATCGATTCTCCACCATTCTGCATCAAAATCCTGAGACAAAATATTTTTTAGATTTTTTGTCCATTTTTGTGATTGGATCCCTTGAAAATGGGGTTTTCCTCTATATGGCCCACAGTGATGACTATATCTTTCCCAATTCTCATCCGATTCTCAAGCGGAGTACCTTAAACGATTTCTAGATCGATTCTCCACCATTCTGCATCAAAATCCTGAGACAAAATATTTTTTAGATTTTTTGTCCATTTTTGTGATTGGATCCCTTGAAAATGGGGTTTTCCTCTATATGGCCCACAGTGATGACTATATCTTTCCCAATTCTCATCCGATTCTCAAGCGGAGTACCTTAAACGATTTCTAGATCGATTCTCCACCATTCTGCATCAAAATCCTGAAACAAAATATTTTTTAGATTTTTTGTCCATTTTTGTGATGGGATCCCTTGAAAATGGGGTTTTCCTCTATATGGCCCACAGTGATGACTATATCTTTCCCAATTCTCATCCGATTCTCAAGCTGAGTACCTTAAACGATTTCTAGATCGATTCTCCACCATTCTGCATCAAAATCCTGAGACAAAATATTTTTTAGATTTTTTGTCCATTTTTGTGATGGGATCCCTTGAATATGCGGTTTTCCTCTATATGGCCCACATTGATGACTATATCTTTCCCAATTCTCATCCGATTCTCAAGCGGAGTACCTTAAACGATTTCTAGATCGATTCTCCACCATTCTGCATCAAAATCCTGAGACAAAATATTTTTTAGATTTTTTGTCCATTTTTGTAATGGGATCCCTTGAAAATGGGGTTTTCCTCTATATGGCCCACAGTGATGACTATATCTTTCCCAATTCTCATCCGATTCTCAAGCGGAGTACCTTAAACGATTTCTAGATCGATTCTCCATCATTCTGCATCAAAATCCTGAGACAAAATATTTTTTAGATTTTTTGTCCATTTTTGTAATAGGATCCCTTGAAAATGGGGTTTTCCTCTATATGGCCCACAGTAATGACTATATCTTTTCCAATTCTCATCCGATTCTCAAGCGGAGGACCTTAAACGATTTCTAGATCGATTCTCCACCATTCTGCATCAAAATCGTGAGACAAAATATTTTTTAGATTTTTTGTCCATTTTTGTGATTGGATCCCTTGAAAATGGGGTTTTCCTCTATATGGCCCACAGTGATGACTATATCTTTCCCAATTCTCATCCGATTCTCAAGCGGAGTACCTTAAACGATTTCTAGATCGATTCTCCACCATTCTGCATCAAAATCCTGAAACAAAATATTTTTTAGATTTTTTGTCCATTTTTGTGATGGGATCCCTTGAAAATGGGGTTTTCCTCTATATGGCCCACAGTGATGACTATATCTTTCCCAATTCTCATCCGATTCTCAAGCTGAGTACCTTAAACGATTTCTAGATCGATTCTCCACCATTCTGCATCAAAATCCTGAGACAAAATATTTTTTAGATTTTTTGTCCATTTTTGTGATGGGATCCCTTGAATATGCGGTTTTCCTCTATATGGCCCACATTGATGACTATATCTTTCCCAATTCTCATCCGATTCTCAAGCGGAGTACCTTAAACGATTTCTAGATCGATTCTCCACCATTCTGCATCAAAATCCTGAGACAAAATATTTTTTAGATTTTTTGTCCATTTTTGTAATGGGATCCCTTGAAAATGGGGTTTTCCTCTATATGGCCCACAGTGATGACTATATCTTTCCCAATTCTCATCCGATTCTCAAGCGGAGTACCTTAAACGATTTCTAGATCGATTCTCCATCATTCTGCATCAAAATCCTGAGACAAAATATTTTTTAGATTTTTTGTCCATTTTTGTAATAGGATCCCTTGAAAATGGGGTTTTCCTCTATATGGCCCACAGTAATGACTATATCTTTTCCAATTCTCATCCGATTCTCAAGCGGAGGACCTTAAACGATTTCTAGATCGATTCTCCACCATTCTGCATCAAAATCGTGAGACAAAATATTTTTTATCGTCGTTTAAGGTTTTAGATTTTTTGTCCATTTTTGTGATGGGATCCCTTGAAAATGGGGTTTTCCTCTATATGGCCCACAGTGATGACTATATCTTTCCCAATTCTCATCCGATTCTCAAGCGGAGTACCTTAAACGATTTCTAGATCGATTCTCCACCATTCTGCATCAAAATACTGAGACAAAATATTTTTTAGATTTTTTGTCCATTTTTGTGATGGGATCCCTTGAAAATGGGGTTTTCCTCTATATGGCCCACAGTGATGGCTATATCTTTCCCAATTCTCATCCGATTCTCAAGCGGAGTACCTTAAAAGATTTCTAGGTCGAATCTCCACCATTCTGCATCAAAATCCTGAGACAAAATATTTTTTAGATTTTTTGTCCGTTTTTGTGATGGGATCCCTTGAAAATGGGGTTTTCCTCTATATGGCCCACAGTAATGACTATATCTTTCCCAATTCTCATCAGATTCTCAAGCGGAGTACCTTAAACGATTTCTAGATCGATTCTCCACCATTCTGCATCAAAATCCTGAGACAAAATATTTTTTAGATTTTTTGTCCATTTTTGTAATGGGATCCCTTGAAAATGGGGTTTTCCTCTATATGGCCCATAGGGATGACTATATCTTCCCCAATTCTCGTCCGATTCTCAAGCGGAGTACCTTAAACGATTTCTAGATCGATTCTCCACCATTCTGCATCAAAATCCTGAGACAAAATATTTTTTAGATTTTTTGTCCATTTTTGTAATGGGATCCCTTGAAAATGGGGTTTTCCTCTATATGGCCCATAGGGATGACTATATCTTCCCCAATTCTCGTCCGATTCTCAAGCGGAGTACCTTAAACGATTTCTAGATCGATTCTCCATCATTCTGCATCAAAATCCTGAGACAAAATATTTTTTAGATTTTTTGTCCATTTTTGTGATGGGATCCCTTGAAAATGGGGTTTTCCTCTATATGGCCAAAGTAATGACTATATCTTTCCCAATTCTCATCCGATTCTCAAGCGGAGTACCTTAAACGATTTCTAGATCGATTCTCCACCATTCTGCATCAAAATTCTGACACAAATGGGATGGGATTTTTGTGATGGGATCCCAATTCTCATCCGATTCTCAAGCGGAGTACGTTCAACGATTTCTGATAAACTGGGGGCAATGGAAAGAAGGGTGTATGCAAATTTTCAAGTCGATATCTTTAAAACTGAGAGACTAGTTCGCTTTATATCAACTCAGAAGGTGAACTGATCAAGAATTTATATTCTTTATAGGGTCGAGATGTCTCCCTATAGTCTTATAGTCTTTTTTCGAGATGAAAAAAATTATAATACCCTCTGCAAGGGTATAATACTTAAGCTATATCGTTTTTACTTACTATCGTAGGAGTGTAGTGAAGGGTTTGGGCCACTGTGAGGCCTGGAACAAAGGAGCAGGACTGAGTAACGTAACCACAACGCTGTTGGAACAAGGCCCTGGACAGTGGTGATCCATTGAGCAGGACTTGACCACGAGTGGCTCCATCAGCACGTCTTGAAATCACATCCAAAAGAGCTCGTTTTCCACTGCCTGTAATTCAAGAGTAATTTGTTAAGTTCTTAAATAATTAAATATATATATTCATTAAGTACCTTTTGATCCCAGAATTGCCATAACTTCGCCACTGTGCACCGTGAGGTTCACACCTTTGAGCACCAGGGCCGAGTTGCCGGCTCCATTGAAACAGCCACCACCATCCACCTGTTGGAAGAACAATAAAAAGCATTATTGGAATGAGTTTTCCGGCTGGAAGAGTGTCTGGGGCCTGCCACTTGCCTCTGTGGTGTGGAAAATGTTGTGGGCTTCCAGTACGTAGTCGCTTCCGATCATTTTCATAGCCACCACTGGCTGGAAAATGGGAGAGTGCAGAATGTTTGTTTGTTTATACTTCTTGGTATATGCTCTTTACACGCTGTTCGTGGCTCAAGAGTGGTTGCTGACTTCCAACAGGTAGCAGAGAGGAGAGGCTAAAATAGAGAGAGGGTCAAAAGATGAAAGAGAGTTATTCATAGATGGCTTAAACAACTTTTAAGGTAATATCTTTTTATTCATAACTTTTGTTTTTTTATAAGGTAAAGAAATGTAATACCTCTTTTTATATGGTATTTATTAATGATATGTTTTAAAAGATAGTTTGGTAGAATCTTTAGAAAAATCTTTAAATACTTCTTACCTCCGCGAACACGTCCAAACCAACTGAGCGCAGTCTTCCAACTGATCCGCAACTGCTTCCGAACCACAACCACTGCTGCTTAGCCATTCCAATTGGGGAGCAAGCCACTCCAGCTCCCACTGGAAATCGACGCTCTTTGAGCCAAACTTCCAGTCAGCCAGCAGCGGGCTAAGATGGCGTCCGAGGCCAAGTTCAGTGCTCAGTTCGCTTCGAGCCGAGCTCCGAGAGAGTTGCCTTGCAACCAAAACGCGCTTGGGAACGATTCCAGCTCACCTGGCTGCGCACGGCGCTACAACACACAACAAAAAGCTAAAAAATATAAAAAAGTAAAGAACCTTTTAAAAAATCGCATATGGAAATCTAATTGAAATGTTTTCGGCTTAAAAGGCAACACGAATTTTTATATAAAACTCGCGTAAGTGCAATTTTTTGTTAACGCCGACATGGAAGTGCATGCCAATGTGGATATTTTCTAGTTGGAATAACCAATAGATACGACAAAGTGCTTCTCCCATAAGAAACGCCAAATAAAAAAGCAAATAAAACAAGTGAGGCGTGTTAGTGAGTGTGTGTGCGTTTTGTGGAATATGCAGATATCGCTGTAAGCAGATAATCCACCGAATTCAAAATCAGCGGTAGCTAAGCTTGAGAGTAAGTGTTACAGATATAAAAGTATCTATTGCCTCTAACCATGAATGAATGCCGTAGAATGTGTCCACCGCAGAAGTAATTAGAGTACGTACAACTGGTATTTACTGTTAATTGTATTACCAACGACCACGGACCAGCACTTGCCACCTTAAAAAGACACAAAGATACTCACCCAGCTCACAAACACTCGTGTACTCGCCTCACTCGTATCTCTAAGGTTCGAGTTGAAGTTCGGCCTGCTGAGTATCCACCACGTTGTTGCTTCTGCTCAGAAGCGAGCAGAAAAAGAACCCGCAGTCTTGGTCGTCGTCACCAGTACAGGTCAAAGATCCCGCGAGCGGGTTTTATCTAGCAAACGTTTCTTACCAGCTTCTACGGCGAGTGCTTCCACCACTTCCAGAACGCCCCCCTCTTTCCCCACTGTGCAAGTTCTGCGCCCTGCAGAACCAAAGCCAAAACCAAAACCAGAACCCAAAGCCAGAGTTGGAGTCGCACTGGGAGTCAGAGCCATGGCCAAGTGCCCAACTCGACTCGACTTATTGTGTGTGCGCGTTTGCCTGCTCGTCTTGCCTTTCCTGCCTTTCTTTGGCAGGGGCGAGTGTGTATCTCACAGATACGGCGACGACTAGTTTCAGTTTGTTTGTTTGTTGGCCGGCTGGGTTCTGGGCTCTCTGGGGATAACTTTTTGTTGATTCTGCCCACAGCTTGCAGTCATTTCCTTTCTCGTCATATATTTGCTATATTTTTTAAATAAATAATAAATATTGAAAGCGAAATAACCTATTTTCAATGAATTATAAGCCTTATATTTGAAATATTCATAAAGATATAAGAGCTACAGAAAGATAAATTACAGAGACCCTTAAAATGCTTATAAATGTCTTTATTATTTTAAATTTGGTAAACGATTCATGAACTTTTATGGCTTAAACGAAATGAATACCGGATATATACATTTTCAAAGGAAATGAAACGCATTACCAAACCATACTGCTAATTTAACCAACATAGATGTCTATTTAGTGTAAAAGCCCTTAAAATCTTATCCATAAATATATTATCTCTTAGTGTATACTACCCATATCATCTCATAAAGAATAACCATGCCGGCTAAGCAACTTTCACATTCATTTTGCAATTTCGATGCAGCTGCCAATCTTCGCGGACAATCACTTTCAAAAAATGCTGGGTCGAGAAACGTGATTTCTCATCGAAAACAAGCTTAATGACGATTCCGCATTTGGGGCCTTAGCACAATTCTCAGGGATAGGCAGATAGATATCCCTTTGCAATGCTAATTCCCATCAGCCATTCCACAAATTACTCGCACCTAATTAGCCCGTCATGTCGCTGACGAACCGTTAGAATGCTGTTAGGGCCATGTTCATTGAAAAAGAAAAGGTATTCTTTCTGCTAGTTTCTGTATCTTTTTTTGAGAGCTGATATCTTCCGAAAAATGATTTCTTGTTCTGCGCGCTGACTTGGTGTTTTGTTTTCCAACATTTTTCCCATTGTTGTTGCTGGCGTAAATTAGTTAACAGTATTATTATAGCCGCTAACGGGGCCTGATGATTTGTGGCTGCTGTTTGGGCACACCATAAAAAACAGCGTTTAGAAGCTGACCGCAGCGACAAGATCTCAAAGCGGCCGTAATTCAATTTCGAACAATTTCGATGCCAATCCGACAAAAAAGAAAACAAATACTGGAGGGAAAAATGACAGAAAAAATAAACGAAAGACTTAAGACACAAACTTGGTGTCGGAGTCTAGACAAAAGTTGAAGGCGCGGCGGCCACAGCACCAACGGAGGCAGCTTAAGTTGAATTGATTGTCAGTTATTGCCTTTGTGGTGAGTTTTGGACCCGGGACTCCCAGCGGGAGCGGGATCTGGGGCGGGATACCCAGAGGTATATGGTATCTGGTCTTTGTCTTGGGTCTAGTCGGGTTTGTGTTTGGTTCTCTTGGTCTACCGACTGTGAGGTGTGGCTGCATCTTGTTGGCCAAAACTTGTTCTTTTTCCAATCGTAGTAGATGTTGTTTTCAATTGAACTTAGTCGCTGGTTTATTCCGAGTCGTATGAATCATTCGATTTAATGATCTCTGACGGAGGATGAAGTCAGCATCAAAATGATGAGATGACCCTTCGGACGGCTAAAGTGAAAACTCAACGGGCAGGAAATTCAAATTCAAATTCGAAAACTCTCCAGACACACAGCAGGGCCATTAAAAGCTGCGACCATGAAAATTGTGTGCATTGATAGATACGGTACATGCAGCCACGTCGAGTTAATTTCCTTTTTATTATAATTAAATTAAAACATCAGAGAAGAGGCAGCCGCTCCAGCAGCAGCAGCAGAAGCAGAACAGCTGCATAATTAGGTGAAGAAAGTAAGTATCTTCACTGCCTCTGCCACGGCTACACACACTTCGTGACTTTTATGGCCGTAAAAAAAAGAAAAGAACTTCACTTCATTTCACTTCAAGTTCACAGACGACAAGGCCTGGAGCTCTGACATAGAATCAGAATAGTTGGGCATGGAGATGAGGCCCCCTGTGACATGGATATTCACTCGCACTGGCAACTCACAGACGTGCTTCGAATTAATCGGACTTCGAATCCATGTCACTCAGTCAACTCGCATTTTTTTGCACTGACACGAAATATTAGCATAAAAAAATCATCAGTTTATGAAAGTTAAATCATTCAATGTTTTATTCAGAGAGTTTCTTATCAATTTGATATTAATTTAATTCCACACCCATGTTATGATCATTTTTATACACTTAGGTACATTTTTTGAAGTGTAAGGCTGGCGCCTAAGACCCGGTTGTTGGGTTTCTGGGTGTGTTCGGGAATTTGGCCAAAATTGGTTTGTCTCTCGCATTTTTATATGCATGCAATGGCTGACAGACGCAGAGGAAATACTTGGTCTTTTTTGTCTATTTCGGTTCGGTTTTGTCATGGAATTTATGTCAATTAGCCTGGCACACGTGTGTGGCGCGGTGGGGGAGCGCCAGGAGAGGCATTCGCATGCAAATTTTTACCCACAATTGTTGCCCACTTTCACAAGACTGTTGCAATACAGGAAAGTGTTTTGTTAGCGGTTCGTTTGTGGGGGTTTGTTTTGGTTTTGGCTGCTCAGCGTTAATTGCCTGTAAAGATGCCCGAAACTAAAGCAAAGTTTCGTATTCCGTTTGGGCAATTAATAAAACTGACCTTGCCTGAGTTTTTCTAACCACAAAGCGAAAACTGAACGCCAAACTGAAAACTGAAAGCCGAGCCGCACGCTGAAAGCCAACACCGCAATGAGACCACCGCAGCGGCTCGACGATTCGGTGGCTCTGCGGCCCGGTGGCTGGGAGGTGGCTCAGCAGCT
Organism: Drosophila pseudoananassae pseudoananassae; assembly: GCA_018153035.1. NCBI lineage: Eukaryota > Metazoa > Arthropoda > Insecta > Diptera > Drosophilidae > Drosophila > Drosophila pseudoananassae. The sequence goes on from JAECXR010000024.1 coordinate 11,883,064, forward strand.
GAGGGGGCTATGCAGCCATGACGAATATTCGTTGACGGCATGACATTAGCTTGGCTTTTTGGGGTCACAGTCAGCCCAGTCAGAGCCGACGTCAGCAGAGTGGCTGTGGCGGAATTCTTGTGCTCGCATTTCTGCCAGCTCTGCCAGTCGGTTAACTCATTTCTAGTTATGGCTCTGGCGCTGACTTTGCGACAGCTATTGGCCAATTTTGGCGATTTGTGGGCCACATTCATTAATTTCATTTTCTATGGAATAGGGTCAGTTATGGTAGCTGTTCTGGTTTTTCAGTAGCTTATTAAAATTCAATTAATCTTGTTTGTATTTGGACTACTACAAGAATCAAAATACTAGTCCATTTCTCTCAGTGCCTGGCTCATTCACCTGCTGGGCTCAGACCCATCTCTGATCGCGTTTCCCCGCACTCTCATAATCAATTTACGCATCCGAAACTTTCACATGTCTTGAAGCTCTGTCAGCTCTAAGTTTCCTCTTCCCTGCGTGTCCGTCACTCCGGCTGACCGACTGACGCCGCTTATCTGGCTGGCTGGGATGGATGGAATGGCTACCTTAGCATCTATCGCAAAACGTGGCCAGCAATTTGCATACTGGCTTTTGTCGGACAGCAACAAAAACGTGCTAAAAATCAAACAAAAACCCGAACAAAAATCTCCGAAACCCGAGTGTTCAATTAACACATACACTCGCAGCGAACCTCTCTTGGAATGTCTTTCCTCTGGATGTTAATAATATAAAAAAATTTCATCTTGCCGGACAAGTTCAACAAACCGCTTTGTCTACAGAATCGAGCGTGGAATGCTGGCCACGGGCTGGCAATCATTTAATTTGTTTATTATTAATTTGCATCTGCACTGACTACGGTATTAGTCACCACTCGATCACCGCCCCTTCCTAAAAATACGCCCCTTAGTTGCATGTGAAGTGTGTGGGTCCTCGGAAGGGTATTTGGGGTTTTCCGGCTTATACAACCGTCTATATTGATTTTAAGAAGTTTAAGTCATTTTTGTATTTTTTTGCGGTTTTGTGGAGAATTCTTGGAATGATATTTGATGCTCAGATAAAACCGAATTTGTTCAGGTATGTTAGGCATACCAATATTTTAACTTTAAATCGGGGTTATTTAATTAAGCATATAAGCACTTTCTTTTTAAGCACTTTTTTATTCGAGTCATCTTCATGTTTTCTAAATTTCTTTAATAAATTAGCGAGTATTTTCCAAGACTATTAGAAAGGCTAATTTTTTATTAACTTTTCCCATCTCAATAAAATCTTAACGACTTGAAGTGCATTCAGGCTTCGCTCTGCCTGCCATTTCCTTTGTGTTATTAATTGCAAATTACAAAACTGCAACTGCGACCCACTTTGTGGCAGTCTTGGCTGCAGTCGCAAAAATATTTTGTTGGCATTTATCATACGACCCGTGTGGAGGCAACAAATTATGCCACAAGCCGAGAGTTTCACTTTCTCACTGGCTAGGCCGGCGAAGAGATCTTTGTGTCAGCAGCTTGTTTCTCAAGCAGCTCCTCCTCCTCAGTCAGTCAGTCAGCCAGTTCGTCCATCAAAGGCCAGCTTTTGATTTTGAGTGACCTACCTGTTGCTGCTGCAGGTAACAAGTTTCGAGCTGGCAGTGAAATGAAAAGCCCGGCTCATTTGCTGGCGTAGCTAACCCAATTTAATGGGGCTTTTTGCGTGGGAATGGAAATGGAACCGAAACCAAACCGCAGGTCAGCTCTTTGGAAGATCAATCAGGCGCAGAAAAACGCACTCGACTTGCGGGCAATCAAGTACCAGCCCCCAGACAAGGGAGAGAGCCACAAATGGTTATGGCCGGGACCGGGTCTTGGAGCCACTTGGGCTCGCTCCATTAAATCATAAAATGTGCGCACAAGCCAGCGATCAGTGACCGAAAAAACCGGAGTTGAAGTTGGATTTGTAGTTGGACATGAACATGGAGGTGGAGAAGAAGTCGTGGTCGTGGTCGTGGTCGAAGCTCGTGTCTAACTGCAGTTTTGCATCAATGCTCCTCGAACGGCAAACGGTTCTTGGAGTTGTCAACCGACTGGGACTTGGCCATAGATGCATGTACATATCTGGCCGAACGGGAATCTTGAATGACAACAACGGGATTCCGGCTGCAACGTCTTGCGGCTGGCATGACACTCAGCTAGCTGCCAATTGGTCTAATCGGACTGCTAAGCTAAGCTATTGCCAATAACCGTTGGCCAATTACTTAGCGCATTTGTGATTTATTCACACCAGCATCGGCAACAGTACCAGCAGCAGGCCGGCTGCCCGTTGACAGGCAAATATCCGCTACCCTCATGCGGAGATCATGCCTCATGATCGAGTGACCCACTTGGCCGTATTGCCACATTGTTTATGGCCAGCTAATCAAGTCTATGATATAATTCTTGTCTGCAGCTGTAACTGTGCTAGACTCCAGCGGAACTGCATTGCATCGCCAGTGTCGGGATATTTGGATTTATTTTTGTTTTTTGTTTGTCTTGGCGCAGCTGCAGCTTGGTGTTTGTGTTGTGGTATCCAGTCTGACGATCTGATAAAGTCAGCTAAGGCTTGGCTTAAAAAACAAAGTGATAGAAGGCCACCCAAAAGGAATTAGCAATTAATATTTATCTTTATGGGAACTGTTATAAAATAATCCTAAGCTATAGGAAGCCTAACTTAGGATTTTTGAAGAGACTATCTATAGGAAGTCTCTAGATTATTTAATAAAATTTAATTAACAATGTGAAGACATATCTCTTAAATAATTATTTTATTTTTCACCTTGTTCAACATTGTTAATTATGAATGCAAGAAAATCACCTCGAAAACGTGCTGAGACATTCATTTCTCTGGTTTTTGATAATTCGGGGCTTTAAGTTTTTGTTTATTTTGCTTAATCAGTTAACGTGATAGCCTTAAGAAATGACTTTTTTAACAAACCATTCAATCAGTCAGTTTTGTTTTCTCACCCAAACATAACAAAACCCAATCGAGATACTTTAAAATACAATTGCCAGGCACTGGGTTAAAACTAAAAGCCATATTTATCATTTTTTTTACTTTCCCCCACCAAATGAAAATTTAGTTGTCTCTGCCATCTGCCACTCGCAATGTTTTTGCTTCACGCACTTGTGCGAACAATGGATAGATAGTTAGATAGATACGTAGATACACGCGTACGAGGAGATACTTAGATATCGGTTTTTGGCTTCAGCAGCGCATCGTGATCGCATAAATCAATGTGCTGTCTCGTGGCCGTAGCCGTATCATTGCCCCCAATACCATTCATTTATAACAACAAAGCCGTGCTTTAGATGCCGCATTTCGCAGTCCCCCTTTCCGAACAAAAGTATATAGTCCGAGCAGATACTATACGAGTATGTACTGTATCCGCGACTCTGTGTGGGTAGCTCCCATTGATGCCCTGGGTGGCGGGTCTTGAAACCACCTTCCCTGACTTCCACTTTCACTCTGTGTATGCCAAGTGTTGGCAAAACGGTTGCACCAACAAAAAGCCCAGCCTGAACCAGAAAACAGAGCCAAATAATTGTGGGGGAAAGAAATGATAATAGTAAACAAAAAACATAAACTGAAATGCGTTGAACTGGCGAGAGAAAAATCCATTTATGCGATTATGGCACAAGTGATTTTAATTAAGGCGAATTTAACACGCAATTAAAAGTATTAGTACACCGGCCGAGATCCCCGGACTGTGGTTGGAGAGTCTTGGGCGAAAGCATGCCGTAATCCGGGCTTTCTTCTGGGCAACGCCCCCTTCACACAGCTTTGCTTTCGGCCGGCCTGCTACAGAGTATCTTGTAATTACGAGTGCGAGTGAGTATCTTGAGCCGCTCACTTTCGCCTTGCCACTTGTAGAACACTTGACTACGTAATCTCTGCGGCTTGCACTGCTCCAAAGCGGAAATCCGCACGCCTCGCTGCACTGCATCCAATCCAAGCCAAGTTCCCCGAAATCCGGCGACAGCGTCTGGGCCGCATTAGTTTGTTTGCCTTTCGGTTGCATAAGATACTTCTGTATCTGCCACAATCGGTTCATTTGCATGCACTTTTTTGCAGTTTATTTTTGGAAGGCAATTAAAAGCTTTACGGTGGCTTTAGTGTGGCAATCGGCCGGCTTTGTTCTTTGGGCCGACGTCTTGGATTTCCTTCACTCAAGCCATAAGCCCGATTAGGTGTCATTGTCTTGGCTGTTTTTAGATTAAGAATCTCAAAGAGATATAAAGTTTGCCCAAACACAAAAGAACTCGCAAAACAAACTTGAAATTAAGTATACAACCTGAGACTTGGTTTTTTTTATGGCTATATTTTATTATGAACGTATGGCGAATGAAAATTAATCCCCAAGTTATATTTAATTCATAAATGATACGCTGGAAATTGGTCTTTGTAGATAACGTTTTAACGGGAAAGATGTATAAATTCATATACTTGATAACCATTAAAAATAGAGATACTTTATCTTGTTATAGGCAGTAGGGAATTGTTAGAGTGTCTCAGATTCGCCTCACTCTTTTATATAAGACAGCATTTCCGCTTTTGTCATAACAATGGCTGCGGCTGCGCCTGCGACTCCAATTCCGAATCCGATTCCAACTCTGCCACTGCGTGTGGATGTGTAGATGTGTGGGCATTGTCATTAGGCTAATTCCCGCAAATTATGAGTAATAACAGCGTAGCCATTCTCGCGGCATTCTTGACCCAGTTTGAATCTCCGAATTAGCTTACGCTTTTGGCCCGTAGACTCTCTAACACGGATCATGGTATTCTTTGCAGATATCATGGAGCTGAGCAACTTTTCGAGCAGCAAGAAGATGTCACGCGAGGAGCGACGCTACTCGGTGCCACATGGACCCAACACCCCACTGCCACCGGCGGCATCCGAAGATCTGCACGCCTGGTCCATCTACAGGTGAGTGTTGAGGGGTAAATCCCCGACAGACATCCAGACATGGGTGTGACCATTGTTTCCCATGCTGCACCTGTCGAACGGAATGGCGTTTTGACGGTTGATTTAACCGCACGGGGCGGAAGTTCAAATGCTATAAAGAGCCAAATTGAACGCAGGCCACAGAGACGGATGGCGGCCAAGCCCCCTAATCATCTCCAGCTGACCGCATCTGCCCGCTACTGTCTAGTTACATGTACATATATCCATTTCCCTACCCTCTATTTATTAGGCAAAATCTAAACTCCGACTTCACCGACTCGGCCCTGGGTTCGTCGGACAAGTCACCGCTGCCATATGGAAATTTCCAGCTACGCGATACCACAGTCCAATCCATATTAAATCATCCGCGCTATGGCCCCAAGTGAGTTCCCCCTCCCACTTAAATAAGAAATAATCAAGCACAATAAGGCGATAATGATTTTCAAGTACAAGTTCGAGCTTTTGATTGGAGTCTACACTTGAAGAAAATTACGTTATCAAATAAAATTACAATAAGTTTATAAATAATAAAATAGTAAAGTAATGAATTCTACAAAATTCTACATTTTAAAACATTATACTCATCTGAAACCCTATTCTTTTGTAGATCCCCCTTGGGCTCCAATATGTACACATATTTGAAGTTTGGACTGCCACGCGTTTTTCCTCCAAATGCAGGATCCCAGCGATCGCATCGTCCCGGTCCAGGCCCGGGTCCTGGCGGCTCCAGTGCCCTAGGCGGAGTCCGGGGCAGGGTGAACCGCGCCTTCCGTGACAGCTCTGGAGCCCCACCAGGTGCCGGAAGCAGTGGCTACGACAGCAGTGACAACGAGACCACTAGAAGTCGTGTGCCACCGAATCTGCGGAAGTATCGCAGCGAATCCGACTTCCGTGCCATTGGCGGGATGCCGCATTCGCGTCCTGAGTCACGGGCCCAGCTCGGAGGAGGAGGTGCTGGAGTGCCGGCAGCGGCACTGCGTCAGGCCAACAGCCGAGCCAGCATAGCGGTGGGACAGCACCATCACCAGATGCAGAGTCAGCAGCACCAGTACATGGGCAATGGCAAGCACTACGGGCACAGATCACACAGCGAGGCGGATCTCCTGGGCGCTGGACTGGGCCAGGATGCCGGAGCTGGTCTAGGCTACGACTATAACGAAGCCAGGCTGTACGGGAGCTCCAGACAGTATGGCAACGGAAATATCCACAACGGTCGGAAACAGTCAGGCATGGGCCTGATCTATCCGAACATCCAGGTGCACTGCCTCGATGTGAATCCCTGCCTGCGCGGCGTCTCCATGCAGGCCAAGGCCGGAGATCTGTTCGCCATCATGGCCACCTCACAGAGGGAAGGAAGCGCCCTGGCGGAATGTCTGGCTGGATTGAGTGAGCGTCTAGGCGGGGAGATCCTCATCAACGGACAGCAGGTGAATCGACGTGGCCTTAGGGAGCTCTGTAGCTATGTGCCGGCTTTGGAGGTCTCCTCCCTGGATCCTCGCATGAGTGTCCAGTGCACCCTAAACTTCCACGCCGCCTTGAGGGGTCCCCTAGATCGCAGCGATCTGGAAGAGCGCATGGATGTCCTCATCGAGGACTTGGGCTTGAATACGGTGCGCGCATCGAATGTCTCCACACTGACTCACTCGGAGAAGCAGCGCCTGAGCGTGGCCTGTCAGCTGTTGGCGCAATCCTCGCTCTTGATCCTGGACCAGGTCACCAGCAATATGGACATCTTCGACACCTTCTTCCTGGTGGAGTACCTGCGGCAGTGGTGTAGCGGTGGTCGCATAGTGATCATGACTCTGCAGCCACCTACGTTTGAGATACTGTCCATGTGCTCCGGCGTGCTGCTGCTCTCCGGCGGAAGGACCGTCTTCTCCGGCAGTCGAGCGGATCTGCCGCGACACATGGGCGAACTGGGTTACCCATGTCCACCATTTAAGAATCCGGCGGACTATTACTGTAAGTATATGTACTCATATTTTGAATTGTTATTTGTTTGCATTCGTCACCTACCTAGCCGTTCTCAGTAATAACATTTGATTTAAAATCTATGAAATCAAACATTTCCAGTTTTTGTATAAAATTTATTATTTTTGTTTTGGACCAGTTTTAAAGAACAATGAAAACAATCTTTTTAGAATGAGTTATCAATAAAATATGCAAAACTCAACCTTTAGCTTCACACTCTAAGACATGCTTCGAACAAACCACAACACCAGATCAATCATATTAATTTAATATCATTTTTTCCAGTGGACTTGGTCACCCTGGACGACCTGTCGGCAGCAGCTATGCTGGAGTCCTCTGCCAGGATCGAGTCTCTAGCCAATGCCTGGGACCAAATAAACTCGGAGCCCCCGCTAGCCGCGCCGCCCGCCTCCCTGCCGAACTTCACCCTTAAGGCGGGCTTCTTTGGCCAGATCAGTGCCTTGATCAAGAGGTTCGCCGGATACAAGCAGCCAGGATCGTTACTCACCTGGATCAGCAAGCTAATCGCGGCAGCTGTGCTCTCCCTTTGTATTGGTTGCATATTCTGGGATGTGCCCGCCTCCGATCCCCAGCTGAGCTACCACGATCGGTTGGGCTACCACCACTGCGTCATGGTCCTGGTCTACTGGCCGCTGGTGATGCTCACCATTCGCGACACGCAGGAGGATCGACGGCATGCGGAGCGGGACATAAGGCTGGGTCTTTACTCCAGGAGTCTTTATATTATTGTGCAGGTGGGTGGAGATCCTCGTTTAACTATTTCAATTATACATGTTATCCTTTTTATATCCCATCCAGAGCCTTCTTGGATTGTTCCCTAGCTTGTGCATCTGGCTAGCTTATTTGCTTCCAGCTCACAGCATGGCAGGACTCTATACTTATTCCAATAGCAGTGACACGGGGATCTACTTGTATATGGGTAAGCATCCAGAAAGTGTTTTTCAGAAAAAGGGATTCTATTATCTAGTTTCGATCCTTAGGCTACATGCTGCTCTACTTGACGCTCATCCAGACCCTGGCCTTGTTCTGTGCCCATCTTCTGCCCTGCAAAGTCTCGGCCAGCATTGCGAATGCTCTTATTACTTTGGGCCTGGCCGCCGTGGGCGGCTACCTGGTGCATCCACAGAACCTGGCCAAGTTCTGGACCTGGCTGCAGTATGCTTCGCCAGAGCGTTGGCTTCTGCCCGTCCTGGTTCAGGACGAATACAGTGCCGAGACGCTGTCCAATTCCGCAGGATTGCAGCTGTGCCGCAACAAGCAGGTGGGTTTTGGATGAAGTTTCTTTCCTAGATTGCACATGGCTCACACAAAATCCTTAATTGCAGGTTCAGCACCAGGAGATTATTGTGCAGCAGCCCTGCCCGCCGCCCAACGGCACCCAAGTGCTAGTCGACTTCGAGCTGCTGCCACAGCAGCACATCCTGGATCCAACGTCCAGTTACGATCAGACCACCACAATGGCCCTCGTCCTGGCCTCGGTGGTCGTCTTCTTTGTCACATTCATCGTATTTTTGTGCAATTGTCGCGGTGCCTGTCGCAAACAGCGTAGCCGGTAGGATCTGTCCAGGATCTGGAGCTCGGGTGGACTTTCGAACTGTACATTTAATAGAAACTAATTTTAAAATAAATAGCATTTAGTCGAGGCAGCGTTTGTTTAACTAACTAAAAGGCAAGTGGCTTTTTATTCGGAATGGAGATAAGGCAGTTAGTGGGTACTTCTTATGTTTCTAAAAATGCATATCAAAAATAGTTGATAAAATGATGTAACTACTATTAACTGGTTATAAAATGTCTTTTCGCTGTAATATTCGTAAAGAAAATCGTATACTCGAGGCTATCTGCTCCTTAATGATGGAACAATCGCAAGTTGGTGTGGGCTATGATGATGCCATGCTCATCACAGGCCGCAATGACGCCAGCATCATTGGTGGAGCCGGCCGGACTGGCTATGTACGAGACACCACTCTGAAAAGATAAACAGGAATTGGAAAAAGCTCTAGAAGATTGAAGTAATCCAGTAATCTTACTAGTCTAGCACGGTCAATGTTATCCCGGAAGGGGAAGAACGCATCGGAGCCCAAGGCAACGCCATTCAGCTGCTTCAGCCACTCCACTTTCTGTTCGTTGGTCAACTGGGCAGGAGCCTTATCGAACCTAGGGATACAAAATAGAGATTAGATGTGCGATCCCTAAATAACAAGAAAAGGGTCCTCACATTCCATTGAACTGCGTCAAGGGCATGTCCTTGCCTACTGTACCATTCACATAGTTGTCAATGGCATTCGAGATCTCAGCCCGCTTCACTCCAGCCTTGAACTTCATGCCGGCCACACTGGGATGTTGACGCAACCACCAGTTGTCCGCCTTCTCTCCAGCCAAGCGGGTGCAGTGAATCCTGGACTGCTGGCCGGCGCCGATTCCGATAACCTGGCCATCGCGGGCGTAGCATACGGAGTTACTCTGGGTGTACTTCAAAGCGATTGTGGCCACAATCAGATCCCGCACAGCTGCCTCGGGCAGAGGACCTTTCTTGCTGACCACGTTGGCAAACAGAGAGGAATCAATGACAGCATCATTCCGTTTTTGCTCCAAAGTCAGGCCGAAAATGGTCTTGCGCTCCACGGGCGAGGGCACGTAGTTGGGGTCCATCTGGAAACATCTCAGTTGTCTTAAATTCTTAAATCCATCTATTGGTGTCCACTCACCTGAAGAATGCAGTAGCCGCCATTTTTCTTCTTCTTTAAGATCTCCAGAGCTTCGGGCTCGTATCCAGCAGCAATAATGCCATCGGACACCTCTCGGGAGATAATCCTAGCGGTGACCACATCGCACACATCTGACAGGGCCACGAAATCGCCAAAGGAGCTCATACGATCAGCTCCGCGAGCACGGGCATAGGCCGTAGCCAGAGGAGTCAGCTGCTCGTAAAGATCGTCCACCATGCAGAGCTTAGCCTGAGCTGGGTTGAGGGCTACGCCCACGGCGGCTCCTGCCGGGGAGACGTGCTTAAAACTGGTGGCAGCCGGCAATTGCAAAGCCTGCTTCAGTTCCCGGACCAACTGCCAGCCATTGAGGGCATCGCACAGGTTGATGAATCCCGGCGAGGCGTTCAACACCTTCAACGGCAATTGGGACAACTGGGTAAACAACTGGGCTGGTTTCTGATGGGGATTCATGCCGTAGCGCAGGGTCAGCTGAGACACCCCGGATCCATACTGCTTCCTGAAGTAGTCCGAGATGGCATCGTCGTAGCTGGCAGTATGGGTGAAGGCTTTCAGGGCGAGTGCCTGACGAGTCTCCAGGGTGGTGTCACCTGCAGTCTTCAACTCAGTTAGCACCCGATCGTAGTCGGCAGCCTCGCAGATCACCGTTACCCTCTGGTGATTCTTTGCCGCTGCCCGGAGAAGGGTCACACCCCCAATGTCAATGTTTTCCACTGCATCGGCCAGGGTGACGTCTGGCTTGGCTACGGTGCTGGTGAAGGGATACAGATTGCACACCACCAGCTGGACCAGATCAAAGCCCTGCTTGCGCATGTCGGCCAGATCGGTGTCGGTGGTGCGGGACAGTATTCCGGCGTGAACGGCCGGGTGGAGAGTTTTCACACGTCCCCCCAACATCTCGGGGGCTCCAGTGATCTCGGAGACATCCTTGACTTTCAGGCCAGATCCTCGAAGGGCGGTGGCAGTGCCGCCACTGGCCACCAACTCGAAGCCGAGGGCCACCAAGTTCTTTCCCAAGTCGAGCAGGCCCGTCTTGTCCGAAACGCTGAGAAGAGCTGTCGATTGGAAGTAGATTTCGTTACAAGATTATGAAAAAATATTTCAGAAATAAAAAAATTTAACAAATATTTACGTAGAACTATTTAAAATGTAACTATTTCGTGGCTTATTCATATCAGAGACTTACCAATCTTGCTGGAGCTCATGGTTGATTTCTAAGAGCTGATGATTCCTGCGACTGATTCGTTGGAAGACTGAAATGCAAATGAAAGACGAGACAAGTCAATGGGTGTTGGATGGGCTGGGACTGAAAAACTGAACGCGGTGCACAAACATGTTTTCGCGTTTTCGCTTTTCTGGCTAGGCAACGACCTCCCCTGCGGTCTACGGTCTACAGATCCCATTATGGGAGGTGTAGGGTTATCAGAGTTACTCCCCAAACCGCTTGCATCAGCAGCCCCGGCAGATCGGTTTGGAATTGAAAACAACAACAAATGACTCAAATTTACGTAGGTACATTTATTGCCAGGCCGGAGACTGGTTTACAATTCCTTATCAGTATCAGTGACTCGGCTGACGGCTGCCTCGAGTTCCCCCTCGTCCGCTCTCTTCTGCTTCTTCTCCTGGAGTTCTTCCATAGTTTGTTTAGATTCCTGCTCCCGCTCCCTCTTTCTTTGCCCTTCCTTCCGGCGTTTATGCTTGTTAGATTTGAGATGCACACCCCATTGGTATTCCCCAACGAAATGCCTCTCGCAGATGTCGCAGAAGTGGCTAGACTCCTCATCCAAGCCGCTTCCAGGATGCTCTCTTTTAGCCATTGGTTGAATCCCGCTGGCTTCATCGTTTCTGTAGCTCTCAATGATAGCCTCCGCTCGCTGGTAAACCGCCTCCGACCAGGCGCCCACATCACTGGTGTCTAGCTCGTAGAGATCTGGAACCTGGCGATCCTTGCTGGCCAGGAACCGGTTATTGATCCACTTCAGCTGCTTTTTGGAGTAGCGTCGTGTAACAAGCTTCAGCTCATCGCAGCACCTGCGTAGGGTTTCCAGTCCCTCCGGAAGCCCCTCCTGTCTGAGTTCCTCGGCAGAAGGCAGCTTAAAGTTGTGATTCTTCAGATACTCCTCTATCTCTGCATCCTGGTGTTCATTAAACTTCATTAAATATGGTACGAACTCCTTGTAGCCAATGGTCTGCAAGACCCCCGATGTGTACGCCTGGACTGTGACTGCGTGGTGTGCGTTGTGAAATGCCCTCAACTCCGGGAGCAAGCCCTGCTTCAGCATTCCATCAACTCGGGCATCTAGGCGATCGTTAAGGACGTCCTGCTGGCACCGGAGCCACAGGAGGATGGTGTGGGGGTAACGCAAAGGTCCACCCAGTCGGTTGCCACCGGGCTGCCCGCGCTGCTCTGCCAGCTTGTTGGTCAGCGTCTGCCCGGTGGCCTGGTAGACTTCAATGGCCCGCAGTATCTTGCGGCGATTGTTTGGGTGGATGCGGTTCGCACTACCCACGTCTATTTGGGCCAAGTGTTTGTGTAAGTCCAAGGTGGACATGCCAGCCAGTTCATCTTCCTGCAACTTCAGCTCCAAGTGGGAAGCATGCGTCTCTTGAGAGTCCACAAGAATGTCCCACATCAATGACTCAATGTAGTAATTGGTTCCGCCCACCACAATGGGCGGCTTAGCTTTGGAGAGGAGTCCCTCAAGTATAGGAAGCGCGGCGTTGCGAAAGTGGGTGACTGTGAAGGGCTCGGCCGGAGTGGCCACGTCCAGAAGATGGTGTCTGGCCTTCGCCTGCTCCTCCTTAGTGGCCTTGGCGGTTGCTATGTCCAAGTGCGTGTAGACTTGCATGGAATCCGCACTAATTATCTCGCCTCCAAAGCGCTCCGCCAGTTCCAGCGATAGTTTCGTCTTGCCGGTGCCCGTGGAACCGAGGATTACAATCAGCGGCACCTTGCGTATCATACTTTTTCTAATAGTATTTAAATTCAATTAACCTCAGAGTAAGCTAAACAGCACGCCTACGAGCACGTGTATTCCAAACAACCTGTTGGCTCTGCCGGAGACTGCTATTTAGATATAACATTTATTCTGGCTTTAGTTCCCTTATATTTTTATAGATTATATAAAATGTAGAAAAGGTCTTATTCCTTCCAATTTAAATATTTTTACAAATCACGAACTTACAAATCCGCGACTATCCGTTTTCTACGAATTGATATTAATCAGCTGGGAGATTTCAAATTAAAAAAATTTAACAACGAAGCTTCACAGCGCCATCGGTGGGAAAAAGTGGAACCTGCAGAATCGTTAACAGAGAGAATGACAATTATTTTATTTAAATTTTAAATCAGGTCTTATACAAAATAATATGTATGTTTTTCTGATTTGGAATAAGTTTACTTTAATTGTTTTAATTATATTATATATTTAATTTAAATGAAATATACTTGAATACTGAAACTATCGGTAAATCGCGGCATCCCATCTCTATTGACACAGAATGGACCCCTTTAGTATGACCAAGTCTAGTACTCTAATTTGGGCATTGCCAACCTAAGACCTTTCGAATTAGCCAGAACATCCATGAAACGGCTAGATAAACAGCACTGACCTGCAGAGCCGTGTCCCGAATAACAAAAAACAACACAAATAGAGCAGTCAATTAAACTTCGCACCGTATAGTGACCAACCCCCGAAGTAATTATTGAAACAAGAACTCAGGTGCTCGACGATTTTCTGTCGCACGGTAAGACTTTCACTTTTACGTTTCGAACACCGAAGATATAAAAGAAAAACAACAAAAGCGCAGACGACGAAGAGCAGAAGAGACAACTGTGGAGAAAGGGGACCTGAAGAGTGGCGGAGAAAGAGCCGAGCCAGCATGAGGTGTGGAAAATACTCGCAAGATACCAGCGAGATTCGCCAAGATCCAATAAAGCAGCGCATCTAGAACCGTAACCGTGTGGGATCATTTTCAAATGTCCAGCGGAACAACAAAAAGCAAACAGCAGCACTTCTGGGCCAGCGTATAAGCGTACGGTGCCTGTTAGTGTGTGTGTCCCACCTTCAGCAGTATTTCCGCAGAGCAGAGCGGAAGAGGCCGAAATTCGTGTGTGTACGTGGTTGGAGGCTTCCAAATTGGGTCATCTACAAATCCCCCTACTATGGAGAGCAGAACGCAGCCGACCGTCCAACACCAACAGCAACAGCAGCAGCAGTCGCAGAGGAGTCGCCTGCCATCGTCGCCCAGTCCACCGCTGAATGTAAACCTTGGTGGCGGTCCTAACGCGAACAGCAACAGCTCCCTCATGGGTCTGGAGCAGGAGCCGCCGGCATCACAATTAGGCAGAAACAATAACAATGGCGGGGGCGGGGGAGGAGGAGGTGGCCATCACCGTAGCCACAGCATCACAAACGCAGCCGCGACATCATTTGTGAATCTTCTAGATGGCTTCACGGCGCGTGTCTCCACAGCTGTTAGTGTGGCGGGTGGTACTAGTGCCTCCAACCTCCTAATGGACCGAAGCAGCCAGAGCGCCGCCAGCACGCCAGGCTCCACACATTCAATTGCCAGTCTCACCAGCATGGGCTCTCTGGGAACCACTGCCAATGCCCTGTACTCCTCCATTGGCAGCGCTCTCAACTCTATCACATCCCCCATAACGGCTGCAGCGGCTGCGGCAACAGCCACTACCACTGAGGTAGTGGCAGCCGCTGCTTCGGTGATCACGAATCACCTCAGCTCGCCCACTAGTGGCACTCCTCCACATGGACTGGACCTCGATGATGGGGACGACGAGTGCGATGATTGCGAAGAGGACGAGGATGATGCCGTGGATAACGATGGCCACATAGCAGCGCCAACGCCCTCAAAGAGCTGGGCTGAAAACAAGATGGTAGTGCAGGAGATGCGTAAAAAGATGTCCAACCTGTCGACCATGGTGCCCACCAATGTGCAGTTCCGCCATCTGTCCGACGGCCGTGCCCGGATCTACTATCTGGGAACACCGCCGCAGAGCTGGGAGCCCACACTGCTATTTACAGACATCAATCTGCAGCAGACGGAGGATCAATCAATGCTCGGGCAACGCTTGGAGTCTGGAGATTCTGGTGCTGGAAGCCCAACGTTGAGTGCAGGCTCTCCTACAAGCACCAGCAGCCAACAGGCCTTCCAGTTTGGATCCTTTTCTGTAAAGCCCAGGTGGGATTCTTGTGTTTATCTGTTTATGTTTCGTTTAAATAATGTTTATTTATTTTCCAGGCTGTCTTGGACTCCACTGTTGCAGCAACCCATCCCAAACATCGGCGGAAATGGTGGTAGCGGATCGGCCAGTCCATATGCTCGGGAGCTGCAACTGCTGCTGGAGCGCAAACGTCTCTCTAACTGGGGCATCACCTGCTACGAGCTGCATAAGCCCTCCGGCAAACTGATATTCCCTGGCTTCAACGACCTGTATCAATGTCTGGATACGGGCTATAATGTAAGTAAACAAATAGTATATTTAAATATTCCTTACTTCATCATATATTAAATTTTTTACAGTCTGGCATGCTATTCCCGACCCAACTGCGAACCTGTCCCCAATGGATTGCGTTGGATCCTCAGATATGTCCCCAGAACTCTGACATGATAGCCTACATCAGCGACTGCGACCTCTTCGTTACACACACGTTGAGCGGCCACGAAAAGCGTCTCACCTATACGGGCAACAGTAGGCACTCTTATCCGGATGATGCTCTCAGTGCCGGCGTCCCTTCGTACGTAATGCAGGAGGAGTTCAGCCGGTACCAGGGCTTCTGGTGGCAGCCACACTCTGATGATGGCATCTACCGCATCGTCTACGAGGAGGTGGACGAGACGGAGGTCTCACTGTACACCTTTCCTTCGTCAACGGCGGTTCACGGTCGGGTAGATGAGTACCGTTTCCCGCGCACTGGCAGCACCAACGCCAAGTCCAAGCTCAAACTGGTTCAGTTTGTGCTAAACGAGGCGTTGCAGATCAGCGAGATTTGCATCAAGGATCTGCCCTACTCCCTGCACGCCGTTTTCAGCTGGCTGGAGTACATCGTGCGAGTTGGTTGGACACCGGATGCTAACTAGTAAGTCTATGCCCTATCTTTACTATCTTGAATTTAAAAATAATCTTATTTATTTAATTCTAGTGTCTGGGTTCAGGGGCTGGACCGAAAGCAGCAGCGCTTGGACGTGATTCTAATACCGCTGGATAATTTCTGCGAGTCATACAGCAGCCAAGTGTCCACACCAACGGACTCTATCGGTGATCACAGTTGGCGCAGCTTATACAGTCGCACCATTACGCCACTGCAGGTAATCTACACCGAGCGCTCAGATTGCTGGATTAATGTGCACGATATGCTCTACTTCCTGGAGCTGGCGGAAACAAGCGTAACTTTCCTGTGGGCTTCAGAGGAGACAGGCTTTCGCCATCTGTATTTGGTGACATCCAGCCTCATGTTGACGCACTCCAATGGACAACCAGATACGGGATCGACCTCCACCCAGCCCAGCTTTGTGGAGCAATCGGCACTGCTGCCGCGTATCATTAACAAGGTGGCATTGACTAGCGGTGAGTGGGAGGTGCTCGCACGGAATCTCTGGGTGGACAAGGCCAATCAGCTGGTGTACTTTGTGGGCTTGCGCGATACTCCGCTGGAAAAGCATCTTTATGTTGTGAGCCTGCAACGGCCCGAGCACATACGTTTGCTAACGGAACCGGGATACTCATATCTTGTGGAATTCGATGATGTAAGAAATCTAATGACTAATTTGAAATATTTTATATTGTATCCATATTCATAGGATTGCCAGCTTATGCTGCTGGTGTACTGCAATATTCAGCGACTGCCCAGCTGCAAGGTGATGCGAGTCAACCAAACCTGTCAGAATGGCGGGGTCAACGGCATCCAAATCTCATTGGTGGGCTATCTGAACGAGGGCGGTAAGCCGGAGCCGCAATACTGCCCGCAGATCTTTCGGCCGCAACTGAAGTCGGGCGATATAGTTTACGCCATGGTCTTTAAGCCGCACAATTTCGAACTTGGCGTCAAGTATCCCACGGTGTTGAACGTTTACGGTGGACCCGAAGTACAGACAGTTAATAATACCTTTAAGGTAAGCATCAAAATTGGAGACTTTTGAAAATAAAATAACATACATTTCCACAGGGGAAACATCAACTGCGGATGCACATGCTGGCCGCCCAAGGATACTGTGTCATTTGTATCGATTCGCGGGGATCTCGCCATAGAGGCAAGCGATTCGAAAGCCATATTCGCGGCCGAATGGGTCAGGTGGAGCTGAATGATCAGGTAGATGCCCTGCGCATTTTGGCCGACCAGCTGGGATACATCGACATGGATCGTGTGGCCATACACGGCTGGTCCTACGGTGAGTTCAAGAGATCTTTTAAATATTCTTCCCCATAACCCACACTATAAAATTAACGCAGGTGGCTACTTGAGTCTCATGGGCTTGGCGCAGTATCCGCATATTTTCAAAGTGGCCATTGCAGGAGCACCAGTCACCGACTGGGAATATTACGACACCGGATACACGGAACGATACATGGATCTGCCGCAGGATAACGAGGCCGGTTACTCGGCCGGGTCAGTGCTAAACTACGTAAATTCGTTTCCCGAAGAGTGAGTAATTGTAAGCATGTCCTTTGACTGGATTATTAAGCTTGAAACTCATCCACAGGGACAACCGGCTGCTGCTTATCCACGGGCTAATCGACGAAAACGTACACTTCTTTCACACCTCGCTACTGATCAGCGCTCTGAACAAGGCCAACAAACCGTACGAACTGCATTTGTTTCCCGATGAGCGTCACTCGTTGCGTAATCTTGAATCGAATAAAAATTACGAAACGAAATTATTATCATTCTTGCAAAACTTATGAGATTCGTAAATGTCGCAGATTGCTAACCGCAATATACCTAGCAACCCGCCCTTTAAATAGCCTACACGATTGTCCTTGGTCTTTAAATTTTTTTTTATAGTTTTATAGCTTGTTTTTATTAGGTAAAGAATGATGAAACAAAAAGTAAATATTGATCATATTTTAGCTCCCTTAATTTATAAAATATGTTTGTTTTAGGTGTATTAGAAAACAAAAAAATGAAACCGATTTTCAAATTCCCCTGCCTCCTTGATCTTCAGACCAAGCTGCTTTTTGTAATTAATTTATGCTTTTTGTTGTCTCCCCACACATTATACTCTTAATTATGATGTAATTGTTTTAATATGCGCAAATGTACATTTTCCTTTTTATAAATATAAGTTTTGTTTTAGTGAGTAAATACGTATGTTTGTGATTGCATGAATGTTTCCCCAAAACGGAGAAAACCCTTAAAACTTGTCATGCCTATGGAGCAGGCCATCAATTACAATTATAATATATATCTCTTCGATAAAACGTATTTAAGATACTTGAATGAGTTTTTGAAAACCGACGTTCGGTTAAAGTATAAATTGAATAAAATGTACTATTAAATTAATTATGCCTAAATATAATCATTAGTTTTATAAAAAAAATTGAAACATGCAAGCGTATATATACATACATATATATATTTTGTTTAACAATTAAATAAACAGTTACGTGTAAATGGTGGAGTTTAACTTAATTTATTTAGAGGTATATATATTTAAGGATTCAAAGAGTTTGAAATTTGTCCTTAGGAATTATTAAAGTGGGGACACCTATGTATGTATATTAAAATATACAATTTTAAAAAGCATATATTCCACATTTTTATGAAGGAGACAAAATAATACCTTTAATAATACAGCCAATACGTTTAATATTTGACAGGAAATTGAAATAATTATTTTTAAAAATTAGTAAAATTTAACAATAGATGGATTTGTTTAAAAAAAAAACAGATGAAACGGTAAAAAAAATATTTAAAATTATAAATAATTTATTTCAATTTTAAATTTACATTGCAATTATGCATTTTTTAAATTTAAAACATTTTTCCAAGTCATATTTACAATCGATGTATCGATAAATTATGATTTTGCACACTGTCATCTCAATCAAAACAGAAATGAAAACAACTTGGTCAAACGAATTTGAAAAAATGTTAAAGATAACGCCGATAACAAGGCCTATATTCGAATTGCCCGAGTACATTTTTGTGGAGACAAAGTGGATAACACGAAAGTACGCTGCTGAAAACAATATTATTGTTCTTGAGCCGGAGCGCCATTCGTCAAGCAATGGAACCGCCAAAGATGCTGTTCAAAAAGGGTTGGAAAAAGAAAAAAGTCAGGCATCTTCGTCAAGTTACTACACTCCCCTTATGCCAAGAAGGGATCGTTGTATCGGAACAGAAACTCCAAGCTATTGTGATGTGCAAATACAGTGCAACATTGAGGAAGATGAGGACTGGAATCAGCCAGACAAACAACCAGAGGACACCGCCGATCAAGATAACGAAAAATTCCTGCACTACGTGACTGAAAAAACAAGCATGTTTCCAAATGGTATGATGGAGTGCTTGGTTTGCGGCGAGGTTTCCAAAACACTGCACAAGCATCAGACCCATGTGTCCATGCACTACAGTTCGGTTAATATCTGTTTCCGATGTGGCTGCAATTTGGGCCCATGGAACATTGTAAAGCATGAACCTGTGTGTCCCGCCTTGAAAACTAGAAAGTACTCATTGGCCATCAAGTGTCCGCATCCGTTGTGTAGTTCTACGCTGCGGTCGGAGAAGCATTTAGTTAATCATCTGAAGAATCACGGAAAGAGAAAGTCCTTCAGATGCCTGAAGTGCAAAGCATTTTTAACGAGTGCCACTTCATTTCTAATTCACCGAAATCGCAAAAAGGGCTGCTCAAAGGCTAAAGCCCTGGCGCTCTTCAGAAAGCAGAAATTATCCATTGGAAGAACTAGTCCTAAGGTTTGTACCGTCTGCCTGAGTCGATTCGGTAGCGAGAGTAGATGTCAGCGGCACAGAAGAAAGTGCATCAAAAGGTATCAGAGAGGTCTCAAAAAAATAATGTTAAGAAAAATGAAACAGAAATTGACCTGAGGGGTATTTATTAGAATATAAAAATCAGTAACAATAAAGGCGAGCTTTTACAACGCTTGAATTCCATGAGCTTTCTTCAATCCCTGGAACAGCTGTAGTTTTTCCAGGTTCACTTCCTTAAGGGTTTGTACCGCCAGTTCCAGTTGAACCTTCTTCAGGGCATGTTCGCTGGCTATGTATTGCTCGATGAACTTAAGACTAATCTCGTCGGCCGCGAAATCTTGCTCCGTCTTGCCAATTGCCGAGTGGATCTCTTGCTCAATTCCTTGTTGGTCGTCGGGCTTTCGCATTCCGCTCCTCAGCTCCGCCAGAGCACTTTCCGCGGGCGTTGGCTGGAGTGCATCTAATTTCGCCAGCGTATCCTGATAGTCCACTGGCACTTTGTGAATTTTGTAGCTCAAAGCGATAAGCTCCACGGCATTGGCTAGGTAATCTCGGCGTATCATGTCGTACAAGAGGTCGTCAATGCACCGATGCCAGGCGTAGAAGAATGCCATTGGACCGAAATGACGAGTGGATCGGAGCAGATCGAACTGTTTCGATTCGTTGAGGTGTTCGAATACTCGGGCCGATATATTGTGGAACTCTGGTTCGTGGGGCTCATATTGCACCAAGAGCCTGTCCAACACGAACTCATACTTATGCTCTGTCAGGCATTTGGCCATAAGCTCCTCCAACGCGAACATGCGGGGGGTATAGGATTGGCGGCCCTCTAAAGGAAAGTAGAGCTGATTCATCCGCTTGGTGGTGTCCAGGGTGGCATATGCTAGAGTGCCATCCGTTTCCCGCACGACTACCTTGCGTTCTGACTGCCGACGTCCAAAGGTGATATCCGTAAACACGTACTTGGTGTTGGCAAAGTCTTTAAGGGCGGGATCCTTGGCTATAATCCGATCCATGTCCTCTTTTATCTTAACAACTGGAGGCATTTGGAGCATGTGCTCTGCTTTTTCCACCAAGTTTTTGAATTCAGACTCTAGTTGCTCGGTGTTCATGAACTTGGTTTCGCTGCTGTTGTCCGGCACCGTGCGCTTGCGGAACACCCGGTCCAAGTGCAGTTGCGTCATGGACTGGAGCAGCTTTTGGGTCTCAGTGTCTGTAAAAAGCGGTTGCGGATCCCGCTCGTACTGCAGCGTGGCGGGCTTTGTTGGGGCGGTGGACACCTGGCGTAGGGCGTGCCGTAGGCCTTGGAGGCCACTCAGCTGCCTTATTTGCCTCACCAGGTGCATTTTCAGTCAAAAAAGAGCCTGCGACAAAAACACACGAGTCCAGAAATTAGCGATGACACGGATTCGTGATAGCTAGCGATGGGAGTAACTGTATTTACAAAAAAATACCGTACCTTGGCCGACTATCGACATTTTTCCTATCGATAAATAACATAAAAACTCCGAGACATTGTGTTGGCCGGCCACACTGGTTACTTGCATTTTGGCTGGAAAAAAAACTGCATTAAAAATTGGCACTAAAAAGTACTCGACACCATGGAGAATGCCGACGTAGGCAGTGCTTGTGCCGCTGCGCAGAAGCGCCGCTTTTCGGCTAGCGATTGCCCGGCTCGAAATGCGGTTATCAAGCCATCGCCACCCGAAACTGCACCGGAGCAGCCGCAAACGAAACAGCGCCGAAAGGGGGACCAGCAGCTACCGGAGGAATGGTTTTCTGCTTGTAACTTAATGGAATTCTGCGATGAAGTCCTCTATGAGATATTTAAGTACCTGGACACGCCCTCTATTATGGCCTTGATGCAGTAAGTGTGGTCTTGGCTTTTCCGGTCTAATCGGTTTCCTAGAATTTCACCAACATAAATCCACCATTTTTTTTAGCTGCTCACCGCGCTTGGAAAATCTTCTGTTAGACCACCGTTTTTGGCACCGAATTGATCTCAGCAATGGGCCGCTGCCCATGGGCATCCTCGAAGAGATCCTTGGACGCGCCACAGAAAAGACACACACCGTAAAAATTTGCGGTCCTCCATCATCGCAGCATGTGGCGGGCGAGGGTCGCCAGTTCACGTTGACCCTAAACACTGTCTTCCCTAAAGTGGCCACCCAACTCAAAGTTCTGGAGCTGCAGGGCGTTAGCTTGGATTTCGAATATGTAAGTCACTAAAGAAGAAATCATGGGGGAAATTTTCAACACATTCATTCTTATTCCCAATCAGATACACATATCGGAGTTTCCATCCTCGCTAAAGCGCCTTCTTTTAAAAGATTGCAGCGTAAAAGTTGGCAACATGGTCAAGAGTATATTCCATACTATAGAGATGCAGCTGGTGGATCTTGAGGTGAGTAAACAAATATAAGTGTGTTACGCTCGAATAAACATGAATCGAACGAATAGTCATTGAATAAAATTCATCTTATTATGCTTTCTTTGTATTGATTGTTTATTTTGTTTTCCAAGGATCTCGGCATAGAAGATAACGACTGGTTTGAGCCTTACTACATTATGGCCCTGTCCAAGCTACCGTCTTTGCGACGCCTTAGTCTCAAGGGCTGCCAAATGCTCTGCAAGTTTGTGCCCTATGGCAGCATGGCTGCTCGTTTCGGTTTTCAGAAACTAGAGGTTTGGATGATCTTCAAAAAGGCAAGAAATTAGCTTTTTACTGTCCCATTTTATGTTTTAGGTTTTGGACCTGCGTTTGACTCCTATCAACAACTCGGATCTTCAGTGCTTCAGTGCCATTGAGAATCTTAAAGAGCTGCGCTTAGAGTCACCCCCTAATATGACTCCTGAACCACCTAAGGCCCAAAAAATAAATAACGGCAACGTTAATGACGAGGCTGCTCCAGTGCAGCCAGAATCTCTAAAAGTGCTAAATGACGACGAGCCCTCCACCTCACGGGCAGCATTGGAGCATATGCGTGCAAAGAATGCGCAAAACAAGGATCAAACAGAAGCGGAAGCCGCTAATGGCGAAAATACCAACGAAAAAAATGATCAAGCGCCCACTTCAGCACCTGCAGCATCGAGTTCCCGGGAACCATTAGCGAAGCGTACCTCTGGCTTTTCGGAATCCGAGGACGAAGACACTTCATCTACCTCGGCTTCTTCGTCCGACAAATCTGACAGTGCGACATCACAAAGCAATGGTCACAATGGTGAGGCTCCTGTGCGGTCACCGCTAGTGGTTGTAGAATTACCCGGCATGGGAGCCGGTCTTGGTCGACAGGAACAACCAGAACAACCGGCGGCAGGACCAGAGAACGCAGATAACCCCGAGGCTGCTGGGCAAGACGCTAGACCTCTGCCACGGGCTTACATTTATGTGCCCGAAGCTGATCCGGTCGGCGGAGAGAATCCAAATCCGAACCGAAATCTTGTTTCCCTTCTGGATCAAGTGGCGGATCACTTGCGGAACTGGCGTGGCAACAACCCAGCACACAGTCGCTTCTTGCCGCGACGCGATCAGGTAATCTACATGAATCCTCATGGCGCCAGGGAGCATATGGTCTTGATGCACACGCGACGTCATCGTACGCAGCAGCGCGGGAACTTGGATCAGGTTGTGAATCACCCGATGTTCTGGAACATGTTGGATCCCCTGGATCGTGAATATGCTCGCCGTCTACGCCATCGTCCGCCACCCTGTTCAAGTAACCATCAGTACTATGTCTCCGATCGAGCGATCTACAGCTTTGGCCGGGCGCCGCGCCCCGTAGAACCAGATGTGGTGTGGATACGGCACGTTAATCGATCACCCAACAACCGCTTGGAGCGCCTTTCTCTACGAAACTACCACCATATTACTAATCATACCCTCGAGCACTTGGTGCAGTGTTCTCCAAATTTGGTGTACATCGATGTTAGTGGCACCAGCATAACGTTATCGGGATTGCGTCGCTTTAAGAGCAGCAAGCCAGAGTGCGAAGTGGTGGCTACCCACTTGACGTTGGATGATAAAGATGACGAAAGCGACGTAGTAATAGTGCCGGAAGATGAATCACAGGATGATCTAAATGATAATCAGCCACCACAGTCGCCACCACCTCCGCCAGAGTTGGCAGCACCATAATCGTTTAATATAGAATGTGCTTTGTTTTGTATTTCGTAAACATTTTCCTGACGCGATGGTCCGTGATGAATTAATTTTTAGCAAGACGACAATGACGAGAACATGGCCAAGCCGATAAACCACAACGCTGGCTACAAGCGAGTGCTGTAGCTCCAGTCAACTAGTATTAAATTACAGAATAATCATGCCCTTGTACTATACGCCTGGCTCATTGCATTGTATAAACCCAGAATTCCAAGAAACCAACCTCCTCTTAGTTAGGAATAAAATATCACGTGATCCATATGGTATACGTCTAAAGAAATGTGTATTTGGTAGCTATTTGGGTGTAAGGACAGACCAATCAATTGCTTAAATGTTTGGTGTGGAAATCGGTGTTAAAATAGCGTAAACAAGTGTAGAAAATTGTAACCACTTTTTTAGGATATGGCTGCATTCTCTGTGCTGTTCGAGGACACTTCCTCCTCATATGCGTGGTCCGAATCTTCTTCATCGTCGTTATCAGATTCCGAATCGCTTGTGCTCTGACAATCTGCGATTTCTCCGGTGAAGAAGATAATAGCCTTGGGAATGACTCGCTCCTTCAGATAAAAACCAAGCTCGAAATCATTTTGCAAAATAGCCTATTCGAGGAATTGCAAAATATTATTTAGATAATATTATGTGTATTTATAAGCTTAAAGGATCTTACATTTATGTCGCAGTAATTCGGATCCTCTGTACTTTCCGGCAAAATGGGTGGCGAGAAGAAGTCAAAGAATGAAGACTGGTCGATATCATCTATTACAAAATAATTGAATTGGCTAAAAAATATTTGGAAATAAAGAACATTCTTACCTTTCTTCTCGCGATCTTTCTCGGACTTCCAGTTAATGGTGCAACCTTCGCACTTGAATATCTCAGCTCCGTCATAAGTAAGCGGATCTGCTGGATCCGGCACGCAGTTGAGATAATATGTCTTAGTCAGAACTGAGTTAGTGAAGTAATCGTTGGGTTCGAAATGGAACTCAATGTTAAACTTTACGATGGGATCATTGAAAAGGTGTGGGCGAATATCACACAGGTGCTGTTAAGAAAATTATTTTCAAATAGAGCCAGTTTTATATTTTGAATATATGGAATGTGTAGAAATGGATACATACCGCCAAAATCTTTTCGTCCTTCTTGCTAATAAACTCAGTGTATGAGGCCTTTAGGACCTTTAGCCAAAAAAGGGGCACAAAATCGTTGGCCGTAGAGTCGCCACGATTTTTTTTTCGGAATTCGCTGTCATAAAGGTAATTAGTTCGAATAAGGATGTTAGAAAGTAAATATTGTTAAAGACCTACTCTAGGATCTCCTTGCGCTTCTGGAAGATGGCGTTGTGCCTTTCCTCGTACGACTTTTCCATGTTGTAGATGTCGCGCTGCATAGCCACGTCCAAATTGATTGTCTCCATGTAAAGTTGCTTCAGACTCATGATCGTCTTTTCTTCTTCGTCGGTATACTTACAGTCTAACTGGAGGTTCATTTTTAAATTGTGTAAGATCATCGGCACAAGCTGAGATTTCAGCTCACTTACAGGCTCCAACGAGTGGAATTTGATCTTTTCGGGTCGTTGGCGCAACGGCTCCATTTTTATCTGGGGTTTAGCTGCTTGGTTCGACATCTTGAGGCTGTTTCCCTGCAAGGGAATACTTCTAAACACAGAAAATTGGGTATTTTCCAGTTATTAATAAAAGTTTATACGTTTTTTTCTGTTTATTCGGATAATATAACGTGTTGCCTTGACGGACGACGAGGTTGGAATGAGTCGATTTGGTTGTGAAGCCTTGATATCTCCCATCAAAAAAGTCAAAGCACTCTTGATTTTAATTTTTTAAAATTCTCAAATCAAAAAAAAAAATGAAATTAATAGTGCTGAAAAATACTTGTATATACAAAAGACAATACATCGATTTTTGAATATTTGATTCTGTTTAAATTAATAATAATTATACAAAATTTCTTTAGCAAGTTAAGATAAACATTCAAATAATAAATGTTTAATTTAATTTGTAAGATCTTTCTTTTTTACAGTGAAAGCATCTTATGGGATACTGGGCCGGCTTTAAGAACCCTTTCTTTTTGGTCTGCCATTGAGATGCAGGCCATGTTTATTGGCAATTTAACGCACATTTAATTCCTGCTTTTTTCCTGTTTATATTTTTGGTTTTTCGTAAATTTTTTGTTGTTCCTCCAACTTTTCATTTGGCATGTAATTAAGTGTGGCCCAGATGCCGAGCCGGGGGCTGCTTAAGTGTATGCAAATCACGTGCTGAGTGCTGCCTTTCAGGGTTCAGCCATCGCCTTCTGTTAAATGGACCGAGCTGGGTTCACAGTTTTCCGAGTTCCGCGAATTTTCGGTTGTCTCTTATCGTCCGGAAGAGGAGCTGGTTTTAATAATGTGGGCCAGGCTTAGTACCATATGTCAGGCTGTGAAAAACACCAGCTAACAAAAACACTGAAAGGCCCAGAAAAATAACAAAGAAAAAACGAGTAAATTTGTCGCTTAGGCAAACATTTCAAAATGAAATTATGAGTGGGGCTGCAGCGGCGACAAAAAGTGTAAACAAATTTAGCCAAGCGGAAGTCCAGACACACACCCACCCAGCGAGGCACACACACGCTCCCATACACACTACGCATATACCCAGCAAGGGAAAGCCGCAGAGGATGTGGGAAAATGGGCGGAGAGATCACATTGTTGTGCGCTGTTGAATGTTTGCTCAGAAATACACATGGCACATGGACTCATGCAGTTGTCCAGTTTCCACTGGCCATCCCCACTTCACATCCCCGGCCTTCGTACTTGATATTATTAAATTTTTTCCCTAAATACCGCTGGGAAATTAAAAAGAAATCATAAAGCAAATAGGGTAAGGCACCCAGCCATCTGATGACTTGCTGGCCAATTCCGAGATTTCTGTAAGTGAAATGAATTTAGACTTCAAAGTCTGTACACAAAATCTTTTCAATATTTTGTATACTTTTTAAGGAACGCAAAGGAAGAACAATAAAGCTATCTGAAGGCAAAAAAAGGACCTCCTTTAAAGTCTCGAAATATTCACAGAAAATATGATGCTCTGCTTTAGCCATATCTGTCAATTTTCATACGATTCTTGATAGCTTAAAAATTTGTAGAGTATTTATTACGTACAAAGATCTAAACATCTAGGGTAGAAATATTATTTAGATTTGAGGGCCAATAATGTATTTGAGTATATAATGTATATAATGTATATTTCTACGAAGAAAATTTTTGTTAGATTTTTTGTCAAATTTTCTGGGCGGTTGCCTTCAAAATCTTGAAAAATGCATGGAGGCCAAAACGACCGTCCCCGATGTGCATATCTGGGGCAGTTTTCATCAGATCTTTCAGAGGAATACCTTAAACGATTTGTATGTCGATTTCCCACAAATCTGCATCAAAATCTAGGAACGAAATATTTTTTAGATTTTTTTTCAAATTTTCTAGGGGGTTGCCTTCAAAATCTTGAAAAATGCGTGGAGGGCCAAAATGACCGTCCCCAATGTGCATATCTTGGGCAATTTTTATCTGATCTTTAAGGATCTTATCTGAATACCTTAAACGATTTGTATGTCGATTTACCACAAATCTGCATTAAAATCTAGACACGAAATATTTTTTAGATTTTTTTTCAAATTTTCTAGGGGTTGGCCTTGCAAATCTTGAAAAATGCATAGAGGGCCAAAATGACCGTCCCCGATGTGCATATCTTGGGCAATTTTCATCTGATCTTTAAGAGGAATACCTTAAACGATTTGTATGTCGATTTACCACAAATCTGCATTAAAATCTAGACACGAAATATTTTTTAGATTTTTTGTCAAATTGACTGGGGGGTGGCCTTCCAAATCTTGAAAAATGCATGGAGGCCAAAATGACCGTCCCCGATGTGCATATCTTGGGCAATTTTCATCTGATCTTTAAGAGGAATACCTTAAACGATTTGTATGTCGATTTACCACAAATCTGCATCAAAACCTAGGAACGAAATATTTTTTAGATTTTTTGTCAAAATTTCTGGGGGGTTGCCTTCAAAATCTTGAAAAATGCATGGAGGGCCAACATGACCGTCCCCCATGTGCATATCTTGGGCAATTTTCATCTGATCTTTAAGAGGAATACCTTAAATGATTTGTATGTCGATTTACCACAAATCTGCATCAAAATCTAGGAACGAAATATTTTTTAGATTTTTTGTCAAATTTTCTGGGGGGTTGCCTTCAAAATCTTGAAAAATGCATGGAGGCCAAAATGACCGTCCCCGATGTGCATATCTTGGGCAATTTTCATCTGATCTTTAAGAGGCATACCTTAAACGATTTGTATGTCGATTTACAACAAATCTGCATCAAAATCTAGTAACGAAATATTTTTTAGATTTTTTGTCAAATTTTCTAGGGGGTTGCCTTCAAAATCTTGAAAAATGCGTGGAGGGCCAAAATGACCGTCCCCGATGTGCATATCTTGGGAAATTTTCATCTGATCCTTAAGAGGAATACCTTAAACGATTTGTATGTCGATTTACAACAAATCTGCATCAAAATCTAGTAACGAAATATTTTTTAGATTTTTTGTCAAATTTTCTAGGGGGTTGCCTTCAAAATCTTGAAAAATGCGTGGAGGGCCAAAATGACCGTCCCCAATGTGCATATCTTGGGCAATTTTCATCTGATCCTTAAGAGGAATACCTTAAACGATTTGTATATCGATTTACAACAAATCTGCATCAAAATCTAGGAACGAAATATTTTTTAGATTTTTTGTCAAATTGACTGGGGGGTGGCCTTCCAAATCTTGAAAAATGCATGGAGGCCAAAATGACCGTCCCCGATGTGCATATCTTGGGCAATTTTCATCTGATCTTTAAGAGGAATACCTTAAACGATTTGTATGTCGATTTACAACAAATCTGCATCAAAATCTAGTAACGAAATATTTTTTAGATTTTTTGTCAAATTTTCTAGGGGGTTGCCTTCAAAATCTTGAAAAATGCGTGGAGGGCCAAAATGACCGTCCCCGATGTGCATATCTTGGGAAATTTTCATCTGATCCTTAAGAGGAATACCTTAAACGATTTGTATATCGATTTACAACAAATCTGCATCAAAATCTAGGAACGAAATATTTTTTTAGATTTTTTGTCAAATTGACTGGGGGGTGGCCTTCCAAATCTTGAAAAATGCATGGAGGCCAAAATGACCGTCCCCGATGTGCATATCTTGGGCAATTTTCATCTGATCTTTAAGAGGAATACCTTAAACGATTTGTATGTCGATTTACAACAAATCTGCATCAAAATCTAGTAACGAAATATTTTTTAGATTTTTTGTCAAATTTTCTAGGGGGTTGCCTTCAAAATCTTGAAAAATGCGTGGAGGGCCAAAATGACCGTCCCCGATGTGCATATCTTGGGAAATTTTCATCTGATCCTTAAGAGGAATACCTTAAACGATTTGTATGTCGATTTACCACAAATCTGCATTAAAATCCAGGAACGAAATATTTTTTAGATTTTTTTTCAAATTTTCTAGGGGTTGGCCTTGCAAATCTTGAAAAATGCATAGAGGGCCAAAATGACCGTCCCCGATGTGCATATCTTGGGCAATTTTCATCTGATCTTTAAGAGGAATACCTTAAACGATTTGTATGTCGATTTACCACAAATCTGCATTAAAATCTAGACACGAAATATTTTTTAGATTTTTTGTCAAATTGACTGGGGGGTGGCCTTCCAAATCTTGAAAAATGCATGGAGGCCAAAATGACCGTCCCCGATGTGCATATCTTGGGCAATTTTCATCTGATCTTTAAGAGGAATACCTTAAACGATTTGTATGTCGATTTACCACAAATCTGCATCAAAACCTAGGAACGAAATATTTTTTAGATTTTTTGTCAAAATTTCTGGGGGGTTGCCTTCAAAATCTTGAAAAATGCATGGAGGGCCAACATGACCGTCCCCCATGTGCATATCTTGGGCAATTTTCATCTGATCTTTAAGAGGAATACCTTAAATGATTTGTATGTCGATTTACCACAAATCTGCATCAAAATCTAGTAACGAAATATTTTTTAGATTTTTTGTCAAATTTTCTAGGGGGTTGCCTTCAAAATCTTGAAAAATGCGTGGAGGGCCAAAATGACCGTCCCCGATGTGCATATCTTGGGAAATTTTCATCTGATCCTTAAGAGGAATACCTTAAACGATTTGTATATCGATTTACAACAAATCTGCATCAAAATCTAGGAACGAAATATTTTTTAGATTTTTTGTCAAATTGACTGGGGGGTGGCCTTCCAAATCTTGAAAAATGCATGGAGGCCAAAATGACCGTCCCCGATGTGCATATCTTGGGCAATTTTCATCTGATCTTTAAGAGGAATACCTTAAACGATTTGTATGTCGATTTACAACAAATCTGCATCAAAATCTAGTAACGAAATATTTTTTAGATTTTTTGTCAAATTTTCTAGGGGTTGCCTTCAAAATCTTGAAAAATGCGTGGAGGGCCAAAATGACCGTCCCCGATGTGCATATCATGGGAAATTTTCATCTGATCCTTAAGAGGAATACCTTAAACGATTTGTATGTCGATTTACCACAAATCTGCATTAAAATCCAGGAACGAAATATTTTTTAGATTTTTTTTCAAATTTTCTAGGGGTTGGCCTTGCAAATCTTGAAAAATGCATAGAGGGCCAAAATGACCGTCCCCGATGTGCATATCTTGGGCAATTTTCATCTGATCTTTAAGAGGAATACCTTAAACGATTTGTATGTCGATTTACCACAAATCTGCATTAAAATCTAGACACGAAATATTTTTTAGATTTTTTGTCAAATTGACTGGGGGGTAACCTTCCAAATCTTGAAAAATGCATGGAGGCCAAAATGACCGTCCCCGATGTGCATATCTTGGGCAATTTTCATCTGATCTTTAAGAGGAATACCTTAAACGATTTGTATGTCGATTTACCACAAATCTGCATCAAAACCTAGGAACGAAATATTTTTTAGATTTTTTGTCAAAATTTCTGGGGGGTTGCCTTCAAAATCTTGAAAAATGCATGGAGGGCCAACATGACCGTCCCCCATGTGCATATCTTGGGCAATATTCATCTGATCTTTAAGAGGAATACCTTAAACGATTTGTATGTCGATTTACCACAAATCTGCATCAAAATCCAGGAACGAAATATTGTTTAGATTTTTTTTCAAATTTTCTAGGGGTTGGCCTTGCAAATCTTGAAAAATGCATAGAGGGCCAAAATGACCGTCCCCGATGTGCATATCTTGGGCAATTTTCATCTGATCCTTAAGAGGAATACCTTAAACGATTTGTATGTCGATTTACCACAAATCTGCATCAAAATCTAGACACGAAATATTTTTTAGATTTTTTGTCAAATTGACTGGGGGTTGGCCTTCCAAATCTTGAAAAATGCATGGAGGCCAAAATGACCGTCCCCGATGTGCATATCTTGGGAAATTTTCATCTGATCTTTAAGAGGAATACCTTAAACGATTTGTATGTCGATTTACCACAAATCTGCATCAAAATCCAGGAACGAAATATTTTTTAGATTTTTTTTCAAATTTTCTAGGGGGTTGGCTTCAAAATCTTGAAAAATGCGTGGAGGGCCAACATGACCGTCCCCGATGTGCATATCTTGGGCAATATTCATCTGATCTTTAAGAGGAATACCTTAAACGATTTGTATGTCGATTTACCACAAATCTGCATCAAAATCCAGGAACGAAATATTTTTTAGATTTTTTTTCAAATTTTCTAGGGGGTTGGCTTCAAAATCTTGAAAAATGCGTGGAGGGCCAAAATGACCGTCCCCGATGTGCATATCTTGGGAAATTTTCATCTGATCTTTAAGAGGAATACCTTAAACGATTTGTATGTCGATTTACCACAAATCTGCATCAAAATATAGGAACGAAATATTTTCTAGATTTTTTGTCAAATTTTCTGGGGGGTTGCCTTCAAAATCTTGAAAAATGCATGGAGGGCCAACATGACCGTCCCCGATGTGCATATCTTGGGCAATATTCATCTGATCTTTAAGATGAATACCTTAAACGATTTGTATGTCGATTTACCACAAATCTGCATCAAAATCCACGAACGAAATATTTTTTAGATTTTTTTTCAAATTTTCTAGGGGGTTGGCTTCAAAATCTTGAAAAATGCGTGGAGGGCCAAAATGACCGTCCCCGATGTGCATATCTTGGGAAATTTTCATCTGATCCTTAAGAGGAATACCTTAAACGATTTGTATGTCGATTTACCACAAATCTGCATTAAAATCCAGGAACGAAATATTTTTTAGATTTTTTGTCAAATTGACTGGGGGGTGGCCTTCCAAATCTTGAAAAATGCATGGAGGCCAAAATGACCGTCCCCGATGTGCATATCTTGGGCAATTTTCATCTGATCTTTAAGAGGAATACCTTAAACGATTTGTATGTCGATTTACCACAAATCTGCATCAAAATATAGGAACGAAATATTTTTTAGATTTTTTGTCAAATTTTCTGGGGAGTTGCCTTCAAAATCTTGAAAAATGCATGGGGGGCCAACATGACCGTCCCCGATGTGCATATCTTGGGCAATTTTCATCTGATCTTTAAGAGGAATACCTTAAACGATTTGTATGTCGATTTACCACAAATCTGCATCAAAATCCAGGAACGAAATATTTGTTAGATTTTTTTTCAAATTTTCTAGGGGTTGGCCTTGCAAATCTTGAAAAATGCATAGAGGGCCAAAATGACCGTCCCCGATGTGCATATCTTGGGAAATTTTCATCTGATCCTTAAGAGGAATACCTTAAACGATTTGTATGTCGACGATTTGAAACGATTTGAAATATTTTTTTAGATTTTTTTTCAAATTTTCTGGGGGTTGGCTTCAAAATCTTGAAAAATGCATGGAGGCCAAAACGACCGTCCCCGATTTGCATATCTTGGGCAATTTTCATCTGATCTTTAAGAGGAATACCTTAAACGATTTGTATGTCGATTACCCACAAATCTGCATAAAAATCTAGTAACGAAATATTTTTTACATTTTTTGTCAAATTTTCTAGGGGGTTGGCTTCAAAATCTTGAAAAATGCGTGGAGGGCCAAAATGACCGTCCCCGATGTGCATATCTTGGGCAATTTTTATCTGATCTTTAAGGATCTTATCTGAATACCTTAAACGATTTGTATGTCGATTTACCACAAATCTGCATTAAAATCTAGACACGAAATATTTTTTAGATTTTTTTTCAAATTTTCTGGGGGGTTGGCTTTAAAATCTTGAAAAATGCATGGAGGCCAAAATGACCGTCCCCGATGTGCATATCTTGGGCAATTTTTATCTGATCTTTAAGGATCTTATCTGAATACCTTAAACGATTTGTATGTCGATTTACCACAAATCTGCACTAAAATCCAGGAACGAAATATTTTTTAGATTTTTTTTCAAATTTTCTAGGGGTTGGCCTTGCAAATCTTGAAAAATGCATAGAGGGCCAAAATGACCGTCCCCGATGTGCATATCTTGGGCAATTTTCATCTGATCTTTAAGAGGAATACCTTAAACGATTTGTATGTCGATTTACCACAAATCTGCATTAAAATCTAGACACGAAATATTTTTTAGATTTTTTGTCAAATTGACTGGGGGTGGCCTTCCAAATCTTGAAAAATGCATGGAGGCCAAAATGACCGTCCCCGATGTGCATATCTTGGGCAATTTTCATCTGATCTTTAAGAGGAATACCTTAAACGATTTGTATGTCGATTTACCACAAATCTGCATCAAAACCTAGGAACGAAATATTTTTTAGATTTTTTGTCAAAATTTCTGGGGGGTTGCCTTCAAAATCTTGAAAAATGCATGGAGGGCCAACATGACCGTCCCCCATGTGCATATCTTGGGCAATATTCATCTGATCTTTAAGAGGAATACCTTAAACGATTTGTATGTCGATTTACCACAAATCTGCATCAAAATCCAGGAACGAAATATTTTTTAGATTTTTTTTCAAATTTTCTAGGGGTTGGCCTTGCAAATCTTGAAAAATGCATAGAGGGCCAAAATGACCGTCCCCGATGTGCATATCTTGGGCAATTTTCATCTGATCCTTAAGAGGAATACCTTAAACGATTTGTATGTCGATTTACCACAAATCTGCATCAAAATCTAGACACGAAATATTTTTTAGATTTTTTGTCAAATTGACTGGGGGTTGGCCTTCCAAATCTTGAAAAATGCATGGAGGCCAAAATGACCGTCCCCGATGTGCATATCTTGGGCAATTTTCATCTGATCTTTAAGAGGAATACCTTAAACGATTTGTATGTCGATTTACCACAAATCTGCATCAAAATCCAGGAACGAAATATTTTTTAGATTTTTTTTCAAATTTTCTAGGGGGTTGGCTTCAAAATCTTGAAAAATGCGTGGAGGGCCAACATGACCGTCCCCGATGTGCATATCTTGGGAAATTTTCATCTGATCTTTAAGAGGAATACCTTAAACGATTTGTATGTCGATTTACCACAAATCTGCATCAAAATATAGGAACGAAATATTTTCTAGATTTTTTGTCAAATTTTCTGGGGGGTTGCCTTCAAAATCTTGAAAAATGCATGGAGGGCCAACATGACCGTCCCCGATGTGCATATCTTGGGCAATATTCATCTGATCTTTAAGATGAATACCTTAAACGATTTGTATGTCGATTTACCACAAATCTGCATCAAAATCCAGGAACGAAATATTTTTTAGATTTTTTTCAAATTTTCTAGGGGGTTGGCTTCAAAATCTTGAAAAATGCGTGGAGGGCCAAAATGACCGTCCCCGATGTGCATATCTTGGGAAATTTTCATCTGATCCTTAAGAGGAATACCTTAAACGATTTGTATGTCGATTTACCACAAATCTGCATTAAAATCCAGGAACGAAATATTTTTTAGATTTTTTGTCAAATTGACTGGGGGGTGGCCTTCCAAATCTTGAAAAATGCATGGAGGCCAAAATGACCGTCCCCGATGTGCATATCTTGGGCAATTTTCATCTGATCTTTAAGAGGAATACCTTAAACGATTTGTATGTCGATTTACCACAAATCTGCATCAAAATATAGGAACGAAATATTTTTTAGATTTTTTGTCAAATTTTCTGGGGAGTTGCCTTCAAAATCTTGAAAAATGCATGGGGGCCAACATGACCGTCCCCGATGTGCATATCTTGGGCAATTTTCATCTGATCTTTAAGAGGAATACCTTAAACGATTTGTATGTCGATTTACCACAAATCTGCATCAAAATCCAGGAACGAAATATTTGTTAGATTTTTTTTCAAATTTTCTAGGGGTTGGCCTTGCAAATCTTGAAAAATGCATAGAGGGCCAAAATGACCGTCCCCGATGTGCATATCTTGGGAAATTTTCATCTGATCCTTAAGAGGAATACCTTAAACGATTTGTATGTCGACGATTTGAAACGATTTGAAATATTTTTTAGATTTTTTTTCAAATTTTCTGGGGGGTTGGCTTCAAAATCTTGAAAAATGCATGGAGGCCAAAACGACCGTCCCCGATTTGCATATCTTGGGCAATTTTCATCTGATCTTTAAGAGGAATACCTTAAACGATTTGTATGTCGATTACCCACAAATCTGCATAAAAATCTAGTAACGAAATATTTTTTACATTTTTTGTCAAATTTTCTAGGGGGTTGGCTTCAAAATCTTGAAAAATGCGTGGAGGGCCAAAATGACCGTCCCCGATGTGCATATCTTGGGCAATTTTTATCTGATCTTTAAGGATCTTATCTGAATACCTTAAACGATTTGTATGTCGATTTACCACAAATCTGCATTAAAATCTAGACACGAAATATTTTTTAGATTTTTTTTCAAATTTTCTGGGGGGTTGGCTTTAAAATCTTGAAAAATGCATGGAGGCCAAAATGACCGTCCCCGATGTGCATATCTTGGGCAATTTTTATCTGATCTTTAAGGATCTTATCTGAATACCTTAAACGATTTGTATGTCGATTTACCACAAATCTGCATCAAAATCTAGGAACGAAATATTTTTTAGATTTTTTTTCAAATTTTCTAGGGGTTGGCCTTGCAAATCTTGAAAAATGCATAGAGGGCCAAAATGACCGTCCCCGATGTGCATATCTTGGGAAATTTTCATCTGATCCTTAAGAGGAATACCTTAAACGATTTGTATGACGATTTACCACAAATCTGCATCAAAATCTAGGAACGAAATATTTTTTAGATTTTTTTTCAAATTTTCTGGGGGGTTGGCTTCAAAATCTTGAAAAATGCATGGAGGCCAAAATGACCGTCCCCGATGTGCATATCTTGGGCAATTTTCATCTGATCCTTAAGAGGAATACCTTAAACGATTTGTATGACGATTTAGCACAAATCTGCATCAAAATCCAGGAACGAAATATTTTTTAGATTTTTTGTCAAATTTTCTAGGGTTGGGCCTTGCAAATCTTGAAAAATGCATGGAGGCCAAAATGACCGTCCCCGATGTGCATATCTTGGGCAATTTTCATCTGATCCTTAAGAGGAATACCTTAAACGATTTGTATGACGATTTCCCTCAAATCTGCACCAAAATCTAGGAACGAAATATTTTTTATATTTTTTGTCAAATTTGTCTGCGCAGTTTTCTTTAAAAACTTCAAAATGTTTTTTTTATGAATCTAGTATTACGTTTCAAAATCAACAAATGAATACAAGTCCATAGCGTTAGACATAATCGCCCCGCTTTCTTTAAAACGACTTTCCACGAAATTAAGCAAGTCTTCAGTTTTGTTTATCAATTAGCAAGTATTCTGGCCCTTTAAGTGCGAACCCATTTAAGCTGTTTAGCCATTTTCAATTTACATTTCGGTCATTCAATTAGGAGGTGCATAAAATTTAGCTACATAAGTAATGGAGCAGCCTCATCATCATCATCGTCGTCAGCTTCGGCAGTGGGGATCATGACCATCATCCACGTGATTGCCGGGCGTTCTGGAGGTCGTCAGTGCCAGCAGCGTCAACATAGTTTGAATTTAATTAAAACCAAAATTAGTAAAACCCAGAATAGAGCAGCGCAGTGCAGGACATGGCAACCCGAGTCCGTGCAGCCCGAGCAACAGTTACTTGGCGCAGGGATTAGAGCTCCTAGTGGAGGTTCGGGTGCTGCTCCTGTTGCTGCTGTTCCTTCCTGGCAAAAGTGCATGTCTGCAGAAAATCGAATCAGTAGCAACGTCCTCATCCCGAACCCGAACAAGACCTGGAGCCATCCACCTGGGCTTGAAGCTGCTCGACGCCATGCCGAAATATCTGCAACAAAAGCATAAGATGTAGTGGAGCATTTGATGATGAAACGACGTGTTAATTAAGGTCATAATAATTCAACTTAAATTGAAAACTTGCCCGGCAAGCAGCCCGGCCAGCAATGCCACCTTTCGGCCCCCTTTTCGGGGGCGGAGCGGGTCGTTTGGGCATCCTTAGCTAGCAGGCTAAGCTGATTGCAACAAATTATTTTGCACCTTGGTTGAACTTTCCTTGAGCTGCAGACAGCATGGCGTTGATAAACGAATTCTGTTAGTTTGCTTTGCTTATTTTAAATGGAACTAGGTGGTTGGGTGGGGCAAGACTGTTGTTGCAGGACTAGCTGCAAGTGGGCTAGCTGGCCGGTCGCAGGGACAAGGGCCAATGTTGCCTTTGGTTTTGCATAAACCAGACAACGCATCTAATAAGTTGCAGCTGTCGGTTGCCACCCTTCTTTCCACTTGACGACGATGGAAGTTTTAAAGTTTTTCCTGGGCTCCGCCTAATGCCTCAAAGTGCAGAGCTGTGTTTGCCATTAAATGTTATTAGTTAAATGATAATTAACAGTTGGGTAGAAACTTTGAAAATATCTCCGTCTAATTTGCATAGCCAACTAATTGGCTTAGAGGGTCATTGCTTTTGCTATTTTTCGGAGAAATATCTAAGTACGTGGTATCCTGTGGAATGTTTGGTATACGTACATACATAAGTTCATACAGACATAGATGCTCATAATTAACATCCACACACCTGCAGTTTGTCTTGTCCCGACATCCTAATTCGAATGCTATTCATAATTCTAACACACATGGCTACACTCACAAGTACACACCGACGAACGGCGACGGATGCAAGAAGCAGATCCTTGCAAGCCGCAGGATAGTTTGGCAAAAGCTTACTTGGCGCTGCGCCCACACCTCCGCACCTCGGCACCTTAACCCGAAAACTTTTTACTAATTTACATTCATTACACACATTTGCAATAAAACTAGAAACCCAACTCGTACACAAATTCAAGCGCAGGTGTACCAGGATATATGTGTATGTAGATTATCCAGGACTGCGTTTTGTACCATATATACATATGTATGCACGGGTGTATGTACTACAACTACATACATTGACATTTTACATGCTTCATTAGCGTGTAAGCGCGGTAATAATGAAATTTCCTTATGGCTGCATTTACAGCTTCACTTTGGGGGGAAGTGGGTGGTGGTGGTGAGTCCCCCACCACCCACTTGGTTTCGGGTTCTGGGCGGGTGATTTCTTGGAAACTAGTGCATATTGATGGAAAGTTTTTGGGGGCGACTCGCCCAAAACTTGAGGCTATACCACCGCAATTTATGTTGCTTTCTGGCCCAAAATTTAAGAACCTTAAAGGTGATGGCTTAGCAAGGCAGGCACCTGCCGGCTTTTAGCCTCTGATTGCGAACAGACAATGGCAATCGAAATTGCTCTGAATTTCGACAATCAAATCAGCCAACAAGACAAACACAAAAACATAAAGCAAAGACATACAAATTTGTCAGCAGTCAGTCAAAAATGAGCAGCGGAAATGATGGCAGAGCTGGCGGAAACGGAACGCGACAAGGTGGGTGGGCGGAGCAGGTCTTTGGGATGGTCCTGGGGCGGAGATGTGGCAAATCTGCTGCACAGCTGATGCCGCCTGCCTCATGACCTCCCCGTGACTTTTGCCTGCTGTGCTTCTGGCTGAAATTAAAATTGCATTACGGGGCAGGGCAAGCAACGTATTGGGTACAGATTTGGGTAGGATTTTGCCTTGGATCGTTTCGTTTGCTAATGCACATGGGGAAAAATACCAGCTAAGTATTATACAAGGATTTTAAGGAATTTTTTATAATAAATATTTAGAATATCCTAATCTATAGTTGAGGCTAGAAGTATAACATTTTTATGTTGATATTACCAACTGGGTGCTAGTGGAATGCACCTTAAGTTTTGTTGACTGTATTCTCATGTGTGTGCTTGTTCCATAAATATTTCAATATTTGTGCACATTTGAAGCTGCTTAGCCACGCCCACTGCCAACAGACATGACAACCAAGTCAGGCAGGAAATAGTTTAATTAAAATTCCTTTGGCAATGTCATTAAGGACATTACATTTTGTAGATTCTGGTGCTGACGCTGTTGATGCTCAAGGTATTTGGAGAGGCCTGCCAGGACGAAGGACATTTCAATAAGACACGACGCTGCCCGGCCAGCCCTGTCAGCCCTGCCCGCTCGGGTAGGACCCGTCCAGCCAAGGACCAATGAATTTCATTGTTTTCGCATGCAAATTTGCAATGTGCCAAGCTAAACAAAGAAGGCGAAAGTCACAAAACACAAAGCAGCAAACAAAAGTTAAACGGGGCGATCCTTTAAAAGACCATAACGGCATGTAAATTCCTTTAGCACGCCCCATCGATATGGTGCCCAACACCGCCCGCCAATGCCGATGCCGCTGTCGATGATGATGAGGAGCCTCTCAGGAAAATGGAAAAAACAAGAGCATAAAACCTAAATGCAAATGGCCAAAAGGTTCGATGTAACGTCCAAAAGAAGAAAAAAACACTACAATGCATATAAAAGAGCAAATAAAAAAGAGAAAACAATGAAAAGAACAAAGAGGCGGCTAGGAAAACAACAAGATTAAAATGAAAACAATCATGACAATCAGGGACCGCAAATGTCAAATTAAATTATCAATAAATTTCCACCAAGGAGCCATGCCGGACGCAAATTCGTCCTTCCATCTGACGCCTGGGATGGCACTGGCAATATCAAGTATACGCCACCGCCACTGCCACAGTAAAGCATGACCATCAGTCGACCCAGACCCCCAAAAGAAGGAGCAGGACATCACCACCCACCGCCATCGACGGCGGCGTTTGTAGCACATAATGAAATCATTTACAAAATGAAAACAACAGCAGCAGAAGTGGGAGTGCCATAGGACACTACGAAAAAAATTGCATATGATTTTAAAAACCATTATTAACCAGTTTGTAAATAATATTCAGGTAAAATGAGTTATTAAATGTTCCAATTATTCAAATGAAAATATATTTTATTGTTTAGAAATTGAAAATTTATTAAGGAAACCAATTTTGTAGGGAACTTATATAAATATTTAAACTGAATACTCCCAGAATGTATGTATGCTTATTTAAATTTTTTGCTTACTGTAACGACATCAGCGATTGAGACAACTGGCGAAGCGACAAAGCACAAGTGGCAGGATGCGTATTTAGAATGATTTTGCCTGTAGGTCGTGTGGATGTGGTTCCTCTTTACGATTTCCGTTTGTCCACGGTTCGAGCTAAGTGTCCACTGTCTGCCGTCCCCTGCTCGTTGTCCGTGGCATTCCGGCGCACTCGTCACTGGGGCGAAAAACAGAAAACTTTGCACGCCATTGAGCTGACGGCACTCTGGCAGAAGGAAAAAAATATAAGGCACACTTGCAAATCATAAAACAACAGACGCGAAGAAAATGTTTTTTAAATCTTCATAAATATTCATTATGGTGGCGAGTGCTGGAGTGGACAGGACTGAACTGAACGGCGCGGCGCTGAGGTACTGAGGCAGGGCAAATAGTTTGGGGCATGGCAGTCGGCAAATTGGGCCTTGGCCACGGCCATTGGACACTGGCCAGTCTTGGACTCTGCCGGGTGTTGCCTCGAGGGGTTGGAGGATTCATGTGGGTGGCACTCTTCTGAGCGGTAAGCTTCGGTTCGCAGATGGCAGTACAAGAAGTTTTCCACAAAACAAAAACAGAAACGGCAAAAATAACAATAAACTGGCTTGTGGAGCGTAAGTAAGGAAAGAAAATGAATTGCGGGCGTATTTCGAGTGTGTGACGGCCTTGAAGCGTGAAGATGAGGCCCGAACCAGACGCCGACAGTTCATGTCCATGGCCAAAATGGTCAATGGTATAAGACCTGAAAAAAAAAAACAGAAAAAAACACAGCAAACAACTATAAATAACAGTACGTACCGCAGGACGGAAAGAACATCCTTGGTCCGTGGGCAGCACCACAAAGCTGTCAATTAGCAGTGTTTCTTACTTAATTTTCAAATTTTCGAAAGGCCTGAGGGAAAAGTGACAGGGAACTGAAAATAACTAATGAAAGAAGCGTCAATATTCTGCTTTTTAATATCTATAAATACCACATAATCATAGGACATAAATAGTTTCCATCTTTAATATGTATTCCTATTAAACATTTTATTGCAATGGTAGCTGCTTTCTTATTTAGTTTAAAACATTTGCTTCAAGATTTATACATTTTTTGCGAAAATAAAAGAGAAAAAATACCTCGTATAAAAAAGGTAGGGAATTTTAAGCCAAATTCCTTTAAATTTATAAAGCTTAAAAAGCTTTTAAGCTTTTGAATCCTTTGGGAACATCGGAAGTCTCTAATTCGCATTGATAAAGTTAATCCAGTAGTTTGGATTAAAGAATATAGTGAATAAAATAAAAATGTTGACGCTTGAGGTCAATATTTTAATATGGCTGCTTTAATGTAAAATGTTATTCTATATAACATTACTACAGTAACCTATTTTAATTATTTTTATAATTAATTTATTTTTAATGTTCTATTTTGAATAGCATTCATGGCTAAAATTTTTTTTCTGATCGTACTCTTATGAAATTTATAAAAGTATATTATGTCCTTTATTTTTAGTTAGCCTGTGTTCCACGGCAGACCCCGTATTTCCTCCCTTAAGTTCCACATGCTAACCCAGAAGACGAGGGAAATTTTCTCTTATTGCGGGTGACACACATTTCTTGCGGATGCTAAATTGTATAAAGAAATTTAAACATCATTGTTTTATAAGTAGTGGGTTTGGACTATATTATACCCGTTTCTTTGTTAATAATTTAAATAGCTCAAAATCGTAACATGAAAATAGGTATAATTTATCTTATTTGTGTCCACATTAAGATAAGGCTGACATCCTTGTAGTTTACTTATTTGGATTTTAAATTTTAATAATATTCCATTTTATATGAACTTTATGAACCAATCTTAGAATTTTTTCTTAAAATAAAAAAAAATATATACTATTAATGTATAAATAATGGAAAGACAAGGATACATAGGTATATATCTGTATATCCTTGATGATCACGAAGTTATATTCCAGTTGTCCTTCACATATCATACCCCTGCATTTAACTGTTACGGGGTATAAAAAAGAGCAGCAGCGGCCGACACAGCAACAACAACAAACACATCGCGCAGAAGAGGCTGTAATACCAATTACATTGTGCTAGTCGTTCGTACGCCACCCCCGGTCAACCCCTTCCGCCGGCCATTGCGTTCGTGGGTGCTCGCCTCGGCTAACTGTTGAATCAACGAGTGGTTGCCGAGTGCGACTTCGGGGGTGTTCGTTTTTGGCGAAACGATGGCTGCCATATACCGTTAGTCCTCATCGAAACGCGCAAGCAAGCGGTTGTGTCCCACTGCCATCGCAAAGAATGTGCTACATTTGATTAAAAAAATTCCACGTCGAAGGCAATTAATAACGAAAATCATCAAAATCAACTCTATAGTATAAGGATACTATCTGCCCATAAAAAGGAGAAATTTCGGAAAAAGTAAAGATTTTGATCGGTAATAACGTGGTTCGCTTAATTTGCACCGGATTCGATTGTTACTCTCGCGCTGCCGACTTTATCGTTATATGTATAGTGGCTCCAACTAATTCAAGTTCTCTCATCCTCAAACTAAGTCCATTCTCTCTCGCGGAAAACCGTCGAAACGCACATTGCTGGCCACGATTTTAGAGCCGCAAACGAAAACAAAATTAACCGGCAAACATCGGGCACTGCAGTTTGTGATTAACCGCAGGCAAGACGAAGATTTTTAATTAAATTAAGAGCGAGTGGGGAATGCGAGTCACCGCAGAAGCAAATGTAAACAATCAGAACGGAAATTAAATATTTATGTATTCGTTCGTGGGAAATTGTGTCGAATTTTAAATTAGGACGACAGAAGGACCTATGTGCATACTAAAGTGA
This sequence comes from Drosophila pseudoananassae pseudoananassae, assembly GCA_018153035.1. Classification (NCBI taxonomy): domain Eukaryota; kingdom Metazoa; phylum Arthropoda; class Insecta; order Diptera; family Drosophilidae; genus Drosophila; species Drosophila pseudoananassae. The sequence continues at coordinate 11,926,273 of JAECXR010000024.1, forward strand.
CGTATCCGCATCGTGTGTGTTTTGTGTGGGTGTGAGTGCGTGTCTTTCTCACCGGTCGAGTGCTGCCAGGATATACACCTGCAATAGATAGTGTGAGCTAAGCCGAAGTAGCCATAAATAAAGCACGGCTAACAAATAAGCAAGCAAACAACTAAGAAGACTAACAAACAAACTGTGAGGTCAAAGTGCTAAGTCAGGCTAAAAGACCAAAAAGTGACAGAATTGTTCAGAGTTTCGAGTTCCGAAATACCACTCTGATTTTCACTGAGGTAAGTTCCTCCGTCACCTGTTGAAATTCGAAATGGGGGAGTTCTTAATGCAATTATTCAAATGCACATGCATCCGCTTCATACGTGTTCGTTGACGAGTGGAAATCACGGAAATAAAACAATCGCACAATTTAATTGCAGCCATTGTTTTTGTTTCACAAGCACCGTCCTGCCTCTTGCTGAATATTAAATGGTAGAATTGCAATCATTCAGCTGCATAATTAATATAAAATAAAGCTATGCGATTTTCGCAATCACTTCGAATGTTTTTTTTGTCCATTCGATTTTGTTGCTCTTTCTGCGGCATTATTTGGTTTGTATTTTTGTTGCATATTTTTAAACAATTAATTAAAAATATGTATGATATGTATATTTTCGCACTTCACTTGCTTACTACTTTTTACTATACATATATGTACATATGTATATTTTGTACCATTCATTTTTTGTCCATAAATTGCGAGAAGGCTTTGGCCATGGCAAATTGCAAAAGGTTTAAACCTTGTGTAAAATCGAAGTTTATATAGAAAACAATAATGCGTCAGTTGCAAAAACCAATGCAGATCCGATGGCAGTGGCAAAATCCTGGGAAAAACGCAAAGCTTTCAAAGTGACAATCACAGTTCGTTTACTCGCATAATATGCCAGTCCAGCTTAACCGATTGATACATGGAATATATATTCGTATATGAATTATGAATGGCTGGAGACATTAAGCGTTAAACGAGTGATTTTAGTTCTCTTTAGTATTTAATACTTTAATGTAATAGATTTTGACAAAATTTCATAGATTATCTTAACTATTTGGTACATATTTACAGAACAAAGTCATGACTATTCTTAACTTACTTTTCGGATTAATAATGTATATGTTTTTTAAAAAAGGCATGTATTTTTAATGGGTTTTATTTTTCACCCACTCAGTGATACTGCCATATATCGAAAACTTTAATTTCCGCTTAAATACTGCGGCCAGCAGCCGGAGCTTAAAAATGAAAGACATATCAATAAATAAGCATGACCGGCCCGCGGAGCACACTCCTCCGGCATACTATAAACACACACCATACATACATAAATACATCCCACACGCAAACGCACACACACACGCATATTTATATAAAGGCATAAATAAGTCAACACACATAATGGTTAAATAATTAAAGACGCACGAAAGCCACGGCAATCACATGGTATAATAGTTAAAGACATTCATATTTATATTTATCGGGCCTGCACTCGCAGGACAGCGCTTAATGGCTGGCCTGGTTTGGCCATTATTCAAGGATTCAGGATGGCAGGACTCTCTTTCCAGCCGGGGCTCAATTATTTCTCACTCCTCCGCAGAGTGGGGCCCACAAAATGCAATTTAATTTAAGAGCAGGCAACTCTATTAAGTTCCAATTGTTATTCAAAATTCCAATTCCAAAACTCAAACTCAAAGTGCATATCTCATGTTTTTGAGGGCGTGTGGGCGTGCCTGCCTGTTGTGGTAATTGTTTTAAAGCATTCATACATAAATTTGGCTAATTAAACATGACCGCACAAACACACATTCCCAGCACCCACAGTCGCCCGGGAGGAACTCGTTCGGAAATGGTAATATGAAAATATTCCCTAATAATGGAATAATGTAAATAGCAGTAGTTTCAGGATGTGAACAGGATGCGAGGGACGCAAGCCACAGACAGGCTAACAACCCGCACCGTACATGTGCCGGCCTATTCGGCCATCGAAGGCAATAGCACTGGACCATAATTCTCATATAACAGAATCAATTTCCTTTAATTCAATGGGTTGCTTCGAGGCTGCTACCTGATTCTGAATTTGCCACTGTCCCTCTTGCTGTTCCTGATATTGATATATTGTACAATATATTAGTCAGGCAGCTTTGGCTATTCACCACATAGCTGGAAAACATTATTAATTACCAAAAATTACCATCAAATTGTTTTGGCTTGGTCTCTAACTCTAAGCCTAAGAAAATAGAGTTACTTTTAGTTAAAGCTCTTCTAGTTATCATTGCTTTAAAAATTCTAATTTTCGAACTATTACTTTGATTTTCCTTTTTTTTATTTTATCTCTAGGAAAATCCCTTTCCTCATAAATATGAATTAGTTCGCTTGTGGTAATTGCCCGTTCACCTTATCCACTTCTCAGTTCATTTTCTGTTCCCTGAAAATCGCACACTACCCAGTTTTTGCAGGACTCCCCCCTCTTGCCCAGAGTACGTTCATTTCCAACTATTGACTAATTAAAAAAATAAACGAAATCAACGGAACACAGAAGGAAAGAACGGAATCTAGATGCCATAATAAGCAACTATTTCTGGTTTTCTTTCCTTTTCGGTCACTGGTTACTGGTTTCTGGCTAGCCGTTACCAGTATCGCCCTTTTGGCCTTTGGTGTGTTTTCTCGATGTTAAAATTTCTGGCTAAATGGTAGAAGCAAAACAAGGAATGTCCATACCTCGTACAAAAAGAGGAGCCACAGTAGTAGATTTCTCGTATTTTTCCAAATGACCCAATAAATTTGAGCTCATTATGACGCCAAGCCACGCTCTTCTCTTGCCGGCTATGTTTGTGGCCAACTGAAATAGCAAATGGCAAATGGCAGAAAAATCAAAAATAAAAGAGAAACAGTAAAACAGTAAAATAAAAAGAAAGCAGAAATTGTAGAAGCAGCGGCGAGTAAGTAAAATAAATGTGGCAGCAATCGTAGCGAGAGGGAAAATGAAATGAGCCACCAGCCCAGCCAGGAGGCAGGTAATTGCTGTAAGAGGGCCACTGCCACAATGAGGGGCAATGAGCGTTGACCGGGGCATAATGAGCGTGAAAATAGTGAAAATATGAAAACGTCTTCGAGCACCATGGATGGAGAGGTCAGAGGGCAGTGGGCGTGGTAATGAATTACAGGTGAACACAATTTTTGATTTGCTGATGGCTAATTCAGCTGGCAGGGCAGAAAAGTATGCTACGTTTTCTTTTATTGCCAATTATTCCTTGAGGCACTTTAGTAGACATATTTAAAATATTATACATACATATATAATTATATAGAATAATATTTAGATTTTTAATTGCCACTTAGAAACTATAAGGGTATTTTCGGAAATTTAGTTCCATGTCCTGTTTGTAAATTCACTGTGTTTTTGATGCTTGATTTCACAGCATTCGGCCCAGCTTCAAATTATGCCGCAATTTTGGTTAGCCAGCCTGCGCTTGACCGAAATCCATGCTTAGGCGCTTTATTACGGCTAATTAGGATTCCGTTGCAGTTGCAGTTGCAAGTGCAGCAGGAGCTGGCTACAGTCACAGGCCCAGTTGCTGCTGAATTTTCAGACAGCTAATACCAAGGCCCATACACACACGCAGCTGCGCCGTATGTTTAGGCATTCGAGTGTGCACATTTGAATAATTAATTTGTGCAGTGGTAATTTACACGTTGGTTGACTGGCTTTTTGGTCGGAATTCGGTTGTGCGGCTGTGAATCGCTCTGGGGTCCGTGGCTACATGTTATTTGATTATTTTGCTGGGCCAATTGCATTCGCTTTTGAGGCTTCCAGACTGTGTGGCGGACTGGTGGGCATGAAGCGTGGGGCGTTAGGCGTTGGGTATGACATGGCATATTTATGACAATGGTAATTAAATTTAATTGTTGCACTTCTCCGGCAACGCCCCCATATCGTTGCGGTGCCAGGGCCATAACTTAACCCTCTAACGTAGCTTTTGCACGCATCCTGCCTTTTTTTTTATACTATATTTTTATCCTTTAATTTTGTGGCTTGTTGGCCTTCGCCACTTGTCAACGGGCATTGGCTTTTCCATTATTCCATTTCTGGTACTTGGCATTTGTTTGCCTCTCGGTTTTATTGTCGCCTTGTCCATTATGGACTCTACTTAGGCTCCTTTGCGTGCTGCTACTGATATGATAAGGTTAGTTAGAGCCGCCGACTAACCAATCCTCCCCCCGGCCAGTTGTCGGCTTAATTGCTATGCTAAACGCTAAATCATAGCCTCACGTGCACCACGTAATTAGCTTAAATTGTAAGCTGTTCATGTCCGAATGTATGAGTTTGTGTACGAGCGAGTGAATGCACCCGCACAGAGGTGTGTGTGTGGTGTGCGTGCTTCTAATTAGCCAACGGGTCAAATGGAGTCCTATCCTGGACCATGCCAAGTTTCACCATTTTGGCCGTGTTGATTGGCTCAATTGGATGTTGTATTAGCTTTGTGTGCATTCATCAAAGCATTTTTTCACACTTGAATGAAAAATATAATAAATTTGCATAGTAATTAATTGTATTCTTTCGAGTCTATTTCAAAACTCTGTTATTCAAATTAAACTGAAAATGAAATTTAAACGCTTGTCATTTTATAGTAAAATCATGTAAAATATTTGAAAATACTTGGATGAAAATAATATTTATTTGAGGTGTCATTTGTCCATTTATTGCTACACATATTTATTCAATAAAATTCTGGGCTTAAATCATGGCAACTGACAAAAACAATGTTTTTGTAAATCTCTACGCTTTATTTATTAAATATGAGGTGATACTCTCCACCATGTTTGTTCAACAGCTTTCACTTTTTGTGTTCTAACTAAATTTCTGACAAACCAATTGAGTTCCCGGTTAAGTATTTATTTGTTAAAAAACCAACCTGTTTATTTTCGATATTATTGGCTTTGTTAATTATATAAATTTGACTAATTTATGGACTCCTGCATGCAGTCACTGCATACTGAAAATGTCTTAGATTCAGTACAATAAATAAACAAATTTAGCCGAAATTAAATCCGGTTTAATTAAGTGAGAAAATCGAATAATAAATGGACTTTGCCATAGCATTTATATGCACATATAAATGTATCTGCCGGAATACGGCCGAGAGGATCTTTGTTTGTTGTTCATTTCAAAGTCAAAGTCTAAAAGGGAATACAAATAAAAACGACAACACTTCCTTTATTATTTTTACTTATTTCGGGGCTCGTCTTTGTGGCGGGGCATTGCCCGCAGGAGCCCAAATAATTAAATCCAAAAGGAAAAAAAGGAGTCGACCCGAAGGGAAAGCCCAAGAAAGAAACAGTCAACAGTCGGCGGAGCGATTGCAAGGACAAGTAAAATGGAAAGTGAGGAAATGCCCGCCAGCAGTTTTTGACAGTCTCCTTGACTTTTGTTGCCTTTCGCGCGGCGTTTTTAAGACCAACCTGTACCCTTACCGACTCCCACACCCATTCATAGGACCCAGGCCGGGACCGCCCTTCGATGGTAATGAAAAACGCGCCCTTTGTGGGCTCCCTTAATGGGCGCGGGCGCTTTGCCAGGAATGCTTGTCGTGTCCCGGTGTCCCAGTTTGTGGATGTAGCTGCCGCATACCTTCTTGTGCCTTTTATTTTGCGCCATGCGCCGCCAAAACTTTTTGAGTAAATGTCTTTGTCAGCAGGTGTAGGCAGGCTGGTTTTCCTTGTTCCGTCCCTCCGCCCCTCAGTCCGCTCTTCATTCCATTTCCTGCCCGGCGCCGTTGATGTCCTTGCTGGCGGGGCTCCTTGCAGTTTCATTACCCCGAAACAGGAGATTTTTGTTTAAACTTGTTCCAGAAAAGAGAGAAATAAAAATACTTTTCATCATTTATGCGGTCTTTTGGTGTTTGAGTTTTTTTCGGCTTTGTTATCCTGTGGCTGGCTGTAATGCCGAAAAGTTGCCTTTGCCCTTTGGCCCATTGCCTCGACGCCGACCTGTTAAATGTGTTTATTCGGAACACTTGAATTATTTAGACACATTTGACTGGCATTGACTTTGATTAGGCCATACATATTCCATGCATTCATAAAACCTGCTGCTCAGACAGATTTTTAGACAACGTTTTATGGCTCTTAGGTGAGCCTTGTTGGGGTTTGGCTTGTTGGCCAAAGTCAGCATAAAATTTAGCACGCAATTACCAAGCTGGGAGATAAGTCGATAAGCCGCTGATGAAATGGAATGGCGTGACGTTCTGGCCAGGATCAGGCAGAGATCCGGGGCAGGAGCATAATGCTCATTAAAATGCAACGAAATGTCACCTATCTGAAATTGAAGCGCAATCTTAACGGACCTAACAGCCAATTATAGGAGTCAGGACACGGCGTAAATTTCACGATAAACATCCTGCAGCCTGCCTAGCCGGGCCAACAGAAGAAATAGCCACAATAGAAGCTGGCTAAATTAGAGTGCAAGCTTGTTAACGACAAAAGATGGTTCATACAGGAAAATACGAGAGTGGACGTGTAAATATATACAGAAGTACATACGAATACGCGCCTATTTATGTGATTCTTTTTGTGTATATAGTGGCTTTGGGTCATTGGGGGTCATTGGTCCGCCTAAGACGTTTGCATAATATGAGAAAGATTTCCCTTCTTATTTTCGGTGGGTGGCTGCGTAAGTAAAGTCATATTAAATGTTAGAAGATGGAGGACTTAGTGGGCCCGTCGCTCTGGTTAACTGCAGAACATAAGCTCCGGCATGGAAAGCGATAAAAATGGCTTGGCTATTGTGTATTGCTGCTGCTTCTGTGCTTGTGCTTTGCTTTTGCTCGGCTTTGGTTGTGCTTTCTGCACCATATTGCCAAGTGTTCCATTCATTCGGTCTCGCATTGTCTGGCCCCATGCGTAAAGTGAACAAAAATTGTGGGAAAATTACATTTCGAGGAGCTCCGGCCCAGGCTAGAGCCCGGAGCCCGCAGTACAGAGTCCAGAGTCCAGGGGGAGAGTCCAGAAATCCCGACTTAGCCTATTAGCATTCATATTAAAACGAAAGTGGAGCCATATTGCGTATACGCATCCATGTACCCAGCTCAGTGTGTACATTGACAGAATGTGCGTAATTCTAGGCCACTCCCACTCCCATCCTTCGAACATCCTTCGTTTGTTTGTTTGTGTGCGTGCTACCGACGGCTAGAATCTGTTACTTTTGTTGTTTTTGCTGTTAGTAGCAGGCAGCACTTGGGAAGATTTTAGGATTAACGTGAGCTCATCTGCCCAGCCCCACTCCGCCTTCAGTGGTACACATCATCTGGAGTGAGGGGAAAGTTAATTCCTTTTTGAGTAATACGCGTTGTCCTTTGAATAGGCTCGAAATTGCATTCTTTGGCTACCAAATTTTATGTCATTCCGGAGCTTAACAACTAAACTTGCCCATTTACTTTTATTAAAAGCGAAAATATTGCTTTCAGTATCAACTTGTCTAATGATTTTTTCATAGTGAAGGAAAGCCTACGAAGTGGAAGTATCAAAGGGATTTGTGAAGATTAAAAAGGAATTTGTAAGGTGTCTGCCGGACTTTGAAGGAATCTTGAAAAACTGTATAAGCTTAATGTAAGCTCATATGTTTTTTCTCAAAGGACATATTTTGATATGCAAAGGAGTCTATCTATAGAAGTATCTATTCCTAAAGAGATCAGTTATCCTACCGAAAATTGCTCAATCGGTTGGACTAAGTTTGTGGCCCAAAACTAGCAACGGGAATTGGCCAAAGTCGGCCTAAATTCGGGCATATCCATGGAGGAGAGTCTGCCACCGAATGGACAAAAGGACAACAGGCACTTGGCTTGACTCGGTTGTTTGCGTGTTTTGCTTAGGTGTTGTCGCTTATGTGGCCTGCCCAGGACACTTAAGGGCACTTTAGATGTGGCAAGGGGCAGGGAGAGAAAGAGAGAGTCGGAGAAATGGAAAGCCAGAGAGAAAAGTGCAGAGCGGGAAGAGGGAGGTGCGAGCATATGGTTACACAAGGATACAAAGTGGTCAGCGTAGCCATTACAGCGTCAAAAGTGCTTATCTACACAGTTGTCCAGTTGTGGTGGTTGTTGTTGTGGGTGTTGCCATTGTGTTCGTAGCTAAATAATGCGCTTAATAGCGCTCACCCACCTCGCCAAGCCGGGGAACAGCCAACAACCAGCGACCGTTCGGGACATCACGCTCTGCGTTTTTGCCATTTGTGCCGTACCGTGCTTTTGTCTTTCAGCCATTAGGCTGGCAAACACCTCCATCCAAACATACACAATACACACACATCGTTCACATGCAGCCAAGTCACGTTTACCGAAGCTTTTGTTGCTTTTGCTGCTCTCGGGGCTGATGCTGCCAGCTCGATTAGCATATCAATATGCAACGCACCCATACCCCCGGCTATGGCTATGCCCATCCTAGAGATCTGGCTCTATTCAAGGAGCCACGCACAAGTGACACATCGTTATGCGGCCTGATAAACATGGGCTCCACCTACTTACAATACTCTCGACACTCAACACCCACATTGCGCATACGGCACGTTGTCAACGTCAAGTGCTTGAGAGCGACAAGAAACTTAATGAAATGAGCGAATTGAATAGTTCGAGCAAAGGCGGGCAGACACTACTTTTACTTGGGCCCGAGCCCGGATATTGGGTTTTATTTTATTATATTTCCCCGGCTTTACTTGACTTTGCTTTGCCATTGCCTTTCCGTACTTATTCTCTCCATCAGCCGCCCATCTTCCTATGGAATAGCTCGGTTCTGATTCCGATTCTGCCGTTGTGTGTGCACCATCAGGCAACACATGCCGCCATTTCGCAGCATAATATCAAATTACAATGACTACCCATGTGGATCAGAGTGGGTGGGTGTGCGGGTTACCCGGCATTTATTGCCGTACACACAAATACACACACCTCAGCCACTACAACACACTCGTGTGCTTGTAAACTACTTAATGGTGTGTAAATTTGCCGACGCGCTTCGATGCTGTTCGGTTTCAATTTTGCGGCTGAGAAAAATTAATTTTGTTACCAGCTTTGTGCTTGCTAGCTCCCCGATCTATCCCCGCTCAGTATTCCCCACAGGGTATGGCAATTTTGCAATGCGTAATGGATTTCTGAAATTAAAGTGAAAACAAGGCCAGCACATGAACTCGCACGCAGGGGAAATTTGATCAATCCCCGGATTGAGGAAAGCAGAAAACAAACAAATAGACTGGCAGATAGATAGTAGGACTGTCAGTCAGCCCGGGCCTGTAGCCAGAAAATCATTCACAGAAACAGTTGCCTAACCTGTTGGCTTAGTTTGAAAAGTTGCCGGCCCAACGCCTGCCCTGCCCCGCCGCTGTCTCTTTCATTATTAGCAAGTTTGGCTTACCCACTCCACCGTGTGGCTCGGAATGGAATTCAATTTTAGCCCGACACAGGAATTACATGCAATCCAAGTTGACTCTACTTTTCCAGCACTCTTCTCAAGCAGACAATATAAAAGCCAGCGGCAGAAAGGATATCTCCAGCTCGATACCCCCCTGGCACTCACACTTCCTTTCTCCATTTCGATTCCTGTGTACGCTTGCCAAAAAACTGTTTACGTACCAAATAAATTTGCCATTAGATGAAGGGGAGAATTTACACGACTTCAGCCAGGCCAGAGGACATAAACAATGCAGCTGCAAGTCGGCCAAAGAGAGTGACACAGGACTCGTACAGCTCCTGCAGCAGCAAGGACACAAAAGCAGAAAAAAGCAGCAGCTTCGATGTTTGTGTCGATAACGTTTGGCGAAAATTTACGGTGAGCATACATTGAAATTGTCACATGGAATCGAGAAACGGGGCCGGGATAGTAGATACACCTGACTGGAAGTTACCAACTTTGCCTGCCGGCTGCAGCCAGCTAATGAAATCCTGCCAGAGATCCTGCCCGGGATCTGGGAGAAAATCCTTTTCGAGTCGAGTGTCGAAAATTGAATTCCCTGCTTTGGAGGCATTACCCCATCGAACATAAATTATCACTTGCAGCGTGCAAGTGCCTCACTATGGGAGCCCTTCGCTATTTCTCGTTCTGCAGCCTCAAATAAATACACATCAAATAGCAGGAACAGCGGCGAAGCGAAAGGCTCTCTCCAGCTTAAATGTACATTGTATATATATGTGTACAATGGCAGGAATATATTCTGTACCCGGGACACTGCAGAGGATCGTTTATAATCAGAAAACCAGAAAATTTCATATTGCCTCAATGGCCCCGACACACACACACCGATTCTTTGTGTGTCTGAGCAAAAATCTTTGAACTATGAAAAATTGATATTAGCTAAAAATACTTTTAGTCCTTGTGGCCACATAGCAATGTCCTTACCAGACCACCCAGCCCTTTTGTGTCTCCGTCTCTGGCTGTGTCTCCGGCTTTGCCACTGTGTGGGGTTCCTGTTTCTGGTTTCCATTCTGGTATCCTCTATTGGCCAACTCGCCTTTCTCGCCGCCAGTTGGAGTGTGTGCACAATGATTAGACGGACCCGACACTGCCCACATTGTACAATTTGCTCTGATTCCTCCTGTCGCCCAGGGACTGCCCAAAATGTCGCCTCCCCGGGCCATGGGGGATACACACATACTTCCTTTTTTGGGGCTGCTTATTTTGGCTGAACTTTATTTAATAAAGCAATTTGCGCTTGGCTGACATTAGTTATTGTTTGCGCCCTGGCTCCGAATATCTGGCCTGGGACAGATAATGTGTGCGGGCTGGGGCTTTTTTACTTTGCCACGGCTCTGTGTTTGCCGGCCAATTGCCACAACTTGTTCAGCAATTAAATTTAATTTGCATGATAAAAAATAAATGAAGACTTGCCGGCCCACTCTGACATCTGGCTGGAGTGCCATTCACCTTGATTAATTATGATTAATGGTGACTACTATGTTGACAACGATAGGGTCCTGCATAAAGTCCTGATCAATCAAGCGGGTGGGTAAATATTTTTGAAACAATGTAACATAAAAAGGAATTTTTGAACAGCAAGTCATAGTGCCGTATCCTTGGAAATCACGCTGTGCCAATCAAGTCAATTAGTTGGCCAGCAAAAGGGCACGTTGCCAAAAAATTTAAAGAATTTTCTACGCGGCGTCGTGTTCAAATTGAATGCGGATCTCCCGCCCCTGCCCTTCTAACGGGCTACGCCTCTGGCCAGGGCTCTGCACCTTTCTGCATAACAAATCAATGGCGGAAGCATTTTTTCACGCTGCCTGCAACATCCGCAACGGTAACGCCTGCGGCTCTACACTTTTCGGCTTGCGAGCATTTTTGCAGCTTTTGTTGGCGTGTGCGTTTTGCCAAACTGTCAATCAATAGAATTGTTCGGCCCTTTTTTTCTGGCATTTTTATTTTCCTTTTTTTGTTGTATTTTTTTGTGAGCCACGGAACCGCAGAATTCAGCCGATCCTATCCGAGCCGCAACCGAATAGAATCGAATACAATCGGCGCTCTTACAATGTTGCCACTGCATGTGGCATGTAGCAGCTATGGGCTCGAGCAGCGAGCCGTCAAAGTCAACGTGCATCATGTGGCGACGTGGCGTGCAAGAGCTCGGGCGTCCGGGCTCCGGAGTGTGGCAATGTTATTTTTCGCTTTGTGGCTGCGCTTTCCCCGTTACGACATTTGCACACCACTACTACTGCCTACCACTACTGCCTATATTGGCAACAAAACGCAGCAGAACCGAGAAAAAACGGTAAGGAGAAAAATGCGGAAACGGTGCAAAAAACTGGCCAACAAGTGCCGTTGATCTATGAGGGGTCAGGGCAGGGACATCTGGCCGGGCAATGTGTCCAAATTTAAGGCTTAAAGTGCAGGCTCAGCAGGGCAATTTAGGATGCAACTTGTCAGAAACAAAATGATGTTATGACCATCATTTACGATAGTACTCGTATTTGATTCATAATCTTGTTTCTAAAAAATACATAGTTTCATATAAATCTCCATTTTTATAGTCGTTTTAGTTGCCACTTTTTTTTGGCCTGTATCTAGACAAGTATTTTGTCCTCCTTCGAGCCATCAAACTGCTCGTTAACGCTCCAATAGAGGAGTCACTGCTGATAGAGGCTGAAAGCGAGATAGAAAAGGAGTCGCAGGATACAGGAAGAAAGGAAGGAGAGCACCTTAAGGCCGCTGGCTGCGTTCTGCATGCGGCTTTGATTTTGTCTTTGTTCACGTTTTGGGCCATGTACGTTGTTGGCCCAAAGGGCAAAATCAATATATCCTTGTGGCTTGACGGTATTTTTTTTTTTGGAGTGTGAGTTCTCGGCCGTGATTTGCCTTTGCCTTTGCTACGTTGCCTTTTCGTAGCCACTTTCCCCCGGAAGTGGCCCGTCTGGTTGCTTAGGCATGCAGGCATTCTGGCATTCGCCAGGCATTCAACCACTCAGCCCCCCCTCTAGACACAGACCTATCCCCACATGCACTTCTCCTTTTCTCTGCCCGCCACCCTTTCAGTTTCTCCAGGGCCGTTTCTCTACTTGACTGGTTTTTGTGTGAATCGGCCGTGATTACGTCTAATAGCTGTCCAAGTCGATCGATGTTCCCCGTACTTGACAGGCGAGACTTGCCAGGCACTCCCTGGCAGTCCCATCGGCTTCGTTTAGCCTGATCTTTGGCATTTGCGGTGGCCGTCGTTCTGATGCATAATAAATGAGCCAACGCCACTTTCACCCTAATCATATAATAATAACTTAAGTAATGGCGAGCATAAATAAATGAATCACTAATGAGCTGAAACTGTTTCCTTTCGCTGCCGCAATTTCGCCAGCCACCAGAAACGAGCTGCGACGCACTAAAAATGCGCCATTTACGACAATCAAAATGATTAAGTGCGTTCCGCGCGTAGCATTGCGAATGTTGCGTATACGCAACGTTGCCGTTGCCGCTGCCACAGCCACTGTTGCTGCCGTTGGCCATGGCCATAAAGAGCCAGAGCCAAAGCCAAAGAGAGAAAAAGAAGAAATATGTTTGCCGTTTGGGCCGAGGGCCGTTGAGCCATGGCAGTAGTCGTGGCTTAAAGCAATTTAAAGCAATTCATACTTTCGGTTTGCCAGCAGAGGCAATTTTGTTAATATTTCCGAGGCGTTCGCGCACTCGCTCGGTCGAAGAAAGTTAAAAATATGCTTTAACTGCTACAACAAGTCCCCGGGGAGTGATTAAAATATAATAAATTTCACTTGAAAAACGAAGCAAGACAGCACAGCCGAGACGGGCAAAAGCAGAAGCGGCATAAACCGAAAGGAGATTAAGTGGTTGGCCAGCAAAAAACCGCACATGCAAACCACCCACGGCCACGGCCACAGTCCCGGCCACGCCCACTCACATGGACTCCGGCATAGTCGGTGTACAGTCGTTAGTATTCCGTATTCCGTATTCCGTAGTCCTGGGTCTCGCTGTGTGTGTCCGTGTCCGTGTCCGGATTCAGATTTTTTGGGTCCGGCCGGCAAGCAGCAAGTGGAGAGCCCACAAAAGTGTGAACATAATTTAACATGCAGCGGCGCGCCAGTTTTTGGGTTTTTCGGTTTAGACAATGTTCAAGGATTGCCTCGTCTTTTTGTGGGCCCCACTCATGCCACCCTCCATCCCGCTTGGTGAGCCTCTTTGAGCCATAGCGTTTGAGTGTTTTGAAGCCTTATGTGAATTTGATTTGCGGCATTTTAATTTATGAACATGTGAAAGAGCCGCCGTCGAGTTACCAAACATTTTGGCAAAACATTTCCTGAAACAAGTTGCGGTTACAGCGGAGATGGAGATGGAGGAGTCCAAAAGACGGCTGTCAGGGGGAAGCCCCTCGAAAATTTCCGGCCAGTCTGTCAGACGGGCTTTGCTTGGGAGCCCCAGCTGACGGTTTTTTGTGTTGAATGCCAAATCAAGCAGCTGCTTTTATGTGCTTTAATTTTCGTCTTCATTCTTTTCTCTTTTTTGATTTTGGCCGCCCGACTTGAGAAATTTTGGTTTTTTGGTTTTGGTCTTTTTTTGTTTTCCTTCCATTTATTTATACAGGACCAAGCTGTATGTCTATGGATGTGGGCGTTTTGTCGGGTTATCAGTGCTCGCATAAATCTTTTATCAACCCGTCGCAGCTGTGGGCTTTCGGGGGGGTTATGACCCCTGTTGCTGCTTCAGCTTCAGCTTCATCTCCAGCTTCTCCTTCAGCTCAGCTTTTGCTTCCTAATGAATACGCACAAAGTTGCTAATGAAGCAGCCGAGTGGGAGAGCGAAGAACTTTCGGCATACGCATATGAATATATACAGGACGTACAAGGATGTATGTACATGAAATCGGCGAGGCAGCCCCCGAAAGAGGGCGTGTGCCCTGCCTTATAGCTGATCTCATGCATATGCGACAGATAGAATAATTATACACTTGGGTCTGGAATGGGATTAGAATGGGCGGGTGGCTGGCTGGCTGGGTTAACCCGAGGCCCTGGCTCTGGGGGCGCCAAAACTTTGTCATGAATCCCGGGCCGAGGAGGGCTCGAGCCTTAAGTGCGTGTGTGTGGTCTGCGAGAAATGCTAATGCGATAAATCTACATATATTATTTAATATAGAAAGTAAATCAGTTTTGAATCCCATATGAAAAATTTCACAATTTCCATAAAAATAAAAGCAAACATAATGGAAATGAAAAGACTTTTTCAAGATTCATCTTTCTCCAGTGCCTAAATAGGAAACTTTATTTAATTAAGACTCAATTGAGAAGCTTGAGAAGGCAAGTAACTATTGCCTTTATAATTGCTTGAATAGGTGAATTGATTTTGTTTTTTGTTGTTCACATTTTTATGAAACTTTTCGCGAAAGAGGAAGTCGGAAAAAATAAAGGCTAGCTCGAACCAGTGGCAAGTCGCTGGGCCAGAATGCTTATTGTGGTCATTACAGAGTCCACTAGCCAAGTTGGGAAAGGGTTCTGAGCGGTAGATGAAGCTGGGAAAGTCAGCTAATGGTAAATAACGATAAATAAGAAAAAAAGCAGAAAGGAGCCTGGCCAAAGGCAAAGTCAATGACGCACTCTCCGGGCACTTCAAGGCAGCAACCTCATTGGATGCTGAATTCTAGTGTGCTTAAAGCGTAAAATTGTTTGTTATAAAATTCAATTGCAGTTGCTGTTGCAGTTGCTATTTCTGCTCCTGCTTCTGGTTCTGGTTCTGCTGCTCTTGGCCAAATGCAATCAGTTGCATAAGAAATGCCAAAGCTGCAACAGAAACCGAAAAAGAATCCTTTTCCAACTTAAGTTGGCTACTTTTGTCTTGCACTGTGATTTTCCCAGGCACAGACTATAAGCATATCGGGGGCTCTAAGAAAAACTTATTTTCTTTTCCTCTGCATATCTTAATAGATCAACAAAACTACAAAAAACAAACTAAACTATAGAATTTTTTGTTTGAAATGCCAGATCATATCTTACGAAGACAAAACCCCTGTCTCGATGCTGATTATGTTATAGTAGTCTGAAATACACATACTTTTACTAGCGTGTGTCTCATCAGAGTGTCATGTGGCATATTACCTTTTATGGAGCCGACTTTGTGGCTGCTTTCCTGTTTTTTCGGAGTTTTTTCTTCGAGGACTCTGACTGCAGACGCACACACGCAATCCACTCGAAGCCCACCCGCTGGCGTCATAAAAGTGCGTAACAAGCGGCAACAGGTTGCCAGGAGGTAGTTATATGAGTGGCTCTGCTGAACCACCTCACCTACCAACTCGGTGTCCTTCGTCCTGTGTCTTTGCGTTCTCGTTTGCCAACAAATTGCGCATATCAAATTTACGGAATTGTCGCCGCTTACTTTCCACCTCGCCCCTTTTTTGCCAAGGCTGGATACACTTGGAGAAAGATACAGATATAAATGAAAGGTACTAGGGGCTAAGTGTATGAAATATTATGAGCCTTTGGTCTTTTAGGCCACATATCTTTATACAGATACAAATATTAGAAATCCTTTCAAAATTAAATTTTCTTAAAGTGTAGCTAGAATTTTCAGCAGGCCTCGAGAAACTAATAGATTTCGTTGCCTAGGCTCCCCAACACACACTTCCACACAACATATCCTGTAGCGTGTGTGTGCGCTGTTTATGGCCAAAGTGTTCGGTAATGGCTCAAATGGTAGGCGTTGTCAAAGACTGTTGACTATAGTCGGCTAATGCCGCATTACTGGGCTCGTTGTCTATATTTTTTATAAGCGTTTCGCGTGACAGGAGTCGGGATTCCGGTCCGGGCCTGCATTTACATATCCGCGACATTAAAGCCGCCATATTAATGATTTTATAGTGTAATAACGCGTTATCACGACGTCACTCACCCTTGCCAGGGCGCAGATATGGCTAATTCATTTGTTTTTAGCTGGTTGTTTACATTTTTTTGTTCGTCCTGAATTCGTCCTGTACATCCCCTGCTGCTTTGTGGCTGTCAGCTTGCATTTTGATTGAGTTGTTTTCACATAATTTATGAGGACCGGCCAGCGAAGCGTGTTCGCAAAATGCAAAATGATATTGATATGGATGGTTATATCTGGGACTTTCGGAGGGAAATTTTGAAAAACGGCACACATTTGTGTGTGTTTAGGATGGATGTGGATTTAAGCCAATGTCTGGACATTAATAAACATTTGATTTGTGATTTGTTGCGTTGAATTATGCAAATTGGTATTGTGCATAAATTGTGCGAATTATATGCCGTCTGCCGACTTAATTAAATGAAAAATTCATTTTTTCTGAAACATCAGTCAGCGTAAAGAAAACAAAGGCCTATAATGAAAATCTATAGCTCCATGTTTCTGTTTACTCCATCTGGTCAGATGAGTTCTCTAGATAAAGCACAATTTTCAATAAATCAATACCATGGTTTTCATATTTATACCAAAGTACCTGTCCAAAATGTTGTGAGAACACCTTCAGCCGCTACAAGCAAAAGTCAATTAACTATCTGTGACAACAATCTAATTACCAATAGGGTTCTATTTTTAGATTAAATTATTCAAAATGAAAAGGTGGCGGTACTTTTTGGGTTATTGAAGTTTACCTTAAAAGGTTAAATATAATCTTGAAAGAATCATATTATTGTAAAAACCTTGTGCCAACTTATTAATTGAGCCTTGTTATATACCGTAACAGGATACTGGGATATGCCTTACAGCTAGGCATTCATCAAGTAGAAGCCCCGAAGACAAGCTGTTGGCAAAAATAAATATCCTTTTATGCAGTCCTTACATCAATCGGCTAGTGTTGAACTTTCTCCTATTTTTTTCGTTGACGTTGCCGGGCTACGGTTGTCTGGATGGTTGCCTAATTCTATGGGACCCTATTCAGGGGGGCTCGGTGTCCGGGTCCGCTAATTGCTATAACTTCCACTTTCCGTCGGTTCGACTGTCAGTCCGCCCGCCCGGCTGTCAATGTGTATGTTGATTGCGCTGAAATAAATGAGTTTTCATGCTAACCGAGCAAAAGTTGTGCCAATTATACTGGCCGAGTTCAGCTGCTTATGGTCGGATACTAGTTTTCCCTCTTCAAGCTCTTCGTTTTGTTCTTCGCAAAAGTTTCTCGCTTTTGTCTAATTTATATAATGCCATTGCCATTTAGCATAAGACCCGAATGAATTGCTTTACAAATTGAATGCAAATTTTTCCTCATCATTATAATCATTCAGCTAAATATAAAGCGAGCATCAAATACGCCAAAGTTCATGATTTTTGGGAATAATATGAAAAGCCTCTACAGTTTGATGCGTACTCGCTATGCAGTTTCCTATATATACATATATATTTTATTTGGCACGGTTTTACCATTTTGTGAATAAGTTTATCTCGGGTTTTCGAGCTTGGGGATTATTACGAAACATTTCTCCATTTCTCGCTTTTAATCAGAATCTCGGCTGCCACGATGATAAATGTTCGCTGGCATCATCCAGGACACAGGGTGGGGGAAACCAGGTCGGGGTCGAGGTAAAGAAATATTCATAATTCAATGCTTAAACCGCAATTCATGCTCTGTTTTTTGGCTCCCCTTCAGAAACTGCTGTTGCTGCTGATGCTGCTGCCAGTTTAGTTTCTGGCTTGCTTTTTTGCTTGCCAGCGAGGCAGCCATTCACATTAATATCGTGTTCTGCAGGCACTGCTGCAGCTTACCTGGGGTAAACCCTAAAAACGCTTTTGCATTTTCATAAATGTTTGGCTTTTGCTGGAAATACACTCGACTCATTCCACCGTTTTCAGCATTTCCACTATTTCACCCGCCTCCCCTCGGTTGATCTGCATATTTTACTAGACCTCCTGGCCGGCATGGGTTTTCCCTGTTTTCCTCACTGCGGCCGGGAATTTCCACCTTCATCGCCACTTCAGTCAGTGTGGCGGTGCAATAAAATTGAAATTAATTTTTAGTGATTGCGGATGCGGTGAATCATTTTTGGGAGGCTTTTTTTCCCCAGCGGTACGGCCGTTGATTGAATTGTACAAGTTCTTGGTCGAAAAGAACGCCATTCATGCATAACATGCCAATCAACCATCGCTTATAAATTTCATTGTATTATTTATTTATAAGAATACTTCTACCTTTTATCGTTTTTAGGCCACGTGCACTTGTCGCCACCATTGTCGCATCTATAGCAATTAAAACGGTCTTCGGCCAAAGCAAATAGCCATCAGGTAATTAAATTTTCGTTTATTTATTAATTTTTTGTATCAATTATTACACTCGACAATTTTCGACATTCATGATGTGGGCTAACATAATGAAGAGGCCCAAATTAAATGAGTGTTGCGTATGGTTTAAAATTACCACAAATATGCATGTTCTTGTACGTATGTATATTTCAATCTTTATGATATATGTGAAATGGTATAGAGCAGGATGTGTTGGCTGTCATTCGGGTTTGGAATATGACTGACAAATGGGGGGATGAATTTTAACGAGTAGGCATATTAAGTGACGGCAAATCCATCAGTTTGTAGGTGTGACTGTGGTTGAAAGTGCTCAAAAGTGAATATTCATGTCAATGTCTCGTTTGTCATTGAGAAAAACCAACTTGATACTGAGTGGAGCTGACATTTTACAAGGATATATCATTTGATGAGTTGCCTCAACCGGCAATCGAACTTTAAATTTATTTCAGTTTATAATGGATATACAATCCATTTTATTAACGGGGTAAAATTCATCAAAAAAATCAATAGCTGTCAGAATGTATCACAATTAGCCCAATTAGTTGGCCACAAAACGTGGCCACAAACTTTCTGGACAGAATCGGACTTTCCGACATTAGTTTCCGGTGGCCAAAACTGGCCAATAAATGGAGACTAGCTTGGCCAGTGGCTGTTGGACGTTTGCCATTATTCATGGCCAGGAAATTGAAATGTTATGTGGCCTCAAAAGTATCCCCCCAAAAGATGCTGGCCAACAGCGCTTAAAGTGATTTAGGTCTTAGTACCAATTAAATTTTCTTTAGTTTTTCGAGTGCTGAGATTTTGCACTTTAAGACAGACGCTTAACATTGGCTAAGGTTTCTTCCTAATACTTTTGACCAAAAAGGTCGTGAGCTTGGCCATCTGTATCCTGACCTTCATCTTCGTTGTTGGTTTTATTATTTTTGCTAATTGGAATCGTTCGCCAGAAAACTTAATTATGATTGTCGTTTAGCTTTTGATCTTTGGTCGATTTTACAAATTTTTACTATCCACAGAGAGTAAGCTTATTGTAATTAATAACAAAGCAAACACACACAGCCTCCGTTGCACTAAGAGAAAAGTTGTTAAACTGTTTGTTTTTAATGCCGAAAATCCTTTGTCAAACATTTGTTCGAATGAATTGCTCTCAATATAATCTCGAACAAAACAGGACCAGGCCTGACTGGAAAACCTGGAAAACTGTTTAAAGTTGACGTTGTTGGCCGGCTCTCATTTGTCCGGCAATTAGTTAAATCTATGCAAATATTTTTCTCCTTTGCTCGGGCTACTTGAACAACATGCAGCCAAGCAATCAATCACTCCATCAATCAATCAATCAATCGATCAAGAGGGAGCGCTAGGAAAAGCAATGAAATTTGGTCAAACAAAAATACAAACACAAACACAAAAACAAACAAGAGCGAACGTTGCTAAAGTGCAATTAAGGTCCGTAGCTCAAGAGGAACTTAGAGCGTAGCAATTGAAAGTGGAGTCCAATTACTCAACAATAAAACAAGTAGAGACGGCTATAGTCGTGTTTCCCGACTATATGATACCCGGTACTTTTCTTGCTCCCTGTCTGACAAATTTTAAATTTTTGTGCATCATTTTGTGTGCTTTTGAACAAGCTACTGAAATAATCCGAGAAAAAAACAGAAAAAAAAGTCTGTACCTCTTTAACAGAAATGCCCGGTTTGGCTTAATTTCTTTTTAATTTCGGGTTCTTTAATGATATTATATTCTTATTATATTATAATACGGATATTCTTTTTAATGACAAAAATTTCAGTTAGATACATTCGAACGATTTCAATATACCCTTGAACTATACTAGTATCGGGTATAAAAAAATACCCTCCGAACAATGTATACTCGAATCTGCTATTGTATGAAATGCGATCCACTGCTCCAGAAAAATAGAAAACTCCAATGAAAAAACGACAGCGAGTGCGTTGACTTGCGAGGGAAACTAAGTAAACAGAATCAATGAATTAAGTTTCTTTCTTCTTAAAATCAAGCAAATTCTTGTTATTATTTCATGTAATACTCCTAATTGAAAAGAGTTTCCCGGCTTGTGTACATTGCAATCATTTAAAGATGAATATTCTTGGCTGTGTTTGCTTAAGTGCTGCAATTACAATTCATGACAATCGCTTTAATTAGGGCCGCAGGAAAATATAAATGTTCTAAGGCAAGAAAACTAATGTCAAATGTCAGTTGCCATTATTTGTGCTGCCCCTTGGGGGAAAACTATTTACCATCTTTCTCATTTATTTCTCAGCTCCACCGCCCTACTTTTCTTCTGGTTGCTGCTTTCCCACGGTTTCCCAGCTCACCTTTGTTGCAATGTATTTTAGAGTTTTCCACTTGATTTAGTACGCCGCAATGTTTTTATTAGTTGTGAAATATTTTCTGCTTTCGCTTTTCTGCTTTCTGGTTTCCCTGCTTTTGTGCTTTTTGGTATTTTTCACTCCCTCGCTTTCCTTTTCGCAGGAATTGTATCCCTGCTGTCGCTTTGTGGTGCAATTAGTTGTTGTTTTGTGGTTATTTATTTAATTTCTCGATTCTCTCACACCACATGCAGTTTGGCCGAAACATTAACGACGATTCCAGTTGGTTTTGACGCGTTTTTGGTTCTCGGTGCTAATTAAGCTCGCCATTTGTTCATTAATCAAATTAGATTTCAGTCGGAGGCCATTTCTGGAACTTCCTCCGCCCAACATGCCGACCGGACACCTCATCCGCTTCCTGTTGCTCTCATAATTCAAGGTTTGTTTGAATTTTTGAATGCCGGTATGTCTGAGGAGATGTCTGAGGATGAGGTTGGGGATGGCTTGGCACTTAATTAAAAGATTACTTGTTAAAACTTTTGGCAGAAAACTTAATGCGAACATTGCTTTCAGCCAGGATGTCTAGGAGGCGAGGCGGGTGGGGTGGATGGGTGTTGGCGCAATGTTTGCGAAAGAACTTTAAATAAATAAAAGGAAATTGCAAAGCAAACACATTTGGGTACAAACACTGGCACAACTCTCGAACACTCCTTCACATTGTAGACAAAATGGCAAACGTTGAACTTTGATGATTTATAGTCGGGGCAAGAGAATGGGTCCGAAGCATGAACGTTTGCTCAACAGCATTCTTTGTAGCCACTCAAACACACTCGTCCTCATCCCCATCCTCCTCCTCGTCCTTGTACTCGCACAAACACTAAACTCTCAGTTAGCTACACTCTGCTACAGAGTTTCACATTTAATTTACTACGTGTCACGCATACGCTTGCAACTTGACAAATACATCCAGAGTCGGATGCTGAGGGGCCGAGGAGAAAGTGAGCTGGCTGCGAGGCTGAAGAGTAGGGGGATTTGGAAAAGCTGTGCGGAAAAATCTCGAAAAAATCACACTACATTTACACAGGAGTTGACTAGGTAAGATGCTCGATTACGACCACGTTTTCTCTTTTTGAAACCACTTCGCTACACAGTAAGAAACAGGGGCTAGGACTTGGAATTCCAAAGAAACTAATTTGTTTAATAACCAAATAATTTATAGCTGAATTTTATCTTAAAAATAGGTAAATTTATTATTGTATTAAATATTAATAAAACCACAACCCCTCCTTTAATTTAAGCCACTGTGTACTAGGAGCTCTCGTTCGTCCTGCGGCTTTATTTGATGTCTTTGATTATGTTTTGAGAGTGCGCCGCAAATTACGGTAAACGTAAACAGGCCTGTATTTTCGCTTCCGGTTTTCCAGTTTTTAATGTGCTTCTATGCACTCTGAAAAGTTACTCTGCCGCCCCACAAACTCTTTGGTTTCTTTTCAGGATGTCTGGCTCGGCATGTGCAAACAAAATTCCAAAGTTTAATTTAACGTTAATAATGTTATTTGTGATTTTTATTTGCTTCTGTTTTGGGCCCCTAACTCGTTCTTTCCGTATAATTCAAAAAATCGTCGCATGTGACACAGCTCCTATAGCATAGGGAAAAAGGTTAAAAAAAATGAGAAAAATTTGTTCGCCGACAACTTTGAACTCAAAGCCACTCACACAGACTCATTTAATTATCAAGTTTACTTTGTGCTCGTGTGTGTGTGAGTGGGTGTGGGCCGAGGCGGGGGAGTGTGTGTGTAGGTTTAATTGGTTTTTGATAAAAGTCAGCTAAGCATGCTAATTAATGTGGCTTTGACTTTGAATGCATATGCTTAGCAATGCAGGTGGATGGGGGATGACCCATACGGTCCCCCTATCGAGCGACCACCTTATCCGATACGGACACTGCAAACAGGGGAAAGAGCACAAATAATTCTCAGTTCCCGAAACGTAAACATACGCGGAAAAGTTTTCTCACTTCTACATTTCATCCTTGGCGCGCCACTCAACTCAACTTAACTCAACTTAAATAAATAAATTGTTTGGCTGCGCCAAGGATACGTATTACGTATACGCAGTGTGGTACGCATGGTGGCAGCATGTCAACACAATAAATGCGAATGAAAATTGCAGCAAACTTTTGTTATTTTGGCACATGATTCTCTCACTCAGGGTGGTGGTGGGGGCAGTGAAATAACTTGCGTATCATGTAATGTACAAAAAATAAGACCCCCGTGACCAAATTGCAACACAGAAGAACCAACAGCAAAATAATTAAATTCCTACAAGCAAGTTATTGGGCTCAAGACTTTTTGTTCGCCTAAGTTCTTGTGTTTTGCGTTTCTAATTTCATGGAAAATGCATTTTCCTTTACATTTATTTTAGGTAATACTAGAAGTACAGGGTATCTAAATAAGTGCAAAGGTTAGAAAAAATAGTACTGAAGCTTAAAGATGAAGTTTAAAGATACTTATTGTGAGTCTTTGAAATAATCTCTCTAAGAATTCTTTAAAATACTTAATACTTAATTGCCGGGTATTATATAGTCTTAAGTCAGAGGAGGCCATACTCTAGTATGCTTGTTCTCGAAGGCCCTGAAAGTTATGCCCTCAACTTATTGCCGTTTTCCGCATTGCTTTTGTTTCGCCAGCCAGCCCAGCCAGCCAGTTCGGTTGAGTTTCTTACGGCTTGTCAGTGGCTCAGTGGCTCGGTGGCTCGGTGGTTCGGCGGAGCACTGTGGCTCAGTGGAGCACTGCTGGGAATCATTTCGTTTGCTTCAGCTGCAGTTTTCTTGCACATGCCGGAAGGAAATGAGCAAAAATGACAAAGTTAACGGATGTGCACAAAACACAACGCACTCCCACTTCCACTCGCACTCCGGCCGCCCCTGTTACAAGTTGTCCTGCCATTGGGGCCGGCCCCCAATGCACTTGCACAGGATCAGGATATGTGTGCGGAAAGTACAAAATTTTACATGCATTTGATTTATGTTTCGCCAGCTCTTTCTCGGAACTTCTGCCACACCGCCTTGTCATTGGTTCAATTCCCCTGGCAGGAGTCCTGGCCCATCCCATCCTTCTCTGGCCTGTTGGAAAGTAAGCAAATCATAGCCTACATTTCCGCTGTTGTTTATTTGAGAACATTTCTCTTTCTTCTGGTTATTTTTGTTTCTTTCGTCGGCTCTGGGGAGTTCATTTTGCTTCGTATCTTCCTTCGTTCTCAAGTCGAAACTTTTCTGTTTTTTTTTGGTCTGTTCAGCTTTTTTTCATAAATTTCTGGCAAAAAAAGTGAAGGGAGTGTCATGTTTGGCTAATATGCAATTGTCACAACAAAGCTGGCAAAATTTATGTCACTCGAGGGCCGTCAAACTCTCTGTGGGTGTTGAGGAAGTATCGATCATTCGAAGGACTTTTAATAAATTAAGTGTTTTCCTGAATCAGTCTGCAATCATGGGATATGGAAAGGTAAGACCAGGGAAGAGCTGAAGTACGAGTACCTTTTTAAAAGCAAACAAATTAAATTATATTTGCCGCCCCCGTTTTGTCCCCTACTTGTTTTCTTTGTTACTGTTCGGTTTTGGATTCGTTTCGTTTGTTTTCATTCCCCTTCTGTTGGTTCACGTTTTGAAAATTTCATTTATCAACGGCATTTTCACTGCTCGATGCTCAGAAGTTCCAATTCCGAAACCCAGGCCCCAGACCCCTGACTCGGAACCCAACCCATCCTCCAAAACTCACCCTCCGGGCATCCCGTGTCAACAGGCAATTATTATAAAAGCCTGGAGTGGGCCGGAACGCGGCTACTCTGACTAGCTGGCTAGCTGGTTACGGGATGGCTAGCTGGTTATGGGCTCTTGGGTCCTGGCCCCACTTTTTTTGAGGGCCCGGCCAGGTAAAAACAAACAGCCAAACACACACAGCGACAATTGCGACAGCGACTATGCTAAATGCTTTGCCACTGAAAAATGTGGCTTTAAATTGCATGAAATCATCGCCACATTCCACAAGTAATGAAATTAGTGCAAACAAAGCAACAGAAGCAGTAATGGCAATAGCCATGGCAATAGCAACAAATGCGTGGCAGGGCAACGACTTTGCTATCGAGGCCAATTAGATTAGCTTGGCCAAAACAAAACAAAAAGGGTAAAAGTGCAAAAACAAAAAAAAAGAGCAAAAGAACAACTGGGAGCAATAAAATGTTGCTGCCAAGTGGATAAATGGAGGGGTTAGTTCGACCTTTTCCCACAGACATTTTCATTCTGCCCTCGAAACAAAGGAGATTTCACAGTTCGATGATACAGGACCTTCGAATTGCATTAGTGAAATTATCCATTTCAATGAAAAATTTTTATTGAATGAGCTTTGTGACTTTAGAGCATTTGAAAAGGAGGTTTTCGGAAATCGGAAATCGGAAATCTCCCCTTCATTTATCTCAATTAATTAATAGTTTTCCTCAGTGTAGTCAAATTTGTTTTTAGTGTCAACGAGTTGAACAAAATTTCTGGTAGCCGGTAGCGAATATGTCCTGTCCCTATCGTGTGATCAACTTTGTGCTCCAGTTGCTGACGGCGGTAACTTAGATTGGCATCTTTGAGGTCGTAGGGTCGCTAGATAATCTCATCCGTTCCCATCCGCCTCTCGTCCGACAGATCCTGGAGGTTGCGGCCACCGTGTGTCTCGTCCTGCTGCTCTCCTCGTCGTGTGTCCAGGGAAATGAGTTCACCGTTTCGCCGACGTTGTGCCTGTTCATTTTGCCGACATTGGTCCTCCACAGTGTGGTGTTCGTCCTTTTTCGATTGTGCTGCTGCACTGTGGGCCTCGATCCAATTGTACGTATTCGACTATTCCAATTGTCCTTTCAGACTTCTTATGGACTGTATTTACTTTCCCCAGTCGGTAGTGTTCAACTTTTTCGCCGGCCTGGCCGTAACCGCCACCTCTCTTTTCTTGCTTATAGAAGTGATTATGCAACACTGCGGGAACAATTACCTGTACATGTTTTATATTGTCTCGTCCTTTGGCCTTGTAGCCGGATTCATGCATTTGGTGAACGCTTTCGTCTGCAATCGATACATGCCCAGGAGCGAAAGGTATGTATCAGGGAAATACAATCCCGATGGACGATTGATGAACATATGCTCCCATTTATGCCGCAGGATGTACCTAAAGCCCTCAAAGAAGCAAAGGATGAAGGCCTTCAGAGAGAGACCCAGGGGAAGTCAGTAATATTACAGTGGTGTTGGATAAAAGTGTAATGGATATTTAATCATTTTATATACTAACAGGGCTAACAGAGTAGAATTACTTTTTTAATTAGTATTTGTACAACGTCATATCAAAATTAAGAAGAAAAGTATTAAATGCATTAAAGTGATCACTTGCAGTTTGTAATAATAATTTGTAATAACAATTGGAAGTCCGATCCATTTCCCTGTAAGTTGTCTTTAAATTCTCCATTAGTTTTCATGCTTGAATGGCTCACAGACAGCCAGACGGTGTAAGCGAAAACAGTTTAAGTATACAAGCCAAACTAAACTGAAGCCAATGCAAGGACTCGGGGCAGGGGCCGGATCGAGTCCTTCCAGACAAACTCAACCCAAAAACTAAACACGGTCCTTTGTGCCGATTATTTGTTATTGTTATTTGTTATCGTTTCTCGGGGGCGGCGGGCAAGTTTCTCTGAGCTCGGACCTCGGACCTCGGACCACCGTCTGGCCAGCGGCCATAATCAATATTATTTGGCGACCTTTGCGTGTTAATGGCTTAAATGCCTAAGTCACTGTCGACAGCGCTCACAATGGCATATGAAATGTTTGATTATTTTGTCGGGGGGTTGCTGGTGGACTTCCAGACTGTACTTATTGCTCTCGGCCAACTTTCATTTGCGCAGCGGGAAATCAATAAATACCTTTTTGACACTCACCGGAGTGCTGGGAGCTGCTTCAAGCCACCAAGTATTAGTTTCCCTTCTATAATGAAAGGATTAGGACTCGAGGAGAGACTCGGGTGTCGGGACTTGCACTTCAATCATATGTCGAGCGACGAACTAGAAATGCTGTTTAGAAATGGGAATATTCATAAGCATAAGAGATTCCAGATGCAATGGAACACTCTGCTCCTGCCTCCTTTTTAGCCAACTGGCAATCACTAATACAAGCAATCAAAAGCCATGCCAGTCCAATGAATAGCTAGCGAATCGTCATCATCGTCATCATCGCACTGTCATGTAAATCTTTGAGACGCGGATGATGGTTCAGATGATGATGATTCTGTTGATGATACGGGATATGGTGTGTGTCACTCAATTGCTGCCGCACTGGTGCTGCTGA
Source organism: Drosophila pseudoananassae pseudoananassae (assembly GCA_018153035.1). NCBI lineage: Eukaryota > Metazoa > Arthropoda > Insecta > Diptera > Drosophilidae > Drosophila > Drosophila pseudoananassae. Next base: position 11,953,694 of record JAECXR010000024.1, read on the forward strand.
TGAATGCAAACTAGCTGACAGTCCCACACAGTGAACGACAAGCCCCCCGACTGGTGTGTATGGTAGTGCACTGATTCGAATATAAATACATATAGCTCACTCGTACTGCCTGCCTGGCAGCGAGATATTGCAATTGCCAGTCGCTGTTCGTTTCATTTGATGACTTTGATGTGCCGGGAAAAGCGCATAAATGTTAAAGCAATCCACCCCCACTCCCCCCGAGATTCTCTGGTAAGCCCTGGAAATGCCGGTAAAAGATTTTACGGCCCAAAGAATCATGATACAGCCGCCATTCCATCGCAGATCCATTTGGCGGAGTTAATTAAATACTTGCTACCTGGCTTGATTAACAGCTCCGACGCTCACCTGGCTGATTGGAGCACTTGGCGGCTTAATTAGAGTAGTGCCGGTGTCATAAATAGGAGAACAGCTCGGCCTGACGCTTGGCAGAGTTGAGGCATTTTAGAGGGAGGTTGGCACATCCGGGAGAAGGACATTTGTCATGAGCAGGTCGAGTGAGAAAGAGAAAGTGCTGGGTGCGCTGCTGGGGTCCAAAACAAATGACAAAAGCAGCAACAATATAATGCCAGTTTACAACAAATGTAAAAATATTTGGCACTTCAAAGTGCTTCCCAGACAAATACGACAAACGTTGAAGAGTCATTTACCAGGAGTGCCAAGTGCAACAACTACAACTAACATATATGGGGTAGGGCGGAGTGAGTCGCGTGGGTTGAAAAATGGGACCAAATGCAGGCAGGAGAAGGCAAAACGGAAAACGCAGACAACATTCCGTATACGCCGTGTGAGTCGTCCTTTCAGCTGGCGACAAACAAAGAGCTGCTGCCTGATGAGCAGGCAATCGGAATGAAACCAAGCACTAGAAGTGACTAACAGGGGGAGCAAAGGAGTGACTGGCTGACTGACTGGCTGTCTGTCAGCTGACAGAGAGATGGAGTGTATGGAGAAAGGAATGAAAAGGGGCCAGGGGCCGGGAGCAGGCTGCTGGGTGCTAAAGGACATTGCGCTGGCGTCGACGACAATTGCACAATTCATAATAGCAAAGACGACACCAGGCTAACGCACATTTAGGCGCATGTGTGTTAACAATTTAGGATTTTAGTTGCCAGGAGATCGCCATTAAAGGGCAGAAACTGTTGCATGCCATATAGAACACTGCACTGGGAACAAAGATAGGCATACGTACCTTGGCATAGGGCTTAGTAAGTTTTTATATTTCTCTCAGTGTTGAGGCTGTGCGCTGGCACAGATAGCGTAAAGTTCAGAGCAATTGTTCGTTTGTACCCTCTCACTGCTGGCTACACTTTCACTAATGTGTGGGCGTGTGTGCCAGTTGTCCTGGAGATTGCATATTGCATTCCTCGGGAAATGACACAGAAACTAGTCGGCCAGAGAGGCAAAGGCAGGACCACTTTCGGGAGACCTCCATCCAGTGCCGTAAATGATTGCGGTAATAAGCATTATGTAGGGGATGGGGTGGAATGTCCGTCACTCAGTTGGTTAAAAGGACTGACGGACAAACGGAGTCGTAGAAACAGACAGCCGGACACCCGGACATCCAAGCTGACTCGCTTTCTCTTCTCTGCTCTACTCTCGTCTCTCGTCAGCGTCAAATTAGTTTGGACACTAGACATTATCCGGGAACCTTTGCCCTCGCCAGTGACAGCAGCTCAACTATTTGCTTTGATGGCAGCTCCTTCTCTGCCTGCCCACTCGGGTCTGATTAAAATCGTAAATTGGTTTGGTCAGCGAAAGGTAAATAAATTGAGGCCAAGATTATCTTTGTTTGCATTCCAGATGCGGCTCCTTTGATGTAACCCACATCCGCCCTCACTCCCGCCCCACGAAACTAGCACGGGTCGAGATTAAGAAAGCCAACTTGAAGAATTCGCTTCAACCCTATCCTTTTAAAACACACACACACTCCCTCCAATATCCTGTGAGGCAGTCAGCCAAGTGTATCTAATGGGTCCTTAAAGGGTTCAATTCTGTCTGGCCTGGTTCGGCTGAGACCTTTTAGAATGATTGATATCGCTACCATTGAAGTGTCGAACCTCATAAACGGAGCAATCGTCTGAGGGAAATAATAATTAATAAGGGAGCCGTCTCCCCGCCGTAGCTTTTCTGTAATTGCTTGGAATTAGTTGAGTAAAGTTGCCGACACAACGGCAACAATTGGCACCCCTTGCTCCTGACACTGGCTAAGGCCACTGGCCAGGACTAAGGCCAGCAAATAAAAAGGCCATAAAAGAGATCGTAAAAGCAGCATTAAAACCTCTGAGCAACAACTCAAATATTAGCTTAAATGCAATACACATTAAATTACTCGTAGCAACAATAAAAACGTACGAATAAAACAGATTTTCTGCTAGTAAAACAATAAAAAAAGCAAACACACTCTCGCAGAGCTTCGACAGGCTGGCAAGGATGTTTGGCATTTGGGCAGGACACGAGCCTAAATCATCTCCGACTCGATGCGGCAAATGTGGGCCAGGCGCAGGCAAGGAGCAAGCCCAAATTGAGCAAAGTTGAGTTTTTAATTCGATTTCCCGGACTGACTACAGAGATGGGTCGATGGGTAGGATGAAGGACGTGTTTTCGGGTTCGGGTCTTTCCATTTTGTTTTGAAGGGAGGAGGGAAATATAGAAAATGGCCGATGTCGACCGAATATGTCAAAGAAAATTTAAAAGCGACGAAATTGTCAAGTGGCACGCGTTGAAATATGAGCGGCAAATGCTAGAAGCGGGAAAATTGTATTTGGGAGACAAGTGGCATCATAAACATATCGCCTCGGCCTGGCCTCATTTTGAATTCTTGGGCCCCGTCCAGGTCCGAGGGTAAAATTCAATTTAATAAAAGGGAAAGTCGACGGCAGCAGACGGAGAAAAGGACATCCTCCTGACAGGACATATACAAAACGGATTTTCTTCTGCCAGTGCTAGTCTTTCCTTATTTTCCTTTTTTTTGGCAGACTTGTTTATGCCAAGAGTGCCACTTTCTGTGGCAGCGAATTTCAAGTTTCTTCTTTGGCCAACACGCGCTACGGTTATGGCTCAGTCAACGTTTACGGTCACGGCTTCGGCTTCGGTTTTCCGTGGCTCTGCCTTTTGCGTAAAAGTTTAGTTAACAACGCTCTTTTTTGTGGGCTCCGAACCTGGAGTGGCCAGCCACACAATGACGCTAATATTGTTCGTGATGAAGCCTGAAATGGAGACACAACACAGACATCTTGACGAAGATGATGATAGGTCTGGCAATGGAATGGGAGCTGGAGATGGAGCTGGGGACGGGACGTGTTCCTGGACAAAGTGAAACAAAATATGGGAAACTGTTAATTAAATTTGAGTTCATTTATAATAAGCGCTTGAGCTGGCAGCAAACAGGCAACCGGCCCTGCGAAGAGCCAGAAGAATTCTGAACTACACAGGGGAAAATTTAGGCAACTTATCCACAAAAATTTAAAAATACTTTTTAGATTTAAATATTAAAATATTAGTAACAAACCAAAAACTAAATAACTTTTCTATTGGCATAACTTCACCTAACTTTTGGGGAACTTTTCTTTCCGTATGTGTGCTGGGAAAAAGTTATAATTTAGACAGAATCCTAACGAGAATCACACATGGTGGGGTCTTTTTTTTGAGGCGTGAGGGTGTTGGCTTGATTGCAGCCAATAAACTTTGTAATTGTTTAATTTCCTGGACTTAATACGCAAATATGACTTTTGTGTCTTCGGCGGCCGGTGGCGTACTAAATTATGCCAAATGGCAAACACGCGTTTCTCGGAAGTCCCGTCCCCCAAAAGGGTAACTTCATTACGAGGTCGGTTAGGGGTGTGCTGACACAAAGGACTGGGATATCCTCGTTCCGTACCCAAATCCGAAAGGCACAGCCCACGAGCGTCGCACAGTAGATTTAACCTAATTAAGAATGTTCAACAGGACACAATGCTTCGAATACAAATGAAATCCCAGGGAAATGGTTGGGGCCGGGAAAGTGGGAGTTGGTGGGTGGAAATGGGGGCGTTCCAGGATCTTGGTACCCAAAACAGGCTGCGCAAAATGAATGAGCTGCCGAGCAAATCTGCTGTCGTGTTTTCGCTTCCAACGAAAGGTTGTCTGCCGGGTTACATGGCTTTGTTGTTTATATTTTTTTTTGGTCCTGCAGCCGTGGCTCCTGCTGCTCCTGCAAGACGAATGTTAATTCTATTTAATCACAGACACACACATACATACATACGTTTATATGTAGAGAGGTTTTTGGGAAAAGACAAAATCTGAACAAGCTGCCGCCTTTGGCATTCAAAGTCACAAAGATTGTCAGCGCTTTCATTTTAATTCAAACAAATGTTACTAATGTTGTCATTGTTGTTGCCGCCTTTTCGGGCTGCTTGTTGAATATTTTATCGTTTGACTTGACGCCTTGGCAACATTTGGCTCCATCATTTCACCCGCCAAAAATCCTTTCTCGTCACTCGCTAATGGGCTTAGGGTCCGGACTCCGGACAGCCCGAGCCCCATACTGCACACTCCGGTTATATATCCTGGCATCCCAGCAACGTTAAACTTTTCGCAGGCTCAGCCCTGTCGGTCTTCAATTTACAATTTGCATATTTGGCAATATTTTGATGGGTTGATTAAAATCCAGTTTATACAAAATAGGGCGTAAAGCCCATTCTATATACGATATATAACAATGTATCAGTGGTTTTCATACTGCCCATCGATGGTGTGAAAATATTTATGCAACTGCAGAATGTTCTGCATTAAAATTGCGAAAACAATGACAACGATGGGCCCGAAACATGCAACAACTGACTGTAAAAATATTATCTTTATTGTTATTTTTATTTTTCTTATTTCTTCTGCTGCCACTGGATTGGGCTGTGCGTGCTGTTTTTTGCTATATATATTTTTTCTCCCTGGTTTTATTTACACCACCATATATTTTTTTTATTTTTCCTTTCTTACACCTGCGTTGTTTTAAAAAGTTGTACGAAAGCAGAGGAACTCAGTTGGCGACAATTGTTTCAGGTACTCGTTTTGATTTTTTGGAGTTTTACGTTCTGTTTCTGGGTGGGATTGTCCTTGTACTTGTTTTTTCCTTCGGCAACATTTGCTTAAACAGCGCCAACAATTTGCACACCATTGTCGTTGTCCTGGTGCTGGTGCTAGTCCTGGACAGCGAGGGATATCTTTCATCTTTGGCATGAATTTAAATTGCTTTATGAGTGCGAATTGTGCTCCGTTGGTGGGGGATCGGGCTCGATGAAAATTATCTAGCTTAATGGGGAAATCGAGTTCAGAGTTCATGGTCGGAATGAAGTTCCCCAACTGGGGTTTCATTAAGCTTAAAGCCTTGGCCTTGTTGTTGAAACAATCTATTATGTATTAGCCACATTTCATACACTTGACTTGTTTTAATCAAACATTTGGCATTAAAGGATTGACGTGGAATACTTGTAGTTATTTGGGAAATATGAAAGCCAAAGACCCTAAGATTGTTGATCTAAATTCGACGAAAGCCCTGCCCCGTTCAGCGCCCAATTGTCCCTTTTTCAATTGAATGAAATCCAATTAGCTTTCAGTGTGTTTATCAAGGCGTTTACAGTCGCTCCCGGCAACAATGGCCGTCGAATCCTTCGGAAATTCACTCCCGCCTTGGACACTTGATGGACCGGCTCTGGCAAAAAACCCAGAGACAAAAAAAGAAGAAACATCAGACGAGCTGTGAACATGTCTGTCGGCATAAAAAAGAAAAACACAATCCCAAAATGGCGAATTTTTGCGCTATCATACTCGACTTACAGGCCGGAGAGTGAGTGGTGCGTGGGTGCGGCTCTCCAGGGGCCATCTATGTGGTGTTGTCAGTGCGACTGTCAGTGTCATTGCAACTCCAGTGTATCACTGTTGCTGCTGCAACCAACTGTGGCCGACACACAAGCTCATATGTAGCCGCTTCCTGCTGCATATCTCTTCATGCTTCGTTTATTTAGTTTTTGGGCGGAGTATTCTTTTTCTGCTTGATTTTTTGTTGTTGCCAACGTACTGTTGTGCAATTTTCAGCGGGCAAGGCATTAAGCTACGATACTTTCCTTTTTTTTATTGCATAGCTTCAAACCAGCCAACAACATTAGCAAGTCAAACAATTTTTGTTTGCCGAGTAAGCTGGCAGCTGGTAGGGATACAAAAAAAGACACCGAAAAAGCTGGAAAATAATTTGAAGCAAATTTTAATTAATGCCGGCAGCACTGCCGGCGGATACAGACAGTCAAAAAAGAGATACCAACCGAGGGGGCAGTGTGGGTGGAGTTAACCGCATAGCAACATTTGGCCAGGACCAGGACGAGAACGAGGACATCGTCAGCAGCCCGCCAGACCGCAACACCGTGTAAATCCCTTTATCAAATTAATGAGCTCATTAAAATTCGTTTAGCAATTACAGTTTTAACAATTTCCGCCCCCCTGTCATACCAATTTCACCAACCCCCACCGACCCACCATCAATATGCTTTCGAGCGACCAAAAACCAAAATGAGAGCTGGGATTCTGATGAAACAGGAATCGCACAGGTGGCGCCAGGACTTGAGTAGGACAGGAACTTGCCTGCACGTGCGCACTGTCACCGGTATTCGGGACTGGGCGGCCTATATTATATCCATAAAAATCATAATAAACTCCAAAGAGGAATTTTTTCAGCCACCAAGATTGTTATATACTCCTGGCAGGAGCCTGACAGGACCCTGGCAGGAGAAGTTTCGCTTTTCACTGTTCGCTGTTAATAGCAAAATCGTGTGGCCGGGAAATAAAAGGGCATAAAAATGCTTTAAAAGTAATAATAATTGCGTTTAGCCTTGTTTGCTGCCCAAATTTCTCCAGATCCTGAGAGTTGGGAGGTAACAGCTCCTCTAGGTAACAGCTCCAGCTGCTCAATCGCGGGTGAAACAATAAAACGAAATAGCAATGTAATAATTTATGATGGCATCATTAAAAGCAACAAACAGCCAGTGCTGAGCGGTGTGGAGCTGCTAAAACTTTTGCCATTCGAAAGTATTAGAAGCTGTTGCCATTTGGGTGGTGCGGCTGAGTCGGTGGTGCTCCTTCGACAGCTTTTGGGCCATGCTTCACTGGCTCCTTGGCTCGCCGGCTGCAGTGTAATAAAAATGTTATTATTTCATTTTATTTATTATGCTTTTTACGGAATTTATGACGTGCGCATGTTTTGATTCATTTTTCAAAAACTGTTTTCGGCATTGTACTGATTCTTGGCCGGGAATCTGGAATCTTGGCCAATGCAAATCATCCCAGTCGGTGGGCCAAACGAAAACGGTGAAAGTGAAAGCGGAAAGCTTGAAGAGCATGCGAGTAATCCATACGGCGGATGATTAATTCGATATTGAGGCACAAATGCACATAAACCATAACTGACAAATTTCTTTTTTATTTGGCATCCGGCCGGGGCTCGCTTCTGCCCAGGTCTGGGTGCGTATTATCCTTTGTGGGATCCTTCGCATTGTTCCTTTGTTGCCCGGGGCTATTGATTTTTCATCCCTTTGCGCGGTCGGTCCTGTCATTTCGTTTCTCCGCCGCCTTTCGTTGCTTCCTTTGTATTATTTTGCCATTTATTGTACACATTATGCAGGCGACTAATATTGACATTATCTTTTCGTTCGCCAGTCCTGTTCCTTTTGTCGCTCTGTCACTTAAAATCAAAGGCGTAAATCCGTTTTTAATACCCTTGCAGCGGGTATTATAATTTTGGTCAGAAGTTTGTATCGCAGTGAAGGAGATATCTCAAAACATATAAAGAAAAATCTAAAAAATATTTTGTCTTAAGATTTTGATGCAGAATGGTGGCGAATCGATCTAGAAATCGTTTAAGGTACTCCGCTTGAGAATCGGATGAGAATTGGGGAAGATATAGCCATCACGGTGGCCCCTACAGGGGAAAACCCCATTTCAAGGGATGCCATCACAAAAATGGACAAAAAATCTAAAAAATATTTTGTCTCAGGATTTTGATGCAGAAAGGTGAAGAATCGATATAGAAATCGTTTAAGGTACTCCGCTTGAGAATCTGATGAAAATTGGGGAAGATATAGCCATCACTGTGGCCCCTATTGGGGAAAACCCCATTTCAAGGGATGCCATCACAAAAATGGACAAAAAATCTAAAAAATATTTTGTCTCAGGATTTTGATGCAGAAAGGTGAAGAATCGATATAGAAATCGTTTAAGGTACTCCGCTTGAGAATCTGATGAAAATTGGGGAAGATGTAGCCATAACTGTGGCCCCTATAGGGGAAAACCCCATTTCAAGGGATTCCATCACAAAAATGGACAAAAAATCTAAAAAATATTTTGTCTCAGGATTTTGATGCAGAAAGGTGAAGAATCGATATAGAAATCGTTTAAGGTACTCCGCTTGAGAATCTGATGAAAATTGGGGAAGATATAGCCATCGCTATGGCCCCTATAGGGGAAAACCCCATTTCAAGGGATCCCATCACAAAAATGGACAAAAAATCTTAAAAATATTTTGTCTCAGGATTTTGATGCAGAATGGTGGAGAATCGATCTAGAAATCGTTTAAGGTACTCCGCTTGAGAATCGGCTGAGAATTGGGGAAGATATAGCCATCACTGTGGCCCCTATATAGGGAAAACCCCATTTTCAAGGGAACCCCTCACGAAAATGGTCGAAAAATCAAAAAAATATTTTGTCTCAGGATTTTGATGCAGAATGGTGGGAAATCGATCTAGAAATCGTTTAAGGTACTCCGCCTGAGAATCGGATGAGAATTGGGGAAGATATAGCCATCACTGTGGGCCATATAAAGGAAAACCCCATTTTCAAGGGATCCCATCACAAAATTGGACAAAAAATCTAAAAAATACTTTGTCTTAGGATTTTGATGCAGAATGGTGGGAAATCGATCTAGAAATCGTTTAAGGTACTCCGCTTGAGAATCGGATGAAAATTGGGGAAGATATAGCCATCACTGTGGCCCCTATAGGGGAAAACCCCATTTCAAGGGATCCCATCACAAAAATGGACAAAAAATCTTAAAAATATTTTGTCTCAGGATTTTGATGCAGAATGGTGGAGAATCGATCTAGAAATCGTTTAGGGTACTCCGCTTGAGAATCGGATGAGAATTGGGGAAGATATAGCCATCACTGTGGCCCCTATAGGGGAAAACCCCATTTCAAGGGATCCCATCACAAAAATGGACAAAAAATCTTAAAAATATTTTGTCTCAGGATTTTGATGCAGAATGGTGGAGAATCGATCTAGAAATCGTTTAAGGTACTCCGCTTGAGAATCGGATGAAAATTGGGGAAGATATAGCCATAACTGTGGCCCCTATAGGGGAAAACCCCATTTCAAGGGATTCCATCACAAAATTGGACAAAAAATCTAAAAAATACTTTGTCTTAGGATTTTGATGCAGAATGGTGGGAAATCGATCTAGAAATCGTTTAAGGTACTCCGCTAGAGAATCGGATGAGAATTGGGGAAGATATAGCCATCACTGTGGCCCCTATAGGGGAAAACCCCATTTCAAGGGATCCCTTAATCCCTTAAAAAAAAATCTTAAAAATATTTTGTCTCAGGATTTTGATGCAGAATGGTGGAGAATCGATCTAGAAATCGTTTAGGGTACTCCGCTTGAGAATCGGATGAGAATTGGGGAAGATATAGCCATCACTGTGGCCCCTATAGGGGAAAACCCCATTTCAAGGGATCCCATCACAAAAATGGACAAAAAATCTTAAAAATATTTTGTCTCAGGATTTTGATGCAGAATGGTGGGAAATCGATCTAGAAATCGTTTAAGGTACTCCGCTTGAGAATCGGATGAAAATTGGGGAAGATATAGCCATAACTGTGGCCCCTATAGGGGAAAACCCCATTTCAAGGGATTCCATCACAAAATTGGACAAAAAATCTAAAAAATACTTTGTCTTAGGATTTTGATGCAGAATGGTGGAGAATCGATCTAGAAATCGTTTAAGGTACTCCGCTTGAGAATCGGATGAGAATTGGGGAAGATATAGCCATCACTGTGGCCCCTATAGGGGAAAACCCCATTTCAAGGGATCCCATCACAAAAATGGACAAAAAATCTTAAAAATATTTTGTCTCAGGATTTTGATGCAGAATGGTGGAGAATCGATCTAGAAATCGTTTAAGGTACTCCGCTTGAGAATCGGATGAAAATTGGGGAAGATATAGCCATCACTGTGGCCCCTATTGGGGAAAACCCCATTTCAAGGGATCCTATCACAAAAATGGACAAAAAATCTAAAAAAAATATTGTATCAGGATTTTGATGCAGAATGGTGGGAAATCGATCTAGCAATCGTTTAAGGTACTCCGCTTGAGAATCGGATGAAAATTGGGGAAGATATAGCCATAACTGTGGCCCCTATAGGGGAAAACCCCATTTCAAGGGATTCCATCACAAAATTGGACAAAAAATCTAAAAAATACTTTGTCTTAGGATTTTGATGCAGAATGGTGGGAAATCGATCTAGAAATCGTTTAAGGTACTCCGCCTGAGAATCGGATGAGAATTGGGGAAGATATAGCCATCACTGTGGGCCATATAAAGGAAAACCCCATTTTCAAGGGATCCCATCACAAAATTGGACAAAAAATCTAAAAAATACTTTGTCTTAGGATTTTGATGCAGAATGGTGGGAAATCGATCTAGAAATCGTTTAAGGTACTCCGCTTGAGAATCGGATGAAAATTGGGGAAGATATAGCCATCACTGTGGCCCCTATTGGGGAAAACCCCATTTCAAGGGATCCTATCACAAAAATGGACAAAAAATCTAAAAAATATATTGTATCAGGATTTTGATGCAGAATGGTGGGAAATCGATCTAGCAATCGTTTAAGGTACTTCGCTTGAGAATCGGATGAAAATTGGGGAAGATATAGCCATCACTGTGGCCCCTATAGGGGAAAACCCCATTTCAAGGGATCCCATCACAAAAATGGACAAAAAATCTAAAAAATATTTTGTCTCAGGATTTTGAAGCAGAATGGTGGAGAATCGATCTAGAAATCGTTTAAGGTACTCCGATTTAGAATCGGATAAAAAATATTTCGTCTTAAGATTTTGAAGCAGAAAGGTGGAGAATCGATATAGAAATCGTTTAAGGTACTCCGCTTGAGAATCGGATGAAAATTGGGGAAGATATAGCCATCACTGTGGCCCCTATAGGGGAAAACCCCATTTCAAGGGATCCCATCACAAAAATGGACAAAAAATCTTTAAAATATTTTGTCTCAGGATTTTGATGCAGAATGGTGGGAAATCGATCTAGAAATCGTTTAAGGTACTCCGCTTGAGAATCGGATGAAAATTGGGGAAGATATAGCCATCACTGTGGCCCCTATTGGGGAAAACCCCATTTCAAGGGATCCTATCACAAAAATGGACAAAAAATCTTTAAAATATTTTGTCTCAGGATTTTGATGCATAATGGTGGGAAATCGATCTAGAAATCGTTTAAGGTAGTCCGCTTGAAAATCGGATGAAAATTGGGGAAGATATAGCCATCACTGTGGCCCCTATAGGGGAAAACCCCATTTCAAGGGATCCCATCACAAAAATGGACAAAAAATCTAAAAAATATTTTGTCTCAGGATTTTGAAGCAGAATGGTGGAGAATCGATCTAGAAATCGTTTAAGGTACTCCGATTTAGAATCGGATAAAAAATATTTCGTCTTAAGATTTTGAAGCAGAAAGGTGGAGAATCGATATAGAAATCGTTTAAGGTACTCCGCTTGAGAATCGGATGAAAATTGGGGAAGATATAGCCATCACTGTGGCCCCTATAGGGGAAAACCCCATTTCAAGGGATCCCATCACAAAAATGGACAAAAAATCTTTAAAATATTTTGTCTCAGGATTTTGATGCAGAATGGTGGGAAATCGATCTAGAAATCGTTTAAGGTACTCCGCTTGAAAATCGGATGAAAATTGGGGAAGATATAGCCATCACTGTGGCCCCTATAGGGGAAAACCCCATTTCAAGGGATCCCATCACAAAAATGAACAAAAAATCTAAAAAATATTTTGTCTCAGGATTTTGAAGCAGAATGGTGGAGAATCGATCTAGAAATCGTTTAAGGTACTCCGATTTAGAATCGGATAAAAAATATTTCGTCTTAAGATTTTGAAGCAGAAAGGTGGAGAATCGATATAGAAATCGTTTAAGGTACTCCGCTTGAGAATCGGATGAAAATTGGGGAAGATATAGCCATCACTGTGGGCCATATAAAGGAAAACCCCATTTTCAAGGGATCCCATCACAAAAATGGAAAAAAAATCAAAAAAATATTTTGTCTCAGGATTTTGATGCAGAATGGTGGGAAAACGATCTAGAAATCGTTTAAGGTACTCCGCTTGAGAATCGGATGAAAATTGGGGAAGACAATGTCATTACTGTGGGCCATATAGGGGACTCTCTCTATCTCTATATAACCATATAACTGAACTATCGGAAAAGACCCTATTTTCTTGTTTTTGAATATAGAAGGTTGGGGGATCCTACAGATTCTACTTTGGGTCCGACTTTAAAATCTGACCTACCAAACTGCAAGGAATCGGTCGATTATATCCTATAGCTGCCATTCAACTGAAGAATCAGAAAAAGTATATTTTTTGACTTTTTGTTTTAATTTTTCTAGTCTAATAAATTGGTTTTATGGTAATATATTATTTGCGACAAATATCCAATTTTAACCGCAAGGGTATATCAACTTCGGCTCCGCCCGAAGTTAGCTTTCCTTTCTTGTTCTTATCTATATTCCTTTTTTTTTATTTGGTAAATCTGACAGATTGACTAAAGTCAAGGCAATCAATAAATTCTGCAAATAGTTGAAGTATTCCGAAGAACATCCGGCGAGTAAGGAAAATTTAGGTGGTTTCTTGTCCGGGCCCAGAGATGGTTCATTCACTTACCCACTTACTCGACACCATGAGCATTCCTTCCTTCTTCGCTCGGCAATTTATGATATTTATTTGATGCCCTGACATATGGCCAGCGTTTTGTATGCTCATCTATTCAGCAATTCCCTGGCTGTTGACCCCGCCCGTTTTGGCCCATTGTGGGTCATACATCAACCGGCTGAACGCTGCGTAGATTGCATTCGTATGCGGAGCTCCATGGAGCTGCCATCCGTATCCGTCCGCATGTGTTGATGTCACCACTACTGGGAGTGCAAAAAATTGCATTATTTGTTTTTCCACGTTGTTAGGTTAGGTCCCATCACGTTCTCCCGTCTTCCGCAGGACTCGGCTGTCCTGTTCTGTTCTGTGGTGCTTTGTCTGTTCGCTGACATCGCATGACTATGCATTTCATTGGATATGACGATCCTGCTTTGCGACGGTTTCCTACTCCCCTTAAAATCGTACACAATGATGAATTATTGTGCGAAAGGTGACTTTCATTATTCCCTTTGCATTTTTCATATCGCTCGCAGGCCCTGTTGCTGCGTATCTATGCAGAAAATTGAATTCCAGATACCCTCCCCGGCTTCCCAACAATACTGCAATGTCACGTGCCCCTGCCTTCTCTGTCCACTCCCTCACTGATGTTTCAGTTGTGCAAATTGATTGTATGGATTTAATATTAAGGATTAGACATCAACGCACAGCTGAGCAATCCTTGAAGCTCCATTGGGGTCATGCATCATTCGGTGGGCGTGTCTAGCAAATAAATGAAATTCTGCCATTGCCTATATATCACATCAGTGAATTGGCAACAAAATGTATGACTCTCTCGATTTCTACTTCATGAGCATAAATTGCATTTTGTGCAATTTTCCATTTCCATTTTGGCTTAAAAATGAGGAGACCGGGCCACCTAGGCCATGTTTTTCCAATATATCTATGTTTTGTGTTTCCCATTTTTATAGTTTATTCTTGCTTTACTTATGTTGATATTTTTGTTTTTATTTGTCAGGCAGACTCCTCCTCCCAGCCTCAGCCTTGAGCCTGGCAATTTGTTGAGGAGATGGTCGCAAAAGGCAATTTTCTCTAGCCTTTTCAGGCTGCATCTTTCAGACGGAAACACATCCTCTCGCACACGAGTTCAAACCGCTTAGATGTTAGGGAAAATTGAATTTTTAAAAATTGTCCTGGCAGTCGGCTATAGTATATGAAGGCGGAAATATGAAAGCTCACAGTCAAACTTCTATACGCTTCACTATGCTTGGCTTAGCCCGACTAAAAGGAAAAACATGGAAAAAAATATAAACACACTCTGAGTTACACACACATGTTGCATCATCAGCTTGTTCGGAGGAAAATCGATCCAGCTGCGAGCATATATCTTTTGCCATTTTTAGATGGTTGTATATTATATGTCTGGCAGTTTATTGCATCCAGCTGCATTTTTTGAATTTTTGGTGGGATTTTGTTTAATTCTTTGTCAGAAATATGGGTCCATTGTCTGTCTGCCGCTGCATTAAACTTCGCCTCTAATATTTGCAGCAATTTGTTAACCAAGTTCCCTCTCATTTTCCATTTTCTTTTCTGCATTTTTTTTTACGTTGTTGATTTTTCCCCAACATAGTGTGTGTGCTTTTTTTTGGTTGTTTTGTGCCCTTTTTCAATTTATTCTCATGCAGCATGCTCGCTTTTGTTGCATATTTCATTTGCCGCCTTTTAGTTATAACCATTGTTGTGCGCCATGTAAAATATTCAACATATTTGCAAGTTGATTTTGTTTTTATTTCGATTTGAGTTCTGGGCTGCGTTGGCGGCAGAAACAATAAAAGGAGTGATAATAAAAAATGAATTTCGCATTCGGGTTAGAATGAAAAAAAGGCGAGTTTAGTCCGATGTTGCATCAGTGCTGTGTGCGGGTGTGAAAGTGGCCGGGATAAACAACTCGAGCTGTTGCAATAATAGTTGTTGGCGCTGTCAAAGCATCCAGCTGTTAGAGTAAATATTATTGAAAGGGGGGAACTTTTCTATCCTTTTCCAAAATAAAGAATATTGGGCGAGTCGGTTATGTATGGATTATGATATGCATAGGTTCTTTAAATTTTGATTTTTTTGTCCTGTTGAGACTTAAATGAATGGATAAGAGCTATATAGTCTCCCAGAATAAATCATCTTAAATCGAAGCCTTAAATTGTGCCAGCCATGACAGGCCCTTCTCTCTGGCAGGCCGACACAATTATGCCCCAAGTTGCGATTCATTAAATACGCTCTTGTGCAGTCTGGCCCCAAAAACAAAGTGCTTTGAGCTGCAGTCGGAAAGTGCAACTGCTGCTGTTGCAGCCACAGGCTAACTACTGCCAAACAACTCGGCCTACACACTACACACACACTTTGGAGCTGTTAAGCCCACATCCTACATCGTCCCTTGCCACAGGCCCCGTTTACTTCTTTCCACAAACACATGCACTTCAAATGCAAACGGGCGTAAAATTTTAATTGAGCCTTATACACTTTGCCCTCATAAGTATGCAGTGGTTTGTTTTTTGTTTTCTGCTGCCTCTGTGAGGACACTTAATGCGGCAGCAACCTTGAATCACCCTAGTACACACACTCACACCCACACACGTGTCTACGATTCATGGGTCGAATGGAAACCAATTTGCGAGAACAACAAGAACAATGCCAACAACAGCCAAAAGGACATCAATCAGTGGGCAATAGAAGGCAATTGCACAAGGACCTGCTATCCTATGCCATATATATGTGCATGCAAAATTGTTTTGCCATTGCAGCAGCTGCTATACTGGCTGTATTGTTTTTATCGCTGTCGTCAGTGCACCACCCACCGGCCACCACCCCCACCGGATATATGCGTATTCGCTTAGTGGGTGGGTGATGGGTGGTGTGTCGTGCTGCAAAAAAGTGCGCATCAATTATTTATATTGAATATTTTGCCTTCGATTAGACTACTTTCATTTGCCATTCAGGGCTAACTTGGCAATGCATGACAAGTGGGCCAAGAACGAGGACAAGGGCTCCATCGAATCGGTATCACAATCACAATCTGACTCTGAATCGGGGGCCTAATGAAAAACTGCATTCGAATTGAAAGGAAAGTGGTGAAGTGGTGGGGGCGAGAGGACAAAGCTGCACTCACACTTTTCCTTTCGCTCGGCAAACGCTTGTTATTGCGTTCTGCAAATATTTGCGGTGGGTGTTGAGGCTAGTGGTTCGAGGGGCTTGGCTGGGCGATAAAGGACGCTTGTCAAGTCCCTAGCACCATATGCATAAATGTCATTCCGATACTTTGCACAAAGGATTCCATTTTCCATTCCTCCCAGTTCAAAATTGTTCTCATTTTTCCCCCTCCGTCTTTGTGTTTGTAAGGAGGACAAGTACTTTCTCTTTTATTTGCTCATTCTGGCGAGGCCTGTGGGTGCGGGTGGCGGGCATCCTTGTCAGGTTCACGCATGAAGTGCTACTTGCTGGCCAGGATTTGGCAGCCTGGCTAGATGCGTAAATTGAATTTTGTGGTGAACAAGAGAATCGGCTAGGTCAACGATCGAACTTTAGTCATGGAAGTTCTACTAAAGAACTTTGGTGAAAAGTAGTATTTTCTGTGATTACTCCATCGCGTCTGGAATTTAAGACCCTCTGTTTATGTGTCGGTGTTGCATTCAATTTGGTGGCGTATTAAGTTTTCAAGCTGGAGCTTGAAACTTGATAAATAAATTACTTGGCAGTCCAGCAGTCCGATAGTCCGACAGTCAGACAGTCCGGCCTTACACTTTGCACATTTTCCAGAATTATTGCAGTCAATTGACGCGCTGGAGAAGGAATGGAACTGGAGACGATTCGCAGCGATTTGCAGTTTTTCTTCTGTTCAGTTTGCTTTCTTATGCCACTGCTTTTGGCTTGAGCGTTGCGAGAAAATATTTTCATTTCCGAGGGACTGGAGGCGCACATTCTATTGCCAGTCTATTGCCAGGACTGCTGGAGCGAGAGCCAGCCAGGTCAGAAGGACGACAGACCGACAGCAGACGGACGGACGGAGATTGCGAGCTCTTTGCAGCTTGCTGGTGCTCCAACTTTATTGGCCCGGCAAAAGTTTTGTGCCGTCACTCGAGTCGGAGTCTGGGGCGATTTAAGTTTCCGCAGAGCAGGAGCAACAGCACCAGTACCAGCACTGTATAGTAGTCCGGACTACAGCTCAGCCCGGCTCAACCAGCTGGCTGACTTTGACTGACGGCGGCCGTAGTCCATGCTAATGCCCCGACTGCAGATAAATCCGGGGCCATTGGCCGGAGCTACCACTACTCTTTGCTAGTGGGCCCTGACTAGTCCTGCAATAGTGCCATTGATTTAACTAAAAGAATATTGATTTAATGCCATAATTCAGTGTCCGACCCAACTAGAATGTGCCAACTGACTTTCAATCAATTTAACGCATAATTCCTGATGGATTTAAAAGTAATTGATGATTGATTATCATCTGCCACGGTGTTTGAAACTCTAGAGACCAATATTTTTTCCCTTTTATAGTGAGAGGGAGGTCTACACAGAAAATATTAAATATACGTTTCCACAACTTATTAATTATTTTATATCTTTTTCGTTTCAGGTTGGTAAAAAACTCATATTCTTAAAAAATACAAAACAAAGTAATAGGTGAGAGTTTTGAGGGATGTTTGTTTATAAAATTATAATCCTAAAGCCTTTATTTTTATGATTTATTTCTTACAAAATAATAATCTTTTAAGTAAGCTTTAAGCTAGCTCAGCGAGCTGAAAAAGAAAACCTTTTTCTTTACTTCTGTACAAAGGGGCGTATGCGTAACGCAGCCACACCGAAGAACACTTTTGGCAGTCATTCCAGCTTAATACCTTGTAATTTATTTTCGCTTAGCTTAATCGAACGCTCCACGCTGGCCGCCTGGCTCTTACCTTGGCCAGCTGATACAGCCTGCAATGGTCTTTTCATTAAGTTGCCTCACATAAATCAATGTCACGAGGATGGGGATGAAATCCGAAACAGCAACGGCATCAGCAAAAGTGCAAAGGAACAGTAGCAGGAGCAGGAGCTGTAAGGACTCCTGGATTTCCCGCTGATATGCCACTGTGGTCTACATCAAAGCCGTCGCTGTCCAAGTATTTTTAATTTTAATCAAATGCACGACGTGCCCCATCTCGCCCTGCTTCCTACCAGTGCCCCCTGTATTCCCCTGTGTCTTTCATTTGACTTGGCCATTTCAATTGCTGAGCAATTCCTTAATGGCTTGCTCACCCTTTCTTCACTCCAGCTAGCCCCGCCTCCGAGTCCTTAGATGTAAATAAAAATGCATTGCACTGCCATTTCCTGTGAAAGCCAAAAGCATTTGATGTAACTCATTTCAGCTTATGCAGCGGCCACGTGACGACAATTTTGTACCCCCGCCACCATCCGCTGCCGCGTTTTTTATGCTCTTGCCCCACTCATTTGTATTTGTATTTGTATTTGCTCTATTTGTGTTTGTCTGTTTGTGTGTGAGGGTGAGTCTCTTATTTTTTACTTTTTGCTTTTTATTTTTATGTTAAGCTTTACTTTTTTGTCCGCATTGCAACGGCTTTTACATGTTTTTCTTCACCAAAGCTGTGTGAAATCAATGGAAGCTGCTTCACTCAGCCATCACCACCCGTGCAGTTGTGGCAAGAAGGCTAGGAGGCTCGGTGGGTGGGTGGCTTGGTTGAAACTGCCCCTTGTCTGTGATTGCGCAAAGTGCGGCGTTGTCCTGCGAAAGCGTTTTATTTAAATATGTACGTGTATACGCAAATATATATTTACGTATGGTTTTGGTGTGGGTGTGGAATGTTGGCATGATGGCTCAGTGGCATGGTGGCAGGTAAACCGTAACGTTTTAAATCTGCTTGTCCAACACTCCGGCTTCCTCCCACTTCAGCAGTCCCGTATTTGTGTCAGTTCCGTGCAGATCGCTTACATTTGGCATAAAAAGGGCTGCCAACAAAAACAGCAACGCCAGCCCGGCAGCCCGGCAGCCCGGCAGCCCAGCCCAGGCAAAAACAAGCAGCAGGACATGTTAAAAACAGTTTTATGCACTGCCAGAACGAGCTGAAATAAAATAAATATGCTGGCTGGCTGGCTGCCTCAACAGAGGGCAGAGTGAAAGGCATGGGCGTGGCCAGCTACTGCTTTTGCTCCTGTTTTGCAGGACCCTTTGGTGTTTGTCGTTCAGGTTGCGGGGCTCCGGAAGAGGAAAACGCAAAAGTGCCCACGCTTCAATGCGTGTATCTGTCGCACAGGCCGAAATGCTTTAAAAAAGTGATTTTTACAGGCCGCACACTCACACTCACTTAATGATAAATACACCGCACTCCCAGCCACGCCCACTTGTAACATACGGCAGTCATATGCTTCAAACAAAAAAGAAAATAAACCAGAAATCGTAAAGTACACAGAAAGCCAAACGGTTTTTTGCCTGAATAGTCAAGTAAGCTAAGCTTAGCCAAACCAAACTCAACTGAACTGTACTGAACTGCCGATTTGCAATTTTCGGCTTTTGGGGTTAATGAATAAGAGTCCTGCGTCCTGAGAGTCCTACATTCCGACCTTTCCGTAGCTACAAGTTTTCTCTGTTTGTTTATGCCGCACCCGCCTGCAACTGATGATGATTGAATTTTTTGATTGATCGTTTGATTGATTGAACGAGTTGATTCTGGTCGATCCCCATGTTTGGCGTTTGTATTGTTTGCTAAAAATGCCGAAAGGTTAAAAACTAATAAAAAACTAACTGCCCGAGCGGGGGGTAGAGCCTGAGAATCGGCTTAATTGAAATACAGGCCCGTTCATATATGCCAGGGAAATTCAACTCCGGCGGCCTAAAAACGGAAGCACTCCAGGTGGAGGTGATGGTGTTCTTTGGGGAATTCTTGCAATTACGCTAAAAGCAATTTCAGGCCAAACTCCGCGCCTTTCTTCGCACTTTCCATTCTCCGTGCTCCGGCCGCAAAGAGTTAGTCCAGACACAACCCTTAGCCTTTGGCTCTAATACAGGCCCACAAATTTTTATTTAAAGCACTTTACCGGGATCGAGTTTCCTTGGCTTCGTGCTTGTTTCCTTTTCCTGTTAAATCGGTTGTAGTGGATATCAGGGGTATATCTTGTTTAAATTAAATATTTCAATATTTTTTAAACTTCCTGGTTACTAATGTTTCTTTTCCTTTCTTTAAAATTTAGATCACAAAAATGATCAGGTTAGACTTTTTAATTTTTGTTACAGGTATCCTATAGTCATTACTTCGCATTCCGATTCCTTTTTCTATTCGGGTACGAGTGTGTGTGTCATACAATCAACTTAAACTAAGATTACAAGCACCGCTCCGCTAAGCTGCTGAAAAATGTGTGCCAGCGACCACAGTGGGTCTGGTGGGTGGGTGCTTGGGTGGTGCAGGCCTTCTCGGGTGTATCCGCAAAACCACTCTCGGCAGACAGACAGACTAAAAAACGACTCCAGCATCCGCCGCGCTCCTGCATCCCCTCGAGGAGTACGCATGCTATTTGTATTTAAAATGGGATTTACCTGGGGTTTTGTCACTTCTTTTAGCGGGCTTTTAATTTGATTTAATGCGTCTACGCGTGCCGTGTTGCCAGCACCACTCCCCCACGTTCCCACTTAACCGCCAGACAGCACCGCTTCTTTTTCCTGGGGGTGTTAGGCAAATGGGAGATGCCTGTTTTTGTTGTCAATGTTGTTGGCCATTTGTGAGAATTAAGTTTTTGGCGCCTCGAAATGTAGACAACGCACCGAAACCACCAGCACCGCCCAAACCACCGCGTCGAGGCACCACCGCCGCAGTGGTAATGCCACAAAGCCCTGGAGAATTGGGCAAGTGAAAACTTGTGTTTGGAAACTTGCCGTGTGGCGGCGAAAAACTATATAGAAATGGATGCCAGTATGCCCTAGTTGTTTGGGGGAAAATGCAAATTAATTTTCCGCAGGCTTTTTGCTGCGTTCCCATTAAATATGAGTGTTGTGTGGCACCGTCCTGCATCCTCTGCGTCGTCGGCTGGCCGGGATTGCCTTGGCCTCCATCTCGGCTTATGTAAATCTTACCGCCCCGGCGTACCGCCAGATATTTTTAACAGTCACCGACGACTACCTACTGGTGCACATCAAAGGAAGACAAGAACATTTTCGCTGGCGGCTAGACTTTGAACTTGGGTCTCCCGGAATGGGTCATGGGCTTGGGGCTTGGGTTTTGTGAGATCTGGGTGACTTTGGCAGACAACTCCAGTCTGTGTGTACAGGGAGCCTGTGCAGTCTTTGCTCTCGCCTCCGCCGCAATTAAGACAGATTTCTTGTTTACGATGTCCTTGGCGAATTTGCAAATCAATTCTATGCGTATTTAAAGCAATTAATTTCCCTGAATTTTAATTGACTTTGCCATCTGCTCGTCCTGTACCGGCCCTCTGTTTATTTGTTTATTTGCTTGGTTTTCCCCCAACATTCTGTACATGGCCCACAAAATGGGAAGATATTGTAATTTATATATTTCCTTTGCGGTTTCCCCAAATTGATTCTAGGTTAAACAAAAGATTTCGTGTTTTCATGCTAAGCTCAAACGACACAGAGAACTGGTTTAATTTGTACTAAAAACTAAATGTAATTTAATTTAATTAAATGCAGGAATACAATAAATTTATATTTTTTTTTGTAAATTGAAAGGGATTATCCTTTTTTGCTTTTAGTTTCATTTTAATTTGTCGGCTAAGTTCATTTGATTTACAAAGGTAACCACTGTAAAGGCCAGCTTAGCCACCTTTGAATAAAAATGGAATTAAAATTCGCAACAGATTTGATATTATCGGTAATCATACCTGAATATTTGAGCTTGTCGAGATTGGAAACATGGATCCTGCTGTGAAAGCTACTGGTTTTTGGGACTTGTGCAAAAAGTATATTAACGTTCTTTTGTATTCGCGGCTGGAACTTAACCAGTTTGAGTGAAATATGGACATCTCCAGAAGATCACAGTCCGATTTCATCAGGTCGCAAACGTAGCAGAAGGGAAAGGTCTGAACCATAATGCCGGTTATATATGCCACAGTGGCCAGAGCTGTCCAGACGTCGGCAAAGAAGAGGATGTTTATGAAAGAAATACCCAGACAAATTCCAATTAGTAGAAACTGGATAAAAATAGTGCGGGTAATGGCAGGACGAATCATTTCAACAAATCTATAAAGATTAAATAGTTTAAGATTAATAATTGAGTCTTTTTGTTTGATTTCTTACTCGTGTATTAGCTGATGATCTTTGATACACATTACCAAATCCCCATAATTATCCTCACTGCTTTTGGCAGGATCCATGCAGAGTTTCTCCACCCTCAGTCGAAGTAGTTTGATGTGAGCTCTCAGGATCAGGCCATATAGCAAAGGATATACATCGCTCATTAGGGTCTGGGTGACAGCAAAGAGCATGAGGACACCCTCATGCAAAGCAGCTTCCCAGAAGCTTAGGGTGTCCTTTTGCCAATCCACCAAAGGATTGTAAATGCGCCAAGGCAATGCTCCGCCCATGGCAGAGGACAGAACCGTAGAAATAGTGTAGCAGGTGTAGATCATTTGGTAGATCAAATAGGCATAATTACAGCGAACTGCCCATCGGTGGACCTCCATGCGTTCCTCCACATCCGTGCACCTTCTGTCCATGCGGCTCAGGATCTCTTTGGCCTGGTGGAATCGTTCAATGTACAATCGGAAAAACAGAACCTTGAAGGGCATTCCGACTGAGTTGAAGAAGAGCTGAAGGATGGTCATCAGCTCACTGGCCTTCAAGTTTCTGATATCCATGAAAAAACTGATGGTGATTCCGACTGGCAGGTAAACAGCACTCCACATATAAATGAAAGTTGACGAAATCCAGTATAGGAATTGTAGCTTTTTCGGCGGCATCCATCCTATCCAGAGCATAGCCACTTCGAAGTAATGAAAGGCCTCTGGAGATGTGAGAAGATACGGGGGAACAGGTTCCCGCAAGTATACGAACAGCATTTCCCAGCTTTTCTTTCTCAATGTATCTAATGAACTGAGTATTGACCCTTTTAAATAAAAAGTATTTATACTGGCTTCCATCCCAATTATTTATTGAAATATTCAAATGTAATTGACATATTCGTGCTGCTATTGCCCCTGCAAACTACGCTCTATTATGGAGTGCCTGGTAATCATTAGTATAGGACCATTCGTGTCTCCACATCATATATGTTGAGTAATGAACTCTTTTTGTTCAATTCATCTTTCAGGGACTTTCCTACTGAATACTTCATGTCCTATTACATTAAATTACTGGGTGTGCCTAAAATGTTTCGATTGAATTGCAGGTTTTTAATAAATATTTATTATTTAAAACTACTCGTTATTAGTATTTTACTTCAATCGATCTGCCAAATTCATCTGATTGACAAAGGTTACCACTGTAAAGGCCAGTTTGGCCACCTGTGATATAAAGCATTAATATTTATTCCCATTCATTAAAAGCCCTACCTGTATGTTGGTTTTGGTCGATATGGGAAAAATGGATCCGGCCGTGAAAGCTATTGGCTTCTGGGACCTTTGCAAGAAGAAAATCAAAGTCTTTTTGTATCGGGGGCTAGCACTTTGCCAGTTGGAGTGAAATATGGCCCTTTCGAGGAGTTCACAGTCCGACTTAATTAAGTCGCACACGTAGCAGAATGGAAAGGTCTGAACCATGAGGCCGTTTATATAGTTTATAGTTGCCAAAGCAGTCCAGATGTCCGAAAAAAAGAGTATATTGATGAGGGAAAGGCCCAGGCAGAGTCCAATCAGGAGAAACTGAACGAATATAGTTCCACTAATAGCAGGCCTTATCGTCACGTTAAACCTACAGAATAGTCAGACTAAAATTATAAACCAGTTTTTGATGTCAATTTTTTACTCGTTTATGAGCTTGTGATCCTTAACACATTTGATAAGATCCTCTAGATTTTCCTCATCGCTTTTGCCAGGATCTAAACGTAGTCTCTCCACCCGTAGTCGCAGGAGCTTAAGGTGAGCTCGAAGGATAAAACCATACGATAAGGAGTACACATCGGACATTTGTCCCTGAGTAACACCAAATATAACGATGACGAACTCAATTAGACCGGCTTTCCAGACATTAAACGCGCTTTTTCGCCAGTCCACGAAGGGATTATAAACTCTCCATGGGAGTGTTCCAGAGAATGCGGATGAGAAAAATGTTGAAATTGCATAGGAGCTGTAGATTCCTTGATATATTAAATATGCGGCATTACAGCGAACGGCCCAGCGATGCACCTCAGTTCTCTCCTCTACATTCGTGCAACTCTCGTCGAGCCGACCTAGAATCTCCTTGACCTTGTCACTAAATCTTGAAAAATGCAATCTTAAAAAGAACACTTTTATTGGCAATCCCATCGCGTTGAAAAGAAGCTGAAGAATCGTCAGCAGCTCACTCAGATTTGTTGACTTCATATCCGTGTCAAATAAAAAGCTGATAAGCATACCAACCGGAAAGTAAACCGCACTAAAGAGGCATATTAGTGTCGAAGCGATCCGGTACAAAAGTTTGTACCGCGTAGGCTTAGCCCATCCTACCCAGAACATGCCAATCTCGAAATAGTGCATTGCCTCCGAAGATGTCAGGAGATTCGTGGCAGTTGGCTTTCTCAAGTATTTGAAATACATTTTCAACCTATACTCTCCAAATTTTATTTGGACTGTACGCGTAGGTAGCAATTCCGGGATATTTATATGATTTTGAGCGGTTGCCAATTCGGAGCAGGAGGCCCGCTCGCATTCTAAAATATTCAAATGCAATAGGCATGTTTTCACAATTATTTTTTCCTGCCTACGCACGACTATTATATCAATTACACAATGCACAAAATAAAATCATACGAATGTAGTTGTATATTATTATCAATTATTTTGTAACCATTGGTTGTGCAGGTTTTTAAATGCTTTTAAATTCTGTCGGTTGAAATCAAATTCTAAAATCGATTGTTGGATTTATTTATTTAGTGAAATGTATTTCAAGTACTGTCAAGTCTACACTATGGTTTAATTTAATTTCCTTTAATTTACTTATCTTTTTTTAATTTTTCTCCAATGTTCAGTTGATTTAAAAATGTAGCAACTGTGAAGGCCAGTTTTGCCACCTAAAATAATAATTATATTATTTTTTAATTTAGATATAAAATCTTAAACTTACACTGATATTTGTGCTGGTAGATATTGGAAAAATATTGCCAGCTATAAAAGCAATCGACTTTTGAGAGTTTTGCAGAAAGAATCTCAAAGTTCCCTTATATTTTTGGCTTGAACTCTGCCAGTTTGAATGAAAAACTGCCACTGACAGTCGACTACAATCGTATTGAATAAGATCGCAGACATAGCAGAAGGGGAAGGTCTGTAGAAGAAGTCCCATTATATAGACCGCTGTGGATAATCCAGACCAGATATCAGCAAACAAAAGTAGATTGATCATAGACAAGCCCAGAAGTATGCCAATGAGAAGAAATTGAACAAAAATAGTGGAGGCTATCACGGGGCGAATTAAATCTGCATATCTAGAAAATGTCTTAATTAGAGTTTAAAGACTTAAATTATTTTATTTAATTACTGTTTTAGGAGTCTGTGGTCCTGGATGCATTTGATCAAGTCTCTTTGATTTTCTGCATCACTTTTGTCGGGATCCTTGCAAAGTTTCTCGACTCGCTGCCGAAGGAGGTTGATGTGCACTTTCATGATCAAGCCGTATAGCAGCGGGTATATATCACTCATCATAGTGTGAGTTGCCGAAAAAATCATCAGAGCATTTTCATGGGAAGCAGCCAACCAAAAGCTCTGTTTATTTTTTCGCCAATCAATGAAAGGGTTATAGATTCCGACCAACTGACCGGTTAGAGCTGATGACAGGAAACTGGTTAGCGAGTAAAAGGTGTACATAGTTTGGTATCCGAGGTAGACCTTATTGCAGCGGACCACCCATCGATGCACCTCCAATTGCTCCTCTTCTGTCTGGCATCTCTCGTCCATCTCGTATAATATTTCCTTGACTTTATAGAACCTCCTCAAGTAAACTCTGAAGAAAAAGACTTTGATTGGAGTACCCAAGGCGTTGAAAAACAGCTGCAGAATATTCAGTAGCTCCTTCGGAGTAATGCTCTTGGAGTCAAAGATCAGATTGATGATGATGCCAATGGGCAGGTAGATCACACACCATGCCGTGATGAAAACTGACACAAGTTTGTAAAGTATCTTGAACTTTTTGGAGTAAGTCCATCCCATACAGAACATGGCGTACTCGAAGTACCGAAATACTTCCGGTGATGTGAGGAGATTTTTGGGAGTTGGCTTTCTTAAGGCTTCGAACAACATTTCGCTGTTATTATTTCCCAGAAATTACTGTGACTGCCATGATTTCCTCCGAGCTTTATAGGTTTTGTTTCAATTTCTTTATAAAATATGCCTTCAAAAACTGTAATTACATTTTTGATCCTCCCTAAAAACCACAAATATAAACAATCTGTGCCCATGCTGGGTCGATGAATTATAATCAATTACGCAGCTAGTAGTTTTTTGTTGAATACTTGATTCCGTAATAACCTGCAATGCGTTACCAGCTTGAATTTCTTATTTGTTTGCTTTCCACACTGCCACAGGCCTATCATTAGGGAGGCAACAGTTTTCCCACAATCGACCATTTAGCTCTGGCCATACGGATGTAAATGTCTTTGGTGCCATGATTAATATATGTGTGTATATGCTCTTAGCATTTACATTGCGTAGCCGTCATGTGGGCCGTGGGATGTGGGCACTCTACTCCAGCCACTGCCACTAGTATTGTCTGACTTGTCGGGATGTCGGCAGGCAGACGCGTGTGTTCGAGTTAATTTATAGACTTATCAACACTTAATCACCGGAAAAATGGCATGGCGCATGTGTAAAACGCAGAGTGCCACACAGTGCCACGCATGTTGATTACTGCTCCTGTCTTCGGCGGTATTTCACCCTGGGATGAAGTCAGACCGAGAGCCAGACCCAGATCCTGAACCAGAACAAGAACCACTACCCGAAGAGACAGATACAGAGTGAGCCAGAGGCTTAATAGTTGTTAGTTAGTTGTGCGTGTGATGCCCAGGCTGTTGCTCCTCGTAACACATTTGCCGTAATTTATACTTTATAGCCCGACCAGATATGAAAAGTCGCACATACAAATACATGCTTATATACCTACAACGAGGCACGCATCACTATACCATATAGTAGCATATAGCATAATATCTTGGGCTATATTTTTTCAGCTGCTGTTCAACATGTTGACTTTTATGCCATTTTCTGCGGTTGCCAAGTCAACTGTGGTCAGACTCTGGCCCTGATATTTATGCGTTCATATAAATAACAGCGTCTCCTCCGGCTTTTCCACTGTAACTGTGGCTCTGGCATTGCCTCTGGCTCCCACTCTTACTCTTACTGGGGCTTATGTTATTAGATTTACTGGGTGTGTGTGTGTGTGCTGTGGGTGTTGTGTTGCCGATGGGGCCATAAAAAGTCTGACATTCAAATAAACCGCAAAGAGTTGACTGCATAATTAAAGCTGAACGCGACGACCTTCAATCATGCTTAGGCCCGGCCAAAGTTCATTAAACCAGCTGCTTGCATCCCATTTGTATATCCATCAGTCATCCGCCCAATAAGTCGCAATTGGCCGGGACAATTGTACGATATATGCTTGCTGATTCCAAACACACTCACCGTCTATGTGCCTAATGATTGCAACAACGTGACGCATCAACATTTTCTATCTTGCACGAATCGGAGTATTTGTTAGGATTTTTTTCACTCTTCCTGGGCCCGAGCTGAGCCGAGTTGAGCTTTATTGCCGGCCATTTGGGCAAACGTGGAAAAACGATGATATGAGTTTTTGTGCCATATGGGCGCTACGATGCCGCTTGATGAAGTATTGTTTCTGGATCATAAACTGATTTGCTTAAAAGCGTGTCTGCCACTCCGACTCACCGCCACTCCGCCCCTAGGCCACTCCGCCTTACGTGCTCCGCATTTCTGGCCTATTCCAATTTTCCGGCCCATATTGATTTGGCTTGCGGGCAGCCTTATTAAATTTTTTGGCGCCCCTAAACGTGTGCTAATTGCTTTTGTGTCGGAAACCCCATATAACCCCAGAGTCCACTCGTCCAGAAGAGCCAGCCGCATTATGGCGGCCTCGGCTTAGCTTTCGCAGAGCGGCCCATTAAAAATTGATTTATTTTTAATTATCAGTGACGTGCGGCGCAATAATAAATAAACGTGGAAATTTATTGCAACGTCAAAAGCGACGTCGACCTCAACAATGGCGTGCGTGGGCAAAGGATATGTGTATCCATCCACGAGCCCACACTCATACGCGTTCATGCAGTTTCGTTGCGCATTTTAGAAAATATTTAGAAAGCTAGATTGGGGGGAGGAAAAGCCTCCTACGGTCCGGCATGTTGTTGGCATATTTTACAAACACTTTGCTAATGTTGGCGCTTGTCTAACATGTTTTTAGTTTGCCGACGATGATGATGTTGCCAGTGCGGTGCGGCGGTGCATTATTATTATTATTGCAGCTGTCGCTCATGGCAAAAACGAAAATGTACAACGAAATTCTGTAAAAATTCTATTATCACAGCCATTTGCCATTGTCGCGCCATCTCGTTTGACAACCGCGCAGGCAACAACATTGTCACCAGAAAATTTTACTAATTTATTAACTAAACCAACACCATTGGACGGAAACTAGCCAAATATTTGTCATACTTCATGCGGTGTATTCATTTGCGCTCTCCATTCTGTGTGTTACTGTGAGCCCTCAGCGCTAGATGCTTTGGCACTGGATCCTGCGAAACGGAGACCTGTTTAAAATAAATTTTTTTGTTTCTGCAAATGGCAGATTTCTAATGTTACGTGTATTCTAACCAATGCATCAATGGTTCGTATTGCAATTTGCAGTCACAGTGCAGGACCGCACCCATTGTGGTAGGTCCTTTTTGTGGCTTGACGCGTTTAATGAATTTTTCATGTCATTGGTGTTGTACTATTGGTCCCATTTTCAATTATGCCACACCGCCTCCAGTCCTTACCACTGGGCTCCCGCCTGCCACTTTTCGCATTCAATTCACAACATTCAACTGTACTTACCACATGGCAATTCAAATCAATTTTTGATTTGGCAGATTTACATTTTTTATTTATGACACCAAGGAAAAAGTCTGTTTTTGTTTGGGAAAAATTGTAAATTTATTTTCGCAAACGAAGGGCTGCAGTTTTTTCATATTTATGGCTAAAGGGTAACAGGGTATGTTGGATCGGGGAATAAAATATGTAGTTTGGATGAAAATCCCAATGAAGTTGGCAATTTAATTCAGGTTTTTATTTATTTTAAAATTTTACAATTAGCCATTTATTAAAAATATTATATCAGACTTTTATATCATTATCATTGAATGAAAGTTTTAAAAGATTTAAGCCGAGCTAAAAATATTTCAAATTCAATGAGAATGTAAGCAAGCAGTAACCACGACGCTGGCCATGTTTAGTCAGGAGTATTATTGCTTTTGAAAGCTATTTATTTGATGCCCTTTCACTCGGTTTATCTGCTCCTCTTACACTGATGAGCGCCGCACTGGCAATATATTTTATTCACATGCTAGTTTTTTCCGCGCTGCGGTAATTGATACGCTAAACTGCATAACGCAGATTATGACGTTAACATGGAAATGGCCAAATGAATTGCTGGCATTGAATGTTGGCCAATAAATGGCAGTTGTGTTGGCAAATGCACCCGGGAGGGGGCCAGCGAGAAAGCGAGTAGTGCAGCGCAACAAAGGAAATATTTAAATATTCAATAGATGAAAAAATGAACAGGATGATTATTATTATTTTTATTATTATGATTGCATTTCGTATTAAATTTGCATGCTATCATGTAGTTATCCATTCTGTTGGATTTAATTATTCACATTATCTGCTAATTTTTTTATTTGATTCTGATTATTTTATACGCTTTTTGCCATGCAGTTTTTGGAATTTAATATGCCATCGGCCATCGTATAGGTAATTGTGCTGAGGGTATGTGAGTAAAAAGTTTGAAAAGCAATTTAAAATGAAATTTATGAATTGTGTGCACATAAAATGCAAAAGCCATGCGAAGCCAAGCAAAGCGTAGAAATGGCAATTGCTCCTTTTGCGCCAGAAGGTAATTAGAATTCATGACACGCTTATGAAATATCACACATACGCAATGTGGCTCCCTCGTCTTCCCTCACACTCTTTTGATTTACGATTTTCAAATACACACTCTCTCGCCCGTGCACATACACCCGAACTCCCAATCCCAAGGCTGGCAGCAATGCAAAGTAATTTATGACAATGCCTTGGCCACAAAAACTGCGAATTGCAATCAAAGCCAAAAATGGCTAAGGCCAGGCCAGAAGCTCATATAAATGTCAGGAAGCTAACGATGGATGCGATCCTGCCCGGAGCCGCTCTGCAGATGCATTAGTTGGCCACTTGGATGACTCTCCATATCTCCACATCCATTTCTTATCCCTTTTTCTCTTAAGACACTGGCATTTGAGTCTGTTGGCCCGGCTAAAAACAAAGCTCCACTCCAATGAGGCAACTGGCTGAAATAGTGTCATGATGTACTTGCCTTCTGCAAGATATGTACATACAACGTTTGCATAAAAAACGGCTTCTCTATGTAGGTTGTGCCGTGTTTTTTAATGGCGTGAAGTCAGCGGCGCGTAAATAATAAAAAAATAAAAAAAAAAGTAACACAGCACAGAAACATCATGAGGCATCTTAATAAATTACTTTGGGGATTTGGTTGCACAATTTTTAATATTGCCAGGCCGTGGCCCAGACAGCCACGTCGTTGATGTAAAGCCACAAACACAGACACATATACACGCCCCCACCGCCGTGTGGGGTGTGGGGTTGAGCGGCTGGTAGGTGTTCCTCCGACAGTTGCTTGACATTTCGAGTTTAATGAAATTTATGCAATTTTTCTTATTTGCCAAATGCACTGCGGCATTTGCAGCTCGCCCGCGGCGTCAGTAACACGCTAAAGTGCAATGCATCAAGCGGGTGGTTTTGTGCCCAGAAAAGGGGTGACGAGGGACCCTAGGGGGTGTTGAGGTGTTCAGATATAGACACTACTGACAGCTCGGGTCAAAGAGCACTGGCAGAAAGAGAAGCATTCAAATCGGGTCTTTTCCTTGTTAAGTTAGTTTGTTTTTTAAAAGTGAGTAAAAAAGAGAGCTTAGAATAGCATACTGAGCTATTGAAAGCATTTAAATACTTAAATCCATTTATCTCAGTGTTAATTTCCAACTGTATGACTCATCTTTCTCAAAAGTACATATGTACAACTATTTGCTTAAACGCTCGAACACATCCAAAGTTCGTCTTTGTTTTCGCCAACATGGAATAATTGAATTTAGGCGTGAAATTCAATGCCGATTCCATGCTTGTAAGCTCGTGTGTCTGAGTTAGTTTTCCAACTCGTAACTTTTGAGACGCAGTCTGAAATCGAAACGGCTGGAATTTAATGCTACAGGAGCTTGGAGTTTTCTTAAACATGCCGCCAAAAGTTCATAAAGGTGGTCCGTGCCTAATGATGATTATTTCTAGTTCATTTTCATTTAGCGCCATTCTTTTTTTCCAGCCGACAATATTGAGTGGGGGGCCAAAGGACGCGGTCGTGGAGGTCCTTGGACTACGAGGACGACATTATATTTTCATTGTTGGTCAGCCAAGCGCAAAGGCTTTGACTTTGGGGGCGAGTGGCGGTGACCGGGGGGACTTCTCTCTTTTCAATCCCGCTGCCTCTGTTTTCTGGCTTATGCTTTCAACGGATTTTGGCTTGGTTGCCACACAAAATGAAACAAAATGTCGTCAGAGTGTCATTTGGCTTCAGAAGAGCAGAAAAGATAGGAATTGCAGCCTTAGTTTCAGGATGGCAGGACGACGGGATGGTAGGACGGCAGGACGGCAGGACAGCAGGGATATCGACGGGTGTGGAAGCGCCTAATGTGCTCCAAGACTCGGCAGCCGAGTTAATGAAACCAATAAATTAATTTTAATGATTGCATATATACACACACATACACAGGCACCAAGGAGGATACAGTGAAGCGTGCAGTTTGCTGCGTCAGGACCTTTCTCCTCGCGCCGCCCCTTACTCTCGTTCGGCTTTCTTCCTTTTCTGTTTGCCCATCGCGCTCCTTGGGCGTGGCACTCGCCATAAGTAATTGACAAAATCTTAATTAGTCCTTGGCATGTCCATTGAATGGCTTCTGTTGGTCGTCGAGTTTAATTAGCGTTAAATATTTGCAGCGTCTTGAGTTTAATCAAATTAAAAATGTCCTCTCTTACCGGACAAAAATCAATTGCTGCACGCTAGACCGCCAATCAATTAGATGTTTAATCAAATTTTCATTAACTTCCAGGCGATTTCCTTTTGTGCCAATTAAAAAGCCTCGTTTGTTTCCTAAACTCTCAACATAATCATTTTAGCGCTCGCACCATGCACTCATACAAATATATATATATATATATATATGCATATATCCTTTTCTATATCCTTATGTCTGTATAGTGTTGCTTGCATGGAAAACAAACCGTAATCAGTTGGAGGGCTGAGAGTGCTCAAGAATTTCCACTTGCACTTGCCAACTGCCACTTGGATCTATAAACTGTGAAGAGCACTTCTGGGTACCAGCTAGCAGCAGCCAGGATGAGCAGGACCATGGCCAGCTGCCCATCGAGTGTCCTTGAAATCAAATACAGCAGCTGGCTCCTGTTTCTGCACGGAGAAAAAGTAAACTATGTAGAATCAAGAAATCGAACATGAAAATGTTTTAAAATACAATTTTCTTCGATTTCTGGGAAATACTTTATGAATAAATCTAAGCTATGGTTTAAAATTTCATTAAATTTAATGATTTATTTTCTGTGAAGTGTGCAGTCCTTGATAACAGTTAACCCTTTAACTGG
Organism: Drosophila pseudoananassae pseudoananassae; assembly: GCA_018153035.1. NCBI lineage: Eukaryota > Metazoa > Arthropoda > Insecta > Diptera > Drosophilidae > Drosophila > Drosophila pseudoananassae. The sequence goes on from JAECXR010000024.1 coordinate 11,986,767, forward strand.
GAACCTTAAAAATTGTGCATAATTCAGAGTGCAGTACCATTTTCCCTTAATTAAAGTTGTGAGCTTAAACAGGGCCGAGGGGAAAGGGCTGTAGGGGGCTGAACATCGATTGTCCTGGCAACTTTTGGATGCCCGCTTATCGGTTGGGCTAACCCTACGGGCCTGTTTCTGTTTCTCGACCTTTTGCCGTTTTTGTGCCAGAAATTCCCATGGCCTGACGTTGTCAAAGTGTCAAAGTGTAATCATGCTTTGTGCGAGCGGCTTAAATTAAATTAATTGACGGCCACTTGAAGTAAATTAAACTGGGCCACCGAACGGCTTTTATTTTTGCACAGAAACACAGTAACTGCGACATTTTTTTCTTCCGGCCGCCGTTACGGCTCTGCCATCGTCAATGTCCTGCTATTAAGGAGATTACAAAGGGTCAAAGGATAGCTGCCGCGATTGTTCATAATTGCGCGACGCCTGCGGCCAGCCATCGAGTGTTTTTTGTTGTGTCTTTTCTCAGCTCGAATCCTGTTGCTTTTCCTTGTTGGGACAGTTTCATTTGCCTTTGCCATCATGCGGATATAGCGACTGCTAAAGATATAGATACCGGGGTCAGAGCATTTGGATGGCAAACTAATTAAATTTTGCTGGCTGCGCTGGCGGATATGGGCAGCCGAATTGGCGCCGCAAATTGGTAATTACCCCCACTGAAGTGCATGTCAAACACGTAAAAAGGCGACAGAGACCCGCAAAGAAAGCTCGCAGCATCCAGCTTCCATCTCCGGACAATGTGCAATTAGCCAACGACAACTGAAACTGCTGCAACAACTACAAGGACAGCGGCAACGGCAACGGCAACTACAATGACATCCACACCAATACCCACACTGCGGCGATGACAATCAAGCAAACGATGCTATCGTCCACGCAAAGCAGCTGACGACGCGTGTCCTCGTTGTCCCCGATGTCCTTGGTGTCCTGTTTGTGTAGGTGCAGTGTATGCACAGAGAAAATAGGCAAATCTAAGCTTTAATCTCAATAATAATTATAACAGAAATCATAATTTCTGATGTTCATTTCGTAATGACTTCCAGCTCAAGACTTTCTAAAGATTGACACTAAACTAGGGCAATTTTTCTCACTGTACAGAAACGTGTTTTTGTGTCCGGATGGCCTTTGGCAGCCTTCTGGGCGGGGGCGTGGTCAAATGCAGCTGAGCTGCCTAATTACTTGTAAGTTGGCGAATTTGCGGCATCCCGTTTTTGGGGGCCCAGCAACTAAATTGAATTTGACGTGCCGGCAAGCGGTCAATTGCTAACGAGTAGCACCACCAGCCTGCACCACCGAATGACCATAAGGTCCGAACCACCGGAAGGTTACTGAAAACGGGCAGGCGGACACGCAGACAGCGAAGGACATACGAACGGAGGAATGACGTCGCGTGTCCGGCGTTTCCTGTTTCCTGTGCCAGCGCAACTTGCTGATTGCCAGCGTGTAATTATTTTTTAAGCACTTTGTCTGCCACTGAAATTAGACCTAACTAAGCCAATCTCTTTTATTTCATTTGAGCTTTTTTCCCCCAGCTCTGTGTCTGTGTCCTGCCTGGGTGCATTTGAATAGCAAAAGTAAAAAGGAGCGAAGAAAGGACAGCAGGCAGATTTGGCTTTTGGGTCACACACGGCGGTTGTTGCTGCTGCTGGGATGGGGAATCCTTCGCGCGTATATCCTCTTGTTGCTTGGCTTTCATTTTTCGGCTGCTTTGTCCAATTAGTAACCGTTTCGGGGGCTACGATTTCATTTCTTTTATTGTGCTCGTTATCCTTTTTATTTTTTGTTGTTTTCATTTTTTTCCCCTGTGTTGTGTTGTATTTGCTGTCGCTGTCTCTCTTTGGTTTCAGCTTGTGCAAATTTGATATCCTTGTTACAGCAAATTGTTGTACAATTATTTTTCCTTTGCTTTCCCGAGGTCCTTTTTTGGAGTGGGTAGCCTTGGCTGCGGTGGTGACGGCGGTGAAGAAACCTTTTTAATTCAGCCATTGAGCAAATCGAATCGAAAGATATTTATATGCTCCACAAAACGTCACAGTACTTGCCGTGGTCCCCGTCCATCCGCCCATCCTTTGCCGGCTCCTCTCGTTGTCATTGTCCTGCGCCAATATTGTCGCCCTTTCGATTATTTATGATCTTTACTTTGCAGCGAGTGCTCCCCACGGGCCTGTGGCCAAGTTTTAGTAGTCATCGTCCTCGGCTCGGTAATAAATTTATGCTTTTTTATTTCCTCCTGTCATAATTTTACCCTCAAATACACACACCCGGACACACAAATACTCCTGGCTGAGAGAGATGGAGGGCGGCGATAGCAAAATACTTGGGAATTTTTCCTCGCACACACATTCTCGAGTTCCATGGCCTTTTCGTCTCCCCTTTGCAGCCCTTTCGAGGCATCTGCCTCCCCACACTACCCCTCTTCCGGTTGACTGTTTGAAAATTTTCCAATTGATAAATTATTTTATGGCAAATACACAAATTTTCTCGTACGCACCCCCGCCTCCCACCGCTCCAAGGATATGAGAGTGCGTGCGACTGTGTGTGCGTGTGGTTTTCTTGGTTGTTGCTCTGCGGCTTGGTATTCGATTTTCATTTCGTGGGTTTTTGGCTCCAGATCGAGATATCTGTGTCCTGCGCATAAAAGTCGTTTACTCATATTGCTTTGGGTACGTAATATCCTTGCGTATTTCCTGCTCTAGCCGGTTGCTAGAGTGGTCACTCATTGCTCTGGTCCGGTCCGGTCGCTCCCCCCATCAACATCATCATCATCATACTGCCTTCTTTCGTCCTTTTTTGTCTTGGCCCGAACACATAAAATCAATCATATTTCTGCTCGGCCCCCCCTTTTCTTTTGGCCAGTTTATCAATATTTTTTTGTTGCCTTTCATCAAAATTTGTTGCGTCTGACTCTATCGTAGTCCTTTGTTACCTATGGGATCTTAGACGGAATCGCGCGGAAAGGAAAACAAATTCGAGTCGATTTATAAAGCATTTAAGTTGCTTTTGCTTTCACTTTGCCGCTGCTCTCTGTGTGTGTCCCTATAAATATGCTACATTTATTTTAATAGAATTGTTTATGAGCCTCATATTGGCAGCGCAGGCATTCGGCCTCATTGTCCTCCATCCTGCGGCCACCAGCCTGCGCAACTGCCAAAACATGTTAAGTAGAGAAATTGCAATATATATATGTGTATATGTGTGCTTGTATGTTAAATATAAAAAAATCCCGGATAAAAAACGTGGCACACACTCACAATTTTTGTGGCATTCGTACAAATAGCGGAAAACCGCGCCAAATCAAAGACAACAAATCCAAAATGCGCACACAATATTTTGCGGGATTATTTCAGTTGGCTTCATGTCACTCGAAGAGGAGCTGGGGTGCAGCAGGGTCCTGTGCACTATCCTGCGGAGACTAAAAGCTCGGGCTACGATCCAAATTTCTGTTAATTTGGCAGCTTGTCCTGCGTTGGCATTTTGTTTTTGCCTGAGTGCCTGACTGCCTACCATCCTGCCATCCAGCCGGCCTGCCTGCCGTCGTTTATATTTTTTTACGCTCTGCTTGAGTTTTATTCGCCTGTGGGAAAAAAGTCAAAGAGAAGTCTTTCGAATATATAGAAATGTATACTGAACACACAGCAAAAATAATAGTTTTTGACAAGAAACTAATATTTTAATATTTTATTAAAGCATAAATGGTAAAAATGTTGATTTTAAAGCCTAACTCGATTACACAAATTTACGTTTTAAGTGACAGTTTATTTAAAATAAATTTTACAAAATATAAACCTATTAGAGGAAGCTTTTAATTCAATTTGCCTTGTGTAGAGTTATTGAAGCATGCTCTAAGCTAAATTCAAAATTTATTTTTGTATTAATTCCTAAAGTTTTCTGTGTAAGGATATATCTCTGTTTGGTCGCCTCTATTCTATGTGCAGATATGCAAAACGCTGTGCGCACATAAATTTCAGTGTGGGGCCACGCTTATTTGCATAGGAATTATGTATTTGGGCACGGCGGCTTAGCTGCATTACACAGGACACCAACAATCCGACACACCAACACACTAGGACACACTAGAACACACCAGAAAAGCACAAAAAACACATTGGACATGGGACACAGGACTCTGTGGGTCTCCCATTTTGTGGTCATGCAGAAAAGTAACGCATATCGTTTTCCTTGTATTTTGCAGCTATAAATTTGCAACGCCCCAGGAAAATGCATTGCAGCAAAACAAGCAATTAAAGCAGTGCAGCCCCCTCCCCAAACGAAGCACGATCCGAAGGAACCGGGCCCCTCTGTATCCTGCCCGCTGTGCTAAAAACCTATTTTGAATAATTAAAATTCCGTAAGTGCTGCAGCAGTCGCCGAAGACGTCGAGGAGCGGCTCCACTTTCTCGCAACACAATCTGCGGCCTGCAAATTCGTGTGCAGCAATGAAATAATTAATTCAATGCACCTGACTAAGCCGGCCACCAGAAGTAGCAGCCACAACAGAAGTAGCACCACCAGCAGCAGCAGCAGCATTGCTTATAAATTCAAGTGCTCCACCAGCAACAACAGCAGCACCAACAAAATGGCCAAAGAGGGAAGGACAATTAGCCATCCAAGACATATCCAGGATCGGAAAAACCTGAGGAGCCTCCACACCAGCCTGCTCCTGGCCATCTCCATGGTGTCTCTGCTTTTCGAAAGCGGTAAGTTGACCCACTTTTCCATCTCGAATAAGCCCTCAAAATTATAATATTTTCTTGGATATTTCTATTGTAAGCTTCAAGCTTTCTATCCCGACTATCTTTTTGTAATCCGCAAAAGTTGGCAACACACCTCCACATCCCCTGGCAATTGCAAATTCAATCGCGTGCAAGAAAGGGCCAAGTCAAGTCAATCAGCGGGCCGCGGCCGCAAAGCCATTGAATTGACGAAGCCACAAATTGCGGAATGAAACTCGGAGGTTAGAGGTTGCCGGGCTAGTAGGCTCGCGGGGCGTTGGGGGCACACCCGATGACGGAGCTTTGTCGGCCGGCGAATTAATCTCACGGATGAATATTTCAAAGCGAAACTTGAGCAATTAATTTCGCTAATTGCTTTTCTTCGCTTCGTTTTGTGTCCCGGCCAGGTCCTGGACCCAGTCTTGCAAGGCCTTTGCATTTAAATGCCCGGCAGAGGGTGCATTTCAAGGACTCAAGAACTTTTCCCTGTGCATAAACTCAATCTGACATTTATGCGAATGTCCACGGAATCAAATAAGAGTAATGACATTGCCAGCAAAAAGCATCGCCCAGCCGGCGAGGGGTCTTGTGATGCCCGGCCAGTGTCTTGGGATGCACCAGAGAGTGCCTTGACAGTGCAATGTCCTTTGGCTACTCAAACATTCCAGTGGCTATTAGTATTCATATCTTGACTGAACTAAACTGAAAGCTTAAATTCCTCTGGCCATTCGCTCTTCTTTTGTGTGGCAGCAGCGGCGGAGGTCCTGGTTAGGGATTCCGTTTTTATCTGCCAACGTTTGCATGAATTTTCATTTCGTGCTAGAATTGTTGAAAAAGATGCAATTAAATTTTAGGGCCAGGGGTGTCGGAACTGCGAGGACAAGCCAACCAAAAAACAAGAAGAACGGGAGCGGAGATGTAGATGAACGTGGTCATGGACCCGGAGACGAATGCGGGTCTCGCACACCAAAGTCGAGTCAGATATAAAGTTCATACATATAGACTTTTCTAAAAAAAAAAACGAAAAAGTGAGCGCGGGAAAAAAAGCTCAGCACGAATTTTGCCAGCACGAAGTCCCTGGAAAGTGTCTCAGTTTCCTTGTCCCCGTACCCCTAGCTAGTGCTCCTTGTGCGGTTGCAGCTGCCGTCAGTGGCAAGAACGCATTATTAATTTATTTTTCAACTTGCTAGATGAATAAGCAAAGAGCAAAATGCTCCTGGAATGCCCCTGCTTTGAATTCAGCGAAGCAAAATTTCCCAATTTAAACGACGTCTCGCCTTGGCGTTGGTCCTGGTAGTGGTACCTTGTCCCCTCGCTACCCTTCACCCCTACCCAGCATCCTGCATCCTTCATTCAGTATTCGAATCTGAATCCACTCCATTGTCAGGTCATTTTGCATGCAGCTTTGGCATTTTCGGAGGCAACCGAGCAACGTGTTTCGAGGAACTTCAATCTGCTGTCCATCACTGTCTTCGATCGTGCCCGGACCGGCACCGCAAGGAAATAAAATCCAAAAAGTGAATAATGAACCGCAAATAACTTTACTTTGTCTAGCGTTTGGAAGTACCGCCCAGCCCCTCTATCCTCTGTGGCTCCGGGTGTTGCTGTTTTTCAATTGCTGCAGCTCTGGCCACTGCGAGTGTCAGTAACAATTAGTGGGGTTTTGTACTCCAGTTAACAGACATCGCAGCTATTTTCCCATTTTTTTTTTTTTTTTGCTATATACATATATTTGCATTTGCGGTTGGCTGACGGCTGCAGTCAATTCGTCGTTGGCTTTGCTTTTATTTCATAGCGAACAGCATATTCCCACAATTAATGGAGTGCAAATCGTTTTGTGAATGGACAGATAGCGTTTCCACTGCCAGCTGCCACTGCCAAACAATCTCCTTCATCTTCATTAATGTTGAATATATATTGTGACATAAATCACACAATCAAATTATCTGCATCGCCCCCGAGGGCCCCCATGCAGATAGCAACTTATTTGGATTTTGGGTCTCAGTTCTCGGATTCAACTGTCCGACTCAACTAATCAATTTGACATAGGTATACGGAGGTAGCTCCGAACTTGCCGCAACAAAACTTTAACCCAAAACTTTCGATGCTCCACACATATCTCTTGGAGAAAAGTTGAAGTTCCCCCTCCTTATAGTTGGGTACACATGTTTGGGCGGGTAAGTGAAATTTATTAACTGCATAGACCGCAAACTAAATGCAAATAAATCAGACATCGGCCACCAGGCGGCACTGCAAAACTTCGTTGGTTAAACAAAGCCGATGAGGCAGGATATCGCAGAGGGACGAGATGCCGGTGGCAACTGAGCCGGAAAAGTTGCCAATTTTTTTGTGGGGGGTCTGGGGGATAGCCAAAACAAAAAGAACCACAAAAAGGATATTGATGTGTGACGTGGACGGGGACGAGGTCGAAGACGAGGGCCGAGAACGTATTCGAGTGACTCTCGAGGCAGTGCGCCTACAAGTTGATGGCATTCGATGAGACTGAGTGGGTGACTCTTCATCCCTTAACTTTCATCCATCAACAGTCCCTGCTTCCCGGTCCCGGTCTACCCTTCCGATTTTTCCCATTTGGCCCAGGCTTAGGTGCGGCGGTGTCAAGTATTTGCACTTGAATTGCGCGCTAAGCAAAATTTACGCGCATTTGTTTGTGCGGCTCCGGAGAATTCGCTCCAGAGGACTCGCGTTCGCAACTCAAGTGAAAATCGATGAGGCGATGCCTACATGTACACCGAGAAAACACCGGTAAGGGTATTAATTTGAAGTCAAGTTTAAAACTTACCTTAAAGCCACTTCATGATCTTCCCTTCTCTGTAAATATTTTGATTGATGCCTTTTTGTCTCAAACTCCTACAATTAGATTGTATCTTTAATCTGTATGTGTAAGAGACAACATAATATGATAATATTTCTCTGTGTGTGTTTTCGTGGGTGTGGGGCTGGCATTGTTGCTTGGCCACAATGTTTTCTTTTCCGCCTCCGTTTCTCATGGCTTTTTATTGGTTTCCCTTGCCGCCTTCCATACATTTTTTGTGTTGTTTGATTTTGCCGTTGTCCTGCTTCTGGTGTCATGAGCAAAGGAGCAGCATTTGAGCAAACAAACTAGACCTGCCAGGACACACATTCACTCAGTCACCCTGCTCCTCGGAGGGAGACCCTCAAAGCCTTCGTCCTGGGCACATATTGCTTCATCTCTCTACGTGAGCCTGAGCCCGGACGGGCATCAAAACTGTCGACAACATCAACGTCAACGCCATCATCATCTTCAGCTCCAGCTCCAGCTATCCCGCTCCATATCCCTAACCACATCCTGCTCCCTGTTCCTCTCGAGCTCCGTCATTATGGGCTTCGTCTGGCACTTCACAAAAATGCACACAAAATCCTCAACTTTATCTCGTCAATAACTTAAGTGCCAGCCAGGGCTCTCAGTTCCTGAGGCCCCCCATCGGTTTTAGCCTGGTTATTTTTGGTCCGATTCAACCACATGGATGTTGAAGCCGCCTGTGGCTTTCTCCTCTGCCATATGCCTTTATTGGTAAAAATTTGCTTCGAATCTGGTTGGCACGTTCTGCGGTTGCAGTGGCAAAAGGCTTGCAAATGATTATTTTATTGACAATTAAATCATAAACATAAAGCCAAGCCCCACAAATCCACTAAAGGTCATGGGGTGGCTGGGGGTTGGGGGCTGGAATGCTGTAAGAAGTGAGATTTTATTGCCATACATGTCACAATATTGCACATGAAAAAAAGCGTGATACAATCTATATAAAAAAAGCCCTGAATTAAAATGTTAATTGTTAATTAATATTAATTATGTCAATATGAGTATTTTTATATTAATGAAACAAATAATAAATATTTTTATAAAATAAAATCTTTTCTTTCTGTTACTTTCTGGCAAGCAATTATTTCTTTACATATTGAGTTTTTTTCTTTAAGCTGGTTCTTTAAGCCTGTTTCTTTACAGTATTTTTTTGTGTTTTTTTTGTTTGAAAAATATTTCAAATAATTCTACTAGCATTTATGGCATTTTTTTCTGTGCAACATTAGTCACAGTGCCGAGGGCGAAATGCTCCCCCTTTTCTGTGTAACCGCTCTCGGTTTATTGCAGCATTTAATGCCAGAAATGGAATAATACTCAAATGCAGAGCCTGGGGCAATGTGCCACTTATGGGCCATCTACGGCATGTGTGGCTGGGAATAAGGCCTCACACCATGCCGAAGGTCCTTCAGGCTTCAAGAACTTGTTGCCCAAATCGGGGTAGGATTTTTTTTTTTGAGTAATCATCGTCGACTAGGCCCATATTAAAAAGTTCCTGGCCAAATGAAGAAATTGTGTTGCCTCGATTAACGTGTCTGCAAAGTTAGGCTGTTCAGATCTCAGACTTTTGCTTCTCGCTGCTAACTGCCGTGATTGAATTCGAAACGAGTGGTAATTTGAGGAGCAGAAGAAACCACTTTGCCAGACTGTGGCAGCGGACCATATTTAATTTGTGTGCAAATGCTTCGCAAACAAGTTTCTAATAAAATAAAGTGACTCCTCTCTCCGTCCGATTGTCCGGCAGTCTGACTGTCTGTTTGCCGGGTCCGCAGTAGTCTCTTCCTCTCTGGTCTCTGGCGAAGGGGAACTTCATTAGAATCTCCGGAAGGGTGGCCCTTTCGTTTGTGCCATGGCTTAGACCAGAAAGCCATTTCATTACGCCACTCGCTTAATGCCTCGCCCAACGGCTGGGTAATTTTAATTTGCAGCGCATTGGCATTGGCTTTGTCAGCTTTTCAACGGAGCACTTCAACCAAATTGACATGGACATGGACTCGGATTCGGAGTCGGAGTCGGACCTGAAAACAGGCAACTGCCCATTTTATTCCAGAGTGTTCGGTTTGTTTTCCACTCGTCGTCCCAGCCGCATATAAAATATGAAAAAAGCCACAACACAAAAACATTGCTTAGTGCAGGTTGAGCTTCTCGGTGAAGAAAAAAAAGAAAACTGTTTCTATGGCTACAACAACATTAGCGACAACAATGAGGATGCACCATGGGATAGTGTCCTCCATCCTCTGGCCTCTGTCCCGTTCTCTATGTCCTCCCCCAACCGACATGCTGCCAAAGGAGGTTAAAATATTTTTGCAGCTTTATCTTCGGACAAGGAGAAAGGTTGTCGTAATGCAGCGCCGGGATTTAACTGACAGTGAGTGCAGCTCACAGGCCACTCACCCACTTTAGATGGCCTTCTTGCTCCTCCAGGCTGCCGGCTGGCTCCTCCCGCTCACCGTGTTTGGGTTAACAGATTGCCTTGTTCCCTCTTTGGTGTTGCTCCTGGGATGTGGCCATTTTACGGCTGCCCTGAAGTTGCCTGGGAACCATTCAGCTGGCGAACCTGTGGCACTGCTGCACTTTCCTGCAGCTGACGGAAAGAGAAAGCTACCGGGGCCGGAGGGTGGTTTCCAGTGGGTGGCCAGCAAATGCTTCAAATTAATTTCACCGCATGGGGAAATAGCCAGGCATTGTTTGGCCCGGGCATCAGGAAGCCGTAAATCACGGCCGTGCACAAAAGAGCTCGTTGAGATCCGGGATCTGTACATATACTGGGATCCGGAATCTCGGATCTGGCATCTAGGGCGTTGTTTCTCATTTGCCTGGCTCTGTTTGCTCTATACCCTCTTGGCTCTGCATCCCCGCGCTTATCAGCGTCTAATCTCTTTATGATAAAATGTTTATATTGGCGACAATATCAAAAGCACTTTGGCCACACTGTGCTGCCTCCTGGTGGTTGCAATAAATTCAAAACGCCGGCCAATGCCGCACCGCAAACCGGGGGAAGCACTGGGAACCGAGGCCAAACTTTCCACATTGCCATATGAAAGATAAATTCACGGATAAGAACTTTGGCCGGGCGCTGTGAAAAGCGGATTGTGTGTACAAGCTAATTTAAGTTCGACGCCAGCTGCCGTCCAAGCCGGCCCGGGGTGCGTTTTTCGACCAGGACCTGGCCAAAAGCAAAAGTAGCAGCAGCAGCAGCGCCAGCAAAAGCCGTAGCAGAACATCAACGCAGCTGTTGTCCAACCGCACCAGGCGAAGCGACTTTATTATTATTATCCTCGGCGCAAAGTGGCAATGGGCCGACTCAAGGACCGAGTTTTTGCCTGCGACATTTGTCCAGCTGCTTCATTTCATATTCAGGAGATACTTTTTTCATCATTACGATTCGCGCAAAAGCAAGAAATCACAAAAGTGTGCAGCCGTGTCCGGGATTTGTCCGAGACCAGGGATCCTTGGACTATATCCTTGATTCTGTCAGTGAATTTCCATCCGGAATTATGGTCTCACTTACGGGCCATCAGAAAAGGGCATGCAGCCTTCGGCGGAGTGCCGGGCCGACTCTTCTTTTAAGCACATCTTTTTGTTGTGTTTTCTTATATATATATCATTCTTTTTTATATGCCACAGCTCCTCAGTTATTTTTCATTTTTCTTTAAGCTTGCAAAGTTGCGGCTGGTGGCAGTGGCAGGGGACTGGAATGGAAAGAAAAAAATATGAAAACAAAAACATAAAAAACGAAACAAAAGGCGAGCGCAAAGTTTTTCGGCCTCACAGAAAACTGAAGCTGGAAAACTGACGAAGTCCGACTTCGACTTTGGTTGACAGATGATAACGTGGCGGATGGGACGATAGGATGGGGCAAGGGACTACCGCCTCATCAGCAGCTCATCAACGGAGCGTCTAAAATTTCACATTTTTTCGCAGGACCGCCGCACTTGCCTTGGCCCGGGGCAACTTTTTGCGCGACGTCGTTTAAATGACTTTAAGAATATATAACAAAGTTTTTAAATTATTTCTCGAGTCGAGGCTAAAATGAAATTATAAAGGGATTTTCGCCAGCGGACTGCAGCTGACGTCCTTCTCTGTCTCCTTCCGTCTCGGCTTATTAACATTGGAAACTCATTAATATTGTATTCCCTCTCCTCCGCTAGCGACTTCACGAGTCCCTTATTTCATCCTGGCCGGTGGACTTAACTCGTTCATAAAAGTTTGGCAAATTTCATTGCATTAATTTGGCGCACAGGTGTCAGCTCCGGTGTCAGGGTACAAACGCACAAAGTGTCAAATAAATCAAACAGTTTTGTGGAAACAGGGCGAGCTGGCGGGCCAGGGTCGAGTGTCCAGCATCCAGTTAAGAGCCCTCGGGGTTCACAGGGTACATGGGTGCCGGGGATTTCTATGAGGTTTAATGAGTCGTGCTTGGGCATAGGATGGATTCGTTTTTAGAGGGTCGAAGGGGTAAGGTCCTGGCCCTGGCATTGGTCACACTTCTGGCCGGGAACAATTGCAACAGATTTGACAAATAATCAACGCATGTTTTATTTATTTTTCTGTCCTTCGACACGGCCCGGGGACCAGAGGCACTGAGAGAAAAGTAATGGGCGTTAGTTGGGAAATATATTTGTTAATTTAAGCAGTCTTTGGCTATCCACTTTCGTATATTAATACTTATTTCCCGGTGCATTGGTGTATTCCCCGTGTTTGGTTTACTAATTTGCTTTTGCAAATATTTGCCATCCGTCCGGGCTTCGGCCTGGGTGACAATTGCTGCATTTCGAGTGCCAGTGGCGGTCGTTCCCATATGGCGGCACTTCATGAATCTGACATTAAATGCAACTCACGTTGCAACCCCTAAGCCGCTGCCCCCGACCCGGGGATTTCGTGCATCAACCCCTCGCAGCCCATTTGTCTTGCGTAGGTGCTCGATGTCATCGTGCGATGATGTGACAAGCCTGCCACGAAATGATATATTCGCATCTATTGTCGAGCTCATCCGTTTGGCTCATCCCGAGCACCTCGCCCATAACCCACATCGCTTCCCAATCGCAATCGGCGGGCCTAATGAACCATAACGCTTTATCGCCAAGGGGACGACATCGAAAGGCGACAAGGCCGCAGCTGGGGGGACAAGGAGATCCTGTCTTCCAGCCTAAGTGTGCGATTGGGATTTAATTTGATTGCTTCAGTGCCCCGGCAGGGGCTGAGTTGAGAGAGCGTGTGTGCGAGTGTGGCATTATCCTGTGATTTACTGTGTTATTTGGTCTCACTTTGTTTTACCGCTTATTGCTTATTACTTTTTCCTGCCTGTTCCAAGCTGGGTGGGTGCGGCTTTGTGACAGTCGTCCTTTCCCATATCCCTGTTACCTACTCTCTCGGCTTTTTATTCGTTTCGTAACCCTCTGTCATGCATTAACGAGGCGATGACAAAAAACTCATACTAAATCCTTTCTGCATTGATTGATAAAGTGCCTTATGCGAGGATTAAGGCGACACTGATTTACTATGCCTTCAGCTTACCCGTACTCACATTTCCGAAAGACTGGAGCGGGGGAAAGGATTAAGCTGCAATCCCCATGCCCTAGGAGTGAGGTATTTTAGCTAATTGCACTACAATCTGGTGTGATTCCTGACAACTGACCACCGGCTGGCTCCCCATTAAACTTGTCTGGGGGCAAGTTCTGACCTCACAAGTGGTGTGCAGTGGCCCCTACAAAAAGTTGGGCCCACCCGAGTGCCAACCCTGGCGTGGCCAAGGTGTTACATTTTATTTGAAAACTTTCTCCGGTCTCGCTTGGAAACACAACAAGCTTGCATAAATATTGTCAGCTCTTCGAGGGCTTCGGTGCATTGTATGGGATTGCGGGATCCCTCGGCCTTGGTCCTCTGGTCTTTGGGTCCTTGTGCATCTGCAATTGTGGCTGTGTCAATTAACGCCTAAGTTGTAAACAAATTTCGCCCAGTGGCCCGCTGCACTCATAAATCGCAGTTAGAGGAGGTGGCAGCGAAAGTTTGCATCGCAACCAAAACCAGACGCAGTGGAGCATGCCGGATCCTCCTCCGCAGGACGAAGTTTGCCAAGTGTTAGCCAAAGTATGCTTTGGCTAAATGCTGTTAGGTGGCAGTTGCTGTTTACTTCCGACTTGGCGTTGGCCTGATTAATTAGCCGGTGGGAAGCAGCTAGCTAAATTCAGCTTTAGCCATCTGAAGATTCTTGACAAATTTCCAAGTTTGCACTGCAAATTGAGCGAGATTTTCTGTGAGGGGCTTCTAGGGGTTAACGGTGGCACGTGGCGCTTATCATATTTTCCTTCCCTAGCTATACTTTTCTTCTTTATTTCTGGGGGGGTAGCTCAATCAGCTCAAAGCCACTTGGCACTTTATCCCTAAGCCAGCTCTGTCCATCTCAATCCCCCTTCAACGGGGAGCTCTTACCACAGAATTGACCAATTAACTAAGGACACTCAGCCTTATCCCCAGCTCAAAAGTGCTGCCTCCAACTACATTCCCCTCTTCAGCGCTCCACATTTTCCACAAAAATGGCCAGGAGTCACAAAACTTTGACACTGGCTGGCAGAGGATACTGGCAGATGGGCGAGAATTTTAAATCAAATCGGAAGAGAGATTATATTGCAAATAATACTTATGAACTTATTATCTTGTTTGTGTTTTGAGCCACACCCATCGGGAGCCAGCTTGTTACCCCCATTCCATTATATAGATACTCCAAGATATAGATTTTCCGAGCTTGGCATGCAGAACACGAATCAGCTATCCGTGCTGGCTGCGAGCTGGGATAGAAATTTAAGCCATAACTTGGCCGAGCGCAGAGTTTGACTTCGATATTGGACTTGGGGTTTCGATTTGGTTTCTACGACCAAGAAAACCAGCCATCCGGCCATCCAGCCATCCAACCATCCACCCAGCCAGACCTCCATTGTGCCAACTTGGATGTTTATTCTGTTTATTCTGTGTGGTACAAACTCCGTAAATAAATTCCAACAAAATTGTATAACAATACACCAAACGGGCCTCCAGGGTGAATCCAAGGTTTTGGGATAAATGCGCGCAAAACCGAAAGCCAAAAAAAAACCGAGAGAAGCCAGACGAGACTTCAGTCGTAGCATATGGCAGATTGTTGGTGGCAGAACCGGGGGGGATGGGCTTAAATCCACACCCCGCCCCACCGGACCAATAGTATTTGCAACTTGACGTGGCCATAACAATGAAACCCTTTGGCAGATAGACAAACATTTCAGCAGGATTCGGGCCGGGAATTCTTGGGCTTGAACTTAAAGGGGTTGCAAGGAATTATAAAAGAGCCGCTGGTAATTGTGCGTTGCGAGATCTGAACCTGTGTACTTAATCCAATAAGGCAAAAACAGTTTTCTTAAGTAATTTGTAACCCCTGGCCGGCCGCAGTCCCTCCAACTGAACGCTTTGTTGTGCCGTTTAGTCTGGCAAATAGCAAACAATTTTACCCGGCCGTGGAGATTTCCTTTGGGCACCACCACCCCTCTACCATTTAGCCAGCTTCAGGTCCAGCTCCAGCGCTTGCCCCTACTCCTGCTGAGAACTCTTAACTCTGGTATGCTCGGCATAGTTGTTTCAAGTATTTTTCAGCTTTTGTTTGCCCGGCCGGCTGGCGGTTGCCATTGTTGAACGGCGAACAGCTTCAGGCCTTCAATCGAGCGAGCCGCGCCCCCTCTCTGCAACGTCCTTGTGGCAACCACATCGCTTGGATGCACCGAGCAGCGAACCAGCCGGCCAAATCCATCCAACCGGCCTTAAAGTGAATCAATCAAATGTCGGTTTTAATATAAAATCCTAATTGGAAACTTGAAGCGTTAACTTTCTGCAAACTCTCATTAAGAAATTATTTAATTTTACCAAAGTCTCGCCGGGATAAAAGCAAAATGCAAAAGGAAAGACAACAAATTGTTTTCAGTTATCGGAGGACTCTCCCAGGCGGGACTCGACTTTTATTATTGCCTTTTTATTGCGTATTAATTTTGCGTGCTTAATTTGCCAGCTCTACGGCGATACGATGCGTTGTGGCAGGGGGAGGTGCCACTTTATGGGGCAAGCAAGGAGCGTAGGCGGACGGCCACGCCTCCATACGGCACCATACAGCCAGCTTGTTGTTCTTGGCGCGGTTTCCGGAACGCCAAGGGCTCGGCATGTAATTGGCGATGTTTCACCCTCCTCCATCTCTGCGCTGCCCTGCTGTTCATTTTAATGGCAAGAAATTGAATTTTAATTAGTAACGAGGAATCTGTTACGCATCAGTTTGTATTTAATTTAATTTCTTAATTAAAATGCGCGAGCATGTCGGCATAAAAACCAATGGTTGGACTGTCCTGTCCCTGTTCCTTTCTTCTTGCCTTTCGGCACTTTCTATGAAAAAAGATCCTGAAATGGAACGAGAGGAGGGAATAAGTGACCGACTTACAGCTGCGAATTATTTCCATTTTAATGCTGAGCCAGGACAAGTGTTATGCTTTTCGATATCCCACTCGACTACGCCAGGATATAGTGATGGCATATGCCTGACAGGGGCCTGGTATAATGGCTAATTGTTTGCTGTCAATTGTTTTGGCCGTGCTCGTTTCAATTTTTAGAAATTAGGTTTAAATGGCAGAATTCTGGAATTTTAAGTGGGCTTCTGTGAAGGTTTAACAAAGCCCCTTTTTTCTGAAGGTTTTTAAAGTTCTCAGTTTCGTTGCTTACTTATGTATGCCCCACCACTCAGACAACAAGCTTTTGTTTTTCAGCGCCTTGCACAGATTTTGTAAAAAATCCCTTCTTTTAGGGACACTCAAAAATAAAGAAAAAAACCGAGTAGCACTCGCCGAGTCAGCTACTTGGCGAAAAAAGAAAAAAATCTGCCAGCCACATACATAATACACGTATCTTAGTGTCTAGGACAGCTGTGTTGAGGCCGGGAACATTCATTTTTCTGCGGTCTACATAAAATGCATAAATTATACAACGTTTATGCTTCCCATTTGGGATGCAACGGCCCCGCAACTGCTCCTGCTCCTTGGCCGTGTCCTTGGTCTGTGGCCAAAACTGCACTGTGTGTGTGTGTCAGTGCCGGTGACAGGTGAATTGTGAATTTCAGGAACCACAGAGCAGACCCGGCAGCTTAGAGTTTCGGGGTTTCTCCACGCACAACATTAAAATTAGGGTTAATTAACTCTACTTTTTAGACAAACTTGAAGGCGCTTGGCCCGCAAAAGCGAAAATCAGGTTACGCAGAGCACTTGAGAGGGAAATCCCCAGCTGGATTTCCGATTTCAACCTTCCCAACCAGCCCCCTGTGTGGTTTCTGGTTTTTGCCCTGTTGCCACTAATTTTTTGGCTCTGCAGTGGCGCTTCTGTTCCAGCTGCAGTGTGTTGCAGTTTTGTGACGCCAACTTTGTTTGCCAAACTTTTTATTGGCACATATCCCCTTCAGTTTACCCCTCCACTCCACTCCACTCCACTCCACTCCACTCTACTTTTGCTTAGCCTTGCTCAGTTGCCGGGTTCGGTGTGGCAACAAACTGGGCTAAAATTAAAATGTGCATTGTTTACGCTCTGGCTCACTCCGCTCCTGCTTTTGAGTTTTTGGTAACAGCATTTGCATACGGGGATCCTAGCGGGAGTCGCGTGTTTGTTTGTTTTTTTAAAGCCACACACTTGACGCGCTTGACGCCCCGCGAATATATCGCTCATGTGGGCCCTTTCATACATTTGAATATGAATCTATTATATCCATGTCTTAAACCGTCTCTTAGAGGATATATGAGGGCTAATGTGCTCATGATAATCAACGAAAAACAACTCTTCACCAACTCTTACAACTTTTAAAAAACTTAAAAATATCTAAAGCCTATTAATTAATAATATAACTTAAAGTTACCATTAGAGAAAAACCTGAGGTGTTTAACTCTAAAATGGTTTTATGATCTCGCTATAAAAGGATAATTACATTTCATCAAAAGTTTTTATACAGTTTTCAACAATTTTTATAGTTTTTTTGAAGCTTTTCGAGAACAAATTGACTTTTAGACTTCCAACGCATCCAAGGGTCAATATATACACGTATATCCTCTGTCTATATCCTTGTAGCTGATAGCAATTTGTGTCCGCATTAGCCGCGTGCTCCGATGGCGAATTATACTCTTGAGCGTCATTTAACAGAGAAGACGATAAATTAAATTACCCGGCCACCAACGACAGCCAACAAATTTGGACTTTCCTTTGCGGCCAGGCCTCGGTCCTTAACCGCTTTCCAGCCCCGACTTAGACCCCCTCTCTCCACAGGCTCCGGAAAATCCCCAACTTCGAGGGGGTAAAGTCATAAGTAAGATCTACACACTTGATAAGCGCTGGAACTCAACATCCGAGACGAGCATTTCTGAAACACTAACTCACACAAATAGACACGTACGGACTGCTGTTTCCCGCACACGTGTACACACACATACACCCAGTCCTTTATTTCCACCCACACCCGCACACTCACACATCGACATACATACATCCGGGAGCATTTCCGCTTTATTTTTGGCACCGACTGCCAACGTATTCCAATTCATTTGTTTTTCCCTCTGCCTTTTAACTGCCCTGACACGGAGCTGGGGTGGGGATCGGCCATCAACCACCACTATATCCTATTCACAAGGACTTGGCATGTAGAAAGGAGCCGCAGGAGCAGGAACCGCACAGCCACTTGGCCTGGCATAAAAAATTTATAACTTCGATTATTTCCCTTTACACTAAATACTAATAAATTAAATTGTTTTTTATTTCTCAATAAATTTTTATTATTTTGCTACTTTTATACTTCATTTCGTTCTGGCTCCGACCCAGTACCGAGTAGAAGGTGTCGATTTAATGGCCCAGACGCGTTTGATTTGGCCTTGTCTCTTCCCGCATCCCGCTTTCCCCTATCCTTGGACCCTTGTTTTCAGCACCCCCTTTCTTCCCCTGCTTTCATGGATTTAAGGTCAATTTTTGATTTCCGCTCTCAAATTGCTCAACGCACACGCATCCACATCCGATTTGCACTCGCCACGTCCCAGCATGGGTGTAAATGTGTGTATCTGTATCTGGATTTTGTATCTGAATCTGAATCAGTAGCTGTAGCTGGAGCTGGAAATGGGTCGGTATCTGGAAATGTGTTGGGGGTGGGGAAAGTCTGATTCTGATTCCGATTCCGATTCGGATGCGGGCTGTGAGGGAATGTGTTTCGTTGGAGCGAAACTTTGATTTGTTTTTCGTGCTTCATTTGATTCGAGTTGAGTTGCTCGTAGTTTTCGGACGAGAGCTGTTTAATGAGTTGACGCTTTGAATATGAAAAGTTTGCGAGCAGTTGCCTTAAGCTTTTTTGGGAATTTATTGCGCCGGTTTTAGTGTGATTGCTAATTTGTAATTTACGCAGTCAGCCCACGGCCGTCTTTTACTACTGCCAGCCATTTTCAGATGCTCCCGGGTGCTCCTGAAGGTATTTCCCCTTACTTTCTTTTTTATTTTGGGCAAGAGTTTCATCCTGGGCAAATGGCCGTAAGTGATTCATTTGACGCGGCACTAGTCCGAGCAAGAGGAAGGAAGTCCTCGCTCGGTTCCTGGGTTCCGCTTTGTTGCACGTAGGTCATCAGCAAATAATAAACATAAACAGTTTATTGTCGGCGCTGGCTAATAAAACCGGGAATGGGCCTCATAAAATTACGCACTGAGGCTCAAGTGCTGGGCATTAAATCAGCACCCGGATCTTGGCCACTTGTCTGACCTGGCCTGGCCTGACAGTTCATCCCGCCCCATTGGTAGGTGCTTAAGGCCGAATGACCGGCCAATTGGTCTGGGCCATCTTTGAACTTTTGGGGCCAACAAAAAGCAACTATCAATAAGCCAACGCACGCGCCGTAACAGCTCGCATCCATTTTTCATTGCGATTTGCATAAGTCGAGAATGGATTTACCCCCAGACCCCTATAGCCGTTTTACTGCGTTGGCGACACCCCCGGCCCCCACGGTCGGCGCTGTTCTTTTTATAAATTTTGCAAAGCGCTCGCAACAAAATTTTACGCTGTTTACACAGTGAAGTATGCATAAAAGTGACGCTTATGAACAAGTTGACAGCGCCACGCTCCCCAGAGTCGGTTTTAAAAGTCGTAAACATGCACAACTAACAGATTTATTTATATGCGGCATAAAAATGCACGAAGACTGCGTCAGCAGCAGTCGGAAAGCCGGCAACATAGCGCCGCAGAAGCAGCAACAGCAGCAAAGCAACAGCAACATCAACATCAGCAGCAACACAAAGGCTTCCTAACGAAAGCCAAAGAAACGAAGCGGAACGAAACACTCGCGTATAATAAAATTGGCTGTGAAAGTGTTTCAGGCAACAGGGATAAAAACGTAATCCGCGCCGAGTAAAAGCCAAATGACTAACAGAAATGGAAAAGCGTGAGCACAAAACATGCGGATGGATGGGGCTGGGGTTGGGGGTTGTGGGGTAGATATGTGCCTCAAGCCTCTTGAGAGGGGTCCTGCTACCCAAAACCCACTTCTTCAGAGCCGCCCACCCCCCATACCACCACCGCGCTTTTCGCCGTTGTCATTGACAGTCAGTGAGTGGGCTACAAAAATCTTAAACTGACTTAAAAAGCATAAAAAGCCAGGCTGCAGCGAAAAACGAATAACGAACAACGGCGAACAACAGCAGTAGACAAACGACATCTTGGCGGGCATGTCAAACGGTTTGGCAGAATTTAAAGCCCGACCAGGCCAAGAAGTGCAGTGAGAGAAAAGGTGTATTTTTAGAAGGTCTTATAATATTTAATATAAATTTTATTACAAAACCAATTGCCAGTTGTTAACTATACAATACTTTTACATAAAATCTATTAATTAATAGAATAACTAACCTTTCTTACTGTGCATATTCAATCCCAGAGGCAAACCCAGCTGCCAGTCTGCTGTTGTTGCCACCCACATCTCGTTCTTTCTACCTCCAAGCCCACCAATTTCAATCCCACTACCACTGCCACCCACTCCACTCACTACCCTTCCAGCCTTGCTCGCTTGTTGGCGCTGTTAACTTAATGGTGACAAGTGTCAAAACAGGGAACAGGGCACTCCACCCCATGAGATTCGCGGCTGAGGAAAGGCAATCGGGTCAGGTCTGGGCACGGGGCCTCTCCGGTTCGATTGCCTCCCGCCTTTTCGCCACATTGGGTAAATCGCCTTAAATCGCACATTTCAATCTTTTTAACGAACCTTATCGATATTCGGCGGGAATAGGCCCCCGCCACGCAATATGCTAATGAGATAATTTCTAAGAGGGTGACACGAACACGAAAAGCCCTCCCCATTCTTAAAAAACACCCCCGCCAAACCGAAAGCATTGCTAATGGGTTTTTGCATGCCCAATAAGGGAAAACAATGGCCGTGAGGACTCTACTATTACTACTAGTATATATAGAAAGTAAAAAACAAGAAAAAGGAAAATTCAATCCATAGATCATCTGCCGGCATAAACTATAGCATATCATGAAATTTGTATGTGCTGTGTTGATACACCTACCATGTTGTTCCAGTAAACACGCACATATGGCGATGGCGATGGCAATGGTGACAGAAACGGCGAAGCTCTGCGGAACGCAACTAACAATTTTTACTACTGCAAATTTACGACGCAAGGCAAACAATTCGCCAAATGAAATTCCTGTGGAAAAGCAAAGGACACAAAAAAAACAAGAAATATTGTATATGCGGAAATCGAGTCGGGCGACACAAAAACTATAAGGCGGGCGGGCCGGAGTGTGGGCGGGACAGATGTTATTGTAATTTATGCATATAGTATATATATATTTTTGTTCTATAAATTCCATTACGTTCTTTCGCATATTTATTTTATAAATTGCGGCAAAATGTGCAGAATGATTTGGAGCCGTAAAAAGCAAAGGCCTGTAGGGTTCATAAAAATATATCAAATTTTACGTACATGTTCGTGTAATATTTGTGTTGCATTTCGCTGCGCCATGAGAGGCAAACTCGATTGCTTTTTCAACTGGCTTGCCGGTAAATTGATTGAAAAGCGAATAATGTACAAGTATGTGGAACGTGAAATGGTCGCTTGATGGCATTAGCAACAGTTTACCCGGACATCCTGCATAGAGTTGATGGCGGGAGGAGCAAGCCAAAGCTCGTCATCTTTGCCATCATCTTTAGAGTCATTAACATTGCCAACCATCCGTGGGTATCGAGCATTACTCTTCGCTGGTTACCCTCCTCGCTATCCCTCCCTTCTGCACTTTCATATCCGTATCCTTCGACATCTGTGGTAAGTGGCACTACCTTCCCCGGCCACACCCTGCCCCACCGACAGCTCCATCATTCCACTCCTGCTGCCAGTTTTGTGGCCAACTAATGAGACTTTGCTGTTCGAGCGCGTGCAGACAGGAAAAGGTCCTTTGTAATTGCCATATGTGGTAATGGCCGTAATTGGTTTTCCTTTTAGAGATTTAGTGACTTTTGTATTGGCCTCCGTTATACCACCGTCCTTGCCACACAAACACATATGGACGCTGGAACGCTCAGTTTCATTAAATCTTGGCGAGACTTAAATGTCGCTGGATGGTGACAAACAGGGAATTCGTTTTAGCCATTAGCCAGAGGGCTAACAAGTTAACAAGCGCCAAAGTCGCCAAGACTAACACGTGACTTCGTGTCATTTGCAGAAAATTCGGCGACCCGCTTGCCGCTTGCTTGGGAAGGTTGCTGGAAGCCAGAAGCATTTTGAAGCTTAAGTTTGGATCTCAGCCGCCTCCTGCCTGTAAGCCTGCCGGAACGCCTGCTTGTCGATATTTATACACACGAAGTGTCGCGTTATTCTACTCTGTCCCTGTAATTAGATGAATTATGAAAGGACTTCGCCGCATGTACGCTCCCTTTTCTGTGTCAAGGTTTTCGCATGTCTAAGCACACACAATCGCAAGCGAAAGCACAAAAGCATGCTTGCAGCACACTCACACACACACACATTCCATTCTGCTAGCGGAAGCGGAAGCATTTGCATTCACCTCCATGGAGCGCCCAAAAGTATGCCACGCAAATGTTGTCGGTGCTTCCTTGTTGGAATATTTTTGTTTCTCTTGCCATTTATATTGTCCTGCCAGTTGTTTGGCCCGCTTAGACTTAAAGAAGGACCCGTGTCCTTGCTTGTGTCCTTACTGCATTTCACAATACAATTTAAATTGAATTTTATTTTTTTATTTTGTTTTATTGCTTTACCCGTAATTGTTTCTTGACAGAGTCCTCGAGTGCTCAGTGCGATTAAATTAATTGCCAAACTTAGGCAGAAAACAGAAATTAATGCATGAAATATGCTACTTCAACAATTTGTCGGAAGCCCCAACAAAGGCACCAAGAAATTGAATTATAAGAGTACTTCAACCACCAGCTTATACATATATACATATATATGTATATATTCGTGTATTTATAGAAATGCAAAAGGCATTTCACGACCAAACAAGGGTGAGGGTGGGGCTGATGGCAGATTGTTGGAAAATTTTTGACTTTATTCCCTACAATTTCCACAGTCAAATGCTTTGAGTGCCTGGTCGTGTCCTTGCCATCGTCGTCATGGCCCGGTTGCCTGCCTAGCTGGTTGGGCTCTGGTTTCTCCATCTTGACGATCATTGTACTCTGTTAGGCAAAATCTAATAAAATTCAATAGAATTAATTTAATTTCGAGTTTTCTAGCCGGGCCGAGCCGAGTCGAGCGATTTCAAGTGCAGACGCTTCTCCGCAAGCAGTGGCAGAGGTCAGGAAAAAGCTAAAGCCAAAGCCGAAGCTAAAGGACTACGTGCTTGCGTGCATAAGTATTTTTGTCTGTCGACTTACAGGAAAAAAAGAACAGAGTAAAAAATGAAAAACAATACAAGGAGGCGGCTTGAAAGTAATTTGCTGTGGTGCAGAAAAAACCTGTAGGCGATTGCCATTGCCATGGCCATCGAGAGAGCGGGGGGCTGGCAAGGGGGTGGATCAGTTAACACACGCATACACACACTCCCATACGCTCACAAAGCAATTGCCATTGTCCTCGGACGGGGCTACGGGCTTTGGTCTATTCGGTTTTGCTCGGGGTTTTGTGTCTGAGCCGGCAAGAGCATAGAAGCAAATTGAAAATTTAACCTCAGGTTAAAAGCGTTAGCGACAGTTGAGTTTAACGGCATTACGGCCGTGCTAAGCTGTCGGTAACACACATTCACATACACCCCCACATAGTCATCCGCTAGACATGGCCCGGAGTTTTAAGCCAACGCCCACCATTGCTTGAGCTTAGTCTTAGGCGTGTTCTCGGTTCGGTTTTTGTCTCAGCCCGGCGGCTGCGAATGTGTTTTGCAATTGTTGTTTGGCTTTTTGCTTAGGCGGCATCTGCTTTAATGCCAAAATCGTGTAGTTCATTACGCAGCTACATAGCTGAAATGACAACGAGCGCCGCAGATACGGAGCGTCGCCATATCCAAACGCAGGCAGGCAGCCAGATACATCCCGAGCTATACGCTATAAATTTCAAGAGCCATCAAGATGATTACTTCCTGCCATGGCACATAAAAAATAAGTTGCAGCTCGCAAAACGAGGCAAGCAAAATAAACAACTAACTATGGCACTAAAACTTGCTCATATCCTGAGCACATCCGTTCTGCGAGCAACGCATATGAGGTCGAGGCTCATGCTCAGGCCCAGAGTCAGGCCCAGGACGAGATATAGAAACCGAAACAGAAACAGACAGCCCGAATCCAAACACAGACTACGACTGCGAATGAGTCTGAGACTGAAATTATCACATAAATCAGAGAGAACATCAACAAACTGGAGGCGAGAAGCAATGGGCATCCCTGGCGGGAACAGGAAGGCATAGAACGACATGGCATGGCACGGGTATGGGCATGGGCATGGGCATGGGGCCATAAGAAGTAAGGCCAACTTACAAAAGAACAACATTAAAAGTTTTGCAATCGCGTAATGAGAATCTGCTTTAAAACTTGCGACAGCCAGTAGTAGCAACTGGCAACTGGCAGCCGTGGCACACGTAAATTGCCAAGTATCTGAGAGTTGAAACTTAATTGACGCAAAAATGTACACAAGCTCACGCACGTCTTACCTTGCAATTAAGCCAGCCAGCCAGGTGGGGGAGTGGAGGTTGCCCAGTTTCAGTAAATAATGCACGTAGCGTGCCACTGTTGCAGCTGCAGTTGCAGTAATCATTCCCATTGCATCTCTGTGCCACCACCGCCATGCCAAGTGTGCCACCAGTGCCACCTGAAATTGCACCTGGCATCGCCACCGACATCTGCACAGGAATAAACTTTTATTTACTCTGAAATTCAATTTAGTTTTTATTTTGGTTGCCCGGGACCACCGCTTGTTGATTATTTCAGTTGTGCCAAAGCTTAACTACCAGGAGGGCGGCTATAATTAAATGCAAAATATTTTATATTTATTTCAAGGCTTATGCAAATAGAGTCTTGAGCCGCAAGATAGTAAAACTTTGCAGGCATTTCCCCGACGCGCTCCTCAAAATATTTGCATACACTTATTTCAGTCACAACTTCCCAGTTGAGCCGAGCCCAGCCAGTTGATAAAACATCTCAGGCATGCAAGTTTGTAGCATGTAAAGTCAAGCCGGGGAAATGCGAATATTTGGAGCTGGAAAGTGGATGTGGAAAGTCGAGAGTATCAATATCAATAAAAATCACACTTTGCAACTTGAGCGATAAATTCAAAGTGCCATTTCGATACTTTAATCCCATGGACATAATGTCAGCTTGATGACGACGTGATTTCATGCAAAGCATGTAGCCCGGCCGAGAGCCGAGAGGGCCCAACGAGAGCTGGCCAGAGACCCGCTATGAAACCCAAGGACTGTAAACAATTGCCCGGGTCGTCTAAACAACGCCCCAGTTGGGGAAATGGCAAACGGAGGCGCTGGCTGTGCTGGTGGAGCTGACAAAGAAGGTTATGGAAACGGGTCACGGAAAAAAAGGGAAAACTGCAGAGGAAAGCTCGAAAATAAAAACTGCTGCGGCGGCTGCTAGGCCGAGAAAACGGAGCAGAAAAAATGTGGCCCAATAAAATCAAACAACAGACGTGATGCCATAGCCAATGCCAATGTCGATGGCTATGGCGATGGAGATGGCGATGGCTGGCTATGTCGATCCCGATGCAAAGTGCGAGAGAATCAATTGTGTGTTGACATTTTTATCAGCACCCTTGGAGCGGTGCGTGCATAGGCATTTCGTAAGCTAAAGTGTTCGACGACGTGAGAGACGGCGTAGGCATACAGGAGTCAGGAGCCGGGAGCCGGGAGGCTCAAGCAAAAATCAGTGCCAGGAGAGATGGTCATGACAATGTTGACCCTTTTTTTTGGGCTAGGTCAAACGTGCCCGGCTAGGGCTGATATCTTCGTTAGAGGAAAGGTGCGACCTTACAGAATTAAACATGTAAACGCACGGATACCAAGAACTGTGAGGTCTACAGAGTAAAAAATATTTGTATTCAAAAATAGTCAATGATTTAATGACAAAAATAAAGAATTGCAAATAACCTTTCAAAGCTATCTATACAAATTAGTTATCCTATAATTATTTATTTTTATACCCTTGCAGAGGAGATAGGGAGGTATATAGAGGGCGTATAGGAAAAAACCCCATTTTCAAGGGATCCCATCACGAAAAATGGACAAAAAATCAAAGAAATATTTCGTCTCAGGATTTTGATGCAGATTGGTGGGAAATCGATCTAGAAATCGTTTAAGGTACTCCGCTTGAGAATCGGATGAGAATTGGGGAAGATATAGCCATCACTGTGGCCCCTATAGGGAAAAACCCCATTTTCAAGGTATCCCATCCCGAAAAATGGACAAAAAATCTAAAAAATATTTCGTCTCAGGATTTTGATGCAGAATGGTGGGAAATCGATATAGAAATCGTTTAGGATACTCCGCTTGAGAATCGGATAAAAATTGGGGAAGATATAGCCATCACTGTGGTCCCTATAGGGAAAAACCCCATTTTCAAGGGATCCCATCCCGAAAAATGGACAAAAAATCTAAAAAATATTTCGTCTCAGGATTTTGATGCAGAATGGTGGGAAATCGATATAGAAATCGTTTAAAATACTCCGCTTGAGAATCGGATGCAAATTGGGGAAGATATAGCCATCACTGTGGCCCCTATAGGGAAAAACCCCATTTTCGAGGGATCCCATCACGAAAAATGGTCGAAAAATCTAAAAAATATTTTGTCCTAGGATTTTGATGCAGAATGGAGGGAAATTGATATAGAAATCGTTTAGGATACTCCGCTTGAGAATCGGATGAAAATTGGGGAAGATATAGCCATCACTGTGGCCCCTATAGGGAAAAACCCCATTTTCAAGGTATCCCATCCCGAAAAATGGACAAAAAATCTAAAAAATATTTCGTCTCAGGATTTTGATGCAGAATGGTGGGAAATCGATATAGAAATCGTTTAAGATACTCCGCTTGAGAATCGGATGCAAATTGGGGAAGATATAGCCATCACTGTGGCCCCTATAGGGAAAAACCCCATTTTCAAGGGATCCCATCACGAAAAATGGTCGAAAAATCTAAAAAATATTTTGTCCTAGGATTTTGATGCAGAATGGTGGGAAATCGATATAGAAATCGTTTAGGATACTCCGCTTGAGAATCGGATGAAAATTGGGGAAGATATAGCCATCACTGTGGTCCCTATAGGGAAAAACGCCATTTTCAAGGGATCCCATCCCGAAAAATGGACAAAAAATCTAAAAAATATTTCGTCTCAGGATTTTGATGCAGAATGGTGGGAAATCGATATAGAAATCGTTTAAGATACTCCGCTTGAGAATCGGATGCAAATTGGGGAAGATATAGCCATCACTGTGGCCCCTATAGGGAAAAACCCCATTTTCAAGGGATCCCATCCCGAAAAATGGTCGAAAAATCTAAAAAATATTTTGTCCTAGGATTTTGATGCAGAATGGAGGGAAATCGATATAGAAATCGTTTAGGATACTCCGCTTGAGAATCGGATGAAAATTGGGGAAGATATAGCCATCACTGTGGTCCCTATAGGGAAAAACCCCATTTTCAAGGGATCCCATCCCGAAAAATGGACAAAAAATCAAAGAAATATTTCGTCTCAGGATTTTGATGCAGATTGGTGGGAAATCGATATAGAAATCGTTTAGGATACTCCGCTTGAGAATCGGATGAAAATTGGGGAAGATATAGCCATCACTGTGGTCCCTATAGGGAAAAACCCCATTTTCAAGGGATCCCATCACGAAAAATGGACAAAAAATCAAAGAAATATTTCGTCTCAGGATTTTGATGCAGATTGGTGGGAAATCGATATAGAAATCGTTTAGGATACTCCGCTTGAGAATCGGATGAAAATTGAGGAAGATATAGCCATCACTGTGGCCCCTATAGGGAAAAACCCCATTTTCAAGGTATCCCATCCCGAAAAATGGACAAAACATCTAAAAAATATTTCGTCTCAGGATTTTGATGCAGAATGGTGGGAAATCGATATAGAAATCGTTTAGGATACTTCGCTTGAGAATCGGATGAAAATTGGGGAAGATATAGCCATCACTGTGGTCCCTATAGGGAAAAACCCCATTTTCAAGGGATCCCATCACGAAAAATGGTCGAAAAATCTAAAAAATATTTTGTCCTAGGATTTTGATGCAGAATGGAGGGAAATTGATATAGAAATCGTTTAGGATACTCCGCTTGAGAATCGGATGAAAATTGGGGAAGATATAGCCATCACTGTGGTCCCTATAGGGAAAAACCCCATTTTCGAGGGATCCCATCTCGAAAAATGGTCGAAAAATCTAAAAAATATTTTGTCCTAGGATTTTGATGCAGAATGGAGGGAAATTGATATAGAAATCGTTTAGGATACTCCGCTTGAGAATCGGATGAAAATTGGGGAAGATATAGCCATCACTGTGGTCCCTATAGGGAAAAACGCCATTTTCAAGGGATCCCATCCCGAAAAATGGACAAAAAATCGAAAAAATATTTCGTCTCAGGATTTTGATGCAGAATGGTGGGAAATCGATATAGAAATCGTTTAAGATACTCCGCTTGAGAATCGGATGCAAATTGGGGAAGATATAGCCATCACTGTGGCCCCTATAGGGAAAAACCCCATTTTCAAGGGATCCCATCACGAAAAATGGACAAAAAATCAAAGAAATATTTCGTCTCAGGATTTTGATGCAGATTGGTGGGAAATCGATCTAGAAATCGTTTAAGGTACTCCGCTTGAGAATCGGATGAGAATTGAGGAAGATATAGCCATCACTGTGGCCCCTATAGGGAAAAACCCCATTTTCAAGGGGACAAAAACCCCATCCCGAAAAATGGACAAAAAATCTAAAAAATATTTCGTCTCAGGATTTTGATGCAGAATGGTGGGAAATCGATATAGAAATCGTTTAGGATACTTCGCTTGAGAATCGGATGAAAATTGGGGAAGATATAGCCATCACTGTGGTCCCTATAGGGAAAAACCCCATTTTCAAGGGATCCCATCACGAAAAATGGTCGAAAAATCTAAAAAATATTTTGTCCTAGGATTTTGATGCAGAATGGAGGGAAATTGATATAGAAATCGTTTAGGATACTCCGCTTGAGAATCGGATGAAAATTGGGGAAGATATAGCCATCACTGTGGTCCCTATAGGGAAAAACCCCATTTTCGAGGGATCCCATCACGAAAAATGGTCGAAAAATCTAAAAAATATTTTGTCCTAGGATTTTGATGCAGAATGGAGGGAAATTGATATAGAAATCGTTTAGGATACTCCGCTTGAGAATCGGATGAAAATTGGGGAAGATATAGCCATCACTGTGGTCCCTATAGGGAAAAACGCCATTTTCAAGGGATCCCATCCCGAAAAATGGACAAAAAATCGAAAAAATATTTCGTCTCAGGATTTTGATGCAGAATGGTGGGAAATCGATATAGAAATCGTTTAAGATACTCCGCTTGAGAATCGGATGCAAATTGGGGAAGATATAGCCATCACTGTGGCCCCTATAGGGAAAAACCCCATTTTCAAGGGATCCCATCACGAAAAATGGTCGAAAAATCTAAAAAATATTTTGTCCTAGGATTTTGATGCAGAATGGTGGGAAATCGATATAGAAATCGTTTAGGATACTCCGCTTGAGAATCGGATGAAAATTGGGGAAGATATAGCCATCACTGTGGTCCCTATAGGGAAAAACGCCATTTTCAAGGGATCCCATCCCGAAAAATGGACAAAAAATCTAAAAAATATTTCGTCTCAGGATTTTGATGCAGAATGGTGGGAAATCGATATAGAAATCGTTTAAGATACTCCGCTTGAGAATCGGATGCAAATTGGGGAAGATATAGCCATCACTGTGGCCCCTATAGGGAAAAACCCCATTTTCAAGGGATCACGAAAAATGGTCGAAAAATCTAAAAAATATTTTGTCCTAGGATTTTGATGCAGAATGGTGGGAAATCGATATAGAAATCGTTTAGGATACTCCGCTTGAGAATCGGATGAAAATTGGGGAAGATATAGCCATCACTGTGGTCCCTATAGGGAAAAACGCCATTTTCAAGGGATCCCATCCCGAAAAATGGACAAAAAATCTAAAAAAATATTTCGTCTCAGGATTTTGATGCAGAATGGTGGGAAATCGATATAGAAATCGTTTAAGATACTCCGCTTGAGAATCGGATGCAAATTGGGGAAGATATAGCCATCACTGTGGCCCCTATAGGGAAAAACCCCATTTTCAAGGGATCCCATCACGAAAAATGGTCGAAAAATCTAAAAAATATTTTGTCCTAGGATTTTGATGCAGAATGGTGGGAAATCGATATAGAAATCGTTTAGGATACTCCGCTTGAGAATCGGATGAAAATTGGGGAAGATATAGCCATCACTGTGGTCCCTATAGGGAAAAACGCCATTTTCAAGGGATCCCATCCCGAAAAATGGACAAAAAATCTAAAAAATATTTCGTCTCAGGATTTTGATGCAGAATGGTGGGAAATCGATATAGAAATCGTTTAAGATACTCCGCTTGAGAATCGGATAAAAATTGGGGAAGATATAGCCATCACTGTGGCCCCTATAGGGAAAAACCCCATTTTCAAGGTATCCCATCTCGAAAAATGGACAAAAAATCTAAAAAATATTTCGTCTCAGGATTTTGATGCAGAATGGTGGGAAATCGATATAGAAATCGTTTAAGATACTCCGCTTGAGAATCGGATGAAAATTGGGGAAGATATAGCCATCACTGTGGCCCCTATAGGGAAAAACCCCATTTTCAAGGTATCCCATCTCGAAAAATGGACAAAAAATCTAAAAAATATTTCGTCTCAGGATTTTGATGCAGAATGGTGGGAAATCTATATAGAAATCGTTTAAGATACTCCGCTTGAGAATCGGATGAAAATTGGGGAAGATATAGCCATCACTGTGGCCCCTATAGGGAAAAACCCCATTTTCAAGGTATCCCATCTCGAAAAATGGACAAAAAATCTAAAAAATATTTCGTCTCAGGATTTTGATGCAGAATGTTGGGAAATCGATATAGAAATCGTTTAAGATACTCCGCTTGAGAATCGGATGAAAATTGGGGAAGATATAGCCATCACTGTGGCCCCTATAGGGAAAAACCCCATTTTCAAGGTATCCCATCTCGAAAAATGGACAAAAAATCTAAAAAATATTTCGTCTCAGGATTTTGATGCAGAATGGTGGGAAATCGATATAGAAATCGTTTAAGATACTCCGCTTGAGAATCGGATGAAAATTGGGGAAGATATAGCCATCACTGTGGCCCCTATAGAGAAAAACCCCATTTTTAAGGGATCCCGAAAATCACGAAAAATGGACAAAAAATCTAAAAAATATTTCGTCTCTGGATTTTGATGCAGAATGGTGGGAAATCGATATAGAAATCGTTTAAGGTACTCCGCTTGAGAATCGGATAAAAATTGGGGAAGATATAGCCATCACTGTGGCCCCTATAGGGAAAAACCCCATTTTCAAGGTATCCCATCTCGAAAAATGGACAAAAAATCTAAAAAATATTTCGTCTCAGGATTTTGATGCAGAATGGTGGGAAATCGATATGGAAATCGTTTAAGATACTCCGCTTGAGAATCGGATGAAAACTGGGGAAAATATAGCAAAATCCCCATGAGAATGGGGGAATATATAGTTTTTAATATTTGCTAAAAGTACCAACTTTAGTATTTTTTGAGATAGATGCTTCACTCTTTTTATATTTTTTTTTTTTAATAAATTGTTTTTATAACAAAATTTTAATAAGGATTGGCCTTCTATATGCGATATTTGCATTAAATATCCAATCTTAACTTCAAGGGTATATCACTTCGCCTCCGAAGCAAGCTTTCCTTTCTTGTTTTTATAGTTATTTTCGTTCTGTGTACGCGTGCGAACAGCGACAGTTGTAACTTGTTTATGGCAAGTGGCCTGGCATTGCCTTTATGCTAATGCCGTGTGCTCTTTGTCCCACGTGGCGTATGCGTGTTCTGCCTTTCAAGTTTGATTGGGCTTCGTTTGGCTAAGGAATCTGGGCGGATTGTGAGATGCCAATCCAGCGCCAATGTCGGTGCTGATGATGAAACTTCTGTCAGGGCAACCGTTTAATTGTGCATCATAAGCCGCTTACTTAATTATGGTATCCGGCTCTTGGCGTAATTAAAGGCGAAGTAGTTGGATTGCCGTTGGAAGTCTAGCCATACGAAATGAATAAAATTATCGTAGACGCGGAGGACAGGGAAGGGGCATAAAGCCGTATCGAGTAACTACTCAGGAACACCATAATGAGTCTGTCTGTCTTGCCAGCCGATCTCGGGTATGTGCCTGATTGCGTCCTGACAACCGCTGTGCGTGTTGGGGTATTAGTGTCAAAGGCAACCATTGACAGGTCGATGGCAAGCGGGCTCATCAGCAGAGAAGCTGGGAAATTGTGGCAAATACAAGCCATGCTGATTGCTGCCACCGCCGGTGATGCCGCCGATTGTTGCCACCGCCTGTGGTTGCCGTAAACTTAACAGCAAACAATTATATACCCACACATACACACGTGTATCTCACACACACACTCATGAAGCGACTTAAACAGTTGGAAAACAGCCGCAGGGCTTTTCCATCTCCGTTGGCAAACACACCCAAGCCCACACACACACTCACCCAGACTATACACACCCATTCACATGCGTGTGTGTTGTTGTCCTTGTAACACTTAAAATTTAGCACCAAGGCTGTTTGTTTGCTTATCTCACTTGGCATCTGATTCCGCATTACCCATCCGACCCCTAATCCGGCGCATCACTTGAGCCCGCTCATCTCATTTGTGTCTGCGTTGTATCTGCCCCTCCCCTCACTCCAGGCTCTTTAAGTCTAGTTTGCCAACTATTACGACATTGCTGCGTAATTAATTTTCCAGAGAGAGAGTTTCCCCTCCTTTATCTATTTTCCACTTCCCGTTTAGCATTTGCCCCTCGTCTTCCGGCCAAGTCACAGACATTGCATACAGTACTTTATGCATGCACTTGCCACTTGCAACTTGCCTTTGTCCGTGTGACATTACAAGGTTAATTTCAGCTTAATGTCACCCGGCGACTAAGTTATGTGGCCACTTGAATTCCTCCTAGCGGCATCATTGTCAGCTCACACCACTTTCCACTCTCAGTGCTCTGGCCCTTTCACTTTTCCCCCACTTGTCGCATTTTTCATACATTTTTGCTTTGTCGCTGCTGGGGCTGGGGCCTTTGTTCAAGTATTTAAATGGCTGGCCTGTCCATAAAAAATGCACCACGTCCTGCCGCACTCACATGCACATTCTTTGTGTTCCTGCAATGTCCTGGGCGAAAGTGTGAGTGTGTGTGACCCGCATGCAGAGCTTTTCGGAGCTGGGATATATTCAAGTGATGAAGTTTCAGGAGCCATCTCGTGCGATTTCCATATATTTATGCAATCAGTCACACATACGGTAAACTGCAATTGATATCGTTCGCCAGGATCTGTAGGGGAGCCTGTCCTGGGCATCCTGCAAACCATGGCCAGCCAGGTCGTGAGCCGCACACATAACACATTTCGTCCACAATTCCGCTTCCCTAATCCGATTTGTTTCTCTTTGTGCGTTGTTTTCCTCTTTGTTGCCGTGCCGTACCGTACCGTGCCGCTGCCTTTGCTGCTGTGGTTGTCGGTCCTGCTTTTTCACACTTTATGCATTCCTATTTCCCCATACACACCGTACATCCATAAGCTTTCCCTGCATTTTCCAGACCCGGCCCGAAAACAAAACGTAACAATGCGGCAGCAGCCGTTGAAACAAAAAGCCAGTTAGCGAGTCAACAGCAAACGGAAGAGCAGAACGACGGACAGACAGGAATCGCATTATATACGGCGTATATGAAGCCAACAGAACCGGTGTTTACTCCACGCTCGCCGGGGCCAAACGTGCTGATGCCTGAAAGCCCGAAAAAAACTCTGAAAAAAATACCTGGAAAACCTCCTAATTAAGTGGGCTACGTTTCTCGCTCTCCTTCCTGCGTTTTCACGCTGTCTCTCTCTACTTCTTTCTGCCATTTTTTTTTGGCCAACATTTCGGGGCACTGCATTGCGAAGTGAAAATTAGGCCACGACCCGACTCAATATCTGAGTTCGTGCCCGACTTTTACCTCCATTTTCTTGCCTTTTGGTAAACCCACTCACATTCAGTCGTTCAGAAATTGTAATATGTACATTCTTTTCTCCACCCTGGCTCATGTGGCTCTGGTACAACAAAAAAATTTGCATACACGCATTTTTCTAGCGATGCAGAATTTCCTGGTTACCAGAAAATCGTTAGCTGCATGTCCGGTAAATTCCCCCATTCTCTTTTTTTTGCTTCAGCGATTTTTGGGGCAATTTATTTTGCATTCTCCCCGTTGATGGCCTAGACCTCCAAACAAAGGCGGGGGTGGGGAGTACTAAGGGGGGCTTCCTTAAAGCTCTTGGATTTTTGCTAAATTTTGAAGCACTTTTTTTCTTTCACTCTTCCACTCTGAAAACTTTCTCCGGTGCTGCACGTGCTGCATGTGACATTTTCCAGCACACTCCACTGAATTAAGCCGGGACTGGGGCTCGGATCGCTGGGGCAAAAGTTAAACATGCTCCGGCTGCTTCGAGAATTGTGTGAATTTCATTTGACGCCACCTCGAAAATTACAAAAATTTTATTTGACACGCAGAAATATTTAATATGCAGACGCCAGAAGCCTGGAGCAGTAAGTTCGAATGCGAAGTTGAAAAGAGCAGTGTCCTTGTCTGAAAGTCATGATATATTCAAATTCATTTCGTTGCGCATTAAACGGCAAACAAATAGCATGAATTTGCAGCATTTTTTATTCATTTTTTTGTTTTTTTTGGTGACACCCCACTGTTCTCACTTCCGG
The DNA here is from genome assembly GCA_018153035.1 of Drosophila pseudoananassae pseudoananassae. Taxonomy (NCBI): domain Eukaryota; kingdom Metazoa; phylum Arthropoda; class Insecta; order Diptera; family Drosophilidae; genus Drosophila; species Drosophila pseudoananassae. The sequence continues at coordinate 12,021,898 of JAECXR010000024.1, forward strand.
CAACGAGCCACCCAGCACCAGCACCAGGATCCTGCATAAATTATCGAGGCTGCCTGGCCTGGAGATCTGGAAGATTTTTATCATTTTGTTTACCGAATTCAATTTCATTTTTATCGCATGCAATTTACATGCTGCCTGCTGTCCATTCTGACATCATGATTGATGTCCTTCGCCGGCGACAGTCAATTATCGTCAATCACTTGGCTACAAAACAGCAGCAGAAGCCGTGCCGAGGGTCCACGTACAACAATCACAAAATCACAAAATGGGTGAGAAACGAGCCCGGATGAGCGGATGCGAAAAGCGTCTACTTCCGGTCCGGCCGGGGGCTTTTAGCTTTTTTCTACGCTGACTTGTGGAATTTCTGCTGAGCATTACCCATACGCACCGTGTGACGGCCGTGTTCAGGATTTCGGTAATAACTTTGATTACTTAATCTGCCGCCAGGCAAACACGCACTTTAAGTCGTGCTCGGGTTATCGCAAAATTGAAATCATTGCCGTCATTTGGAAGCCATTACGTATGATATATGCGCCAATCTGATATGCAGGCCACCCTCTACCCGCTCACATACACAAATCGAGTGAATAAAAGTGTCACCGAAAGCGGCAACAACAATCAAAAAATACAATTTATACCCGAACCCATGTTGCCAGCAGAAAGGACCCACGAAATGCCGTTGGCGAAAAGCTAACTAAACCCGGTTGCTTGTCCTTGCTCGAGAGCGCCTCACGAGGAGCACGTGTGTGTGTGGTTGTATCTGTGTATCGCGGTGTGTTGTTGCATGCAACACATTCGCTAAGTAGCTGGCGGATTGGGGGTGGAACGGCGCGTGATCCTGCGAAAAGGTTGCCCGGGCAATTGAGTGTGAAAATTTTGTAGGCATAAGCGAGGCACCAAGAGGTTGACTAATGCACGAGCAGGCACTTAAATGCCGTGTCGATGCCCCCGAAGCCAACACTCCTGCTCCACTGAGGGAAAATTTTACAACTTATGAAATAATGAATAAAGAAAAATTTAAAGCGAAAATATATAACATAAATTAATAGAAACCTTTAACATAATGTTCCACTTCCACTTTATAAATTGATTTATTTTTTGGAGGTCCTCCTTTTGTTTAAAAATGTACTTCCCCCTTTTCCCCCCTCCGTGTTGGGGCCAAAAGTTAGCCTGACAGCTTATGAGGCAGGTCAAAGGACAGCCAGGTGGTTGCTCGCTGGAGGCATGCATGTGAGCCATGGAAAAGGGAACCAAACAAACGGCAAGGAAGCCGTCGACAAGTCAATAAATAAATATGCTCCCAGATATTCATGGGCGACATGTGCTCGAAACCAAAACCTTGGAGCTGGAGCGAGAATCAGGACAACGAAAATCGAAACCAGGCAAAAGGATATGAAGGCCGGGCCTAATCACGTGGCGACAGCTCTCGTATATTGTTACATCTAATGCGGAGAGAGGGTCTCGTTCTGCCAGACGTCAGAGCATTGACATTGATTTGTTTTTTGGCCAGCATTGGCGAGGATGAGAGGTTTACTCCACTTTCCATCCCCACCGACTGTGTCTCACTTATTCTACGGAGAGGCGGAGAGGGAGAGGGGATTGTAATACGCTTTTGATTTGCCGAAATTCCATTTTTCACAATTTAATGCGCATTTCGCTACGTGTTGTCGTCACCGGGGCCATCTGGAACGTGCCCGGAGCCGCTGGGCCGTGTCCGGAAAACACGCAGGCACTAAGGACGGCTCCTCGCTCCGGCCGTCTCCAACTCCGGCTCACATCTATCATAGTCCGGGCATTTGTCACGTGAGGGACAACGTGATTTCATTTTCCTGTCGCCATAAAGGTGACACATTGCATTCACCGACGTCCTCGGTCCATTTGTTGTGTATTAGTCTAAGCGGGATTACCTAGTATTCTCGGATTCGGATTTTTCACGATGCGTCGTATCTATTTCCAAAAGCATTAAATGATGCGTTTTAGACTTGTGTTAGAAGAGGTGGGGCGACGGTGGCGTATGCTTAATAAATATTGAAGCGCAACCTCCACAAAGGAGGAGTTTATTTGGCGGTTCGGTTGGTCGAGCGAGAAGTGTACCATTGATTTTCGTGGCACAGGCTGGATAACATGTTGTTAAACCACAGCAACGCGAGCAAACAAATTACCCACAGCAGTTGGCCAAAAATTGTTGAACATAACTTCAGATTTTATGGCCCACATGTGTGCGAACGTAGCGAGCAAGTGGCGGTGCAGTGGCGGGGAATTCATTGTGGGTTTGCTATTTCCGTGGTCTGCTGGCGCGGTGGGGTGGGTTCACTATCCGAGTTTACTATCAGTTTGCCCGGCCAGTGTGGGGCTGCGAAATTAGCGCTTCGCTGCCCCGACACCCACCACTCCTACTAACCTGGCCAAGAAGGACTTTGGGCCACACTCTTTCCTCCCATCCAGCCCGTCTTCGCCGCTGTTACCCACAGCCGACACCGACTTGTTCAGCGTCTTTTGCGGCTTGGCCAAGTTTCATGTCAAAAGTGCACTCCATGAATATTTCACTTGCAATCACATTGTTTTCCCGCTAACTTTTTAGATTGTTTTAACATGTGGCTGAAAGGGGCGTGGCCGGCGGAGGGCAGAGTGGCACGTAACGTTGCAACAACAGTATCAAACTTTGGTTTTCACTCAATTTTGGCAATGCTTACTTGCCCCACAACCTTGCCTCCTCCATGGCTCTTTGCTCCTTCTCCAGACACGAAAACTGTTTGAAAATTGTGTGGCGATGCACGAAAAGAAAAGTCGATGGAAAATTAAAAATAACGCTTTAAAAATTAGGTAGTTTCGTTAGCCAAAACATTGTTATATTATTGTGGCCTAATGTTGGTTTCTAATCTTAAATTTCTAGTCTTTTATTTTCCTTTTTCTGTCTGTAAATACAATCATGTTTTTGGCTTAGGAATATGTTGCTGTATGTGCTGAGGTAATCCTTGATTCCCTTGTGCTAAATTTGCCAGTTGAGTTCGGTTGGGACGGACCCCTACCTCCCTAGTAACCAGCGCCAACGACCCCTTTTCACCCGTCAGATTGCCCTTTGTGCTCAGCACGTTAATAGTGCTGGGGGGCTTTCATGGAGGACTTCCATTTGCTTTGGATCTCCGGCTTTGGCCGAAATGTGGGAGATTTATCCAGACGTCTGGACAGTCAACCAGCGGCCGATATGGAGGCCACTCCGGCATAAGTAGCCGCTCAAAGGTATTACGTGTTTGCCATTGCCGGCTGCTAGTTGCCAGTTGCCATGAAATGCACCTGCTAAGATCTGCTCCTTGGGCGCTTTATCATCGGATTTTCCCTCGGCGAGTGTTGGCTTAAAGTTGTTTCCCATAGTTCCTTCGCTCAACCCTCAACTCGGCGCTTAATGAATTTCCATTTTTTCCTGCAGCCACTGCTACTGTTTGTCCAGGTTGTCCTGAATCAGGTAGCGGGGCAAGTTCCCGGCAAGCTGCCACCATTCCATTTGTCGCAGTTGCAGCTCCGGTGGAAAAGGTAAATACAAAAAAATGGCACACGGCACACCAGAGCAGAACAGGTGCGTCCCCGAGCCGCCACCGCGTTGCACTCGAAATTACAACAGTTGCAACATCTGTTGCTTTTTATACAACCGTTGTAGCTGCAACCCGTGGCTTTTTTATATTTTATGCACTTTGCGTGCTACCGAAAATTTTTCAATTTTTGCCTAGTCTCTGGGCACTGGAGGCGTTACTTCATAGCACACTTTCTGATGAAGGTCAGCGGGCGGAGCTCGTGAATGAATGGATGGAGCTGTCGGGGAAATAAAAAACTTGTTTGATAATTTTCTACTCAAATTGAATATTTGCAACTGTATTTTATGTGAGTGGGTATGGGTGAGTCAGTGTGGGCGAGTGGGTGTGTTGGAGGGAAACTTTCCTTATTCTCTGCGAATAACTTTAATGGAAAAACTTTGAATATGAAACCACAAAAACAAAAAAAACTGGCCAGCGAACTGGGAAAGAGGCCCTCCGGCCCAGACCGGGCACTAAAAATTGGAAAATTGAAATTGAATTGTAGAGACACACACACAGACCCGAAAGCAAGCGACCAACTGACCAGACGCAAATAGAAACTTTCGACGCATTTCGACTCCGGTTCAATGAGTGCACATTCACCTCAGGGGATCGAATCTGAATCTGAATCGGAGAATATGAAATAAAATCAAGTAAATATGCAGAAATATTTCAGAGGCACGTGTGTACGTGTACCAGAGGCCGAGAGAGTGCCTTTCATCTGGCGGAGCATCCCCAGCATCCGCGGATCAGTGCCCCAAGTGGCACAAAGTCATTTGGTTTATTAGCACTCGAATGCCAAATCCCCAGACGGCAGACAGTCGTCGTCAGTCGCCGGAAACCCTTCCGAGCAGGAACTTCAAAAGCACAGGCGATGAACAAAACTTCTCCCCGACTGACATCATTTCGTTATTATCCGCATCAAGGACTCGATTGACAGGAGCCGAGGCACGTGCTGCCAACGCCTTTATCCGCCTTGCGAGGAAGCGAGGAGACCTGCGAAAATATTGTCACAGGCACCGAGCCGGGCCGAAAGCCGACTAGCCAACTGGCTACAAAAGAAATTATATTTACAGGCCAAGATGGGGGCTGTGGGGATGGATGGGCGACAAAAAAACACAAATAGGCGGCACAAAAGTCAGGTCAAAAAGCAAAACATTGAGAGGCAAAAAGCCAAGAGTAGAGGAATCAAATAAAATGCTAGCTACATGGCATCGAGGGTCCTGCCAAGTCCTGCCGCCTGACAGCCTCCACTCTTCGCAAGTGCGTGCTGCTGACTTTTGGCTTTGCTTACCTATTTTCTCCAAGGTCCTGCTCGAGTCCTTCCTCGGAGGCCTCCCCCGACCTCTTCACGAATGTTTTCGCAGCAGATAAATACAACATTTGACACTTCATTATTGTGCCCGCAGCGTAATCGAATCAATTCAATTCCAGGACCTCGGCTCGCCTTGTCATGGTGTCAAAAGTGCTTGGTCCTCGATCCTAGGTCCGCATCCGCATCCCCACCCGGACTCGCATCCGCATTGTTCATCGCTCAACATTCGCCCAGAGCCCCAGGGCTCAAGGCAGCTTGCCCTGTTGACACATTCGCTTAAACGTATTAAATTGTTTGCCGTCGCCTTTTGGCATTGTCCTTGTTTTTGTTGCTTCTGGCGCTGACGCACAGTTTTTTGTGTTTTTTTTCCCTCGCCGCTCGCTTGTTATTTTCCTCGTCCAGGACTCACAATTTCGATGGGTCCTTGCGTGCGGAAGTCGTCCGGCTTGTATCTGCGCCCCCCGTCTGTCACACTAAAAGTAATCGATTACCTTGTAACCGGATACGAGCGTATCCGTTTTGGGACTTGCTCGCAATTCACGATTTCCCAAAAGTCGCCCCGGACGGACAAATAATGACGAGAACTGGGAGCTGCAGCATTTAATTGAGTTTAATTGGAGCCGGCCGCAATGCCTGGCTATTTATGCAATAATCATTGTTTAATTACAAAACCAAATAAATACCCTAATGCCCAATGCCTAATGTCGGGGCTGCATGCAGTGTTCTTTGATGTGGTCTCCGGTCGGGGGACTGAATAAATTATGCAAGACACGAATTTTCCGTAATGCGCTATTGCGTGCGCTTGCGGGTGCTTTTGTATTTTGGGGCCTGCGAGCAATTGAATTAATTCAGAGCTCAGTGGGGAATTGGGCCAAAAATATGCTTTAATATTTAAGTGCATTTTAACACTTTACAATACCACACAGACACCTACAACACCGACACCGACAACATGTCTAAGCTAGTGTCCTTGCACTTACACACACACAGGCCAACTGCACACAGCACACTCATATCCACTTTGGTTTTGACATATAAAATTGATTAGCAAATCAACAGCAAGTGCATTAAATTATTTCCCCATCCATTCCAATCATATATGCACTTGGCCTGTGCGTAAATTTGACAACTTTCATTGGATGGGCATAATAAAATGCACTTTATGAACTTTCGGACGTTTGACAAATATTCTTAAATGCACTAAACCAATTATCCAAAGACACACACACGCCCGTACTGGTACTCGAACACATGATGTTGATCTAAATGGTCAGAGTGTTCTCAAAATTTGTGTACACAAGCTGGCCAGCTCTTAGCTCCTAATGTTTGCCTGGCGAGTAATAATATTTTGAGTAATTTACTTTGTATTTTAAACGAAAATACCAAAAGGCATCTGATATTAAAATCTTGTCTCTCTGTCCTTCTTGTCTTTTGCAGCGTCTGCCCAAAGCATGTTGTCCAAAAACGAGCCCATGTTCATATCACGTTCGGAGACATTCAAATTCATCACCGGCGAGACAATAGTCCTGCCCTGCGAGGTGGCCAACACGGGTAAGTTTGTAGCTGTAAGATGAAGGATTCCCAGGGAAACCCAAAGCCGGAAAACTCATTTTCCACCCGGCATACCAACACGGGCCGATTCGCCCACGCAGCTTGCATTTAAATGCTGCGGTCGAAGGCTCTGCCATACAAATAATTAAGCCGACATTATGCGATGGCCGCAACTATGCATTAATCCCCCGGACCCGGGCGGGTGGGCAACAAATTCACTGCCCCAGTGTCAGTCCGGGGACCGCAGAAAAACAGAAGCCGTAGCGGTCAAAGCGGACAACTGGAGATGTGTCCGTCCAAGACATCCGGAACTGGATGGACATGTGTAGTGGTTGCGGCCTTTTGCTGTGGTCGTTCGCTCCCCCAAGTCTTGGCATTTGAGCGGTGGCCGGGCCATGTACGTTTTTCAATTTAAATGCGGTCGTGTGTGCGAGATTATTTGTACATAACAAGGATTTAGCATAAGCAACAGCAACAGCAGCCATGGCTCGGGGAGGCACTGGGAAGATGGGACATGTGGCTAAAATAAAATAAACCAGGGCCAAGACAGTGCCGCGCAAGATGGTCAAACCTAATGCCACTCGGCGACCGACAAAATGCTACATAAAAACTCTCCGACCCAAAACACTTGGAGCCCACATTTTATGTATGCATGTGGAAAAATAAGGACTGGGCTTTTCAGGGCACAGCTTTTATTTTTATCCAGAATTATATTAAAAACTTTCATTGCACGGTTGTATTATTTTAGGTAAATAAAAAATACATATTACAAAATTTGTAAACTTTGTAATATGTATTACAAAGTAAATTAAACTAAAACTTTATGTTTTACTTTAAACTTTGTTTTTCTGCGTGTATGTGGCGCTCGTAACATTTACACACATATGCACACAAGACGTCTGCGGTCGGAGTATCCGTTCATAAGAAAAGGAAATACAGAACAAAGAATTTCATTTGCGTTTCTCATGCACTTGCCTCCGAAGATGTCTACAACTTTGACCAGGACTCAGACGAAGATGAAGTCGAAGGACAAGACGGAGACAGGCTTAGGGGAGAGCGGGAAACAAGGACGAGTCTGTGGCAACGCCGACGATGCGATACATAGACAATTTCTGCAACAAAATTATAGCTGCGGGCATTTGGGTACTAATAATAAAGAAAAAAATAGAAGAAAGCAGGGAAGCTTCAGAAAGTAAATATAAAAAGAAAAACACGGCAGGGTAAGGGAAATAAATTGCCTGAGCGTTGGTCCTCTGCAGGACCGGTACTTTCCGAGGGCTTTGGTGCCCCGATGAGTCCCCTTGGCTAATGCCACATTATGCTAATAAAGTGTCCCTACGACAATTTCATTATACTCGCTGCTAAGTCGAGCCCCTTAAATGAAATGCAACTAATTAAAAAGTGAAGCCGCAACGCGATGTGCCGCCTTTTTTTTTATTAGCACATACTTTATGGAGGCGCCACCTGAATGGCACAAAATATGATCGGGAACGAGTATCCGGCGATTTGACGTGACTGTGGGTGCAGGTGAACCGTAACACATCGCGGCATATCCCTTTTTATGGCCTCGCACATAAAGTGTAAAAAATAATTGATAGAATTTTTAAAACCCCACTAAAACCAGAGAGTTTAGTCGTGGAACTCTCTGGCCCCGGCACTTTGTACAATTTATGCGCATTTTCATTTCGTTTTATGGATGCAAACTCGTAAAATTCGAAAAAGAAAGAAATCACACAAAGGACGATGCGTGTAATGGGTGGGTGAGTGAGTGTGCGAGTGTTGGCATTTCCATATTATATGAAATGCCTTTAAACACTTATTACGGAGCTTTGCACCCCGAAAGAGTAATCTTTCGGCTCGACTGTGCCTCCCCAGATACCCGCCATATCTGTATCCTTAGTCGTCGTGTCTGACTGCGAGTAAACACTGGAACATTTCATCATTATCATTTCATTTGAATTTTTATTTGTTCTTCAATGTCTGGCACGCCAAGTGTGTTTATTTCATTGTCTGCGTTTGTTGTATCTTCTGTTTATTTTCACTTTTTCTCAAGCTTCTCCTTTTTTTGCATCTGCTTCTTGGAAATTTTCATTTTTCCTCTAGGCGGGTATAAACTAAAAGGAATAAAGTGGAAAGTCTTGTACTTGAGCCAGTCGGTTATTTGAATTTTTGAAAAGTTCACAGTCGAGAGGCAGCTTTGATCATTAGACGGAAAGTGCATTCATCTCCCAGTCACCTGTTCGGACCAATTTCAAAGTCCTTTTGCCTGAAACGATGCAGTCCTGCCAAAGAAAACAAACACTGACAGGCGGCAAATTGTTCTTTTTGGGACACATTTTGCCAGGATGCCAGGATGCCTGAACAAATTTGCATGCTAATCCCAACAATCAGTTTGTTGTCCATTCTGCCTTGTGAATCGAGTAAATATTATTATATAATTTATGCTTGCACACTTTGGCGAGCAAGTTCTTAAAATTTCAAAAATGTAGATAGGCCACACGCTTAATCTATTTGAAATCCGATTTAATATTACTTCATAATATTTTCATTGAGAAGCCACTGTTATGGGGTTTCATGTTGCAGTTTTTAAGCTTTTCTAAATCGGCTAATTAATTGCTCTGGCCATTTTATCCGCTGCTCAACTTGTCTGCGTGCAAAGCCCTTTTATGCCCGCCGACTGGCCGAGTGTCGTGTGAATTTTTCATTGCGGTTTTGCCACAACAAAAATGGCAAAAATAGCAAAAACAGCACTAAGCCAGTGGAAAAACATTTAACAACTGGTAACTGGTAACTGGCAAACTGGCTACTACTGCCTGGAAACGGGCTGTAACTTGTAAACTCAAATGCAATAAAATTCAAAACACAAAAACCCCGTCATTGCGGCCATACAAACGCTCATTACGCTTTGATGGAGCGTCGGCGCTCGAAACTATTACCCGGCAAACGGAAATGGAATCGTACCGCAAAAGTTGAAGTTGTGCAAACAGCAGAACGGAGTCCATGCCACTGCGTCCTGGATTTACTGGAGGAGGGGAGGGGAGGGGAGAGCGTAGGCAACAAAGTTTCAATATTAATGCCATTTACAGTTCTAATTTCGCTTTTTACGGTACTAACACGCACACACACACACACTACACACTTAACACAATCCCCCTTCTGGCGGGCACACAGAGAAAGTTCTACAAGAAGTTGCAGATAAGTCCGGTGCCCCTCAACGCTCCAGTTTGCCTCAGGCGGCTAAGCCGCAACATCGTTTATCTTCGGGGGTCATCATCTTATAATATTGGCCTTTCCGACATGCAATAAATTGCGCTCAGACAAACAACATGTCCGATGGTCGGCCTTTGGTCCTCCTCGTCCGTGTAAGTAGTTCTTGTTGCTGCACTGCGAGAAAATCCAGCAGGGGGCCGCAGCGATGGCTGGCATATTGCGCATACGCACAGTATGCCCGAGGCAAACAGACAAAGGCGCTGCAACAATGCCGGCTTTGGCCATATTTGAATGGTCTATGTTAGTGTGTGTTACCTCACAGCCATATGGCTATCTGTGTTTGTGAGCGTACGAATGTGTGTATCTCTGTCACTGGGTAAAGTGTAGAAAACTAAAAGTTGGCTTTCGGCTGTAAACAATGAACAAGCGCTCTCTGCAGCTATCCGGCCGGCAGGACATGTGGTCGGCCATTTGTCCAGGAGGCCGTGTTTATGTGAGCCCAGTTCGTTGTACTGACGGACAGACAAAAACCGAAATGCTTTTACCAAGTTTCCGCCCCATGCCAGACACTCGTTCATCCTCATCCGCTGCTGCTCCCGCTCCAGCTCCTGGTTCCTGTATCCCTACCCCCTACATCCTTCACCCTTCCCTCGCCACTGTTTTATTCCAGGATTGCCGCTCGTTTAACGGCGCAATTGTTTGCATGTATTGTTGTCGTAATGCCCGAGTCCTGCCAGCGATCCTTGACTACGGGATATATCAGAGTGTGTATGTGTGTGTGTTGGTTTCTATTTAGTTTAGAACACTTAAACCGGAAATTGAGGCGTTTCGTGTTTTGCTTGTTTTCGTTAGATTGTTGTTATTTTAGTTAACAATTTATTTAGTTGCAGCCGGCAGTCGGCTGCCTCTCCCTCCCACACTTACAAGGGCTCTAATTTATGTGAGCCCGTGCAACGGACACAGAGTCCTGGCAAGCTGCTCAATCTTGGCTCATACCGAACAAAGGCATGCCCTTCAGGCTGACTCCCTCCACAGACTCGTCCAATATGTTGGCCAAAATGTTCATCAAAAAATTGAATTTCTTTACATTGTGGGAGAATCCATTGAGATAGAAATAAAGGCACTGGTATATTCTAAAGCATTACCGAAGGGAACTGACAGCTTTTAGGACAATGCCAGCCAATTAGTCTCAACTTTTGGTAATTAACCTATCGAGTGCCTCGTAAATCCCCTGTGGAAAGCAACTAATTGACAGAATGAAATTTTGTACAGCACATGGTTATGGGAAATTTGAAAAGGCATTGCCCAATTTGCATATCCTGGAAATACAGGAACTGCAACAACTGCAACAGCCGTTGCTTCATTCATAACTCAATCAAGCGGCTAATATGATATGACTGCACTTCGCCAGCACGTCCAACTTGCAACACTCTCCTGGCAGCCCCTGAGCTCCAGCTCAATTCCATGCCCGACTCCTAAGCAGGATGCATGCAAGGACTCACCGCCGTGGCAGCCTAAAGAATTATGCTTTCCGCTCTATGCGAACTCTTGCTGTGCAGCAAGGACACCGTTCTCCGTTCTCCACTTTCCATTCCATTGGCGCAACCACAAGCCTGCCACGTCTCCACCTCCGAGTCCTTTTGGAGCACGCTAACGACAGCAGGTGGTGCTCGTTTATTTATTTGTTTTTGCAGTGCACTACGCCTGCATTGCCTTTCAGGTTTTACGAGTTCTGTTGGTGCAGGTCCTGGTGTGGGTCCTGGTGTGGGTCCTGGTGTGGGTCCTGGTGTGGGTCCTGGTGTGGGTCCTGGTGTGGGTCCTGGTGTGGGCCCTGGTGCCGCGACGCCTTGGCTTGTTGATGTTGTTGAACTCATTGCAAATAAATACGCTTTTTGAATGCGCATGTAAATGACTTCATAAGCATTTTATTACAGCCGAGGTCCTAGCGACTGCATGGGTTCCCTGGTGTGTGTGCGTATGCGGTGAAATCAATTTGAGAAAGGACACCGGTGCTCGTACATCATTTACCTCCCCCTAACCGAGATTTCTCAACACCCGGTGCAGGGGAGGACTCACTTAGTCGTCGATGGCGGACAAAATTGTTTTAATTTTTAATGAATGCCGCTCGTTGGCGCCGAAATACGGAAGTCATACATCATTAGTAGCAAATCCGGCAGCTTCAATACATATTTTCCATACTTCTCCGGCTCCAGCTCCAGCTCCTCTCTCCTTCTCCGCCTCATCGCTTCCTCCTCCAATCAGTTTTCGTCCCGATTCGTCCTTTTTTCCCTTCCCATCACTGCCTTGCACGCGCACGGAAATTTACATCGAGCAACTCACATAAATTGAAAAAGGAATCACAATTAATGAGTTCGATGAATACGCCATTGCCATTGGACTGTTAGAAATGGCTGAGTGTGTGTGAGTGAGTTTGTCTATTGATGTGTTTGATTAGGGTGGACCAAAAGCTGTTTAATAATGCCATATTAAGTATTCCATTCCATTTGCGAAATGTATTTTTTGCATCAAATATTTTTCTTTTTTTATGTCCATAAAGCTATTTAAATAAATATAAAATGTTTACTATATTCCAGTTAATTATAAACTTTTTTAAGCTTATTACAAATTTGGAATAATAAGTTTAGAAATTGTTCATTTTCACAAATGGTGTCCACCCCAGAGAACGCCAATATGTGTGCTATGCTGTAGCACTGTCTGTCTGACTGGCATCCTTCCTCCAGCATCCTGCTGCTGCTGTTGAGAGCATCCTGGTGTCTGACTGCTTCTCGTCCTGGCGTATGATTGCAAATGCCGCACATTAGCGGATATCAAGTGGGTGTTACTGAGTGCCTGTCTGACTCTCATCCAGTGTTGTTCCCGCCGCCTGTCTGCGGTTTATATTCCACTCCTGCCTTTGGAGTCCTGCCTTTGGCTGCGAGTGTGTGATTGTGTGTGCTGGTCCATGCCAAATTGAATTTCTAGCCTTTTTAGATCCTACGAAGCGGCCCGTAATTGAGCCATTTGAATACTGGCTTTTCAATTTACGCTGCCTCTGCCACACTGCCACTGCCACTGCCACTGAAATGCAGGCCACTTGAATCGTGACATTCGTCGATTTAATAACTCTCGAACATAATTTATCAATTATAATTTCCACTCATTGATGATTACGATATTGGTATTTCCATTGCAGATGCATACGTTGTGGCCTGGAAGCGCGGCATTGCCATATTAACGGCCGGATCCGTGAAAGTAACACCCGATCCTCGAGTGCGCCTGGTCAACGGATTCAATCTCCAGATACGCGACGCACAGCCCACGGATGCCGGAGATTATATCTGCCAGATTGCCACCATGGATCCGAGGGAAATCACCCACACGGTGGAGATACTGGGTAAGTAGGCCGATGGCTTTTTGCCAACAAATTTGCCAACTGACTTTTTGGGAAAGCGTGGCCGTGCCCGGGCCCTGGCGCATTGTTATGCAAAGTTCCAATCTCCCAGATTGACGTTCCATGGGATTTTTATGGGTGGAAATTTATGCGGCCTACTCAAATCACTTGGGCCCCATTGTTAGGCTTCATCATTTGGGCACCTCTGCTATCGGGTGTGTGTGTTGGTCAAATTAACATATCCTTACATCCTTAGTGCTCAGTGCTTAGTGCTTTATGCGTCCGGGCCACTCAAATATGCAAAGTAGCTTGGCTGCAATTTGGCCGCTTTACGGCCAAAGATTCAATAGAGAGTGGAATTTTTGGAGCGGCGAAAAAATCAAAACTAATCTGCCATTTGCCCCGGAATCGCTGCTCATCCCAAAAAAGAGGACGATGGACGCCGGACCCCGGGTAGATCCCGGGGCGGGCAGTCGAAGAATCAGAGAGCGGATGCAAATTGTTGGCTCTCGGCTCCTTGGCTCCTTGACTCCCGGGTTCTGCTCAACTACTTCCTGCCGGGGACCCGTTGTGCCTAACAAGCGCACGACTCCAGCCGGGCTTTGAGCTTTGTTTCTGACTGTTACTTCCATCCATTTCACCCGTCATCTCCCCAATCCCAATCCACCTCCTTTTCTTTTACTTTTTGGTTCCTCCATCATCCCTGGCTCCCTTTTGGCATGCGTCTTTGGCAAGGCTTCTAATCAGCAATGATGAATAATTTACATATATTTCCCCCCAATTACAATGTTGCCCTTTATTTGCATACTGGCCTGGTGTGGAGGCGTGCGTGTGTGTGTGTGGGGGCCACGCCTTTTAGCCAGGCTAACACTTCCTTTTAACTGCGCCACGAGCTCTGGCGGAGCTGTATGTGTGCGGTGCATGCAAATTGCGATACAATTCCCCAAATCTCCAAAGTGCCATGCTCTCCTTTTTTGTGTGCTCGGTATCAGTCTTCAGCTCTTCAACTCTGCTCCTCAGCTAGCTAGAAATCGATTTGAAAATAGTTTTATTGCACTCTTTAAAATACTTTAATCTTAAATGCATGGATACTTGCTCGGGCATTATTCTCCGGGCAGGCCTATAAAAAATGCGTATTTATTTTAGCAGCGGCAACTTTTTTCATTTGTCATTGAAACTTGGTCCTGGCTTGTGGTCCTGCTTCTGCTCCGGGTACGGCTCCGACTCCTCCTCCTTCTGGGCGTCGTCGCCACAAGCAAACATTAAACGAAGACTCCTTTTTGGGGTGAGGGGAAAAATCAGAACAACAACACCAACCAGGACGACAACAAACCGACAAAGAGGGAGAGGCCGGGGCGTGTGCGAGTTGGGGAAAAAAGTCGATTATTGAAAAGTTTTGTTTATTTTATGTGTTTATTATGCGCTCCGTTTGCCAAATAATGATCATGGCCAGAAATATTTCGTTTATTGAACTTTTGCAGCGCACGTAAATTTCTCGCCCAGTTTTTGTGCTGGGCCCCTTAGTTTAGCCTGGTCCTCGTCCTCGTCCCCTTACCCTTGGTGAAAGCCAAAAGCCTCCCCAATCTCCATTATTGTCAAAGGAGAAAACAGGAAAAATAATGCGCTGTCGAAGTTTTTATAGGCTCGGCAAACGTCGGACAGCCATGTTCCTTAGCCTCATCCCAAAATGAGATCCCAAAAATCCTGAATGCCGTATCCAGACTTCAGACTCCCGAAACCCAAAAACCCACCATGTGGCCCGGCGTATTCGTATATAAATTTCATAAAGTTTGCCGCTCTCTGGCATCTCGGCTTGGCAGTTTTTACGAGCGTAAATTACTTTCAGTTTGGCTCGCACTAAAGATGAAAAAATAATGTGCGCCACGGCCAAAGTTTTGCACTTGGCCATCGCAGCACTTACAAAGACATTAGCCGGCGATGGCCAAAAAATGGACCAGTCGGCCGTTGCCGTCGCCTTTGCCTTTGCCGTGGGCAAGGCCAAAACAATGGCCAAAACTTTTGGCCGTTGACAAATCTTTTAATATGGCACCGGCATTAATATCTGTGGCGCGGAATTGGAATAATTGGTGCCTCGGGCGCCACCGCCTTGCCAGGCAGGACATCTGCCACTCACCTAGATTTTCAGTACACACTCCTATATATCTCTGCCTAACCGCCGGAGCTTTAATATTTGATGAGTTCGCCAAGGACTGTTTGTCCAGAGTCAACAGGGGGCGGTAGTCCTGTTTTCCAGCCGGTAACCGTGTCAAGGATGCAACTGCAGCTAAAGCCTTGCTTAAAAGCATTTTCATTAATTTAACCTCTGCTTTTTGGTTGCTGGTTTGCTGGCTGCGGGATATTGGACATTCAGTTGCAGCTGCCGCCGAACATTATTCATATGACGTTTAATAAAACCAATTAGGCCTCGACACGGCCCATCCACACAATCCATCCATTAGCCAGTGGCATCGGTGGCAGGGCATCGATGGGTCATTGTGGTGCGACTGCAAGTGCAAGTGGTACGGTTGCGGGTGCGGGAGGCTGTGGCTCACCCAAATCCAACCGCAAAACATTATGTTATGCGGTGGCTGTGCGGTCAGGCGTTGCGGCAATTTGCACATTTTTATCACACAACCGCCCCACCCATTCAATCGCGAGTTGCGATTTTTAAATCCATTCTGTGAGCCTGACTTTAATGCCGCCCGCCCAGCAAATCCGATTGCGACTAGTCGAAATGGCCACAGGAGATCCGCAATTAGCAGCGTAATTACAGGACACTTCTATGGGTAGAATTCACCACAGAATTTCAAGGCAAGAACTCCAATTAAAGTATCGATAACAATGGAATCATTGAACCGGAAACCATAATTATTGCACCGACTGTGTGTGGCTTCGGCATAGAAAATGAAGCCCGGTGCCTGGTGATTTATATGCACAATATGCCAAAACAACTGTCCACGGATACGGAGACGGAGACGGATGTGGACAGGACCTGCACATCAGGTGCAGGACGACAGTGGATAGGTGGGGCTGAGAGGAGCATTTAATTATGGGCCAACAATGGGTTCCCAGCAGGACGAGCACAATGGTCTAAACAACAATGTTTGTACAATAACAAAAGATGCTACCCCAGGCGGTAAGACAGGGGAGCCTGAGAGAGGTGTAGCATAATTATATGCCACAAGAACGATAAACAAAACACAATCTTACTCACACACAATTACATACTACACACTACTCGGCATAGTGCGACACGCACACTTGCCAGCTTTCTTAGGATACTTGAGACAAATTACCAAGACACTGGCAGGCAAGGACTGCAGCAGGACCCGGCCATGGAGCCCACAATTAAATGCCAGGCTCTCGGCAGCCGCTTAAGTTTTAGCACTAAACTTTATCGGCTGCAACAGAATATGGATTTAAATTACTTAGCAGACGGGGCACAAACTTTCGCCGCCCACAATCCGGCGCACTTAAAGTTAAAGCCACCGGAGGACGAAAATGTGTATGTGCATTGGTGGGCTGACGTGGATGTGAGTGTGGATTTGCATAGGGATCAGGTCGGGGCTGTGGGCGACTGTAGAACTTTGCACGCCGCAAAACCAACCACGGCCAGAAGTTGAGGCAGCGGCGTGGATGCTTCGGAATCAATATGAAACGAACTCTGTCATGAAAACTGGCCGCAACCACCAGTGCGGCAAATGCTTTGAAAGAGCTGCTTATTAAAATTTTTGCCATATAGCTCGAAAGACTAAAAGACTGAAAGACCGAAAGCCCGCAAGCCAGCAAACCATCATGATTGCTGCTGCCAGCCTGGAGATTCGAGTTCGAGAACCATTAAGTAGTCGTCATCTGCACGACATTACAAGCCGCAATCCACGTATTACAAGACCAGTCGATATCAATTCCTGCCTCGGGTCTATACCAGTATTAAAAGGGCTTTGCCGCCCCTTCTCCAGCTTTCTCAATTCCACAATTCCCACCCAAAATCACCCAGTCGTATGGAGACATATTTATTGAATTCAATATGCGAGTTTACAGGACCGCCAAAGCGTGAGAATATTGAGAATATTTCAAACACACACGCCCCACTGCCTGGTAGCTAGCAACTTCATTGGGAGCTATCTGCCATCGCAGAGTCCTTTTCCCTGCAGCGCCCTGGCCCAGGCTCATGATTTATTACAGTCTAATGCATATTTTGTGGCTGCAAAAGGACCAAGCTATAAGCTACACTGGGAAAAAACTGCAAATAAATTGGTCATATAAAATATTTATAAAACTACGTGACTACCTCACTATCTAATCATTAAGTCATCCTATGTAGGTTTTAAAATTATCTTTTTACTTAAGAGCTAAGATTTGTTCTCCATGTACTCAATGTTAGTGATCAATTGTAATTTTCTTTCGAATGCAAATATCCTGCAGAGCCAGTAGGAGAGATATACATAGGTGGAGATAGAGGGATATTATATGGAGCCACATTCCTTGGTTGCTTATTTGTTTTGTCCAGAGCAATCGAATATACTTTTTGATATATTGCAAATCGTATGTGTTTTGAAAGAATTGCATCAATAACACATGTTTGCGGGCCAGTGGCGTTGCTTGTGATAATTTGATTGGGACCTAATCAAAGAAACTGGGTGCCGGCCTGGCTCTCCGTAACGCTCAACCCCTGCCCACTCAGACGGACTCTAATTTGATATGTATATTGAGTCTATATACCCTAGTGAAGTGTCTCTGTGCGCCTTTTGGTTTATTGAGTTGTTGATTTTGATACTGGCATTTAAATGGGAAAATTTCGGTCCAAGCACAATATCCGCACGTCAATGTGTGTCCTTGTGTCTTTGTGCCAATTTATGGACCAGCCAAATGAATGAAATCCCCAAGAGCTTAAACAAAATAAAACAGAAAAGAGAGAAACTAGAGGACCCAACGAGACAAAAAATAAAGTAAATACAAAATCAGAAACTCGGAGCAAACAACAATCGCAAACAACAAACACCAACTGCCAGCCATTCAGTGGGCCCCAAAAATATAATAATGCATAAGAAATGCCCATAAAATGGGATGAAGGCATCTGGCATTGTCCTTGATTTGGCCAGCGCACAGCAGACATAATTTTTAACAGCTGTAAAATAATGCCGCCACAAGTATAAATAAATGCCAGTCCCGAATTAAATCAAACTATGCCCCGGCGGGGTCACAAAAAATGTGGATTCCGGGGGCCACTTCCAAGTCGAAGACGCGTAAACGTCGTTTTCTCTCATTCAATTTGCATTCGGGCCGCATTTATTTATTCAAATTGTGTGATGTCCTTGCCCGGGCCCACTTTGCATACATTTTGGTGGACAGTGGGCATCCTGAGACTCAAAAACGGGTGGTCAGTGGGCCGTGTTGCTGTTTCTGTTTTTTGTTGTTGTTTATTTCAGACCAGGCCATTTCTAATGTGTTTTCTCTTCTCTGTTTATTTTCTTTGCAGTGCCACCGAGGATTCATCACATTAGCACCGGCGGACATTTGCAAGTCAAAAAGGGCTCGTCGGTGCGCATCGAGTGCTCGGCCACTGGCAATCCAATGCCGAATGTGACTTGGAGCCGCAAAAATAATATTTTGCCCAACGGTGAGATTCCGCATAAATGCGAACACGAGTGCCGTAGCCCAAGTAAAAAATGAAAAACCAAAAAAAAAAAAACGATGTCAGGAGCCAAAAAACAAACACCAAACCCAACCGACCAGCAACCACGAAAATTAAAATCATAAAGAGCAACAAAGGACGAGGCAAAAGTAAATGAATACAGTCGTAAAAGAAACTTTAAACAATTTCCATAAAAATGGAAAGTCAAAGAAATTATATTTTCCGCCCCGCCCGCCTCGCTCCGCCTTTATTATTAAATATATTGCTTACTCTTCCGGCAACGTTCAGTGAGTCCGGCAGTGTCCGATGCATGGTGGCTCGGTTGGTGGTTTCTGGTGTCGGGTGGTCTCGGGTGCCGGGTGCCAGGGTGGTGACCCGCGGAGAGGAGACTACGGCCGGACATCACTGTCACTTGGCCGCACGTTGATTCCTCGTAATTGGCTCTGTCATTTCTTGGGCTCCGGCGGCTCTTGATGCTTCGACCCTCTCCGACCTGACCTTATTGAGTTGCATTTTTCATGCGGTTTTTGTGGGGGGTGCCCCCGATTTCTTTTATTCTTTTTATATTCCTTCTTCCAGGCGAGGAGAAGCTACACTCGCACGTCCTCTCCATTGAGAACGTGGATCGGCACAAGGGCGGCGTATACATCTGCACTGCAAACAATCGCGTTGGCCAGCCCGCTTCCAGTCAGGTCGTCTTGCATGTCCTGTGTAAGTATATCATAAACTCTTTAAAAAAGTTACATTTGTGATATTTAAATGTTTTAATTAGGCACCCTGCTTCATAATAAAATATAAATAGTACAAATGATCTATTTTTTCTACAAGCTTTATTATTTTTTGGAGTGCCTTTCCACTCACAATGGAAGTGAAACGAATTAATTTTTCTGAACGCCGCTCTGCCACGAAGTTCGACTGTCAGTCCAATTTATGTCAAATCCGATTTCGATTTCGAACTGGTTCTGACTTTTAACGCTCACGAGGCACCACATGCAGTCAAGTAGATGACAGTGGAAGTCAAAAGGGGTGCTTTCAGGGGGCAGAACTCGCCCGTTGTTTGCCACTCGCCGCAGAGCGGAGTGCCTTTATTACGTTTACACACATACCGACATTTATTGGCTGGCTTGTAATTATTGCAATGGTTCGTCGAGACTACCGGCCATTCTGACATTTATTAACAATTTATATATAATTTTGATGGTAATTGTAATGGCAGTGTGTGCCAATTACAGGACTCGTCACAATTTACACTTTCGGTCTCGATGGCTGGCGGGCATTGCTGGCGTTTGGCCATTGATTTCTTTCTCGTTTAATGAAAAAAGGACTAAGTTTGTGTTATTAACTAATTTCATATTACATTCTCCCTCTTTTCTTTTTTTTCTCATTACACAGTCTCACCGGAAATCTCCGTGGAGCGACCCGTGGTCTTTTCCGGCGAAGGGCACGAGGCCACGCTGGTGTGCATTGTCCACGGCGAAACGCAGCCTGAGGTATGTTTTAATTAAATTTCATACATAAATTTTCATTATCGCACTTGCTCACTTGGAAGCACGTACACCCACACACCCCTACTCATGCTCAGATACAGATTCCCATATAAAGAGAAATGTCCGCAGATATATCCATAGATTTAGCCATCGAGGAGACTCCATTGTTTGCCAGCAGCCGGTTGCTGCCACAACGCATTAATTAAAAGTCTACAAAGGCAAATTGAAGTGCACTACAAAGTGCAGATGAGAGATAAAAAGGACGAATACGACAACAATAAAGGAAGACGCCGGGCATAATTTTAATCAAACATCGCTCACAACGTGCGAGTGAGACACAGCCTGTCGCCATTCCACTCGGTATTGCATTTTTTTTCGTAAACGAGTATTTCTGCAGTAATTTCAACTTCACTTTTAGCCAGGCCGGCACTCGCATTCGCACTCCCTGGCAGCCCCTTTGTCCCTCGACGGCCCTCTTCATGTTTATTTTTGTGCTTTGCGCCTTTTGTCGACATTTAAATTAATACGCTCGGCTATAATTCAAAGTAAAATTGCGGAAGTTGCCAAAGCGGAAGTGAGAAGCGGCGAGAGCTCCAAAAAAAAAATAACAAGAGAAATGCCAAAGAGCTGAAAAGAAACCCGAAATGACATAGCGCACACACAGCCAAGAAAAAGCAGAGAAATAACTTACTAGGGTGACACTATGAGGGATGAAAGTTGAATATGTAAATCAATAAAGGGATTAAATGGGTTTTCCCCCAAAAACAAGACCATTTAACTTAAAAAGTAATTCTCTTTACGACAACACGGCGTATGCGTTATGTTGATTGGAAATTGCGTATACGCCACGTAGGCATACAGAATTTTAATTTGAATAATTTTAGCACCCAATTAACTTAAATCTTTAAGAATTTTTTCATTTGTCTTTATTCTGGATATTTACCTTGGATATTACTCTTGAAGAAAGTTAGTTTATTCAAGTTATTTTAACTACAAGTTGGTACAAGTCCACCCTAACGAGTGGCCCAGTGGCAGTCCAAATAATGACTTGCAACCGCAAATGTCAATGCTTAAAATTATACAGCTCCCGTTTCATTTCACTCCGTTTCGGTCCTGTTCCATTTTTGGCCCGTTTCGTGCTGGATCCTGTCTGGGCTCTGACTTCTGACTGCTGACTCCTGACTGCCGGCCCGTTCAGCGAATTCCGACAGCGCATTAAGTTTTTATGCTATTTAATTTTTAACATTTTTTGTTGGCCCTCGTTTTGTGGCCGCAAAGAGTTGACTGCTTTCCAGCGAACAGCGTAACTATTTATTTGCCAGCTAGCTGCAGCTTTTTATTTGCTCTGTCCGACACATTTCATTATGGTCGTGGCTGCCCGTCGTACCCCCCGTGCACCCCGTGGCCCCCTTTCTCCCCATGTTGCCCTTAATATCCTGCCCCTGCTGCTAGCAGCGTCGGCGTCAACGCCTCCTGCTTTGCATTGTGCATGCCATCTCCAGTTGACGAGGACGTGGCGGGAAGAACGGGAAGAGCGGTGGGCGGCTGATGGCAGCGGGGCGTGGCATTTAGTAGTCTTTGAGAATGGCATTTCCGCATGCAATTTTTACATTGGCCGCCTCCTTCTCCTCGCAACTACGTTTCGCTGGCCGCAGTTCGTCATTTTTCTTCATTCATTTAATTTTTTTTGTTTTCAACATTTTTTCCCCTTTATTTTGCATCCCTGTGGCTAAGTGTATACAATTTAACGCTTCCTTTTCATTTCGTTTTCGCTCGCTTTTTATTTTTGTATGGTTGTCCTTTAACGAGCCGCCATGCTGGGTCAAAGTACCTGCATATAAAAATTTTCAAGTGTGCCACTGACGCGGCAGTTTCGAGTTTCGAGGCTTTCTAGTTAGGTCCCGGCTTTCCTAAATGTTAATTAAGGGACTCACTCGCATGTGAACTCTCCAGCGCAAAGGTCGGTTTAATTAGCGTATTAAATACCGGAATCCAACAAAAATACCTACGGCACTTCACAATTGTTTGGAATTTTAGCTTTACATCCATCCAGTGGCGTCCACAAAAGGTGGAACAATATCACTGTGTCGCCGAATGAATGAGTCCTGATGGAATATTGAAATTTATATGGACGTCGATTATGACATATCATTTATTGTTCGCATTGTCCGGCAGAGTGCATTTTTAATTATGTCTTGTCAGCGGCGAGGAGGCTTTTGCGGTGGAAAAACCGCAAACTATGCGGCACTGGAGCAGCATATTAATTATTTAGCGCGCATTGAACGCGGTCCCCCACACACAGAGCCCTGGCACATCCATTGGCACTTATGTGCATATTTACATATTAATTACGCATTGCACCACAAGCCCAAGTCAGGCGTATTCATAATCCATTGATATTGTCGATTTGTTGCATAATGAATATCATAAACAAGCACTAAGCTGTGCCTGCTCCATCCGAGTGCTTCTATTCCGCCAGCTACTCCTGCTGCTCCTTCGCCCACAAGTGCCCCATCGACGGCAACAAAGTCATTAGAGCAATTGTCATTAACATGAGCGACGGCAATGAGACAACATCATTATCAACGTCAGCGGGCAACGGGCAACGGCATTGTCAACGTTGTCAACGATGTTGTCGCCGTCATCGATGTCGGACGCATTAAACATGCAGCAGCATTTGACAGAGCCATCAACGTCAGCAGCTAACAGCATTAATGGGCGTCCGTATGGACAGCAACTGTTCTCTAATATATACGCCGTACAGCCCCACAGCCACACAGCCCACCCGCCCACATACTCACCCATAGCCCAGCGAACCCCGACCCTTGAACGTGGCTGATGAGCTTTCATCGCTCGAGCCAGCCCGAGTGCAGCTATGGCTTTTAATTATTTTGCAAATTAATTTCCAAATTGGTAATTTTCTTCACATTTACACACTCATACACACACACTCGGCCGTAATGAGTTTTTGTTCCGGTCGCAGGACTAGTAGTTATCCTATTGGCCCGATCTGAAATGAGCTTAGATGAGTTTTGATGGCTCGAAATTGCTAAATGATTACAGGAATCAATGGAATGGAAATTGCTAGCTAAGAGTATTTGGATAATATTTAATATTAGCACTAGCGGATGTGTGTTTATAAGCCAGGTGTTTACTGATTAAGATACCAAATGGTTTAAAAATTGGAAAATATTCAACAATAAACAAAGACTTTATGCACTCCACACTCTACCATATGGCCTACAATTATTTGCCAAATATTTAGTGGCACTCTAAACTAACATTTAACTGCTGTAATTAATTACGGGAAAGTTATTTATCGTCATTATCTAATATCTATTAGCATTTCCCTGGGCGGCAGAGGCAGCAGAAACTTTGGGGAGCAGCTGGAAGGCAACAACTTAAGTCAAACTGTGGTCATTAGTAGCGACACCAGCGGTAGCAACACCAGAAGCAGCCACAGAAGCAGAAGCAATTCCTGTTCCACACGCAACTCCATTCCGATTCTCGTGTGTGCGTGCTGGCGTGCCACCGTTGCGTATGCGTAATTCCCACATGCCTCTTGCAATTATTTGGCTTTTCTTTTCGACTAGCTCAGCCTTTGTCGCGTTTTCGCTCCCAGCTGCCACTCGCCCACACACGCACACCTTCGTATGTACAGAACGGACAGCCATCCAACAACACACTTCCTCCGGCAATTTCCGCTGCGCCAGCCGAGGAATAATAGATTGCCAGGCAAGGATATCAGCGGAGGAAACCCAAACAAAAAAAGAGGTCCGAATGAGATTCAGTTGGCAAACGCACGCATACTCTCGTTTCTTCCCTTTTTGGCTGATTAGTGTTGATTGGTATTTCTCGCTTTGCTGCTCATCAATGCTAATTTTTTGCTGCTTTGTTTTGCACTTGGGCGGGGAAGAGCTTCAAAGTTTGCCAAGTTTCTGTTTCGATTCGATCCAATTCGATTCGTTTCCTTTTCTCTGTTTCACGTGCTCTAGAAAGTAGAAAAAAAAACAATAAAAAAGCATTGGAAAATTAAGCGCAAGTGCAAAAGATTGATTGGCACAACATTGGCGCGGATCTATTAATGAAGTGCACACAAGCTAGAGGCAATCAATTGCCGTCCCAATGGGCGACTAATAACATCCTGGCCGTGCAGCAATTAATTCAGTTAGCTGGACCATCCAGCCAGAGGCAAAATATTGAATAAAATAATTTTTGGTCATTTTTATGCCGCGTCAACACTTACGCCTCGTTACGCACGATTGAAGGAAATGGCGCCAGGCCGATGATAGCGCCGGCGATGAATAAAGCGGACCAAGGGGACTCTCAGGATGAGCTTAAATTAAGGACGAAACGTAAAATCAACATCGCCAGCCAGAGCCAACAGGGATGGCAGAAAAGGCATGAAAAACGCAAACATCAACAGTTCGGACAAATAACGCCAAAAAACATTTACGGCATAACTGTAACTGCACACGTACACGTTGTATGACCAATGGGTGGATATGTCTAACCCTGTGTTCGTGTCTGTGTGTGTCTGTGTGTGTGCCTGTGAGGACGAAAATACGACAACACATATGCACTCCTGACAGCCATTTTAATGGAATATGCGGCATAACACTGCCGTCGTTAACTAATCCCAACCAAAACGTGGCAGAGGATCTGCAAATAAATACTAGGACTCGAAAATAGAAACCCCAGATAGCTACCACACACACATACATATGTATTCCTTTCTTTCTCACATTCGTTTGGTGGCCTCATAATTTTTTCATCTATTTGTTTTAATATTTTTGTGCCTTTGTGGGTAGCTGGAGATTGGATTTTGGTATGTGCGTCATGCCATAGAGCACCTGCTGCTGCTGGTGCCACCAATCCCGACCGCTACCCGTATCCCCTGTTAATTCGTGCGTTCTGTCCTTGCTTATCTCACATCCTGCCGCTACCCGGCGTTTCCTGGCATATCCTGTCTGCGAACTGTCAGCACGGCGACAGCTCGGCGCTTGCAGCGACTCGCGCCCAATTCATTTACAAAACACGCACAGCCCGTCCGTCTGTATCTGTCCGTCATAGTTGGGATACGAGCCACGTTGTATCGGGACCTTTGCGGGATGTGTTTGCACAGGACTCGTAGTCTTTTGGGCCTCGCACTTGAGACCCAAAACATGTTGTCGAGACCGGCTGCTGCAAAATATGTAACAAACAAATAGAGACAAACAATGCAGAATCGAAGATGAATTTCGTGCACTGCCATTGGTTGGGAACAAAAAAAATGTTGATGGTAAAATCAATACTCATTGCCGGCACGTCGATCTGGTTTTCAATTTCAAGAGAAATTACGTTTAATTGACGCTCAAGTGACAGCCAGTAAGGAGTGGAGGAGCGCAAGAGGATGTGTAAGTGGCAGTGTAGGTGGAATTGAAAGTACTCGCCGCAAATCGTCTTAACTTTTGCCCCCATCTCGACCCCGGCCATCTCAAGCCAAGAAGCTCCCAGGCCGTTACCTCAATCTGAACCCCAAGTTCAGGTGTACAGAAAACACAAAACCGAATCACGCACACATAAAGCTACTCACCCACTCACCGACTCACTCACTAACTCGCCAGTTAGTTGGCCAACTCGTGCTCGGATCGGGATTGACCAAGTTTTCAATTATTTACAGGTAATTTGGTTCAAAGACACCATGCAATTGGATACCACGGAGAGGCACATCATGGAGACGCGCGGTTCGAGGCACACGCTGATTATACGCAAAGTGCATCCGCAGGACTTTGGCAACTACTCCTGTGTGGCCGAGAACCAGCTCGGCAAGGCACGCAAGACCCTGCAGTTGAGCGGAAAACCGAACGTTGCCGTTTTTAATTCACCGCCAATCAGTCAGTACAAGGACAGGTAAGTCGATTCAACCAATAGTCAATTTCAGCTACTTTAGGAAAGAAAATAAAAAGTGAGCAGGACACGTGCCAGGTTGGCGCAGTTCTCGACTGCCTAATTAGGATTTCTAGGGTCGAAAGAACTTTCCGTGGAGTCCATGAATCCCTGGTAACTGACCGTAAAATGCAAAATCCAAAGCAAACGTCAGATTTGGAGGGCTGATTGCACTCAGATGATGATGCACTGAGCTCGCACTGGGCAACTTTATTAGATTAATTTCGTTGACTGACATGGCAACCGGGGAAGAAGAGGGACTGACTGACGAATAGAGGGACAGCGGGAGCACCCTGCGAATACGTAACGTATGAAACTTTTAATTGGATTAGCTGTCATCAAACACACGCACACCCACGCTCGCCTTATAAGTGGGCAGACAAAGGGATGTAGAGCTGGGAGCTGACAGTGAAAGGGAATGGGACGAGGGGATAGGAAAAGGTAGTCAGCGAAGCGGCAAACAAGCTCAATTCTCATGTCACACCCGAACAAAGTGGCAGACGGAACAGAGTGCAGAGACAGGCCGACAAACCGACAGTTAGATAGCTTTACACGATTTAAAAGCAAAAATAAAAAATATATATATTGGTGGAAGGGAATGCCACTGGCACCTTTCAATAATTCAACTCGGTTCGAATCCAATTGAAGCTGAAACTGGGGATTTCGGCCATTATAATTTTAGGGCAGCCATATTGCGCATACGCCCCGTTAGCGATAGCATAAAGCAACTTTTGGCCAAAAGCAACTAACCGAGCCAGCGATAGCCATGTCAACTTTTACGCTGATTTCATTTCGTTTCATTTGGTTTGATTCGCCACCGGAAACTGCTGCCGGCAATTAAGCTACCAAAAGCCCGAATCGAACACACAAAGTACCCAAAAGCGATTCTCGCTTTCCCCCCAGCGAGCATTTTCCGCTCCCTCTGATTTTCCTCTGACATTTTCCCCGACTGGCGCCAGTCGCCGGCTCTTCAATTGTTAATAATCATTTTTATTGCTTGCGTTAGTTTTATGCTATATGCGAAAAGTTTTCTGATTGGCGTTTTATGTTTTTATTGTGCCCAGGACTTGAAGTTATTAGTTGGCATGGCCCAATAATCATACGGAATACAGAAACGAGAGCAAAACAAAACAGGAAGAAGGTCCTTGCCAGCTCGGCCCACTTGTTTACGGCCAGGCTTTCGCAGAGGCATAGTGCCCATGCTGATTAACATTCAAATTGTGTGCCGACTTTATCGCAAAGCAATGAACTTGCGCCTTTGTAATTCGCCCCATCCTCCAAGTGCGACATCCCGGCTAAATCTGGAGCCTGTTCGGGGGACTCGTAATTAGTTGTTTACTTGAGCAGCTCGCTCCTCCGGAGTGTGCCTATAAATAAGTTTTGTTACCGGACTAATGAGCTCCGACAAAGGATGCGGAGGTCTGCTGCTTTAAAACTTCCGAGAACTAGTCTTTAAGCCAGCGGGGCCAATGGCCAAAAATGCATTTAGCCAACCCTCCAGCGCTGGCTCTCGGTTCGCCCTAATCATGGCACAATGCACACTGCGATATAACTCCATTTACACTTGAGCTGAGAATGTGGCAGGACTGTTGGCCTTTCGGTTGAATGGACGTATTGTGGCAGGACCAAGAAACGGGGGTAGCTGGGCAAACAGGCAGCCAATAACAAAGGAGCGGGTGGGCATTATGTCGGGACTGCAATGGCAAAAGCAGCAGCAGGAGCAAGAGTTCCTTCAGACGCAGTATCTTAACCCCGCCATTGTCGTCAGGCATTGATTACGTTGTTGTCGTTTTGTTGTCCTGAATCCTTCAGATTCTGACTGCAGCTTGCGTGCTTGTAACAATAGCTGCAGCACCAGCAGCAGTAGCAGCTCTCAATAGAGAATTTAACAATTACATATTGATTGAGCCCGCCTTGGAATAAGTCCCCACGCCAACTGTTGCGCGCAAAACTTTGCGATAACCGGAGCCACTTACTGAACCCAACCCTTCTCACCATTCCCCTTTCCAGATACAACATCTCCTGGGCCGTCGACTCGCACTCTCCCATCGAGGAGTATAAGTTGTCCTTCCGCAAGCTGCCACAAGGACACGAGGTCGTTGGCAACTCCATCGATTCCCCATCCTCTTCGTCCTCCTCGATGTCCTCCTCGCAGATGTACGGCTCCGGACTGCACTCACACCGGATGGGCAGCAACTTGGGCGGTGGCATCTCGGGCAGTTACTCCGGCTACGGTAACATGATGCACTGGGGCCACAACGATTGGCGTAACGTTGTCCTACCGGCCATCCCTCTGTCCCATCACTACGCCCAGGGCATGAGCTACATGATACGCGGCCTGGATCCCGATCAGCACTACGAGGCCACCGTGCAGTCCAGGTGAGTTGAAAACAATCCAGCTAATATAAGTTGTGCAAAGAATAGATAACTTGCACTGCTTAAAGTTTCTGAAATGTTTACTTTGAAATAATTGGACAAATAGTTAGGGTCTTTATTAAAGACTCTTTAATTAATAAGAAAAGGAGTATAATTTGATATTAATTCGTACGCAGTATAATGAGAGAAATTCAAGACACTTCAGAATAGAATGCAATACTCCATTTAAATGCTAATGCACTAAGCTCAGAGCATTAGGAGGCATTTGCATATTAATATTCACTAATGGCGCTGAGCCACATCATTAATACACCAAATGGTTCTCAATTACAGGAATCGATACGGCTGGAGCGATTTGACCAACAGTTTCGTCTTCTCCACGTCATCTAATGGTGAGTACCACATTCAAAATTTCACAAATAAGGGAGATAATTTAAGGAAGGTAGCCCTTTGGGCGCATCCATAGCTCGGCTTGGTGTGGCTTAATCCCGATTTCTTTGTGTACTTTATGTTGCTCGCTGCATGCATAATAATTTGGTATTAAGCTCTGCTTTCGCTGATAATCCACAAAAATCCCAATAAGGCTGCAGCAAGCACACAAAAAGACAAGCCATAAAAAGGCAAATGAAAAAAGGACGAAAAAGTATCTGAAAATCAATGTGTATCGCAGTATCAAAAGGAAAATATGCTCCAACTGTGATAACTTAATGCATTAAAATTTATAACTGAAACGAGATCCAAAGTCGGGCAACTGAGGCGTGAAGCGAACACGTCGTTCTCTCGTTTATATTCGTTGTGAAAATTTCAGCAATCATTTCGCACTCATATTCGCGCACCAAAAAATGCACATGCACAGCATGTCAGATATCTTGCACCTTTTGTGCACTCACAGGTGGAATTCGTCGCAGGTCGGGATATTAAGAGTCCTTTTGTTCGGATTGAGTGGGAAATTTGATAGGGTCTTTAATATAAATACATAAGATTATATCACATATAAGTAGCAATATCATATCTTTCGTATATAATTATAATTATAAGGGAATACTGACTATATCAAGTATGCGCAACGTGGTCTGTTATTTCGTCTATAGGCGTGCAGTCTCAGTATGAGCAAGTTTAGGTGTTACCCTGACTTGTCATAATTATGGTGAAAAATAGAATAGGAAGCCAAGACAATATCTCTAATTGGATGTGACTGTGCCTCTTGTGCAGCTCCTTGAAAGTCACCTTTGGGTGCGACGATAAATAAACAAAGAAGCAGCTCCCCGATTTCCCCACAGAAAGGCAGGTGGGTTGAGATCTAAATGCGCGCTCGGAATCCATTTGTATGCAAAACTATTGTTGCATCGCATACAGAATTTCTTCGGCATTGACTGGGCGGGAAAATGCGAGAAAACTCGGCGGGAAAGCGCGCACCGAAAAGCGATTTTCCATGCAAATGACGCACATTTGCCGGCGCCGCCTTGCCATCTTTTTGGCTGCCGCTGCGAAATGCATGCAAATGCAAAATGGTGCACAGTTCAATGCCGCCTTTGCCGCCATTTTTGCGGCTGTTGCAGTGGCAAACAGACGCATAAATATGCAGCAGCCGTAAAAACAATAACAAAAGCCAAAAGGAATATGCAATAAACACGCACATGGACGAGTAAGATGCTTTCATACATTCAGTTGCCAGGCTGCTAGGCAGCCAGCCAGCCAGCCAGCCCGCCAGCAGGACGAAACGAAGCGTCGAAAATTCAATAAACCAAAACGTGAATGCCGCCACACAATAAAAGTAGGAACTACATATCAGGATGCAGGGCGCCTGAATTCAGCAGCCGGGAAGATATCGATGTCACCTCACCGAGACGTGTTGCTTTTGACAGGTTGCACCCCAACACGTATCCTCCAGAAGGAGGCTCCACACAAAGGACTCTTTTAATACTGCTCTAGGTCTCGTACTTCATTACGCGCCATTGAAAAGGAAGCTCCCCAGATCCTGGCAACCTTTTTCCTTCCGCGCCATCGAACCACAACTTCGTTGGCGGCAATTTATGGCTGTGCTTTGTACTAATGGAAATGACTTCATTATATTTTCCGAACGTAAACAATTTTCGCAATTAGTGGCCGAGCATGCGATGCAATAATAACCGCAAAAACATCGCCAACAACAAGGTGCAATCGAGCAAAGCGGCAACTAATGAGCACCGAGTGTCATAACTAGGGTCCTGCTCGCACAATAACAATAACACTAAAGGATGACAACCATCGGGGCCCAGGAAGGCAGATGGCTCCTAGCGTAAGCTTGGAGTAGTTCATTTACCTGCATTTCTCCGGGATCTAGGACTGGCCTCTCAGAGAAAGAAGGTGGCATCTGCAGTTGCGTTTAAAAGCTGGAGCTTCCCCAGGTAGACATGTTGGTGCTGAAAATGGCATTTGAAAAGACAATGATACTTTGTCTCATTGCTAACCATCATAGAACTAGGTTTAAAATGAAAAAACAGTTTTAAAAAGTTTAAAATATTTATTAATTATTAAATCAAAAGAAGCTCTTTGTTCTAATTAGATAAATTGCTTGGAAACTAAAGCAAACTCCATGGAGTAATCAAAAAGATTGTAAAGAACCGACGCCAGTAGGACTCAGCTTAAGGACTCCCAAAGGGCATATGAACTTCGATTTTTTGTTGGTCCTTTCGCCACATTATCCCCATTGAGAATGCCCTGTAAGTGCATTTAATTTTTACGAGTCTTCGTCTACTATTCTCGAGTCCCATTGTGCCGCTGATGTTATCCTTGTTGGCATTGTTTTTGTTGTCATTGTCATAGACTCGATGCGTGGCGGTTGATGAGGGGAGGGGATGGGAGGGGAGGGGAGGGGAGGGATGGGTTAGTGGATTACAAAAGTAGGAGGACACTGGCATAGACTCTGGCCAGGTATGCAGCTATTTACATCATGGAACTCAGTTATTGTAACGATGGCAGGGCACGCGGAACTAGTTTCTGCCGAGGGGGGTCAGAGGTCAGGGGGTCGTGCCCCAGCCAGCACATAGAGACATAAAAAATAATGCATTTTGTGCACGCGAAAAAATACTCGACATAAAGCAAAAAAAGAAAGAAGTTAAATAAAATTACAACATAAAGTACGACAACGAGTGTTCAGTCTGCGATGGTGTGCGAATATATGTACGATATCAGTTGTGTGTGCAAGTTTGAGTGTTTGTGTGTGTGGTAGACGGGGGGTGAGGGCTGGAAGAAATATCAGAAAATGAAAGACTCGTTGAAAGTTGCGTAAAACTTGCTGAAACTGCCAACTGAGGAGCGGCAGCAATGGCAGCCCCAACAATAATAACAACAACAACGAGGCATTCAAACGATGACAAAGTGGACCCTCACTGCATGTCCTTAGAATGCGTCGTCGCTGCTGGCACTGAGCGTCTGCTCGAAAACTTTCAATTTACTCGTCCTCGTCCTCGTCCTAGGCGATGGCGACGGACATCGTATCCTTGCCCCAAGGATCCAGAGGATCCCCGGGTCTTCCCGCCGCTCCTATGTGCGTTTGAAGCTTTTGTGTTGCCGCTGGGAATACTTTAGCCGACTGCAGCAGCGTCATCGCTTTTTCGCCATTCTCTGTTCATACTGCGCTTTATTTTTTGCTTTGTTTGTTGCATGTAAGTTGCAAAGTTTGCCGAGGCACATAGTGCATGGGAACAGCGAAAAAAGATGGAGAAATAAAGGGCGCAAAAAAATGTGAAGAAAAAATTAAGCAGGAGGGAAGGCGATGGGGAGCCGGCACAAGTTTTGTAGTGGCAGCATAACAAGCTCGGGCAAAAATAGAGCCACGCTCAGTTGCAAGATGTGTAATGCGAATGCTCCACGTGAATGTTATGTTTATGTAAAGTGCAGGTCCCACAATGCCCCGCCGCACACCATCAAGTGCGAGTGGGCGGGGATGGCGGCCCGGAGACACTGTTGCTGGAGCTTATACTTCAATTTTTTGTTGCTGACTTGCCACAAGTGCTGAGTGCTGGTGCACAAAAGCATACCAACTGCAGTATATGCCAGATCCAACTTTTCCCTGCTAAGCCGGGCTTTAATCAGTAACAGGACCTTAAAGGACGCGGTCAAACCTCTTGACCAGGACGAGTGCCAAGTGCGGGGCAAACCCCCACTGAAACAATGGAGGATAAATCTGTGCGGCCATCGCGATGTGTGTGCAGCACTGTTAAAATGTTGCAATGGCAAACTTGAAAATCCGCGGCTACCTGCTAGCCGTGCAGCTTTTCGCGAATCTCTAATATACTCGCCTGGACCTGCATCCCGAGCCAATTCTGGCCGCCGGCCACTGGCCACTCTGTCAGCTGTGCGAAAAATCGGATTTGCCTGCTGTGCTTACAAACACCACCATAACCATCACCACCGCCACCAGCACCAGAAAAAGCAGCGGCAGCAACATGCTGCAGCGGAAACAGCAACATCCAACAAATCCATGTCCGTCCATGTCGATTGCATTCAGCCATTTGTATTTGTTGCCGCACCGCAATGCTATTACGTGAAAAGCGTGGGGAGGCGGAGTTCGAGGAGGAGTCCTCTAAAGCTTGGTTAGAACGAATCCGGATCCGAGTCGCAAACCGGACAGGTGCCGAAAGCCGGACCCTCGCCACTGCGGCGACATCGATGGCGGGCAAGCGCTTATTTAGCTGCACAAACGAGAAATCACAAGTGACGTTACGGGTTTTGTGCCGCCAACCGCAAGCAATAAAAGTCGCAACGAGCGACAGCCGTAGGGGACTCCGGCGGAACATTAGCCGGACAGCCACATGGTCACGATTGCAGGCACCAATCCTCCATGCTCTTCCATAGTCCATCCACCATCCGCCATATCCTCTATCGTCCATTTTTGCAGGACCTCGTTTACGGCACATCACAGGTCCGTGGCCGCGTCTGTTTTCATTACAAAATTGCCAACGTTTGCCCGGCACCGCAATTGACAATTTGCTTTTATTTTATGTTGACAGTTGGGGAATTTATATGGTAATGCCGGTGTGTGCACGAGAGTGCCTCCATGGAGCATTGCATTTGATCGCCTCCCGCCGGCGAGGCAATTTTTCTTAGTCGCTTTACCGCCAGCCGCCGACTAAATGGCCAAATGAATGGAGAAATATGAAAGCCCCTGGAGAAAAGATGCACTTAAAGAAATTGAAATGATTGTCACTATTTTTTAGTTATGTTAGTGCACTCTTGATGAAATAGATTTATATGCAAGATTAAAGGCATCTTCTTTGACATTTTCATTCTAAATATAGTTTTTTTGGTTGCAAAGGTGTCATGTTGCGAGGCGTTGGCAGCCCAGATGCCTCAATAGATAAGCTGTCCCGGTTGCTAGCCAAACATGCCATGTGCAACATGCAACCTACATTGATATCTGTCTGCTTCAGTGCTCTCCTCAGCTTCGCTACTTTCCGGCATCCGATGTTGGCTGTCTATTAAAAGTGTCAGCAATCACTGAGTAACTTCGACGCCTGCCTCTCAGACTGGTTTCCGGCTCCTGATGCCTTAGGTGCGGCCATCAAATATTTATAAGTTTCCTTACCGCCCGCCAGTGCAACGTCTGACAACCCTATCACGGTGAAGAAGCTTCGACATTTCATTAAAATCGATGTCTGTCCGATATTTATATGCACGGTTATATCTGGTATATGGATGCTCTTAATTTACGTGTGTTTACTGAGTCGACGGCGCCTTTGAAGGCTTCCGCCGATCGGTTGTCCGACCAAATGCTCATTTGTCATTATTGACAGATGTTGCACGTTGCCTTTTTAATTGGCGGCCTTAACGAAATGAGCCGCCTGGCGAGGAATGACCTCGCCGTCAGTGGGTGGGCTTTCGTCCAGCCCGATGACTTTTCCTGCCCACTTGATTGGCCACCTGCATCCACATCCGCAACGGCATCGGCAACAGCAGTCGTCTGCGCAAAAGTAAATCCCTCTGATTGCAGATTGCACTTTAAGCGTTAATGATTTATTTACCCGCATGGATTTGATTTAAATGTCGGTCGGGTAGGAGCAGAAGTAAGGACTATCATTTATTAAAAACCCGCACAATAAGCTCCACAGTCTGAAGAGTTCACTTTAAATTTCCTCATGCACTCCACTACTTTCAACTATCCTAATTTTCAACGACTCTGCTCCACGAACTAATTGCAGATGGACCTGTCGATCTGTCAACATATTTAAATCACGGTCTGTCAGGTTAGTCAGCCCTCTCTCTCTGCCCTCTGTATCTTTCCTCTCTCTCTATCTCATGCTTTCTCTTTCTTATTCTATACATCTCTGTCACGCTCTCTATTTGCATGTTTATTTCTGCATGATATTCATTTTATAATACCTTGTATATACAGCTCAATATTTGTGCTAAGCCGGCTTGAAATAAAATAAATAAGAATAAAATTGGAAAAACCATTTGTATTGTACATACATATATACATATCTGTATAGAAACATTATAACCCCTGCGTGTGCTTGCCGGAGCAGTTTACCAACTATTTGGCGTGCCATTTCCGTTTCCGTTTCAATTCTCGATCAACAACAGAAAACGAAAAGCTAAAAATCTGAAAAACTGAAAAACTAAAAACCTGGAAACTAAAAACTGGGCATTGAACAAAAAATAAGTTTTAATGCGTGCCATTGAGAGTCCGTTTAGATGGCAGTAGTGTGTGGGTGTGAGCTCAGGTGTGCATGTGTACGTGAATATCTGTGTGTTTGAATGGTGGCTATTGAGTACATTTCAATCTGTTGACTTGCATGCCCGAAACCAATTTGTTTTATGGCTATAACCCAATGAATATTGAAATGCATTTGATATGCGCTCTGGATTTTCTCTGTCTATGTATATTATGAATATCTCTCCAATGCTATTTTTTCTAGCGAGCCGATATCGAAAGGATTAATAAAAACTGAATCTTTATCTGTCTATCTCTCTGTGTTGCAGATAACGAGATGCGGGATCTGAGTGTGACTTTCTACGGAAGCAGCGCCATCAATCGACAGAAATTGAACCTCTTCGCCCTCAGTTCGGCCACCTTGACTCTGAGTTTACTTCTGGCCTAATTGCAGTCTTCAGTTGCCTAAGTTACGAATTTCACCGCCAATAGCAGTAACGTGAATCGATTTTGAGTTTTCGATTATTTCGAGGTCGATGTCTACATACACACATTAGTCTTAAATGGTAGCCTAAGAGATATATATACATATATGTATTACTAAGCGTATTTATAACATTCCTGCTACGATTTCTGATTGTTCGATTCGAATTTCTCAACCAAGCAAAGAGTTTAATGAATTAATCACAAAACAAAAAGACAAAAGAAAAATGGAACCATTATACATGTAACAATCAATGTAAAAGAGCATGCAACTGTTCAAACTACATAGGACCCATAAAAATTTTGCTAAATCGCAAAACTGAAACCTACTCACTCACATTCGCAGACCATTCCAGCACTCGAACCAGTGTACATAGATTTTATTGCATACTCTTAGGTATAAACTGCACCAAAGAAATAGTCACTCGACGGCGAACAAAACAAAATACACTTACATATGGCATATACCTAACATATATATAGTACGTATTTGGTGGATGTTGAAAGTTAGTTGCCACTAGTGAACCGTGGCTCTTTGTAACGCGGCTCGCTCTGTCACAATGATCGGATAATTTGTAGTCGTATGCGAATAGTTAATTTAATTAATACATAATGCATATGAGCTAATTACCGGATACGCCATCTCAGCACCGCGCCACACTATCGCGTTTTAGTCAAATTTCAGATTAATGGGTAACATGCAGAAACAAATCGGTGAACTTTAACTAATTTGCATCGGCCGAGTTCAAGCCCGATGGCTTAGTGCAGGCAGACAACAGAATTTTTTCCAGCTTTTTGCCAATTTGTATGTATGTAGCTGCTAAGTAGCTTAATTGACCGCAAAAATGCAATTAAATTAGTCAACAATCGTATTGATTTGGTATGTAAATTAATGTACTGCCACTGGAGCCAGGCCAGGAGGCAGGCACAGGCAGTAGCAGATCCGAGTAGCAAATAGTAACTTCCACATGGTTATTCGATTACAATTAGCAGTAAGTGTAAATAAATACGGGGATTGTGAGGGATGAGATGGGAAATGCAGATGGAGGCTTAAGAGAGAATGGATTGGAAGAACTGGAAGGTAGAATAGTAAATCGTAAACTTAATTAATATCCAAGAGTACCCAAACACATGCCCCGAAATCCACGCGAGGAGTGGCTAGCTCTCTCGGACACTGAACAGGGTGTGGCCAAGGTTGTTTTTATGTAAATATATTGCACCGCAGACATTTTTGGAATCTCATGATAAATGTACTTACCAGTTCGATAATAGTATTGTTGCTTCTGAACGCAAAACGGCACTGTATTGAATTTGGTTACCCGGCACCCTGTAATATCTGATTTTTATAGCAAAACCGAAAAAACAAAATAAAAAACCGAAACCAAAGCCAACGGAAAATGCACTTTAGAGCATAGTCGATAAGCGTAATATTGTAATGAGATCTATTGAAAAGGAAGCCTACGTAATAAATGTATATTTACTTGATTTCTAAAATAAACTCAGCCATATACGAGATAAACATTCAGCTTTTATAGGATCTAATAAATGTGAGGAAAAGCGGTCGGAAAAGGACCGAACCGGACCGGAAATTAGCATAGAATTATACATATGTGTAATTAATAAAATTAAACTGTCGATCGATTGGCCACACACAAACCGCAAATTTAAGATTTATGTTCAAGTGTATGTAAATGGGTGCTTGCCACAGTAAACAAACGATATGATAAACTCCACTGATGAGAATATTATCGACTCTCCTTCCCCCTAGTCCCAGCAAAGTTGCTTTGGTCCAGCGACTGGAGCCCATCGATAAGTTAGCTAAATCTAAAGGATATCGGTACTCTAAATATATACATGTATGTACACCTGAATACATAGCAAATGAGCCGTTACGTGTATGTGTAATTTACTGCTTAGTTATAGTTTATACTTTACAGTTATTTTATTTGTTCGATTTTAGTGCTAGTATTGCGAAAGTCAAGGGACACACGGCAGAGAGTGTGTGTACAATTCTACTTTAAAGTAATATACTAATACTAACCTACAACAGAACATTTTCGGTATTGGATGTATATGTGACTAGAAACGTATGTGTATGTATATTTGATTATTTTGTAAAATTTTTCAAAAACTATAAATAAAGTCTATATTACCATATAAATGTAAACCCAAGACTTCAACCTTTTCTCTGTTCTCTCATAATTTATGCATGCCCTCTGGGCCGTATTTTTCCACTTCTAATGTTAGATTGCCCCACGACCGAGGACACTGAACGAGACACGGATGATGCTCATCAAGGACTCTTGGTCTCCCTATCGCCCTGAGTGGGGCAACATTTGGAGACATTGACAGGATAAACACAGTCACAGATAGAGCCACAGATGCATCGCCATCTCCATCTCTGTTCCATCTGCAGATGGCGATGCTGCTGCAGATGCAGATGGAGATGATTCAGGGTACGCTGTGCATTCGAGTCGAGTGCAGTGCTGTTGCAGGAGTTGAAGTTGCGTAAATGCAAACTTGGTTTATTTTATTTACTCCACCGGCTCACCTTTTGTATGTTTGTTCCCCGGTGATGGCTGTGTAGACATTTAAGTGAGCCGGCAGAGATGACGACCCACCCATTCTCGTCAGCCCACATGACGGAATGGAAATGAAAATGGAAAAGTTTTCAGGCTTCCTGCCCCAATCCAGGAGCTCGGCACTCGGCTGCCAGATTGGAGTAGCAACGGTTACATAAGCCAGCTGCCGTCCCTCACTGCCTGGCAGTTCGAGGAAAAACTTTAAATGGAAAATTTGACAGACAGACATAACGGCATTTTAAATATGATCCCAGTCACATGTGCGTCCTTGCTGCATTGTGTGGCCATCAGACATCTAGGGGCGATCTGCCAGGCTGTGTGTTATGTGTTTGTTATGCAGAAAAACTTACTTTTTTGTGTACAATCCATGTATAGTTGGGGAAACCTATTCCCAACAAATTGAAAACTCCTGACAGCTAATGAAATTCCAGGTAGGTATTAGGGAACGTGCCGATGGCTTTAAAAATCCTCCCAGCTATGTGTGTGGCATAACATTACCGCTCTAGTGTCTCTATTCGCCTTGAGTGTAATTTGCTTGTTAAATAATCTTGAAAAAATAAATATATATAATTTGCCCAAAACGAAACAAATTCGAGAGAGGAGCGGGAACAAAGCTCTGGAGGAGGGAAACAGAGGCAAATTGCAAGGTGCAAATGGCATGAAATTACCGCAAAGAACTGGCGACCCAAAATGGCTTCCCCTCGTTTTCCCCAGAAACGAAAGTGAATTCGAGCTTGGGAAAGTGGTAGAGGAGCAAGGAGCGAGAGAACGGAGTGCTGGGGTAAACAGAACCAAAACAAGGCTACGGAATCCTTGCAAACGTACATACCAACACTACCAACACATGTACGTATAAGCACATGTGCGTGTGTGCACCTCATTTCCGGTCATTGTTTTTGGCTCGAACACAAGTCTGCTGTGCTGCCTGCTGGAACTGTCGTTGGTACAGGTCATGCTTCTGTTACACTGGAAATTATAATAATTCACATTTTGTAATTATAAATTTTATAAAGAGAATATATGTATATGAAATAAGAGGCAGAATCTTATCCTTTACGTTAAAGGAGTTTACGTTATACTTACGTGTTGTTAAATGTATGTATAATAATTAACAATTTACTTCGTAAGCCCAATTTGGTACTGTTTACCTGTAACATACTTCTTCTGGTTCTGGTTGTGGTACCGGGACCTGTTCTCAATGCCATTCTCGTTGCCGTAGTCGAGCCTGCTCCACTTCCTGTTGTCGTTTGGCTGCTGTTTTCACGTTATGAGCTACTTGTTGTCCTGCTGCCTGGGCCCCACACACACGCATGCACTCGTAGGCCTGCGCATGTGTGTGACATGTTTACATAAAGTCCTTTACTGCTTCTAATGCATTATGGCAACAACACGAACGCCACTCGACGTTGCCTGAATTTATCGTACTATTCGCTGCGAGTGTGAGAGTGTGTTGTAAGCCAGCTTGAAATACCACAGACGACACATCCTACCAACAAAGAAACGTACGGCGCATACAGACACTCACACCGCTGCATAAATATTTGCATGCGATATTTATTATGCTAAAAATAAGCCAAGATTTAAAAGGAGAAGAAATAAGGCCAACTTTGCAGGAGCCGGTCGACATCAACACCAAACCAACACCGAGTTGCAGGTGCGAGGTGCATAATGAAAGCAGCAGAAAGCTGGGGAGAAAATACAAATGTCATGACAACTCTCACTCAAGCAGCCTTCACACCTGCCGAGCCCGGCGCTTTGCATTTTCGCCTTTGAATTTTCGCGTGGAACCAGCAGCCGCGTCATCCATTCGCCAGCTATTCGCGTTTCCCCCTTTGTGCGGCCGGAAGTGGGTCACGTATGCGCCTTAGTCTCCGGCCAAGACAAAGCCAACTGCCGGGGCTCTACGGGCTGTAATTAAGCCCGCCCGCAATGATGACGGGCACGGGCTCGACATTTGTTCCTCAAGTGCCACCTTCCTCGACGCCTCTGCCTCCACGTCCGCCGGATGCCAGCTACTCGGGAATACCATTGGAATGGCGGGGGAAATTAACTTAAATTTTAAAAGCTTAATTCGCTTGCCTAAGACGCCTGTAATGCGTTTAGCGATAGGCATTTGCATGCTTTTAGCAAAGCCAAGCCAAGCCGCATCCCCAAACAAAACAGCGTTGAACAAAAGGGAAAACAAGGAGCCGGAATATAAAAACAAAGGCTGGGCGGCAATCTTGCTGAAGCGGCAAAAAAAAAAATAAATAAAGAAAAGTGCCAAGCTGCTAAATCCATTTTGCAAGCAAAACCTATCCACCCACCGTCGTGCCTGGCAGCCTGGAAGCCGAGCTGCGTGTAACAAGTGCCACTCAAAACGGCTGGCTGGAAACAATGAAGGCAGAAAGCACTTAATAGGCTGCCACAGACCCGTTGACATGGCCATTTATATGCCGCAGCTTGGCAGCGATTTTAATTCATAATGCAAGGATAAAAAAGCGGTCCCTGCCCAGGCTTCAGGATGTGTCAGTGTTGCAACACTCAACTCTAATCTCGACAGAATGCTCGCCCTGACACCTATTCATCTCTACTATAACATGGTGCTGTACTCCAGTCTGAAATCTACACCATTTTCGAATCGATTCCAGATCAATCTCTGTACATGGCCCGCCGGCGCCATGTCAGTCCGTCGTCGATTTCTAAAATGCTTGAATGAAATATTTTGCATAGCAACCAGGCATCAACCAGTACATCAAACTGACAGGCATGCCGAATTCAATGTGACGATTCCAAATGTAATTAATAAACTTAACTCCTTACAAGGCCGCATTCTATTTTCCCTATTAAGCTAAAGTTAATTTTTGTTTTTCGGTTCCCTTTCTTTCAATCCTTCTTAATTAAGGGAGAAACATAAGCCTTAACTGAATGGCAATCCTATCCTAACGAGACGAAAAACATCGATTGGGAACTCCATTGTTGCTGGCCAACTGGCCGTGCCGGTTATTCATAAAAATGTTTTTGTTGAAACGGGCTGGGAAATCTGTCATGAATCAAGCCAACAAGCCAGGGCATTGTGTCTTTGTTTGCTCTTTAAATTGGGGCATCGCAACGTATACGTAATATCATTTATAAATACGCCTAACAACATGGGCACCCTCCCACACGTATTGATGTGCAGCTAATGCGACCCCAGAGAATGACTGGCCGGCAATCGGAGTAGGTGGTGGTAGTCCTGTGGCAGGCAGGCCAGGGTTAGGGGCAGGGCAGTGGCAGGATCTGGCGCTGGAGCGCTAACGAGCTGTGCCTTGGCTGCAATTGTTGCCAGAGCTGAATGCCAAAGCAAATAGCAGCTGAGGGGCAACTGAAACTAAAGTCAAATGCAGCAAAAAGAATTGTAAAAAACGA
Source organism: Drosophila pseudoananassae pseudoananassae (assembly GCA_018153035.1). NCBI lineage: Eukaryota > Metazoa > Arthropoda > Insecta > Diptera > Drosophilidae > Drosophila > Drosophila pseudoananassae. Next base: position 12,063,449 of record JAECXR010000024.1, read on the forward strand.
GCCAAGAGCAACATACAACAAATGGCAAGTTTGGCCGGCGCCAGGGACACCAAAGGCAACCAGCGATGGGAGGGATTTCAGAACTGGGCGTGGCTAAAGAGGACTGGTGGCGGTGGTGCTGGGGGTATACCACATAGCAGCAGCAAAATCAGAAAATCCGATTTGCATGGATTTGTTGGTTTCTTTTGTTGGCGCAGAGTATCCTTGCCACTGACGCCGATGCTGTTGCTACTATTATGTTGCACAGAATTGTTGCTTTTGCCTTTTACTATTGCCGTTGACTTTGTTATTTTTTCTTAATGTCTGCTCAATGAAAAAACGGCTAGCAATTCCACAGTATCCCTGTTGCCTCCGGCATCGCACCGCCTTTGGTGCCCCGCTGAATTTTGTTTGTTTGTTTGTTTCTGCTAAATTGTGTTTTCCCTGTTCATTCATTCGTTTGGCTTCCCCATCCGTTTTCTCTGGCTGCGGAATTTTTCAGTGATTTTACATGTAAGCATCCTGGTGAGCTCTGTGGCATGTCCACAATTGAGGCAACCACTCCGAGTCCTTGCCCTCGTCGCAATCCCAACAGGATCCGCTTCGCCTATCGTCCATCTCGAATCCCTGTCCGATTTTATATGTTTACCCCCCGCTTTCAGTTTTCTTTCCTGTTTCTCCACATTTTTGTACTCGGAGGTCGTGGAACCAACGGGGTATATTGTTTTCGCTCATAAAGACGTTTTTCCCAATAAATGTTTAGAAATGTATTCAAAAGTCTCATCAACGTTGGATTTCTTATTTTAGAAAAAATGGATTAAGCCAATTCTAGATGTATTTTCTTTTCCTGCTATGAGACCATCTATTTTGTTGAGTCATGAACTTTTTATTTCTACATTGTCTGATATGCTTGATTAAATTTTAAAATACCATCTAAAGATTAAGAATTTATTACCTACAAAAATGTTATTGCTGGGTAATCTTAAGTCTTACCAACAAATATGATTTTATATCCTTCTTTCAGGACCTCGGGCAATTCCCGTGGAGTAAGCGTCAACCAAGTTGTCGTTTTGGACTGTTACATACACCCTTTTAGTGGGGATGGCAAGTGTACCTCCAGTTGCAGCTCCAGGTCCTTTTTCCAGTTGCCAATTGTTCGATTTCTACTGCACACTGTTGCTCCCATGTCCTTTTTCGCCCGAGAGTGGCCGTGTGTGAGTGGATGAGTGGGAGCTATGGTGTTGTCCTACAAGGATTTCCCTTGTACAATAACGTAATCTACATAATTTTCTTTCAGTTTGGTTTCTCTCATGTCTTTCATGTCAACATATCCCACACCGTTTTTCAATTTTTGTGGCCAGCATTTGACTTTGGTTTGTCCTTGCGCCACTCCGGGCACTCACTTGTTGCCACCACCCGGTGGATGGGTCGCTGGGTGGGTGTCCTCCCCCGCATGTGGCAGCATGTGTTCGCCTTCCGGCAGCTGAAAGTACGGAAAGTAAGGAAAGTATGGAACCGAGTTGGCTTGGTTGGTTTCTGGCGTGTTTGGCCAACTGCACCTGACCCGCCTCGCCTCCTGCCTCCCTTGCCGCGTTGCACTCTCCCCCATCCGTCATGGTTCACTTCCCGGCAATCGCATTATTATGCGGGACGTTGTGGCCAGCTTTCAGCGTTGCCATAACAGGGCCAACAACGAAAACAACAGCAGCAGAGCAACAAGAGGCAGGACAACTTTGCACACACGGCTGAAGCCATAATCCATCATAAGTTAAAATGCCTAACCCATTTGCAGCAAAGATCTCTTTGGCGGAGGTCCATTGTTTGCTCAGCCGAGCTCAGCTCAGCTCGACGGCCAATTGTTGATGGAAATCCATTTCATTTTAACATGCTGGCCTGCCCAGCGGCCGCAATTAGTGCACATCCAGCGCAGGGAGCACTTACTTAGCTCGGAGGCATGATCGGAAGACCGGGGGACACCGGGAGAACCGGGTACCCAGCCAGGTCAGCTCGGTGGCAGTGCGACGCCGGGTCCAGTTGTCCAAATGCCGGGCTGTCCGCCCGTCCGGCTATCCAACTGTCCGACTGTCAAGCGCTTGTTGCCACAGAGCCTCCAAGTCCGGCGCACGAGGCACATGGCACATGCATGCAACGTCGTCGCCATCGCCGTCGCCATCGTAGTATCTGGACGTTGTCAGGCAGCTGGCAGCTGAAGTGGCATTAACTTCTCTGCGCCTGTCTCTCTCTCCCTCTCTCTTGCTTCCTCTTTCGCTCTTGTTGCCGGCTCCCAGCTTAGCAGATTCCAGTGCTGGGCTTGCGTTTTAATACTTATTTCTATTGTTCACTTAAACTTTCTTGGATATTCCCAGAATCGCACAGAGAAAGCTGAAAAGTTTTTGATCTTTAATTTGGAATTTAATACATTTTTTTGATTAACAATAAGCTAATTAACTTAAAATGTTATTCTTATTCGTATGACTTAAACTTTTGAATAATCAGCTTAATTATTGTTATTAATGCATATGTATAATTAAACTCGAGTTCAAAACATTTCTCACAATTAAGTTGTACCAAATCTTGCAGCCATAAATTCATTTGGAGCGCAGGGATTTCGTGGCAAATCGCTTCATTTAACCAGACCCCACAAATTGCACACTTGGCCCTTCAATAGAATTCAGAGCAGAGCCTAACAAAGTGCCACAATTTTCTAATTACAGCCGCAGTGTGTGCGTGCCCCGGCCAAAGGCACGCAACCTGAGCGTATGCAACAAGCGCCAAACTGCCGCATTAAATTAATTGAAAAATCAGAAAAGTAAATAATGAAAAAGCCGGACAGGTGGGCGGGCACTAAGGAGCGGTGTGGGCCATGCGGCCAAAGGGGAGTGGCTTGTGGTGTGCAGTGAAAAGTGCAAATTAAGGAAATTCAGCACACGACAAAATCGAATAAACAGAGGACCAACTTTGAGTCGGGTCGAAAGAGGTCGCCAAAGGGGTCGAGTGTGCCGCCGGCACATGCAACTGCAAAGTGAGAGCCGGCTCGAGTACGGGGGCTTCGCCGGGCTCAAATAAAACCGAAGCTCGCAACCCGTAATCCTACACCCTATACCCATATCCGAGGACCCCCGGTGGGACGTGAGGTCGGGCGCCTGTTCATTAATCAAAACAATTAACGAGGCCGCATTTGCGCGACATTTCCTTTTTTTGTGAAGTGGCCGCCCGCACGTAGCCGAAAAATAATGAGCAGACATATTTAGCGCCCCGACATTATGGACTGAAAACCTACGAGTGTCCCAGTGTCCCTGCTTCCAGGCCAGACCATAACCAATGGTTATATCCGCAAAAACCATAACAATAACCAATTTGTCAAGCACATTGACCACATCCACAAATTCTGGCAACGCCCCCCAGGCACGCCTCCCCATCCGAAATGGCTCCGTTTCGCCACGCCGCGCCACTTATGGCAGGAAAACATAAATTTCATGCCAAGGAGCTGGCCGCCCCCGCTACTGCCTCCCGCTCGCCTCCTTCTCGGGCGGAAAAAGCTCCATAGCTGCCTCCTCTCACGATTTCCGGTTATGAGAAATGGCTGCTGTTATATATTGTCAATTCACATCTGTTTTGTACTCCTCCATTCTATACACTAATACACCTATGTAGTACTTTAAGAATCTGGTAACTCTATAAGCTGCACATACAATAAAGTCAGTCTGAAATAGAACTCAACAAGAACACAACATATTGGCGACGAGGAAAAAAGTTAAATTCTTAGTCGAAAGATAAGAACAGTTAAATCGCGTAAATTGTGTCGAGTAGTCGTTGATTTTCATCAAGATGCCGGCAAATGAGGATTTGATCCAATCGATACTTGCTCAACAGCAAGCATTTACAAGAGACATAATGGAACAGCAACAAAAATGGATGCAAGCAATGATGGATAGAAACGCTTCTCCAGGGCAGGGTGATTCAAGCCACACGGGTGAATTATCTGCGTGTCCCCCATTCCACAAATTCGACAAAGACAATCAAAACTGGGAGTCTTACCTTGAACAGTTAACCCAGCATTTTAACGCATATTCAGTCAGTGCAGAAATAAAGCAAAAGGCTTATTTTCTTTCGTGGTGCGGCATAAACATATTCGAACTATTGAAAAATCTGTTCGGGAGCAACAATTTGAGCACGTATTCATACAAGGAGCTCACAGACAAGTTAACGGAACATTTCACAACAAAACGACACGTTGTTGCTGCTCGCTATGAGTTTTTTAAAAGGGAGATGAAGCATTCACAAACACACAGAGAGTGGGTAGCCGACTTGCGCGGGATCGCTCGGGAATGCCAATTCATCTGTAATGCCAACGGTTGTGCTTCTAACTATGTAAATGAAATGATTCGAGATCAGATCATAGTACATACACCATACGATGCCGTCCGTGCATCTGCTCTTCAGAAGTCCCAGCCAACTCTTGAAGATGTGCTTATAGTTGCAGAAACCTATGAGACAACAACAAAAACCGTGGCAGCCCTCAAAGAAACAGTACCAAAGCAAGACCCAATAAACGCAGTTCACACCTATACAAAGAAAACGGTTCTTGGTGGTGGTGAAAGTGATGCTAAAACAAACAAAAGTTCGCTAAAATCATGCTCTGGTTGTGGACACAATCATGCCAGAGAGAAATGCAAGTTTCGCGATGCCGTATGTCACAAGTGCGGTAGAAAAGGACATATAGCTGTTGTATGCATGTCGAAGCAAGACAAAAGTAAATGGCAAATGCAAAAAAGTCGCAAATCCGAAGCAAATGAAATTGAAACGATTGAAGCTGTAAACAGTGTTACAGGTCAAGTCAAGTGTCAGCAGAATAAGATTCTTATAGATCTTGAAATACACGGCAAAGCTATATCATTCCAAATGGATTCCGGAGCCACAGCGTCAGTGATCAACGCCACTACATACGCGCTGTTGAATAAGCCAAAATTACGCAATTGTTCCCGAGTTTTACATGCGTTTGGTCATACACCAATACCATTGCTTGGGGAGTTGCACACAATTGCAAAGTGCGGTGAAAAAGAGAAGGAAGTAGTCTTGATCGTTGCGAACATTGAGACATCAAACAATCTATTTGGTATGGATTTATTCAAAATTTTCGGCTTTGATATCATGCAAGTATCAAACGTTCAAGAGGTGCACGAAGACGAATTACGTGACCTTTGCAGCAAGTACAACGAAGTGTTCGAACCAGCCATGGGTGTCATAAAAGACTTCAAAGCAAGTGTCTTTTTAAAGCCGTCAGCAACACCAAAGTTTTTCAAGAGCCGTCAAATTCCATTCGCACAGATGGACAAATTCAGAGCTGAAGCAGACAGACTTACACAAGCTGGAATTTGGAAGCCAATCAAATTTAGTAATTGGGCATCACCAATTGTACTAGCACCAAAACCAGGTGGCGCTATTCGCATATGTGGCGATTTTAAGCAAGCAGTCAACGCGCAGATCGATGTCGAACAGTACCCGTTACCGACAAAAGAGTCTCTGTTTCACATAATACGCCACGGCAAGCAATTCAGCAAAATCGATTTAAAGGATGCCTATCTTCAAATGGAACTGGATGAGGATTCAAAAACTATCATGGTCGTCAACACACCCCTGGGCCTATTTCAATACCAGCGCCTTCCCTACGGAATTGCCAGTGCTCCAGCGATCTTCCAAAGGTATTTGGAACAGCTTCTAAAAGGAGTAGAAGGATGTGGAAACTACTTAGATGACATCATTATCTCAGCACCTACAAGCGAGCAACATCTAAAGCGAATCGACCAAGTTCTCAGTATTCTTCGGGAGAACGGTATTAGATGCAAAAAGGAGAAATGCTTCTTTTTCAAGGACGAAATTGAGTACCTAGGACGAAGAATTAGCGCTCAAGGGATTCTTCCAGACAGCTCAGGCTTGGAGGCTGTTAAACTGTTGCGTCCGCCTTCTAATCTGCAGCAATTAGAAGCATTCATGGGTAAAGTTAATTACTATTGCAACTTTATTCCGAACTATTCTCAGTTGGCCGCACCATTAAACCAACTTCGTAGGAAAAATGTAGCATACATTTTCGGGCCGCAACAACAACAAGCTTTTACAGCCCTGAAGTCCCATATTATCAACGCGACGCAGCTAGCTCATTTCGACGAAAATCTACCACTAGTCCTAGCGACGGATGCATCATCTTTTGGTATTGGTGTAGTCCTTTCACATATCCAACATGATGGCAAGGAGAGACCTATCGTTTTCGCATCCAAAACACTTGACAAGCATCAGGTTAAGTACAGCCAAATCGAAAAAGAGGGACTTTCTATAATATTCGGAGTTAAACGTTTTCACCAATATTTGTACGGCCGAAAGTTTACCCTTATAACGGATCACAAGCCACTAGTAACGATCTTCAATCCAGGCAAGCATCTGCCTTTAATGACATCAAACAGGCTACAGCGCTGGGCCATCATTCTCATGGCCTATATTTTTGAGATCCAGTATCGTTCTACATCTGCTCATGGCAACGCAGATGCCCTATCGCGCCTTCCCGTGGGCATGGATCCTGATTTCGACAGAGAAGAAGAAGCCTGCCACATCGAAATGGAACTGTCACCACCGATCAATTCTGAGATCATTCGCAGCCACATCGAAAAGGACAAACTTCTCAAACAAGTCTTACGGTATGTTACTGTAGGATGGCCAGAAAAACTTCAGCAAGGCGAGGAAGCATTATCACCATACTTTAATCGAAAATTTGCCCTCACAATCAACCAAAAATTGCTTTGCCTACACACAGATGCCAGTCGTGTAGTAATCCCAGTAACTCTTCAAGCGCGTATCCTGAATCTGTTACACGAAGGACATTGGGGCATTGTTCGAATGAAGCAGCTAGCTAGACAACATGTTTGGTGGCCTACAATCGACGCAGACATTAAAAGCCTTACTCAGTCATGCAGCATCTGCAAATGCAACAATCCTGCTCCTCCAAAAGAGTACCAAAGTTGGCCTGCAGCTACAACAGCGTGGGAGCGAATCCATATCGACTTCGCCGGTCCAATATTCGACTCCATGTGGCTAATCTGTGTAGACGCTTACTCGCAGTTCCCATTTGTAGTTCAAATGTCGTCTACTACAACCGCTAACACGATCGCTGCACTATCATCGATATTCGCCATCGAAGGATATCCAAAAACCATGGTCAGCGACAACGGTCCGCAGCTTACGGCTGACGCCTTTGAGGAATTCTGCAAACTTCATGGAATAAAACACATTACCACAGCACCGTTCCACCCAGCATCCAATGGATTAGCAGAGCGTTTCGTTCAAACGTTTAAATTCTCTGTCAAGAAAAACCTCAAAGACGGTATACCAGTCCGAGCAGCAGTTACTAAATACCTTGCTTCTTACAGGTTCACTCCAAATTCCAACGGAAAAACTCCCGCCGAGTTAATCCATGGTCGTCCAGTCCGTACCGTACTAAGTCAACTTTTCGAGCAGCCTGTCGAAGCCAAGCAATCAATTACCAAGTACGTCCCAAATCAAATGGTCTACGCTCGTAATTATGCAAGGGGAGAAAAGTGGATTGAAGGCTCTATTGACCGTCCAATTGGAAAAATGCTTTTCGTGGTTCGCACCGCAAATGGTTATATCAAGCGCCATGTCAACCAGCTAAAACCGAAGTTCTCAGCAAGCAGCTCCATCGAAAAACCTCCAGAGTTCTTTTGGATCCCGGACATCCCGCCCTCTTCAAATAATCCACTACAGCAACAAGATCAACCATTACAACAACAAGAAGATGAACCAGTAACTCCGTCAACTGTTCAGCAACATCATTCTGAACTTGAGCCACCCGAGAGCTCCACGTCATCGAACCAGCAACCAAGGCAAAAACAACCAGCACGACTTTCATCCGGCATACCAGTTCGCCAAAGTAGTCGTGTTCGCTATGAAGTAGATCGTTTTAGGCCCAAGGATTTCCGAAAACGTAAAAATCCTATTAGTTCTTAATTAAGGGAGGAGATGTGTTATATATTGTCAATTCACATCTGTTTTGTACTCCTCCATTCTATACACTAATACACCTATGTAGTACTTTAAGAATCTGGTAACTCTATAAGCTGCACATACAATAAAGTCAGTCTGAAATAGAACTCAACAAGAACACAACAGCTGCCGTGATGCTTCTGCCGATGTCAGAGCTGCATTTCCACTTCAACTTAATTTCTGCCCTTGCGGTCCTTGCCGCGGAGCCAATAATCCTTCATCATTTTTTTCAAAAAGAAGCTTGAATGTGACTTGATCTTGAAAAGAGGAAATATGCAATGCAAAAAGTTTGATGCTGATATGAATGGTAGCGATACAGAAAAGGTGGTTCCCATGGGACTAAATGCAAGTCTCAGTGTCTCTGAGGGGAATTTTCAGGGAAATAGCCATAACTTGGCCAATCCTTGTCGGATCGAAGAATGTAATGCTTTCCCGGTCTTAAATTTTCGAGTAGCATCATTTTTAATCAAAACCTGGCCAGCTATAATCTGCCCATGGGAGGCCGATATGGGCCACTGCGAAGGCCATATCTTCGCCAATACTGATCGTATTCTTGAAAGGAGTATCTTAAACGATTTGAGGATCGATTTCCCACCAATCTGCATCAAAATCTGGATGCAAATTATTTTTTCAATTTTTTGTCCAATTTTCTGGGCCATCCTCTTCGAAAATGGGGAAAGTCCCATTGGAGGCCGATATGGGCCACTGCGAAGGCCATATCTTCGCCAATACTGACCGGATTTTTGAAAGGAGTAACTTAAACGATTTGTGGATCGATTCCCCACCAATCTGCATCAAAATCTGGATGCAAATTATTTTTTCAATTTTTTGTCCAATTTTCTGGACTATCCTCTTCGAAAATGGGGAAAGTCCCATTGGAGGCCGATATGGGCCACTGCGAAGGCCATATCTTCGCCAATACTGATCGGATTCTTGAAAGGAGTATCTTAAACGATTTGTGGATCGATTTCCCATTAATCTGCATCAAAATCTTGATGCAAATTATTTTTTCAATTTTTGTCCAATTTTCTGGGCCATCCTCTTCGAAAATGGGGAAAGTCCCATTGGAGGCCGATATGGGCCACTGCGAAGGCCATATCTTCGCCAATACTGATCGGATTCTTGAAAGGAGTATCTTAAACGATTTGTGGATCGATTTCCCATTAATCTGCATTAAAATCTGGATGCAAGTTATTTTTTCAATTTTTTGTCCAATTTTCTGGACTATCCTCTTCGAAAATGGGGAAAGTCCCATTGGAGGCCGATATGGGCCACTGCGAAGGCCATATATTCGCCAATACTGACCGGATTCTTGAAAGGAGTATCTTAAACGATTTGTGGATCGATTTCCCACCAATCTCCATCAAAATCTGGATGCAAATTATTATTTCAATTTTTTGTCCAATTTTCTGGGCCATCCTCTTTAAAAATGGGGAAAGTCCCATTGGAGGCCGATATGGGCCACTGCGAAGGCCATATCTTCGCCAATACTGATCGGATTCTTGAAAGGAGTATCTTAAACGATTTGTGGATCGATTACCCTTCAATCTCCATCAAAATCTGGATGCAAATTATTTTTTCAATTTTTTGTCCAATTTTCTGGGCCATCCTCTTTGAAAATGGGGAAAGTCCCATTGGAGGCCGATATGGGCCACTGCGAAGGCCATATCTTCGCCAATACTGATCGGATTCTTGAAAGGAGTATCTTAAACGAATTTTGGATCGATTTCCCATTAATCTGCATCAAAATCTTGATGCAAATTATTTTTTCAATTTTTTGTCCAATTTTCTGGGCTATCCTCTTCGAAAATGGGGAAAGTCCCATTGGAGGCCGATATGGGCCACTGCGAAGGCCATATCTTCGCCAATACTGATCGGATTCTTGAAAGGAGTATCTTAAACGATTTGTGGATCGATTTCCCATTAATCTGCATCAAAATCTGGATGCAAATTATTTTTTCAATTTTTTGTCCAATTTTCTGGACCATCCTCTTTGAAAATGGGGAAAGTCCCATTGGAGGCCGATATGGGCCACTGCGAAGGCCATATCTTCGCCAATACTGATCGGATTCTTGAAAGGAGTATCTTTAACGATTTGTGGATCGATTTCCCACCAATCTGCATCAAAATCTGGATGCAAATTATTTTTTCAGTTTTTTGTGTAATTTTCTGGACCATCCTCTTCGAAAATGGGGAAAGTCCCATTGGAGGCCGATATGGGCCACTGCGAAGACCATATCTTCGCCAATACTGATCGTATTCTTGAAAGGAGTATCTTTAACGATTTGTGGATCGATTTCCCATCAATCTGCATCAAAATCTGGATGCAAATTATTTTTTCAATTTTTTGTCCAATTTTCTGGGCCATCCTCTTCGAAAATGGGGAAAGTCTCATTGGAGGCCGATATGGGCCACTGCGAAGGCCATATCTTCGCCAATACTGATCGTATTCTTGAAAGGAGTATCTTTAACGATTTGTGGATCGATTTCCCACCAATCTGCATCAAAATCTGGATGCAAATTATTTTTTCAATTTTTTGTCCAATTTTCTGGGCCATCCTCTTCGAAAATGGGGAAAGTCCCATTGGAGGCCGATATGGGCCACTGCGAAGGCCATATCTTCGCAAATACTGATCGGATTCTTGAAAGGAGTATCTTAAACGATTTGTGGATCGATTTCCCATTAATCTGCATCAAAATATGGATGCAAGTTATTTTTTCAATTTTTGTCCAATTTTCTGGGCCATCCTCTTCGAAAATGGGGAAAGTCCCATTGGAGGCCGATATGGGCCACTGCGAAGGCCATATCTTCGCCAATACTGATCGGATTCTTGAAAGGAGTATCTTAAACGATTTGTGGATCGATTTCCCATTAATCTGCATCAAAATGTGGATGCAAGTTATTTTTTCAATTTTTGTCCAATTTTCTGGGCTATCCTCTTCGAAAATGGGGAAAGTCCCATTGGAGGCCGATATGGGCCACTGCGAAGGCCATATCTTCGCCAATACTAATCGGTTTTTTGAAAGGAGTATCTTAAACGATTTGTGGATCGATTTCCCACCAATCTGCATCAAAATCTGGATGCAAATTATTTTTTCAATTTTTTGTCCAATTTTCTGGGCCATCCTCTTCGAAAATGGGGAAAGTCCCATTGGAGGCCGATATGGGCCACTGCGAAGGCCATATCTTCGCAAATACTGATCGGATTCTTGAAAGGAGTATCTTAAACGATTTGTGGATCGATTTCCCATTAATCTGCATCAAAATATGGATGCAAGTTATTTTTTCAATTTTTGTCCAATTTTCTGGGCCATCCTCTTCGAAAATGGGGAAAGTCCCATTGGAGGCCGATATGGGCCACTGCGAAGGCCATATCTTCGCCAATACTAATCGGTTTTTTGAAAGGAGTATCTTTAACGATTTGTGGATCGATTTCCCACCAATCTGCATCAAAATCTGGATGCAAATTATTTTTTCAATTTTTTGTCCAATTTTCTGGGCCATCCTCTTCGAAAATGGGGAAAGTCCCATTGGAGGCCGATATGGGCCACTGCGAAGGCCATATCTTCGCAAATACTGATCGGATTCTTGAAAGGAGTATCTTAAACGATTTGTGGATCGATTTCCCATTAATCTGCATCAAAATATGGATGCAAGTTATTTTTTCAATTTTTGTCCAATTTTCTGGGCCATCCTCTTCGAAAATGGGGAAAGTCCCATTGGAGGCCGATATGGGCCACTGCGAAGGCCATATCTTCGCCAATACTGATCGTATTCTTGAAAGGAGTATCTTTAACGATTTGTGGATCGATTTCCCACCAATCTCAATCAAAATCTGGATGCAAATTATTTTTTCAATTTTTTGTCCAATTTTCTGGGCCATCCTCTTCGAAAATGGGGAAAGTCCCATTGGAGGCCGATATGGGCCACTGCGAAGGCCATATCTTCGCCAATACTGATCGTATTCTTGAAAGGAGTATCTTTAACGATTTGTGGATCGATTTCCCACCAATCTCAATCAAAATCTGGATGCAAATTATTTTTTCAATTTTTTGTCCAATTTTCTGGACTATCCTCTTCGAAAATGGGGAAAGTCCCATTGGAGGCCGATATGGGCCACTGCGAAGGCCATATCTTCGCCAAAACAGATCGGATTCTTGAAAGGAGTATCTTAAACGATTTGTGGATCGATTTCCCTTTAATCTGCATCAAAATATGGATGCAAATTATTTTTTCAATTTTTTGTCCAATTTTCTGGACCATCCTCTTGGAAAATAAAAACTGACTCAAAAGATGATGTTTTGGTCACCTTATGTCCTTACTTGGTCAAGAGATTTTTCGCCTCGATTAATTTCAGGGAAATAGCCATAACTTGGCCAATTCTTGTCGGATCGAAGAATGTTATGCTTTCCCGGTCTTTTTCGAGTAGCATCATTTTTAATCAAAAGCTGTCCAACTAAAATCTGAGCCGATTTTCGGAATTTTTTCTCATGATTTTGGTCAAAAATCGAGCCAAAATTTTATTTTGCCATTTGAACAATATATTGATAGAAATTTACGGTTCTTAGTTCCCTGAAAAAAAATTTGTTTGCATATTTGATATTTGAAACGAAATGGGGAAAAGATTAAATTAAAACTGAATCAGAATATGTTTTTTTGGCCACATACGGTGTAAGTATCAGGTTATTCATCCTTGGGCAATACGAGTCTATTCTTTCTTAAGTTTATTTAGTATTTCCTTAAGGTCACCCTGAAGAATGTGTCTATAATTTTAAAAGCAATTCCGCAACATTTCGCGCACGTTATATGGGACCTGCATCCGGGCTTAATGCTCCTGGAACCCATCCATTCAGTCTTGGCCTGATTGCAGTTGATAATCAAAGAAAACGGACAGCAGGCAGCAATGGCAACGGCTGGTTACGACAACTGCCACCGTAAGTGGCAAGCGGCTCAGGGGCTGGGTCCGGCCTTATCCTGTTTTCCTGCCGCTGTCTGCTTCGTTTATGCAACAATTAAAATTCGCAATGAGCGTGATTGTAAATTAAAAGAGATAAAAAATATGTCACATGTGCGGGTTGTTTGTTCTTCGTACTACCCGATTGTGTGCCAGTATGTGTGTTTTTTTCTGAATGCTCCCCATGAAATATGGGGCGGACTTTTATTTATGATTTCCGTTGATAAATACGCTGCAATCTCCGCCAACCAAGCCCACAGGCCCGCCTCAGTCTCAGGTAAATAAAAAACGGAACACAAACCGAGTTATCGAAAACATGCAACACGATGAGCGAGCACGGGGCAACTTCCTGTTGAATTTTTCAGCAGCAGCCTTGACACCTGCCACTTCTGGCAAACTTTGCAATTAACTGGCCCGCGGCAACTAAGTTTAATGCAACTGATGTTGCACTTGCCGTTGCTTAAGTTGCAAGCAGAACGGTGTCTTTTTGGACCTGCATCTGATGGCCAAAGGCGAGTCGTTTCCTTAACTTTTAATTATTTCGTGAAATGCGAAAACGGGAATTGCATTTCGACGCAGCTCGAGACTCGAAATGTGAAACTGCAATCGCCTGCCTGACCCCGTTGGCTATCCCCCCTTATGCCCCGTCTCACCCCACTCTTTACAGTGGCGTTTATTTTATTTACCCAGCGCCATGCAATCTCAACTTGCAGCCTTGTAAATCAGTCAGTCAGAGCCGAGTGCCAAAGTGAGGGTGAGCCGTGACTCCTTTTGGTCCTTGGACCGCTGCATGTCCATCCCCACACCGACCTCCACCATCTGCTACTGCTGCTTCTGCCAGCATATTTGTTTTGTTGTAAATCACAAGGAGCAACAGAAGAGCGAAAATGTTGCATGCTGCCCAGGATCGTCGTCCACCACTACACATGCCACTTTACACCCGGCGCAAACACGATTTTCATTTGTATAGCACACACCGGAGGAGCAGTAGAGCCGGAGAGGTATCCAACGGGAGGCAGGGATGCTGTGTTATTTATGCAGACCCTATACCTCTCTATCTCCCCGCTGTCACGTCCTTCCCCGTACCGCCCAATCCCATTTCATTTCCAGCGGCATCGAAGGCAACGCGGATTGCTTGTTTCTATTTTTGCAATATTTTTTCTTTTGCAGCCGCCGTTGCTGCTGCTGCTGCTGTTGCTGTTTAACAAAGCGCATAAATTCGCTTGCAACTGTGTCCTCAGGGGGGGTTGGGTGGCTGGCTGACCTGCAGCCCACCCACTGCCACTTTGCCACCCACTGGCCCACCTCCTGCCGCTGATCGGAGTCCCGCCAAGTGTTCGTTTCGGCTTGCTGCGCTTTCTCATCTGCCTTTCGCCTGTTCCGAGGGTCCGTTTTTTGCCTGTTTCTGTTTATATTTTTTTTTTTTTGGTTTTATTTGCAAGCTGGTTTGTTTGTTTGCCAGTGAGCTGGTCAAAACGATTTTTGCCTTGGCTCGTTGGCGCTACCAACCCCAAGCCCAACCCCATAACCATATGCAAAATGTTACTTTTTCTTGCTTTTCCTGTTGCCTTGGCTGTTGCTTGGTTGGTTGGTTGGTCGGTCGGTTGTTGGGTTGTATGGTTGTTTTTGGCCCTTATCTGCACCCAGTTTCACCGCCCCTTTCTTGCTCTGCGGAGCCCTCGCTAAATATAATAAAAAATAACGCTTGCAACTTAATCTCTGACAGCTCGTTACCCGTTTGCATGAGCACGATATTCATGAGCTGCTAAGCTCGAGTTACAGTTACTTGGCTATCGCAGCCCAGCCCAGCTCCATCGCACCACCCACCCCTGCACCACCTAGCTGCGCACCACACAAATCGCTCAATCGCCATAAGACCGAGCTAGCACCGCAAGTATTTGTCACTGATTGCCAGAGCTATTGTTTCAACTGACGCGTAAAGGAAATTATATTTATGCATTTTCACGATTTCTGCAGCTCAGCTCATGTGACTTTGACATTTCGATTGAGTTACCCGACTCGCCTGGGTAGGCGAGGTTGCCTGCCCACCTAGCAGGTGTCACAAAGTACTACTCCACGTATACCACGTGCATTTGGGCGTGTAATTCGAGCCGGCTCCGGGTCCTGCCATTTAATTTATATAATTATCAGTGCTGGAAGAGCGCCAAGGGGTCAACTGTGCACACGATAAGCGACTTTCAGTTGAGACCTGACACTGTCTCGATAAGGAGTAACAAGCACAAACACTAGCACACTCACACACACACACACCATACAAACACAATCGCACAATTAGCGCTGGCTAAAACGCACACACGCACGCATTTATATTCCCACACTGGCCCGGCAGCCATTACGCATTCATTGGTCTGCAGGGACTTCATTGTTGCGGGCAGCAGCTGCGTGCTGCCAAAACCAAATGAGCAATTGACTGTTGCCACACCCCAACAACAGCACCACCCTACAGATCCCAAGCCCCAAAACCCAAAACCCGAAGCACACCCATCCCACCCACTGACCTTCCCCAGCGGCATGGCCCTTCTGCCTGGTCTGCATTATCTCTTGGCGTTTTAATGTGTCGGTTTGTAAATAATTGCAAAAAACACATAAATTATGTATTTTAATTTACATTTATTCTGCGCGTATTTTCAATGAAACTGTTACTTGGCCGCAGCTCAGGCCGACAGGCATGTTAATTTATTGTTGCATGCCCGATTCTTCCGCCCTGACATTAAATAATTGTGCATTTATATGATTTAATTTGTGGCCGCTGGCCAAAGGCCCCAGCCCGTCGAAGCGGCAGAAATGTCCCGCCGGCTCTGACTAATTGCAAGGACCAGAAGGCTGGACCTCATTCAGGATTCGCCAGATCCGAATTCGGTTCGGCGTCCTCGGATTGGGGTTACTGGGTTAACGCAGATCGATTTCTCGACCACAACTGCATTGCTGGAAGCACTTGAAAAATAATTATATAACATTTTTAAAATTGATATAATTTATAAAAGAATAACTCAGATGTTTTAAAAATAACATGGATTATTTTTTCTTAAAATACTCTGATGAAGTGTTGTTTAGCATGAGCATGAGTTCTTAAATAAAGTTTAATCCAAAATGATGTTTTACTCTTCTGCTAGAACTATACATTTTTTACCTTAATCCTTTTAAATTTAAATGAGAATTTCCTTGCCCAACAATATCCATTTCGTTTAAGGGATCAACTAAAAGTATAAATATTTATGAACTATTGCATTTCAAGCTCCTAAAGTCGAGTTTTTAATTTATATTTAAAATGAATCTCCATCTACAACTGTTTCTGCCACAGATATATTCCATTTTTTGATAAATGTTTTTGGCAAGTGTTGCGGAGAAGTATGAGAAGGCCACAGAAACAAGACCGATATAAACCAATATGTGGATCCGAAATGGCTGCCTCTTCTGCTGCTCTGTGGGGGAGTGCCCAAATAAATAGATGATGAATGTGCAACCGCAGAGGCCTCTCCTCCGTCGGGCAGAATCTAGCATCCACATGTGTTGCCATTGAATGAGCCGGTGTTTGTGTCGGATTTAATTTGGATACTTTGCAGAAATGTCGGTGTGCCTGAGTTGCATTTTTTGTGCGGTTCGGGTCATTTCAGCCTGGCCCAAAGCTTCATTTTAGCCCTGCATTTAGCCTTGGCCACGGAAAAATGTAACATTTCCAGTTCGAGACGATCAATCGAGCGTCAGCAAAGCGGGAAATGAAGCGTGTCCGGCTCAGGGCGCTCTGTTGTCCCTGAAAACTCCGGAGGTGGGAGTGGCAGAATTACTTACAAACAAATAGGTATAAGTGGAAAGTTTCTCAACAATTTCTTCTCCTCCAGCCAGCGCCGCTGCCATCGCGCCTTTACTTTCCGCTCCTGCCACATGTAAGCCTTGGCGGCAAAGGCAAAAGTCGTTAAAAGTTTATGAAAGTCAAACAGAGGAACGTGCTGAATGAAAGAGCCAGGCCAGCGAGAAGACGAACAAGCTAAAAAAAAGAATGAAGACCAGAAATTTTTATAAAATAACTAAGCGCAACGAAACGTGGCCCGATGGTCAGCGCAGAGCGATTTCATCCAGGACATCCCCTGGACAGTCTTGTTTCTGCTGATTATGTCCTAAAATTTACAAAAATATTGACACAGGCCTTACACTATAAACCTCCTTGGGGGGCTTATAATTAAACTTTTCAATAAGGCAACTTGTAATCCCATTTCCTTTATTTATGGTAGAGCACTAGCAAGTCACCACAATTCCTTTTAGCATTTCGCCTGGAAATGTTTGCAATTTTTTATACAGCGCCACAAATGCGAAGATGGCAAACAACAATGACTCGACGTCGGGGGCTTGAAAACGTTGTCAAGCGCCATTTTCCGCTTGCAAAATGATTTGATGGCAGCGGCATATCCGCCTCAAGTCCAAGTACTCTTGCCTTGCCCGTTTCCGGAGCCTGGACCCTCGACTCCGCTGTAGTTCGTTCCGCCCTGGTTGCGCTGCATGCCATAATCTTTCATATTGCCCTGCTGTCATGTCAGTTTTTGCATTATAGCTCCGGCTGGTCAGATGAGTTGTTGGCCAACATTATCAATTTGTGCGCCCCAACTTTGTATTTAACTTTTGGCTTTCCACTTTCTTAGCCATCAAGTTTTTCTCATTCTTATTTTTATTTTTTTTTGTTGGCGAAAGCGGCGGCAAACCTTTTTCATGTGCGGCCTTAGCCACCTGGCTGAGAAGAAATCTCCACTTCCCGGGGGCCGCACCCATTTTAATTTGAACTGTCAAAGCCGTGCGTCGAAATCATAAATTTTATTAAGCGCAACCGGGCGGCCATTTTGGAAAGTGACCCTGCTCGCTCCGGGCATCCGCCGTCCCCTAGTTCCGGCTCTCATCTCATCTATTAGCCGGACTGCACGGTTTAATAAAAAAGTTTCGGCGTCGCTTAAGTGGGTCGAACTGGGGCGAGCCGGGAGAAAGGCAGGTCGAGGTTGCGGTTAATATACAAGAATGTACGGAATATACATATATACGGACTGGTATCTATAGGTGAGTGTGTCTCGCCCCGGCTCCCTTATATTTTTTTGTAAACTTTTTTAATGCCCCCAACCCCGCACCCCTTGGCCGATTTTATGGGCAAGGATGTGGGCCAGCTGGAAGTTGGCCTGCCTTCTAATAGAGTCGTAATAACTTCATCATTATTGACGCATAAAACAAAATTTATTTATGTTCGCCGGGCCGCTTTTGGCTTTAATGCAATACAACCGACCGAGAAACCAGTCAACAGACAAAATAAATGCCTTTATGTGTGTGTCTCGCTCCCCAACGATTTTCTTTCCATCCGCCACGCCCACTTTTAGGCGGGTAAAGGCGTAGGCTGGGCGTGGGGCTGGTAGGCAGGATTTTATGGAATATTTTTGTAGAAAATTTTTATTCCTTTACGCATTTAATGAACTATGATGAGGGTCCCTATCCCAGACACCCAATTCCCCGTTGCCATGGCATCGAAATCAGCACCCTTTTCGATTTTATTGAACTTTTTTTATTAACTTTCGCATCAGTCGCAATTTATTGCCTTTCTTTGCTGCCTTACCAGGGGCTTTCAGGACGTTTTCAGACCCTTTCCAGGATCGTCTGTCTTAATGATAATTTCTTAGCATTTTGCAAACGAAAAGGACGGAAAATGTTTTGTAATTGTAGGGAGAATCGCAGAAATGGTTGCGTTTATTTATGCATATTTGTGAGGGAGGAGAACAAAGACAGCACACACACACATCCACAAATGATGAGGTGTTCTTTATAAATTGCCGGGCGGGAATCCTTTGCAGCTGCCAGGACGAAATGGAATATATGTGTTGTGCAAAACGAAACAAAAACCCGCAACAAGGCAAACTTAACTAACTGTGAAATTTCTTATTGTGATTGCGTTTGTCATTGCGTTAGTTTACAACTCTGCACACCTGTACCTCAGCACCGGCCCCTTCACCTGCACCTGTACAGTGAACACCTCTCCCCCACAGACATATGACATGACAGAACTTTCCGTGGCTCCACTCAAAGACATTGACTGCACATCTCTAAGTTATGAAAATCTGTGCGCGAATTCTCTTAGCTAAAGCGCATTGAACTGTGCAAATTGCAAGCAATTTAATTTTTTCCATCGTTCGCCTGGCTCCGTAAAAATCAGCTAGCAGGGATCTAGTGTGCCCCAGTGTCCTGGAGCCCCGTATCCTGGTTGCATTCTCCATTCGCCAACCCGCACCTCGCGCACACGTTTCTCACGCAGCTGCCCCGCGGGAGGTTGTGAAAACTTTGCGTAATACCAAAAAGTGCTGGCAGCACATTTCGAGTGCAAACTTTATATTAGAGTTGAAGTGCCACACACACACACACACACATACACTGAGCGCCTGGCAAGTAAGTAGAAAAGTGGCAAAAGTGCAAGTACGTGGCTTGGCTGGCCCGGGGGCTGTCCACACCCCCGCCCCCAAAAAGGCTTCGCCAACAACAACAGCAACTGCAACCCCTCAGCAACGTCTCGCGTTATTTATGAGTTGCGTATGCTATAACGAACTGCAGCGCAAGGCGGCAGGGGCAGCCCGCGGAGCAAGGACATCAGGGGCAACCGGGACTGCTGGGGCAACTGAAGCTGCTAAGGCAGCGCAGCACAAAAGCGCAGCAGCACAAAGCAATGCGCCAATATGACAACGACAACTGCGAGAAGCTGTTTGGTGGAAAGTCCTGCGTGGACCGGTCCTTGCAATTACAGAGCACAAGTCATCGACTTGCACAAAGTTCAGCCAACTTATGATACTCGACAGCCATTCTCTGCTTCGTCCTCTGAATTTCCAATTTTTTTTTCTCGTTTTGCATACTTTTTTCCCCGTAATTTGAAAATATTGCGAATTTTCCATCCCAAAGCTACATTTCAATCCCAATAAAGAGCTGATGCAGGTTGCAAGTTGCCGGTTGCAGGTGGTTGTCGCGGCAACATCATGCAAGCCACTAACCAGTTGGATGAAGTTACCTTGCCTCGACACCTATTTGGCAACAATCACCACTTACCACCCACTCACAGCCTGCCACATGCCAGACCACCCACAACACACAACGCCTGCCCTTTGACACGCAAGGTTGCGTTTGAAAGAAATTAATACACTTTCAGCTATTTGCCCGCCAAGCGCTTTTACCTTATTGCCCTCGCCTTTTGCCATGGTTAAACTTGCCGCTTTCGGTTGCATATGAAAAAAACACTTGAAAAAAATTGTCCTTAAAAATAAATTAGGAAAAATAGTATCCTAATTAGGAATAAGTAAGTAAGATTAATAAACCTGGGAAGATATAGATAAAGAATCCTTGAATTTGACTTTTATTTATAAGTTCCTTATGATTAAAATATTTTAGGATAATTTCTTCAAGTGCAAGTGCATGTGCCTCCCTCTTTCATTCGTTTGGCATTTGTATGGCTTCTCGCTCAGCGATTTATTTTCGAAACGTGCCATTTTAATTGCATAATTTTGGATTTATTTTTTATGCCAATGGCTCTCCCCGCCAGCTGGCCCCGTTGGAAAGTCCTGTCATCGCGACGCAAAAGAGGGAGGAACCATCCATTAGATTCTTGCCATTATAATGGGGTACGGGCGGGTCAATAAAAATAAAAATGAATTTTCAAATTGTGCACATTTAATGAGTGCCGCATGTGCGTTTTTAATTAATAACAAAGCACGATGGGTAAGGACTGCAGCCGCAGCGTAGTCCTGCATAAATGTGCATATAGCGTAGACACACAGGCATGAGCTGGCAGGAAACTGTAGTAGTTTATTAAAATAATTTCCCGGGGCGATGCTGCCATGCATTTGCAGTGCCCGGCGGAAGCCAAATATTCCGCTAAACCAAAGCCAAGCGAAATGTTCACATTCAATATTGGATTACGGGGACTAATTACGCGTAGAATGAATTTCGCAGGCGCTGTGGCCGCTGGCGTAGCATTCCTCGTTCGCACTGGGCTCCTGTAATTTTTAAATCCGTAAAGGGCTGCGAAATCACAACAAATTTAATCATGTTAATATAATTACGAAAAATTAAGCCATAATCAACACAGGCGCGCGGCAGAGCCGAGGGATTCAAAGGCAAACACCTGCCAGCAAATGGCAAATGGCAAACAACAAAGAGGGTGTCGGTGCTAAAGGGGGTAGAGTGTGGGGCTTGGGAATGGGAACATAACACCAAAACGACCCAAATTATTTTTAATTCCCCGCAGGATAAGCATAAGCACATGAAACGAGCCGGCTGACTCCAGAGGCCTTGACTTCCTTGCTGTTTCTGTTGCTGTTGCTGCAATTTATCCAAAGCGAGCGTCAAAGCCGCGTGCTGCGAATATTAACGAAATGATTATGGAATTCATAATTACGCACACACGGACACCCACCCATACACACTCTTTTGGTACATGGCCCATGTTGGTCCCGTTGTGTATTGTAAAATGCGTCAACACATTTGCCAGCCGGCGGCAACAACGGTCCCAGCGGATCAGAGGTCGTCAGACAATGAGTCTGAGGCACGGCCCACATGGCGCATACGCAATTTCCAGCGCCTTACTTGGCTCCTCAAATATTTGTGGCATATATGTGTAGAGCGTGATTAAATTAAATGTCGGGCAAGTTCGATTCGAGGCAGGCGACACAACTAATTAAAAACGCCCAACGCAAGTACGTGAGTGGGACTACGAGGAGTTGGCTCTGCCGAATTCGATATCGGATTAAGGTCAATGACACACTGCTGACCAAAAACCACAGATGGCGCTAAGAATCTATAGAAAGAATTAATCAGAAAAGTTTTCTGAGATGTTCAGGGCATTTTCCTCAAATAAAAGTTGTCGAAATTAATCAAAGGGTAGTCAAGCTGTGAAAATAATTTGTTTTAAAAAGACAAAAAGCGTAATATTTTTTTTCATTCTTCTTTTTCACTTGTTAATTTTTGGTCAATATTTATGTTTTAAAAGTTAAAATAAATTAGATATTTGTTGTATTTATGTTCTTTAATTTTGTTACGTTAGACATGTCTATAATTTGAAATAACTATTCATTCAAACACAATTGTAAAATATGTATATAATATACAGTACAGGTCAAGCCACATAATGCGATTATTGTTCATAGCATTTCTGACTTTGTGGCTCTCTCGGCATTCTGTACTGTTGTGGATAATTCAATAAATTGCAATTCCATGCGGCTAACTCGCCCCCTGGGTATTTAGATGGCAAATCAAATGCACTTAACTAAACTAAATGTTGCCACAGTCGGTTCAATTTCGGCCAGCCCGGAATGTAGGCAACGATTCGCTCGCAGCATAAATTTCGTTTGAGTGAAAAAGGGAAAAATGTTTTTAGAAAAATACGGAGCAAAGCGATTTTGCTTTTTCGCCCACCTCGCAGCAAAAAGTTTTTTAAGTTAATTGAAATTCGGACCCAGGACCGAAAAGAGGTATAAACGAAACACATACCTTGTAAACAGTTGAAAATTGGCAGAGATCCCTCGGTCCAGTCTACCAATTCACCCAGAAAAAGGCTTTGGGCTTCAGTTTCCGTATGATCAGAACCGGGTCCATGGGGAAAGGATATTTATATCCTTGTGCGTAGGCATCGACTTGTTGAATAGCCCTCGAATATGTTTTGACCAGAAGCCCGGGCGGGCGGGTCTAGCTTTCTTGGGAAACAGCAAACAGTTTAGTCAGTGCCCGGCAATGTGCTTAAGTCTCATTTATTTTTCATGGCCTGGCCTATAAAAATTGTAATTTCATTACCACCGACAGGCGGTTACGGGAAAGGTGAGCCAGCAGTTTTCGGGTTTTCCGGAGGGACGGTAGTCTTGGAAGTAGCAAGTGCAAAAATTGAAACACACTTGAAAAATGAAGGTGGCCGGAAACACACACCCCACACAACATGAGCAAACACGACTAAAAACCACCACCAGCCAGGACCAAAGGTGGCCGAACACTGTCTGCTGGCTGTTGCCTTTTTATGAATTTTTAAAAATGTTGCTGTTTTGGCGGCTGCCGGCGCTGATTTCGCAGTCATGGGCAGCTGGACCCAAATGCCCGGCCACTTGTTAGCTGTTTTACGTTCCCACAATCGGTGTGGAGTGTGTCCGAAGCCGGGAGTGTGTGTGCGGCCAAGGTACTTAACTTAAATGGCATATACACTCCTTCAGCTGGAAGGAGTCCCTCCCTCACACCCAGCTGGGGCTGGCCAGTCGACATCAATTTAAATTGAATTTTCACTTACCTGCGGTTCGGTCTTAGCTCGTTCTTGGGTTTTGGTATGCAGGCCAGACACCCGGCAATTTACGTCCTGAATTAGTCTAATGTAAAATTTAAAACCCGACTCTGGCATTTCCTTTTCGCTCAGGTTTTTATATCCTATCTACTGTATATACACATTTTATTGGGCGTGGGCCGGCGCAGAAGGGCAGTCAATCCAAGCTAATTGATTACGCCCGACATTTAATTAGCAGAGAATATTTTTGTAGCATTGCGGCGTGGCTTTTGAGCATATTCATCATGCTTAGATGGGCACTGGTCCGCCTGCTCCCCGGGTGACCTGAGCCCGCTTCAATGTCACCAATTATGCTAATTAGAGGTGCCTTCAGCGGAGTTGAAAAGCTCAACAATGCGCGCAAAATGTCTCCGGGCGGCGGCAGTGGGTAAGGGGTTGAGGGTTAAGGATTCCGGGCAGGTGGTGGTGGCTATTATTAAACGGAAAATTGACAGGATGCCTTAAAACGAGCCGAGGCTCAAAAAGGGCTAACTAACTTTGCTGGAAGGGGCGGGTCAATTGACAGCAAAGGCGTAATTATCAAAATATGTAGAAAATGGCCCGGATGCTCCGGACCCGAGTAACCTTCTCGAGAATTGACGAATTAGCATAAGAATGGTTACCGAAGTGAACAGCAGCAGCAACAGCCAAGTAAGGAAGGAAGTAATGTGAAAGGATAACGTTTGCAGGATAACGCTGTGGGCGGGCACAAATCCAAATTGGCGCATATCTTAAGCCTTCGGGCGGTAACGAACCTGTTGATGAATCAAACACAAAATTCAAATTTTAGCCTGGCACTGGGCGTGTCCTTGCACACAGTATCTGCCTGCGTCTGCTTAACGCTAGCTGCACTAATTCAATTAAATATTTGTCTTTGTAGTTTTTTGTCGAAGGGAATAGACAGCAGGCAGCAGGAAAATATGACGAGGGCACTGGCAGTCAGTCAGCCAGCGCCAGTGAGCCAGACATCTAGTCAGCCCAGCCCTGGAGCCCAGGAATTCAAGACAAAGACAAAGAAAGCCAAGACTGGCTGACGGCTGCCTGCCTGCCAGCGAGGATAAACAGAAAGCCGTAGCGGGTCTCCGGATTGTCTCCGGGATAATGCAAATATTGTCGAGCAAGGAGCTTTCACTCAAAAAGTGAGAGCATGCCAAGAAGAAGCAAGTGGATGGCGGCTGGAAGGAATGAATTTATTGCTTTTGGGAATTTTCCACTTGATGGCATTTAATGCGATTTAGTATTTAAATGAAGCAGCGTTGTAGCTGGAATCTTGAATTGGAGTTGGTCCGTGAGCACGGGCACGGACGGGACAACAAAGACGATAAACTCATTCGGGCGCATTAAATTAATCTCAGTCGGGGCAGCAACATCGACCAAATCTCATAGTACGGCCTCGATAATACTAACCCGAGAGAATTCCGAGATCCAAGGCTAGTTCGCTGATTGCAACGGTCACAGGTGAGTGCAGTGACAGTGACAGGTCAATCGAAATTCGATTTCCTTGTGAAATAAAACATAGCAATCCCCTCTCAGCGTGTAAGTGTTTTCCACCCAAAAATAGAGCTTTGTTTTTGCTGTGATTTTTATTATTTTAAAATAGTGTATCATGACAATATGTTAGTTGAATAAATAAATAAATAATTCAAGTTTCGAAAAAGCTTACATAAATCTAGTCGCCAACCTATGCCGGCTTATGTGCGCATCCTAATTAATTGTGAGAGTATGTGTATAATCATTTTCATAAACGGTAACTGTTCTATTTGGTTAACAAATAAGCCTAGCTGCCAACTGGCGATTGCATAATTCAATTAAAGCGCCTGCATTAATGCGAATGCAAATACATAGAAGCAAAATAATTGACTTTCAATAATGTAGACGCCCGGCCTGGCCAGAAAAATAAATATTAAAATTAACTTAAACTCGCTACCCGTCACATGCACGAAAAACTAGACAGAATTATGCACGAATTATGCTAATTGCAAATAATCAAAATATATGGGAAGCAAAGTATTCCTAATTAAACCACCACCCGGTACAAAATAAATAATTGATATCGATGCATGGTTTTAAAACTAGATTTAGAAACAAAATATATCGGACGAGGTCGAAAGATTTTTAACTTGGCTGCGTGGTGAAGAGAAAAAACTTTCAAGGAGGCCTATGGCTAATCGGGGCTCTTAAGACTACGCTTTTGTTTTTTTTTTAACATTTGTTCGCTTATTAAGTGGTTCATAGAACTTACTTTTGATATATCATAGATATATGGTTCCTAAAATTACCGCAACACCTTCATGCTGCCCGACACAGGATGCTCGACAAAGGAGAGTACTTGGGGAACCTCACAGGGCTGTTAGCTGATCACTTGGCCAATTTCGCCTCGGACTACTAATGGCGCTCCAGCTCTGTGTGAAAACCCGCAAGGACATTCCGGGGAGTCATCCTGCGCTGATTTAGCCAGCAGTTGAATAAAGATGTCGCCGGTAAATCAAAACATACGCATCTGCAGTCGAACGACCGGCTGCAGGATGCGGATTAGACTGCCGCTAGACTGGAATCGGAATTCGTGGGGAGGGGGTAACTTAAAACCTCTGCCCCGGCGAACTTACCTTCGCCTGGAGGACCTGGGTTTGAGCCTTAAGCCTAGAGCCAAACTTAATCGATGCACGAACTTACCTTCGTGCCTAACAAGATGGGTGTTATGTACAAGAGTTACTGGAACTACAACTCGCTAAGCCCCAGCGGCTAGTCGAGCGTAGTCGGGAGGACAACAAGGTGGGTCTGGGTCACGGGTCAACAAGCGGTGACTACCCTTACAACTAGCAATAAATAGCCCTAAACTATAGATAATCCGACAGTAGAGGACCACTATTGGCTGTAGGGATGACAGAACTGGTAGACCAACCTCTGCGATCGCTCCGTCTTTTTCATGATGCCCTTCTTGTAGTACTGCCTGATGGAGCGGGACAACTTGTCGTAGTTCATCGCCGGACGATTCTTCCGCCGACCCCACAGCTTGGCCACTCGCACAGAGTCCTCAATCTTGAAGATGCCCTTGCTTCGATCGATCCACCGAATGGCAGTTCCATTCACCTGCGGGGCGCCCAGCAACTCCTTGAGGAACTGCCACAGATGGATGTGTGATCCACCGCCTCCAGAACGTGAACCGTTTGAACGCTTTGCTCCTGGGGTGGGCGTGGTCGTGTTAGTTGCAGGGGCGCTGCTGTTGACAGGAGTGACAGTCACCTCTGACTCCATTTCATCATCATCTGAGCACAAGAAATCCAAATATTTTTATTAATATGAATGGTTTTTCTTAAAAATTTTCTTTGTTTTCCAACCCACCTTCGCTGTCCTCGTTGTAGTCCATGTCCAAATTGGGAATCCCATAGTTGGCAGGCCAAAGATCAGCCGGGGCGGACTGGTGTGACTGCTGGTTCTGCTGATGCGGCTGATGAGCGGGCTGGTCGGCATAGGCCATCTTCCAAATCTCCAGCTGGGCGTGCAGCGTACTCCCACTCTGGAAATGGAGAAGTGAAAAGAAAAAGCCGAGAGTGAGACATTTCGATTGGGCACAACTTAGCCTAAGCCTTAATCCTGGCCAGATCTCAATCTAGACGGCATATCAATTGGGAATTCTTTGGCTATCCAAGTGCATAAATTATGCGCACCTCGACGAAGCGAGCTGCATTTCCACAACCACAACCACAACCGAGTCGAACAGACAGCAGCAACCAGAGACCATAGCGACGACTTACTTTCACCTTGCAATGTCGTTGCTGGTCGTTGGCTCAGTTCGAGTTTTGGTTCGAGTCCCCCCCACTCCAACTCAGCTCTCCCCCAGAGACCCGCCAACCCACCGCCCAGTCATCTGAGCTGCTGCTACGGCTACGATGGCTCGTAATCATCCATCCAAGTGCTGCAGTTTCACCAAACAACCTTCACACATTCTTTCACCTTTACAGCCATGACCACGGTTACTAATTTTGTTTCTTTTTCTTCTGTTGCTTTTTTTGTCAGGCTTTTATTTTATATTTATTTTTTTTCGGTGTTGACTGCTCTCCGATTTCGGTCGCCCGCTCACGTTCGTTGCCTAAGTCTTTTGTTTTGGTTTTTATTTTTCTCGTCTGCGGAGCTGCCTGGCTGCAGTAGCAACATCGGCTAACAAGCCTAAGCGAATGTAATCATTGATATATTTTTGGCAAAACTCTCGGAGCATGTGCTTCGGATGTGGAGTAGTTTTGGCTGATTGCTGATGGCTGATGCCTGCTCTGCCTAATTGCTGCCAACAGGTTTTTTTGAGTTTGTGAGGCTTGAGTCTTAAGTTTTGTATCTTGAGCTTTGAGTTTTAAGTTTTGCGTTTTGCTTTCTGATATTTTTCAAATTTTTTTTTTTTTTGTATTAATGATTGCTGACTGGGCCCAGAGCATGTAAGCCGCTCCGACTCTGGCTGGCAGCCATGACGTCAACACGCCAGTTACGAAACTTGTTTCGTTTTAGTTTTCGTTTCAATTCGATTCGTTTTGTTTTGATTTTTTTTTATTGTTTTTGTTGTTTTTTCCCATTTCCATTTCCATTCCATTTCGCCCCGTACGCGAAATTCAATTCAATCGCATTGATTGGCCTCTCCATATTGGATTTCTGGCGGCGCTCGGCTCTTTGCCTTAGCCATTTGCATTGTATTATTGTTTTATGCGTCGCCGAGTGATCGATTTTGTAATATACCCCACTATTTTGGCACTCGCCCAGTTAAGTCATGCGTTTTTGAGACAACGACCATGCTTTTTGAGTGACTCTTACAGCCTTAACACTTTTAACACTCAATTATTGGCTAAATCTGTTTAAGACATTTTTTACGACTGGTTTTTTTCCGCCAAGATTTTTACATCTTTCTTTATAAGGAATATGTGAATGATATAGATTTCACATTAATATTTAAAAAGTAATGCATATTTATTACTACTAGCTTTATTACTAATCTGCAATATGTTTTCATATTATTTTATTTTTTAAATTCCTCAACTTTGAATAATAACCGATAACTGTACCTCATCTTAATATCATTGATTATACCAAAATATTATTAGACCTCTTTAAATATTCTTTTTCAATTTCTATGGTTTCCAAATTTTTTTGTCAAGGCTAATATTATATATGTATTGGCGATTATTAAATAATACACTCACCTCAGGCATGCGGCGGACAAATTCCTCTTCGCTGAGTAATGTCAGAGCAGCGCCGTTTTCGCAGAATTGCAGTTCCAAGTCGGTCACCGGCGGTAATCCAAACTGAGCCAAGGTGGACCGAAGCCATGCATGAACTTGGGCGGGCGACCAGCCATTTGGATCTGAAATAAAATACAGATTATAGCAAACCGAAGCTAGAAGGTCCTAATCCAAACTCACCCTGCGATATTTGCAGCTCCGCGCAAATGGCGTCGGCCTCCCGCTTGGCATGCTCCAGGGCCAGTGAGATCACAGGCTCAAAATCCCCACGCACCTCGGCCAAGCCACCAATGAAGGATTCCAGAGCCAGTGGCTTCAGGTTGTGTCTCTTTTGGAAGCTCGTGTCCTCCAGGCACTCGCGGAGCAATTGGTGATCGGGCTTGGTGTCAGTAGGAGGGCTTTGGATATTCTGTTGCTGTAGCAGCGAGTTAAGGTCAATCAGACTCTCGATGTCTGCATCCAGGGGCTCGGATTTTATGTTCTCTCCACAGGAAGAGCGGGGTGAGGGAGTCTCGCAGTTGGACTCTGGCGGCGAAGGCGGCAGGATGTGAAGCTCCTGCTTGATCTCCAGCGAGGGGGAGGGGCTGCTCAAGCTGTTAAGACTGTCGTAGCTTCCTCCGAATTTTCCAAAACCATAGGCGGTGAACTCGGACTGCAGGGGACTGGACTGTGGGGAGGGGTAGGCGCTGTGGGGGTAGGCAGGCGGAGGTGGTATCAGCTGGTGGGAAGAGGTCCTGTACGAAGGATTCTGTTGCTGATGCTGTGGCTGTTGCTGCTGCGGACCGTCCCAGGCGCACTCGACCTTGATCTGGGGCGCGTTGTACTGGAAGACAGTAGTGGGAATGGGGGCAGGAGCGGGATCCTGCGGCAACAGCGATAGGTCAAAGTGATCGGCATAGGATGCGAACTGATCCGGCGGCGTCTGGGCCTGGAACTGAAGTGGTTTCAGCTGGGGGCTGTGCGGCATCTGCAATGGACAAGACGGTAACCAAGAATTTAGTACAAGAATCAGGGTTAGAGTAGAAAATGGGGCCGCTAATTGAAAATCAAAACACCAAAGGCAGGCGCCATCTTGCCGGGGTCTCACTAATTATCAGGCCAAAAACAAAAAACGATCCGATCTTAGCTGCCAAATTGCGGCCACCTGTCTTAATTATCACGCCCATGAAAGTTAATTGTTTTTATATCGCTGCTTCTCTGGTTTTTGGTTGGAATTTGCTTGCGTATTTATTGTATGGCCGCCTTTCTAATTCGTACTCGCACCTACCTGACCAGCAACAATGTATGGAAATTTTTTCGAATGCGACTACAAATTCGGTTTCTGTTTTCGGAATTGGGATCTCTGTTTCTGTTTCGGTTTCTGTTTGTTGTTTGTTGATGATTTCGAGCTTGGATTGTTCTTAACCTTAGATTTCCAGCGGGGCGATATGTGGTGGCGAGATCCGAAGCCGCCGATACAAGAGCAAGTTAGGTACTAAGCCCGAAGTGCCATTGATTTTCTCATTTATCAAGCTGCGACTTCGGCTTGTGACGCCACAAAAAAACCCAAAGCCCCCTAGACGAGGGCAGGGCTCTGTCTAAATCCACTCTGTGTGCTTTTTTTTACGGGCTCCAAACAATGACTAGATCAAAATCAAAGCGTTCTCTCTCATACATTTCTGTACCTCATCTCGCAGTTTTTCTGTATTTTCTGTACTTTTTTTTTGTTTTCTTCTCTATTTGCAAAGCGTCATAAAAGAAGGCAATGCTAATATAGCCTGAATGCGCTACCAATTTTTAGCAGCGAGAAACTGGTTTTTCATTAAGCAACCCAATGCATCGACAGTGTCGCATGGGGCCTGAATAGCGAAAATGAATAGCGATGGGGGCCGAAGGGACAGGGAGCCCCATTACTATGCGCTGTGCGCTTATTATTAATAAAACAGCTCATACTGGATTTTCCGACAAGTACTTTCAGTTCTGGCCTCTCTGGGGGCAAGAGGCGGCTGAGTATTATTATTGTTATTGGCTCGGCGACGACGCCATAATTCTAACTAGTCACGATGTTATTACAATTTCCACTCGTATGTATGTTTTAATTGTTCGACAACGGGGCGTATGAGTGATTTCAGTTCGCTTTTCTCGCCTTCCCGCTAATTGCCAGCGCAAACATTTTGCCTCGATTTCGCTAGCGATTACCTTGCGTAATCTGCATATTATTAGAGCGATATCTAAACGGCCCAAAGGGACTTCACCCCAAAATAATGGAAGTCCAACTTTATGTATGACCCCTCTCGCCGAAGGACATGATTCAGCAGCTGCAGCCAATGACTCATTTGGAATTGGCCATAAAAAAATGTGATTGCTTGGCAAAAAGTGCATGTTTGTGCAAATTAAGCTGCTACGGACCTTTTATGGACCATTAAGGGCCAGACAGGCTGTGAATATGTCAACTATACTTGCTATAAACTCCGACTAGTCCCCGACTAACTACTACAGTTTATAAAAATTCTTGTCTATAAAAAGTATTTTTCCATTACATTTTACGGCCATTAACCGTCATAAATTGTGGCAGGAGGAAAAGCTCTCTCTCTCGAAGAATAGGTAATTCCTCCAAACAATCTTATCTGTGGGGTAATAAAAGCGGTCAGAATTAGAATTTCATCCAGAGACTTTGATTTATCGACTGCCCTGAGAAATCCTCGCAGCTGGCGAATTAGATCACTCGGGTTATTCCAGTCTCGCGCTGTGGGTACCTGGATCTCCTACCATTGCCGGACTGAATCATGTTTCGTACTCGTAAATTTTAATTAAATATCGTTCTACAGAATGCGAGAAAACAAGCTCAGCTCATTTCTGACAGAATCGGAGTTCCCAGTGCAGACAAAAGGCTTTTTTTCTGTCTCGCTTAGCTGGTAATATTTCATTGGCGTGTCCGACATCGGGCGGCTGTCAATAAACGTTTTTTTGTTGCCGTTTGCCAAGCCAAGAATCAAATATCGCAGCATTTATGCCATGTCGGCGGCTTATAAATATAGCCACCACACCCGCACCCATTCGCCAATATCGGACGTCACAAATTGGTTGTTTTGTGCCTGTTATCGATCACCAAGCGATTGGTGTCAGAAAAACAATGAGCCCCGGCAGCAATTAGGATTTGGCATGGCTCTTACTGTCAGGTGTTTGGTGTTTGGGCTGTATTTTTAGAAAAACCACAGCGCCATTATAGACACATTTAGCCGGCGGTTCTATTTTTAAAGTAACATTACAAAGGCCCAGAACCGATTGTGAGTGATGTGTGGGTGAGAGGTCGTTGAAGTGGTTCGGGAGAAAAAGAGTGAAGGGGCACACTGTTCGTATGTTAATCTACATTCTGGGCTTTCCACCTGCCCGGAAACAGGATACATCAGCCTGTCAACACTTGCTGCGATGGTATCTATTATCTGGAAAAACGATCGCAATGTCCGTGTCAATGACTAATGCCACTCATTTGGAAATAATAGCCAAGAATATTAATTTCATATGTAAGCCACTGAGCATCAAAAAGACAAAACTCATTTGCCTGACACGCACCGGCACCACCGAAAAGAATTGAATTCCAATTAAATTATAACAATTTTGAGCTGCCAAATTGCCATAGCTCCCGAGCTGACTCATTTCAAACAAGCAAATAAATTGAATATGGCAAATTTATTAAAATTCCAGCTAGCTGATAAAAATTCATTTTTCCAATAAAAACAAAGCAGAAGTTGAATCAGAAGCAGAAGCACAATGAGCAAACAGAAAACTAAATCGAAGCAGCCCAAATAAAATCGGACCAAATAAAACCGACCTGGCCAACACTCCATGTGATGATGGCGCTGTCGAAATCAGAGACAAAGTTGAAGCCAAGGCCAATATTGTGCCGGACTGTCAAAAGCAGCGGCAGTAGATTTGATTTCCCTTTTGGGCCAGTAAATTGAAAAACCCTTACTGGAATTAGCAACAATAATATTTGAGGGAGAGAGTAATAAATTGAAAATATTTGACAGAGGCCGAGCCGCAAAAAAGCAATATAGAAACAAGTTTTATGATTTTTGTGGCTGGTCAACCCAAACAAAATTCATTAGAACAAGTCGCAGCCACAGTCAAGAATGTGGCATATTTATTGGCACGCACACACTGCCATACATATCTGTGTCCGAGTGTGTGTGGTTTTTGCCTAATAATAAAATCAAGTTTACGTTTTAAGAACGACAAAAGCATTATTAAAAGCTGCGATCAGATAGCACTCGAGTAGCTGGCAGCTTATTGTCGTACCCGCAGATAATAAATGGAACGAATGAAATGGCCAACGCCTAAGGCCAACTCACGACCGATCTATATAGCTGTACAACCATATAGCTACATAGCCATATATCCATATAGCCGCACTTAACAAGATCTTACATGGGGCGCGGCCCAAATAGACAAAGGAAACCTTGGCTTCCAGAACCACAGACAGCAAAAAGAACAGAAACAGAAAAGATTCAGTATCGGAATCGGAATCAGAATCAGATACAGATTCAGACAAAAGGTTGCGAGTGAAGGGTACATACTATATAGTCGTATGCTGTTGCAACTGCAGCTTTGAAGGCCTTGGGTAGTGACACGGCCTGAAGTTGAGTTATGGCCAAATGATATTTAAATTAATTTATATGTATCTTTGAACTAAATAAACAAACTATGCTAATGCAGCACAGACTTAACCTCAGGTGTTCGCCTTTGAGTCGCTGGCTCCGACTGGCGACAATTGTCAGGTAATCTGTTCTAATCGCATTATGGCAATGGAGCTGGCAAAAGCCACGAATAGTAACTGAAACCCAGCACCACCTCCCAGCTCCCTCCTCACCGCTCCTTTTCATCAATTTTCTGGTCGCAAATTGTTTGTTTAATGAATGTTCGCTTTATTCGCGCGCTTAGGGACTGGATACTATACATACATATATATATTCAGATGTATGTAGTAGGTATGTGGGATGGGGGCTAAGGGGTTATGGCCACGTTGAAGTGCGCTGTCAACAGCATAAGCACACTCGCAGATACACAGATACACAAACGTAGATAGAGATACACTGGCAAATCCCCCAACCCGACTCTATCCACGTACAATCTACGAGCACTTGGATGCGTGGGTTAAGCTGTCAAAGAGACAAGACTTATTTCTGCTTATTTTTACATCGCCAGTC
This sequence comes from Drosophila pseudoananassae pseudoananassae, assembly GCA_018153035.1. NCBI lineage: Eukaryota > Metazoa > Arthropoda > Insecta > Diptera > Drosophilidae > Drosophila > Drosophila pseudoananassae. The sequence goes on from JAECXR010000024.1 coordinate 12,097,167, forward strand.
CTACTGTCCTCCTGTCCGCCCCCTGCCTTCTGTTTGTGTCTGTTGTTTTACTCATTATTCTGCAGCGGTGCTAGTGTGTATCTGTATCTGTTGCTCTTAGTCGCTTCGTGACGGGGCAACTCTGTGTGCAGTTCTTGCCGTTTCTTCACTTTAGTCTGGCTATTTGCATTGCATTTAATTGCCGACATTTCATGCTAGATAAATGGCTCCCAGCAAGGTTAATAAATATCTCGAATCACACTCACACACAGCCACACGCCTTTTCTAATAGGTGCAACATTTCAATTATGCTGCATTCTTTTCCCCCCATGGCTTAATGTATGCGCAATATCGGGATGCTGATAGCCAACTGTATCGGTCTAGAATGTTCCGGCATATCGATGCTTTTGTGGTCATAGAAACCCCATGTCCAGTCTATTAATTAACACTTTGAAGTTAATCGGAATGAGAAATAATAGGTTTTCATATTTACAATATAACATAAAGTGATATATTCATTTGCAAATCATTATGAGAAATGTTTACTACATAATTAATAATCCCAAAAGGACAAGGAACGTAAGAAATTTATACAAATAGTTTCTCTTGTGAAACTACTACTTCTCAATATGCCACACAATAACCTGGCTGAGAACTATTTGGACACTTTTCCGACAGACAACCTGAGTGGCACTTGCAACCTGCCTGGGACCCACACCCTAACCTTTAATGGCTAAAATGGCAAGGAATGCGCTTTTGTCTAGGCACAGAGCCCTGACAAACCTATCCAATCCCAATCCCCATCCCAATTCCATTTCAAGACCCTCCCGCTACTCCTGGCTGATGCTCATTATGCGCTGCACGCAGTGACAATTATTCTGTAGAAAAGACGTTGCGAAGCCAACTCATTTCAATTTGCATAAAAGCCGGGCGACAGATCGAAGTACAGAGCTGCCGTGGCAGCAATACTCGAGCTCTTGCTGGTTCTGCTACTTGCCACAACAATGGGCTTGTGGGTAGCCACACCCAAAAAGGTGATTATTATTGTATAATCGGTTTGATTGATATCCCATCCAGCATTAGATATGTGTATCGTAAGCCGTAGGGCTTATGTCAGGCGGGCGAGGAAATTCTGAAATGAACAAACTTCACGGCGAATCGAAGAAAGGCTTGGTGCTGGGAGGGAAAGAAGACCCGACAAGTTAAAGTATTTATGTCATGTCGAGTTTTCCTCCGCAGTCTTCCAAGACTCGGCTTAGTGGGGCTCAGCTGCGAAAGCGGCAGCAAATGCGCTTGCATTTATAATTGTTGGTAGTAGTATTTATTTTATTATGTCCATAACTATAATGAGACACGAGAGTGGGGCTTCAACTTGTTCGAGAGATTGGAAAAGCAACAAGCATCGCGCCGCTATGAAGAAGCTGCAACGACGTGCAAAATCGCGGCAAAGACACATTTCCATCAAATCAATCAAAAATGGTAAATACAAGTTTTTTTTCTGTATTTTCTTTTATTGCAAAAACGTCAAAGACTTGGAGCTTAAGTAGGTCCAACAAAAAGTATCTCTACTGCCGGGCTACCGGGCTATGAGGCTGTGCTGTGCTTCTGCCAATGTTGTATCTGTTAGATTGGAATGCACTTTCCGAGTGAAATGCCAGGCCGACATGGCAGCTCTTACTATTTGCGCCACTGTTTGTTGTCATGCCATAGTTGACAATCATTTAGAATCACTTCTTGCAAAATGAAAGCATCTTTTGAAAGTTGCTGGCTGTCTAGTTGCTGCTGGGAGATGGGAGCTGGCTTTTGCTCCTCTTGTTGCTGGTAGTGTTACTGTTTTTGTTTTTGTTATTGTAATTAAAGCGAAATGCCATAAGACAAATGCGAATGCGAAAATGTAACTGGCAAGTGTTACTGGCACTGCTTTGCTGGCTTGAACTAACTGCTCTGCCTGCCAGCGACTCTCACCCAGTGACACGCATTCGCATTCGCATTGGCACTCGCAAGATGCATATGTTCGCATTCGCGAGATACATCTGCCTCCTACACGAGGCTCTGGGCTAATTAAAAGCCGCATCCATCGAACTGCGCATAATTTTCGAGTGGAAAACAGGGCCACCAGATACAGATACATTCGACGACTGATAACAGGCAGTGGGGGGGTCGAAAGGTTATCAGCCCGCTGCCAGCATCTTTGCTTGTAGTTTATTTATTTTTACTTTTAGCTACAGATACATTATCTGCTACTGAGAACTTACCTCACTGCTCGGCATGTACATCATTTTCTCATACTCCATTTCTGGGCTCTCGTCTCGTTAATTACTCCTGGGATATGAATAAATATATGGATGATTTACTTCTCAGGCTGGTAGCTGGCGCTGTAGCTCTAGCTGTATCTGTATCTTTTCACAGCTCGCTCGTGGCTGGCGTGTGCATGCAAAAATCTAAAAATCAACCTCGCCTGCGAAAGTATCTCTCGGGTTGTCGTCGGCTGTCTCGTTCTGACTCGCGGCGCGCCGCTCTCTCCTTCTCTGTCTGGCTCTTTCACTTGTTGCTGTTTTGGTTTTTGGCTTTTCGAAATGTTAAACTAGATTCACTCAAAAGTGGTCGTGCTTTTGTTATATCGGCCGTCTAAATTGTTTTTCACTGCCTTTGTGTGGTTCATAATGAGCTTTTAAACAGTTTCGTCGATTTTTGGTATTTATTGATAGTCTTTAAAGTTTCTCGACTGATTTAAACACTGGTAGCTACTAGATAGTTGGCTATTGCATTCGCTGGATCACTGAATGTCTGGATGATCACTGCATTTCGTTACTAAATTTTCCACTGGCAAACTTGTTGCTCTCTCTTTCACTCGGCTGTCTTTGTCTCTGTCTATGGGACGGTCTGTGGTCCGCTGTCAGCAACCGTTCGCAAAGTCTTCACGCTCAATTCTGTGAGCGGTGTGTGCCACGATCGCTCCGCTTACCTCATGCTTTCGGATCTGGTGGAGCTTTTGAGCCGCCAAACTGGTTCGCCGCCAATCTTGAGCCAAGCTTTTGGCCCCCGTCTTCGGTCGTACCCCCCCTCAAGCTTTTTCTACGGCACTATCGATGGCAACAAAAGTCCATCAATTTCGCGATGAAATTTATTGTTTCACATAAAGTGACACGGGCAGAAACTGTCACTGCAACTGTGATTGAATCGACCACGCCCACAGCCCGCAGCCCCCACAACTCGGCCAGATTCTGACAGTAAGGCGGTCAGAAAAAAACCAACAAAAACCGTTTCTGGCTAACCAACACAACCCGTCAGCTACGAGATACAAGATACGAGGGTACACAGCTGTCAGCAGTGTGTGTGTGTTTGAAATGGCTCCGGCGCACTGCTGCACGTCAACTGCATTATCATTTCCGCTTCCGTTCCACAAGACGCAAAGACGCCGGAACAGGGACCGACACACACACTCTCACACACACAGCCACGAATCGGTAAAAGTCGAAATACAATTTTGTTTGGCATTTATATTTCATGGCACAATGACAATTCCCATGGATATACTCTATTTTCCCCTTTTCCTGACAACTCATAAAAACAGTGACGCCGTCTGAAGGCCAAGCACAGTTCTATCCTTTCCCGAAATGTCCTGGCGGTCATCGACCTCAGCAGAATGTAATTATTTCGGACTCGGAATTCCAAGGAATTCGGCATTCAATTTTACAGCTTAAAGTGTTATCCTCCTACTTTTAAGGCTTAAGGATAATAGGAGAGATACCGAATTGATTTCGGAATCGTATTATTTTGTTTTTAGGCTTTTCAGCTTTCAGTGGCTTTTAGGCTATTAGTCCATTTCTCATTAAAAATTTGTGAGAAGACATTTTGCCTTGTCTGTGCAGCCGGCGGTGGGTCCTGTCGGATGATTTCTAACTGGGCAAGCGTGCAATTGTTGGCCTGCCGCCGAGCTGGGCCAATTGCTTCGTGTGGCAACAGGAAGCCGCGTCGTCTAAAATGAAAGACATGTCAACAGCAATTGGCACTCAGCTAACCTAGAGCGGCAGGACGGGCAGCAGCCAGGTCGCCGATGGCCATCATTATGCCGGATGTTGAATGACTGACCCACCAAGCTTAGCGCCGGACTAGCCAGCCATCCGGACTCGCCCCCAGCCAGCCGGTTATCGCAAAATGGATCTGTTGGCACGGTGACGGACAGATGGCTCAAAGGAGCACCGTTCTAATGGCGTGCCGCACCACCGCGGGATGCGGCTTGGGCTGTGGAGCTCCAGCTAGGGCCAGACGTTAACCCATCTGCTCCGCATTGGTCGCAAAACGTGCCAAAGTGGCAGGACCAGCAAAGGCTGCAACAAACAGCTGAATCAGCCCCTGGGGTCGGCGTTGAACAGCGTTCAATGGGGAAATGTCCGTGGTGACACCTCCACGGACTCCATGGACTGGGATTAATCAGGTGGGAATAACCCTAGCTTCTAGGGTTTTAATGATGAGCCTTGATCCATACAAAACTCGGGCCAGGAGCGCAAAGCTAATAAAGCCACCTCAGAGAAAATTAAATTTAAATTTCAGGGGAAACTACTTTAACCAAACAAACATTTGCATCTAAAAACTGGTATTTTCAACTGAGGGTTTACTTTAAAACTTTGCATACAACAGGAAGGCTAGCTTGAATTAAAGCCAAAGTTTACTATTTTCCATACACAGTGTAATAACAACCTTTACCTTTGATTTGCAGCACTCGGAAACATCACAATGCCAAAGTCCCAAAACAGTCTCTACATTTTCGAGTGAGGTATTGGATAACCCATTGAATCACTGGGGGCGCCACTAAGCATCATTTAATCAGCCTGCTGCAAGATAAATCAGTTCCCAATTGAGGCCTTGTAGACCTGAACACTGACTGTGGTTGCAGGATAACCTGTGGCTGGCTCTGTGCAGTCGAATCAAGCCAAGTATTGAGTCCGGAGAGCTGATTTGATTTGCTGGACATCGACATCATGTTTCCCCTTATGAGACCGGGCGATCCAACCTAATGCAAGAGGGCCGGGGCGGCATTGCAGGGGCTGCCAATAGGATCTCACACTGATTGGTCTTAAATCAAAGCAAGGATTAATGCGCTGGGAGGGGCCGCTGTCCCAGTCCCAGTCCCAGTCTAGCCCCAGCCCCTTTGGACGAATACAAATAGAGGGCCAGACTCACTTTAAACGCAGTGCCGCACAATCGGACACACAGGCAATGCGGGAAGGAAGAAGGCAGCATCAAGCCTCACACATGGGCTGGGGCTCTGAAAGGGGGCGTGCCAAAGACGTGAGGCGTGACAGCACATGCAGCCGGATGGATGGTCAATGAGACACTTCCGGTGTAGGAGGCCACAGCCGGAGCATTGATGTAAATGAAAGCCGTTACGCTTAAGCCGAGCACAATGCCCCAGCTCGCACTCCGGAAGCACTGCATCCACAATGGACAGGGGGTAGGCGGTGGGTGGTGGAAAAGGCTTTCGGGGAGTCACCTCCCATCTCAAACGGCCGGATTGTTGAGCAAACTGTTGCACGCCCTTTGGACATCCGAGTAGCAGTGCGATTCTCCGGGGACTAGAGCTGTTCATTTGACTGTTTTTTGGTCAAGAGGGAGTGTTACAGAACTTCCTGAATTCTTGTTTCAGAAATCTGAAATAAGAAACATTTAAACTCTATTTACTTTAAACAAGTGCCATAAACCATTACAGCTTATTACCTCTACCAATACTTCATATTTGTATATTTTTTCCATTAAATATTTACCCCAACTTTAAATTCGATTAATAAAGAGAATATTTTTATTTAAATATAAACAACAAAATGAAAAACAGGCATATTTTATTGATTTTTCTTGGACCGTTTTTTTTTTTTTTTTGCATTACTTTAATTGAAAACAGCATTTTTTGGCAGACCTTTTCATTCTGATCATTTCAATGAAGAGCTTTCTCTGGGATGGTCTTTTGTGAGCAAAAACCCGGCAACACTGTGAATGTGAGGGGATTGAGCCACCAAATCCCAGTTAGTGGCCGGAGTTTGTCTGAATTCGTTGAATCGTTGCGGTGTCAGTTCACATGGAAATCCGCTCGAAAGCCATTCACAAATGTAATCCGCTGGCCGGACCGGCTCAATATGCGGGCATGTAAATAATTGCCACCTCCGAACGGCATACCACCGCCAGGGCCACCGTAAGCGATTTGTCCAATGCCCCAAAGGGTACTTCACGCGATTCCGTCCGTGCTCCGCCGTGCCGTGTAATCACCGGAATGCTGGTCTCCGGCCAAAGGAGCGCGACATGTTGAGTGTCGGCTCAATGAGCCGGCGCGTTGATTTCAAATAAATAAAAATGTTAATTTTAAAACAGGGCGCACCACCTCTCCAGCCCGGCCCACTCCTCTGATGCGCAGCTCTTGGAAATTACAGTTATTCGCTGTACGTGTTTAATTATTTTTAAATCACGGTTCGAGGACGGGCACAGGACCACCACTGACAGTGCCACCACGGCGGACGATGTGTTTTCGCAGGCGAATCACGTGCCGATTGTCAGCTATTCCAGATCATTCGGCGTGGCCCACAACTGTCCACTTAAAGTATTATTTCTATGGAAGCCCTGTAACCTTAATTGCACGGACTATTTCATGCGGTTGAATTTGCATTTGTGTTTTTTGTAAATAATAATTATGACCTCTTTGTCGAACGGTCAACCGGAAAGCGGGGGCGGCGGCCAGCCTGCACTTGACGCAACTTTAATGCATAATAAATGGAGCAAATAATAAACTTTAAGGACCCAAGGCAGGGAAATTTTCTTGGGTTGCGGCTTAAAATGAAAGGAACTGACCCCCGAACCGACACACATACGCACGTCACACACCCAGACACACCGACACACCAACAGGAATGAAAAGTCAAAGGTCAAGCCACATAGAAAGCGAATTACTTTGTGGACTTAAGCCGAAATTTATGTTTTCGCAAATAAACGACAGGGCCAGTGGGCAAATGCAATGCCGTTATGCAAATGACAAACTCACTGACCGTATCCGGCTGTTCGTCTTTCCGTCCGACCTTCCGTCCGGATAGAAGTTGATTAATTTTCTGCAGTCGGTTGTTTTTTGGGCGAATTTCTGTGTGTTTGTGTTTTCTCGGCCGCATAATGAAACCTTTTGTCAAGTTGTGGCTTCATTGTCTCTGCTATTTATTAATTAATCCAAACGTTTTATTTGTGTTTCCAGGCGAGGAAGTCCGTCAAAATCCACTTCCCCTTTCGAAATTATTCGGTTTAGGGGGGAAGTTGAAGAGTAGACCATCCCCCGGCGTGTCCTTTTGGGGATTGGATGGCCGCAAAAGGCACAACATCATCACCGAATCAATCTCTTTTTCGTTTTCCATCAAATAATTAATTGCAAATTTGCGGTTCAGTGCAATCAGTTGACTTTGCTAGGGCCCCTGACCCGATTTTTTTCCTGTATCCTATACAAATTTAATAGAGAAGTTACGTTGGGAGGACCGACATGCTCTTTTCGATTTCGAAAATGCTCATGTGAAGAGCAGCAGCAAGGCCAAGCTGCTTATGCAAAAAGGCTGACAGTTTCTAGAAACATCTAGCTACATAAGCTCTTATTTATTTCTTGGAATTCGCCATCCTTTTGGCCCCACTCAGCAGTGACGTCAATGACAAGTCACTTGAACCAAATCGTAATCATGTAGAGCTCATTTGCCTTGAAAGCCGAGTGCATGCAATTGAGAAAGAAGGCTAACAGGATAACAGGTGAACGCCTTCAGTCGTCAGTCGTCAGAATTCAGGACCTCTCCGGCAACCAGGTCGCCATCATTATTGCCAGCGATAAAGATAATGGCCATCCGTGTATAATGTTGCCAGGAATCAATTGAATTATGGCGCAGCTCAAGGGCTCCCGACGGACGACCGATGAAAAGACAGTCGGTCGTCACATAGTCGAACTAGTCAAGACAATCGAGCAGCAAATTGCGTTGCCCAAAACCGAATGCTTGACTGACTGCCCTGCTGCTCCGCCTCTAGATCCTGCCCCTGCTCCACCTTTTTCGCCGCACTTAACCTGGCCATTGTCTTTCTCGTCCTCCGAATGCAAACGGCATCCTAGCATATTGAGCATCTTCAGCAGCTCCTTTCCGTTTCCCCATTCCTTACCTCCTCGGGAGCTCTAAGCTCTTTAGTTGTGTTCCTTTCTATCCTGCACTGGAGGAATTTGTTCAAAATATAAAAAACTGTTTCACTTTTAACTAATATTATTACCTAATTAGTCCATTCAATCAGTATTAGATTAAGATACAATTGTATAACAAATGTAATCATAAATGGGAAACGGACTCCCCAGTAAGATTTAGTTTCATATGTCAAACAAATCCTTGGCTGACATTATCAAAAATGTCATTGTTGAATATAGTTGACAGCGTTTGAATTTCCAACTTTGAAATGTCAAAGCTATATTGAAGTCAATGGTTGAAATAACTGAAAAGCTCATGTTTCTACCAATCCTGTAAGCTTATAGATGAAAAAACCTAAACCAAAATAAGCAAGAGTCCAGTTTAAGTACTTAGATTTGAAACAGCATAGTCTTTTGTTCTGTGTACCTTTCGTTTCTGTCTCATAACTTGCATCCGTGTCCTCACTATTTGCATGCCACTGCCCCTGCCCCATACGGCTTCCCCCTCTCGTTTTTGGTGGTGCGCTTCAATGGTTTTGTTAGTCCTCGCACTGGAATGGTATGTTAAATCCTTTTTGCGAACAAATTCAATTGTGCTTGTGCAATTTTTGTTTGATAACTGTAAGGCGGAGTGTCTGAATCTTCGATTGTGATTGCCGTATATATAGTCGTAGTCACAGTCATGGTGCTTGTGTATGGGTGGTGCGGGGGGGATTGTGTGTGAATAGACAGCATTGTAGGAAATACTTTATGCGATTATGAAAATGCCTGATTGCACCTTCCGAGCTGGTCGAGCACTAATGCTATTTAAAGATTACCGCCCGAATTGAAGGCTATCGGGCTCACCCACTCCGGCTCCGGTTGCTACTGCTACTAGTGCTAGTGAAATAAACAACCGTGCAAAGTTGGGCAAAAGTTTAAGCTTAAGCAGGATGCGGATGCCAAAGTGGATTGCTGGATGTTGGCAACTTAGACACAGTCAATTAAATCCGAAGCGGGGAAAAACTGCGCCCGCAAGCAAATAAAACGAAATCTAAATAAATGGCGGGGGTAACAGCTCAAAATGAAACTAATACAGCTACAAGCACGAAGTACGCTCCTTACAGCTTACTCCTTACTCCTTGGAGTCCTGCTGCACACCCTCCATGTCATTGCACGCGTTATCCTTCAAGCCAAGCAGCAGGAGTGAAGTTGCGCCAGCAGCTGCAAGCGTATAGCGAAATTAAATAGAAAGTGGAAACTGCACTGGATTATCCCCTTTTCGCCAGGACGATGCCTGTATACCCTGCCGCAAGGATTTCCCATAGCACTGCTGGCTCTCGGATTCGGGCAGCTCCTGCCAGCACAAATTCCCCGAACTGAAAGCCATCAAAGTCGCAACACAGATAAATGCGACCGTATATAAAAGCGGGAAGGCAAGTGTGTGTGGGCGAAGTATCCTGGCATCGAAGGTCCTTGCAAAGGCAAAGGGACATTGCTCTGCTCATTGAACTATGGCTAAGAATGTAAGGCAGCCACCCGATGGCGTCTCCGGGCGGAGCCCCGTACTTTGGTTATGAAAATGACAAATGTTCCGCTGTTGCTTCACTGCCGATGTTGCTGGTGCAGTTGCTCCTTCCAACTGGTTTCTACTGGTGCTGCTCCACTGCTGCACTTATAATTAAAATATGCAAATGCTGCCCCGGTATGTCAGCGGCAGGGCTGCCACATGTAAATATTTATGCAGCCGCTGACTCCGGCTACGGCACAGGCCCCGTCCCCGTCCCCACGGATTACTCCATTGCACATAGCGCATTTTATTGCCAGTCCCTTGGAGTTGGCATAATTTGCATGTAAACGCGCCATTTTTCTTGAGGTCACCCCGAAAACCCTCTCGAACCCGATCCCATAGACCCTTTTAATTATTTTGTTTGCCTGCTGTTCGCTATTTATGCAAATGCAAATGTTTTCGCATCAATTTCCAAGACTCTGGCGCTCATTAAGCTCTGCCCGTCAGTCCTGCCATATCCTGCTCCAAGCCATGCCATACCATACCATTTGATTTCATCCGTCCTGACGTCGGCAACGATTATAATTGAGTTCGGCAAGTGTTTTGCCGCTCAATTGATTGCGCATACGCATCATGGTACCATAACAATATTTTCGCAATATTTATTCAATTTTTTTCTGGTTGCGGTCGCTGTTGTTTCGCCGTGTTTGCCACTATATTGGGCCATAAATTACGCAATTGATTCGTGGGTGGGCCCAGCGGTGGCCTTAATCAAATTAACCAGTACAGATGTAAATTAACTTTTCATATCGATTGCAATTCAATTAATTAGCATAAGGCCAGATGCCAAATGGTTACCCAGTCTGAGGGAGCTGGCGATTCCTCCGAACCGGAAGAGGAATCACAACCGGGATCCTCCGGCTTTAAAAGAGCATGAAGGCCATGAAAAAGTCATTAAGCTCGCCCGGGTGTATGAGTGTCTGGGTGTCAGAATTTTTATTGCACGCACTGTGCACTGATCTTGGAAAATAAAATAAGCAAAAAATAAGAAAAGGGCGCAAAAGAGAAAAAGCGAAGAAAGAAGACCCGACAACACCTTGCAACGTGCGGGCAGCGAAACGTGAACGTAAATTACAATTAATTACATTTTAATGACGCTTGTTTAATTCAGCGTTTACAATTGCATACACAATTATGGGGCAAGGAGGCTGCAACGAGGGGCGTAGCGCAAAATAAAAAAAAAGGGGGTGTTAAGATGCAGGACACTCGCTCATTACCCCACTTGCACTTGGCTGGCTGCCACTTTTATGCACTCGCCGCCATTGAATTTAACAAATTTCGCCTCGGACTCGCAGCCATATTAACGAGCGGAAATATTTTCTCCGCTCCGGCCCCGTCTGCTCCGTTTGTTCATTGCCGGCGTAATTAACTCGGACCGGCACTTTAATTAAAGTGCTCGCAGAACAATCAAAGGGAATTTAAACAGGGGCACAAACAAATAAATGACAAACTGAAAGGCGAACGAACATGGACGCATAAACGGGCGGGCGAAAGGAACGAACCATCCGGCGATCCAGCGATCCGGGAGCTAGCAATTTTCCTGAAATATAAGCACATTAATTCAGTGCGGGATGGCCGGAGGGGGAAACATCGGGTCGGGAAAATCAGACAACAGGCAAATTAAGGTGCGAATCCATAAACACACAAGTGCGAAGCTATAAAATGCCAGCGTTTGCTGGAGCGCCAATGGGGCGTATGCGTAATGCAGCCAGGCAGCCAGGACGAAGTTAACATTCAGCAGATAGCGGATCCGCTCCATCTCTGGCTCTGGCTCCTGCTCCTTGTGAATTGTGGCCATTGTGGCAACGCAATGCGCATCAAAGGCATGGAAAGAATTCGAGGGGCAAGGATCCGAGGCAACGAATACGCAAGCAATAAATACGCTTCAACTATTTGGCAATGGTGGCGGGCAAATTTAAAATGAATACAGCTGGTGCGATGGTGGCGGCGGCGGCAAGATGATGTTGCGGAGGCCACGACGGGCAGACATTAAATTGCAATTTATGCCAATGAGTTCTTAATGTACAGAGGCAACAGCAACAACAGGGCAATACAGCAATTGCTTCCCCCTAATGGCCGCCAACTCGCCTGTAATTTATTTGCAAATTATTATTAAAAGTTCGCCTTGACTTGCCTCCGCCAGTTGGTAGTCGGCAGTCGGCAGTTGGCGGTTGCCGGTTGCCAGTTGGTGGTTCAATTCTCGGCCAGTTCCTAAATGATTCGCACTTAGTTTGCTGTCAGCCACAAAAATACAACCACAAAGTCGCGGCCATAAATCAAGCAGGAGCCTCCTTTCCCTGTTCCGTTTCCCAGTTTGACCTTCGCTTTTGCCTTGTTTAGGTAACAATTCCTAATATCCGAAAGCGCCTTGAGTTTCGATGGGAGTTTATATTAACACGCTCTCAATTAGTTGCCAATTAGCCAGCTCTGCGGCTGTTCTGGCCTTGCTTCCTTGGCGATACATGCCTGCTGATGGCTGCCATCGTGCTTATTCAATTAAATGCTCTGCACCAGCTCAATTTCAAAATCACATTTATCAAGCCATTAGTCTTGAATAATCGCACACTCCACTCCGCGTTAAATTGCTTGCTGCACAAGGAGAAACTATCTGGAAATATATATATTTTATGAAATGTACATTAAAGGAATAAGAAAATAAATCGCGAGTAGTTTATATAAATTACCTTTTGAGGACGCTTAAGTCCGTAAATTAAAGTCCTTCCTATTTTTGCCTGTGCAGTGGCACCATAGCTTAGCTCGTCGGGAATGTCGGAAGACACTCACATTAAAAGCAGTGCGGCCTGGCTGATAACGAAATTTGCCTACCATTATAAGCAGGCTTGCATTGCCATTGACAATGCCATCGGCTGGGACTGAGACTGAACCTGCGACTGAGACTGAGACTGAGGCTCCGAGTGTGGCTTTGCCTCTGTTAGTGGCAGCAGAGTACACCGATGAGGGGCTCAAGCACCGACGAGTGCACTCGAGGACCGCAGATAGTAGCAGGAGGAGTTTCTAGCCGGAGGACGGGCAGGAGCTGGATCGAAAGCCAGAGCCAAGACAGCAGAAGCCCAATAAGGTGGCATAAGATGATGACAACGAGTGCGACGAGGAGCAACACAAAACCAATTGTTGGCCGGGCCATAATGCACGGCAGCAATCGCATTAGAAATAGTTGGAAAATCAAAAAGATTATCAGACCGGGACAGAGGGAACAGCGGAAGAAAGAAACGGGCCAAAGATGGCAAGTGGAAGGATGGCAGGAAGAAAGGCTGGCTGGCTTACAAGAAGAATGGAAAATGAGGACCCTACTGCCGCACAATGGCGTACGCCGTACAATGGAAATCAATTTGGAGGAGTCGAAAATCCTAGGAATTTAAATTGTCTTCCATGAGCTGAAAGTGTTGGCACTTGCATAAATATACTTTGTATATATTTTATTATAACAAATATGGGAATAATTTATATGGAATGATTTATATGGAATTGTATAATAAATAAACGTATTTTAAAATTCAAAAGTAATTAATAAATTGGAGTCGTATATTGAAACTTGTGAAAGCTCCATTAGTGGTCACTTAAACTAATTCATTAATGAATCCTTCAATGTATTGTTATTCAATTTGTATTTAATTTCAAACAAAGAAAATACGAAAGAGGCCAACAAAATGTGAAGCCCCTCGCCTAAAGGCTATCAGTGAGTGGGGGCTCAATATCGTATTATAGTCCGATTCCTCTGGCAGCGAAAACCCCACATTTGTTCTGTGCATTCGGATCTGCGGTAATTGAACTAATACCCAAACAAATAATTGACCCGCTCGAACCGACATTCAAATCAGATTGGGAACTTTTCAGCGTAAAATTGCATTTGCTGCCATTGTGCGACTGCCGATGCGGCTGCGGTTGTGGAGCCGCCGACGTTTGCCACCGCCATTATGATAAATGCGCCTGGAATCAAATGATGCTGAAAAGTATGCTATGGTTTATAAGGCAGCCAGACACCGGGAAGCGCAAGAGGAAGAGTAAGAGGATTCAAGCCCGGGCGGAGTCCTGGCCCATTCGATTGCCTGGCGAGGAATGACTCGACTTGCTCTGGCTGCCATTGCCACAACGAATTAGCGCCGTAAATCGCATTTAAATCGTAAAATTCCCCCAGCCAGCAGCCAGCAAGTCGCTTTACATGCAGCTAGACAGGGAAGGAAGAGAAAGTGCGGGAAAGAGACATAAAACGAGACGGGGGAAAGAGAAAGAGCGATGACAAGCCAAAGTCAGAGTCTGAGATAGCGGCGGGGTGCTCCCAAAGATTTTGATCCTATCAAGTAAATTGCATTTGGCAGTTTGCGAAAAAACTTTGCGCTGCCCGCCATAATTTCTTCCAAAGCCGCGCGCCACTCTTCTTGATCTGGAAAAACAATGAATCAGACATTGCAGTCCGGAGTCCTGGCTGGCTAAGGAGGGTAATGAAAGTCAATAGCTTCCAGACACGCCTCATTTGGCCAAGAAGATGACGTGACATCGATATCGGTAGATGCGTTCTGTAATTAGGCCGATTGCCCGAAATCCCATTAAAATGTACGCTGTACGACATGCTTTCCCGAAATTTGACAACTTGCTAGAAATCGGATATAGACAAACTAATTATAGATTAATTTGAAAATACATATTGGATAATTATGTCAACAGTTGAAAGGAAATATTTGGATTGAAAATTCTAAACATGGACTTTTTCCAACCAAAGCTTATAGTAATAAAAGAAAAAGCAATACAAATCATTAATAAACTATAAATTATAATATAAATATGGATTACATATTTCAATAATTTTTAGAAGCTGTCACACAGATTTAATTCGCGATTCAGGCGACGAAAAAAACAACCATTAATTAATGCAATTGGTTTGTAGAAGCCCCAATTAGGCCATAAATAATAAATCAAATTGGCACATTATATCACATTATTAGTAAACTAAGCTTATAAGTAACGATAACAACAACATTTTACAAAATTCGTGGATACTTTTAATTAAATACCATTAAATATTAACAATTTAAAAATATTTTGATGAAACAAAAATATTTAAATTGAAGTTCTTTAAGTTTTTAAACTATTTAACACGTTTTTAGTTTCAAATTTTCATAAAAACCAATTATGTACATACAGAACCATTTAAAACTCACGTTAGCGAATAGCAAACACACTGCTGAACAAGACTTTTGTTTTTTCCAATTGGTTTCTTATCAGAAGCGGCTGTTTGGCTTGCCATCTAACGTTTGTCAGCGTTGCCACCTGGTGCGAATATTCTTATACGATTATTTCGCAACGATCGTATCAGAATGCTAACATTTCTGTTAGGCATTTGCCGCCCCGATGTTAACTGCCCCTTTAGCTCAGTGGTAGAGCGTTGGTCTCGTAAACCAAAGGCCGTGAGTTCAACCCTCACAGGGGGCAACTGTGGTCTGTGAAAAATAATATGATCCCGCTTTTTTCTTATTTTTTCCTATAATAGTTTTTTATTTTTTTGAATATTTTCAGCCCCATTGAAGGCTTTGTTTTTTTGGGGGCAAGCTGGATGGGTTGATTGCACTGGTGATTCAAAACTGGCCTTAACTGGCTGCTGCAGCAATTTCCAATCGATTGCGCCATGTTCGCACTTCATACGATAATGTTGAAGTTTTGCAATTTGCGGCAGAGGAAAGTTCGTCTTTTCGCCTGGACTCTCCACCTCAAGATTTATAGAATATTTTTTCTTGGCTGGATTTGCTGGCAAAGTTTTTTATGTTTTTTGACTTTGGCAAGATTTATGCGGCAAAGTCGCCAGGAGTTGGAGTGTGCTTGCGCATGTTTCGATAATTTGCGTGATTTTTGCATTTATCCGGCCCAGAAACGAGCAGTGCGAGTGCGAGTGCATGTGAAAGTGGATCTGAAATGGTGGAGGCTGCCATGGCGGAGGGGGCATCATTAAAACTTGCTGCCACTACAAATGTGGGCCAGGCCATGCGCTATCCGCCGTCCTCCGTCCCCTTCATGTTGCACACATTTTAAATAATTTTATAATGATTCCGTATTTATTTCAGCTGGCAATTAAAACTAGCTTGCCGCATAAAATATTTACTTGCAATTAGAGCAGCTGCCAAGCCACTCAAGTGCATCTCAGCCGCGCCTTCGCGAAGGATGAGAAGGATGGCCGGAACGCAGAGAGGAAGAGGAGAGGAGAGCCCCCGCGAATCAAGAAGACGGGGCATCGAGGCTGGCCGACTATGTGGGGTCGCCATGACAGACACTAATTATGGATTGTGCAATTTGCGACGTGCAGCTAACCGCAAGACATGGCAGCGACACGAGAAGGATGTGCCACAGGACACACCTCACCGCCACTCGCGATGCCATTTTGTGGTTCTTTGCAGGGGATTGGCCGCATTACACCCCTCGAATCGAGCTCGTCTTGGTCAGGCAGGGGGCCACCTCTTAAAATTAAAACCTGTTCGCGGTGTAGTGAGCATAAAGAAAATATATTATTAATTCCTTATCGTAGTCGGAAGGACTTTAAAGCTGGATTAAAACTAATTCACACATTTCAAAGGAATATTATCATGGAAACAAAAGTTGCTATTGATATACTTTTATAATAAACTATATAACTAATACAAGTGCATATATACTAGATATAGTTGCCGCTTGCAAGGACACGCAGGAAGGGACCGCGCCACTTCCAAGGACACGTTGCAATCGCCCGCCATTAATAAGAAAGTTTGGTCGCTGCCTGCTGGTAATAAGCAAATTGAGATGACAAACTTTATTGTTGATTTTGTGTCCCCACATACACATGTCCCCACATCGGCTCCGCCGACTCTGTCCCTGTCTCTTTTTCAAGTCTTCTTTACCTCTCGCTCGCTCTGACACTACAGGGGTCTACTGGGGAGCTGGGGCCCCTAAATGAGTTATTTAAGTAGCACTCGCGCCCCAGTTTAAATGCGCTCGTAATTTGCCTTTGTGCCATCAAAGTTTCCTCCGCATGTGTGTGCATGTGGCATAGAAACACACACAGTACCCCACTGCCTGGTACGTAGATGTAAGCTATTAATGCGCCTCCTTGGGAGACGGCCTCAAAACACGCCTCTCATACTCCTCAGGGCACCGAAAAAAAGAAAGGACTAAGGACTTAGCCTGGTATAAACAATGATATAAATACTTTTATTTTCTATTCAACATTTTTGACAGAAACCTTTCATCAACTGTTATTTGTTGTTTGTTATAATCTCACATTGGCAATTAGATTTCTTTCAGTGCATACCGCATCTTATATAGAATGTGCGACGTACTTTTGAGCTCCTTTCATTTCGGGGCCCTGTGCTTCTGGGTCTTTGCGCATGTATTTTACTTGGCTAAGTACGTGATTTGATTAGCGCCCGAAAAACCTCCCAATTCCGGGTTATCCTTCTCACACACACTCACCCACAAACACATACGTAGAGAGTCAGAAAAGTCGAAGTGTGAAGCATTTAAATCCTATGAAAGAATTAAATGAAAATCCTTGTGCTGCCGGCAAAGGCAAAATCGCCTGTTGATGCTGAAAATTACAGTGGACTATTTCTCATTTCATTTTTCACTCGGTCAGTGTCCTGGCCGATGGCCGCTGCCCGCTGCCTGATGTCCTTTGGTATAGCTCTTCAGTGCACTGGAATGTCAACAGCTGAATACGTGAGCAAACATAGAAATGGCTGCCATTGACATAGGACACAAGAACACACACACCATCACATCCGCATCTACACCCACTCACACTTAAACACATGGCCATTGCAGTGAGAGTCCTGGGAAGAAGTAAACGAGACATTAATGCTATTACGCGTGTCCTTGTGTGAGTGTCGCTTGTGTAAAAAGCAACTAATGAAAACGGAAATAAAAACCGCTCGAGGAATGCTGATGACTCTCCAAGGATGGTATTTAATATGCGTAAATGTGTTTGGGTGTGTGAGTGTATTTGAGCGGTGTCCAACTAAAGAGTATGCTGCTCCTCCGAATTGTGTGAGAAAGTCTCGTGTGGGAGCAGCCCGACTCCGGCCTCCTCCCGGCAACCCATTTTGCACGCGCACCCAAGCACTTAGCATCAATTTGGTGGCCCGTCCATAATACCCGGGAGTGGGGAATTACGGAAGGGCCGGCCTGTGAAAAAGGAGCGCAACGGAACTCGCCGCAGACAACTAAGTAAAAGCATAAGTAAGGCACATAAATCAAAAATTCAGTGCCGCCTCGCATTGCTGCCTGTCAGAATGGCACGCACAAATACTCACTCAGTGCCAAGAGGCCTGGAGTCCAGCTCGAACTCCTGGCACTGCTCCTACTACTGGCAGACCGTTTGCCTCCTACCCATAGACCCTTCGAAATTCCTGGAGCCCTCGGGCAGAGCAATTACCAGACAAGTACAGAGGTAAGCCCACGGCAAGTCCGAGCCAAACACAATCGAAAACCCAGCTAGCGTGAAATATTAAGGCTCAAGCAAAATAGCTGCACTGCCAAAAACCCTCAATTTTATTCCTTATAAATGCACTCAAAATAATATATATATAATATACAAAATATAATCTATAATATCTGTTGAAAGATATTTTAGAAAAAGTATCTTCCACAATCCGTTTAACCCAATTCCGAAATGTCCTTGTATTTTTTAGAAATTTTTAGAGTGAAGCAAAGACCTCTAGATTTCTCACTACCACCTTCCTGCATAAGGACTTTGACTCGGACGGAGCTATCCAACGGGAAAGGACAAAACGGAGGTCCGCTCTTCCTTGGCATCCTGCGGAGACGGCACCTGCGGAATGCCGCCGACGTTCGGTGGAATCTCTGTGAAAAATATTTCTATGCACTCCTCCTGCCTGTCTTATCTAGCTCCTTTTGCCGGCACGGCTCCTTCCATTCCTTCCCCCCCAAGTCATGACCATAACTCTGCCAATGCAAGAGATATATAAATTTGCTGTGGCCAGACAGGTGTGTAATTTATTGATTATTCCGCTAGATATGCTCGATGCCACGCCCACGCCCAACACACACACACACTGACTAACACATTCACACTGGCATAGCTGAACTCCCACTCACTTGTTTAGACATTTTGTCATCTTCAATTTGTGTCTGTCACTCCCGGAGCTCCTGGAGGCAGGACATCCTTCAGAAGGGCTTCTCCCTGCTCCCTGTGAGTGTGCGGTGCATTTCCGAAAGTGGATTACAAGCTGAAGGCACTTGTAATCGCTGTGTTAAGCCAGATAGGGGATGGATGCTATTGAACCGAAGTTCGGTTTCGGCACAGAAACAAAAATGTAACAAATAAATATTAATATATTTTGTGCCAAGTGATTGGAATCAATTGAAAAGCCATTATTCATATCCATCGAGATAAGACTTGCAGAAAACTAAATTTAATTTAGATAGCCCTGTTCTCATACATTTAGATGATTTCAATTTTTTTTACAGTGCACTCTGCGGACTTGGCAAATGCCACTGCCTGGCTTCCTTCCTGGCATGGCTGGCATCTTCATCTATTTGCCAAGGCTCTCTGGCAGGCGGCGTTTATTGAGTTTTAATTGGATAAGTTATAGATGCTCATGTTGCATAAATTCCGGAGACTCCTTTGTTTTGACACCTCCGATCCAGATCGAGCTGGGGGATAGAGGCCGAAAGAATCGGCTGCACATCACAGGAATTGTGCGGTCGTGCGTCAAGTGTCCGGGGACGTGCAGCTCATTTTGCTGGCCACCTGGGGTGGCGGCATTCCTCCCTCATAGCCTGATAATACCTGACATCTCAACGTCTCCACAATCAATGAAAGTTCGTTAAGAATCTCCCTTAATTAATGCCAACTATGAAAGCGTTTGTCGAGCTCATTTTCATTATATAAACGAAGCAGCCACTTTGATTTTTATATAGCCAGGGAGGGAAAAAAATAACGCAAAACACAAAAGCTATAAATATACAAAAGCTGGAGGGAAAACAAAGGCGGCGAGAACGGGAAAACAATGGAAAACATTTTACTGGCTTGTCGCTGCCTTTATTGCCGCCTAATCGCAATGGACCTTGCTCCGAAGTTGTTCTTTTTCCAGGCTGCACTAAGGCAGCATCATCAGTCATGCTACTTCATTATTATAGCTGACACTGCCAACCCATATACCCCATACTCCCGGCAGGACCCACTCCATCGGCACCCTCCTTGTCGCTTATAATTCATTTCTATTGTGCCATGTCTGAAAGTCCTTTTTGATCCAGCAGACTTATTTGTCTTGAGGAAACTCGCAGTAAAATTGCTTTTCCTACTACGCGCTCACTTCCTGTTGCCGCTTGTTGCGCTCTCGGGAGCTCTGGAGCTGTGGAGCTGACGCAACTTTTCCATTGTCTTGCTGCGGCCTTTGGGTGGCCAGCCGGAGATGGGGCAAGTCCTGCGAGTCAAGTCCTGGGGATCGGTGTTAATAGACGCCTGCCTGCTGGACTTGCTTGCAACAAGCAGCATCAGCAGCAGGAACAGTGTCAGCATCGAAGCACTGCACAAAAGAAATTATTTTATTATTTTCGTAAGATGAACCTTTCCTGAAGGCAAAGTATCTAGTAAAGGCTTGCCTATTTATCGTCTGAAAAGTAATATTACAATATGTTTCTCTAAGTGCACAAGCCTCAGCAGCGGACGCTTCAAGTTGGCTCTTCATTTGTCGCTTTGTGCTTATTGTCACTGCGCCCGGCTTCATTTTCTTGTGATTAATGTCGTCATTAACTGCAATTAACTTTTTTAGTTGCCGTTCGCGACAAATCTTTGCCGTTTTTGCCTGAACTTTGGTCGCCAACTTGACTGGCATGTTGAGCACTGTCAATTTGAGTCCTGGCCTCCATCCTTCACTGGACGTCATCAGTCATGTGTGCTCGTGGTGGTATGGTGTGTGAATGGTGGAGAGTGTGCGACAACTTAATAGTTTTTGCCCTAATTATTTGTCAAGCATTCTGCTAATGGCCTGGGTCGGCCATCTACGATCCCTATCGCTCTCCAAAAAAAGCAGCTAAAAATATATCTTTCCAACAGTTTTCGCCAAGCCAAATCGCACATGAGCTCAAGGAAACTCATTGGGGAAATCGCTTTCAAATGAAACATCTCCAACGCGGGTCTCGACACGAAAAACAGTCGAAAAAGAATTAAAGTTCTATTAATTTCAGGGCATTCTTATCCATGGGCCAGCCAAGTTTGTCCTTGATTCACCGTTCTCCGGCCCCTGATGGGAGTAATTCCACTCCGGGCAAGTGCACGAAAATGTCCTGCTAAGTACGAAATAAAAGCGCTACGTGTGTGTCCTGACGTGCACTTGCCAGGAGTCATAAACTGGCCGACTTTGCAGGAGTCGCGGGATCGTAACTAGAACTACATACAACTGCGATTGCGAATACGAATGAGTACGTGGAGTGGCGGGGGCGATGTGCGACCCATGTGAACTATGTATTCGCAACGTGGCCTAGAATTATGCTACAAATTTTATAATTTCACACCTAGGCGGAAGGAAGAGCAGCCTCCCAAACGGAAATGGCTCGTAAAACAGCGGCAAACGGCATTGGGAAGTTTTACGCCACGGCTTTGTTGTTTCGTAGCCAGAACTCTGGCTACTTGCTACTTGCTACTTGCCACATATAGCTGCTACATTTTGGGGGTATTTTTTTAGTGCCACTCGGAACACACACCCACATCGGCACACACAGACCCATACGCCCGCAGCTGGGACTACTGGCTTGCATTTTTGTGTTTTAACTTTCTTACAATAAAGTGATGTTATCTTGTGCTTTCCAGCTACTTTGCGGCTTAGGCAACAGGCGAGTAGGCGTGGTGGGCGGATGGCTTTTGGTGGGAGGTGGTTGACAGGATCTAGGGGAAATTACTCTGTGCTTTATCGTGCATATAAATCTATTTGCTCAGGTGTTTTTAGCTGCTAATATGTTTGTGATGACTTTATTTTGCGTTTACCGCCAGCTTTGGCTTCATCTGGCTCTGGCGCTTGGCGCTTGGCCTCCGGCACTGCTTTTTCAGCTTTTCTTATTTTTTTCCACCGCCCGGCCCGAGTCCTTAGAAACCACCTTATTTAGATTGGGCAGGGCGGGGCGGATTGGTTGGAATTTTCTCGATTTTTTCACGATGCGGACTCTAGCGCTATGGAAAAGTTGTAAAAAGGTTTTCACTCAGACCAGATGGGCTGCTGGATTAACCGGTAAAGTAAAAAAAAAATAAATAAATAAATTTAAAAATAAATTTCTATATAAATTTTCTTCCCTGAAGCTTTAATATAATCATATGTACATCCTCATCCGACCTACGAGTCGTATGCGCAATTTGGTTAAATACGTGACAAAGCCTCTACTGCCTCCGTGCGAAAGCAAATTAAAAGACCCGGGCATTAAGCTAAATGTTTAAAGCACTTAACCGCCATACATGTCATCAGGCAGTATGAAATATTCATACTGGAGCTGGAGCTGGAGCAGCAGGAACAGCAGGACCAATATGTAAGCTCTGTGGCTACGAAATGCTCGGCTCAAGCTTTTAAGCCTTTTTTTAATGGCTTAACTACAACTAGACAAGGTAGCAGGACACATATGGAGGAGAAAAGGCCTACATCCACACACCCTAACACACACATACGCACCACAATGCTGTCGTCGCGACCACACAGCATTTACTCAAGGGATTAACTGTAAAGATCTTAATGCCTCTATTTCGACGGTCTTAAGTAAACTTCCTAGTGGGCCGGGGACTGGGCCCTAGCCCAACAACTACAAAAACAACAATTACAACAAGAATGTGTGACAAGTCAAGCAGCACCACTGAAGCGAAGCACCCACGCACCACCGCACCACCCTCTGGTTTTTGGCTTTTTATTTGTGTTTGTATTTGGCCCAGTGTTTGTTTTGCCCACTGGCTCCACTCATGCCGACTGCGGCTTCTTCTGATTCAGCACAGTGAGAAAAAAAGGGTTACAAATTGGAGAAAGGTCTAGACTTTTGGTCGGAATCTTAAAGATGTTATTATAGATGGTTTTGTGTGTATAGTTTGGATTCCAGGATATAGCTCAGAACATCGAGTATTTTTTTATCTGTGCTTCTTTCATTGTATGTTTGTGATCCTGTCCCTTTCCTAAGCCTTAAGCAGCACTTCCGCATCCTTGTTTGTGTACGCTCCTGTGGTCGTTGGGTCTCCTTCCCTGCTCCGGCCCTGCCACCGGGTCACATATGCACATTGTCATTGCCAAGTACCACTAATATTATTTACTTTTCGTTAGGATGTGTGTTGTGCCAGCTCAATAGATAAACACGTGTAGCCATCAGCCATTTCTCGGGTACGGGGCATCCTTCTCGGCCTTTCCATAACCATCCCGCCTGACGGCAACAATTATGCCAAATTAAGTGCAGAAACTTTCGACGGCATTCTTTTAGCCTCGTTGAATAAGCCAAACTTTTTCCGATTCCGAAAACAGAAAATTAAAAAACGTTAAAATTGAAAAATCATGCCGCACCGTCGAGCAGCAAGAAGCGCACAACCAGATGTTGCCCACGGCCAGTAGACGAGTACCGGGGTTGTAATTGAAAAATATAAAGTATCGCCGCAATCTGATTAAAATTACATTTAAATAATAGCAGCAACAACATGGTAGCAACAACCGAGGTCGGAGGAAAAAACACGGAGGAGGAGCCACCGACCACGACGTATATTCTTTGATGTACGTCAAGCACGAAACTCGCAATTACAGCTTGTAACGCGGTGGCAGGTAAAAAACTTTACAAAACTTTGCAATTGCTTTTCATTGAATTGTTATCGGTAGTCCGGAATACGGATAGGATAAAAACTGACGGAAAAATGACCAAGGCAACAAATAGAGGGAAACTTTTCACAGTTTAAGATTTGTGGAAAATACACAGCATACTTCTAGTTAGTTTACAAATAAATGCATTTCCGGATTGGCTTTTAAACGATAATAGTTTAAAATTTAAAAATAACGACTAGGGATTAGTGTTGGATTCGCTGACGTACCAGTGATTAGTGATAAATTTCATTTATCAATACTTCTTCAGGTATGAAATTTGGAAATGTCACTTTCCTGGTTTGCAAGTCATTTCATTTTTTCACCTCCTGCGGTAAGCATTCCGGATTAAAAGCCATGTTGTACTACCTGGTAAAATTTATAAAACTTTGCTTCGGCTCTTCTGGGAAAATGTTCCAACACTTTCGGAGCCTCGTTGAGGAGTGGAAGGACGATCGACGCTGCCGCCAGGTCAACGATGTGATGTTCGTGACCTGCGAGGGAATA
Organism: Drosophila pseudoananassae pseudoananassae; assembly: GCA_018153035.1. Classification (NCBI taxonomy): domain Eukaryota; kingdom Metazoa; phylum Arthropoda; class Insecta; order Diptera; family Drosophilidae; genus Drosophila; species Drosophila pseudoananassae. Next base: position 12,121,192 of record JAECXR010000024.1, read on the forward strand.
AGAAGATGCTGGGGACCACACCAGGACCTGAGCTTCAAGTGCGACGACACCTACTGCTTCAACATTCATGTGAATCGCATTATTCAGCACATCGACAGTGCCGTGTACTCCATAGATCTGGCGATTTATGCATTGAGTTCCGATTTCATCGGCATGGCCATGCAGAAGGCCAGCGAACGGGGAGTTCGCATCCGAATCCTCTGCGAGAAGAACTTTGTCAAGTTGATCGACTCGCACGCCGAATATATGCTAATACGAAAGATACCGCCTCCCCTAGTTCCCACTGGTCGGGAAACGATGATGCATCACAAATTCTGCATTATTGACGGATACCAGTCCCAGAAGGAACTAAACCCAACTAATTCCGATCCCAAACTTTCTGTCTGCATGAGTGGCTCGCTCAACTGGGTGTCACACACAAAGAGCTGCGACGACCTTCTCATCTGCAGTTCACCAAAGGTCTCGAAGCGCCTGGAGCAGGAATTCAACCGCATCTGGAAGGGCTGTGGAGTTCCTCAAAGCAAAAACCATCTTATTTATACTTATAAGTCTTAACGATTTTATTAAAATTACATATTGAGTTAATACAATATGTTTTGCTAATGGTAGCACTTTGATTCGGGTGTGGGTATGGTATACATAGTTACAGATGTAAGTAATGCTTTTGAACTGACGGCTTCTAGGAGGTCCTCTTCTGCCAGCTCAACTAATCTTATTTCGCAAATAGTACTTAATGAGCTGTATGCACACCTCCGCGTCCTCGGCACTGTCATGACCAGCCTCTGTAATAAATTAATTTCCAATGTGGTTTTAATTAATTTTGAATTTAAAGATCTCACCGTTTTCCTGTATAATACGCTTTAGGTTCTCAATGCAAAGCGTCTTAAGGGCACGCTTTTTGGGAGGACCCATTTTGTGAGGAAATAGAACCGAGGTGTCTACCACCACTTCGTGAATAAGCTTGAGCGCCTTCAGATCGCTCTCCAGACTGTGGCCCACCAGTACAGTCTTGGCGTGAAACATCGACATCAACACGGCCTGAACGTCACGCAACGTTCGAGTCTCCTTGGACAGCATAGCCTCCGTAATGCCAGAGTAACTGAAAGAACAATATGTGTTTAGATTAAATACAGTCGGTAAAATCCAACTTCTAGTTACGTGGTGTTGTAGTCCACAATTTGGTTGTCTGGTTTGACTAGAGCGTCGTAAACGTTCCGTCCATTGATGTCCACTACTGTGACGCGGGTTAGCTCTATTCCATGTGTTGTGTAGCACATTTCACAATCCAATGCAAATATGTCCTTTTTGGTTGAAACATAGTCTTCGTCTCGCTCGATTGTCTTCACAAAACAAGTGAGCTTTTCGGGATCGTAATAATCGCTCACATGGTAGTTGGCGTAAGTACAGCCCGGAGTGCCCGCCGGTTGTTGACAGCAGCGGTGCTGGTTATCTGTGAATCCCCGCCGATAGCCAGTGCTCTTTGGATGATAGTTGCACATGTCGACTCCGCTATGTTCGTAGATGTCTAGGCTGAAAACTTTTCCGCAACGTGAGCAATATCGTTCTCGTTCGTTGGGGCGTCTGTTGGGACGACAAGCACGAATCACAGCCGTCCCTCGTTTGATGCCAGGACGCGGATAGCCATTATCTACCAGCTGCTCCTCCGTCAAACGCAATTCATAAACCATTTCGTAAGCTTTATCTCCTGCCAGGGCATCGAAGGGCTCACCGTTGCTTAAAGAGCCTAGTTTGCTAAAAAAAAAAACATTTTAAAATGAAATTAGAATTTATATTCCATAATGAGGTTTAAAAACCTACTCCTTTTTCTCCATGCTCCAGGAGGTAGTGAGGGCTCGCTTGCCGCCCAGCATCATCTCGTGCGACACCGTCTTGTTAGCCACACTGGGACGATTACCCGCTTCAATGGCCTCCTTGCGCAGCTTATTGATCGCCAGCATGCAGCTATTCTTGTAGATAGCTGGAGTATTACACTTTTTGAAGACGGCCAGTTCCTCCACCTGCGCTCTCTCCCAGGCATCGGCCAGCTGCGGGTAGATGACAGTGCAGTGCTTCACCATCATCTCATAATACTGCATTCGTATGTTGTACGATATTTTAGAGCTTTGTGCCTCCAGAATGGTCGGTTTCTCAGCTTGAGTTTCGGTGGCTGCCGGAGCTACTTTATCTAGAGCTGCTGAGGGCTTGTGGGCCACTCTACCAGTGCCCTTAAAAGACTGAGCCGGTGTGAAGGCTGGTTTCTTCTCTGCTTGTAACTCTTCGATCTTCTTCTTGGCCCGTGCTATGGCCACGATGTTCGACACAGGTGCTATGCTTCGAGCTAGAAAACAAGCACTGATATAAGCTTCCGTTTCATAAAGTTATAATAGAAGATCTTACCTGAGCGAACTGGCGGAGTCAGCGCGCTTCTTGAGATGAGTGGAGTGAGTGTGTTAACCTGCGCCTTGCGCAGTTCCTCCTGCGCTAGACGCACCCGCTCTTGTGCCTGACGCAGCTGCTCGGCAGCGGCATCGGCGCGCAACTTTTCCTGTCGCCGCAGCTCGGCTCGGCGATCAAAGATAGCCTGCATGGCGTTGCGGATGTGGTTCGGTTTCCCCACGGCAGCTGGCAATACTTGAGGCTTGTTCTTGTCCGCATTCTCGTGAGCGACGCGACGTTTTTGGAGTGCTGCAGTAGCTGCTTCAGTGTAGGCATCGATATCCGGGGAAGAAGCCTTTCGCTTGCGAGAGGAATCCGGTGTCATTTCTTCGACCACGTCGGATTTTTGAGCAAACTTATTTTCCAGCTCGTCAAATATCATTTCACACTGACGAACTATCTCTCCCTCCGAGGTGTCGATTTCAAAGTCAAAGTCCATTTCATCAATTTCATCATCTGGAGCAATAGCGCTTTCAGTTTCTTTTTCAGCCTCGGGTTCACTTTTGGATGAGCCGGAACTCTTTCCGGACGACGAGCTACTTTTGGATTTGGAGTGGGAGCTGGATGAGCTTTTAGACACTGAGCTGGAGCTATGATGACGACTCTTGGATGAGGAGGAACTAGAACTGCTCTTATGCTTGCTGCTGCTGCTGCTTTTACTGCTGGTTTTCTCATCTCGGTGCTTATCGCTACTTGACGACTTCCTACTTGAAGAAGAAGAGCTTGTCGATGACTTGTGCCTGGAGGAACTGGAACTGGAGCTGTGGCGATCTTTTGACCGATCCTTGTCCTTGTGCGATGACTTGCGCCTCTCCTTGTCCTTCTCCGAGTATTTTTCCTCGTCCTTTAACTTCTGTCTTTCCTTTTCCTTAGATTTTTCCCTCTCTTTGTCTTTTTCCTCCTTGACTATATTTATGTCTAGTATGAGTTCCTTATCCCTTTCCCAGGAAGCATCCTTTTTTCTGTCCTGATCCTTGCTGGACTTGTCCTCCCATGTACTCTTTGGCTTTTCCTCCAGCTCTTCCGACACTTTCTTTTCATCCAATTCTCCCTCGCTAGGGGCATCATCCTTGATTGTATCCAGGTGGTCCTCATGATTAATTACTATCTGCAGTTCCTCATCGTCTTCATTTTCGAGTGCATCGTCCCAATTTCCACCGACGGAACCGTTTATGAGTGAAGGTCGGGAGGGAACATATTTGGGTGCACTGTCCACGGTCGCCTCCTCTTTCTTCTTTGCCGGTGACGCATTCAACCCCGGTTTCTCTGGGTGGTACTCGAGTTTAGATTTCTTCTTGGGCGCTATAAGAGGTATCAGCGGCAGTGGAAGAGAGAGAAGCTTTGGCGCCGGCTTGTACACCGGTACTGGAGCCGGTTCTGTGGCCGGAACGGCATCTGAATCGTCTGCAAACCGGAAGTTGTAAAAAAAAATGTACTAAAGTCGGTTCAAGGCAAGCCCTCACCTTTTCGAGCGTGCTTGAAGTGACAGAACGGACGCCGGCACGATAGGGTATCGCCAGACTCATTGCCGTCGAAATACGGACAAAGAAAGTCCTTAAAAAGTCCCGTAGAGGGCAGCATTTGGGCCAAATTCCGGGATTCTAAACTATAAGCGTCCCGATAGCCTTCTGTTCTCAAAATCTGCCCCCCCTCGCTCTCACCAGTTCATCTGTCACAATCATCTGCTTGGCGGAGTGGCCAGACTACTCTAGTATCGATAGAAAGTATCGATACAGGTTGTTTACAAACATTAGCTGGCGTAAATAAACAACAACTTCTTGAGGTGTTATTTGTTAATTTGGAAAGATTAAGAATATTAAAATTCTCATAATTGTCACTTAATATAAATTAATTATGCAAAACTATATTGGTGCGTTGCAAAATTGCCACCGGGCATGGCGGCTTGTATACACAAACAAAGCCAATCCAACTAAATGATAAAAATCATTAATTAAAAGAACAACCGAACTGCAGACTCATCTGCACAAATGAGCCTGATAGCGCAATAGTCGCTTTGATACAGGACAATTACGAACTGCATACTTCTGTCGATAAGTTCAGGTACAAATTTCAATGGCTTATCTTGCGATTTGTTGTTGCGCTCGATTTGAATATAAATAAGCTTATCAGATGTCCACAATGTCTGCGACCCATAGCTATTGGGTTAATATGTTTGGACTTATCAGACTGAGTCAGTGGGAGGCGAATCCCCCGCATCAGCCAGTGATAAGGAATTCTTCCATGGTGAAATTAGCCCGGATGGCCAACTCTCCGCCGCAGTTCAGTCGTATAACGGCAGTGTGACGGTTCAGTTGTCTCCGGAGAGCTTAATTTGATCGAGTCCAAAGGTCGGTCGTTGAGACTTTTGTTTAGAATCCAAGTGGGGTCATCTTGTTTCTCTAAAGCTATTCTCATCACATATGCACGCGTCAAGAAAAAATGCAAAATCGACTCGTTAGAAACTCAGACTTTGGTCACCTGCCTCCCCAAAATATTAGCAGTAGAGTCGCCACCTGGCGCCGGTACTTTGGACCCCTGATTTGCGAAAGTGATTCCAGATATATACTCTACATAGAGAGTGTTATAATTTCATCAACCACTATGTTTAGAATTAGTAGTGCTTGGAGAACACCTTCTTCATAAATTTTTCATTAAAAAGGAGTGTGTATTTAAAATTAAAAACAGTTGTGTGAAATATTCCTAAAGTACCTTTAAGGGCATCCAGATTTTCGGAAATAAAAAATTCTTAAACTATAATCTTTACCAAAATGCCTATGGGGGCCTACCACCACCCTTATGAAATGCTAATCTCAACAACCACATGATTCTTCCCCCAGATAAACTCAACCATGGATCGGGCGAGCCTATATTTTATGAGTAAGGATGATAAAAATACGTTCGATTTTGACGAGACTCTGCCGCCGTTGCCGCTGCCGGAATTAGAAGATACCTTGGAGAGGTACTATACCTGTATTAAGCCATTTGGAACGCCAGATGAGTTGGCCCAGGCACGAAAGACCATCGAAGAGTTTAAGAACGGCGTGGGTGCTCAGTTGCACGAGAAACTCAAGCAACGGGCGGCCACCATGAAGAACTGGCTGGGAACCTGGTGGGAGGATTATGCTTACCACCTGACCCGGTTGCCCCTTCTGCCCTACCAACTTATGTCAATGGCGGCCCAGTTGGAAATGGTGGGAGTGCCCGAGACCCCCGAGTATATGCTGAAGGTGAGTCTCTCAAAAATAAACTAGTTCCTTTATAAAAAGATACCTTTTTGAAAATCCCGCGCCTCTTCTTTGTTGTTATCTTTATATGTAGGATTGGCGTCAAGTTTATGATGTTACTTTGACAAAGTAGTACATAGATAATGCCTTTTTTGTACAGACGTTATGTGCACCTATTGGCCTTTGAAGTGTAGATTTTTAATCTTTTTTTATTCAATCTTAATCCCCTAATGCCCAGAGCTTAGCCCGGCACATTCACCACACACTGGAGTTCTGGGATCTGACGCGAAAGTCCAGCATCAAGCCTCTATCCTCTAATGGGGGAAAGATCAAGTACTCCTCGGCGTTGTACAAGCGCTTCTTCTCCACGTGCCGTGTTCCAGGAATCGAGCAGGACCACATCGAGAAACACTTCCTTACCAAAGACGAAGGCAAAACGCCAACGCACATTCTGATATCCGGCAAGGGCCGACAGTTCATCTTCGACTGTGTCCACGACGATGATACGATCCTTACTGCACCCGAGATTCTTGTGGTAATGCAGCGTCTGCGGAGCATCCTGGACTACGAGCCAGAAGGCGCCTGTGTCCCCACCCTCAGCCACGACGATCGAACCGCTTGGGCCCATAATCGCAACCGATTGAGGGAGATATCGGAGGCCAATAAGGAGACGTTGCTACTGGTGGAGAGCGCCAGCATGGAGGTTTGCTGGTACGAGCAGTCGCCAAAGGACTACGAGGAGTCCTCGCAGCTGGGTCTCTTTGGGGACCTGCACTCCCGCTGGGCGGATCGGAGCAGCAGCGTTATTGCCTTTAGAAACGGAAAGTTCAACTGGACGGGAGAACACAGCTGCTACGACGGTACGGTGAGCATCAGCTATGCCACCTTCATGCAGCTCAGCCACATGGAAGAAGCGGAGCCGGACTGGTCACAAGCTGATGGCAGCAAAGTCGTGGAAATCAAGGAGCTGCAGTTCCAGCTGGACGACAAGCTAAAGAGCGAGATACAACGCGTCCGAAAGGAAATCGATGATAGGGTAAGACATCCTTCCATCCTCCACCATTGAGAGCCATTTAATCAACAAAAGTACCCTTCAGGGCATTGACGTAACAGTGACCTTTACGGTTTTCGATGACTACGGCAAGGACTTTATGAAATCCCACCGCCTGCATCCGGACTCCTTTGCTCAGGTGGTCATGCAGTGGGCCTACTACCAAATGCACAAAGAGTAGGTTATTTGAATAAAGTTTTCAGAAGCCAAAGTAAATTGGACGACTTACTTCTTCACAGAATCGCTCCCACCTACGAGACCGCTCTGATGCGTCAGTACTATGATGGACGGACGGAGACTCTCCGCTCTTGCACCGCAGCAGTGGCTGAATTCCTTAAAGCCTCATCCAACAAGCAGGTGGGAGAGTTGGCTCTGGCCAGAGCTTTTCGAGCCGCTGTCGATGAGCACAAGCACTTCATGAACGAGGCCCGAAAGGGCCACGGCATAGACAGACACCTCTTTGGCCTCTGGTGTGTGGCTTATGAAAACAAAATGGAAATTCCCGCCTTCTATGACGATCCGCTATACACTAAGAGCGGTGGCGGCGGCAACTTTGTGCTCTCCACCAGCACTCTCGGCTTCACCGCCAACGTGGGCTACGTGGCGCCCATGCTGTTTGATGGCTACGGTGTCTTCTACTCCATAACATCAGAAGCGTAAGAGAAACATATACCATGTGGGAATCCATACACTTAATAATGTATGCATTTTTAGGATCTTTATCAATACCACCGCATATCGGGATAGTATTAAAACCAGTGCCCGTAAATTCAACGACATTTTCAAGGATTCCTTCCGTCGCATCAGCGTCCTCTTGGAGCAGTTGGCCAAGGAGTCCAAGCTCTAAGCTCTCCTTTATTTTAGGAATAAAAACTATGATTTTCTACCCCACCACTTTCACTTCCGAATTTACTTTCAAAAAAAGAAAAAAAGCATCTAATAGATTTTAGAAATCTTTTCAAAGTAATGTTTTTAAATTGAAAGTAAAATCGGAAATATATGTATTACTTTAAGTAGTTTTTAAGAAAACAGAGTCATCACCAACTGTGCAGCATTCCAAAGTTGTGTTTTGTGTTAAACGTTTATTTAAATTCAATGTTCGATTAGATTTTCAATACATTTCACGTGTTTCAACTTTAAAATGCGGCTAAATAAGCTAAGCGCCCAGCCGCTGAAATACGTTCAACACCAATGTGACTTCAGAGTTGATAAGCGAGCGCCGCAGCTGGTCCTAGAGACTACATACAAATTAAGGGGTGCTTACGCCGGATTATTATTCATTCTATATACGCATACTTGACGTTAGTAAGTTCGATTATCTGGGAGCTAAATGCTAATTACACTTTCTTACTGTGTTTCTACAAATCATGGAGTCTGTCTATCGAGTCCCAGACCCGACAATACGAATGGGGGGATGGGGAAAAAAAAGCTTCGATGAGCTGAGTACGAGTTGGTTAGTGCGACGGATTGGGAGGCCGAAAGTAGCCAGCGTTCGGTGACAGCAGCGAGAAGCCCGAGGATGGGTTAGGTGCTCTCCGTTGAACTCGTCGCTGCTGCACGCTGGCATAGAGGTGCACTCATTCCTGCCCAGATGCCGCCACCGCCTGTAGGTTTTGTTCACCAGCTGGTGCAGGTGGTGCATCGTCCTTTGAAGCGGGTCCTCCAGCAGTGGCTGCGCCTTCCCCAGTTCCCGATGTCTGGAAAGCCGGTCGCTGCACAAACATATTGTCGATAATATGATCGATATTGTCCGAGGCTCCTTCTTCCTTGGCATTTGCTGCAGTGCCTCCATTTCCGCCCGAGCTAGTTGCTCCGCCTGAGGCAGCTCCACCCTGTCCCGGTCGTGACTTGTGTTTCTCAGATGGCGGCAGAATGGGAATCGCATTGGTTGGTCGACGTTGGGGCAGTGAAGTGGGCCGGTTAGTGGGCTGTGCTGGCGGCACAAAGTATGTAGTTCCTCCGACTGTGTTGTAGTTCTGATACGATTGCGATGGCTGAGCTTGTGGTGCCTGGGCTGGAGGCGGTGCCGCAGCAGGAGTCTGCGCCTGGGCGTAGGCTACAGCTGCCGGAGTAGTTGGCAAGTATGCGGCACTGGCCGGATTTACATACGGCGTCTGTGGAACAGGCACTGGCACCGGTACCGGCTCCGTTCCCGTCACGTAGTAGGGTGCTCCCTGGGCCTGAGGGTATGCGGCTGCCGGAGGACCGTGAGATTTTGGAGGCACCGCTGGCACCGTCCCCGCCGTGTTGGGTCCCAATTGCATCGTCTGCAGCTGAGCTTGAAGCTCCTGCTGCTGGTAAGCTATCTGCATTAGCACATGGGGGTCCTGGATCATAATCTGTGATGGGGGCTGGTGGTGCATTTGTTGCTGCAACTGCTGCTGCTGCTGTTGCTCAGCGAGATGTTGGTTGGCTTCTTGTTGAGAGCGGCGCAAACTATACCGCTTTGGAGCATTCCTTTGCTCCTGATGCAAGGGCGCCTGCTGCTGTTGGTTCTGATTCTGACTGGCCACCGAGTGCATCTGGACACTACCAACATGGCTGGGATCGTTTCGCTGCTGCACTTGTTGGAGTCGCTGCGAAAGGTTCGTTGTGGAAAGCGGTGTCTGGGGCGTCAGCTGCTGTTGTTGTTGCTGCTGCGGTGGCTGACGCTGTTGTTGCTGCTGTTGCTTATGCTGCTGCGGCTGCTGTTGCGGCTGCTGCTGATTGGAGCGTGGTGTGCTCTGAATTTGGTTGCGGTTGTCTTGCTCTCGTTCTCTCTCACGTGGCTGCTGCCCACGATTGGACTTTGGCTTGAACTCCATGGCATTTTGCCTTCCCGGTCCTCCGTTCATTCGTCCGTAATTTCGGTTCTTAGGCTCGCGGTCGCGTTCGCGTTCACGATCTCGCTCCCTCTCCCTTTCCTGTGACTTGTGGGGATTCGAGCTGGCAGGTGGGGCTTGCTGTTTGTCAACTACAGCACTTCCAGTGCCAGCGGATCGGCGATTCTCTTTCTCCTCGCGTAAGGATGAAGTGCGCGGAACACGAGGTTTCCTCTCGTTCAGCGCTGGGAAATCTTGAGGACGCGGTAACTTCCTCTCCTTGTTACTCGCCTTAAGGTAGGCCTGTTCATCCTCCCAGTTTCTTGAGTATTTGCTTGGGCCGCGTGTATAACGCCGTCGGCGACGGGCACGAGGCGGTGCGTCTTCATTTCGGATGTCGTATCCGTACGTCTGCAAAAGTTCGGCCCGTGTTTTAGGCGCCTGTTCGCTGGCCTCAAATCGGTCATGGGACCAACGATCTCCTCCCGATGCCGGCTGCCACTTACGCATCGTCTTAGAAGCCTGCGAAATTTGTGGGGTTTGACCCGAAGGTGTGACTCCCGTTGCAGCCGAGCTATTTTGTTCTCCATTATGCTCAGGCTGCTGTTGAACGCTGTTTTCCGGCTCAACTAGCACGTCGCCCTCGTTCTCAGCGGTTCGGTCGTCGTGCTCATAGAATGTGCCTCGTTTGGGTATATACTGAGGATTGCTGCGATCCTCGTCTACTTTCTTCTGGGCCTCACTATCGGTGGCAGAGCGGTCTAAGGCGTGCTCTCCGTCACCATCATCCGTCTCGCTTCCGGCGTCGTCCTCCTCATCAGTCTCCGTCTCCTCCTCACTGCCACTGCCGCTTCGGCTGCCACTACCACTCCGGCTAACGCTCTCATCGTCGTCGTAGTCGTCACCTCCTTCCAAGTCGCTGGCCGTATCGTACTCGGAGTCGTGCGGATGCGAGTTGTTGCTCGAAGGCTCCTGGGTGGGCGAGGTGCCCAGCTCGACAGTTGGCTCATCCGTTGGCGAACCTGGGGGGCTAACATTTGTAGGCGTGGCCTGGGGAATGTCTGTCGGCGGTGCGGCCGTCGGTTTCTCCACTTCGGCCATCGCGTGGAATCTCTTCGATTTTCTACTCGCTGCTGGTTCTGCTGCTTTGCTGCTGCAGATAAAAGACTCTCGGTACTTGGTTGCATTCCGGGCGTTTTCAGATATAAACTTACGTGGGTTTTCAGTTTCGCAACTTGAACCTTGGATTTGTATGCTTACTTTTTGCAATCGTAATGAAAAATCTTATTTTTTACAGTTTTCACGACAACAACGCAATCAGAAAATAGAAAGTGTCTAGGGTTACCTTTCTCTTCGCCGCAGTGTTGCAAAATATTAGTTGGAGCAGCAAAAAAGGAAGACAACTCTGAAAACGTTGTGCAGCTCTGGATACAGTGAATATACGATAACTAATATTTTTTTTACTTCTACACCCCATCTGAGAACATTTTTAAAATATGATTTTTAAATTCTTCCAATTTAATTCTTTCTTTTGGGAATTAAATACTGAAAAGAGAGGCTCATGTTTCCCCATTCAATTTATAACTGTTAAAAAAAACCAAGATAAAAAGGATGCTTTCATATTATAAGAGAGATAAATAATAATTGTCATTCACCTAAAATTATTAGTTTTAGTAACTTAATATAAAAAATATTTTAGTTTTAATTTTTTTTATTAAATTTATTATTGTTTTCAATGGTTACTCTAATGTCCTTTCGCTAACCATCTGGCCACATTGCAGAACCAGCTGTTGGACGAGACACGAAACTCACACAGAGGCAGACAAGAAAAGAGAGCGGCGGAAGAATTGGAACTAAAGCGACTGCTGATTAATTAATTGAATCTGAGCAGTCTACGAAACACAACACAAGAAGATGTCGAAGTTTCTGGGCGTGCCCCTTAAGAAGCCGTCGGAGGTGGACGTGGTCAAGCCGCTGAACAATCTCATCCAGAGCACCTACAACGGGGCCACGGAGGAGGAGAAGGCCAAGTACGCCGAAGCTGTAAATGAGTTTTCGAAACAACGCAATACGGCCATTTGGAAATTCTTCGAGAAGTACGAGGCATCGCTGGAAGTTGTTTATGCGTGAGTACTCCTTGGAAGTCTGTGGGTTTTTTTTTTCTGGGAGCCTCCGGGCTATGACTCACCTACCGAGATACAGTGGGGTCTAATCACACTCATAGCACCACCACCTGTATATCTGTATGTGAGTCTGCTTGTCTGATATAAACAAGCTTCTCGGATGACGTCGTCGCCAATGGGCATAATTTGACCCTGTTTTTTTGCAGATATTATGATCAGATTTGTGCCCTCGAGACAAAGATTTCGGCTAGCGAACTGCAGATACCCTTCAAGTGGAAAGATGCTTTCGATAAAGGCTCTATATTCGGTGGCAAAATCAGCCTCAGTGAGTGATTCATAGGGTTTACCATTTCACCATTAACCACACATTAACTTTCCCATAGCTCACACATCTCTCCTGTACGAGAAGGTCTGCGTGCTCTTTAATATTGCCGCATTGCAAAGCAGCATTGCCGCTAGCCAGCAATTGGATACGGATGAGGGTCTGAAGTTGGCCATTAAACTTTTGCAACAGAGCGCCGGTATATTCCAGTATCTTAAGGGCGCTACACCAGCAGCTGTTCCATCCGAGCCCACGCCTGATATCAGCCAGGACACGCTAGTCGTTCTGCAGGCTCTGATGGTTGCCCAAGCCCAGGAGGTGTTTATTCTAAAGGCCATTAAGGGTAAAAATGCCTCGATATAGTTTCCAATTCCTCGAATTATACCTAGTTTATTTTCCTTTTCAGACAACATGAAGGATCTGATAATAGCCAAGCTTTGCTGCCAAGGCGAGGAGCTCTACGCCGATGTTCTGCGTGCCATGCAAAAGGAGTCTGTGCGTAGTTTGTGGGATAAGGAGTGGATACCCACGATCGCTGGAAAGCAGGCTGGATTTCATGCACTGACCCAGCTCTACCAGAGCTATGTATGTCGGGCCGGAAAAAAGATAGGCGAAGAGATCGCTCGCTTGCGCAATGCGGTGGATCTGTTCAAGGCAGCGCAGTCTCGTGGCGGGAACGAGACGTATCTGGATGACTACTTCAGCAAAGCCAAGCGCAACCTCGCCGAGTCCGTTAAGGATAACGAGTTTATCTATAACGAGATGATCCCCGAGCTTAGCACTTTGGCTTCGCCAGGCAAGGCCCAGTTGGCCAAGCCCCTTCCCATTGCCGCGCCCTTAGCTGCTAACTTCAAAGACATTTTCACCAGTTTGGTGCCTGTTGAACTGCATCGCGCTATTACCGCCTCGGACATGCGTCGCAACGAAATCGTAAACGTTGAGATCATGAAGCTGCGAGAGTCCACCCAAACCCTGAATGCCGTCCTGGCTAGCTTGAATCTCCCAGCTGCCGTGGAAACAGCAGATGGTAATAGCGGCCTGCCACCTTCCCTGCAGGACAAAGCCAACGAAGTGCGTCAAAAGGGCGGCATCGAGAACGTTCAGACCCTGTTGAAGGATCTACCAGAGCTTCTCGATCGCAACCGTGAGATCCTTGACGAAACAGAGCGACTTCTTGACGAAGAACGCGATTCAGACAACCAACTGCGAGCTCAGTTTAAGGAGCGTTGGACCCGCATCGGGTCTGATAAACTCACAGAGATGTTCCGCACTAACGCCAAGAAGTACCGCGAAGTGATTAACAATGCCATTGAGGCCGATAAGGTTGTGCGCCAGAAGTTCGAAACCAATCAGAAGGGCATCCAGTTATTGTCCCTGCCTCCCGATCAAATCCAGCAATCACTCCCCTCGTCCAGTGGTAGTGTAGACCCCAACTGTTCCAGCGTGCAGCGCCTGAAAAAGCTGATGGAGGACGTGGAGACCATTAAGGCTGAGCGTGAAGCCGTTGAATCCGAGCTGAAGGCCGCCACATTTGACATGAAGGACGAGTTTCTGCTGGCCTTGCAGAAAGATGGTGCTATCGATGAGCCGGCATTGTCGCTGGCCCGCATCGGCCAGGTTCTAAATCCATTGCAGCAGCAGGTTCGCGAGAGCGTGGAGCGCCAAAAGTCATTGGTTTCGGATATTCAGAGTGCCCATGGCGCCTTTGTTTCTGAAACCGGGAACTGCGGCAGTTCAAGGGATACCTTGTACCAGGAGCTTGCCACCGCCTACGATAGCTATGTGGAGCTATCCGGAAATCTGCAGGAGGGCACTAAATTCTACAACGACCTCACTCAGCTGCTGGTCGTTTTCCAGAACAAGATCAGCGACTTTGTGTTCGCTCGCAAGACCGAGAAGGAAGAGCTGCTCAAGGACTTGACCACAGAGTCCAGTCGCCAGGCCTGTCCCGCCACTCCGGCTCTGCCATCGCATTACGCCTCTACCTCTGGCAGTGGTAGCGGTAAGTCATTATCTTTGATAAGCTAAGAAATGGTGCATGAAATTTGTTTCCTCAGATATTCCAGCAGGTTCAGCACCGAATGTGCCGCCAGCTACACCTGCAATGACCGCTCCATATCCGGCTCAAATGCAGGGCATGCCAGTTCCCTACGGAGCCCAACCAAACGTTCCGTATCCAACATACGTGCCGCCGCCCATGCCTCAGAGCTTCAATCCGTACGCCACCTTGCCGTATCCGGGCAGTAAGTTAATAATAGCTTCTGGGAATTAGAATCCTAATTTCTTTTTATTGTTCCTACAGATTACCAGTACTCTGGTTTCCCACAAGGACCACCGCCCGGACATTACGGCACCTATCCCGGTAGTTATGCCACCCAGCAAGGTGGATATCCGAACCAGAAGCCCCCAGGATGGTAAATAACCCCACAAATACACAAGCTTATGTCCACATTTACGCAGGATCGATCGCACGGGAGAGCCTTGGACGAGTGGTGGGGAATGAAACGAGATAAGATGGACGGTATTAGGCATTTAATGCTCCGCATTCTGATTCTGTTTGAAAATTGTATCATAAATGTTGAAGGCTTTTGGATTTTAATCTCATATATGCAACAATATTATCACGTATCACAGTAAACGTTTGTCTTAGACTTATTAAAAAATCTATACACTGTCGTTTTGCAATCTCCGAAAGAATTCACGCTTCATTCCGGCAATAACTCGTGGGGCACACATGCTGCTAACCAGGAACTCGCAGGTGGAGCTTATGGGCGACGACGCCGATGGATTTTGAGAGCTCGGTTTGATCCTCTTTGAGTTATTCTCCAGCAATAGCTTGTATTCCTCTGATGGCATCACCTCCAGCGGCTTAATGGTTAAGTTGATATTCCTACGCAGATTCCGCCAGTCTGCTGCACTTAGGTAATCACAGTCCCAAAGCTTTCGGTTGTCCTGACCGCTCTCCATGTTCTGAACAGCCCGCTCGAACTGCGCAAAGAGCTCGCTGGGAGTCGAGGCAACATCCTCCAGCTGGTTGGGATTCAACAGGTACTCCTTCAACTGATCGCTTTCGCCCTTCACGAAGCTTTCTACAATGTGCTTGACCAAGAATTCGTCCAGTGCCAGGTCCATGTCGGCTTTAAGTGGCACCCAGTAGTTAACGCTTAGGGAAGTGGACAAAGCTTCTACGTAGTGCCACCAATGGCGTGGTACAATAAGAACGTCGCCTGCTTGAAGATTGCAATGATGGGCATATGGAGCTAGTTTTTGGTAATGCTGCATCTTCTCTGGAGCAGGCGCATAGAAGTTCTCCAGGCAGTAAACACTTGACTCTTCGTACGGAATCCTGGTACTTTGAAGAGGAGTCTCCGGAGGAAATAGCAGCCAGGACTTGCTTCCATGTACTTGCACCACAACGTTTACACCGAAGGTATCGTAGTGACATGGGGTATTCGCCTGTTCCGACCCCAGCCACAGGGCGAAGTCGTCACCGTGATCAGGAAAACCAAAGCAAGCAAAGTCAATGCCCCGTCGACAATTGGCGGGTAACTCCTGAGCTCTTTTATACTGGAACGCTGCCCAGTGAGTTTGTTCCTCATCCAACACGCCGTATTCCCGGAGAAATTGTTGCATGCTCGTCAACTGATTGTCTCGTGTCCGCTTCCTTTCCCACTGAGGTGTGCTGCAGTCCGTCAGTCCCATGAGCTCAAAAGCCGGCGGTTGGGATGACTCCCGATCGAACCTTTCGCACCAGTCATGCAGCGAGCCTTCAAAGCACTCCCAGTTCAGCGGAAAGTCATTAATAATGAGTGGCACGCTGGTGTTTAGGATCAGATCTCGAAGTTTGGAGCTCCGGGACATTTTGTCAAGACAACGCTTTGAACAGGGCTGCCAGACTGCAAGATGGTAACAGTATTGTCGAAATTTTTTACCTCAAATAGTTACAAAGATTAGCTTTAAGGTAATTTTAACTTTGTACATACCTTTAAATCGTTCAAATTTTTAAAAGTCATAATTTATATAAATTATCTACTGTCAGATCTATCGTTAAAACCTACACAGTTTGGCAGCCCTTCGCAAATCGACTTTATAATTTGGCGCGAAGTTTAAAAGTTTATTTAAAATTCTTTACAGTTTGCATCCTACCGATTAAATTATTAAAATCTGTTGAGCATATCACTGTTGATTTAATCTTTAGGTAAGTAAATATATACTTATAAAGTTTTCTAAGAATTTTAAATATTAAAAGGACTCATTCTCTTAGCTGGTGAATGTTCCGATGAAACAACCACACTTTCCGCACTTATGATTCGCCGTTTTGAAGGACTTCATGAAGTAAGGAATAAGGAAGCATCCGCAAAATCCACACAAAACACAGACTAACAACGACGTTAGATGAGTCTTTGAACACACTTCGTACTTGACCCTAGATAATTGATGAGCTTTACAGCTCGGGCAGGTGATTACACATGGTTTATTTCCCAAAATATTTTGCGGTGGTACTGCAAGTTATTAGAATGTTTCTTTCTTACATATTTATGTTTTGAATATGGTTTATTTTTACCTTGGATGATAGTCTGTTGGGGTGGTGAGGGTTGGTCCATGTTCCTAATTTAGCTGCCTCTTTTTTTGATGTGCGACCTAGTCTACATCTAACTACATCTAACCAAAGTTTAGTTACTGAACTAATAGATAAGACACAGCGCCAAATTGTTCTATGATTGTATGTGTAAAAAGATTAAAAGTACATGAAGTACTATTCCCAATTATGATTGGGTTATGTATCTTCAAATACATATTACTAAAATCTATTTCTTATACATACATACATATGTATTTTTTCCAATAAGCTTGTCATCTCCCAGCACAATAATCCCAAACACTATAATCTCGAATGATAGGCAAATACAATTAGGTGAAATGTTAGTTTAATTAGTTAGTATTTCGGAATTACATAATTGCAATCAAGATTGCGTGAAGAACTCGTTCTGCAGATCAAGTTGTAGCTGCAGATAGGTGGACCGCAGGTCGGCTGCCCCGCACGCAAAGATCTGGTTGGTCCCATCTGGATCTGGTCCCATGTCGTGGTCTCTTGTCTCAGTTTCAGCTCGTATTCGGATTCGGATTGGTGTGGCTCCTAGGACTCTCGGATGGGCTACACTTTGAGATAATTACTTTGATATGACAGGCGGAAATGGCGTTAACAAGTGGTAACTTCTGGCTCCGACGGCCGTGACTGTGATACCCAGCATTTGTGGCACATTTGGCTGGACGAATGTTATCCGACATTTGATTGCCAGAACTGTTATCTGCGAAGGAAGCCATTCTCCCTGATGAAGGCCATAAAAAATCAATGAGCGTCCTGGTGAAGAACCGGCCCAGCCTCCTTTTCTTTTAGTTTCTATTCCTTTGGAAAACAGTTGACGGCATTTGTCATAAAAGTGATTTATGCCTCATTCGCTGGCTCGGCGCCCGCAAAACTACAAGTCATTAAATCTACTTAAGCCGCGCACTCAATATGCCACAACCAGAAGAACTCTGACGTCCCTGCTGAAACGGGGATACGGGTGAAAAGTTCAACGCTCGTGAGTCAGCAGAGGCTAAAGCCGTTTGCTGGAAGTCAGGAAGGCATAAGCCGCAAAAACAATTATGCGCCAGAGTCGCCAAAAAAATGAAATAAAAGAAAAAAGATATGGGGAACTAAAATCACTGAGGGAAAAACGAACAATATTATTTATGCGCCGGTTTGGAGGTGCGCCATCTGTCTACCCGAGTTCTTTACATTATCGTTTCTTTTTTGTCGTCGTTATTATCATTATAGCTGTGTTACTTGGCACTGGATTATAAATATGTATCTGTATCTCTGTCCGCGGCTTTATCTGCCGAATGAGATACTGCGCATGCGCACGCTTCCGTTTTCGGAGCAATCTTCCCATGGTTGGGCTTTCGAAACACGCCCCGGCTAGCGGCTTATGGCTTATGGAGCTATAGCCTCTTATATAATTAGCTCGGCGCGACTTGGATTTTTTTCAGACAGTTCCGCTGCCTGGGCAACCAAAGAGCCAAAGAACTGGGAACTCTCGTGTCTCCGTCGTGACAGCCGCCAAAATTGCCAGACACTTATCTGCACACCGCCCTGCGAAATCTGCTTTACCTTTTTGGCCAAGTCAACAAACTTCTGGCAGACGTTTCCGCCCCTTTCTGGCTTCTTTGTCTGCCACTGGCAAATGGGACTGGGAAGGCATTTAAAAATCAGTCAATATTTATTTATCAAAACAAAATCGTTCATGCACTTAACCTAGCTTGATATTTGACATAATTTATTGATGCAGTCTGGGCTGGGAATGTACCTGCCACCGGTGTGTCACGTTGATATGGTTGATGGCCTGCCTGGCAGCTCCGGCTCCTGCTCCTGCCCAAATCTGTTATTGTATTGTTTGCCGTTTTATAAAAATAGACTTTATCCTCCCCCAAATGTTGGACAGTTGGTGGAATGAATTATGCATAGCTCGGTTGGGACGCCAAGCAGGAATTGGACGGAAGTGAGGACCAAAGCCCCTTAAAGAGTTAGAAATAGAGGACCCTGCACCACGCAGTCTTTTCGAGGTTCATCCACGGACTTCCACTGTACCCTAGATTACGAGATAATGTTCTGGTAGAACTGCGGCTTGCTCTGATGCTCCTTGATGACGTAAAAGCCCTTGGGCTTCCCGTTGCCGGCGAAGTATTTGTGGAAGCTCTGCTTGCTCACCGCCTGCGAGGGGGCGTAGTAGGTGGGCGACTTGGGCTTCAGGGATTTGCGGTACTTGGATTTGCCGCCGCCCGCACTGAAGCCCTTCTCCGCGGTCTCATTCTCCCATGGATGGCGCCAGGTGGGCACGTTCTCGATGTCCAGTAGCCGGTTGCGATCCGCGGCGGAGACGTGCGCAAAGTGCGGCTTCTTGGCCAGAGCCTGCTTCAGGACCGGCAGATTCCAGTGGTAGATGCGTCCCGGTCTGCCATTCGAGCTAAAGGGAAACGATACCTGCAATTGAAAGAGCACTGATTAGACAACATTACTCGGAGTGGGTTTCAGGACTAGCACGGGGACTGGGACTGGGTCTTAGACTCTCATCTGGCGTCCCATAAATCAGACGAGGCTCCGGCGTCTAAATCAGGCCTAGCTCGCTCCAGAGATGGAGAAGGAGTGGAGCTAACAAATTGCATTTTTAATTGAAGCTCGGACTTGGTTAATGGCCTGCATATTAATTTCTGGTTCAGGCCGGAGTCGTGAGAGCGTAATAATTTTCGTGCCACCGGCCTGTCTGTCCCGACATCCACTGACATTGACACTTGCCGCATTAATTCCGCAATACAGAGAAATCTATGTATTACAGCTCGGAATGCAGCCGTTGTCACGGCCAACTGCCACGATGGCCTGACCCTCTCTGGGAAGCTATTTATAGGACAGCGGTCCGTGCCCAAGATGCCCATTTCGGGCATTGGGGTAACACGCACATCGCTCCATCTAAAGACGGAGCAACAAAGTAGCTGCGGTGCTTCTTTGGCTTTCTGCTGGGTTCTCCCGTCTGAAACGGTCTCCCCAGTCTGGTCTCCCAAGTCTGCCCCATCGGCCCAAATGGGTAATCCATTTCGCTTCCACTTCCCCCCTTATTGCTTCCAGAATCTATTTTGCAATTTGTTTTATGCGCATGCGCGGCGATGTTTATCGCCAGGCTAGGTCCAAGCCCGGCCAAGATTGGCGCGAGAGCCAGTTCTGGGGAGGAGTGCCTAGGGGAGTGCATTGTGTGTTTGTATGTAAGTGTGTGATTGTGTGTGTGTGTCTATGGTGTAACCTAATGGAATCCCGTTTACCTTTTTCCCGTTAGCTTTCAACGCCGACGCCTCGGTGTCCGATGTTGCTGCCGCATGTTGCTCATGACTGGATGTTGCTGCTGTCAGAGCATTCTTGCTGGGTGCGTTGCCACCACTCGACTTGTCGCTGGCCATGGCAAGATGATTCGGAGCATTCTTCGCATTGGGTCCTGCATAGTAGTGCATATTTGGCGGCAATTTGATGATAAACATGTGTGAATCATCGCGGGCAGCGTGTCGTCGTGACTCAACCGCCAGGCGCTTCCGGTTGTGGCTGTTGGGCGCCTTCACCTTCGTGAATCCCATCTGGCTGCAATCATACCAAGAGGTTCGGTGTGGTTAGTGTAATAGAGGTTAGTCGGGGAGGAATGGGGCGAGGGTTCCCTGCTGCCAGCAAGCAGTCTGTCTGGCGTACGTTGTAAGCGGTTTCCATGAATATTTCATTATATAATTTATGGTTGGCAGGGGGATGAGCTGCACTAGACATGTTGCTTTAATTAAGCCCAAAATAGGAGGCGTGCTTATACTTCGTTCTAGCCTTTATCAGTTGGAAAAATTAAGATTTACAGAACTCTTCTTTCTTTAACTTTTTTCTGATAGAATCAGTACATATTTTACATAACTAGACATAGTTTTAACTACACTTCTATCATTTTTATAAATACTAGTTTCTCTATTAATAGAAATCGAGATATTTTGTTCAGTGTTGCAACTTACCTGAGCAACTTCTTGTTGAGGCCGTGAGCGCTTCTGGCCAGTTGGTTGGACTGCTTGACGGCCGTCAGAGGACTCGTTCCTTGGCGCCTCTCCTGCCGCTTGGTCTTGTGCAAGTGTGCCACATCCTTGGCCAGAGATGACGCATCTCCCGCGCGTACTCCCTGTCCTGAGCTGCCAGCCTGAGCCACTGCAGCAATACACAGGAGGCATAGAAACCTGCGGGATAAGAACTGCTTTTATGGCTGGCTTTTTATGTGATGGCGTGGTGCGTTTTATATGTGTGCGAAATTCTATAAGGGATTAGGCTGCCTGCGGTTTGATCGTACCCTTGGCCAGGGTTCAGGGTCGCTGTGGCGGCACTCACTTTGACAGGTGAGCCGGACTGAAGGTCTTAATTTCCAGCTGCAGATACTAGTTCTGTTTGTTCGGCTTTTTGGGCGGGGCAGCAATGTAACCCAAGTCATACACTTTAAATAGATGTGCCCCCCGTTGAAACTGAAAACCGTCCATTGCTTTTACTGTTCCTGTTCGTTCTGAGCCGGAGTGTCAAGTAATAATAAGGAAGAAAGCGGAAAACAAAGCAGATAAAAATGCAAATAAGCACGTACAATTACGGCAAAGGGGAAGGCGATCACTGGAGAGGAGCAGCGACTCGCTCCAGAGATGGGAAACCCACGAGGCGTGCGAGCATTAGAATGGCCCATAATGCATATCTCCGGGGGTGTTGCAATCACCGATACCTTGCCTCTAAATGCAGCATTAGGCGATTGTATTCCCTATGAGAAAGTGCCTCTTGGGAGATTCTCCTCGTTCCAGCCATCGTCCACCGGAGACTTTGTCAAGCGAAATGCTATTGACCGACTAAGCGGCTTCACATAAGATACCAGCCCGTGGCGGTCGCCGTTCGTTACAAATTATAATGGAAATTGGCTGGGCTTTATGCAACAAATGTAACCGAAGGCCAGGCGACGTGCCCGGCATTCTGACTTGGCCAAGTCTCCAGCCCGAACATAATGCATGCAAAAGCTAAAAAAAAAGAACGAAAATACGGCTGCAAAACCTTAGAAGACTGAAGAAAAGAGGCTGCATACATTCCGAGCTTAAGGCTGCAGGCGGGATTAGAGGCCAACAAGCATGGGATGATGGACAGGATGAGGGGCCAATCGATTTTGTGTTGGAGTGGTCTGCGAAATTGCAAATCCATGGGAGCCCAATCGAAGCGCCCAAATCAACACGTACTTAGCAGTGGCCATGGCCACCACATGCTGCCGTTACCCACTCCACACTCCACCGGCCAAGCCAAACAAACACCGCAGGCGGGGACCTCCACTCCCGGCTCCTGCGCCTGCTCCTGCATCTGCTCTTTTGTGTCCTCCGTGTGTCTGCGCTGTGGTTTTTGTGGCCATTTTCATGTTAACTTCGTATTGATAAATTGCAGAATAAGTGAATGCATTTTTTGTTGCTGTTGTTGTTCTTGTCCGGTATCGTCCTGGGCCCCAACATATGCGGCATTTTTGAATTATTAATGAATTGCCGGCACAAAGGAGCCCGCAAGCCATATACACTACACAGGAACAACAGGAGCAACACCAACGGACACAATCCAGCGGAACATCTCTCTACCCCTCCGAGAGGAGGTTGCGTGTTGCAAGTTTCGAACAACGAACAACAAATTTTGTAAAGGGTTTCGTGTGAAAATTTGGCAGGGCAAGCATTTCAGCAGGTCACACTATCCTTGACTTTTAACTCAGTATAAGTAATATTTCGCAAGTTCTGTCAAAAGATTCTAGACGGGTTTTAGTCGAAATTGTGCGTTGTATTCAATACGAGTATAGACATACAATTAGTACTTATTCATCATGCGTATCGATTTGAAAGCTATGCTTTTGATCTCAACGTCCTCTACTCCGGAGCATGTCATTCGTATGAGAAAACGCTTAGTGTTCGGTAAAGAAAGGTAAGTTAAAAAGATAATTTGCAATGAATATATAATAATGACCAGATACAGCTACTTGGTGAGCTATGAACTTCAGAATGGTCACTTGACCATCCGTGGGGTCAAACGAGCGAAAGCTGCACCCACCCTGGCCATGAGGATCCGAAAGCGTCGACGTCTCCTGAAAATGCATTTACAACGTGGAATCACTAGCTTCGAGAATGAAACCCAGACCTGCCAGCACAGCCATTCCATAGCCGTTTGGACGCAGGCAACAATTTCGGTCGTTGATGCAGCCACGGAAACTCGAAATATGAAACGTGAAACTGTAGCGGTGGGAACGGAGAACCTGGACAAAAGTTACATTTCAGTAGCCAGTGGTACCCAGGCTGTGCATTTGGAAAGCCAACAGCGGGCCACTAGTCAGGTGGATACCTTCGATCTCGTCCTTACCATGGCCAAGGAACAGCAGACCCTGAACGCCATTATCCAGAATTCAGTTAGCCAAACCGAGTCGCAACAGATCAGTTTTGCCACCCAGGTGGAGGTCAAGTCCACGGCTAGCGCCACTCAGACGGAACTCTGCTGTTTCAGTGCTGCCACCCAAACGGCACATTGTCACTTTACCGATTCTAGTGTCCAAGCCGATTGGGAGTGTCAGCATGTAGGCACACAGACCATTGACGAGGAGGAATGGATCAACCCGCACTTGAAAATCTTGTATTTAATTTATGAATCGATCAAAAATCAAAGCGACACTATACAAAATCAAGTTCTCACAGCCATTAATCAGCTAGTGGATTTAACTTTGATGGATTGCAAAAAGCGACGTTGGGAAGATGCAAATTTCTTGGAAAGATTACAAAAGTCGATGGATCATTCATCAAGGACCTCCCTACCATCTATTATACCGCAATCACAGGAGCAACCACCACAGGAGGCAACTGAAAAGACCCCCAAAAAACCTTCCCCTAAGCTTAAGTCCAAGTCTAAGACTAAAAGGTGAGTTTAAGATCTTAAGACTTTGTCTATGAAATTGGTACTGGCCTGTACCAATTCACTGGCCTGATGGAAAATTTTATTTAACACCAAAGGCTCTGTAATTTAATTTTATTAATTTGCTTGATTTCATTGGCATGGGTTCTTAAACCATGTCCTAAAGTTTACCACCAAAGACGCTACTTTTTGAGCAGCCTTTCGAATTCCTGAGCACAAAGCTCGGGGCAATAACAATAAAATGTCTACCTTGTGGCTGATTTAGCACCCAACTAACCTGCAGGTCCCGCAGAGGGAAGAGGCTTTCCTTGTACTGCCCGAAGAGATGCAAAAAATGCGGCTGGCATATGCACCGGAGAAGGAGCAAGAAGGCCGTGTAAGTGGCTCACCTTTCAAAGCTACACCTTTTTCCTTTATTTTTATTTTTTTACCAACAGTAGTCATGGCACGCAGACGGAGGAAAATATAAAGTTCGTGGCGCCCGTGTCGGATATGACCACGCAGACGGAGAAGGAGCGGGGACGCTGGAGGCTGGGATGCAACTAGTTCTAAGGATCCCTTTAACTTACCCAATCAGCCAGGTCATTACCGATGTTCTCATCCAAGTGGCACTCATAATGATCAACTTATGCTGTTTCTGTTGGCACTGTTTGCATGAGAATTAAATGCATGTAATGTTAGAAATCACAAATTCAAAGTCGTTTGCTTGTGGCGCCAAACTTGGGGCAAATGCATCTAACAGATTCGCGTGAGCAAGGAGCGGATACGGGTTTCGGTTTTCGATTCGGGATGTTGGGATTCGGGACTCGGATTCGCTAGTTAGCCGCAGACACGTCCGCACACGATAAAATCTCGCCAAAGACTGAATGACGAGGCCGGTCGTCGTTGCCGTTTATGCCACAGAACGAAACCGGCGAGTGGCTCGGGGTATTTCAGCTAGGTGGTGCACCAAGCCATGACTAACAATAATTCTCTGAACTAACTTTCCCGTGTCATTGTTATTTTGTGAATGAAACCACATTGGAAAGCACGTTGGGGAATGGTTTTTAAATAAAACGTCATAATACCTATGAAGTACTATTAGTATTTCTGTTCTTAGACTTTGCTTATGGTAGGATTCAGGTAAAGTTCTCTCCTAAAATATATCTAATATTTTGACTAACTCCTACTTATCCCATAAGATAGGGCATTAAAACGTCAATACCAACAAGAAGATATTAAGTTCTTTCTTTGGACATTCGTGGAGTGGCTTCGACTGCGAGTTTAGAGTTCGGCTTTTGTTTACGTTCCCATTCCCGATGGCCCCCTCCGTTCTTTGCCCCACCACCTTGGCCATCTTACCCTTGCCGACGGTATGCAAAAAGCAACAAACAACAATAACAAAAGTCACGCTTAACGACTGTGACGTCGTCGCGACTTGGCCAGGTCCCCCAGCTCCACCTCCATGCTTCGGCTTTGTCCAGTGTCCAGATCGGGACCGGCTTCTAAAAGCCAAGCCAAATAATAAACATGCAAGTGCCGCATGGCGTGGCATAGAAAAGAATAAAGAGTGGCAGCCAAAAAAAAAAAAACAAAAACAAACCCAACCTGGTCGGGGTGTGAAAGCAGAGACATCTCTGACAGTGACCAGGAATCTGGGGGAAATCTGGGAGTAGCCGTGGTAGCCTCTCCTTGCTGATTGATTATCCTCCCGGCCAGGCTGAGAAAACGCCCCCTCGGAAAAGGGGTTGCAGTTTAATTGAGATTTATTTATGGTATGTGCCCGGCAAAGACAAAAGAACTTTCAGATTTCAGATGCTCCTGGCCCAGCCTCCGGGCCCAGGTCAGGTTCCCATCAAAAGCCACGTCCATAATAACAAGCAAACAATGCGCTGTGTTTCTGGGACCTGGCAATATTTGGACAGTGGGCAATTGAAGAACTCCAATTGTGTGAAGTTGTTGTTGTTGCAGTGGTTGTTATCGATGATGTTACATCGGCTGCTGCTTTTGCTGATTTTGTGGCTATTACACATAAAGAAATTGTCTTCCATAAGTTTATAAAATTCTTATAATATCGGTGGTTTACAACTCTTAAAAAAACTATGTCATAAATGCTAAAAAAAAAGGGAACCGTTCTCTAGTAAATAACTAAAACTGAAGAGGATTCTAACAAAGAGCTATTGGATTTTTCCAAGTGAATATATTTCATCACAAAGAGTTCGGTGAGCAACGGTTTGGGTTGAAAATTGGGCGGACGCCGCCTGCTTGTTATTGCCGATTGTTGGCTATGAGTGGCATTGGCATTGGCAGTGGCAGTGGAAGTGGCAGCCTTTGTTGGACAACTTAACAGATTGCAATTGCAGGTGAAGAGTGTGTGTGTTCGAGTGAGTGTGTGCTTGGGAGTGCGCTTGTGTGGGTGACACTAACTGTCTGTGCCTGGCCTGGAATTCGAGTAACCATCCCACCCATTCTAGCCTCTCATTCTATTGATTCCAGTGCGGGGCTAAGTGGCATGTTGCGGTTTACTCATTCAACAATTTGGGGCCAGCTCACTTTAACTGCCTAGAATGCCAAAATCGACGCCCACCAGGAGTTCTCGCGTTCGTTAGGCCCAATTAGGCAATTGAAAATCCAGAGCAAAGTACAACTTTCACTTTAACTGCGAACAATGGCAAACAAATTCGCAGACACAACAAAATGGCGCAGACAACGAACTTCCAAAAAAAAATCACCAAAGGCAAAGCAAAATGGCGTCTGTTGCTTCCTTCCGGTCTCACCCAAAGAAAAATGAGTCATGGCAAAAAAAAACTGACAAAAATGGAACGGAGAATAGAGAAACTTCTAGCATCCTCCCTGGGTATTGCGGTCTGTAAAACATGGTTCATAAAACTGCCATAAAAAGTGTGCTGAGGGGCAATCATTTCCCAGAAGTACCTGCCTACATAACATAGTACATAGTACATATAAACCGTGCCTGCTTTGTACTTGCAAATTTTCGCAAGCGGCCGCAAATGATTAATGTCAATAAACGTTGGCCCATGGAAAATACTGTGGAACGTTAGATGTTGGATACTCGGTGCTGGCTGCCGGAATCATTGAAGAAAGCTGTCCGTCTGTCTGCGAGTCTTTTGGCGGGAGTCTTCATGTGGGTCGTGAACCTGCGCGTACCTCCAGCCAACTGAAAGCTGAAAGAATCGAGGACAGCAGCGATCCGCAAGCGTCGTGTGGGAGCACAAGTTCAAGTGGTTCCAATGGGCCAGTGTTGATGGTCAGGTGCAGCTGTGGATAGCCTCGATAAGTTGAAAATTGCCGGTGCATAGATGCTGCAATTACGGCCGCCATGAGGCAGCAATTCGGTGGGAGCGAAAGAAAATCGGGCACGCCTCAGCGCAATAATTAGCTAGGCGATCTAATGAGGAATTTGAAAGTGGTAACGCCTGCGCCTTGTGGCCCCGTGGGATATGACAACTGTATTTTTTGTTTTTTTTTTTGTCTTTTTGCCAGGCATGTCCAGCAATTTCACCGCTCGTTGTAATGGCGGCATTTGCCTAAGGTCTTAAACTTGGTTTGTGCCACGTCACTTGCGCCGCGCATGCGCATTGCTTGGAAAATGTGACAGGTGAGTGAGTGGGGAACTGCTGGCGAAGCCCATGGCGAAGGTGGGTAAAACCTTTTGGCGGAGCACGCGATGTGCCATCGAATATAGTGAGTCCCAGCCAAAACCAATGGAATGCCAAGGGTCATTGTCATTGCATGAAGACTGAAGACTGGAGGAGCCTGTGACAGCCGTCCTCTAATTGAATTAACAGTTGAGAGAGCCGGAGGAAGACGTGCGGAGGGTGATGCATTCTCGGCCCCACACAGCGTCACCAAGTGGAGAATCTCTTCCATGCGCAATTTAGCTAACGGCGGGTTCTGCATTTAAGCCATATTTGGCTGGATCCGGTAAATGGTTTTCTGTTGCCTGATTGACAGCCGCGAGAAACTCGTTGAAATTGAGGTGTTGATGGAGTGTCAACCAAAAAGGATCTGCTGGATATACTGAATCGATCAATGAGGACCGTGGCCCATTTGGTTTTTAGCCACTAACGTATTTAACGAAAAGTCAATTTTTTGGGAACATTAATGTTAAAAAAATAATATAATTTTTAAACGAAAGCGTGCTCAAACGTGAAATATATTTGGATCAGTTACATTTTTTTAAACTATTCTTGTGGAGCACAGACACATTTAAATATATGTACGTGTCTAAATCAAATTTCTATTCTACATTAATTTTTATATGTAAACTATAAGTATAGTTGTAAATTAAGAAAACATTTGTGAATAAATTTTATAAACAAATCTTGAATCTATTCCAAAAAATATAATAAACAGCCACGATGATTATATAGGAGTATAATCTGGATTAAACATAAAGAGTCAATTTTTTTAAATGCCTAATATTAACCAAGATTTATAATTTATAAGCTTTATTTTTACATTTTCTTGAAACACGATTGTGATTTAGAACAAGAATTATTGAACTTATTACATCCTACCCCTTGTGCTGCAGAGCCATCTAGCGTGTCAATTATTCAACACATACCGAACAGATTTTCGCCCTCACCGCGACTGGTCTCACTTTTATTGTATTAAAACGTCCACACTGACGCATAATTGTGTATTGGCAGCCTCAATTAATTTTATTGAAAAGAAAAGTTCAATAAATCTGCTGAAATGACGTCGTTAGATCCGGCGCCGAACAAGACATGGGAGCTATCCCTCTACGAGCTGCAGCGCAAACCCCAGGAGGTCATCACGGATGGCACAGAAATCGGAGTTTCTCCCAGGAGTCTCCACAGCGAACTGATGTGTCCCATCTGCCTGGATATGTTGAAAAAAACGATGACGACTAAGGAATGCTTGCACCGTTTCTGCTCCGACTGCATTGTGACTGCTCTGCGATCTGGCAACAAGGAGTGCCCCACATGCCGGAAAAAATTGGTCTCCAAGCGCTCCCTTCGCGCTGATCCCAACTTTGACCTTCTCATTTCGAAAATCTATCCCAGCCGTGAGGAGTACGAAGCCATACAGGAGAAGGTGATGGCCAAGTTTAACCAAACACAGTCGCAACAAGCTTTGGTCAATTCTATCAACGAGGGCATCAAGCTGCAGTCCCAGAACCGACCTCAGCGATTCCGCACCAAGGGTGGCGGCGGGGGAGGTAATGGAGCTAACGCAGGTGGTGGTGCGTCTGCTGGCGGTTCCGGTCGAAATGCCTCTAACCAATTAAATGCGCACGATACAGCCTCCAACGACAGCAACACAAACAGCACCGACCGCGATAACCGGGAAGCGCCCCAAACGACCCCTTCTACGCCAGCATCAACAAATGCTAATCCCGCTGCACCGACTCCACCCTCTTCGTCAGCCAACACTGGAACAACAACAGGATCAGGCGCCAGCACCTCCTCCACTCGTATGCAGGTGGACGACGCCTCCAATCCTCCCTCAATTCGAAGCACCCCGTCGCCTGTGCCGTCGAACTCAAGCAGTACCAAGCCTAAACGCGCAATGTCAGTGCTTACATCAGAGCGGTCCGAGGAGTCCGAGTCGGATTCTCAAATGGATTGCCGTACGGAGGGGGATTCTAATATTGACACGGAGGGTGAGGGTAACGGCGAGCTTGGAATTAATGATGAGATTGAGCTTGTGTTCAAGCCTCATCCAACTGAGATGTCCGCCGATAACCAGCTGATCCGGGCTCTTAAGGACAATTGCGTACGCTACATCAAGACCACGGCCAATGCGACTGTGGACCATCTCAGCAAATATCTAGCTATGCGCCTAACCCTTGATCTCGGCCCTGATCTGCCGGAGGCGTGCCGCCTGCTCAACTTCTGCATCTATGTTGCTCCGCAGCCCCAGCAGCTAGTAACTCTGAACGGAAACCAGACGCTGCACCAGGTGAACGATAAGTTCTGGAAGGTAAGTGACCTAAGCTACCCCTACTAACTCGCCATTCTCATTAATTTCATGTCTTTCATAAGGTTAACAAGCCGATGGAAATGTACTACTCGTGGAAGAAGACCTAAGTAGGTATTAGCCAGTTATTTCCAAGAGGAAATATCCTAGGTCTAGAATCTAAACCCTTTAAAAACATTCAATACAAAGCAAAATATATTTAATTTTAAGTAAAAATGGTTTTTTAAATTCGGACTTGTATGGGTGATAATATTAGATGGTAAAATTAATTGTGTGATTTGATTCATCTTATTCTTATCTTAATGACCGGCTAAATGGACGATAAGCAATATTGCAAATTTGATGCATCACAATCTTATCTTAATGACCAGCTAAATGAAAGATAAACCTTCTGAAGGCACTTGGAAATGCATTTATTGCGGAACTCTTTTGTTTAAGGGCATAATAATAAAAAATCACATATAGTAAACAAGTAATATTTAAAGTAAGTAAATTTATGTTCAATAGAGTCTACGGCGTGAATAGAATGCGTTAGTTTCTGGAGCATAAGCTCTAGCACGTTTCGTGCGGATTACTGTGACTTCACCCAGAAAATCGGTGGACGGTTTTGGGAATAAACTGGGATGGGGTAATGGTGCGAGGTAAAGTGTGGTTTTCCAAAGGTACCAACGTCTTTGGTAATCGTTGTAAAATGAACACAAAAAGCACCCGGTAGCTGTCCGACCGACTGTATCATTTAGGCACCCGCCGCATCTTATCTACTATAGCGACTCTAAAATCTCGGAATTCGCTGCTGGCCTCAATCTCATTCCGACATTTACCCTGGACACGATAGAGACCGAGGTTAATGTCCGTTCGCTGACCTCCCAATGCGCGCCTGGTTAAATCCTGCTCCAGATCATAGGGAAGCCCAAGGTCGACCAGTTCGTCTACTTCGTCCTGGGCAAAGGTGTGTTGAGTTTCCTGCAGGAACTCGGAACACTTTTCATAAATGTCCAGGTACTGTTCAGCGGCGTCTTTGTCCCCGGATCTTTTAGTCTCCAGGAAGCGCCTAAAAAGTTTGGAGGCCTCCGGGTCCAGTAAAGTCTGATGAATGCTGTTCGTTAGGGTGTAGATCCTTTGCACCTCCTCTACGGTCATGTCGCTGCATCCGCAGAAGCATTTTATTAATTGAACTGCTTTGTTCTGGTAAAGTGAAAAGGATTGAATCGAAATCAAACTTTTGCTTTTCTTTGACTCACCTTGTAGGAAGGAGAAGCCATGTCTTCGCTTTAAGTAGCGAAGTCCAAATGAAATGTTAAGTATATTTTAGCCCAAGTGGAAAATATCTCTTTGGATTTAGCCAGGTATTTGCGGTGTGAGAAATTTCGTCCATATGGGTTCTATAAACAATACGTTGTGTGGCTTTTGTAGATTTCGTAAAAAAGCTCAAAGCCCATTTAGCCAAAGGCTATGGTCAGTCTACACCATCCGGTTATTTTTTTTTCAAATATAATTTCCCGCTCCTTTAAAAGCTTAAATTTAATTTTAATTAGAGATCTTTCTTCGCATTCAGTAATTTCAAAAACCAAAAAATTTTATAAATGTAAAAGTTCTGATTTTATTGTGAATATATAAAGAATTCATACTCGGATTTACTTTACTTTATGTGTTTTCAATTATATTGAACCTAAAGCTTAGATTTTAGTGCCTTCATTAGTTTTTCCAGCTTGAGGGCCTTTTGGAAATCGCCACTGATCTTTAGCTTGCCAGTCATGTATGCGGGTGCCGCCTTCAGCTTTCCGGAAAACATGTCGAAGAAGTTGTTCGAGTTCATGGAAAGTGTGGCATCAGGAGCAGAGGGCGGAGTTCCGGTGCCGCACGAGCCGGTACCGTTTTTGAGGTCGAGGAACCAGGTGCCCTGCTCGGACCCGCTTATGTTAAACTGGAAGACGGCCTGCGTCTTTGAAACAATCTCGGCGGAGAGGAGAGATTCAATTTTCTTAAACAGCTGGGGTATCTTCGCTGGCCCGGCGGCAGGTGCAGCAGCAGCAGCAGGGGTTGCATCATCGGTGGGCGCTCCCTTGGCCTCCACAAAGAAATCGACCATCAGCTGGTCGGCATTTTCGCGGACACAAGCGTAGTCTGTCAGATCGGTGATTCCCACAGACTCCAGAACTTCATCGTCGACGAGAAACTGGCCAGTCAACTGCCTGGGCTCCTTGCATAGGATGGCGTAGGCGGCATCAGCCATAATCTCCGGCTTGCGGGACCACTTGGCCGAATCAGGGCCCGTGAGCATTTCGATGGCCGCTGTCTGGATGGCGGTACGTGGCCACAGAGCATTAACCGCGATTCCCTGGTCTTTGAACTCTTCGGCCATACCCAGAACACACATGGACATGCCATACTTGGCCATGGTGTAGGCCACATGGGGGCCGAACCACTTGGGCTTCATACTCAGCGGCGGCGAGATGTTGAGGATGTGGGCGTGGTTGCTTTTCTTAAGGTACGGCAGGCACTCCTTGGACACCAGAAAGGTGCCTCTGGTGTTGATGTTGTGCATCAGGTCGTAGCGCTTCATATCTGTGTCTGGAGTGCTGGTCAGGGAAATGGCGCTGGCGTTGTTTACCACAATGTCGATGCCTCCGAATTTGGCAACTGCCTCTTGAATGGCCTTCCGCACCTGGTTTTCGTCGCGAACATCCACCACACAAGGATGAGCCTTTCCACCAGCTTTCTCGATCTCTGCCGCCGCCGTGAAGATGGTGCCGGGTAGTTTGGGATGTGGCTCCGCCGTCTTGGCCGCTACAACAATGTTGGCTCCATCGCGGGCCGCCTTCAGAGCGATCTCCTTGCCTATACCTCTGGATGCGCCCGTAATGAACAGCGTCCGCCCTGCTAGCTTGCCCGAGTTAATCATCTTGGAGTTTGTAGTTTAGACTGTTCGCCGCAAGATCTGATTTCTTACTGTCACTGTTATAATGCTGGCAATCAAAGATCCAAGAGAAAGTCCAAAGTGCAAGATCAACCCAACACAACAAGTCCGGCAACAAATTGTCTCTGAGAGCTCCAAATTTGGTTCCACTGTGCAGAGCTGAGAGCTCAAGAGAGCCTAAAATTAGTGTGGCCATTCGCCAATGGGATGCCCAACAGCTGTTCGTTCCATTCCTTCACCGGTTAATATATGCCGGCCCGGTTCGATTTTGATTTTTTAAAAATTAAAAAGCGACAAACAGTATCCTATATCATATATCCTATACTATAGCTGTAATTAAAATCCAAAATGTTATTAAAAAAAAAACATTAAAACTTAATTAAAAAGAAACGGAATTCTACTTTAAATATAAACCCCGGTTTTTCGAACGGCTACCAAGACAATTTATTATTTTATATCTAACATCTATCGAATACAAAAGAGGGCACACAATGGAAAACAACGATTCTTCTATAAAACTTAACGCCCAACAACTATCTTTCGCTACCTTATACATTATCCTTTAAATTTCTAATTGAAGGATTCTAAAGTTCGTAGGCCCGGTCGCCGTTCTGTGATTGTTATATGAGGGTGTCTTCGTCCTGGCCCTCGAATACCATGAGAAGCGAGTGCTGCGACGGGGAGCGGCCCAGGGTAAGACCGCCCAAGGAGCCGTCTGGAGAGAGCAGACCAGTCTGCAGGCTGTTGTTGTCCCTATAGCCCGACGTCGAGGATGTCTGCGAGACTGAGTCCCAGGATATCTCGCCAAGGGTCTTGGGCTGGGCCTGTTGCTGCTGTTGTTGTTGTTGCTCCTCCTGGGAGAGGGGAGTTACCTCAAAGAAACAACCAGGTCTATAGTCATAAACGGATAGGAAAGATTCCAGATAACTTACAATGCTGGGTGGATCCATGTTGGTCAGACGACTGCGCTTCAGTCGGAAGGTCTTGCGGCTGGCTGCCTTTGAGCGTTGCAGGCGCGACCGTGTATGGTCTCCAGAACTATCCTCTGCCGGACTCTCCGGCGACAAGGGCGTAGTAGAGGTCTCGCCGGACGAGTGCCGGAACTCCACGGACGAGACGAATCGCAGCTTGGGGGGCTGGGCCTTGAAGGGAGCCTGCTGAAGCGACTGCGAATGCGAGAGATGCGAGGGCACGGCAGATGCGGCGCCAGTACCGGAGCCGGATCCGAGGCCAGAGCCACTCGGAGTGGGTCCTACCAGCGTCGGTGCCGATCCTGCGTCCGCCTCGCCGCTCTGGCTTTCGCTGGTCGTGGTGTGCGGATCGCGGCCCGTGGAGCTGCTCGACAGCGACTCCCGCGGCGGGTGCAGCGTCTGCTGCGACAGCGTGTCGCTGGGCGTGCAAATCCCGCCAGATCCGCTTCGCGAGTCGATCGGCACCGCCGAGATGTGCGAGTGCGTCGCCTGGCCGGTGGTGGTTCCTGTGAAGATAGATATGAGTGAAGGTCTTTGCTGCGACTTGTGAGCGTCTGCCGCACTGGTTGCCGCCTGGGTGTCGCTCTTCTTCTGCTCGGAGCTCTCGCGATCTGTGGAGACTGAAACATAAGCGTGGGTACGTGATGGGGCCATAGGACAACCATTGGACGCGTCCACTTACCGTATCGTTTCTCCTCCAATTCGTCGCGCAGATCGCGCAGCTCCCGGGCCAGTTCCAGCAGCAGAGCTCCCTTGGATTTGATCCCACCCTGCGGCGGTGTACCACGCAATCTTTCCCTGATAATAAACTGCATGTGACGCTCATGGTCTCCGATGGGGGGCTGTGAAATCTGTAAGGACATATTAATTACTATGCGTTGACTAAAAAAAGGATGCGGAAAGAACTTCTTCTGATCGAAAATTTTTAAAACCAAAATCTGACTTCGTAAAAAAAAAGGAAACATTACCTTGTGCAAGATAAAGGGAAGCAGGACAATATATAATGGCGTGCGATGGGTGACCACAAACTCCATGAAGCTCCAGAGATCCGGAGCAGCCTCGTTGCGTCGGCCCAAATCCCTCATAACCCGTACAATACGCGGCCACTCGTTGGACAGGCGGCTCTCGAAGCAAATGCACACGATTCGGAGGGCCAGGAAGGCCGCTTGGTAAAGGGAACCGGATATCCTGGCAGGACGCTTGGCATCGCGGCTGCCGGTAAAAGTGAGCGACCCGGCACGCAAGTCCCCAGTCACCCTGTTAATTTGGGACACAGCCTGGCCGGTGCGACCCGCCGGTGGACTCATGGCGTTCAGGACGGCAGTTAGCAAAAAGGACACGTCCGTCATCTTTAGTTCACCCACGTCGGAGACTCCGCGTCCCGAGCAAACCTTCAGACACAGCGGCATGATCAGATGCATTAGAAAACCCTCGGCCTTTTCCTGCGTGGCGAACTCTGCGCTGCCCCCGCAAATCTGGACCAAGGAGAAGCAGTCCACGGGGCTGACCACCTGCAGGGCCACAAGACGCACCACGGCTGAGCAGAAAAAGGCCGGCGGATTCTGAGACATGAGCGCCGCCCCTGCGCTGGAGACGCCCTCGGGAATGCCGGATCCGGGTTCGTTAACAATCAGATTCTGCACGGTGCTAATCAGTGTTTTCATTTGCTGCCAGTGCAGTACGTACGAATGCCGGATTATAGTCTCGTGGATGCCTTTGAGCAAACCGGCAGCCGCCTCCCAGTCGGTGTTTCGGCGTATGGAAGGTTTCTTTGAAATCTTCAGGAAGACTTTGTCGATTCGCCGTAATATGGTGACCAGAGCGTTTCGCAACGTATCATTAGACCATTCCGCCCTCGGCAAGACCGCCTGCATGTAGCGTTGCAAACCGCGACAGGCCATGGACTCTGGATCGTAGGGGGAAACCTTCAGTAAGGAGTGGGCTATGTCGGCCAATCGTATGTGACACTTGGCGTCCAGAACTTCGGTGGGCTTGGTGTCGCTCGGCATCTTCTTGGCCAGTTCTGCGAGGCGGGCTGTGGACTTGGTAAGGAAATCCGCCACCACGGACAAGAGAACATCTCGTGGCCGCCGGTACTCCGTTCGTATCATCTCCGAGTCCTCGGCACAGTCCATCATATTCTTGGTGCGAGCATCTGTTACGTATTTCGGGTGAGATTCCTCCTCGAAGTCCAGGCCAGGAGAACAGGGTGGCCCCCGACTACAATTGCGTTGCGAAGAGCCCTTGTGCTCTGGGCTATTTCTGTATGGTCCATTGTAGCTTTTGGCCAAGCCCTCACAATTGTGAACCATTGTGCGAATGGCAACCGCCAATTGGAGGATAATGTCCCGTTCAGACTTCCCCTGGAGTGGAATGTAGCTGGGCGATTGGATTTGTTGCAGATAGCATGGCAGGATGGCCTCCAAAATAATCTGAATACAAATAAAATTATTAAAATAAAAATATAACATAAAACTGAATAATAAAAGCTCACCAGCATTTGATAGCCTCGTGTGCTCTCCGCCGAGTAGGAAACCACCATTACACAAAGGGTTATGCAGTCGAGTACCGTCACGTCGTCATCCTCGTCGTGGTAACAGAAATCAATGGCCTTTAGGGGCTTTGGCTCCTTCACCAGCTCGGCAATATTAAGAGGATCCGGTGACGGATCTTCCAGACTCAGCAGTAAATTAAAGAGGCAGCTGGACTGGACCTTGTGCGCCTCCCCATAAGTTCCGTCCTCATCTGTGTCGAGGATGGCGGAAACTGATCCAAACATTTGCAGTATAAAGGGTTTCCGGTTTAGCAGATAGAACTGCTTAACTGCATACTCGATTGTTGTGGTGATTAGCTTGTTTGTTTGATGCAGGGAATAAACCTGCAGCAATGTGGGCATGATCATGAAGTACCCCTTCGTGGAGAATATGTTCTTGAAGTTAAAGGCTGCGTTAATGAACGTGGCCATGACGTAGCGCATGATGCACGAATCCTCGGCATGAAGAATAGATGCTCCGGATAGGACGTTCAAGAAGAGCTGGATATCCGCCGAGTAGGCAAAGTTGCCAGCCATAGCTTCGAACATTCGGGCAATCAGGCGCACCCACATAAATTTGTGCAGGACATCCAGACCGAGAAGAACCTTTCCATACTCTCCGCCATGATGCAGGTCAAGGTCTACCTCCAGTGCCTTCCTTGGAAACGAAGGCAGCTTCATAAGCTCTTCGTGCAGAAACACTACTCGCTGTACCACCATGTCAACGTTCTTGAGTATCGCCCAGGTTAAGTGTACTTTGCCGATCTCCACAAATTTCTTGGTAAGCTCCTGCTTCTGCAAAGCCAGAAAAGATTCCTCTGGACGCATTAGCATTAGACGCACCTCCGGATACTGGGAGCGCTTGAAGAAGTACAGATCCCTTATATACCAGTTTGGATTTAGGATTTTGTCTGACATGAAACGTGATTACTTAATATATACATATGTTAAGGATCTATGTTACTTACTGCTCTTGTAGTCCACTAAGCAATAGTGACTTGTATTTTTTTCATCTATGGGATAGTAATCCAAAGCTTCCTTCAAAAGCTGACAGAAAAGCGTATCTTCTTGCACAGGAAACTGTGAGGGTATGTTATAGTCATCATCGGCGGGTCCGTGGACCACAATCTTTTTGGCTGCTGGCACGTTGGCGGTGAGGAGGATGGAAGCATCACATTGCTCTTTCCGCAGAATCTGCTTCAGATCCTTGAACATAATTCCATGCACCGAGTGTACCACCATCCAAAGGACCGACAAGGCTGAGCCCACAAGCTAAAGGAAGGAAGCCAAGGATTAAACACTCGTTTAAGGTAACAGAAAGGATACCCACCTCCTGTTTCAGCTCATTGGAGGATCGCACGTAGAACATAATGTATCCAATAATTGAGTTATATAAGGCAAAGGCCGCCTGTTGGGGCAGACGTGGCACAAATCGAATCAAATGTCGCAGCAGCTTGAACATCTGGTCCTGGCGGTCGCGAGTCAGCCGCTCAAATACATAGCGAAGAAAGAGGGCAGACTCCTCCACAAGGCACACCCAGATCACCTGGTAGGCGATCTCGTAGACAGCATTGCCATCCGACCCGATGGCAGCATCATCCAGACAGCCGACAATCTGCATCACGGACGAGCAGAGGACGGAGGGGAAGAGCGAGTGGGCGTGGTGCAGGTGCGAGGACATGCGTGTGCCGTCGAGGTCCTCCTCGATCTCGTGATCCTCCAGCTTCTCCATGCCAGGCTCGTGGGAAGCCTGCTGACTGATCGGAATCATGGTGATGAGGAAGCTGTGCCTCTCCGCCCGCTGCTTGTCCCGCTGCTGACGAAGGGCGTTCCTAATGGCCTCCGTCTGCTGCATCTTCCGGCTCTTAGTGGCGGTGACTAGGGATCGCTGCAAGTATTGGGAAATATTTAATGGATTTGCATGAAAAATCACCTCCCGACCAGTACATAACCCAGTGTTTCGGCAGCCTTCTCACTCACATGTCTGTCTTGGTTTAAAGTAACATCCATGTCCTTTGTTTGCTGCACGGGCATCCAGGGTGGATCCACCACCGGCAGACTTTCGATGCCAATCTTTGGGGACGGCAGTGTAAATTCAATGCCACCTGGTGGGACCTTAAAAGTTACGTCGTGGGCATTCTCCTCCATTCGCGGCCAGACATGGAAGCGGCACTTCCACAGCACCAGGTAGCGCTGAATGGCTCCAATCCTTATGTCCGGATCCTTGTGCTTTAGAGCCCTCTGCATGATGTCGAAGGCAAAGTTCTGCGCCTTTACCGAGCCCATAAGAAATACAGCGGCGCTGGAGGTGGCTGTGTCATGGTTCGTCTCCAGCAGAAGTTCCCAGGCAGCAGGCATTGCCTCGATTACCATTTCCTCAGTGAGCACAACAGCGCCCTTTAGCAAGGTGGCCAGTGGAAAGTGAAATAGATTCCTAATATGAATCCTGATGAACTTAAGGATAGGAGGTTCTTCCTGCAACTTTTTCTCTTTCTCCTGGCGGAAGGCCTTGGCCAACTTTTCGGCCATTTCCAGATCTGGATCATCACTTATGCTAAGGATATGAAATTAGAATTGAAAGGATAGGGAAAATAAATTCTGCTTACCGATCCTTGCGACATAAACTGTCCTTACGTTTGGACGGAGAGGTCTGGGTAGAGCTTTGCTCAGATACCTTTCGAGTGGAGCGGGATCGAGAAGTGTGTGGCTTGCTAGAGCTAATGACTGTTGGTTCCACGGTTGGATGATCTGAATCGAAGGAGAAACCGAATTCCTCACCATAAACCTATAAATTAAAGGAATAATTGTACAAAATATGTAATCAGTATGACCTTTTATGTCACCTTTCTAGTAGCCTTCACCAGACGAGTACAGGATCGCATGTGGCGTTTGTAGCAGAACGGATGACAATATCCTTTATGGGTGCAGTAGTAGTTGTAACTGGACATCAAATCTATAACCGCCTTCAGCCAGGGCATGTTCTTGGCCGTGTCATCGTTTTCATTGGAGTCTGTGGGTGACTCTGGCTGCTGGTCGTCGCTGAGTATTCCAGGGGACTCTTCCCCACCACTAATCATGCCTTGCTCTGAGGTGTCACTGCGATCGGAAAGGGAGGACACCTTGCGACGCGATTGGATATTGACTAAAATATGATTCATAATATTATAAAAATATTCCCTTAATCATTTCGGTTAACTTACAGTCCGTTTCTATATCCTTGCTATCTTTGGTATTACGGCGCAGCTTAAGAGAGCGTCTTTTGAAGGACCCTCCTGTTGTGGTGGCAGTGCCACGTCTCAGAAGGAAAGGACGCACTGCGGAAGCAGTAGGACGACGAGCTGAGAATGAAAGATAAAAACAGTAATGATTGTTTTCCAAAAATGTTACTAAATGTGGATACCTTCTTCTTCTTTTGTTAATGTGGTATTACTACTGTTCTCTGATTCGTTGTCTGGTTCATGAAGTACAAAGGATATTTTACGCTCGGACTGCCCAGCGCCATCGTTTCCTGCAGCTATGGACTGGAGGCTCTGGGCCGAAGTCTGGGAGTGACCCATGGAACTAAGGGCCATCGACCAGCGGCGATTGGCCTCGCGATAGACCTTCTCCCAAGGAGCCGGCTTGTCGCGATGAATCAACTTGGATGTTTTGGGCAGCATCAGATAGGTGTCCCTCAAGAAGGCCGTAATCTCAAAGAGCAGTACACAAGCGATGAGTTTCAGGGAATGTGGACAGTCGTTGCCATGTGGATTCACTGAAGCCTCGTCCAGAAAGTCCTCTTCCTCGTCCTGTTGCAGTAGCTCACGCTGCTTTTCCGGATCCGTCAGACTGGCATTGACCGCCTCGTACTGAAGACGCTCAGTGAACAGAATCTCCTCGAGACGAGCTCCTATCATTTCCGCCCACTGGTGGAACATCTTTCCGGCGGCCCTCTGCAGGATGTGAGTACGTCTGGCACTTGACTGGCTCACCTGTTGCTTCATCTGGCTGATGTTGATGTTAGCTCCAGATGCCCGGTAACTGCCTACGTTCTGTTTCATCCAGGCGGGCCACTGACCTTTATTGCAAAGATGGACAAAATGGGCGCACTCCAAGAGGAAAGTGGCACGTGCCACAAGGGGGGCTTGGGGCTGTTGGGAAAGGGATAGGGATAAAATGTTTAATCATTAGAGACTTTTTTTATAGGCGTCTAGAGACATTTGACATCAAATATTTTAGTAATCTACTTAAATGTGAATAATTAGGAAATTTCATAAAAATATGCGAATTTCTAGAGACTTGATAGGGAAGTAGTATTGTTTATTATTTTTAAATATTTTTCAATTAATATTGCAAAGATTTTTAGCCAAACGTGGTTAAAAATGAAGTGCATTATTTAATTTTTTATAGGCGGTATTTTCCATGCAAGGGAAGACTAAAGAAATCGTACATAAATTAAGCATTAAAAATACAAATTTTGATCAGAATTTGTTTAAATTAGTTTGAAACCATCGCCGTTTAAAAACAATTTTTTTTATGATATATTTTCAATCTTTACCGTTATGGAACTTATTGAAAAACTTGAGTTTTCGAAGAAGATAACAATAATTATTTTGGTTATAAAAACATAAGCAGCCGGTGACTCAATTTTATGTGTAACCAAAGAAAACAACTTTATTATACTGACCAGGTCCAGGACGGCTGCCACCAGCTGGGAGTCGGGAAAGGAGCCGGGGGCACAGGTCTCCAGCAGAAAGGATAACCGCAACATTCCCACGCGCACTGGATCGGTGGGGACGAGCTTGCGCTCCTTTAGGATGACTACCTCCGACTCCCGGGGACCATCGCACATGTCGGAGGAACTGCGTCGGCTGAAGTCCGCCGTCTCTTCGATGCCGCCCACCTTCTTCTTGCCCTTCACAATGCCACCGAAACGGTTCAGCCGCCGCTCGACGCGTCGCTTGGCGCGCTGAATGGACCGCCCAATGCCGTCACTCGAGCGACCCCGCTGGATCTTCAGCGAGGCGTGCCGCATAAACGTGGAGGATATCTCCGGGTTGAGGGACCCGATCTCCAGGTCGATGGACGAGGCCTCCTTGGGCGTGCCCCGGAACCAGCGCACCAAGCCGCTGAGCCGTCCCAGCGAATTGCGCTCCGAGCTCGACGTCGAGTCGGAAAGCAGGGCCCGTTCGCTGTGTCGGGGGGTCAACGTAGGGCGGACTCCGGTGGTTCGTCTGCGGAAGTTGCTCAAAGGCGACTGGCTGGTCTTGTAGTGTTCCTCACAAGTCTCCGTTTCCAGGAGGCTCTGCAGAAAAATAGAAGACTGGTTATTGCTCAGTCGTTACTTGGGGGCAGGACTCACTACGGCGCAAGCGGAGGATGTAC
Organism: Drosophila pseudoananassae pseudoananassae; assembly: GCA_018153035.1. Taxonomy (NCBI): domain Eukaryota; kingdom Metazoa; phylum Arthropoda; class Insecta; order Diptera; family Drosophilidae; genus Drosophila; species Drosophila pseudoananassae. The sequence goes on from JAECXR010000024.1 coordinate 12,162,383, forward strand.
TTCGCTTCTTCAGTAGAAGGCGGCGCTGAGAGCGGTTGTCATCGTTCTGCATACTCTGGCCTACATTGGCTTGGGGAATATGTCTGTAAAAAGAGGTTAAAAGTATTAAAGGTTTCCTCAATTTTTCTTAATAAAGATAAATATCAATCTCACCTAATAACTCTTGTGGTTTGCGCTGAAGGGCCTTTTTTGTGTGGCCTGGGAGTGACGGCTAAAATACCGCTGAGTGCCACCAGACGGAAGGGTCCACCGTGGGCTCCCTTCACATAGGTGACCAACTGACGGATGTCCCCGTAGAGGGCAATGTTCTCCGGACTCTTTAGATCTTTGCTGGCCTCGACGAACCGGCTGACCAGCGGCTTGAAGACTGCCCCAACAACCTGGGACTCCGCACCGCCGCTCATCCCGCCGCTAAAGTTTGTCGTATAGCCGCCCTGACCTGGTACGCCGCCAAGATCGGTGTTAGCATTTTTATATCCACTCTGACGTTTATGAGCTATTTGCATCATTTTATACATACATACATATATATACAACGTATTGGTGGTGACAGTAAGGAGGATTGTAGGAGGACAACTCAAAAGCATTAGCAAAAGTCTCGGCATGCATAGAAGGGGGAAACCACAAACAGCATGGATGCATGGTAGTATGGTGGCATGGTTGCAAAGTTGCATGAATGCATGTCGGCAATGAGCCGGATGAGCAAATCAAAAGGCAAAATGGAAGCCCAACTCAAAAGCGGCCAATGAAACACAAGCTTGACTGGTTGGATCGAACTTTAAATGGGGGTTTTCAGTGCTCCTTATTTTAGGTTAGCATCCAAGCCCTGCATTTGCGGCTTGGCCGTGGATTTGAAGTCAAAAACTGAGTCTACTTTGCAAAACTTACTCATAGGCGAAAGCAGAGAGCTGGGATCCACGCAGAAGGCCAAGAAGGCGTGGAAGTAGTCGATCAGCTCCGGCAAGGGCGAGGTCCTGACCATCTCCTGCATGTAGCGTTTGGTTCGTGGACCAGCTTGTTGCAGCATCCTTGATAGAATCTTTTGGCATTGATTGCGCAGAAAGTCCGCAGGAGGACCACGAACACCTACAAATGTTTAAGTTTTACCTAAAAGTTGATATATTTTTTTTTAATCTCCAAACTCACCATCATTGCATCCATGGGGGCACCCAAGAACCTGCAGAGCCCGCCGCGTAATGCTCATGGATATTTCGTGGGCATGCTCACCCAACTTCAGGACCCCCATCTCAATCAATAATTCACAAATGTTTAGACCCGCCTCCAGGACACGCAGGGAGCACACTTGGGAAGGATCTCGCTTGAAAACATTACTGATGGCCAGTAGGATAATCTCGTAATCGATGCCACCATCACGTGTTATATAAAACGACGATCCAGGTGCCTCGGACTCATCCACGCCAGTGTAATCAATATGGGAGTCGGTATGTGAGCGCAACATTTGGCCACGATACCTAGTGGTAGTGCTGCCCATGCCGGTGCTTCCGTTTCCGCCTCCATTTTCACCCATGCCAGCAATACTGCCACCATTACTTAAGGCATCCAGCTGGGAGTCAATGGAACCCTAGGGATAAAGAAATGTCAATGGGGTTAACTTTTGGGGCTAAACGTGTATCATATTACTCATACGCCAGGTTGTCCTGCATTCCCATACCCTCAAAAAATATCAAACCCATACTTTAACAAATGCCACAAATATTTACCTGCCGCTTCATATAATCCGGAGAGGGTGTGGGTGTATGCTCCGTAACCGTAATAATGGGATTTCGAGGATAGAAGACTGTGGAACGAGGACAACTTGTCTGCGATGGCCTTGGTGCTTTCGGTGGCTCAACGTATCTGTAAAATCTATTTGTTTGTAGGAGACGTGCAAGAAATCGTGTGCGTGGCATTAGTCAAAACGGAGTGCGGCAAGCTTAAGGATTAACTGGGCATGGGTTGGTAAACAGAGAGGATAAGCCGGGAGTGGTAAGAGAGAGAAACAGCCATGGAAAGTTGGCCAAAAAGGTGAGCATTCAAGGTAAAAGGGGAAAAAGTGACTGGATATAGACAGGCAGAATGTTGATAGACAGGCATTGAATATAGAGCATAGAGTGTCCTTAGAGATCGAAGATAAATAGTATTTAGCTACTTGTAACGACCAAAACTCACCCGCTATCGAGCAGACAGCTGGTTGATCAGGAAGAAATATTTACAAGTCAAAAGTAATAGAATACACAAAGTATTAGCTTGAGAGCAAAGATTGAGACTCTGAAGAGTATGAAATATTTGAGAATAGACTGGAAGTGTAAGTGTCTTTTTGTTCTGGTGTCAGAGGCCTGATAAAGATTTGGTCATAGTTTGTTTTTATGGATTGAATTGGGAGTTTGTAGCTTACCTAAGACTGGGCATAGATTTCCCCTTAATGAGGTTACTGGCCGGTTCGCGACTAATCATTGAAGCAGAACGCGACAGCTTTTTCTCGCCCGTATCCAGACTGCGGTGATACTCCTAAGAGGAAGTAATATTAAGATTATTTTAGTACATATAGTGTACAGTGCTTAGTTATAGCTTTAAGAACAAGTGTTAACATTTAACTCTCAAGCCAAACAAACACCATTTATGAGGAAGTATATATGGGGAACAATAAGCGGGATGCCAGGCAGAAACACTTAAAAACAGTCAACATCAGTTTTCACATCTCTTACTGCATGTTGCAGTGGTGTCTTGCCATTGGCAGAGTGAGTATCGAGCCCTACTTTTTCCAGATTCTTCTCCGACTTGGAGAACATCTTTGTCTCCACAAAAGCCCTCAAATCGGCCATCTTGACGCGTTTTTTCTTCTCGCTGCCCCTTCGCTCGGAGGTGCTTGGAGCACTTTGAGGTTCTTCTGTGAGGGATACAACATTTTTTCAGAACTCTTTTTAATATATTATGTTATTTCGAACTAACCCACAACGCAGGCTGTCACAGTGGGTGATGGATCGGGTATTTCTATGTAGTCCTTGACCACAGAGCTTCCAGGACTGTCTCGGCTGTTGCTACCGGGTCCCTGGTACAGGGATATCTCAATTTGTGGAATAGGCAATGAATTGGAACGCTTCCGTGGTTGATTTAAAGTAATAGCCGCATCTTCACCAATGTCACTAAGACTAAATAAGCAGAATGTATATCAAATTCGCAGAGGAGCTTGTAGAATTACTACTCACCGATTATATAAGTACTGTAGGCTCCAAAAGATTCCTTCCTCCTGCCAGTGGGATATGAAGAGGCAACGTAGCACAGCTACATCCAAGAAAGTGGCAGCCGAAACATCCGCCTTTATACTGTCCGATTTGTCTGAATCCGTCTCCTTGTCAATGGAGGCACTGCGTTTCTCCTTCATCGAAGCACCTCGCATCAGTTCCTGCTGATCAAACTCGAACTTGGTGGATGGAATCTTCTCCTTGTCGCGGGAGTTCATTGACTGACGACTCCCGCGGCGGCTCTGGGATTGTTGGAGAAGACTGGCATCAGCCTATTAAAAAAATAAATTAAAAACAATTTAAAAATTTGACAAAAATATTAACCCAGAATATTAAAAAAAAATCTAAAAAATATTTTGTTCTTGAATTTTAATGCAGATTAATAGAGAATCCATTTACTAATCGTTTAAGGTATTCCGCTCAAGAATCAGATGACTATTGGCAAAGATATGGCTTTCGGCGTGGGCCATATTGACCTCTCAAGCACTTTCCCCATTTTTGAAGGGGTCTACCCAGGAAATTTGACAAAAAATCTAAAAAATATTTTGTTCTTGGATTTTAATGCAGATTAATAGAGAATCGATTTACTAATCGTTTAAGGTATTCCGCTCAAGAATCAGATGACTATTGGCAAAGATATGGCTTTCGGCGTGGGCCATATTGACCTCTCAAGCACTTTCCCCATTTTTGAAGGGGTCTACCCAGGAAATTTGACAAAAAATCTAAAAAATATTTTGTTCTTGGATTTTAATGCAGATTAATAGAGAATCGATTTACTAATCGTTTAAGGTATTCCGCTCAAGAATCAGATGACTATTGGCAAAGATATGGCTTTCGGCGTGGGCCATATTGACCTCTCAAGCACTTCCCCCATTTTTGAAGGGGTCTACCCAGGAAATTTGACAAAAAATCTAAAAAATATTTTGTTCTTGGATTTTAATGCAGATTAATAGAGAATCGATTTACTAATCGTTTAAGGTATTCAGCTCAAGAATCAGATGACTATTGGCAAAGATATGGCTTTCGGCGTGGGCCATATTGACCTCTCAAGCACTTCCCCCATTTTTGAAGGGGTCTACCCAGGAAATTTGACAAAAAATCTAAAAAATATGTTGTTCTTGGATTTTAATGCAGATTAATAGAGAATCGATTAACTAATCGTTTAAGGTATTCCGCTCGAAAATCAGATGACTATTGGCAAAGATATGGCATTCGGCGTGGGCCATATTGACCTCTCAAGCACTTCCCCCATTTTTGAAGGGGTCTACCAGGAAATTTGACAAAAAATCTAAAAAATATTTTGTTCTTGGATTTTAATGCAGATTAATAGAGAATCGATTTACTAATCGTTTAAGGTATTCAGCTCGAAAATCAGATGACTATTGGCAAAGATATGGCATTCGGCGTGGGCTATATTGACCTCTCAAGCACTTCCCCCATTTCTGAAGAGGTCTACCCAGGAAATTTGACAAAAAATCTAAAAAATATTTTGTTCTTGAATTTAATGCAGATTAATAGAGAATCGATTTACAAACCGTTTAAGGTATTCAGCTCAAGAATCAGATGACTATTGGCAAAGATATGGCTTTCGGCGTGGGCCATATTGACCTCTCAAGCACTTCCCCCATTTTTGAAGGGGTCTACCCAGGAAATTTGACAAAAAATCTAAAAAATATTTTGTTCTTGGATTTTAATGCAGATTAATAGAGAATCGATTTACTAATCGTTTAAGGTATTCCGCTCGAAAATCAGATGACTATTGGCAAAGATATGGCATTCGGCGTGGGCCATATTGACCTCTCAAGCACTTCCCCCATTTCTGAAGAGGTCTACCCAGGAAATTTGACAAAAAATCTAGAAAATATGTTGTTCTTGGATTTTAATGCAGATTAATAGAGAATCAATTTACTAATCGTTTAAGGTATTCCGCTCAAGAATCAGATGACTATTGGCAAAGATATGGATTTCGGCGTCGGTCATATTGACCTCTCAAGCACTTCCCCCATTTTTGGAGGGGTCTACCCAGGAAATTTGACAAAAAATCTAAAAAATATTTTGTTCTTGGATTTTAATGCAGATTAAAAGAGAATCGATTTACTAATCGTTTAAGGTATTCCGCTCAAGAATCAGATGACTATTGGCAAAGATATGGCTTTCGGCGTGGGCCATATTGACCTCTCAAGCACTTCCCCCATTTTTGAAGGGGTCTACCCAGGAAATTTGACAAAAAATCTAAAAAATATTTTGTTCTTGGATTTTAATGCAGATTAATAGAGAATCGATTTACTAATCGTTTAAGGTATTCCGCTCAAGAATCAGATGACTATTGGCAAAGATATGGCTTTCGGCGTGGGCCATATTGACCTCTCAAGCACTTCCCCCATTTTTGAAGCGGTCTACCCAGGAAATTTGACAAAAAATCTAAAAAATATTTTGTTCTTGCAGATTTTAATGCAGATTAATAGAGAATCGATTTACTAATCGTTTAAGGTATTCCGCTCGAGAATTAGATGACTATTGGCAAAGATATGGCTTTCGGCGTGGGCCATATTGACCTCTCAAGCACTTCCCCCATTTTTAAAGGGGTCTACCCAGGAAATTTGACAAAAAATCTAAAAAATATTTTGTTCTTGGATTTTAATGCAGATTAATAGAGAATCGATTTACTAATCGTTTAAGGTATTCCGCTCAAGAATCAGATGACTATTGGCAAAGATATGGCTTTCGGCGTGGGCCATATTGACCTCTCAAGCACTTCCCCCATTTTTGAAGCGGTCTACCCAGGAAATTTGACAAAAAATCTAAAAAATATTTTGTTCTTGCAGATTTTAATGCAGATTAATAGAGAATCGATTTACTAATCGTTTAAGGTATTCCGCTCGAGAATCAGATGACTATTGGCAAAGATATGGCTTTCGGCGTGGGCCATATTGACCTCTCAAGCACTTCCCCCATTTTTGAAGGGGTCTACCCAGGAAATTTGACAAAAAATCTAAAAAATATTTTGTTCTTGGATTTTAATGCAGATTAATAGAGAATCGATTTACTAATCGTTTAAGGTATTCCGCTCGAAAATCAGATGACTATTGGCAAAGATATGGCTTTCGGCGTGGGCCATATTGACCTCTCAAGCACTTCCCCCATTTTTGGAGGGGTCTACCCAGGAAATTTGACAAAAAATCTAGAAAATATGTTGTTCTTGGATTTTAATGCAGATTAATAGAGAATCAATTTACTAATCGTTTAAGGTATTCCGCTCAAGAATCAGATGACTATTGGCAAAGATATGGATTTCGGCGTCGGTCATATTGACCTCTCAAGCACTTCCCCCATTTTTGGAGGGGTCTACCCAGGAAATTTGACAAAAAATCTAGAAAATATGTTGTTCTTGGATTTTAATGCAGATTAATAGAGAATCAATTTACTAATCGTTTAAGGTATTCCGCTCAAGAATCAGATGACTATTGGCAAAGATATGGATTTCGGCGTCGGTCATATTGACCTCTCAAGCACTTCCCCCATTTTTGGAGGGGTCTACCCAGGAAATTTGACAAAAAATCTAAAAAATATTTTGTTCTTGGATTTTAATGCAGATTAAAAAGAGAATCGATTTACTAATCGTTTAAGGTATTCCGCTCAAGAATCAGATGACTATTGGCAAAGATATGGCTTTCGGCGTGGGCCATAATGACCTCTCAAGCACTTCCCCCATTTTTGAAGGGGTCTACCCAGGAAATTTGACAAAAAATCTAAAAATATATTTTTTTTTTTTTGGATTTTTAATGCAGATTAATAGAGAATCGATTTACTAATCGTTTAAGGTATTCCGCTCGAGAATCAGATGACTATTGGCAAAAGATATGGCTTTCGGCGTGGGCCATATTGACCTCTATTCCCCCATTTTTGAAGCGGTCTACCCAGGAAATTTGACAAAAAATCTAAAAAATATTTTGTTCTTGCAGATTTTAATGCAGATTAATAGAGAATCGATTTACTAATCGTTTAAGGTATTCCGCTCGAGAATCAGATGACTATTGGCAAAGATATGGCTTTCGGCGTGGGCCATATTGACCTCTCAAGCACTGCCCCCATTTCTGAAGAGGTCTACCCAGGAAATTTGACAAAAAATCTAAAAAATATTTTGTTCTTGAATTTAATGCAGATTAATAGAGAATCAATTTACTAATCGTTTAAGGTATTCCGCTCAAGAATCAGATGACTATTGGCAAAGATATGGATTTCGGCGTCGGTCATATTGACCTCTCAAGCACTTCCCCCATTTTTGGAGGGGTCTACCCAGGAAATTTGACAAAAAATCTAGAAAATATGTTGTTCTTGGATTTTAATGCAGATTAATAGAGAATCAATTTACTAATCGTTTAAGGTATTCCGCTCAAGAATCAGATGACTATTGGCAAAGATATGGATTTCGGCGTCGGTCATATTGACCTCTCAAGCACTTCCCCCATTTTTGGAGGGGTCTACCCAGGAAATTTGACAAAAAATCTAAAAAATATTTTGTTCTTGGATTTTAATGCAGATTAATAGAGAATCGATTTACAAATCGTTTAAGGTATTCCGCTCAAGAATCAGATGACTATTGGCAAAGGTATGGATTTCGGCGTGGGTCATATTATCCTCTCAAGCACTTTCCCCGTTTTTGAAGGGGTCTACCCAGGAAATTTGACAAAAAATCTAAAAAAATATTTTGTTCTTGGATTTTAATGCAGATTAATAGAGAATCGATTTACTAATCGTTTAAGGTATTCCGCTCGAAAATCAGATGACTATTGGCAAAGATATGGCATTCGGCGTGGGCCATATTGACCTCTCAAGCACTTCCCCCATTTTTGAAGGGGTCTACCCAGGAAATTTGACAAAAAATCTAAAAAATATTTTGTTCTTGGATTTTAATGCAGATTAATAGAGAATCGATTCACAAATCGTTTAAGGTATTCCGCTCAAGAATCAGATGACTATTGGCAAAGATATGGCTTTCGGCGTGGGCCATATTGACCTCTCAAGCATTTCCCCCATTTTTGAAGGGGTCTACCCAGAAAATTTAACAAAAAATAAAAAAAAAAATAGTTTTTTTTTGGATTTTGATGCAGACTGATGGAGAATCGATTGACAAATTGGTTAATGTATTTTCCCAAGAATCAGATGACTATTGACAAAGAAACCGTGCATTTTGTGAAATATACACTCACAGTAAAGAATGAATTATCCATTAGTTGGGGCGCTGATGGTAATCGAAATATTACCACACGTTCGTCTTCTACGCTGGAGGCTTCTTCAGGTATGGTCTCTGGAAAGGCAAACTCTTTGGGCGAAGAAACCCAGGAGCCCTGCATATGAAACAATATTACTTTTAAGGATGTTGGTGTTGCATTGTAAAACCACAAACCTCTTCATCTTGCCTTCCGAAGTCTGAAATGCCACTCTGGGGTGAATCAGCTTTGGGTGACATAGCATCTGCACTGAGGGAATGCTTTCGAGCGGGAAATACATCAGTGGATCCCTTTGGAGTCGGAGCACACAGCAAGTTACGGGCTTTCGGCTTTACAGGAGCTGTGAAGCAAGGAGCTCCCGGTGCCCGATTGTCCCACATGCCCTGCCATAGCTTAATGCCATTCTCCAGGCGGAAGTTCTGAAAGTCTGACTCCTTGAGGTGATGTATAATTGGTGCAAATAGATAAACAAATAGCTAGAAAAGAAAGATCTTCGATAAGATTGAATCCAAATAAATGGAAATAATAAACTCACCGTAATTGTTGGCACCGAGAACAAATATTGATCGATGGACTTGGGTCGAGGCTCCCCAGTCGAATCGCCCAAACCCATGTCCTCTCCGCCCTCGTCGTCGGCACATTCCTCGGCGGCGTAAAGGAGTATCCATTGCATGGTGTACAGTAGCTTGGTTTCCACAGGGCCAATAGCCTGCATGTCCTTGACTCTGTTGTGCAACAAGGCGGCACACGCATGCATCACATGTGGCAAGGCACCCTGCAGAAGTCGCCATCGTGGAATGGCTCCCAGGGCCTTTGTCAAAGGCGGCGATAGACCGAACTGTATGTTTTGCACTAACACTTTTTCAAAAGACTAAAAAATAGAAAGCCATTAGTCTATTACGATTATTTATCCTCACATTTATTGCTCTCACCTTGCAGGCTTCTTTCGACTCCTAAATACCGTAAAATGGATATAAAAATGAGAATTCATGATTAACTATGACTTGTAAGTATAATTTTTATCAAAATTTTTAAATTCACAACAAACATAAAGACTTAAAGACAAACTTAAATAATAACACAGAACAGTCACTAAAATTTTGTACAATACAAAAATAAAAGTAACGACATTTTTATAAAGAAATAGTTAAAAGTTAATAAAACTACCACAATACATTTATAACTTACATGGTGTCCCGGTGCATGTTGACAAAACTACATTCAGATTCAGACAAATTGCGAAAGATTTTACAATGTTAATTTGTACAGTTTTGTTATTGAGATAGTGTGTGTGTTTTTAGTTGGTTTGTGTAAAAAGCATAGCAGATTATTAATATGTACAGGCCGGGGAAGGTCTACCGAAGGCGTCTTCCCCGACCTCATATAGAAAAGATAGGTCTGGTGTTCAGTTTGTGGAAGGTGGCCGTGTTAGTAGTTGTTATGTTTTGAAGAAAATTAGAATAAAATGCAGGAAAGTATAAAACATCAAACATCAAAGTTAAAATGGATTATTGCTTTCCAGTTTCCTTGAATTTCAGCAGAAAGAAATCAAAATGAAAAGGACATTGAACATGGTTTGGTTTTTGGGTCGTTTGTGCCAATTCGGATGCCAATGGTTTTTGGTTTCTTGAGTATTTTACACAGTCCATCCTTACAACAAACACACATAGCGAATGTACAGCACAGTATTCATTTAGGAGCGCTCCCCTTTCGACAATTAATCGTTTTTTTAGAGGGTGTGATCACGTCGATCAATCGTGGTTTTGGTAGCTTTTATTTTTTTATATCTTGACGATTTGGCAAATTCAATATGAGTGTCCGGGCTTGGCACAACTTACCAGACAGGTGGACTCGTGCAATTTGCCCAGCTTGGGTCGGATGAATGGAGCTATTTGGCGCCACAGGAACGTTTGCACGGACACCGGCAAGCCTAGGTCCTGCAATCCGCTATCCTGGTCAAAGTCAAAGTCATCGTTGTTGTTGTTTGCGCCGTGACTGTTGTTGTTTGTCTGCAGGTTGTTGTTATTTGTGCTGGTAGTGGTGGCAGCCGCTGTTGCCGCGGCATTGGTCACCATGGTGGCCAGCTGTAATGGACACAAGGGCAGGGACACACATAAGTTGAGACATGCAACAGTTGCTTGGTTCATTCATAAACAAAATTGTATAGGAGGGAGTTTGTGTGGCAGGTGAGACATTAGCATGCCCCAGCAACAAGTGTTTGCGTGCGCAGGCCCGTCAAATGGCAGGCTCGGCCTCCTCCTGTTGCTCCTGTTCGTCTAGTTTCCGACTAGGTCAGTGCCAGTGCCAGTAACTCCCCGAACTCCCCCGCCCCAGAGGCGGCTGAGATTTCGGCTGGACCAGCTGGTTCTGGGACGCTGCGCAGGACGCAGACTCCGCAGCCAGCGAGACTGGGTTATAGATACAAAACTGGGTTTTTGGTATACATGCTAATTTGGGGCAAAAATTTTCACAGACTTATATAACCCCGTCCAGGGATTGTGGAAAAGTTTTGGCTTTCTTTTAAATGAATTAATGTTTTCGTTGCAATTATTCCATACTTGGCACTCACTCAAATCAAACGTTTCCATTTGTGCCAACATTTCACTTGATTGGTGGCCGCACCCAGCTAAACAAACAACGGTAGCCATTCTGGGCTGGGCTTTAAGTATCCACTAATTGCAAGTGTTTTCCTTCTTTTTTCAGCCATGTTTGCACAGCACTTTATCTTTGATAGTTTATTGTGTGTTTTTCCCCTCTTTCTGGCCTTTTTCACAACATTTTTCAAAGCTATCCCTTTAACTTACCTTGATTTGCGCGTTGCCAGTTTCGATAAAGTTCACGGTTGGAGCGTTCGGATGCAACTGAAGACCAGCGTCGTTAACTGACGAGCTCTGGGCTCCCTGTCGTTGTTATCCTCGGCGCTGCTATCGTCCTTTCGGGCCATCAGTGCGTATACCAGATATACACACCCGCACTCTGTGTTAAGTATACGCACTGGTAGCCCAAAGGGCTGCTTGGCATTTAAAGGGTGTTTTGCATTTATCGCGTCACTTAGTTCGTTGCTCTCCCAGTGGATCACCCTGTTTGTTTGGAGCACACTTATCAATGATAATAAAAGCCTGCCGGGGGTGGATATTGCGTATACGCCGTCTGTTCGACACAGTATAGTTGACTCGACAATAAATTCCATTGTCTGCGAGTGTCTCGGGTGCGCCATCTAATATATGATATTGTTTAAAGGAGAAATTAAAGCCATCCGAAGCATGTTGGCTTTTTTTTCATAGTCAGATTTTTCAAATAGTATTGAATTGAATAAACATGTTATAATTTTGTATACAGAAATGATTAAATTTATATAATACTAAAAGAAACAGGGTATTCTTATATCAATGAAAAATATTTTTGTAATACATTAGTAACTTAATGAAGACTTAATATAAATGAGGTTTGTCTTTTAACTTTCTAAGTTATCTTGTTTTACCGTATTTTTCTAATCCATTTTAAATTAATACAACATTTACAATTAAAAGTTTTAAGTTCATATTTTGAACTAAAATAAATCAATGATTTATCCTATTGACTTAGATATGTATGATTTTCACCGGGCGGCTTATCAATGACTTGCGCACTTTCAACTGCGCAGCTAAATGCAAAACATCGGCTTCTGATAACAGCTGTGAACTGAAGGACATTGTCGGCCTACATTTTTGTCCATCTAGCATCTGGATCTCAGCAGTGGCAACAGGTATCTCCGGCAGGAGTAAACAATAACAATGGCAGGGAGGCTGCGCGGTTAAAGCCGATCCGAAGTGTCCTTAAAAAGAGACAGAAAATCGAACAAACTGAGAGGGGCCACAGGAAATGGGCAGCACAGCTGGGTTCAAAACTGGGTCAAAGAAGGGCCTGTCTCGTAGGCACGTACATATTTGCGACATGGAATGTCAAGGCCAAGGACTGCGGCATCGATTCAAAGCCGAGACTCGCCGGAGGTGTCAATGTCCTGACGGCATCGTCGAAAGTAATTGTTTTTCGATGAGATGCTACCTTTTAAGTACTTTTTTTTACCCTTCATTTTTGATCGGGCATTACGTGCCCGATTTTATGTACCTACGCAAACAAAGCTCTTCGAATTTGTTGCTGTACATTTTTGCTCTGAATAAGCTATGTGTATCTGTGTCATAGTTTTTATAAATAGCACGCATTAAAAATGTTGTAGAAATACACACAATAAGGCGGCGGAGGGGCCAGTAATAATGCGCCTTCTATGTAGATCTCGTCTGGCAGGAAAGAGCGGGAAAGCCGCGTGGGGGGAATATAACTTTTGGAAAATGTATAAATATTGAAAAGGCTTTCAGGTGTTTCGGGCGGCCATCGACAAACAAGAAATCGGGCATCTAACACCCCCGACCGGCTGACAAAACATTTCGAATGATAACATGCGAAAAGACCTGAGAAATACGTTGAAAAATACCCGTACACCGCGGGGCTTGCCAAAAAGACGATCAGGGTCGATGAGTGTATAAATATATACGTATATATGCCAAATACATAGTACTGCCGCCTATACTACATAGCCTACCATGTGTGGGAGGCTCTGCGGGTCTATGGAGTGGGAGGTACGCCGGGGCAGGAGAAGGCTCTTCCACTAATCTATTGCGCAGCACCGAACAATAAAGTTCCGATCTCCTCGCACATATGTTACCTAAAATATTATCTGCAAAATCATCTGTAACGTCGAATGATATTCAACACTATCCGGCTGGGGCTGGGAATGCCACAAGCGATTATTATTTTGCCTTCGCGAAGCAAACACGAAATTTAACTAAAATAAAGCAAAAAAAAACATTCAAATCCGTAACAAAAACAAAAAACAAAATTTTAAAAATAGCGCATTTAGAGAGCACAACAAACGGCTCCAAAGGAGAGCCCAAATATCCGAGAGTTGTATTCGAAAATTTCCCAAGATGAAAGTAAATTCTTGGCATCGCACATACACACTGGCGGGTGTGGCTGTGTGTGCGGGCAGCCTTGCACAGGAAAAGAGCGAGAATTTCGTCATTTTGTTCGTGCCTGCGTATGTGTATCTGTATCTGTGTATCCGTGCAGCCGCGCATCTGTGTCGGTGCTTTCGGACGATCTTCTGCTGGTCGGCTATCACCTCAGAATTACCTTGCCGTACTGCCGCTGACGAATAACGTTCAGTCGAGACCGAGCTCATCCGCGATACAGTTGATTTTCGCATCCAACAGACAAAATGGTGAGTGCCTCCATCGGTCAAGGAATCAGCTTCACATAGATCTACCCCCGAGCATCCAGTGATATATGTGCACCTTCTAAATTTATACCACAATTCTAAAACTCAAATTAATGCAAAACTCTTCAATATTTTCCGTTTCCGTTGACAGGCTGATGTACCAAAGCGTGAAGTTGAAAGTAAGTTGACGCACTGAAAAAGGATTATCTTTAACCTCAAACAAAAACGATCAAATCTTAATTCCAAATAATATAAATCAAACTAAAAGAAAGGGGATACGAAGGACTTAATAGAAACCAAAAAAAGTATTTTCCTTGGAATACGCCTAAAATAATGATTACATAATGTGCGCGTGTGAGATACACATAATATAGATGAACAAAAAGTACACAAAAAGTCGGTGAACATATTTCGTAATCGCTTGGAATATATCTCATACCCAATCCTACATATATACAAATCTATATGCGTGTCTATATTTAACAAGTTGCGGAAATTTTTCTCATTAAGGAAAGTCTATATGCGTCGCTATAAATACATTCATATCGTCCGGGAAAATAATGCAAACGAACAGTCTGACATAATTCCAGTCGGTGCAAAGTTATGTTTTATTTCGTTAAAATATCGTAAATGAGGAAAAAATCAATGAAAATCTTGTGTATATATGACAGGCTGATCGGCAGCCCGAACTATCGCGATCGTGTCCGAAGCTTCTCGTTTAGAGATCTAATTTTGGCCAAGTTATTTCTTGGGGATTTATTTTCGTTCCAACGCACAGGAAAGAGAAGAGAAAATTCAAAGGCCGTGTGTGTGAGCCTTAAGTACATATATACATATATATATACATATATTGTGCCTATATAGCATAGAAACGATGGCAAAGGCGAAGGCGTTCGGTTCGGGTGTCGGATTACGTATACGTAGTGTGTTCTTCGGGTTGGCGATGCTCCCAGATCGACAGGCACGCACCTATACACACTCACAGTAACTAATGCTCTCCGCCGTGTCAAGATTTTCATGATGACCAAAAATGTGCGTACCAAAAATTTCAGGGTTACCACATCGACCCCATTTTCTAAGGGTGTCCCCCTAACCGAGTATTTATAACAAAAGAAATTAATATGAAAACAAATGTAAATAAAAAACAGTAGTTTGATGGTTTTTGATTATGAAAATGATTCAGACTCTAAAAAATAATATTTTCTGCAGATGTCGAATTCGTTTTCGAAGTCATGGGTTCCCCCGGCGAGGGTATCGACGCCGTCGACCTAGGTGATGCCCTCCGCGCTCTGAACTTGAACCCCACCTTGGCGCTGATCGAGAAGATGGGCGGCACCAAGAAGCGCAACGAGAAGAAGATCAAGATGGATGAGTTCCTGCCCATCTACTCACAGGTCAAGAAGGAGAAGGAGCAGGGCTGCTACGAGGACTTCATTGAGTGCTTGAAGCTCTACGACAAATCCGAGAACGGCACCATGATGCTCGCTGAATTGCAACACGCCCTGCTGTCTCTTGGTTAGTATTCCGGAAAAAATTAATAATCCATATCCGACCCAAACTAAATTTACAATTTTGTATCAATCCTCAGGTGAGAACCTGGATGACGAACAGGTCGAGACTCTGTTCGCTGACTGCATGGACCCCGAGGATGATGAAGGATATATCCCCTACTCTCGTAAGTATTCGGGTGGCAAGTGCCTTGGACCCAAAGGTCAACAATGTCTTTATGTCTTGTGATTCCGAAATGAAAACCATATTTGTCTATTTCACATGTTACTTTATTTGTCTGCGCATCAATTACTTTGTCCCCCGAACCACTCTGCACTGTGCACTTTGTACCTGAACCTGATCACTCCCCATGTCCATATGTATAAAAACGAAATCCCAACCAACAAAATATCACGTCCCAATGGCCTCTGCACTGTGATTGTGAATTGTGTCCCGAATGCCCGTCGTTATGTCGTCACCACCACAGAGTTCATCCAGCGCTTGATGAGCGATCCAGTCGTCTTCGACTAAACAGTAAGTAATCGGATTGAATTTTTGGACGAACACCCTATGATCCGGTGTCTGGATGATGTGTCTTCTACTTGTCCAAGGAAACAGATAAACACCTTACTAATTTCACTCTGTTTGCCCTCTATTTCACAGCATTCCTCGCCAGAATGTGTGACAGACCAGATCAGCTATAAATAGTTAGAAACAACAACAACAAACCAACAACAACAACAACACCAACAACAAAGAATTTATAGCAACAACCATTCTCCATAGATGTTATATTCATCGCTAACTCTCTCTATCTCTCTCGTATATTATTTTAATTAAATTTTACTTCTGCTACAACAACTGCAAAATTGAACTTCAAGATAATATTATTTTTTAAAAAATAAAAAAAATTTAAATTATAAAATAACGACAAAAAAACTGAAAAAATTTAAAGTTTCTGTGAGCATTATTTTGTTATGAATTTTTGATTTTTCATTCGACATGTTGGTTACACAAGAAATAGATAAATATTATTTTTATGAGACGTAAATAAACCAAATAGCAAATAAAATAATGTTTAGGGAAATTCTACACCTGAAACAAGAAAGGCAGCAATAGAAGTGATTTCGTTCTTGTCTGAAGGTGAAATAAGAGAAATGTATTTAAAATAAACATGTAGATTAATGGTGCGTCCAAAAGAGTTACGCAATCAATGACAAAAAAATATCATACGGAGGGATTTTGGAGGGTGAATAATCCATCAATCAAGGTGATTTGTGGAGTATATTTTATCTTATCGTCTATTTTATGAAATAAGTAACACTCTATAGCAAAGCGAAACAGGAAAAGTCTGTTCAGAGTTATATAAATCATTTAAGAAACATTTAGAAAAAGTACTCAAATATTATATGTAGGCTATGTAAAGTTCAAGTCGTGGACGATAGGTGGCGCCATTGCTAGTTGTCTTAAATAATTTAGCTGAGACAACAACCAAGCCAAAGCAAAACAATGGTACTAAAACAAAAAGGTATAAACTTTAAAAATTGATTTAAAATGTTAAACAAAACTATATTTATCTTAATTTAAGTTGACTTCTGCAAGGGAAATTTTTATTTTTTTTTTTTTTTATTTTAAAAAAGTTTTGTTTAGTTTCATATACCCTTTTATACCGTGTACTAAAAAAGCTATTTCCACAGCTTATTCCAAAAGCTTAGCGGCGCGCGCCGCCTTCGGACGTTAGTTAGGAATTTTCAACGTCGTGAAAATCAGTTGAAAACGAGATAACAAACCTAAAAGATACAAAACAGCCGACCGTGCGGGTGATGCGTTGCTTTGCCGATTTACAAAATTTCTTATTTGCACTTGAAAAAATCCAAATAAATTAGCCAGAGTGCCTCAGTGAAGTGAGAGTGAGCAAAGAGTGGCCAAAAATTCAAACATAAATATTGTCACCAGCATCAGCAGCTAAACGGTTCGCCATTTTTTTGCAACGAATTTTTTTCATCCGTTGTCGGCATAAAATAATGCAATAGAAAGGCAACCGCAAACCAAAGGCATTCCAAAGATAAACGTCGCGAGTAAAAGAAGTGCAAAAGTGAAATAATATAACTCAAAGATACACACACAAAAATACCGACAGAGCTAAAGGAGGGCCCGCATCGAAAGTCCTTTCTCTTTGGAGTGCAGCCGCCGAAGGAAAATAAGTACAGGATAAATACAAACACATACATACACGCACGCACACTCGTCCAACTTTCAATATGGCGGATGTCATGGAGAAAAGCTCAGTGCTGGATGCTGTGCCAGCCCTAGGAGAGTCCCACCTGCAACAGGAAGCACCACCGCAGCCACCGCAACCACAACAAGTACAGCAACAACAACAACAACCACCACAACAGCAACAACAACAGGCACCACCAGCATCTGCACCACTACAACAACAACAGCAAAAGCCTGCACTAGCGAGGGCTAATCAGGATCAAAAAGGTAAGAGGCCCAGAAAGTCGGAGCCAGAGTGACTTCACACCGCATTACGCATACGCCGTGTGTGTTTTTATTTTCATTAAAAAAAAATCAATTAGGCAAAGTTGGGCAATACCACAGACACGCCTCTAAGCTGCATTGACGGCGATGGCTCAATTAGAGAAATTGTGTGCCGGCACACCCCAGGACATTGATGACTATGGTTATGTCAGCTTAGCATGCAGCCGGAGGACTCACGTCATGCCACCATCACCGCCACCGCCACCGCCGTCGTGGGGCAAATTATGCAAATAGATTTGTCTGCTATAGCTGCTCAGTGTACGGGCGCGATCTGTTTGCTCGAACGCTTAACCCCGGCAAGTTTATGGCAAGCTCTTGAAAAAGAGCTCGGCTCGACTGCCGGCAGGATGTGTACGGATAAAAGGATGGCAGGCTGGTGGGCTCATTGTTGCCGGTTTAATGACCTGCAACTGTAACACAAAACCACCCACATAGCGGGCGAGTGCAGCTTTTAATTGTGCCTAATGCCCCCCGTCCAGCAGCGTCTGCATTGTGTCGGCTCACAATCGTGTGTATCCATCAGATACAGATACAGCCGACTGCGATAAAAGTTATCAGCAATTTGAGCTCGTGCTGGTGTTGTGGTCGCTCTGCAGCTGACCTCGTTTTAAATCAAGCTCAGTGCAATTTTTGTGGATGGGGTCGATTGGCTTGGCGGGGAGTGTAGATACATTATTACACCCCCGTTCTTCGGAAAGGGTATTATCCCGGCGACTTGCTTTTGTTTAGCCACTTCCATACTCATATTTGTTTCAAACACAAAACAGTTGACGTTCACACGAGAGTGTGGCAAAGATACTCGCAGAACACCCCTACCTCGGGCCGCGATGATTAAATCAAATGTTCAAGTCAAGAGCAAACCGGCTCTGTTAAATAATAAACAAAAACAACGCCACCCAGCCATTGTTTTGTGCCACTAATAAAAGAAAAAATATAGTTACTGATCACTATCAACGCTCCCATCCACATGAAGTCACCGCAAAAGCTCTGAATACATAATATATCATCCAGATTGCACAGCACTCGTGATTAGTTTGATAAGCAGGTGAAATGGCTTTCTTTCGACTTTCCACTCAGTGCAATGTCAATCAAAAATGTTTTAATATTCGCCGTGTGACGTAATTATGACATTTTTTTTCACAGTATAACAAAAATAGCCAAGATTCGCTGCAGTTTCTGTCACCTATTTTGCATTTGCTTTTGCAATTACCACAAAAAAGAAGAAACGCTGCCAGCTGAGCGGCATTTTCGTTTCTCATTTGCATTTTCCACTGCAATTGATTTTCCCCCTCTCATTCAAACAGTTTTCTTTTCTTAGTCTCATGGGCTGTGTCTATTGGGGGCGTGTGCTAGTTTTAAAAAACATTTTTTTTTTCTTACTTTTTTGTCTCAAAAACTGTTTAACGAAAAGCTTTAAAAACTCTGCTAATTGTTAAGGTTTCCGCTTTGAGTTTGACAAAAATGTGAATCAATTACCGAATATTTTGAGCCATATTTGTAAGGCATTTTGGCCGCGCCTCGGTCACAGCAATTCAAGCAAGACGAATGGTTGAATTTTGTGACTTTGGGATACGCATGGCTCCCCGCCCGCATATGGTCTTTATGATTAATTAATTATTCAGTAAAATCGATTTACTTTAAAGCTTGATTTGTAAAAAGATTTCTTCTATAACCCCTACCTAAGGACTGAGATAATACGGATTCAAAAAACTAACCCTTTTCTTTGTGTGCATTGAAAGTAAGGTGCAACAATTAGCATTCACATGGCGCACAATAAGCGTTCATTAAGTTGTTATTGTGCTTTCCCAGTTGGCATATTAATGCATTGTGTATCTGATGGATGCATCTCAAAGTTTAGGCCTGGAATGCGGCACAGTTTCGGCTTCATTAATTAATTACAAAATTAAAAGTTTGATCAATAAAGTTTGCAACTAAAATTAATAAAGCCCTGAATATCCGTTGGGCTTAAGGACCCAAGGAGCCAAGGGGAGTGGGTGCTGCTGCAGGACTCCTGGGGTGTTACCTTAATTGTTTTTCCCCAAACAAAGTGTCGTGTGGCACGCGACACGCAAATCCCTCTTAGTACGTGCTACCCTTTAATTAAACCAACAAAAGAGTTGTCAAATGGCTTCGGCACAACTACCAACTTGCCAATTCCAGTTCAATAAACTCAATGGGACCTGCTTTGGTTTTGATTTCGATGCACTCGATTTTACTCGATTTTGCACGATTTTATAGAGAAATGTATCTATGCACTTTCGCCCGCTAAATGCTCGGGGAGTCTTCCGAGCCGTTGAGGTGGGTTACCCAATCCCAATTCCGATCCCAAAGTTATGGTCTCTTTGGACAGACGCCGCATAATTTGTGGTTCTGGTCGGGGCCAGTCCATATTTGTTGGTGGCATCACCCGTTTTGGAGGAGCATGTTCGTGCGTGCGGCTACCGTCGCACAGACAATTGCCACATTTTGTGGCAGCCAATCAATAATCGAAGTGCGTCAAAAATACAAATGTTCGAGTTACCAAACCCCATACCAAAAATGGATAATATATACATGAGTTCCTTGTCAATAAAGCCATAAATTTTACTCCTGATTAATTGATAAGAGAAACTAAATATGTAAAACCATGTTTCATTTTTTACTTTCCCATTTTGAACTCGTTTTAAAGACCTATTTTTTGAAAGAGTTAAAGGGTGGTTTTGTACACCCTTCGCACCTTGCTCAATGAGCTTTGTCTAAAATTCTACACTTCAGCTAAACTGTGATTCATCTTTTGCGCCGCAGGACTTTGGGTCCGAAACACATGCGCAGTCCGGGCGGCAGCAACCACATGAGGAATTCCTCCCTCACAGGAATTCCTCCGCCGGATAGAATAATCAATGAGCGAAACGTAGTCACAAAATTGACCAAGGGAAGCCAACCAAAAGGAAGGCATGCCGATAGACACTACGTAAGCTTAGCCCGGTTGCATCCCCCAAAAAAAGCAAAACAAACTGAAATTGAAAGCAATTTGGGGGTGGCATCACAAGCAACCCCCTTTCGGCACTTTGGCCTTGGGCTGCGTGCGTATCTATTTCAAATGCACTTTATTTGCATAAGATTTTGCCTAATCAGCTGAATTAAAGTCAAAACATGTATTTAATTGAAGCAGATTTGGTTTATAAAATGAGCTTAGGTCAGCTGCAAGCAGGTTTTAAGAAAAGATTCTTATCTTAATCCTATATTTAATTAAAAAAAAATGTCAGTCATTAAACAATAAGCTTTTTATTTAAATAAATATTCAAAAACTTAAATACAGTTGCCAGGCATTAGGGCCTATAAGACCAGGGCTACCAGTTGAGAGGTTGGTGTCTAGGCTTAAGCCAATGTGCAAACCTTCGGCGAAATGGCTCCAAAAAACGCGGCGAATTGTGTTTAAATAAAATGTTTAAGTTTATTCAACTAAAATATGCATAACTTTTAATTAAAAGTGAATAAAATAAATTCCTAATAATGTGTGGTTATTTCACTATTAATAATACTTATTTTCTTTTTTTCAGGTATATTAAACTAGAAACAGAATTAGACTCTTTAAGCTCTTTAAGCTTCATTATAAATGGCTTCACAAAATGGTAAATATTTAATATTTATTTAATTGTAAATATTACAAAGTTCTCATGGGTATATTAAAACCCAACGTAGGTGACCAAGCTACAAAGTAAACTTTTCTGGTGTGTCAGACAACTCAGACAACTAACCTTGACAATCGAATTAGGGTAAAGAACCAAGTTTTGGGAACCCCAGCTCCTGGTTAACCCATCAGGGTATTTTAAGCTACCCTCATGTCGGCCGGGTTCGTCGCTGGTTTACTTTTATGTCTACGCATTAGAAGCACTGCTTTCTTGCGTGATGGCTGCTTGTAAATAGACAACAATTAGGGGAACCTATGACAACAACACCTGAATAATAGGAAGGCCGTAATAAATGTAATGCGGTGCGTAGCAATCGGTGCCTGTGCAGCTCCTCCTTCGGTATGGCTTGTTATTAGATTTTTATATATGTATGTACATTTTAGCAAAGGATTGCGCCAGAAACGGCAGTGCACAAATGCGCGTCTAGGCTTCCCCCAGTGCCCATTAAATTAATCAAGTCAAATGAAATCTGCATATAAAATCAACGCTACCGGGCGATGTTAGACCGTTGGCGTTATCCCTAGACCCTGTTTCGCCCCCAAACTGTTGGCGTGTTGAATTTGCATTTTTCCCCGGCGCCCCACTAATAAATTTGTATGTCAATAGAATAAGCCAGGCAACGCCAGCGCAGCAGTCTTTGCCACAAAAATATCCTGCTCCTGCTTGGCGGCTCTTTGAACTGCGCAAGGACAATTTCGGTTTATGCGCCCCGAGAAGTTTACGAGCGGCTCCGCCACCAACGAAAGTCCAACTTTAGCGGGCCTGGGGGTATTGGGGCATGGGGCGGCGTATCAAAACAAATTCTAAGTATTGTAATTCGAAATTTTTCAAAGCAAATAAAAGCAGTCGAGTTTTAACACTCGCGCCAAACAGTCAGAGCAGTCAGAGCTGACGTCGCGGCGCGATATTTCTCAGCAGAGCATTTTCTCTTAAATATATATTCAATTAATAAAATACTATATAAAAACCATATTCGTAAATACTTAACAGTTGGACTTAAAAATATATCAAAATATTTATTTTGTCAACTAAAACGATAAACGAAACAAAGTGTGTAACTGGTTTGTTAAGAAAACTCCATACTTTCGAGTCGTATCCTTGCGGTGAAAGGCAATTTCAAAGTGCAAAGTGCATTAGCCTTCCCAGACTGTACGTGGCCAAGTTATTGCCCTCTGGCTAGAAAAATCGATACAGTTGCATGGGCACTTGTTTTAAAGCGAAACTGCAACAATTGATAGTGGTAGTTCCGTGATAATAATCGCTATTGCAACTGCAACAGCAACTGCAGTGCTCCTTCCTGCTTCCTGCAACAATTCAATTGCCCGAGGACAAAGTTTTGTTTAACACAATTTTTTTTATTTACTTGGTGGACGGGAAATCTAATTGAAAAAAGACGGGGAGAGTGCTTAGAAAACTCCCCACTCCGAGAAGGGGGAGGCACAGAAGTTTGTGGTTTATGTGTTGCAGCTGGAATTGCAACTGCACCTGTCGCGACTTGCCAACGATTGTTGATAATCAATTTGGCCAAGACCATTTGGCCACAAATGACAGTTGTTGTTGTCGTTGTTGCGGTTGACATGAACATTGTGTGGAATTTCGGTTTATGTCAGCCTACGAGGGGAAACAAATCATTGTGGCCCTAATTTGCAGTTGCTTGCCAGGCTTCTTTTTTATTTTATTTGTATTTTTGCCACTGTTGTTGGCACTCTTTTGCCCTTCCTTGGGCTTCTTTGCCGCCGCCAGTCAGTCAGGAAGTTGGCAAATCCGACTCTGACTCGGCACAACTTGTAGTTTGGTCTTTAGTTGCTTTAGTAGACTCGGGTGTTGCACGTGCTTATGCCCCAATTGCCGCAAAAAGGAAGAACTTTAAAGAGTTTTGTGCAATTATATCGATTCCCCTGTCAAATGTAACACACACCTCACAACTAAATGCGAAAGTTTTTGGTTTTTTTTCTTCTGGGTAAAAAAAAAGCATAAAGTTAATTGCCAGGCAGTGCCCAGAACCAGTCGACTCTTAAATTCGAGCAGTAGTCCCAACACATTGCCTCTGATATGAGCGATACCGATGCGGTGAGTAAACACATCCTGGGTACATCCTCGCCCATTGGAGCTGCACTAAAAATCCAATCAAATTGCTTATGCACAATGCCACAGATTTACGAGCCTGTCAGCAAGCATAATTTGAATAAAACAGAAATATTAATGGCTGTATTATACCGGCGACCTTGCATACATCATTTTTCGGCCGCAGGACATGTCATCCGTCCATTGACGGTGGAAACCCTTTGCGAAACAACAAATCAAACAGCGATTTCGTCTCGTATTCGAACGACTCGAACTTTGCATTTGCATTTGCGGCTTTCCCATTGGTTCGCCCGTCGATTTTGGGCGCTTAGAACTGCCAAACTGAAACTTTTGTTGAATCAATAAGCCACAAAAACAATTTGGGTCATGTTACAACTGGCAACCGAATTTCATGACAAAATTCCCTAATGGTAACCAAAGCCCAAAGTATGCCAGCCAGCCAGGACGACAGCGAGGCGATAGCCCAGAAACCGAAGCGCAAAATACCAAAACAATAAAATGTAAACAAATGCAGAAAGAGCCATCAAATTTGAAAGCACCCACTCAATGAGAAATATATTGATACCTTCGTCTGCACCAGCACACTGGCACCCTAGTAGCACACTACCATACAGTCATACACCCACGGAAACCCACGCGAAACCTTTGGCAATATATGACCATACATATGCAAATGATATGGGCCACTTGGCGGGCCAGGAGCTGGCGGGGACATGTGTGGCATTGGCCGCCAGTTGTGGCGCCGGAGCCCTGCCGGGTATTGGGTTACCCGACACTTGCACATTTCTGCACCGACACCGCAGGCGATAAGTCCTAGTCCCAGGATGTACGGCACGGCGAAGGAGCGCTCTCAGGCGGAGTACACTAGTGTTATCGAAAAGTCTGGTCAGGATTATGGTCAGCGCACGAGTTACGAGCAGCCTCCAACGAGCAGTCGACAGATCTCCGACTCCGCAGTAGATCGTCCAAAACAAGAGCCAAGATCTATTTCTTACGAACCGGATGCTGTGTCCTTTGAACGTCCTAAGCCTCAGCTAAGATCTCAGCTCACATCTGACTATCTTTACGGCACAAATTCAACTGCAGATCGTCCTGTTTATGAAGCACCAGAGTCAACCAAACAGCAGCAGCTTCCTAATAGCTCCCAGCAACAGCAGCCACTGCGAACTCAGCAGATTGGAGACTATCTTCCATCGAGTGGACCCTTAGATCGTCCTTTGTACGAGGAACGAGCCCGGCAACCGCCTAGACAGCCGCTACAATCCACCGCTTATAATGCACCACCACCTACAGAACGCACCAATCCACCCAAAACCACAACCACAAATCCCAACCTCAAGCTCCAAACGAAGCCCAATCCAGAGTATGTACGACCACCTCAGAACTTTGTCTTGCCACCACAGATGCGTCCACCCGGTATGGGGCCGCCGCAGCCTCAGCCGCGTCCCCCATTTGCCGGAGCTCGTCCCATGGTGGGCATGGGTCCGCGTCCGCCGATGCCACCCAACATGGCACCCCGGC
Source organism: Drosophila pseudoananassae pseudoananassae (assembly GCA_018153035.1). Lineage (NCBI taxonomy): Eukaryota > Metazoa > Arthropoda > Insecta > Diptera > Drosophilidae > Drosophila > Drosophila pseudoananassae. Next base: position 12,187,419 of record JAECXR010000024.1, read on the forward strand.
CGGGTCAGATGCCACCTCCTTTGCGGAGCACGGACAGCAAGAGCAACCTGCTCATGGGTCCTCCGATGAGACCGGGAATGCCACCACCGCAACTCAGTCAGCAGAATCTGCAGCAGGCCCGGCTGCCCAATTCCGGTGGCCCCCTCAGTCCACCCGGACAAGGTCCTCCTCGACCGCCCGGTGGCTTTAATTGGAATCCCCCGGCTGGAGCACCTGGCATGCCACCGGGAGCCAGACCTCCACAGAACATGACGCGACCGCCGCCGCCAACATTTGCCCGCCCTCCGCCGGGTCAGCCACTGCAGGCGCCATTCCGACCGCCCTTCAATCAGCAACCGCCCATGCCACAGCAGCAGCAGCAACAGCCGCCACAAATGCAGCAGCAACACATGCAACAGCAGCAACAGCCACCGCAACTACTACGCCCACTTTCAGCGGCGGGCTCCCACAGTAACAACAATGACGACGACGATGACGTGATCATGGGCCCGGCAGTGACTCCTCTCAAGTCATTCAATATGAAGGCCGATCCCATGGGCTCCCCGTTGCTGGAGGAGACGGAGCCACCATTCGAGACGAGCCCCCCGGCGGTAGACTCCAGGAAGGGGCCGGGTTTCAGTAAGATTAGAGAAACAATTTCCAATATTTTACCAAAAGTGAAGCCATTTATAATTTAGCGTTTATTCAGACATAGTTTTGAGTTTTTTTAATTTACCATTAAAAATTTATACAATTTTCAGTTTATTAAAATTTGTATATCAACTCATTACAGAAGGCGACAATGATAGCGGTGTGGATGAATCGACTCAGGAGAAGGTGAGTGCCAGCCAAGAATGTACACAACCAGTTATTTTTTTGGCCATAAATGTGACTTCTGTTGTGTCTTCGTTAATTGAGAGGAAATTAACTGGAACTGGCAACTACAAATTAATTTAATTCCGTTGACCGTCTCTGTCTGTCTGGGTTCACAAATCATAAATATCTGTAAAAGGCGGGCTAGTCAGCGGGTGAGCAGCGAGCTTCAAGATACAAGCTACAAGCTCCACGCTCCATTAGCGACCATATAGATATGGCAGAGCCGACTTTTGTCGGCGACAGTTCCGTAGCTCAGTTCAAAAAAAGTTGGCCCGTGTTCGTGTGCAGACGCCAAAGTTCAGACTAAGTTTTGACTTGGCAGACGGCAGTTGGCGAGTCGGAAAAACCCGCAGAAAAGTGCGACAAAAAGTCGAACAACAATATATACGTACATATATCTATCTTTGCAATACGGAGTATAATATATATGCCGAACGTGAGCTTCACAGGTGCGAGGTGGAAACTCCGAAAAAACACACAAAAAACGAAGAAATATGTATTGCCAAACCAAGAAACGATTTATTTCCCTGGTGATATCTGTGCCTAGATAAGTGCCAAACACGAAACGGGTCGAGGATTCATTTGGGTTGGGGGCCTGTTTGGGGGAAGGGCCTGGCACACACTTGTATATGTATGATTCCGCACTGGAGTTGTTGTCTCTATAAATACCCATCCATATGCAAAAACGACACGAAGCGGCGACAATCGATAAAACAATGCATAAACTACACAAGTCCTTCGTACCGACATCGACATCGACAGCGACAGCGACAACGGCAGGCGAATGGCCAGATCCGGAGGCAGTCATAAATGCCAATGGCATTACGTTGACAGCTCCTGCTCCGGCCAGCCTGGGAGTGTTAAGAGCAGTCGTAAATGGTTAATAATAAACGCGTACTCCGTGCCAGCCCCAAGATGCATCTCGTCATAATGGCCGATTCGACCTACTTGCTAGTAATTAGTGAAGGCAGAGTCCCATGTGTCATTCCGCTTTTAAAATGAACTTTTGTGCTCTTTTGCGTGGCAGGATCGGAACGGACCCATCTCGCCCAGTTCACCGGTGAAGACTCCCACATCGACCTCATCGAAGCCGGACAAGTCGGGCACCTCGCGTCCCCCGAGTGCCACGCCCTCGAACAAATCAGCTCCAAAGTCGCGCAGCGCCTCCAAGAACCGCTTGCTCCTCAAGACACCAGAGCCCGAGCCAGTCAAGAAAGGTAAGTTCCTCTAAAAGCCTAAAAATGAATCAAAAAAGAAATTGTTTAAATAATAATTCCACATTACAATACATCTTCCAGTTCCAATGAACAAGGTACAAGTTGGACATGCACCTTCGCCCAATCTGAAGGCTGTTCGCTCCAAAATTGGATCTTTGGATAATGCCACCTACAAGCCAGGTGGTGGCCATGTGAAAATCGAGTCCAAGAAGCTGGACATCAAGGCAGCACCACGCATCGAGGCCAAGAACGAAAAGTATGCGCCCAAGGGCGGTGAGAAGAAGGTATGTTTTTGGGGGTTCCAACGAATTCCATTCTAGGGTCTTTATCTTCTGTGGGGCGGGACCGGTGTATCCATTTCTGGCAATACTGTCAGGACATAATTCTCTTTCATAAATCTTTGTAAATTTATCTCATCTACAAATGGCTTTTACTTATATTACTTAAAACTGAGAAAAGCTCTCCAAACCAATAAACAAGCGTAAAGTATAGTCGAGTAACGTAAAGTAAAATATTGGCAAAATCAAAATCGATTTCACGGTCGATTTGCGATTTGAGATTTGATGTATATTGCGCCCATTTTAGATGGGCAATCGGCAGCACGGTATCTTGTATCTCGTATCTTGTTGTAGGAAATGCAATTACCAATTCGAAGCGACACTTAGCAGCATAATTCCGTTGCCTTATGTAGCGTTTGCCATTTAATGCCCATAACCGAAACCCGAATCCGTATCCGCATCTGCATCCGCGCCGGATATTTCAGAGCTGGGTGGCACCCTCTGACATTGAAAGCGAAAAGCATGCATTGCCGGATGTCGTTCGATCAATTATTGACTTTCGGTTCTAATCGTTTACTACCTTGTATCTATTTACAATTTACGAACATCGACTCCTGCACTCGACACTCGCTCCACCACCACCGTCACTTCACCACCAAAACAAAATCCAAAATCAAATCAAAAAACAAAAATCCACTGCAAATCCGTAGATAGTTACAACAAAGTTGCAGTGGAATGCGAAGTCGAAAATCGGTTCGCTGGAGAATGCCGCCCACAAGCCCGGGGGCGGTGACAAGAAGATCGAGACCCTGAAGATGGACTTTAAGGACAAGGCCAAGTCGAAGGTCGGCTCCAAGGACAACGTGCAACATAAGCCCGGCGGCGGTGATATCAAGGTATGCAGTCACCTCTCTCCCATGACCTCATAACCCCCGAATCGATTTCATGTTTGAGTTTGACCCAGAGACCCGAACGAGTACCTATTGATTTTTGTAGCGGTTAAGTATGATTTCCGATTGCTGTTGGCTTTTGTTGGTTTTTGGATGCTCTACTCTCGTTTTGTTCAAGTTTTCAAAACCCTCCAGCAACCAGCAATAAAAATAACTGGCATGGGCATGGGCATTCTATAACTATTTCTTTTCCATCAGTGCATGAGCTGCAATGTTCTTTTAGTTAAAAAATAAAAAAAAGCATGCTGCAACGTTCAATTTCATGGAAAAACTAGAGACAACCAACTAACACCCAGAACACTCGCATAAAAACTCTTTTAACAAACAACTTTACAGAACTTTGGTAGAAAGATGAACATCATTTATGGCGAGGGTTCCAAAATTGTCAACCAATGCGCCAGTAACAAGCGCCTTGATGAGAATTTGTATAATGAGGAGGAGTAGTGACTTAGTGGGGTAGGTAACACCCAGGAGATGTAAATATATCTGCAACTTGGTGCTAAAAAAAACACATAGTCTAGTTTTTGGGGTTCAGATTAGCAATAAAACCATTTTGCTTCAGTTCCTAACCCATCCAAAACAAAAATACTGTAAACAATTGAGAATAACTTATTATTTTTCCATCTTTATTTTTGATTGATATTTTGAAAACTATATTTTGTTTTTAACTAAACCATTTAACAAACGAATTCAAGGATAACAACCCCAAGGATGTAAGTAGTCGTGATAACTCTTTTGATACAAAAATATCTGTTTGTCTGCATTCTGAGTGTGCTTTTGTATGATATCTTAGATGCATTATAGTGTTGCATTTTATCAACTTCCTTTTTGTATTTTGAACCGCCTAAACAAATCACTTTTTGAGAATCCCCAAGGCACAACACCGTCCCTTAGAATACCTAGTGTACTTTGTGTGTATCCCAACCTATGGTGTATTCCAATTTTGTGTTCTGTACTCTGCTGTTCCTGTGTGTGAAAACCTCCAAATTTCAGTTTCGTCCTCGATTGGCTGTTGTCGTGTGTCCATAACCCACCTGCAAAAAAACAACCATTAAGTTTTGTGGAAAAGTCGAAACCCCAGTCGAAATTTCCCATTGCCTGAAGTCTGAAGCGAGATTTTTCTAATCATTTTCTGTACGTTGCCGGTGCCGGTGCTACTTTTCAGATTCAAACGCAAAAACTAGAAATTAAGGCACAAAGCAAAGTTGGCTCTTTGGATAATGTAAAGCACAAGCCCGGTGGCGGTGAAAAGAAGATTTTCGATGATAAGGATTATTTGAAAAATGTTGAACACTCTGTTGCACTGACAACACCACCAACACAGGTAAACTACGTGTACATAAGCTCAAGTAGTTACGGATAAATAATAGTATTTAACTTTAACCCTGATTTAATAGATTTATTTTAATTTTTTTACGAAAGCAACAAAAAGTATTAAGCAAAAAAAAAACTATATAAATATTATCGATATCCCATTTTGTGTTTACGTCGAGAAATTCATTTTTGTGTAATCAGTATTTGTAATTAATTGCGTTGCATTTGTGGTTAACACTTTATGGTTTACAATCAAGCCACTAACAGAGCACCATCACACACCCACCTCCGAAAATGATGAACCTCGCACCACCCACCCACCGACACCACCTCCTAACCCGAACCGCTTTCAGAGAACTCTCCTACCTCCAAAAAGACCAATCCGTTCATGCGCAATTGTAAATGATGAGAACTAACATTTTGGAAAAAGTAATTTTTGGCACTTTTAGGTCTCGAAATGTACTCGAAGGAGGGCATTTGGTAATACTGTTGTTTTTTTCAAAATTTCTTTTTTTATTTCATTTTTTATAATTTACTTTTTTACATTTACATTACATTTAAAAATGAATTTCTTTCAAACTCAAACTGAGATTCATTGGCGATGACCAAATTGGCAAAAAAAAGCGCTTTCCATACCAGAAGTGTTAACGTTTTTACACACAATTCTCTAAACTTTATCTTCTCTTTCTTCCCCAATCGCTCTCTCTCTTTCTCGCTAACTGTAGTTTGCGGCGCAAGGGCGCTTGATTGCCACGATCCATCTAGAATTCGGTCTCTGTAAACCAGACTGTGTGTGTAACAGTATATTTGAGTCGCTTTTTAAATGAACTCCCTAGCTTTAGATAAATTATCGATAAACTGAGACAACTACTGTACTGTACCTAAAGCCAAATACGAGTATTAAACTGTTTCAGGACTAAACACAACTAAACTAAACTAAACGAAGAATGAAACTAAACACAACTGAACTCTACTAGAAAAGCTCAACTAGAAAATCTCGAATGAGTTTGCAAGAGTTTCTATTTTAAATTGTATATTAAACCGACATAGTATTTATATTTATGCATAGTCCAATAAGATACGATTATCCTTGGAGTGTGTATAGATGATGTGAGCTGTCCTGTCCCTGGGAGGATCACCTGTAGTATTTAATTCAATGGAAGACAGGCCTCCGCCCAGGGGCAAGGACGGCATAGGCCATGAGGCTCAATGTTTGTTAATTCCTTTTAGTATGTAGCGAATATCCCTTAATGAAAATTATTTAGTTGAAACAGTCGAAGAAATTTATATTATATAGGATAGTACAAATTTTGAACAATATACCGATCCACAATTGCTCAAAGAACCCGCGTATCCCAGACAATGACCCTGAGGACGGTTTAGGAAAAGGCTGCCCAGCATTTAAATCATCTAACAAAAGTGCTTTGCTCACAAACATACTACACCGGCTCATAATACAATAAGAACCATTCAAACATTGACCTCAAAACACTCACATCAGTTTTAAATTAACATAAATTATGAATTGTTATGTGTGTTCTTCATTTCTGTGCTTAATATTTTTGTTTCGTTTATTATAGGAATATATATACACGTTTTATTAGGCTAGTCATACGAAACTAAGTGCATTAAATTCGAAATTCGTACACTCTTACGTCCATTAGAGTTATTAATCGCCTACTGCTATTACAACTATGTACGATGCGATTTTAAAAAATGACAAATAGAAACATTCGATCCGATCCGATACCATTCGATTCGATTTGATTCGATCAAGTAAAACCCCGTAAGTTAATGTGCGTTGCGAGTTCTTCTAAGATGTGTCCGTTGCGTATATAGATAGTTATATGAACCTAAATATTTAACAGTGCTGTGATAGACTAACCGAACCGTTAGTACCGATCCAAGCTGATTTGCCAGACCACCTGCACCCCATACCATACCAACCATCGTACTACATTTTATATACGATCCTTAAGCGGTTTCAGGTGCAAAGTTGCTTGCAACATTATGTATGCCCCAGACTTTTATTCATTCCAAATCCAAATGCATTCCATCCCGAAATTCATGATTGTAACAAGGCTTATGGTTTATTTATTTGTGAAACTTATTTTATAATTTTGAGCAATCGATACGCATTCACGTTTATATTTTTATCTTAAACGCAGAGTCCACTACCATCCATGACGGCTTCTGGCGCTGATGAAAATTTAAATCAACAAAGCTAAATGCCCGAATTGCATGTCGAGCTGAAAATCTTTTCTTTGCTAAAAATATAGGATTGAAATGTGAAATGAACTTTGAACATTGAACCAGCTAATTTGAAATGTACTATCTAAGCAAAAGCTACACAAAGCAAAAACCAAACGAAAGTTACGCAATAATTTCCACACCCCCACACACAAATAAGATATAAAATTGAACAAAAAAAACCAATTCGATAGAGGTGCAAGCACGCAATGAGATGCAGATACATCTATTATACACCACATACGTATTTGGTTTACAAATCAAAAGTATATTTGACTAGTTGAGCAATGCACTCTTTATCATACAGATACCAGACATAATTATATATCTCAATGTATTACAAGAACTTCATATATACATACATACAAATATATATATACATAAAAGTATCTAAATATTTAAGCAAATTATACAAGATTCGTACGAGTAAACTGTGTGCTTAGTTGAAAATGTTGAACGACACCCATTACACTTGACGTCTAAATGTTGAACGATTAGATACTAACTAAATACATGAATGCGATAAAGCATTAAACGGTTTAGATACTTTTTGCGAACCAGAACCAGACGAACCAAAACCGAACAGACCAGAACAAACCAGAACAGTTGATTGAAACTTATAAGCATATTTTTACTATTAATTTGTATCTTATTAGTCAAGCGCATCATTCTCACGATTTATTTACACCCTGTTACAAAATGTAAGAACAATGGCAAAATTTAAACATAATAAACAAACAAAAAAACGTTTTTCATTTACCAAATCCCGGCGTTGTTGCACTTAGTTCTTTTGCGATCCAACAGCCACGAACCACCTTTCGTATCGTATCGTATTGGTTTGAGATAGACAAATTTTTGGAGATCCTTAAGTACATATACTATATATTTGGCAAGCCCACGACGCAAGCGTACCAACAAAGCCACGCACGAGCACACATCCTCTTCTATCTCATTGGATGCATTGGTAATCGAAACAAATAAATTTTGATCAAGCAAATTGTAAGTCTCAACCATCTCAATCGAGCTGCTGCGACAATCTTTCTATCCTTTTTTCCAACGGCGTCTCGAACTGTTTTAAAGCGTGTCCTTTTTGGTATTCCTCGAATCCCCACAGTATTGGAAGGCGCCCCGCATCCAACGCGCCACCACACTTACCTCGTCCATGTCCCTGCCAGCCGAGTGCCTGGTGCTCTCCGTCTCCATGCCCTCGCTCAACTCGGAAACCAAGCGCCCCAAGAGCGCGGGTCCCAAGAAGAAGACCGGACAGGCCGTCCACTCGAAGCCCTTCCGCTTGTACTAAGGCCAGACGCTGGATGATCGACCTCGCGGGATCCCTGGCTGCCCCACATGTTGCACAAGACGTCACCCAATCGAAACACTCTGAGATTTGTTCACAAGTTGAAATCAAGGCACGCACTAAAATCAAAATACATGCATCAAAAATCTGGTCAAATTGTTAATTGTTTAAACCCAAAAACGAAACGTGGCATTTACAAAAGAATAAACAATAAACTGAGAGGCAAATTTAAGCACAACATACAGCGGGTGGTTTTCTTTTTTTTAAATAATTACAGTATATATTTTCGTAAGTATTAAATCAGTTTTACGGCTTCTACATCTTGGCAGCCAAATGGCCTTCGTTTTCATTTCATTTACATAAGACTTCGTTAGATTTATAATTATAATTATTACAAAGTGTCCTGGGATTTTGTCACATCTTACTTGTTACTTCTTGCTCATTGTGATTTGGAAAAATGTGTGCTTATCTTGAGTTTTCGTTTTTGATTCTTGTTACTTTCATTATTCGAGTCGCGTCACATATATAAATGCAGATTCCTTGCCTTTTCATTTACATAAACCTTTTGCTATACTTACGCCGTAAATGTTGTTTATACAATTCTTTTTCGCTTTAAAGTTAGGGTAATAAATAAGTATAAAATAATAATCAACAGTTGTTACATTTTCAAGAGACATTATGTCTGATGAGCGTCAAGTGATTATGATTATGATTCGAGGGTCGAGTTAGAATAAAAAAATGCATATGCTTAATTATCGTAAATATTGGCTTTCTCTAAGATCTCTTCGTCAAGTGAATTGGTCTTTGTTTATTGGCTTGATAAGCTAGGGGTGAGGACAGGTTGCTTTAACTCTTGGCTACATAACTATAATACATGTAATGGGAAATTAGGAAATGCATAGATGCTCGTGATATGCGAAACCAATTTTATGCGAGTTGGCTGCGGCGGCAGCGGCTGCGGTCTTCATAATATTCTCTGCGCTGCTGTTACTATTAGTACAATACATTCGATTCAATTGACTAGATTTCTACATATGTATCTGCATTAGATTTACGATTTTTCTGTTGATCTGATTACGGTTTACGGTTTTTGTTTCTAGTTTCTGCGGGAGGGAGTCGTGTTTCACAAACCATATAAAAACTCATGCGAAAAACGTCTGTGTTGATGTATCATTTGTGTGGAGTTTCTTTTTCTTGCTTAGTGCTTGGTAATTTAGGATTCATTTTAAACTTATAAAATAAATATTATGTCCAATGAGTGAAGTTATTTGTTTTTTTGTGTTTTGTTTGGTCGGTAAGGGCGCTGCGTGAGTTTCTATGTGTACCGGCTAGCTCGCCAACGTACGTGTTGCTTCCGAGGAATCTCTGCCGCCAATATAAGGCCCATAACATTCTACCTTATTTACATAACTAAACACTTTCGCTGGCGTCGCTTAAGTGGCTCTGGTCTGAGAACTGCGCGCACCGCTTCCTCGAACACCTGAAACACAATCCAAGTGACAGAATTAGCGATGAAAGCGCGGTGAGGGTGTGCCCATTGATGACTTACCAGTTTAAGGCCACGCTGCGTCAAGGCGGAGCACTCCATGTATTTCACAGCGCGTATCTTATTCGCCAGCTTCTGGCCTTGTTCGCGCTTCAGAGGCGTCAGGCCCTGTTCGGCGAGACCGCTTAGTGTCTCGCGATCTTCGCGCAAATCGATTTTAGTGCCTGCCAAAACCACAAATACATAAATTTCCTCTCTTTAGCATCCGAGAGCTGGCAACTTACCAACTAAAATGATGGGTGCGTCGGGGCAGTGATGCTTTATCTCTGGATACCATTTCGATGTTACATTCTCGAAGGACGAGGGACTCGCCACACTGTAACATATCAGGAATACGTCGGTCTGAGGGTAGGAAAGGGGTCGCAGGCGGTCGTAGTCTTCCTGGCCCGCCGTATCCCACAGTCCCAACGAGACCTGTATTGTGTCAACTTGCATCGGGGCAGAGTAGTTATCGAAGCTGTTGAGACATGACAAATAGTTAGCTTGCGGTTTCTCTGTAAACTGTCACCAGTACTTACACGGTAGGCACATATTCGCCGGGAAAGCAGTCTGTTGTGTAGGAGATTAGCATGCAGGTCTTTCCGACTGTGCCGTCACCGACGACTACACATTTTATGGGCCTTCCGGTTGACATAGTCGTGCGTAGTATATATGTATACTTTTGTATCTGTGCGTGAGCTATGGGCAAAAAATAAGAAGACGGAAGATATATCAGAAACTCTTTCCAGTGAATGCGCGCCGGCTTAATTCAATTAATTAAGTTCTACTGGAGGCAATAAACCCGATTTGTATATACTTTAATTGCCCGAAGGGTCTGGTGCTCGGCGATACAGCACCCGCAACCTGGTCGCCAAATACTAATATATCTCGCTGTGTGATCAAAGGCTGGGCACTCACTCAAAAGGTGTGTCCCCAGCCGCAAAACAACAACAACAACAACCAGAGGCGGTGCGGACCATGAAGCATAATAAAACGAGACTCTCATTTCGGTTGCGGCACTTTGTTTTTGGATGTTTTTTTTTGCAAATAAAATTTTCAAAAATAGATCATGATGTGCGACAGACTGGTGGCAAATAATGGGAACACAACGCGGTGGAGCGGTGGACCAAATGGCAACAGTTGCCCCCGGGGCCGCTGGAGAGGGATCGGGTGGAATGGGGCGATGCAGTACAGCGTGCGTGGGCGAGGGCGAAGGTGAGGGGAGGCTTTGTGGTGACGCGGAAGCCACCGGCAGACGCCACCAAACAGAAATAGACACAATTAAGTTCTAATAACACTGGGCGAGGGCGCCGCCACAAAAAATGCGGCTGCTGCTCGCTGCTGCTGGCGATTCAATTAAAGTTCAAGTGAGACATTGCGCCACTTGCAACGGGCGGCGACCGCACTGTAAATCTTTTGTTATGGTTCACCCATTGTTGTGGTGCCAAGGGAGCGGACCACAGTGGAGTAGAGTGGAGTGGAGTGGAGAATATTGCGTTACCGTTTTCACGGATCCGGATCCTTTGTCTGCTAGGCGGCGACTGTTTTGTACTTTGCTTATATCACTGTGCGTGCTGCTGGGCAGGCTGTATTCTGAAGCGCTGGCACATACGCCGCAGCTAAATAACCGAGTTTCACTAATTCCTTACAGTTTCTAGTTATAAATATACATTTATATAGGCAGCGCAGCGTCTCTAACCGACGTCTTTTTGTGTTTAAATTTTTTGTTTCGACACAAACACACACCCACCTTTTTATGTGAGTGTTGGAAATAAAACGGCCTTTTGAAGTTTTCCAACACAGCTCAAGACCAGTGTTGCGCAACGAACAAATATTTAATTAAAAATCGGAGCTGAAACTATGTAAATTTAGGTATATTTCTTAATAAAACACCTTAATCTAAGAACAAAAAAAATAAACTGAAACCAATTTAATTAAATAAAGAAATTTCAGTCCTTACATTTTTCATTCAAAGTATATTTTATAACCCCCATAACTTATTCCAGGGGGCGCCCCTGTTTCTGTTGTTGTTTTGGGCGGCGAAATGAGCAGATTTGTTTGTAAACTTTTACAGAGTGTAATCCAAATAAAATCGGGACAAAGATCGATTTGCTTAACTGCAGTAAGGAATGTAGAGAGTGGAACCCAGGATGATACTCCAACCCGATCGGTGGTTGTGGAAAAAGACGCGCATATCACACTAATTGGATTGAATCGGGAGCAAAAACGCAATTCCATCGATGCCCAAACGGCGGAGCAACTAACGGACGCCATCGTCCAATTCGAAGCAGACGATACCTCCCCGGTGGGTGTTCTGTATGGCATTGGAGGATCTTTTTGTGCGGGCTATGATGTGGAAGAGCTCGAGGCGGAGGCGCAGCGTGGCAGTCTCAATTTTCTGTTGCGTCACGAGGGCTCCATAGGTCCCACCAGGCGGCATTTGCGAAAACCTATTGTCTGCGGCATTAGTGGATTCTGCGTGGCTGGTGGTTTGGAACTGGCACTACTGTGTGATCTACGTGTGATGGAGGATACGGCGGTCTTGGGATTCTTCAATCGCCGCCTTGGGGTTCCCTTTGAGTGACGGAGGAACTGTGCGTCTAGCCGCAGCAGTCGGTTACTCCAACGCATTGGACATTATTGAGACGGGAAGACGTGTTTACGCCAGAGAGGCGCTGAGAATGGGACTGATAAACCGAGTTGTTGCCACTGGCACTGCTCTGGGTCAGGCCGTGAATCTTGCCTTCTCGATAGCGAAGTTCCCAATCGGCTCTCTGATGCACGACCGGAATGCGGTACTGGAAAATGCCAACGCCTACAATAGACCAGGATTCCATGCTGGAACATACAACGAGATAATGAATGTCACTTCTGATATGGTCACGGAAATGCAAGCCGGAGTAAAGCGATTCAAGAACTGTAATTATTCTTATCCAGTTGACACTTAAAAACACTTAATTTTATCTTTCATTTTGTAGCCGAGGTCAAAGGGCCCAAAACCGACTGCTGGCACATCAAGGAGAAAACGATTCCAGATTGGGAAAAGGAAGAAATCGAAATAGAAAAGAAACTGCAAAAGACATGACGAACTCCGTAATACAATTACCTCGTTTAATCTCAAGATTAGGTGCAATTATTTAGTTGTTATTTATAAAACGAAAGCCTTTATTCACGTAAAATACATTTATTTAATGATTTATGTAGTTGTCCGCCTAAATCGTTTACGACTCGTGCTTATTTCAATATTCACAACAATTACAATAACGAATTTTTCATTCAAATTAGGCCTACCTACCAAAAAGAGAGTTAAGAGGGAAAGCACAAAGTTCTGTATTCCTTGCTGTCGATCGAGACGACATTCACAATTAGTTTACACATATAAAAAATATGCTAGCACTAAGTAATCGGACTCGTCCTTACTTACGAACAATTTTTTGTTATCTGAGTGCGCTGCGCAAAGCTAGTTTGCCCGTATCGCGATTATATATACTATATGCACGTATGCCTTAGATCCTAGGCGTTAACGAAAGGAGCTATTGCACTTAAGTCGAGTAAAGCGAGAAACGAAGCTCTATGCAAAAAAGGCTGCACTTGTACAAACTAGTGTTAAAAATCGACTGATCGTTAATCGTGTTATTAGTAGTTTGATTTAAAATACGTCGTACATCGTTTAGGCCTATCATTTACACTCGGCTACACTTAATCCAAAAAATTTGTCATACAAATATTGCACAAAATGGATCGGACTGTGAGTTTGCACACCCATGTGCCTGCACTCGTATTTCATTGTGCCGCACATGGCAAAACCTTCAATCAAGTGGTGGTACGTGTTCACGTTCATAATCACTAAAAATACGGTATTCGGAAACCTAAAGACCACAATACACAATATACAATATATACAAATTAAGAAGCAATTTTCGCTAATGGTTCGTCCCGCCGATGCGTCGGTATAAAAAATATATGTATGCATATTTAGCGTTGGCCAAAAAAGCAAACTCCTGCAATTAGCTGGCGACAGGTTCATCTAGCAATGCGTAACGATAACTATTCACTTGATCCATGTTTACTTTAGTCGCTGTGTGACATTGGCCAGGGCCACGGCAAAGGCCTGGAGGGCGGAGAAGGGATACTGGAAATCCAGGGTATAGGCATTGCCGTCGATGCGACCAAACTGCATGACCTGATGGATGAAAAGGAGCTTCGTTAAGCTCTGGGTTAAGGATAAGTTCAAAGTTTAAGTCACCTGTTTGCCCCGGAACTCAATTTGAAAGTTCTTGGCAGACTCTTGGGTAACACGACCTCCAAAGTCCAGCTGGTACACTTGACTCATTTCGTTCCACATGGGCGCCTTGTTGTGCATCACAAATTCACGGCGCACGGGTGCAGGATTGGCGCAACTGGCACTGCCATTTGGTTCTATCTTTCCACGTTTCAACTGCGAGTTTATAAATTATTTCAATTTTTATTCATATTGAGTCTTATTTTTAGTCTCACCTTTTGGCGCAGTTGGGCCTTTTGAAAGGTTTCCAGATCCCTGTACTGCTTGCCATTGCCCGCATTGTTGCTCTCCTCGCCAGAACCATTGGTCTGGTTACCCTCGTCATCGGAACTCTCGATGATGCTCTGTTTTTTCCGCTGGCGGCGATTCAGCAACGGTGAGTTGAGAATGTGTCTTATGGGTGAGTTGCTCTGCTGGCGCTTGTTCTTCTTACTGGCAGCCGGAGAGGCCGGAGAACTACGTGGTAGTCGCTGGGGCGTGGAAGGAGGCGTCAGGCGACCCTCGTCAAGATCTCGAAGTCGGCTTATAATATTCTCCAAGGTAGTAAGGGCCTTAAAATTATTAAAATTGTAAAAATATTCTTTATTGGTTTCAAAGGAGTGGCAAATCTTACTTGTGTATGGAGAGACACGGATGCTTTGGCCTCAACAGGCGTGGCTTCCACAGTCCCACAAGCAGCTCCACTGCTTTCCGGCTGCTGCCTCTCCAGCGTACTGCTGTTACTAGCACCATTTACTTGGTTCTGAGGCGGATCTTTCCGCCTCCAGCGAACCTCCGACAATTGTTTAACAAAACTAAAGCTATTATCCTGTTTTCGGCCCAGCACAGGAGTGGAGTTCTCCGTGCCAGCCGAGTCCTTGTTGCGCCCGTAACCAAAGCGATGTTTCCGAGTAAAAAGCGGGGAGTCGGTGAAGCTGGTGATGACATCGAAACGTTTTTTGGGCGCCGGCTTGGCCTGGACAGCAGCTGGAGTCTCCTTAGGCGGCTCAACCGATGAGACCGCAGCAGCTGTGATCTCGTCCAGCACAGAGCCCGCTGAGGGCTGGCATCGCTTGCAGGCACTGCTGGGATTCATGTTGTTTCGGCACTTGAAGCATAGAGTGTTGGCTGCACTGCTGCAGGCACTGCTATCAGAGATCTCTTGCAGCTTACGCACCACCTGTTCATGGTCCTTGCTGGAGAGCTTCGTCTGGAGGGAGAGAAGGTCGCAAGAGTCTAGGCTTTTGGACTTGCCCGTCTGCTGAAGCTTATGGCGGCGGGCATCCTCTTGCTGCTGTTTTTTCCGGCGATTCCTCCTCTTGTCGACTAGAATGAGCCGTTTGTTGGGTGCATCCTTTCGCAGGGCGGACAGCGCTTCGTCGGAGGGTGTTATGGCCACCGAATCCAAGTATCCCACACTGCAACTGCGCGTTATGGAGTCTGGTAGGGCCGGAGCTATCGACACCACTGTGGGTGTTCGCTTCATGCTGTTGCTGCTCGTTGTGGGCGTTGGAGATTGCGTCTCCTCATCGATGTACAGCATATCCTTTCGCTTAGAGGAGGCGGCCGCGTTCCCGGCCGAGGACGAGGAAGGAACCAAGCATTTGACACGTGCATCCATACGCTCCAGATTTAGGTTAAGATTAAGCGGCACTGGGTTCACGTGGCTGTTTGCCGAACGCACTGGCTCCGACATTAGAGCGTTCTTCACCTGGACCACATTGTTGGCATAGTCCGCATTGCTAGAGTAGGACATTAAAGTGGTCTGCCCAGCGGCTGGCACAGCTGGTCGTTCAAAGATTATATCCGAGGGGGCCACCGCGTTCTTCGGACTCTGCAGCGTTGGAACTGCTCCGTCGCAGTAGAGTGGGGAGATGGCATGACGCGATTGGCAGCTGGAATTGGAGCTGGAGCGACTGTAGCTGTTCTTGAAGCTACTGATGGTTTTCGGCCTTGTGATGCTCTTGCTGCTGCAACTAGGACCTGACCCATTGGAGGGCGCCTGGTGCAGCAGAACTGTGGTGGACTGACAGGCACTTGCGCCAGCTTCCTGCGACTCGTTAGAGGAATCATCATCGTAGCTTTCGGCACGCGCCAATGGACTCAACCCCGGAGAATTACCCACGCCTCGTTCTGAACCGTTCACAGTCAGTGAGTTTTTGTGCCGCGCCAGAATTCGGTTTGGGCGTGGTGACATAGGAGCTATCAACGGGGCGGAGGCACCTTCGGTCAGCCGACGTTGTGGCATCATCGGTGGCTTCAGTGCAGCCATTTCCTGCGCCGAAGTCACATTCACCTGCGGCAGAGTCTCGTGATGATTGCCTCCGACTTGATGCTGATGCTGGTGATCGTCCTCGTCCTCGGAAAAGATATTCGGGTTGAAACTGGGATCAGGACCGGGTGGAAAATCGTCGCGCAGCTCCGTAATGACCAGCGTCATCTGACGCGGCTGCAAATGCAGTAGGGACGTCTTATAAGTTACTTGGCCTAAATTGGCTGGGACGGTTTTGGCAAGTCCGTGGATCTTGAACTTGGTTCCCCAAATGTTGGAGGTCACTTCCACCAGTTTGACTTCCTGCTTGAGAAAATGAAAAGAATCAGTGATGGCGTGGATCTTCTAAACAAAAAAAGTGCCACATACCTCCGGCAGTGTATCCACATATGCCAGCTCGTCCAGGCTGTCCGGATCGTTGCCTCCTCCGGTTCCAGAAGTGCTCAGCCGATCGCCTGTCTGCTGGCGTCGCTTTGGTCGCACTCGTTTCTTCCGGGGAGTTCTTGGAGAGCTGAAGCGCGACCTCTCGTCATAGTCACTATCCGAGGAGTCAGTGCGGCCACTGTTGCCCGTTGTGGTGGACTGGCTGGATCCCGAGGAGCTCTTGGCCTCGGCGGAGTATTGAAAGTATAGGGGGGTATCTAAAAGAGCAGAGACTTTATCAGAGAAGAGTCAGAGTGTTGGGAAAATCCTCTTACCATTAACTTGGGGGTCAAAGATGACAAATTCGGGTCGTATCTTTGAGGTGCGCTTGCCCTTGAGTAGCGGCACTAAGCCACCCAGGTACTCCAGGTAGAGCGTATAGCAAGTACCGGAGCTCAGGTTGGAGTCATCATCATGCCGAATCATGGTGCAGTGCAGCCGGGTCGAACAGAGCGGTGGTCGCGAAACAAAGTCACGCAGCGACTTCAGGTCAGGTACACAGCACTAAAAGGATAATTAAATTTGTTACTTAATATTGCTAAGTTATGTTTTCATATTTACTCACTCGTATCGTTTGAGCAAAAAGATTGCCAATGAGGGACTTAATTCTAGAAGGCAACGGCAGCAGTGGCAACAGGGACTCGGAGCCCACGCTAGCCTGGATCTCCAGCCGGCACAGGAGCTGCAGGGAGGCTACCCGCCGGGAAACCCAGGCTATGTGCACCTGTGTCCCTGTGGCAATAAACAGCCGCTTGTCGTTGTGGCCCCAGGTGATGGCCGATACGGTCGAACTGGTGCAGGGTATGTGGGCCTGGTACAAACACGTGCCCGTCTCCGTGTAAAATTTCACCAAATTCGTGTAGCTGCTGGGCGTGCCCAAGTCCTCCGTTTTGGCACCGTCTAATCCTGTACGCAGGGTGCCGGCCACGGCCAGCAGCTCCCGGGAGTTGCTCCACTCCATGACCATGCCCAGGGCGCCATTAAGGCAGGTGTTGATATGTGCGGGTGAGACGTCGTCAAACGACTTTAGCAAGTAGATGTAGCCGTTCTGAAAGCTAACGGCTAGGACGAAGGAGCGTTTGGCTGAAAGGAGATATGCTGATATAGTTTCAAGGAGAATATATTTTCTAAAAACTCACCCGCATTGGTTACACCCGGTTCCGCCTCCTCGCCTTCCTCCATTTTAAACTTCTCGCAAGACCAGGCCATCGAGGTGATGGGCACATCATTGGACAGTTGCACCTGCGACACCATAGCTCCATGCACATCCATCACGATCACCTGGCCCTGGGTAGTGCCGAAGTAGACCTGCTGGTCGTCGGGCGTCCAAATGCCGCAGGTGATTGTCGACTCGAGGTTGAGCATGGAAGACCAGTAACGCTGTCCGGCCACAGATCCCACCAGCACAAACCCATCCTGGTAGCAAATAAGAGCCATGCGGCCATCGTGCGACCAGGAAAAGTGGGTCACCGGGGTGTTCCGATCGTTGATCAGCTCGATGGACCATCTCCCCTCGTACTTGATCCACACAAAGATGATGCCCGAGCTGTCACAGGAGGCCAACTTTTGGTAGGGTTCGTTCCACTTGACCAGAATGACCTAAAAAGGACGATACGTGAAATTAATGACTATAATTGAATGTAAAGAATGGAACTCACATCCGATCTATGGCCTCTCAGATTGTAGTTGGTCCTCAAAGGATAGTCCATGTTCTTGCGGCAATGCGAGGTGGTGAAGGTCACACCCACAATGCCGCGCACATTGCCCGTGGCCAGCCATCCCTCCTGGTAGTAGTTGGTGCGGTTTAGTTTCCAGCCCTCATCCTGCAAAGAGTGGAGAATCGAGAAATGGATAAGTCAGAGATGTCCAAATCCGGCGACAGCTGCTAAGTCGTCGTCACTTGCGCGCCAAGTGCCCTCTGCTGACTTGAAAAATGGATTACAGCCTGAATGGTACGGCCCTGGCCCATTCACACATTTTCTCATGGACGCTCTTTCGAGCATCGACGGCCCGGAGCCGGCGGCTGGGCAAATATGCTCCACTTTGCAAATGCATCTCCTATTCCTTTGACAGGCTCAACCTGCCAGCTGCCTACTTTACTGCCCGAGGCAGTCATTTGGCTCTCAATCCATTTCAGCTTCCCTTAAATAGCCACTAAAAAGAGTATCTTCACCATGGAGATAATCCTTTAAATTGAAGTCCTTTTGATGGGAAAATTTGGGGTAAGGTTATTATGAGTTATCGGACATTTAAATGGTTTAAGCTTCGACTTTGGTAAGTTAATTAACCTTTGAACTGAAGCATCTTTAGCCTTAAGACTTAGATATAGAAGTCTAAATATTTAATGTACTTCTTATAGTCTAAGGAAAATCAATGCTCTGGCGCTTTTTGTTTCATAATCAAAAGCAATCGTTGAATTAAAAGCAATTAAGTCATCCAATTAACATTTCAAAAGGTGCCTTCAGTCATCAGCCAGTCGAGCATTCAATTTGCAACTTTTAACTTGGCTTGTTTGCCAGCCACCTCCCTGCAGGTTCTCCTTCTTTGGCAGCAACTCTTTGCCAGTTTATCAACTGCAGAAGGATTGCTGCAGCTGCCCTCAACCGCAGATCCTGCAGTGAGCTCTAGTTTGATTGTTTTTCCCACTGGTCCTCCTATTTTCACCACCGTCGTCCCTCAATTGATGGTTTTTATTTCTGTTCAGAGAGGCGGAGGTGGCGGCGGCGGCGTCGGTGCTCACAATAGCTTAGCCTACATTTCAGCGCTTTGGCGCTATGGCGCTTTGACTCGGCCAGCAAAAAAATATTCCAATTTAAACACAAATTCGGGCGCTTCAGCGTTTTGGCTAATCCCCGCTAAGCCAAATGGGCGTTTTCAGGGCCCAAATCCAATTTGCGAGACATAAATTAAAATGCCGCCGTAGCCGCAACGGCAAAAACAGCAAAATTTGTAATTTCCGGCGCGTCCACTGGGCAAGTTAATTGCTTTATTAGCCGGATTGATTGATGTGCATATGCTGATGTCCTTGCGATGATGGCTGCGGAAAATTCAATTATATCATTGGACACATTTCCCCCGACGATGGTCAGTTGACGGAATATATATGTATGTACCTATCCATTTATACATATGAGTATTCCTTCGACAGGCCATTGAATGCCTCACTGCCTCATTATGGCACAATCGAGCACGTTGAGAACGCTCCACTGGCAACAATTATGAACGGCATTCAGCATTTCTTTGTCGAGTGTTATTAACCTTTCGCCGGGCCACTTGAACCGGATGACGTTGCCGGCCTGCCATCCGACTCGTTGGATGCAGCGCCCGTGCTCTTGGCCAAAATAAATGCACTTGAGACACTTGAGAAGTTGGAATTTTGTATTTTCCGATGATTTGCCATCCATGTTCTGTCTCTGTAGTTTTCTATTTTGCAACTGTTTCATTTAATAAGGCCAACTTAAAAGCATATTTTCCGAAAAGCATGTCATTTTTCTCCTTAATTGCATTCAGTTGGAATATTTTAAACAAACAACTAATTGTTTGAGGCTTAAATTAACACCACAATTTTCTAAAGGCAATAGTTGTAATTGCCAAATTGAGCGTGAAAAATTTAATTTTAAGTGTCTTTAAGCGGAATACTGGAATATTAAATTGGCCACTTGCCTTTTAGTTGCTTGTAGCTTATGGCTACCAGTTGGCAATCGAATTAGGCAAAGTTTGCTTTAGGCATTCTAATGTCTTAAATTGCCACTGCCATTGGCTAATGCAATTTTCCATAAATACTGTAATTTAATTTTGTACAAAACAACCACAGCGGGAGCAGGAGCAGTACCGTCAATGTCAGAGATCCGACACGAAGGCAAAAGGCGTTGACAGCCTCGCACTTTGGCCATGTCTTTTGGCTTGTTACAGGATGCTGCTGCTGATGATGCTGATGCCGCCTGAAATGTTTAAGTGGCTACTTGTGACTTGTTAACCGTTTGACGACGTTGACAACCTGCCAGCACTCGCTTACTAAATTGCCATCCCAGCCCATTCTGGCTGAGGAATATTTAAATTTTTGGCCCGAATAGTTTGTAATGCAGCTGGCCCAGAACCGAACCAGAAGGCCTATGTGGGATTTGTATCGCCACATCATGCTGCAGTTGCGGTTGCAGCAGTACAGCCTCTGTGGCATGCTGCCTCCATAAATTATGTTGCACAAAACAGAATTCTGTTCGCAGTGCTCCATTTCAAATTCCCCTCTATGTACGCGTCCCTTTCAATGTACACGTTTAATTAAAATACCCATTTTTAACGCAGGCACCTGAATTCCCCACCACTGTTCCCCACCTGGCCGCATTAACCATAATTGCAATTCATTATTCATGGCAATGGCAACCCGTGCCGCATTCGCATCCGCTTCATTATCTTCATCAACACGGCCTAATGGCCAAAGCCCCTGCTAAATGCACAACTAATGTCAATAAACATTTAAAATATTTAATATTTGGCTTAACGCTGCACAAGTGGCCAATAGAAAATCAAAATCCTGTTAGAATTAAATGAGAAAAAAGCGAATAAATTTGAAAAGCCACGTTAATGATGTGGAGAGCTCTAAACGAGCAACCAAAGCCAATTAATATTTTATGAATATTGTACGTAATACTTTAAATGGGTCTTTTCAAAGCTGTTCAAATAAATTAAAAAGAAGTTTAGAACAATTTCAAATTACTTGTGTAAGTCCTCTTAAATTCCTTGTGTAAGTGGAACCCAACTCTTGAATGAATAAAGCCACTGTGACAAAGTCAAAGAACTCTTATGCAAAAACGACCTGTTTATATATAGAAGCCAATCTATATACGTATCATTTAGGGCTATTTTTGTGGCTTTTCGTGCCAATTTTAAACAGCCTCCTCCCAAAGGCAACAACTTGGCCGGGGGCATGGCACTTTTCGGGGTCGTTGACAAAGAGTTCAAAGATTCGCCTGGAGCGCCATCGAATCCAATCGGGTCAAGTGCAGAGACAAATAAAAGCAGCCCAGAAACTTGGAAATCACAGAAGAGAACTACTCAATTGCCCAATTCCTCTCAGCATTTGCTAAGTATTTTTCTGTGAGATTTCCCGATTTTCTCTTGGGCCGCGAACGAAAGTGAATTTACGGAAAACCGCGACGATCTACGATCCGTCAGCACTTGGCCAGAACTCAGTTGCCAAAGTTCGCTTGCCGCGGCGCGTTCGAAGATCTCTCGACTCGGGTGGATATTTCTGAAAATGTGCCAAGTCCATTGAGTACTCTCGATATACGCGTATTTAGTAAATACAAGACAGGAAAAATGTACACTAAAGTATTTTGGCTGGTTTTCATCGCCTGCCTGGTGTCCCTAAGGAGTGGGGAATGTTTTGAGGCCAAACGCTTTTTTGGAGTAGGAAGTAGGGTCGCTGGGGACCAGCTTCTGGTCAAGGATGTGCAACATTCCCGTCCTGCGGGAACTGATGAGCTTCCCCGGGTGGAGTTCCAGTACGAAATAGTGGAGCCAATTACTTGTGTGGAAATTCTATCAGAGGATGTGAGTGTTAAAAAAAAAACTACAATATTTTTTAACAAAAAATGAGTTTATTTATAATTGAATAATATTTTTATCCTGACTGCACTGGCTATGAAAAAACCTGGTTTGTATGGTTTTTTCTGCTGTCATAACTCAATAATGAAATTTTAAACTGAGAAAAAAACGGATATGATGAATTTGGTGTATTTTTTCTGACCCCTTGTCGCTTGTTATGTTTTTTATTTGTGCTTTATTTTGCACATGCCCGACCCAAAATAGAAACAGAAACTTGCCTTTTTTTTCGTCATAGCAGACGACAACAAGTTTCGACCATAGATGTGATTATTTATATCCAGTGTGTTTGAGGCGGCTGGGTCAGTGTTTACTACATCCCGCATATATTTTTCATGCCATCTAGTTGTTTCCTCTCATTTGGATTTCTTTCTTTCAAATATCTTCAAAATTTGATTTAGTTATGTTCTATATTTAAGTGGCTCATATTAAGACGTCTGGTGGCGATCGAAAGTAATCTAAATGCACATTTGTGTAGATTGTATAAGCCAATCGAACGAACTTAAAGGCCAATATAAATGAAATAGCCTCAAGAGTCTAGAAATATTGAAAAATTGTGAAATGTGCAAATTGGAAAATGCCGACAAGTCTCAGAAAAAGGGGCTGAAACAAAAATGAGGCGAAAACGTATATGTTGTTTTGTAGAATACATTCAATTGCAATTTCGGCATTTTTAAAGACAATTATGACGCGAGATTTTCTCAGAAAATACACAAAATTCCCCTAAATCAACTTATTCAAAGTGTATATGTTTTAAGTTCATGATTCTGAGACAGCCAGATCGTGTAAACAATTCGGAAATTTTGGCAAATACTGATGGATATTGCCTCGATGGACACGCCTGACTGGGTCCCCTCTGAAATTGGAAGAGCATATTCATTCATGACCTTCTTTTTGGCGTTTTCAGAATATTTCGGCGGAGGTTGAGTTCAGTTTGGTGAACCGCCGGATTCTGGGAACGGTTCGAATGGCAGCCAGCAATCAGACTGTTAAATCCGGAGAACAAGAATTCACCACGTTGCCACCCATAGCCGAATTCGACGTGACCATTATGGTGTTTGGCATAATCGGATCAATACCCAATTATGATTTCTCTCAGATCATAAACAGAGATCAACAGTTTGTAGGAGAATTGACATCTATCGAGGCCATCGAGAGCATCGATGAGGCAATCGAACCTTTCGACTACAGCCGACGAGATGCCTTGGAGGTTGATGATGAGCACGAAGATGTATCCGCGGAGGAATTCGAGGAAGATACTGAGGTGCCAAATGCTAGCACAGATAACTTCGATAGTGGTAATGATATAGACATTATTAGAGGAAAACGTCAACTGGGTAAGTTGATAAATAGTAAGCCTTATAATTTTCATTACAAAGTTTCTTTTGCAGGCGATCAATTGCTGTATGATTGCTATCAGACCACCAACAATGATTCCAAGGTGCCAATGAACAATTCCCTGATATTTTATTATATAGACACATCCTACATAACCTGTGTGCATTTTACTATTTTCGATGTGAGTAACTAGACTCTATTAATTATCTTTATGAATATTTTGTAAAATATCTCCTTCTTTTTAGCACTTTGCTGGGCGGAACTACTCCGATACCAATTACTTGCCTCCAGTGATAGAGTTTACTCACCTTTCCCCTGGCACCTTAAAAGCGGTCATCACAGACTTTAACTCCTTGAGCCTGTACGTCGTTATGTATATTTACGGCTACCCGGCCAGCAAGGTTCCTGAAACCTTTGTGCCATTCCTGCCGCTGCGGCCGCTACCCGCTGCGGCCGATTGGCAGAAGGCCGGGCTGGACAGGCGTACGCCCATGTGGACGCCAATGCAAAAAATGCAGCTACTGCTGATGACAGGCCAGATCACCCCGCCGCCCGAGTCCGCCGTCTCTGACAGTGGCGAAAATGACGAAAGTCATCGCACTATCCGGCCGGATGAGATGCTGTTCGAACACTCGGATGTGGCGACGGACGATACGAGCTCGGCCCTCCGGCTGGATCAGATGGACAAGGGATTGGGGGCTTTGCTGGGTCTGCTGCTCCTGATCCTTCACAACTAGAAACCCGGCTGGGGAGGCATTAGTTAATCCATGGAAAGCTTTATGAGTAGTCTTTAGTCCAACATTCTGTGTATTGTATTTTATGAAATAAACTTTTGGCCTAAGCCAAGGCACACACCCTTCAGTTGGTTATCCTTCACTAATCCTTTAGGGGTATATAGGGCATTTGAAAAGCTATTAATATTAAAACTAAGTAAGGAGCTGTAGAGGTGTGTTATTTTCCAATATATTGTCTGTTTCCTGGAGAAGTTGTCTTTCTCTTTAAGATTTTCCGTCAATTACCGGGTATCTCATAGTCAATAATGACGACTTCAGCCTTCTTACATGCTCCATCTCACACTCTGCAGCACAACAAATTGAAAAAGTTGCGGCAAAAGTAGGTCATGGCGCTGGCTTGGCCCCTGACCCGCACCCACAGTTACACTCACACACATCCGACCGCAGGAAAAAAGCCACGCCAAGACCAACACTCTGGCAGAAAGGACTCGCACACACGCAACCCTCGCCCATAAAGCAGACCCGAGGAACCCTCGCCCATTTGGCATTGCAGACAATAGGAAAAAGTGGAAATCCAACTGACGACAGCAGCGCCCGGTCCCCGCCTGGCAGCAACACCCCCCGGCGCCTACGAGGAAATGTGTTTATTTGCTCGGACATTAAGTCGGACCCAAATGTGTCCTTTGCTTTGGCAATTTATGTTCCTTGTATTTTGTTTCAACGCAGCCCGGAAAACAAACCAAATATAAATGGGAAAAGGCAAATTCCAAATTCCGAATGGAAATTACTCTCCGAGTTCGAGAAGCGAAAAATCACGAGTCACTGATTTATGACGAAGCCTCTATACCATATAATCCTTGAAAAATGTAAATTGTTCATTGTAGCGAAGGCATAGGGATCCCGAAGCACAATACAAAGCACTTGTGTCCGCTGAGCGGTTGTCATAAGAAATCTAATAACTTGTATTTCAATTTCCGGCTATCCATGCTCCGGCTCTCCTGTGGCTCTCCTGCACTGTCACTTCGTTCTTTGTTCCTTGTCGCTGGCAGAAGGAAGGACATGCTGAATATAAAATACAAAATGCTACCTGGAAGTATGCAGCAGCAGCAGGAGCACTAAAAATGTCACTGCCACACAGAAAAAGAGTCTTGCAGAAAAGAAGATGAAGCCCAGGGCCCGGACAGAAGGCGGGATAATGGCTCTAGGGGGGCCAGGACGACTGTCCGGCACAAAGGACATGTGTGAGTGAATGACTCTGCCAGAGCTGGAAATGCTAGCAGATTGGACTTTTACCACAATGGTCTGGGTCTCGAATGTCTGTTTGTTTGTTGCCATTGCTGCCCCTCGGGGGCACAGCTTTCCCAACAATATTTATGTTTAATTTACAACTGGAATTTAACAATATATATTTGCAACACTTGCACAAGTTCCCACATGGAGCCAGGAAACTTTAACAGTTTCGGGAGCCAGCTTGGCAAAATTGAAAATCCTTACGAAAAGTTTTTATGCTCAGACATATAATTCTGGCATTATGCGAGGGTATATACACGCGTAATTGTACATCAAATACACTGAAAAAAGTCTATTTAATTTTAAATATAATATTTAAATGGTGAGGCCAATATCTTGCCTGGGGAATAACAATTCTAAAGTTTAAAATTCAAAAGCTGCTAAACCATAAGTTGGATTTTGTTTGTTTAACATTTAATAGATTTCTGTGAGTCTTCATGTTTTTTTTTCAGTACTTGAGAGTGTACTTGTGCGACTAGGCGTGGCATTGTAAACAATAAGGGATAAGAAGCGTACAAGTGTCGTCCGCCGCCAAGTTCCTACCATCCCCACAAGCCCGCCAGCCAGTTCCAAGGCCCAACCCGACGGGGTGACGTGAGCCTTTGTCAATAACTTAATAACTTAAAATATGGTTTAATGCTCACGTAACAACATTTTGCCACTTGTGCCGAGCACAGGGAGGTGTGAATGGATTGGATGGCTGAAGTGGTGTGGTACTGGGGTGCTGTCTAGAAGGGAAACCCTTTCGGGCGTTTTCTTGCTTAAGGTTGCCTCCCCATCTCATCGAATCCTCCTTCTGCTAAAGTCCTAGCAGACAATGCCAATGGCAATGGGATTGGAACAGTGACTTAAACTGCCAATGGCAACGGTTCCTTTGGATTACGTCGGTATGGCCCAGGATATACTCTTGGTATGCCGTGGGATATCTGTGTGCGTTTTTCGCCTCCTGGCTGTGCGCACGTGCTCCACCTTTTGATCCTTTTTAATACCAGCCCAAAAAGCGATATCGATTTTTTCTTCTTGTATATTTTTTTCGTACATGTTTGTTATTTTTTTCAACAGGAGATGGAGAGACCCACTTGGGATATAAGTTGCATATGTGTTTCCATTTAAAATAATTAAAATTTACGTATACAGCCCAGTGCAACCTTGGAAAGGATATTCCTTGCAACGAAAGGGGAATTGTATTTTCATATATGTATATATTATATTTTATAGAAAAAAATCATTTTTTCTTCTTTACGTCAGACTTTCTGGATGAAATGTCTGCCTTATGGGCCCGAAACGAGACGTATGTATATAATTCACCATTACCACAATTCGGCGGAGGCAGTCGCTCCAGTGCATCCTTTCTGCTCCGACTGCATAATACATTTTCTCCCTCCACTCCTTTTTTTCATTTGTATGTTGGGGACAAAACTCAACTCATTAGCGTGTGGCATGGACATGGGCATGGGCATGAGGGACAGGAATGTGGAAGCCGATTCCACAATGGGAACACGAGGCGTGGCATGTGGCACATGTCTGGCTCACTGGTTTCTGCATTTGAATTTGCATTTTATTAAATTTCAAAAGCTCTTCTCACATGTCCCCACAAACAGCATCCAGCACCTCCCCCCAGCCATTCGAGGACTCACCTGAAGGGGGTATTGTTAGACAGGTGGGTGTGAGTGTGGGCGGTGCCAAGTGCTGCCAAAAGAGGGCGGCTACTGGTGGGTGGTGCTGAGTGCAAAGGTTGAACATTGCATATTTATGCACTTAATAACGCATTTTAGCATGCTCAAGTGCAACTCATCTTTTGTTACATATCCTTGGGCAGGATCAGGGGGAAGGGCCAGGGAAATGAGTGAAACTTGAGCGAGACAAAGCGAAATGAGTTCCTCTTGGAGAAACATCGCCCAAATGCATTCTGTGTGAGCTGACAAATGGAGCATGAGAGCAGCTGACATGGGTTCTCGTATTTCTTGGATGCCCTGAGCAAAGCTGAAGAGGATTCCAGTCCAAAAAATATCCAAAGCCAAAGATATTACATTCCAAATGGGTTTCTCAAAGAAACAGGAAATTACAGTCTTTATTTCAATGTTGAACAAAGGTAGAATCTTTGTCTTTGGAAATTAAATTCCTGCAAAAAGAGAACCTCCAACACCCAAATCCAAATGAAATCCCCAAGATTCAAAATCAACTCTGGATTCTGCATTCCTGGCGAACCATTCCGATGCCAGTCATGGATTATGCAACAACAATGGCAGCTTCGTTGCATAATTGATTGATTGAATCCGTATGCAACAATTCAAGAGCGATGGTTAGCCATCGATGGGCTCGGACTGTGTGTTTTGTGGGCGTTGGGCTGTGGCATGTGTTTGTCTTGGTCTTTCTGTCCTAGCTGGGCCATTGTTGGTGGCAAGTGGCAAACGGAAAGTGGCAAGAGAAACACAGAACACAAAAACCGCAGCTACTGGCTGACCAGCTCTATGGAAGACTGCTAGAATCAAACAAACAAACCGACCGACGAAATGCTGGACAAACCAATCAATGACACAACTGAAAGCCACAACGTCACCCAAGTGTGAAGAGCCAAGTGGGAATGATTGAACAGTTGTGCACCCAGAAAAAAAAATTAACTACCTCCTATGTATAGGTTATATTGGCATTAAAGTAATAGTTTTTTTAATTTTGAAATTCCATTTCAAAAGCTATTTCAATCGGCTGACGAAAGTCAAGTGTTGAGGTTATTTTCCTTGGTGTTTCGTAAAAGTTATCTAGAATCTTAACTTGCCACTGAAAACTTTCTTTTCGTGTAACTTGCAGTCATCACTTTGGCCTGTGTGGCAGCCATGTGGGCACATTAAATTACAGTTTTCCGAGCCAAGAACAAACAAACGAAAGTGCAGGACCTCTCAAAGGATGTGGCGGTCACCCAGACCGATTGTTTGCAGTCGCATGGCACAAAAGGCCTGCCGGTCTGGCGCCAATCGGGCCAGGCAGCTCCTCGAGCCGGAGCCACGTCCTTGGCCAGGGTGCGGCTTCTAATTGAAACTGTCAGCGACAGAGCCGGGCCGTAAATCAGTGCCGGCCGTAGAGCGCTTAGCCGAGTCTGTTTCTGTTTCGAGATGTTGCCGCCGCTGCCTAAACAATTAAAAAGTTTTCAATTAACTCGCAGCTACGAAATTGGCACTTGTAATCGGCACCTGTTCAACAAGCGTAACAAACAGAGGCCTGCGGATGTTTTTCGGAGATTTCCGGGGAAGCAGCGGCCCTTCTGTTTAAATAAGCTTAGATTGCCGACGGCCCGGCTCGGCTGAAAAGGGGGTGTGGCAGGATGGCAGCACTACCACAAGCGGGCACGTAATACATTTATTACGCGTGAGCACGCAGCCTCCCTGTCCGTGTGCCTATTTCTGTGAGCTTGTGTGGGTGCGTGTGTAAATGAGTTTTCAACATTTCGTTGCATACTTTCGGGGTAGTAAAAAGTTTAGCTTTAAAGAGCAAACTTCGAACGAATCCCGTGCCATGTACTGAGCAAAAAAATGTTATCAAGATTCAAGGGTGAGAAATATTATGGTCTGGAAATAGCTTTCTACTGGAAATTATCTCGCTAATTAGGATTCCATATTTATTAAGGGGTTTCGAACCAAACTCAAGATAACTTTTGAAATTTTTAGATGTTTAAAATTAAACTTTAAGGCCCTTTAAGATAGTCTATAATCCTATCAAATCTAAGCTCAGAAAACTATTTTTTTTTTATAGAAAATAAGGTAAAACTGCTTTTAAAATCAAGATCATTCGTAACCCAAATAATTAACCAAACTTTTCGACAAACTTTTCCTTTGTACAGACCTCCTTTTATGTGCATATAATAGGAGTGGAAAAGAAATAGTTGAATGCGTATAGAAAGGTGGAAAAAGCTCGCCGTTTTCACGATGGCCAGCAAAATTAACTTAGAGCACGCACTAACCACTGGAGCCGGCACTGAATGCGCGACTAAAGGCATAATGGTCTGCTGCACATAATTAGCCAGTCACTGGCCGAGGGCTATTCAAGTGGTTTTGTGGTCACCGACCAGCGTCAGTGGCGCCGTCACAGGAAACAGCGGCTGGATGCTCCCCACTTTCGTCCTTATATAAAGATTGAAAAGAACTCAATTATTTTTTACTGCGCGTAATTAAAACTGGGCGGCAACACACGAACATTGGAACATTGAGTGGGAAAAGGGGGATCCTGGATTGTCCTGTGTCAGTGGCTCTGGCAAATATTAATGATGTTAAGCCCTCCTTCAGCTGCTAATGATGCCACTGCTACTGATGCTGATGCTGATGCTCCTACAGATGCCACGACTCTTGAAACGTTTGCCAACTTCATCAACAGTTGCCAAGTTAATTACGCTAAGTGAACCATTTCAGACCAGCCATCAACATCAGCTCCAGCATCAGCATCAGCAGCGTCTTAAACATCAGTCTGAGCGAAATTGTTATTCTTTTTGCATTATTAAAAGTTTTGCGCGATGAGGCGAGTTCATAAAAATGCGGCAAACTCTCGAGCTCATCATAAATATGCAAAATATTTATATTCCCAGTTGCCTCTGGTAATTTAAAAGCCTTTCGGGAAAACCTAAATAGAGATGTCTACGTTACTTTTCAAAATTATTCATCATATGGGGGGGAAGGAAAAGGGATACAGAACTCATAACCAATTCAGGTTTATAGTACTGTTCTAGCCCTTAAGATACCTCCATTCCATTCGTCCTTAAAGTCCTGCAAAGAAATTTGAGCTGTACAAAAAGGAATATGAATACAAACTTTCCATTTGAAGTTATCGTTTCATCATTTAGTTATCGTTAGATTTCATTTGTTATGTGTTTTGCATAATGCCCGACCCAACGGAGAGGAAATTATGAGCCTCGACCCGGGGATTTGGCTTCGAAAAAAGACGACATGTGTGTCATATGCCAGAGTGCCGGCTATTAAGTTTCATTTTATGATTGGAGTTGGTGTCCTTGTCCTCTGGCATGTCAATTTGCTGTGTCAATTTATGCGAGAGGTCCGCGGCAGTCGTTCAACCCTTGGGAGATCTGAAAGAACCTCTTTGTTTGCCTTTTCAGCGCCACTCCAAGGATGTTGTTTTGGCTCTCCTCTAAAGCATGGACAAACAGAAATCCAATAAATCAAGACGCACTCAGACGACGCTGACGATGACGCACTCCATCATCAATATTCTATTAATGGCAGTGCAGTTGTTAAAATGTTATGATCCAAAATTTGACTCCTTTTCGCAGATGGGGGGCACTTATAGAATCACTTTGGAATATTTACTTGCATGCTTTAATATGCATATCTCGCTGAGATGATTTATGGGAGCCGGAGGAAATGGAAACGAGGACACAGTTCCTGCTTATCGCCTGTAAATTGCGTAACAAGAAATTAAGCTTGTGGCTTATTGGACTTGCAACAGGAATGGAAACGTAATCGGAATGGAAATGGAAAAGTAAGGGTTCTTGTAGGCTTTGTGGTCCGGGGGATGGTGAGACACGCGGCTCCGGCAAACCTCGACACGTGTCCTCACAGCCACACAAGTACACTCACCAGCACTCGCCCGAGTGTTGAAAACGAAATTGAAAACTGTTAAATAAATCGCAAACGAGTTTATTGCTCGAGCCCGGTCCGAGTGCACAAAGAAGAGCTCGAGATAACCAGCATAACACACACATACCACCTAAGCACACCCATCTAGATGCTAGAACATAACCCCCCACCTCCACCACGCATCCTTTACCGAGAAAAGGACCGCAGACAGACCGAGGATCCACTTGAGGCTGCGTGGGCCGCATTCACTTAACTTTAATTTTGCGCTACAAAACACAAGAGCATATGGTTAAGGGAGGAACCGAGACAGACGTGATTGGATTTTTATATTCAATATAAAAAGGATTATATGGCATTTGTTGTGCAAGCATTGAAAGTTCATAATGATTGGAAAAGTTAGGGCCACTCAGAGGGAGCCACCTCTCCGGCAGCCGCTCACCGATACCCGGGATATCACATTCCCCACTGAGTTTCGTCTTACACGTGCAGCGTAATATCAATTTCGAGCCCGAAATGATTCCAAATGAGTGCAACGTGGCCACTGGGGAATCCTATTTCGTTTCTCACTCTCCCAGGACCTCCGTCAGGTGGGGGATGAGTATAAATAGCTCCAGGCGGAACCTTTGCCACGGGTGTGGGCCTAAGCACTTCCGGTGTGAAAATGGCCAGCATGTGTGAAATAACCGTATCCCGGGTCCGTGGATTTATAAAGATTTATCTATATAGCACATAGATACCGTACAATTTCCACAGTCTACTCTCGAATTTATGAGCCGACCACATATGCCACCCGACTAGTTCAGGCCTTCCGGCTAATGGCCAAGGGTTTGGCCTTAATAGTTTAGCCTGACAGTTTAAAGTGTGCGACAGTTTAATGGAGTTGGCCGTGTATTTATTGTATTAATATTGCAGAGTCGGCAGGAATAGTGCCATGGAAATGACCTGCAGATGCACTTGAAAATGTTACACAAACATTTCTGATTTATTTTTCTAGATAACCCATTTCTGAAGCATTGGAATATATTTTTTAAGTGCACTTTATGGTCTATATTTGTCCAGTTTATGGCTTGTGGGCCGGACGATCGTTAATAGTTAAGTACTCACCTCGGGTATGTCATCTGGCACCTTTCCCATCCATGATAACGAGAGTATCGTGCAGTCGCATTTTGTATTGATGTTTCGCTCGAAATGTAAATGCATTTTTCGGCCCAATAGCACCAAAAACGAGTCCCAACTATATCCTCAAGTTGTTGTGCCTGGTGTCGCTCTCTGATGTTGTTGGCAGCTGCTTAGCGTTGATTTAAGCCACACACATGTTGCTAAAATGGAAAAGCAGAAGAGATATTGGGGGTAGGGGTTAGCGTTTCATTATCGTTTAGTATAACATGCCAATAACTAATTTACGATGAAAGCCAAATGGAGCTGCTGCCGTGGTTGTTAGCCATGTTGCTGATGTTGTTAGTATTATTATTGTATTTGCTGCTGGTGCTGCCTTATCATCCCAAAGCACACACACACACTCCACACCAGACCCGGCAAGCAAAAGACCTGCCTGCGGGTCATTGGCTGTGTGGCTCTTACGGGGATTTATCGGTGGGTGGGATTGATGTTTTGGCATATGCTAGCCGTACTCCCGCCCCGTATCAACTTCTTCATCTTCACCCTCAAGGGTTGACAAATTGCAGCACACAAACAGGCGAACATCCCGGGAACAGGGCTCACACACCCACGTACACGACATAATTTGAAGCACACTTTGCAGGGCACACTAATTGGTATTATGGGTAAGTGGTTGTGTCCTATCTTCCTCTGCTCCGGCAGTCTCCAGTCGACCGGCTAACCCGGATAACCCGGATAACCCACTCAACCTCACGCACAGCGCTCATAAAAATGCTTTTTAGCAAATGGCTGGCTTTATACAAATATTCTGCAAACTTTTTGGGAAAGGACTAGCAGCAAAATATAATGGATGTTGCAACAGAAATTTTACATTGAGGCGATCCCTTGTATAATTCACTAATTAAAGCCATAAAAACGTTTCATAAACTACTCATATTAAATCATATTTGCAGAGATAAACAAATAAAACTGAAATCACATGATAGAAACAGACACTCATTTGCAATAACAAATATTGTAAAGATAAACAATTGAATTGTACCTCTTGTAGCCTTACAGATAATGGATATACAATGCACATTATACAAACAACATTCGAAGGATAAACACTGAAAGATATTTTCATGCTTTTTAAGCCCAATTAATAATGGTTGAAATCAACATTTAAATTCTTGCAATTCATCAGATAAATTTACATAAATAGAGTATGCGTCTGCAATAAAAGCATCAATAAGAGTGCTCTGTCACTTTCTGGGAAACACTCATTTGAATTATTTAAAAAGTTTTCGGGCAAAAAGTCGAGTAATGTCGAGCTGGGCTAAGAGCTCTGGGCCAAAGGAAAACAATCCCTTGCTGGAAAACAAGGACAAGACAGCCCTCCAGTACGAGAATGTTTCAAATTATGCCTGAATAATTGATGTGGCTTGATGCTGCTGTCTGTTGTCTTGTCTGATGACTGCCTGACTAGCTGGCTCCTGGATTCTGGATCCTGGCCGGAGCGTTTGTTTTGTGAATTTCGTCTAGCTGGGAATAGCCTGGGGCTGAAGGCACTTGTCAAGGAGGGAGAACCAGAACCTGGCTGGGACAAAAGCACACACACGCACTTGCTTCAATTATATTGTGCGCTTTGTCTGATTGAATCTGACATGTAATATACCATTTTTGATTGCGTATACGCCCCGTGGGCGATCCGTCATCGCCAGAATCTGCTTGAATCTGTTAGACTGTTGAGAGGACCAGGCCGAACGTACTAATGCATTCTTCGAATGGAAACGTAATGGAAACTTTCTGGCGATTGCCCTTTGCCTGCTTAAATATTGATAAAAAGCCAACTACAGCCCGTTATAAATTGAAGAGTCCTTTGAATTCCATTTCAATAACACAGACAGACGGTGGGGGTGGCGCAGGAGGTAGAGGACAAAAAAGCGGGGTAGAGAGGAGGGGAAATGCATTCTCGAGTAGTTCATGAGATGAATGATTGCACATCCGCCGTGGGGCCCAGTCGGTACGTGTTACTTTTGCCACTCTGCCACCGACAGCCGTTGTGTTCGGCTGCTTTTAAATTGTTCGACGTTCCTGCCCCATTCTGCGGCGCACGGCCTGCCCATTTCCACTTCCAAAAACCCTTTTGCCCTCTCTTCCTCACTTTTTTTTGGCTTTTGGCGCTTTCATGCGACATTGAGCACTTTTTAGCCGTGTGCGGTTCATGGTCGCCATAACGCTCCAAGTAACGAAAATAGCTAAGAGGCAGAGGTGGTGGACATGGCGTCGTAGTCGGTGGCGGTGGCGGTGGCGGAAAAGCTGTCGAAATGCCAGTCAGAATCGAGGCGGAAAACTCGGTGCAGGTGTGCAGGTGTGCAGCGGACACGACAGCGCCTAGCCAGACATCATGAATTATGCATTTGGCCATCAACAATGGCGCAAGCCTTGGTAATGGCAGCGAAGGAAACTTCCGAATAAATACGATAAAGCCAGCTATATGGTACTCCAAAAACCATATGTACTTCATGTACAGACACATTCAAAATGCATGTGCTTTAGGGCGTTATTACTCAATCGATTCGAAATTGAATTGTTGCTTATACAATTGCAGCAATTAAGGTCCAGCGGCGGCTTTGTGCAAATATTTCAATCGCAAGTATGCACAATAAATCGGAAATCACAAATTCCTGCCGGGTGTAAATTTGATTAAATTCCGAATAAACATTTGGAATTATTTAACGGAAATGTTTCTCAAAGCTACCAGTTACATACAACCCCCCACAAAAGTTCGCTATCCCATTTGAAATACGACAAGGATTTATTTCGGCTTTGCCATCAAAAATTAATTATGTGGAAAGAAGCAGAACGCAGGATCGGGCTAACATATACACTCACACAAACACACACGTGCTTCTACAAAGTAGAGTTGTTAGTTCGGTTTTATCCTCTTCCTCGTTTCGGCCTGCAATTAGGCTGCCAAAATGAGATTGCGTATACGCGCCGTTGTACGCAGTTTGCTCTAAGGCGCTTAACTATTATGTAGTATCAACTTTTGTTGCTACTATTAACGCCAAAACTTTTCCTCTCTACTCTAGTTGGCATCATTTTTGGCATGTGCTAACCGCTCATACTACTGTAACGAAGTTTGGCAAGAAAAGCTTATTATATTGGACACAGAAAATTAAGCAGAGTAACTAAAATTACTCAAAGCTTCTAGCTAAATATATACTATATTTTGAAAAATCCTTTCATACTCTGTATGACACCTTTTTTTCATCCGATTATAATATTAACAGCGTAGTTAACCTAACTAAGCGAGGTTGTATTATACTCGTACATATTTGTATATGTGTGTTTCAGCCACAACCATGGCGGATAACGAACGTGGACGGTATTTCGGTTCCTGCCCCACCGCTTAATGCCGTTAAAATCCAGATTTACTTTTTTATCCTCGGCACATGCCTTTCCATTATGTCTGCGAATTAATTGTGGCAATTTTCTTTTGATCCCCCAGACAGGACAGAACTGAATTTGAATGCTCGTAATTATTTCATTTTCATGATGCTTTTCATTTGGCTAACGAGCTCGCATTGTTCATATTTTCTCGACGCTGGTGACGTTGATGTCGACGGTATTGTGGCTTCTGCGATTGTTATTGCTGTCAGTGCGCAGGGAATGTCCTTGAACCGCTTAAAACTAGCTCAGCTCGCTGTTCCTTTGCATATAGTATAATGAAAGTGCAGCGATGCATGCAACAAGAGCCACAACAACTACAAACATCCACCCAAAAGTTGAGTGGAAGGAAAGAACGAACAACTTTGTGCCGAATTCTAAATTGGTGCGCGTTGGAAGGACCCTTCTTCGTGCTGTGGCCACAGGAAAATGCATCCATATTTACACGCCAACTTATGAAGGCAAGGTATTTAATTTTCCTTTGATTTTCAGCTTAATTTATAGCTTCAGTTGGTAAATTAAAACCCTTTGGTGTGGAAATTTCCAATTCAAAAAACAAAACTTTTAATTGCAAAAAACCTCAAATTAAAAACGTTTCAGAAACAGTAATAATTAACACACTTTTTATTATACAAAACTTGGTCATAAATATATTGGATAGTCCTGTGTTTGGATTAAAGTCCTCTCTAATTATGTATCTGCTTTGTTGTGAGCCGCATTCCTGGCAGCCAGCGAGACTGAAACAAGTTCAAAGCACACTTTCCCGTCTCGTTCCCCACCCAGAAGACATTCTCCTCACAATTGGGGGCTGCAGGGCACCCAAGTAATTGCTGCGAGTTCAGTTTTAACTGCCCATGGGGCATTTGCTTTAATTAGCCACACGCCAGCAAGCACAAGAAATGCGTTCGAACAAAAAAAATGGAACAAGCTGGTAAACAACAAAAGGCGACACCAAATACGTGCATGCATTTAATTGGCGAGGTTTTCCATCCTCCAGCCAAGGATACCACTCCCTTTTTCCTTAACTCTTCCAGTGGATGATGTGAGGGGAAAATTCCCGGTTGTAGGGCAAAACCAGAAGACAAGAAAAGGCAATAAAATTTTGCATAAATGACGAAATAAATGACAGCCAAGGAAAGCAACATTGACAAATACGCACTCCAGGGATGGGAGCTTGCAGTGAAAGAAATAGATTAATGTTGGCATCATATCTTATGTAAATTATGACGGAAGAAGGACTCTATTTGCTGGGATAGTTGACCATTTAAGTTTTATAAGCTTGAGTTGAGATAATATTGAAGATAACAAACTTTAAGGCTGTTTATATTATTTTTTTACTGTGCAGGAAAAACAGCTCTTTGGGGTGCCGGGCACATCGAATGTCTCTATGTGTGCACTGAGCTTTAATGGAGAGTCGCTGTGGAAAGGGACGCCGGGTGGGGTGGCAGGGTTGGTGGGCGGTTGGCGGTGGGGCACTGGGGAAATGCCGTATAAAAGCTGACGGTCGCTTTTCTCTGCTTTCGTCCATTGTTTGTGTTGTTGTTGTTACTACTGCTGCTGCTGCTTC
Source organism: Drosophila pseudoananassae pseudoananassae (assembly GCA_018153035.1). NCBI lineage: Eukaryota > Metazoa > Arthropoda > Insecta > Diptera > Drosophilidae > Drosophila > Drosophila pseudoananassae. Next base: position 12,224,724 of record JAECXR010000024.1, read on the forward strand.
TGCTGCCGCTTGTTTATTGACTTTGTGCCGGGTTAGGGGCTGTTGGGGGTGTGTCGTATAATTTGTTTCTACTTTAACCTAACCCTCCCCTTCCACCGATGCTTCCCCTTCCCCTTTGCTGACATGTTGGGGCAAAATTGTGCGCCTCAGTGGCGCTATAGTTACCCAAATGTATCTCGTCTTTTTATTTTCCCTGGTACTGTTGCGGTGTTGCCGGGTGCGTTTCTCTTTCTTTGGCAATATAAACAATTTTTCCATTATTCGCCGCTGCTTCAGTTATGCAAAATAATCAACATGGCAGATTCAGATATTGGCAAAGCAACGAATAACAAAAGCAAAAGCCCAAAACCCAAAACCCAAAACAAAAAAAAAACCGCCAGTTGTCAATGGCGAAAATATTGGCAAAACATTCGGAGGAACCGCAAGTCGAGCTAACTGCACTTGAACTTGCCACAAATGCCCGCCACATCGCCGTCCTCCTGCATCAACTCGAATTATATAAGGCCAAATAGCGACGGACGTAATTGGGAAACCATAAACAGAATCTATTATTTTGTATTAAAATATAGATTTTGTTAAAAATGATGAAATATTACGTATACGTATATAGACTTTAAAACAAAAAATCTATTGCACTGGTGGGTTTTCTTGGCTAATTTAGCGAAGCTAGACTGTAGATGCCAAATGACTTTGGAGAGGCAACAAAATACAAAAAACCAAAAAAAAAAACGCAGCAAAATAAGACAAAATGTAATGACCTTGGCAGCCAAGCGCCAACGCAACGCTAACACACATTTCCACACAAACTAACAAATCTCAAGCACACACAAACTTAAAAATAATTTCTCAAAGAGCAGCCGTGATGACGAGGAGGCCGCCCCAAGACCAAGACCAAGAACAAGAACAAGAGCGAGACATTGGCGTAGGCGTTGGCGTTGGCATCTAAATTATGCAAACTGGGAAATTGTGGCACCAACACACACTCTCACACACACATATACACTAATGTAGCATCAGAGGCACACACGTCCAGCTGTCGCCCTATGCAAATGTAACGGTTATGTGGCTTAAATGCTTATCGCTCCGGCTGACCAACTAACGGAATTTCAATTTCGGCACGGCTTCCAGCGAGTTGCTTTTTATGGGCGTGTGTTCTTGATTGCCGCAAAAACCGTATTTCTCCCGCCGGAGTCGTTTTCCGATTACGAGAAAAAAAAAACATAACACACACACACGCACACAATGAAGCTGAGTGGAAAGCCAATGTCGATCGATTTTCACTGTCATTGGCTCTGTTTGATGCGGATTAATCGAAAACGTGCGTGGGCAGCTCATTCAACTGAAACTAAAACCGACACCGACACCGAAACCGAAACAAAATCGAAGTGAATTTAATCCCAAACAAAGTCGCAAACGCTAAGCAAATAATACTGATAAAAAAAGGGGTTTGTCCAAGGTGTAAGTTAATGCAGAAACATTAAACGAAAAAAACATGATGTATACATAAGTAGGCCTTTAATTAACCGAGAATTCGGGGAGTTGTTGTGGCGCCCAAGGCGTTGTTGTGGTAGCCGCAGCAAAAACAACACCCTCAACACACCCTCGAACAGTCGAACTTGACTAATACGAACGCTGCAGCACCTAACGGTCAACGACTAAAATGGACGCTTCCGGTTTCCGTTGAAAACGTCTGTAGCGCTTTAAGGTCAGTATTTAAAGTTGGTATTATTTGTAAAAGAAAGTTTAATTATTGTTTTAACTTCTCTAAGATGATTCTTTTATTTTTTAAGATCTTTATAGTTTTTACTTAATAACTTAAAGGAAATTTTAATAGTTTTTATAGTCAAATAGTCAGAAACTATCGAAAAAAAAGAAAACTAACTTCCAGTTCGAGTTAAGGAATCTGCCCTGTAGTATAGACATTCACAGTGTCCGTGGCTTTGGGGCCAATCCACCACCGAGCGAACATAGCTAAAAAGGATGTTTCCCCCAGCCTGGGGACAACGGAATTCCGCAACTCACCTGTGCTGGCCCGCCCCGCTCTTCCTCGGAGAGATGCCGCTGCTGTTTTCGGTCTGGTGTGCGGGATCTACCGCTATGTATAGTATATTGGCTCCAATCGAATTACAGTTTTTCAAGCGAAAAATTGTGTCTTTGTGCAACTGTTTTGAGGCAGACGTACCGGTTCCTTTAAACGTTTTCCCGTATTACCGTTTTCTTGTCTTGTTTTTTTTTTTTTCTTTGCTTTTTAGCCACTCACACACACTGCTGCTACTCACACACTCGCACACACACTCACACGCTTAGAACGGCACATGCAGCGGGTGGAGTTCCGTTAGCACGCAATGCTTGCAACGACGTCCGAATGTGGACTGCTGAGAATTTCGAGTCTGATTCAGGAGCGTAATGTTCTGGTAGAGGGGCGGCGGGTTGATTGGGGAGTGGGGGGAGAGCGCGCCTGCGCCAGTCCGTCCGCATAGTTCTTATCACCCGAGTGGCTGTCAAACTGACGGAATTTACGCGGTTGTTGTTAACGGTATTGATTTTTTGTTGGCTTGCATTCGCTGCACTCGCCAGCGTTGGAAGACGGTAATTGAGCTATTGGCTAAAACTACACTAACTACACACTCTTAAACTACAAAATAGTTTATTTTTATTCTAATAATCCAAAAAAACATCCCGAATGCCAGAGCGGGTGCTTAACCTGGCAGCCGATGCGTTAACAGAAGCATATTAACATTGTAATCGAAAGCTCGAATTGAATTTACGGAAAGCTCTTTTTACATGAAAATATGCGCTGCAGTTACACTGCGAGGAAATTTTTAATCGGGATGGAAAAAGATGATACTATTATGGTCGTTATGGTCATATGTATTAGATCTTAAAATCGAAGATTTCCGAAACATAGTATATATAGACCGTTAAGGTCTATCCACTTGTGGCAGTGCTGCCAAGTCAAGCGAATACACCGTAAACCGACTGATGGGCAGCACTAAAAACCCGTTTCGCAGGGCTGGCAGCACCACTTGCCTGGAAAAGTCATCCGGCAACTCTGCTCACGCTCACCACAGTGGAGGCTGAAATGTTTTCGATGTTTTTTTAGCAAACATCGATGGTTCCATCGATGATTCTCCACCTCTAATAAATTGTCAATAACTTAAGGCTGCCTGTTTTTTATTTGTTGTGCAGCCGAAAAACGTTATTTTCGCGAGTGTCTAATCGTAAAAGTGTGAGTGCGTTGCGTGTGTGTGCATTTTGGCCAGAGGCCCTGGGATCGCGACGGCCCAACGGAGCCCCAGAAAAAAAAACAAATAATTGTGCAATAGGCAATGCGTAAGGACGATGTGAGCTGAGCGCTGAGGATAGAGTCACTCGGGAACACGGAACATCAGCATGTGCCTGGCGGAGCACCAGGGGGACCGTCCGAAAAAGCCCCCAATCAGCAGTAGCAGTAGCAGTAGCATCAGGAGCATTGGGAAGAAAAGTAATAGACACCCATCGGGGGACAGCAGCAGAAGCACCACCACCTCGCCCACATTCAATGCCAAGTACAGGCGAAAATGCCTCCTCCTGCTGACGCTGCTCCTATTCCACGGCTGCTTCAGTGGCCTGCATCGAGCCAATGCCTTCAACTGCACGGCGCACGGCGGAAGGTGTCAGAACGACGGCCAGTGCCAGGATGATGGCCAGTGCTTGTGCGCCGACGGCTGGCAGGGCCCGGAGTGCCAGTTCTGTGGCGGAAAAGTGCGGTAAGTTGCTCCCCCTCCCCCCCTTTTGCCAACAACCAACTGTGATTCACATCCACTACGTTGTTTTCGACGTTATTCAATCAACTCTCCACTGGCTTGGCTGTCGTCGTCGTTGGTGTGCGAGCGTTGTGGCCTATTTGTGTCGGGCAACGGTTCAGCTTCATCTCGTCGGACGGGTTCTTAACACCCAGCTCAGCGTAGCGCTCTCTCCTTCTGCCACATCTTCATCCCGTTCTTCATTCTCATTCGTAGTCTCTCCCTGAGATTCTTTCACCTGCTTCACCTGCTATCCGCTTTCTACGCCTCCTGACGTGCCCAATACGGATTATTTAATTACTTTGCTTTGACTTTGAACTTGTCCGGGCTCATATAGTTTTTTGACAGATCTAACTACACTGAGAAAAAATTACCTGAACCACTCTGGAATGGATGGTGATTTCATAACTTATCTTATCAATGGCTTATACGTTCCAGTAATAAAACAAACAACTCCCCCTGTTGATCTCCAAATGCAAACGAAACGAAACCATCAAAACAATGCTTATTTTTTGCCGAGCAAGCCGAGTTGGCCTCATAAAGCTTATGAAATGGTTTGTTTATGTTTCTTAACAACGGCTATTTGCTCGCCGAGCACGATAAGCGAATGGTTCTATCTTGACATTAATTAAGACCCTGCCCCCCACCTGCCGTGATGAGCCGCGGAATTTGCGCACTCGAGCGTTGAGGTCGTTTCACCTGCCACACATCGGCGCCGCCACTTGGAAACCAGTTCGTTTCGCAGACCCCTGATCTGGCCCAAGCCTCCACTGAGTGGTGGATCACGGCTTTTGCCGCCCATAAATTCTGGGGCTCGCTTATTGTTAGTAAGTTCAAGTCCCGTAGTGATAACTCACTCGCACGAACGCTTATCAGCGGCGAGCGCTTATCGCCTGTGAATTCTCATGACTCCCGTTCGGAACACCCTCTCGGCCTGCCACCCAACTGTCTGTATTTGCACACGATTCGGATTTGAACGGCCTGGGAGCCGCATTCACCGGCTTTCTATGCAAAAAAACTGGAGAGAAAAACCAGAACGCAATCAAACTGGTTTGCCTCCCTCCCTTCCCCCCAACTACTAATGCATTCCGACCCATTGGCCACATGACGAGGGCCTGGTCACCTACTCCTGGCCGGACCAGAGCCAAATCCCAGTTTAGAAATCACAGCCAGCTGCCAGCTCCCATATCCAAAGCTGTGCGTAAGCTTAGCGCTCGAGTGCACAGGGAGGAGTGACTCACCGGCTGCCAATGAGTGTGTAAATATATCATTGTCCAGCATTGATTTTTCGTGGCTACCGCTTGATACGGCTACCCGTGTGGCACTGCTGGCGAAGGCTCTGTCCCGGCATCCCGGCAGTTTCAAGTGTTTGCTCAAAGTTTAGAACTGACCGACAATGGACGCCCACAAGCTGCACGTTCCTACAGCTGAGGTGTCTAAAATAGTATCCAAAATATAAGTATAACTATATAGACGCTTAATATATGTTTTTTTTAAATTAGTATCTCATTTTAAAAACACTTATTTAACATAAACCTTAAATGATTACTTGTGTATGACAAAGAACGACAAGAAATACAAAAATAATCATTTGATAAGCACGTTTTAGTCATGATTACTCTGATTAGACTTTAATCTTTTGGAAAAGATTATTCATTATGTTTCTGGGGAAACTGAGATTGCTCTATTAGTATGTCGTTGACTGTAGGGGTTCTAGACGCAGCACTTATCGGCACTCGCTGGGCGTAACGTGAGGCGCATTAGAATGCGGAAAACAACCGAATCCACTTTCCCTGCGTCCACTGGCCATGTGAGTTAATTGTTTTAACTTCTGGGAGCAGGCATCATGGAGCAAGTTTGCCAAAGTTTAGGCTCCAATGAATAAACAACCAGTTACTGTGATATTTGTGTGAAATTAGGCTTGATTTTGGGTCACAATTTATTTATTTATGACTTGACCTCTCAATTAAAGAGTTGAAATGTCTCAGCTTGGGTCGGCTTTAATTAATTATAATGCTTTCAAGGAAGTAACCACCTGGTGCTCTTTAAATCTCAGCTATTTGAAGGCGGATGTAAAAAAATAGTAAGGAAAACAATAGCCAGACTGCCGAATACCCTTCTCAAGTTTCATGTTCCTCTGCTCAAGTCCCAGACCGTTTCTTTGACATTTTCTTGGTAATAATCCGCTCGTTGGCAGAACAGTTGCAGGTAAATGCCTAAAGAGTGAGGAATTTATGAGGCTGCCCCGAGTCAACAGTTGAGCGGCTTCAGCTCAGTCACATACACCGTAATGTGGGCCCCATCCCCTGCCCCACATCAATTGAAGATTGCAATTTTCCTGGCCGGCAAATTCAATTATCTTCGCACAGCATCGGGACATCGCCATTTGCATACGTTCATATAGTATAAGCCCGCTCGCTGCTCCACTATCGCTGAATCGATAGAGGAATTGATTTATTTTGCCACATCGATTACGCTATGCCAGCTAATGGATGCCCCTTTCACTCTCTCACTATCTCTCTCTCTCTCTGTGCTTGCAGCATGTACCACCCCATGGGGACGATACACGACGGCTGGGGCAACTATTCGGTGAGTGTCAAGTGCAGCTGGCTAATCGACGCCAGGCACTCGCACTGGAACCGCCGCCATAACCTGAATCCACCACGGACGTACGCCAACATACGGATTCACCTGCGCGAGTTCGCCACCGAGTGCGGTTGGGATCACCTGTACATATACGATGGTGATAGCGTCGACTCCCCCCTGCTGGCGGTATTTAGGTAATATACCCTGCGATATACTGAATTAAATTATTTAATTTTTAAAATAATACTCTCTTTAGTGGCCTCATGTACCGGGGGAACTTCTCCATTCGCCGAGTGCCGCAGGTGGTGGCCAGATCTGGCACAGCCCTGGTGCACTTCTTCAGTGACGATGCCTACAACATGTCCGGCTTTAATCTCACCTACAAGATGAACGGCTGCCCCTCGGACACCGACGGTAGGGTCTTGGAGATTAACCTCTAATCCAAACAGCCACTAACTAGTCTTGTAATCCTTTCTCAGATGAAGAGTGCTCTGGTCACGGCAAGTGCCGGGAAGGCGAATGCATCTGCGAGCCCATGTACAGAGGCGAGGCCTGCAACATTGCCGCCTGTCCCAACAACTGTATGGAGTCCAAAAACCAGGGCAGTTGCCGTATCGACCAGGAACGGTAAGTGGAACTAACCCCTACTTATAGACATATCATTATGCATGGACCCTTTAATACTTTCAGATGTGGTTGCTACGAGGGCTATGCCGGAGACGACTGCAGTCAGATCAGCGCCCATGGCGCCTGGACCTCTGTGCACCCCAAGCACTCGCCGGCGCCAGCGGGTAGCGCCTCTCATGGCGCCACTGTCTGGCGCGACACGCTGCACATCGTGGGCGGTGAGTCATACGGACGGGGTGAACTCATGAACACCTACGATTTCAATGGTAATGTGTGGGAAACTGTCCACCCGGAGGATGGCAGCGAGGTGCCGGACAAGCGATACGGCGCCTCCACGGTGATGTACGGCGACAAGATCTTCATGTACGGCGGCGTAATCAAGGGCCAGGGCATATCGAACGAGCTCTGGGCCTACGATGTATCGGCGAAGACCTGGTCGAATATTTCCGTGCGCACCGATCCCTCTTGCACCGGAATGTGTGGCCCTCTGCATGTGGTGGGCCACACGGCGACCCTGGTGCCGGGATTCGGAGACAAGAACAACTACCAGTACATGGTGGTCATATTCGGGCACTCGCCGCACTACGGCTACCTCAACACCGTGCAGGAGTTCAACTTTGGATCGCGCGAGTGGCGCATAGTTCCGACAAGCGGGTACGTGGTGAAGGGCGGCTATGGCCACAGCGCCGCCTACGACTTCCTCACGGAGAAGCTGTACGTCTACGGGGGCATCGTGTCGGAGAGCGAGTCCAGCCAGGTGTTGAGCTCCAGGCTGTACGCATATGAGCCCGCCACGCGGATTTGGACCATGTTGTCGTCGGCACCCAGTGCCCGGCTTCTGCACACGGCGAACTTTGTGAACCAGGGCCTGATGATGGTGTTCGGGGGAAATACGCACAACGACACCTCACAGAGCCACGGGGCCAAGTGCTACAGCCAGGACCTGCTCGTCTACGATGTTTATTGCGACTCGTGGCACTACCACCCGATGCCGGGCCACCTGCAGGCGGACCTGGCCCGCTTCGGTCACAGCTCGGTGGTGTTCGACGATGCCCTGTACATCTACGGCGGCTTCAACGGCCAGCTGCTGAACGATATGCTACGCTACAAACCTGGATACTGCAGCTACTACACCAAGCAGGAGAAGTGCACGTCCGCCCGGCCGGGCGTGAAGTGCATCTGGGACGTGGCGAAGATGCGCTGCATAGCCATCACCCAAGTGCAGCGATCGGCCATCTACGGCCGCGAGCAATACGACTACGTGGCGTGCCCGTCCAAGAGCCGGATCACGCTCACCTCAGAGCTGTTGCACGACGTCCACCGCTGCCAGGAAATAGGCAGCTGCCAATCGTGCGTCTCCACCGCTTTCGGGTGCACCTACTGCGGCAATGGGGTGTGCAGCAAAGAGCGTTGCCGCGAGACCACCTCCACGGCTACCGTGGAGTCTTCCACGCAGCTGGCCATCTCCACGATGGGGCCGCCTGTGATTGCCAAGCACCTGGACTCCTGTCCCGTGGCCGAGGACTACCTCATGCAATCCGTCTGCGGAAAACTTCACAATTGCCGCGCCTGCTCCTCGAACTTTGCGTGTCGCTGGGACTCGGAGCAGAACCGCTGCCGAAGCTACACTTCCACGGGGGGATACGGCGCCAACAGGACTCATGACTTGGACGCAGCCTGCTCGCCAGCGTGTGCCACACTCACCAATTGCCAGAACTGCACGGAGGATGAGTGCATCTGGTGCCAGAACGAGCAGCGCTGTGTGGACCGCAACGCCTACACGGCCAGTTTTCCGTACGGACAGTGCCGCGAGTGGACGACTTTCACGGCCAAGTGCCGATCCACTCCGGCGGTGCAGTCTACGGCCCTTAGCGTGGGCAGCACCACCGCCTTGTCCAGCGCCCAGTGCGGATTCTACAACAGTTGCCAGCAGTGCCTGGACGACCCCGCCTGCGGCTGGTGCGACAATGGATCCAACACGGGCCTGGGCAGATGCGTCGTGGGCGGAGCACTGGCTCCATACGATGACACGGAATGCGCGCTGAAGCACTGGTTCTTCACTTCGTGCCCTCGGTGCAACTGCAACGGGCATTCGTACTGCAACGACCAGCAGCACTGCGAACAGCCGTGCAACAACCTGACGACCGGAGCCCATTGCGAGAAGTGTCGCACCGGGTACTGGGGCAATCCCATCAATGGAGGCAAGTGCCAGCGGTGCGAGTGCAACGGACAGGGTGTCTACTGCCATCCGGACACTGGGAAGTGCTACTGCACCACCAAGGGCATCGTTGGCGATCATTGCGAGAAATGCGACTCGCAGAACCACTACCATGGCGATCCGCTGAAGGGCTCCTGCTACTACGAGCTAACCATTGACTACCAGTTCACGTTCAATCTGTCGAAGAAGGAGGATCGCCACTTCACACAAATCAACTTCCGCAACTCGCCCGGCAAGCCAGAGATCGATGCTGACTTTACGATCACGTGCAGTGTCCCGGCCAAGATGGACATCTCGGTGAAGAGGGCCGGCTCGCCGGACATGCTCATTTTGGTGGGGGTCAACTGCTCAACGTTCCGGCATCGATTCCCCAAGACCGAGTACCAGTTCGGTCACTCGTCGGATGATAACAGCTCACTGACCACGTTCTACGTGTTTGTACACGACTTCCAGCCCCCGATCTGGATACAGATTGCCTTCTCCCAGTATCCAAAGCTCAACCTGCAGCAGTTCTTCATCACCTTCTCCTCATGCTTCCTACTGCTGCTTCTCATGGCTGCCGTCCTCTGGAAGATTAAGCAAAAGTACGACATGTTCCGGCGACGCCAGCGCTTGTTCGTCGAAATGGAACAGATGGCCAGCCGACCGTTCTCTCAGGTGAGCTTTAATGGGTCAGCTTTTATCGGAAGATTACTTTACCAATCCCCTTTCATACACAGGTGCTGGTTGATATCGAAAACCGCGAAACCATCGATCTGAGCCTTATGTTGGATGGCATTGGACACCTGTCCAAAAAGCGCAAGAAGGTAGGCGACAATCAATCATACCTATTGACAGGCTGCTCCAAATTAGGGGCACAATATGAGAGCTTGAATTTGATATTCTTGAAGCGTATTACGCTTTGACATTCTGCACTTTTGTTTATTGATTCATTTTTTTATAGGAGTGTCCCAGTCCCATTGCTTTAGAGCCTTGTAGCGGCAACCGAGCTGCTGTGCTCTCGCTTCTAGTCCGGCTGCCCACGGGTAAGAATATTTGCAAGCCATAAACGTCGTAAAAGACTTTAATATTTTTATTCTTCAAATCCAGGTGGCCTTTCTCATGCGCCGTCTGGCCATTCCGCCGGACTGGCAGTGGCCAGCGCGTTAGTCACGCTCGGAAATCCGCGTCGGCCGTCGATCGAACAGCATCCCAAGGAGCCAAAAGCGAAACGCAAGCAGAGCCAGCACCCAGACAGTTGTACATAATAACCCTAACACTATGCATACCTACATAAAATAATAACGCTAATGATAATGATAATAATTACGATAACATATAACTAGCAAATAGGTACAAGTATATAGAATATTTGCCCCGACTTTATTCAACTAACCAACCACACACACAAAAGGCAAGCTAGCAAGTTGATAATCCGCAGTTATTATTAATTTAACGCTTTAGAATAGTTCCGAAATGATAAAAAACAAAACAAAATAAGAATTCACAAAAAAGAAACAAACAAATAATAATAATTTGTAGCAAAAAGTACATATTTATATAATATGTTAAATTTATAAACAATTTGATATAGTTGATAGGTCGAGTAGCGTTGCAATAGTTATAAATTTTTAATTTATTTAAACTGTGTACGTGAGTTAAGTTCAATGGCAAGACAGCTGTATTTATATGATTATTGTATTTTATTTTTTTACTTAACCACATAGCCTAAGCGTGTTGTTAGAATTTATTTATGCAAATATTTTTGAGCTGCATCGCCAGTAGCTGCACCAGACAAGCCACAGAAATGTCGTTAACAAAACAACGTAGTAAGACAAAAGAAAGACATTATTTGATTGTAGCCAAACGTGATGATAACGATGACGATGAGGATGATGATGAAGAACTCCAAAAGTCAGCAAAAAGCGATATATACATAGGTATTAACGGAGCAAGGTGACGGAAATACGCAATACTGTGTTCAAAATAGGAATATTTCTGTTTTTTAATCCGTGAAAATATTTACAGCGCAAGACGTGAGTGGAACAAGACATAAACCGAACAGAACAAAATCAATGCAAGTGTACATATAAATACGTAAATTATTATCGCTATATAGATAGTAGATATACACTCTTGATACGAGAACGCGCCCGAAACAAAAATATATGAAATCAAACGATAATACTGTACATGCAATCTAGATGAGATCCAACATTTAACAAATTCAAATTAAAACACAAACTAATCGTAAGGTTTCCTCTTGGCAAAAAACAGAAAGACAACATGCAACTTTAAAACGACAAACACTTCACACGGTTATTCAATTCAATTCAATAAAACTCAATCAAACTAAATCACAAATTTACTCGACGCACTCTCTGTAATACTGTACCAAACTGTACCACAAATGGGAAGAAAACCTTTAGAATCAAAAGACACTCGTCTAAAACTTTTACTAACACATAGATTACTTGAAAGTACACAATTTCCTGCCATGCCGGGATGTTGACGATCGCTTCTGGATAGCAAGACACACAACAAGATCTTACATTTATTTTATATATAATATGTATGTATGTTTTGATTCCTCTTCAATTTTCGATTTTAAAATGTGTGTAGACATGAAAAGACAACAACTATTCAACAAATTTATAAATACTTGCCAGCCGAGTTCCAAAAACACCCTCAGAAACTATAACTAATAAACAATGAAAGAAAGAAAATTATAATTAAAACAATTTCTTGTTTGTTATCCAAGAATTTTAAGATCCCCAACAGCAGCAAGATATACATAGATAAAAAATCATATATTAGTTTATTAACCAATAAAATGACACTCCAAATGTACTCAATGATGTGGCCTGTTTTATTTGCATTTATTCGTTGCATTACACGTATGTACCCTCCAATCCAATCCATCACGACATCCGATCCCAGCTCACAGAACTTTCACTTTCGGAAGCCCCCCGAATGCGAGGTGGGGGAATATTTTGGGGGCGCGGCTGCATGGCCTGATAAACCGGGTAACTGTGTAGTGTTGATTCAGGTCGAGGCCCGATCGAAGTCATTTCGGACCCTGTAGAAGATGTCTTTCTCGTATGCGGATGTTGTGATTGGGGTGGCCCTTTCCCGCCTCTTTCTTCAGCCGATTGCTGCTTTTCTCCCATTTCTTTCTTCTTTTTGAGTACGTTTTCGAACGAAGATGGCAATTTTGTGCGGCTCTTGTATCACGAAATCGCATTTAATTTAATGATGACGATTTCATTAATGAAATAAGAAAGGAAAGCTAACTTTGCCGAGTCGGAAGTTGGATACCCTCCCTTTACTATTTTTACTAAAGAATTTTAAGACTAAAAACCTTTTTCCATTTCTTAGGGCTTTTTAAACTGTAAAATTATTTAACTAATCATCCATCAAATTGTTTAAGGCATTCCTCTTAGAAATCTGATTATTATTGGCCAAGATAGCTATATGTCATCGCATTGGGTCTATGGGAAGTCCTCCATAAATTTTGACAAAAAATCGAAAAATAATTTGTTTCTGGATTTTGACGCAGATTGGTGGGGAATCGATCTACAAATCGTTTAAGGTATTCCGCTTAGGAATCTGGTGATTATTGGCCAAGATATAGCCATCGCAGTGGGTCTATGGGAGCTCCCATGCATTTTTCAAAATTTCAAAGGGGGTCCTCCAGAAAATTTGACAAAATATCTAAAAAATATTTTGTTCTTGGATTTTAATGCAGATTAATATAGAATCGATTTACAAATCGTTTAAGTTATTGCGCTCAAGAATCAGATGACTATTGGCAAAGATATATGGCTTTCGGCGTGGGTCATATTGACCTCCCAAGCATTTTCCCCATTTTTGAAGGGGTCTACCCAGAAAATTTGACAAAATATCTAAAAAATATTTTGTTCTTGGATTTTGATGCAGATTGATGGAGAATCGATTCACAAATCGTTTAAGGTATTCCTTTCAGGAATCAGATGAATATTGGCAAAGATATGGCTTTCGGCGTGGGTCATATTGACCTCCCAAGCATTTCCCCCATTTTTGAAGAGGGGTACCCAGAAAATTTGACAAAATATCTAAAAAATATTTTGTTCTTGGATTTGGATGCAGATTGATGGAGAATCGATTCACAAATCATTTAAGGTATTCCTCTCAGGAATCAGATGACTATTGGCAAAGATATGGCTTTCGGCGTGGGTCATATTGACCTCCCAAGCATTTTCCCCATTTTCGAATTTTTGATTTGACCCAGAAAATTTGACAAAATATCTAAAAAATATTTTGTTCTTGGATTTGGATGCAGATTGATGGAGAATCGATTCACAAATCGTTTAAGGTATTCCTTTCAGGAATCAGATGACTATTGGCAAAGATATGGCTTTCGGCGTGGGTCATATTGACCTCCCAAGCATTTTCCCCATTTTTGAAGGGGTCTACCCAGAAAATTTGACAAAATATCTAAAAAATATTTTGTTCTTGGATTTTGATGCAGATTGATGGAGAATCGATTCACAAATCGTTTAAGGTATTCCTTTCAGGAATCAGATGACTATTGGCAAAGATATGGCTTTCGGCGTGGGTCATATTGACCTCCCAAGCATTTTCCCCATTTTCGAATTTTTGATTTGACCCAGAAAATTTGACAAAATATCTAAAAAATATTTTGTTCTTGGATTTGGATGCAGATTGATGGAGAATCGATTCACAAATCGTTTAAGGTATTCCTTTCAGGAATCAGATGACTATTGGCAAAGATATGGCTTTCGGCGTGGGTCATATTGACCTCCCAAGCATTTTCCCCATTTTTGAATTTTTGATTTGACCCAGAAAATTTGACCAAATATCTAAAAAATATTTTGTTCTTGGATTTGGATGCAGATTGATGGAGAATCGATTCACAAATCGTTTAAGGTATTCCTTTCAGGAATCAGATGACTATTGGCAAAGATATGGCTTTCGGCGTGGGTCATATTGACCTCCCAAGCATTTTCCCCATTTTTGAATTTTTGATTTGACCCAGAAAATTTGACCAAATATCTAAAAAATATTTTGTTCTTGGATTTGGATGCAGATTGATGGAGAATCGATTCACAAATCGTTTAAGGTATTCCTTTCAGGAATCAGATGACTATTGGCAAAGATATGGCTTTCGGCGTGGGTCATATTGACCTCCCAAGCATTTTCCCCATTTTTGAAGGGGTCTACCCAGAAAATTTGACAAAATATCTAAAAAATATTTTGTTCTTGGATTTTGATGCAGATTGATGGAGAATCGATTCACAAATCGTTTAAGGTATTCCGCTCAAGAATCAGATGACTATTGGCAAAGATATGGCTTTCGGCGTGGGCCATATTGACCTCTCAAGCATTTCCCCCATTTTTGAAGAGGGGTACCCAGAAAATTTGACAAAATATCTAAAAAATATTTTGTTCTTGGATTTTGATGCAGATTGATGGAGAATCGATTCACAAATCGTTTAAGGTATTCCTTTCAGTAATCAGATGACTATTGGCAAAGATATGGCTTTCGGCGTGGGTCATATTGACCTCACAAGCATTTCCCCCATTTTTGAAGAGGGGTACCCAGAAAATTTGACAAAATATCTAAAAAATATTTTGTTCTTGGATTTTAATGCAGATTGATGGAGAATCGACTCACAAATCGTTTAAGGTATTCCTTTCAGGAATCAGATGACTATTGGCAAAGATATGGCTTTCGGCGTGGGCCATATTGACCTCTCAAGCACTTCCCCCATTTTTGAAGAGGGGTACCCAGAAAATTTGACAAAATATCTAAAAAATATTTTGTTCTTGGATTTTGATGCAGATTGATGGAGAATCGTTTCACAAATCGTTTAAGGTATTCCTCTCAAGAATCAGATGACTATTGACAAAGATATGGCTTTCGGCGTGGGTCATATTGACCTCCCAAGCATTTTCCCCATTTTTGAAGGGGTCTACCCAGAAAATTAGACAAAATATCTAAAAAATATTTTGTTCTTGGATTTGGATGCAGATTGATGGAGAATCGATCTACAAATCGTTTAAGGTATTCCGCTTAGGAATCTGATGATTATTGGCCAAGATATAGCCATCGCAGTGGGTCTATGGGAGCTCCCATGCATTTTTCAAATTATCATTTAAGGTATTCCTCTTGATTTAAGCAAAGATATAGACGCCGGCATATAGGTAGGAGGGAAGGATATGTATCTCTATAAACTGCTTCGTACACCTTCGAAAAAAGCGTACGATACCCACAGATAGGGTATAATTAAAGAAGAAAGCCGACAAAAACGAATGATGGGCAAAAGCGTGCGAAATCCGAAATGAAGCGGAAGTACCCCAAGAGATCGCTGTCAAAACATACATCAGCCAAGCACAACGCCCTTGGGGACCTGCATTGACGTATTTTACATATTATAACCATAATACTTGAATTTCTGTGCATATCGGTGTTGAGTCAGCCAATTTGGAGGCTAGTTTTTGGGTTATACCCATCATGAAGCTAATTCTGGCAGACGAAGGCCATCACGCACTGCGTTAAGTGAACTATTGCGCTCCATAACAAACAATAATCGGCATTAACCGATCGTTATGAATCAACGGTGGTGGAATACCCCAAGCCGAGCGAGAACCAACCGGTAGGTAATGTTGTAGGGGAATTGGAGCATGAATAAGTGTCCACATATGGGACGGACCCAAAACAAAAACATGTACGCAGTTTATTGAGAAACTCAAACAAATCACTGATAAAAAAAACAACATGAATATCACTTAAATAAGTTTAAGATGTTACATGATTGTCACTTCAAAAACAATATAAAGTTACAATATTAGTTACTTAATTTCCTTGTTAATTGCATAACTCCTTTGAATTTAAGATTAAGATTAAAAACCTGAATCTGTGTTTTTAAAAAGAAACTGTTTTTGTATAATTATTTTTTTTAAACAATCAGAGAAATGCTTTTAAAGTTGTTTAATTCAGATTAGTATTGGCCCTAATTTTATAAACAATGAACGGTTCTGATTGAAAATATGGGAACCATAAACCATTCTAAACGGAAGTGAAAATAGATGGGAAAGTTTTTACGGGACACTTAACGATTCTGCAAATCTGACCTAATTAGGCAAGTTTTTATAAGCCAGAAGTGGGTTTAAAAACTTAACAATAGTGGGGAGGAAGTTATTAATTGATTTTTGAAGATATTCTTGGGGTTTTTTCCAACAGGCAATCTTAAGGCAAAAAAAATAATTTAGTTTAGAGTTTTCCTGCTATTTTAGTTTTAAGGCCTTGTTTTTTAGTTTACATTTGTAGACTTTTCGAATTCTGTTGTTTATTTTACTTTATTTTTTAATTAACAATACAAATTACATATTTCATAATTCACAAAGCCTCTTTATACATCTAAAAGTTAGCTGGAATTAATTAAATTAAAAATTGCTTGAATAGTTAACTTGAAAATATTCGGATCGACCTTGCAACTTCGAATAAAACCCCCAATGCGTCAGAGCCATTTGAAATAAGCTAGAGAGCGCGGCTTTTGGTTTTTGGCTTAAACGGTCGAACCGCGACATGTTCGAGTCGAACCTGGCCAATGGAGGAGCTACTAGCCCACGGCGGAGTCTTGCAAAGCTCAAATGCGCAACGGCCGTCGTGGAGGTTCGAATTTAAATTGCTGCCGCGGATGTTGGAAACTTTGAGCCGCGAGAGAGTTTTCAAAGTGATCGAAGTGAAGTGAAGTGAAAACCAAATTTGGCACAGATCTGCTGTTTTCTGCAAAATCTATTTGTGTGCGCCTGTGAGTGGGCTGTTCAGTGAAATTCAGTGAAAATTGCAAATTTCAATAGAGCGCTGTGCACCTGGATTAGAGCACATACCGCTTGAAATTGAAACCGAAACCGATCGGTTAGTTTCACTTTTTATTGGATTAGCCGCACCAACAACTACCCATCCATCTCATCTCAATTAAACAGGTTTGTTGAGCAACCATCGCGGATTGGGGTTTGAGGATTGGGGTGCGGAATTCGCGGCTAATTGAAATCGAAACCCGAGCCGTAAGTGCCGCTCGTAAAGATGTCAAAGGTGCAGGCCGTCTAAAAATTCAAATACTTTGAATCTCAAGACACCAGCGGCGAGCCTATGATTCAATACGATTCACACACGTTAATTGAGTGCTCAAGGTGAACTGTTGGCATTTACGATCGCTTCGTTCTCCAAAAAACTGGAATATCTCAAACTCAAGTAAACAAATACGCGTTCTGTGCAAATATTTTTCTGCTCATTACGAAATTATGTCAGCCCGTAAAGCGGAGTATTAACTCGGCCTGGCTGGCTGGTTGGAGCCCCTCGACGAACCAAAGATCGACACGCGCAATTTAAAAAGAGCTCTAAAAAAGCGAGTCAGTCAAAAGAAGTAACGACATTAACTGCGCCAGTCCAAGCCGAACCGTTAGGCGTAAGCCGAAAATACCCATTTCGCAAGTGTGGTCTAACTGAAGCTAACTGTAGACGCAAGACGCAAAAAGTTGGCAATAAACCAACTGCCAAGGGAAAATGCCAAAAATACTCCAATGTACTCCACTAAAAAGTAGAACACCTGAAGAGCTTGGTGTTCCCAGGGGAGCGGGTTAAAGGTTGATTCAATTACAGTCAGTCCTCGATATGCACTTCAGGTGCGATCAGACCTGGGAAAGTAACTGTAACTGCGTCAAAAGTTGGCACTAAAAATGGGATGGGAAAATCCACATAAATACCAGGCCAGGTGTAGGACTTTAAAGTGGAACACCTTAAATTTCAAGTTTCTTGTAGATAGTGTTGGAGGTTAAGAGCTTGCTTGATCTATTTAACAATTGGGTCTTGGGATAGGGTCTTTGGATCACATCATACTCTTCGAGTGATCGGCTTATAGGCTTTTCTAGTCAACTACTCCAAGCACTAAGCTTCCATTAAATCAATTCAGTTATGCACAGCCCCCAAAACGCTGACATGTGGCCTCATTTCACCAATCATTTAACTTTACACTCTACTAACCGCCGGCCAGGCCAAGCATGTCAGGCAGGGTCAAGTCGAGACCTCCCCTTTGCACCGCTCTAACTCGCCTTGCAATCCATTAGCCACACTTGACTCCTCCTGGCCCAGAGTCAATGACAAACAATAAAGCCGAGCGGCAAGACAAATGCTGAGGTTTTTCCATCTCTCTTTCTTTTTGCATGCGAGGTGAAATCTTTGGCAGGCTGTGGCAGGCGCGCCCAAGTTTGGCCCAAGTTCAGGTAACCAGGCTTTCGTTTCAAATTAGCTGCTGTTGCAGTTGAAGTTTGCAGTGAAAATGCAACTCCGAGTAAAATGGCCTCGTTTCCCAGAACCAAGCCAAAGCCCAAAAAACACATGCAGTCGGGTTTTTTGTGGGTATTTTTTTCAGATGTACGTAGTTATTTGGCCGCCAGTTCCGTGTTGAAATTTCATGTGGATCGGGCCAGGTGTTGGCGAGTTTTCGTGTTTGGCCAATTGAAAAGGCGGCCACTTTGGCTAATGATTCACAACTTTTTACCCAAAAAGTCGAAAATAAAAAACAGAGTCCGAAAATGGGAGAAAAATCAAAAGACTTAAGGCACAAACTTTTTCCCCCACCAATTATGGCCACTAAAGATGTGTTCATTATATAACTATTTAGGCATAATGAGGGAAAATCCTCATTGTCATTAAAGTGGGGATACTCCCAAAATGTCTGGAGGCTGAGACATTTTCAATGGACCGGAAAACTTATACACACTTACGCGTACAAGCGCATAAGCGAGTTTTAAAAAAAAGAAGACAAAAATAAATAAAAATAAATGATGTATAAAGTTGACTGTTGGTTGTTGCTTTTGCTGTTGCTGGTTGCTGGTTGGTGTTGCGATGTTGCCAGTTGCCAAAGTGAAAGCGCAGCGACGTCAACGTCAGCGGCGATGCCTGCGCAGATTAATCACCCGGCCGTAAAGCGAAGACAGTTAGGCCCCAGAAAACAGCTCCACATTGATGAGTTCGTGACCCCTTCTGCCACCACATTCAATGCTCTCCATTTACATGGGTTACGCAATAAAATCGCCTCGAATTCTTTGCCGCACCCGGACAATCAGATGCAAATGTATGCCAGAGCACACAAAGCGTGTTGATAGTGAAAGTGTCTAGCTGGAATGGGCCGAGATCCGCTGAAATTTGAATCTCACGGGCCGCGTTTGTGACGTCAAACTTGGGTAGCTCTACAACCACATTACTCACGCACTCTTCGCACTCACACGATCTCTCCTTTTCTTTTCATTTTATTTTTTTTTTTGGCCACAAACAGGAAATTTTTTGGCAACTCTTGGATGCCCGAACATGGCGCACTATTATCAACGTTGGCTGAAACTCTTCTCCTGCTGCCTTTTCCTCGTTTTGGTGGCTCTGCAGGTTTCGGATGCCAAGCGATCGAACGGTGAGTGCACAGAAAACAATATTTAATAGTTATTTATAAGATTATTAAAAATAATTTAGAATATTTAAGAGTTAAAGCTTGAATGGTAAATATAGGAAACCTAATTCATACCTCTTAGATACTTTTATTAGTTATAATATTTTACTCTCAAAAGGGTTAAGGTGGAACCTTTCAAGTCATTGACTTCCTAAACCAGAATTTGAAACACTTTGTTTTTTGTTTTTGTTCTTTATTTTGGCCAAAGCAGTCATTGAACTCTCCACTGGCGAATGTGGACCATTTTGTGGATGTGGACTCATGCCACGCCACTTGCAACTGCATAATTAACGTGACGTGTCGAAATTCGTGTAGAACTCTGTCCATCCGTCGGGTACGAGTAGGTGCGAAAAATGGCACGCCATCATTAAAAAGCGCTTAGCTGAAAAGTACGCCAGAAACCGTTAAGACCCCGGCTAGAGCCAAAGGGAAACAATGCCGTCTCGGTGGCTGGCGAACTTCAGCTAGCACAGCTTTTAGCCAGTTTCCAGCTGCAGCCGCGGACACTGTGTCAGTCGGTCAGACGAGGTCCCAGACCCAGACCCAAGCTCCAGTTCACACTGGGCGAGGCGATAGTACATCGGGAGGGGGGCACTTCTATTCGTACGTACCAGTTTGCCGCTTTGATTTCGTTTTCGTTACGGTTCTGCCTTATACTGGTTTCTGTATACTTTTTTTCCCCATTTTTTTTTGCCGAGCGGAAGCCGAACGAAAGACTTAAGCGACAAACTTGATTCTGCTTGGGAGGCGAGAATAAAAGTCGCGTAAATGACATGAAGTGGCTGTGTATTTTGCTTCTTTCTCAGCTCTTGATTATATTCATCATTGCCGGCCAATGCTTTAATTGCCAGCTGCCAGACGGCTTTTGCTTTGTTGGTTTCTTTTCTTCATTCACGACAGAAACCGAAAGCCATTTTCATTTTTTCGACCAACAGCAAATACAAATTGATGGCCAAGTCGAGCTCGGGGCGCTGCCAAAAAAAACTTTCATTCAATTTCTAGCGAAAACTCCAGAAAAATAAAACCAACCGCCGCAAAGAAAGGCAGTGAAAAGTAAATATATGTTTTTTTTCGGATCGGATGAGCCCAAAGCGGATGTGCGGCCAAAAAGAAATCTCCTCTTTGATAAGTTCAGCGATTAGTCAGCGGTTTGCTTTTAAAATTTAACCATATACCACTTGCCTTAGTATGTATACAGTACCCTTAGTACCTCTGACAATTGCATAACGGCTGGTTGCATTAAATGTGTATCGAAAGTGCATAGGAAGTGACCAGTAACCAGTACCACTGACGCAACTTTGGCTGTCGCAACCCCGAAGGCAGCGTTGCGTGCTGGCCAGCGAGCGGGGGGTGGGTGGTAATTGGGGGCCGGGATGATCACTCACTTTAATTGCATAAGTTCGTCGAGACAATGGCATGGCTCTTCCTAAAGCAGAATGCTCATAGCATCCACATCCAAAACCCGTGGCCATTTGAAGCGAATTGCTTATACGCCCCGTGGACAAGCCCTACCCCTTCAACCTTCAGTGCCCCCCTCCACCATCCGCGATGCATACAAAAGGCCGAATTCAAATCTCTGGCCCTGGGACAGCTGCAAATGGCTGCTCCAATATACCAACAATTTCAGCAATGACGCCGTCGGCAATTCCAATTTGTATGTTAAATTTTAATTTTTCAGTCTTCGCATACGATTTTGTTGTTGTTTGGGCTACGGTAGCGGCACGTCTTAAAAAAAAATAAAAGTGAAATTGTCGTGGCTATGATTCGACAGTTGAATAACACGAAAGTGTGTCACAAACCGTCAACTGTCTGCCTGCCATTCTCCTTTAATTTTGGAGAAAACTGTAACATTATTTTTATATTCTGACAGGGTACTTAGTTTTAGAAGAAAGGCATTTATGGTGTCTGCCGGGTTCTTCCTAATAGAATAATTGTTTAATTAGTATAGTAGAAGTGGTAGAATAGAAGTTGGAACAGTAAGAGTAGTTAATAATTAACCATCTATTAATAATTGTTATCTTTTAATTGATAATATTACTCCCCATTTCAGCAAATCTGACAGCCTGCCAGCACCTGAGAAGAGCAGAGACGAGAAGAGCCAAAGCCCTGCAAACAGGAACCGGAGAGCCATCCGTGAGGGTTCCCCGTTGCCAGAAGAACGGCGAATTTGACCGCATCCAATGCCAGGATGAACGAGCTGGCCAGAACTGCTGGTGTGTGGATGAGTACGGAGTGGAGTTACCCGGCAGTCGAAATGAAACCAGGTTGGGAGTAAGTTGCTCGGAACCGAAACACTGCGCCGCTTCGGCCTGCCGCATGTTCTGCCCCTCGGGATTCGCCCGTGATCCGGAGACCGGCTGCTCCGTGTGCCGCTGCCGCGATCCCTGCGACGGACTGGAATGCCCTCGCGGCCAAACCTGCCAGCTGCAGGAGGTGCAGTGCAAGTCGGAACCATGTCCTCCGCTGCCAACCTGCAAGAAGGCCCGATCCCTGGCGAATCTCTGTCCTGCCGGGTTGCCCTTGGCTATCGATGACACGGCAAGGCCTTTCCTGTGTGGCCTGGATCCTGGCAAGCCGCAGTGCCCGCCCCTTTACCAATGCCTGGTGGAGTCCGGAAACGACTACGGAGTGTGCTGTCCTAGCGCACTAACCTTCCAAAAGCCCGGCATCTGTCCGGCTCCGGATCAAACCCAATACACGGAACGTACCGGCTACATGTGCGGCTCACCCTGCAGCCACGACCTGGAGTGCCGCAATCTGGAGAAGTGTTGCTTCACCAAGGGCTGCCAGTTCAACTGTCAGCAACCGGGAAATGTCACGGGCTGCCACCAGGCCAAGGCCCTGGCCGACATTCTGTCCATAAACGAGCGAGAGGGACGCGGCTACGTACCGGACTGTAATGGCCCCGGCGGGCAGTACTCTCCCAAGCAGTGCTCCCGCAACGGACTCGTCTGCTGGTGCGTTGATCCTCGCACAGGACACAAAATCAAGGAGACCATGGGCGCGGCCAACAATGTCAACTGCGACGGGTGGGAGAATATGATCAGCAGGTCCTATGCCAGGAGCTTCCAGATGGAACAGTGCGACACCAACATCTGTGCTGCCGTGTGCGAGTACGGTTTCAAGGTGAGTCCTGAAAAAAGGATGTTCATGAAACATAAACTAAAGTATTTATTCCACCAGAATGACCACAATGGATGTCCAACCTGCGAGTGCTCTGAACCCTGCGAAGGATTCAAATGCTTCATTGGCTCCCACTGCGAAGTGGCCACCGATCCGCTGTGCGAGTCGGGATCCTCGCTCTGTGCCTCCTGGCCCGTGTGCAAGCCCGATCTGGTCTACTCGAATCCCTGCGACGTGGGTACTCCCCTTTCGGACACCGCCACCGGAGAGGTTATGTACTGCTTCGAGGAGCGACAGGGACGAAGCTTCCAGCCTACGGCCTTCTTCGAACCGGAAGCAGATGCCCAATCCAAGCAAGGACGATCCATGAGCAACCGTATCGTGTGTCCAGAGCAGTACAAGTGCACAAAGCTGCACAGGGAGACGGAAAGTGTATGCTGTCCGGTGCCGGAGCAGAGCACCATGGCGGAGGACACCACGGGAGCGCGTCAGCAAACCAGTAAGTTAAATAATATTTTAAAATTAATTTTATTTTTATTAATTATTTCCGCCTTAGTGTGCGAATACCTTCGCGACTTCTCGGAACGAATGGAGGGCACCGAGGAGGGCATGCAACTGGCGATACCTTCTCCGCGCTGCAACTCCGAGGGCGACTACGAGGGACGCCAGTGCCAGTTGAAGAAAATCAGAGTCACCCGAGCCGAGCAGCGCAAGATTTTGGAGGAGAACACCATCCGCCGCATGAGAATGCTCCTGGCCAGCGCAGCCCCACCGAAGCGGACGCGTCGCGACTTGGAGCGCTTGAAGCTGTACCGCGTGGATGACAGTGCCCTCAAGGTCCAGGTGGCTGCTCCTGTCATGGGACGCAGTGCCAAGGTGATAGACATGGGCGCCGATCGGCAGCAGGGATTGGGACAGCTTTTCGAAACGGAGTTCAAGAAGGTGGCTTCGGCCACCAAGAGGCCCGCGGAAATCGAGGACGAACTCGTGGAAATCGAGGTGGAGCAGTGCTGGTGTGTGGATAGTTTCGGCACCGAGATTCCACAATCCCGGGGATTCAATGTAACCGACGACACTTGCAAGAATCTACGTGAGGAGCTGGTCTGCCTGGACTTGACATGCCGGATGGGTTGCGAGTACGGCTTTGCCTTGGATCAGGATACCCGTTGCCCGGCCTGTCAGTGCCGTGATCCCTGCGAGGGTGTAACCTGTGGCTCCGGGAAGGAGTGCCGCGTGGTGGACGTGACCTGCGAGGGAGAGTACTGCCCTCCAGTGCCCGCTTGCCTGCCCAGAAAGCCGGGACAGTGCCCTTACTTGGTGCCACCAGGTCCGGATAACCTGGACGCCAATACCTGTGCCTACGAGTGCCGCACTGATGCCCATTGTGAGGGATCGAGACGCTGTTGCTCCAATGGATGCGGCACCCAGTGCGTGGATCCCCAGCTGAAGACTGCCTGTCAGCACCTGCAGGCCATCCAGCTGCACCAGAGCTCCGAGCTGGGCATCCCCGCCCGTCAAATGGCGGTGGCCCAGTGCAATGCCCAGACTGGCCAGTGGGAACAGGTGCAGTGCTCACCCGACGGCCACTGCTGGTGTGTGGACTCCCAAGGAGGCATACTGCCAGGCACCAGAGTCAAATCTCCAGCCACACCCGTCTGCCGGGAGAACTCTAGCTTTGCATGTCCCAAGTCCAATTGCAGTCTCCAGTGCGAGAGTGGCTACCACATGGACGCCAATGGCTGCCCCACCTGCCAGTGCCGGAACTACTGCAGCGAGGTGAGCTGTGCCGCCGACGAAGAGTGCCAGCTCATCTCGGTGGAGTGCGTCGACACGCCGTGTCCCAAAATGCCCATCTGTGTGCCCAGGCGAGAGTCTGTATGTCCCGAGGGCAGTCCCCTCCAGCAGGGCGACTTGGACGTGAGCTGTGGCCCCCACAACGAACACGAGGCCTGTCCCACCACCCACTCCTGCCAGCTGAACCCGGTGAGCAATCGTGGCGTCTGCTGCTCCAAGACCCGCGACGTCTGCTTCGAGTCCATGGACAACAGTTGCCTGGCCAGCGGAAAATCGGAGAGGAACTCCACTCGGTATCGCTTCAGTCCCAAGGCCAACAAGTGCCTGGCCGTGGTCATCGATGCTGAGACATCCGCCTGCCAGACCAAAAACCTCTTCCACAATGAACTGGCCTGCAACTCCGTGTGTCCAGGTGAGAGGATAGCTATCTCTTTATGACCTTTTCAGACAATAACCCTTATCCTTTCAGTGCTCACCCAATGCGAACGACTGAAGCTGAAGAACAGCCTGGCTGCCCAGCGAACGGGCCACTCCTCGGTGTGGTTCCAGCCTCGTTGTGATCCCGTCACCGGCCACTGGAGTCCGGTTCAGTGTTTGGGCAAGCAACCCCAGCCGTTGGACAAGAGACCCCCGCCTCACACTGAGATTGTGAGCAGAGCCTTCGCCACCAATCCTGTGGATGAGTCTCCGGGAGTCTGCTGGTGCGCCGATAAGAAGGGCGCTCCTCTAAAAGGAACTCTGACCCGGGAGACCGAACCCATCTGCAACAGCCGACAGGCGCGTAACCGCAAGAACTTCGACTCGAGTGACCCGCTGATGGAGCAACTTATCGCCCAACTCACCCAACTGAACGATGTGGCTAGCGAGGACTTGGACTTCGATGAGCTGGAGGCCAGGATACTTCCGGCCGCTGCCACCGCCAGTGCAGCAGAGTCGAGCGTAACGGAAAGGGTGTTGGAGCTGGCCAACTCTCTGTTGGATTCCCAACTGTCAGTGGAGCAGGCTACTCTGAAACCAATGGAACTGAAGACCACCCGGTGCAGGGCTCTAGCGAAAACCGCTCCGTTCCCAGTGAGCTGTGATGAGGCGGGCGCCTTCCGGCCTCTCCAGTGCAACGGCAGAAGCTGCTGGTGTGTGGACGCCGCCGGAAATCAGCTGCAGGCCTCCCACGTCTTTGGAGCAGGAGATCGTCGCTGCAACCATGTGCCCATCGAAGCAGTCGCCATTGAGCTTCACCTGACCAACAGCAGCGAAAGGAGTGTGAGGAACGCCTACGATACGATACGCAGGGAGCTCCAACAGCTACTGGGCGAGTCCGTGGAGAACCTACGCGTTCAGGAGAACTTTGACGGCTCGGCAATCGTTCGCTTCGAGCTGCACAACGACGCCAAGGTGGACCTGGCCTTCGCCATCGAGGCGTCCATTGCGGCGGGCGAGTTCCGTCTGGCGGGCGGTCACTTCCGGCCGGACCTGACCCGCTCCCACTTCGTGCACCGCAGTGCTGCTGTGCCGGTGGCTCAGGCGGCCACCGCCCAGGACGAGTCCATCCAACTGGTGCTCTTCATTATGGCCACCAGTTCCGCCTTTCTGGTCAGCGTGTTTGTGGTCTACGTCATGTTGAAACGCGGCAAGAGCCACAAGGCAATCCACTCCTATAGCAAGGGAGGTGGCAGGTTTGGGGACAAGCCAGTGGACTACTCCGCGCCGATTTTCGTGCTAGCCGCCGGCGACATGGATGCCAAGTTGGATGGCATGAAGGCGGCCAAGGCGTAGACTGTTGTTAAGTTATCTAAATCAATTTGTAAATAAAGTGAGCAAATTTAAGATTTACGTTTAGAGACCAGAGCTGCAGAGGCCTCGGTCCGCTTCCAATAAGGCCAAAAGGAGAGAGCGGCTAGAGGTATCCCCAGTATCGTACACCTATTGATTATGTTCTAGAGCCCTAAGACGATTAATTTATGAATAAAGCTTTAAAATCGATCAAGTGCTTCTATACTTCTATAACATTCATCAGAAAACCCCAAAGATAAGAACCCGCATGTGACAGAAACACCCACATTTGTCAGTAAACTTTTTTTGGTTTTTAATTTTAATTTTAAATAATACACGACATGTTTGTCCGCCTGTATGGATGTATGATTTTCGGAGCTCTGTATCGTAATGACCTCGATCTTAATCACTTAATTGGGCGCACCTTGGGCGTACATTCATATGTAAAAGTATAACATTTATCAATTTTGGCTTCATTTCATGCAACTCGAACTCGGTTTTTTGGGATGTGTGTTTCTTGTATAGTGTGTAGAACAATGCGGATTGGCATAACTATATATTGTTCATATGTATCTTGTAAATGTGTACGTATCTTTGAATCGTAACGCTACGTGCCAACACAAGAGCAGCTCTTCTTTGTGTGTGCTTTTGTTAATATCTAAAAAAAATAGTAAAGTTTCTTAAATTAAGTTTTTAGAGTCATCGATAGGTAGATAAAAAAATGCAATACTCATGGATACAATTGGAATCATTTGTTTGTAGATTTGCATCGTTTTTGATTTTGGAAATGCATTGCTTATAGATATATATATGTATGTAAAGTGGTTCGTTAGACTTAAGGCTTAAAGTTTATCTGAATGCCGATTAGAGTATCTGAATGAATGTGTGTAAGATCGTTGATCGTAGAGAAGACTTGGTTCCGTCTATTGAGCAAATTGGATTAGTATACGTTCAGCTTAAGCCCTAGATTCATATGCAATTCAAACGCTAATATCGTAACACCCGTGTGCATATCTTTCGAATATCATGGCCAACCCAAGAGAGATGAGTGTGCGCCAGTGAGTCACCACCGGATGGGTGAGTGCATCCAGTGGCGGTTTCTCTTTCTGTTCGGTTGCGGGGCGGTGTGTGGCGCCCCAAATATTTGGTTACTTGGTTAGTTGCTACTCATAAATTAGTTACTTTGTGTATAATTGTATGTGTGTGTGTAAATCTTATAAAAGAAAATTTTTAGCCGCCAGTGAAAGAAACCAAGAGCTGCGGCCAGGGATGGATGGATAGGATCGTTCTTGTTGGACTTGTGGACTCCTCTTATTTGCCTCCAGCAGTGCCGTTGTTGTTGCTCCGGCTGTTGTTGTTGTTATTCGCACTCCGGAACGGAATCGAGGCGCGCTGATCCTCCATGCGGCCGCTCTGTACCTTCATGATCAGCGAGAAGAAGTCCTCATCGGGCACAGTGGCTCCGCGTCCTGTCTGCCCGCGAGCTGCCCCTTGCCCGGCTGCCTCTGGAGCCGGCGGCTGTGGAGCCTCCGCCTCTGCATCCATTGTGACATTGGGCCGCGGCAGTTCCGAGCGCTGTTCCTCCAGTCGGGATCCCTGGCACCGCATCAACATGTCCAGGAAGGCGTCGTCGGGCTGCTGGGTGGTGGTGGCGCTCCTGGCCAGCGGCGCATGAGCAATCGATCCGGCGTTTGCGGACGTGGGCGACTTCAGACCAGGCAGGTTGGTGGGGTCCACGAACAGCGAGTTCTGCTGCACCAGCGGCTTGCGGGTAGCCCCAGTGGCCACGGCCGGAGCTCCAGCCAGATTGATCTTGATGGAGCAGCGCTGGTCATCCATTCGCTTTGACTGCGACCGCGAGAGCATCTCGAAGAAGTCGTCATCTTTGGCTTTCGTAGCTGCACCACCGGCCCGGTGCTTGTCCTCCTGCAGCCGCTTGCCGTCCGGTGTGATCTTGATCAGGTCCAGTTGCTCCATGCTCTGGCGGCGAACGCGCACCTAAATTATAGATATGGTTATGAGTATGTTCCGGTTTTTATTTTCCCCCAAGGGGTGCCTGATTTAAATCCTCCCGTTCTGGTACTTTTCAACGTAAATATTTACTCTGAGATTGGTTCCCAAACACTGCTAGTTCCCCCCAGTAGGGGTCCAACATAAACATTTCCAAACAGAAAACACCTGATAATTTATTCGAATTTTGAATTGAAAAATAAAGGGCCCGGTTATAGAAACAATTAAAGAATAATTCCGCAGTAACTTCAGTTGTGGACTCTGCGGTTCATACACATAACTTTAGGCTGCCTCACAGCACTCTAGACTACATATCACCTCCAACAAAGTCTTGATATTTCTGGCTAACATCCCAATCACTTCGGGGTCTTGAACAAAATTCGCATCACCGGGACTCGGTAACTGAAGGAGGAGGGAAACCAATATGTTTCCAATTAGGCCCAAGCCCCCACTTACCATTCTGCCTTGCGAGTTCTCCGATCCATCTGATTGGTGGCCGCTGGCCGAGTGATCCGAGGCGCTGGAGCGCGCCTCCTCCTCGGTGGGCGAGGGCTCCTGTTCCGGCAGGCCCAGCAGCTTGCGCAGATCCGAGATGTTCACACGGGCCGTGCTCTCGCCGACGGGATCGTGTAGCTCCTTGGCCAGTTGCAGGTGCTGCTCCGCATACTGCAGGGCCTTCTCATGTCCGCCGATCGCGGAGTGGGCATTGCCCAGCGACCAACAGGCCCGGGCCTCACCAATACGATCGCCGAGCTCCTGGGCAATGGCCAGGTGCCGATTGTGGAACTCTATGGCCGTATTGAATTCGTGCAGCAGCGTGTAGGTGTTGCCCAAGCTGTAGCAACTCTGGGCTTCCACTTCGCGCTCGCCCAGCTCGACGGCCAGGGCGAGGGTGCGGCGGTAGTGCTCTGCGGCATCCTCAAACTGCCCCAGGAAGATGTGCGAGTTTCCCAGATTACTATTGGCCCTACGCTCGGCAGCCCGATCCCCGAACTCCCGGGCGATGCGGAGCCTCTCCTGGTGATGCTCGATGGCCGCCTGGAAGTCACCCAGAAGGTAGTAAGTGTTTCCCAGATTGCCGCAAGCGCGCCCTTGTGCGCCACGGTCGCCGAGATCGCGCATTAGCTTCAAGTTCTCCTGATAGAACTCCACGGCTCGGGTGAGGGCCTCTTTGACGTCGTCGCCGAACTTTCCCGGATTACGCTGACCCAGATGCTTTCCCTTGGCATGGTAGACATTGCCCAAATTGTAGAGGGCACGTCCCTCGGACAGGCGATCTCCGAGCTGGCGGGCCAGAGTCAGGTGGCGTTCGCAGCAGATGGCGGCCTCGTCGAAACGGCCCATCACTTTCAGGGTGTTTCCTAGATTGCCCGAGGACTTGGCCTCGCCGAGGCGATCATTCATACTCTTGGCCAGGGTAAGATCGTGCTTGTGGTACTGCATCGCCTTGTTGTAGTCGCCCAGGTAGAAGTAGGCGTTGCCCAGCTGCGAGTAAATGGCGGAGAGGGTGCGCAGGTCCTCCGTGCCCGCTTGGATGGCTGCTTGAAAAAAGGCCACGCCCGCACGACAGTCACCAGCCTTGCACAGACGTTCGCCCTCCAAGGCCAGCTCCAAACACATACTGGAGCCCCCGTCGGATCCCTGCTGCGAGTTTCCGTCGTGGGAGTTGCCCCCGCCACCGCCACCTCCTCCCAGCCCAAGGCTGGACACATTCTCCGCGGATGCGGACAGCGAAGACATTCTGTTGCACCTCAGTCTTCCGTTCCTATCCGGATGATCCTTTGACTGCAAATGATGCTCTTCTGAAAACTGGGAGTTGTCCACTTTGGCGCGATGTTTTTAGTGTCCCTGCAGGTGCTACAAAGGTATTTTCTCTTGCGCGACGAAAGTTCGGACAGGTTGCCAGCTGGAATAGGTGAAATTGCTGCAATTAACTGCTCTTTTGTACCGTTTTCGCGATCAATTAGTTTGCGTTGATTTCATTCTGATTCACTTTCGGTGTGACCAGAGATAGTGTTTTAAAAATATCCTACTTTGACTTAACAGAGTCGTTCGCTGTTAACAAGCCAATTGATATTTTTTTACTAAAATATACGTAAATAAGTTAAATTAATTAAAAATTCGGACGGATAAAACGAATTCATTAATTCCAAGGTATGAGAGACCCTAATACGAGAGAAATAATGGTATCCCCGCGATCGTTTTCCAACACTGCACCGCTTTTAAAGATGGCGTCACTTCGAACGGTGTCGTGAACGATTATTCTAGTTGCCGCTGAAAAAATTATTATTTCTCGCATAAAATATACCTGCCGGCCGCTTAAACCGATCGAAAAGCAGAGCTATTCCCTTGCGGCGCGATTTGCAGCTAAAACTGTGGCAGTGCGGGCGCAATTAAACGCAGAAAACCCACAGCACAAAAGTCGGGCGAGTCGAAGTCGGGAATCTGCATCCGCATCTGAATATCTCAATCCGAATAGAGGTGTGTACGTAGTGTTGCTTTGCTTTTTCATTGGGAGCCCCTCGTATAGCTCGCCGTAAATCGCAAACATTGTGCTAAATTACATAAATAGCTAATGAAAGCCTAGCGAAAAGGACAAAAGGAGAATTCTGTGGACAAAAGTAGGAATTCCTGAGAGAGCATAAAGAGCAACAGAGACGGAACGAGTCGATGACGATAGCCCTGTTTCTTTATCGCCCAGGAATCCATGCAGTATGACCGCGCTGCGCACCTACGGATATCTCACCTGCAGAGTGACCGTCTAAGGGATAGCGCAGCCGAGAGAGTGACGCGCAACAGCAACCAACAACAATAATAGTGGTGAGTGTGCGGATACTATCTATTCTCACCACTCTCACCCAGAAATTGGGCACAGTGGTATCGAAATTTATTTGATTGGCCTCCAAAAAAAAAGTTTCAAATGAGTAATCACAATATAAGTGCTTCGTGCCAGAGCAATGGCTATAGGGTGTGCTTTTTAGCTTTCTTATCTGTCTTTTAGTTTTATATTCCGCCTGCTTTAACAAAAAAAAAACCACAACCAATCAACAACAATAACAATACCAAAATTATTTTCATATACTTCTCATTTCTCTCTATAATCATGGCTGTGTGTGTGTGTCAATTCTCACCTATAGTATATATAGCAGCGCGACTGGGAGAGTGTCGAGCACTTGCCGTCTAGAGAAAGAGAGAGTTCTCCCAATCGGTAAAGCATCTACGAACCGGGTATGGATAATGGATAAGGTTGTGGTGGTGCGCACGGATAAATGGCTAGCGAACTCGAACAAAAGCGAACTCGAAGATGCCCGTATGCCGCCTTCGTCGTCGGTTGGGTGCAAAAGATATAGATTCTTTTATATACACACCGCTCCTGCTGATATAGAACGCAGTCCGATTAATCGGTTTTTTTGTCAAAAAATATTCGCAAACGAAACGGTACGGTACGGTCAAGTGAAAAAAACGGGAGTGAAGAAAAAGCGCAACCAAGTAAGCCGCCGCAACAAAGTACAAGTTGAAGTGAATTTCGTGGCGAATGCTAATTTTTCAAGTGCGCAGTAAGCGGCTAAATCCCAGACGCAATTCAGTGGCCCAAAGTTTTAATAAATAAATAAATATGTAATTACACACTCTCTTACATACTCCTGCACTCTGATTAAAGCAGCAGCAGCACGGGCAGCACATCACTCACACGCACAAACGCAGCAGCGGCTACAATTGAGATTCGTTTGGATTTCGTCGTATATGCATATATATTTTTTACTTATATTATTTTTAGAATATCGATTTTGTTGGCCGCTGGTTGCTGCTGCTGCTTGTGTCTCTCCCAGAACGTGTGTGTGTGTATATGTATGTACATATTTATGATAAGTGTGTCTCTGTGTGTGTGTGAGTGATGTCGGGCAGTAAAATGTGTTAAGAATTATGTTCATATAGACACAAGTTACCTAATCTTACTGCAAAAAATCAAAGGAACGGAATCAACAAACCGAAGAATAAAGAAAAATAGAAAGAGCAGAGGCGAGGCGAAGAAGAGCCCATCAAAACAGCTGCGCTCTCTCACCTTTCTCCTCCTCTTTCTCCCCCATTCCATATTCCCATTTCCCATTCCTACACTCTCACACGCAGACTTTGCTCTGTGTGTTTTGCTTCGACACCGCATTTATGTACATGTGTTGACCCCACTTGGACAGCCCCTCTCCCCTCTCTTCGCGTTGTGCAAATTCTGTCGTGAACTACAGTTTTAATTCAATTATGTCAACTGCTATACCACACAGTCACAGTGCAACACCAGGCCGTCAGCGAAACTAAAATCTCCAAATCTCCACATCTCCACACTCCACTGAGACTGAGACAGGTATGACAGGCAAGAGTAACGGAAGTTGGCCCACAACATGTCCAAACTTGAGACCATATCCGCTTTGGCTTTAACCCTAAAAAGAGCTTATAAACTATCGGCTCTATGTTGACCATCTCTAACTCGCATTCAAGTTCAGACATGCTAGATTAACTACTGGAGTAGTTGTAGGGTTTGAAATTAATTCTAAAAAAAAATAGATAAATTATAATAAAAATAGATGAGAACACCTAGGGTTAAGCTCAGGTCACAAACTGGTTCTAATTG
Organism: Drosophila pseudoananassae pseudoananassae; assembly: GCA_018153035.1. NCBI lineage: Eukaryota > Metazoa > Arthropoda > Insecta > Diptera > Drosophilidae > Drosophila > Drosophila pseudoananassae. Next base: position 12,257,748 of record JAECXR010000024.1, read on the forward strand.
ATTGAGTGATTGAACCGAACCTGCTCTCAAAATTAACAAGTTACAATTGATACATAACGTACCATGTATACGAAATTCGTAATTAACACAGAGGTGTTAAGAAGGTAAATCATTTGGGAGGACAAGGCCCTTGACGCCTGCTCACCACCTGCTGCCACACAATATCGGTTATGGATTGCCGGATAGATCAGTTTTAATTGCTTTAAGTAACTCGTAAGGGTAACAAAACTGAACGTGACTTTTCTGGTTCGTTCGGGCCGCATTTCCAGTTTCTACCAACGATCGTTGTGCTTTTTTTCGCAGTGTGTGTGTGTGTTTATTGTTTTTCACCAAACTGGACTGGGACTTTGACGTCACAAGCCAACAAATGCCAACGAGTAGGAATGAAAGCCCATAAATGGAGGATATGTACAGTATCTGAGTACAAGATCTTCAACTTTCAGCTCATTTCTGAAGTATTTTAAAGCCAACAGTGCGTATGAGCAATTATTTGTGGAGACTTGGCTGGTGGTAAGAGGGTATTTATGCCAAAGAATGCCATTATTGGAAGAAAGTATAAAATCTTAGCTTGCCTCTGTCTCTGCTGATTTGCACCTGTCTCTTGGTGCAGCCTCTTAATGACCCAAAACCCCCTTCCAACCCTTCTCACTCCACCGGCTGTCTGATTTGACATAACTGACCTCGCTTTCTGGCGTTTTATGTGCCTGGGCCTGGGCCCCCGTCGTCATGTGTGGTTTGTTATTGCTGGCTTTTACTTGCCAACTCCCCCTACATCCCACTCCCACGTCCTCCCTGCCAACTTCTCTAAAAATAAAGCCCATATTTCTCTCAACTCCATTCAAATGCAATTGATTTTCACTTCCCGACGTAAACAATTCCATGCAGCATAGCTCTTCATCGAGTTCCAGTGAAATATCTGAGAAATGTACGTTTCCTAGTAACTTGGCCTATTCAGACCCGGAGAATATTTACGTTGCTTGGCCAAAAGAGTTGGATTGTTTGTTTGTTCTGCGGGCAGAGTCCACCGGTGAGGGGAAAAAAAATCAATTTTATTGGCCAGTTTGTTGGGCATGGAGGCTGCTATACTCCAGTGTGTAAACACACACATATTTCACACACACCAGCCTGGCCGAGTGGAGGGCAAATGTTTCTCTCATTATAATTAGATGATTGCCCTGTCTGACTTTCCGACTGTCTGACTTACTGGGCCGAGCCCCAGATTCGCCTTTGCCCGCCTTTGTTTTTTTCTTCGCACGCCCCGCTAACGAGAGGAGCCATCAGTTGGGCCTGTCAGAGTTGGCTAAGAAAACACTGCCAAACAGTCAGCCGCAAGCTGAAGCGATAAAAAGTCAATTAGACGGGGTAATGGTGGAACTTGTTCAACATTTGATCAGCTGAAAGGCAGAGCTATAGTCTTTAAATAGAGGGTATTATGATATTGCACTATAAATATATAGAATTTCTTGATCAGGATCATAGTCCGAGGCGATATAAGCTCGATTTTCTCCAACTAGTCTCTTAGTTCAGCTGAAAGACAGGGCTATAGTCTTTAAATAGAAGGTATTATGATATTATACCATAAAATCATAGTCCGAGTCCGATTAGGATCATCGTCCGAGTCGATATAAGCTTGTCCGCGTGTCCGTATGTATGTCCGTATGACTGGTTTAAGTGGAACTATTGTCTTCGTGTAACTAAAAAGCAGGGCACTTGTCATTAAAAAAAAGGTTAGTATTGATTTAAACCATAATATATAGAATATCAGGATTATCCCCGGAATCAATATAAGCTTGTCCGCGTGTCTGTGTGTCCTTATGACTGTTCCTACGATAACTAGTCTGTTTTTTCTGTTAGGCATGGAAATAGTCATTATACCCTTGCAGAGGGTATTATAACTTTGGTCAAAAGTGTATAAGAAGTATAAGAAATGGTTCTGATATTATTTTAATACTATTTTAATCCTCCATTTAAGTGCAGGGTATATAGGCCCTATCTCCCCCCCTGAACTAAGCTTTCTATTCCTATTTTGGCCAAAGTTTCCATTGCTATATTTAGCCTCCGAAAGCGTGTTGCCTGTCAAAAACAGCCATTGATGGCCCTCCGACGCCCCCATCACATGCACTTGCCAAAGTTGCACCTGCCTCTTTAGCGACTATTTACTGTCACTTCTTATAAGTCTTAGCAATTATTTTTGGTCCAAATATTTATACTATACTATACTATTCAAGTCTTTATCATCAATATCCACTTACTTTTCTTACTTTGAAATATTAAAACATTTTCTGTCAAACATTTGGCCGCCTGGCTCTCTGGTTTCACCCTCCCTTGTCTTTCCTGCGCCAATTAATGACGTTTCTCGCCGCGCACTAATTTTTAAATATAGAAACCAAGAAACCGGGTATGATGATATATTTACGGCCTATAGAGAGGCAAGAGGTGGGGGGGCATTAAATAAATTTCCGCTTCTGCCGCTTCTCTTCCTTTTGAGTGCAATTTTATTTTCGAAATGATTTTAATTTATTTCGGGTGGTATTTTTAGACATTCCCCTCAGAAGCTCTGACCTTGAAGTTCACTTCGATCGAATATCCAGTCATTGTACTACAATTCGAATAACTTTATTGCCTCATTCCTCGTCATGAAGGAAAGAAAATCAATAAACAACACTCTCGACGCGGCGACAGGTGCAGCTATCAAATAAAATCGCATACTGCACTCTCCAGAATTAATAATTCACACTTGCGGTGAGAAAATAAAAATAAATATTTTAAAGAATTTCTCATTCTACTAGAGAGAGAGAGAGAGAAGCCTCTTATCTTATCCGTCACCCATGAGATACATTTTCTCGTCTTTTGTTTATGCGACATTTTAGTGCTGATTTTGATTAGGTGCCAACCACGCCCACCACCCTCCCACTGGCAGTCTTATCACAGCTCAAATCGCTTAATTAAAAAGCAAAAAAAAAACAAAAAAACAACAAAAAAAGCAAAGCAAAGGCAACACCGTGCCGCTTTTCAATAGAAAATTTTCCATGCTTTGGCATTGAATTTTCAGTGGGGCATATATTCCACAAAGTAGCACATCTCAGTACTGAGTGAATATATGTATATAATATAGAATAGAATATATATATATATATTTAGAGAAATACCTCAGTAGGTGGTGACGCGTCTGGCGTAGAATTTGCATTCTTTTGGTCTTATTGCCTTCTTTTTTTTTAATTAGCCATAGACTGTCGCAATCGTGTCGTGTCTCAGTCTTAATTATTTAATTAAATTGAGGAAACTGTTGTGACTGCTGTTGTCTTCTCTCTTTGACTCTCTGGGCCTGATTTCGTCACACGCTCTTGACTGACTGCTTTGGGCCACGTTTAATAACAATATGCACAGCCCATAGACCATAAAAAACACACAACACACTTGTCGCTGCTGATGCAATTAGTTGTGGGTTGTTGTCAACATTGTCAACTAATTTCAAGACTTTCTCTTTTCCTCCGAGGCTCTGGGGCTTGTAATGGGTCTTTAAAGAAAGTCTTACATAAAGAGCCCGTACCATGCAAGGGGCTAGAAGTTATGACAGATGTGGTAATCATATTAGTGGCCCGAACACATCAAGTGATAATTGTGCCTTCATTTCTTGTTGAATTCTTCATTGAATTTCATCACAAATATTGGTATTTGACATTTTGAGAGAGTTGGGGTCCTTCGTCACTAGTATTTCAACCTTTATTTAGATATTTTGCCAATAAATAGCCTAAACTGTGGACTAACTCGTCACTAGTATTCAATCTTCTTGAAAGTCTTTATCAAGAAAAGTTGATAATCATTGGCCTAAATTGTGGAATACTAGGTTCTGTGGGTCAAGTTCAGTGTAGCTTTTTTTGTCACCAATATTAGTATGAGATATCTTGAGTGTGGCATGCTCCTTCGTCACAAGTTTCTAACTGTTTTGAGGCGAAAATTGCCCCAAATTGTGGACTAGCTCCAACTGTATGTCTTTACAATAAATTCTGGGAAACCGGATGGCTTATATTATATCCTCGAGTCCTAGGAGTCCTTCATTAAAAGACTTCCCGACTACCAGGAATTAGTGCTTCCTTTGAGCTTTCGTCACTCAATTTAGTTCCTGGGAATGTAGACCCTCAGACACTCCGACTAATTAAACATAAATAATCGGAAAATCAGTCTTGAAGTGTGTGGGCTTCTAGATGCATCCTTTCTTGCATTAGTTCCGAGTCCTTGGAAGTGCATACCCCACCCACCCACTGACTTGACTTGCCTGCCGGTGACACCCACGCATCCACCCAGTTGGTTAATAAACGCTCGTTGCGCAAAAGGAAAAGTGTGTTACTTTTCCGACCCGCTGCTGCTGCTGCTACTGCTGCTGACGTACTCTTGAAAGCCAAAAATAGAAGTACAAAGTCCCATCTATTTTTGTGACCCATAAATGTTGCTACCCCCCCTATAGCCAGCTTTGTGGCATTGCGTGAGTCGGTTTCATTTAAACTTTGGAGGAGGGTCGATTGACATTAGTCACTGGCACTGGTCAGGTGAGTGAGCCATCAATAAATTGAATCATGCCGTCAATGGGAATTAATAAAGTGCATTAGCCAGAGCCAGCACTGTCCAGCACTGATAAGGAAAGCCATCTCTCGGATGCACTCTCTCCTCCATCGCTCTCTCTCTGGCCATCCAATCGATACTTTGGCTGATTCTGGTGGCACATTGTTTGCCAAACTTTCCCATAGAGCTCGAAACTGGTCTCTAATTCAATCGAAACTCTGAATGTTTAATGCAATTCCTACATACATTCTTTAGCTAGCTGCCGCTGCCCAGGTTGACCCAATTCCCCTGGAAATCCCATCGAATTTCTGGTCAGGAGTGGTGTCACTAAAGTAAACCTGACCACCCCACTGGTGACATTTTCTAGGAGGCCCTAAAGTGAAAGAAATGCTTTAGTCCTTCTCACTAAGATAATATTTGTCTTTAGTTAATAGAGCATATAGCTTGTTGGTAATATTTTCTCCGAGTGTTGGCTTGCCTTGGTGGCTCAAGTACTTGCTTACATTGTGGCAACTTTCGCTGCTCCTGCAGCTGATGGCCCAGCGCCTGCTGTTGATTCTACTGATGGGGGCTATGGCACGAAATCTTATAAACTTATTGTTCCATTTCCTTTCACTTTATGTAAATTATACACACTGCACGATGGGGTGGTGGGTGGAAGGACAAGTGGGTTGCAAAGTGCGAGATACATGGCATATATATATTTGCATTTTGTTCTTGCCACATGGCCCCTCCACTGGATGGGATGGCTGTTGCATATGCAAGCTGGTGAGGACTGATTTGATTGATTCCATGGATATCACAGTGCCGGGAGGGCTCCATCTCAGTGTGTATCCCATTTCGATAAGGTCAAGGTTTCGCTACCACGTCCCTCCCAATGATGAGATACTGCCGTTGCAGTTGCAGCAAGTGCGCAGTGCCCGCCCCCGAATAAATCGCCAATATAATAGCGAATCTGGCAACTCTGGCTTTCATCATCGTGATTGCCAAGTACATGCATGATGCCAATTCCACGCAAGACACGCAACGAAACGCAGTTTCTAAAAGAGGTGTGCCTCCCAAAGCGTGCCAGCCATGCCAGTAATTTGATGCATTTCCCCATTTTCACTGTCATGCCTTGCTGGAGATGCTGAAGATGGTGAAGATGGTGCCTCTGCCGGCCATGAACTCGCCTCTCGTGCGTTGCACAAAAGGATTTTGTGTGGCAGGCGACGTGGCATGTGTGAGGACACCGTTTACTGCGTAGTTTGAAGCCCCACGAAGCCTCCTCCTCTCCTGCCGCCAGTTTCAAGTACGCTGCGAAAAACGAAAACAGTGCGCAGTACTTTTCACACTAGAGGGGGGAGGGGGTAGGGCTAAGGAGGAACTTTTCTTATCAACACGACACCTCCCCTCTGCCTTACACAACCGGAATATCAGAAAAGTTTACAAGACTTGCAGGGCAGGATGGTCTTTAAATGAGAGCCAGAAAGGGGTGTTATAGGTAGTTTCGCATATGAAGGTAAATATTCGGGGATAGGAAAGTATCTTATAGATACTGGGCAAGTGGATTACAGCACTATCTATGATATCTCTAGCAAAGTACTCACTATTTGGTTACAAGCTTAGTTAAGTGACTGGTAAACACCGTAAGTACTTGACACTTGAGCCCGAAAAGTGCATTAATTGTTCCTTCCTATTCCTATGCTAAAGATAGTATATAGACTTAAAATAGTATGTACTAAGCATAAGTTTATGAGTAATAGACTTATGAAATGTTGGCTTATTGATTAGAGCTGGAAAACCAATAGACATGCGTCGAAGAGGTACTATTGGAGAGAGAGACGGATATGGACTCCAAGACTTTTCCTCGCCGCTTAGTCATTAAGATGACTGTGTGTTTGGGGCTGGGGCAGGGGGAGGGGAAAATCTTATAAATGCCAGCAGAAACAACAGCCCACCAAAGCAAAACAAACACTAGGAAAAGAAAAGTAAAGAAAAATAGAGAACCAGGGCCCCCAGCTAGTCAGTCGGAGTCGTCTCATTATTTTCCCAGCGAGCGCGCCGCCCTGGCTATTTGTTATTGTTTTCGGCGATGATATGGGGAGCTGGGGAATTTCGGAGGGGCCTCCGCTGGCGAGTAAATAATGTCATAAGGTCACCACACCACACCACACGCACAAACCCTAATGGTCAGCCATTGTTTCACTCATTTGTCTTGGGACTCTGGGCTGGGCTTCTATAAAATGGCCAGCCCAGGGATGGCTGATTGAATCAAAAATGTGTAGCACTTTTGTGCATAGATTCAGGTACTCGGGATGGCTCTCTCTTTGCTGGCCAAGTCAAGTTCCGGCTGGCCAACACATCCACTTTCTAGTTTCTTACAGGGAGAGCATGGCACTAATTCTTTAATTTATAAATAACAAGTTAGATATATTTCATTTAAAAAAAATATTTCTAATTTATGAACTTTTTCTCTCTCTGTACAAGACCCACCCACGCTTTTTCCGCCGGCCAGGCACTAGCCGGAGCGAGTTGATCGCATTTACCTGTTTTGTCACTCATACGCCCTGTGGTCGGGCGACTCTCCCCCAGTAGTGGGTTGTGGGTGTATAGCTAGCTATGTGTGCCTGGGTGTGTGTGTGTGTGTGACATGTTAAACATGTTTTCGCTGGGAATCGACTGTGGGATGGACTTGCATTTGTGCAAATTTGTGCGCTTGACTGGAAACTAGTGTGAAACAGTGAACAAGTTCCGCCGCCATGTCCTCCAAGTGAAAACTGTGCAGCACACACATGTGGCATGTTGCATGTGGCACTTTCCTGTGACTCTCCCTCACTCACTAGCCTAGCACCGCTTTTTTTGTGGAATTAAAGTTCAAAGCATGGTCTAACTAGCCATGCAAACAAATGAGTTTCCCTAGCATCCTTCATTTCCGTTTCAAGATGACAGCGCCATCTGACTTCCGGTAGGAGGAGAGCCATTTACCGGTCAGTGGCGAGTGGAGAGTTGATTTAATTGAACAGACGGCTCTGGTGGCTCTGACTGAATGATTTTGGCCAAGAGAGGTTTGGGTTACAAATTTAAATAGAACATCCTAGCCATACCACATATGGAGGTAGATGTTACCCTCTCTATATGGTCCCGTTTTTATCAGTTATCTGTTAACTGTTATCCGCCAACAAAGAAATCACAGTCAAAGCCATTATCTCTGCACACTCACCCTCACACCCTTATGTACAACTGGCTATATATGCTATGTGTATGTAGGCACCTTGCAAAGCCAGTGATTAGATACACACGGGGGCCACCAAATATATACAATTATTTCTTCTTTTTTTTCCATTTTATCAGAATATTTGCTCCTGTAGGTGCTGCGATGTCAATTTTTGAGTAATTTTCAACGATAAGTGGAGCTATCTCTCTAATAGCCATATTCCACTTTGTTCCACTTGCAGTGCATGTGATGCCCCATATCCAGAGATCGGACTAGTAGACTACTATGTGAATGCAGCCATCTCTCAGAGCTAACCCAATTGATGTGCCATTCAGGAGCAGGTGAAGGAGCAACGTAGACGCTAAGCGAGAGTATTATCGAGAGTAAGGCGGCGCATCGCAACATGCAACAATCCCTCCAGTAAACAATACAAACAACAACAACAACCAGAAACCTACGAAGCACAGGTGAGTCCAGGCACGACGCAGGTGATAAGGTGGCCAACTCACCCCCCACTTTTATTTCAGTGTACATACAACTGTAACGAATTTAAACCAAATAGCAGCGCAGAGCTTCACAAGAGAAGTAAGACGACATTTCACGCCCCACAGCCCCCGTAAGATAAATGCCAAGATAAGTCGTTACCGCTTCAACACCGCCATCAGCATCACCCAGCAACAGAAGCTGCTCCAGCAACTTCAACAGCAACAACAACAGCAGCAGCAGCAGCAGGGAAACGGTCTGAAGGGAAAGAAAGGCAAGAAGAACCAAGGAGAACTGTTGGAGTTACCCAACGGTGCCACAAACAATTGCAAGACGCCCAATTCAACCGCCAAAGTCGCCAACATAACCCATAAAATTTTCGGTTGGCTACGCAAATCTCGAAACAAACGGCCAGTCGAGATCCTCAGCAGCGATTTCGGCGAAGACGGCGACGAGGGCGTTGGCGAGGGCAACGGGAAGGGCACTGCTGGGAAAGGTCCTGGTCAGAGTCAGGGTCAGGGTCAGGGACAGGGCGCAGTTGAGGGCGCAGGAGCAGCCGGCGGTGCTGCCGATACATTTTCAGTGGCAAGCGTTAGAAATAAAGCCGGCAAGCTGAATACCACACAGTCAGCCACGGAGACCACCGCCATCGATTCAAACGAACCCAAATCTGAAAAGATGTCATCGGGCACGTTTGTGGATCGAATCGACCCGTTCGCCAAACGTTCGCTCAAGAAGAAGGGTAAAAAGAGTCAAGGTTCCTCGCGCTACAGAAATTCTCAGGATGTTGAGCTTCAGCAATTGCCGCCTTTAAAAGGTAAACTCTATACTAACTTTAGTCACTGTTTAGATGCTTAGACAAGGTCTTTGTTTTTTTAGCCGATTGCTCCAGCCTAGAACAGGAGGAGCTATTTATACGGAAGTTGCGCCAGTGTTGCGTCTCCTTTGACTTTATGGATCCCGTGACGGACTTGAAGGGCAAGGAGATCAAAAGGGCCGCTCTCAACGATCTATCGACCTATATAACACATGGCCGTGGTGTGCTTACGGAGCCGGTCTATCCGGAAATAATTCGCATGGTAATTATTTCAAGTTTTTCCTCTAAAACTTTATACTTTATATGATAATATTATCTATATTATTCTTATAGATATCTTGCAACCTATTTCGCACGCTGCCGCCAAGTGAAAATCCCGACTTTGATCCCGAGGAGGATGATCCGACCCTGGAGGCCTCCTGGCCGCACCTACAGCTGGTCTACGAGGTCTTTCTACGTTTTCTCGAATCGCAGGATTTCCAGGCCACCATCGGCAAGCGGGTGATTGATCAAAAGTTCGTTTTGCAGGTGAGTTCTATAGAAGATTCTTTAAAAAATATTCCAAATACTTAAATCTTTGTTTCTTTAGTTGTTGGAACTGTTTGATTCGGAGGACCCGAGAGAGCGGGACTTCCTCAAGACGGTGTTGCATCGCATCTACGGAAAGTTCTTGGGACTACGGGCCTTTATACGAAAACAGATCAACAACATATTTTTGCGATTCATTTATGAGACAGAGCATTTCAATGGAGTCGGCGAGCTCTTGGAAATCCTCGGAAGGTAATTAAGACACTAATCTTCTTCCTAGTCTCATACTAATTGAATTTCTTCTTCTGATCAGTATCATCAACGGATTTGCTTTACCACTGAAGGCCGAACACAAGCAATTCCTTGTCAAGGTCCTGTTGCCGCTGCACAAAGTCAAATGCCTGTCGCTCTACCATGCCCAGCTCGCGTACTGCATTGTCCAATTCCTAGAGAAGGATCCATTCCTCACCGAGCCGGTGGTGCGCGGCTTGTTGAAGTTCTGGCCCAAGACGTGTTCCCAGAAGGAGGTCATGTTCTTGGGCGAGATTGAGGAGATCTTAGACGTCATCGATCCGCCGCAATTTGTCAAGATCCAGGAGCCTCTGTTCCGTCAAATTGCCAAATGCGTTTCGAGTCCACATTTTCAGGTAAGTCTCCGAAATAAATATATAATTTCAAAAGAAATAAACCATCTTGTTCTTGATAGGTTGCTGAGCGGGCTCTATATCTGTGGAACAATGAATACGCCATGTCGCTCATCGAGGAGAACAACGCGGTGATCATGCCCATCATGTTCCCGGCCCTATACCGCATCAGCAAAGAGCACTGGAATCAAACCATCGTGGCGCTTGTCTACAACGTTCTCAAGACGTTTATGGAGATGAACTCGAAACTATTCGACGAACTTACCTCCAGCTACAAGGCGGAAAGGCAAAAGTGGGTTTAACCTTAAATATTTTTATACAAATAGTTAATATTTAATATATATTTTGTAGGGAAAAGAAGAGGGAACGTGATCGCGAGGAGCTGTGGAAGAAGCTGCACGAACTCGAAACTAATCGTTCTACTGGGCGCGCCGCTGGCGGTAGCGCTGCGACATCCAACAGCGCAGCATCCGCGTCGTCAACGTCCCTGCTGCCACCCAGCTCCGCCGGCCTGAACTCACATCAGCAACAGTCGAATAGCAGCAGCAGCGGCAGCCTGTCCAGCGGCGGCGACAATAATCCTGCGACCACAAATGCAAAAATAAAGGAAAAGTCGGAAAACTAAGCGAGCGACCGACGCGAGGCGCGCCAGAAATTAACAATAAACAATTAAACCAAGATCAGTAAAAGCGTCAAGCTTAACACACACACACACACATTATATCCGTAAACGGCAGAGGCGACACCGCATCCGCATCTACAGTGGAAATAAATAGTTATACTAAACACACACACACACATATGCTAAAATTTAAAAAAGAAAAATATAAAAAACTAAAATGTATACTCGATTGACAAGACACCAACCAAGCTGGACCCGCTGGACGCTTGGGCGGCTGTTGAGGTAGAAGGAGGAGGAGGAGGAGGTAGAACCGAAATCTAGACCGGGAGCTGAATCAGATCCCTGTGAGCGTGTGTGTGCGTGTGGGGGGTATGTTACATACAAAACTTGAGTGCGGCATCAAAGAAATCTTTATAAATATTGTATCTTAAACCTAAACAACTACAACAACAAAAGGACACAGTCACACTAACACATACATGCGTGCACCTACACCAACACACACCCCATATACAGACACACACACACACACGCGGACACGTATAAATAAATATTAAAAGAAAAAATATATAAAAAATTAAAAAGAAGGAAAAATATTATTAATTACGTTTAAGCGAAAAAAAAGTTGAATAAAGAGAAATCATGTTAGTAAGTGAAAATGCAAGGAGCTATAACTATAACTGATTGACGATTGTTGAAGCGCATTGAATATTACCTAAAAATATATTGCTAACTAGGCCCTAACATAGATCAGCCATCCTAGTCCCCACCCACGGAAAACGCACTCACTCACCTAAATGTTCACTTGATTGCAGAATGTTTGCGTTCATCGGAGATATATGTAAAATAGATAAGCAGCGCAACATCCTTATTTCAATTCAGTTTCTTGAGGAAAGAACCTTAATGGCATAATGTTTTGCGTTTATCGGAAATATGTAAAATAGTTAAGCTGTTAAGCTGCGCAACATCCTATATTTGTTTTTTTTTTTGTATTGTTTTTTTTTGGTCTGTACCTTAAATCACAGCAGGCTCCATAAAACGGCGTGTCTTAGTCCAAGTTTCCCACTGAATTGTATATAAAATATCGAAAAATATGTCCCTCCTCCCAGAATGAAACTTTGTTATTTAGCTTTAAGTGTTGCACACTCCGTCAAGACTTCTCGAGATCATAAATTCCAACGATTCCCGCTAAATGCCTGAGCTCAGCCTAAGCCAAGGTCTAGTTACGTTGTTCAAGTTGCTGCTTAGCGGGCTAATTTATATACATACACAGACAGACAGCCGACAAGATCGATACATAAATAAGAATAAAATAAAATACCACACCATACCGTACGCGAAATTCTGATTCTATTTAAGTGTCGGATTAGAAGGAATAGGCGCATGCGCAGTTATCGAGATGTACTAAGCAAACAAATTTAATACAAATATTGAGAATTGTATAAAGGATAAGCTAAAGAAACCAACCAAGATGATGTTAGTCTATAGAACCTGGTTATGGACAATTTATGTTGGCACAGTCTCTATATGATAGCTGTCATCTAGAAACACATTTCCATAGTCCACTTGAGACTCAATGCATCTAAGAACTACATATATATCTCTGCGGAAAGCGGTCCAGCGTCAAGTCTAAGATAGTTTTCAAACTTCTTTCCAACTTTTCCCTAATCTTCATGGAAATGCGCACAATTCTCATTCAATTTTCTGAAATATATATTTATTGTAAATAATGTAGCTAAGATAATCTACGGGGGGACTTTGGACTGCTTTTCCAGCATCTCACTCACTGACTCATTCTCACTCACAATTAGCCGCACTCATGGTAAAGAAATATATAAAATTTATATATGAAATATACTATGCATATGTATGTTTGTTCATTCAACTCTCACGCCCATTACAAAGTATAGAAGCATGCATTATAGGAGCAAACTAGGAGCAGAGACGATAGGGAGGACATAGTAGGGCGAAATGAAAATTATATACTAATGAGTGTCTCTGTCATTAAGCAAAACCGCAAAAGTTCATATAATATTAAAGATAATTGTGTCTGTGAATCGTGAGTTATTATACACATATATGTATACATATATTGCAAAAAAACAAACAAAAAAAAACATTAAAAAAACGTAAAAAAAAAAATCTAAAGAAAACGTAAAAGTTAGCGTTATTATTAAATATGTTTGTAAAACGTCAACCACAATATGCAGAAGAGAGAAATGGAAAAATTTCGAACCGAATTGAGGGAAAACCTTATAGAGTGCATCAACTAAAAAGTCATCGCCTACAGAGAAAGAATGTATTGTATTTCGAAAATTTACCTATTGCCTAAATACTAAGCAGCGTGTCTGAGGAGGTTTTGCATCTTTATATTAGCGTGTAATTAAAAAGCAAAAAAAAAAAAAATAGCGGAAGAAAGGGCCCGAGATAAACAGCTACTACGACTAGAGCTATCCAGTAATATCACATCCGTTAAGAAGCAATAGAGATCAGATCGCCCCTATAACTGCCTTTAGAACACCAAATGAAACTGGAGGAGTATAGAAAGTAAACAAATTTATACATTCGATGGCGTATATGTTCTTGAAGTGCTGAAGATCTGTTGTTTGTTATGCCAATCCCCAACTATTCCAAACCAACAGAAACCCATTGAAACACACGAATAGGACCCAACTCTAGTTAATGTTGATGTTCGTATAGGATGCCAATCAGTGACAAACAAAAAACATATTCGAAGGATAATGCAATTGTAAAAAACGAAAAACAAAAAAATCAAGTAAACAACAAAAATAAACTAAATAAAATAAAAAAAATGTTGAAAAAAGAAAGCCTAATAAACGATAAATATTTATATAAGACAGATGGTTTAATGATTATTGTCTCTTAATTTTTGTTCATTTTTTTGTGATGATCTGTTGCACTTTAAGTTATAACCTGTTTAGTCCGCTTTCAACTTGTACGGTAACTTTAACTATTGTTTCTAATATTGTATTTATATGTATAAACAAACCGAGCATGTTAAAATGTAGCTGTAGCTGCTTAGAGCCAGCTGAGCAAAGAAGTATAAGCAAAAAAAGCAAAACTCGTTAAGTACTTTTAGAGACAAAAATCTTGTACTAAAAATAAAGTCGCATTAACAACGTTGCAAAAAAAAAAAAAAAAAAAAAATTAAGAAAAGCTAAAAATACCAACAACAATAAGAGCAAAATAGTAAAGCGCTTTAACAATATAAATACTATGGATACTAACAATGAAAGGAAAATCGGAGTAGTGGATGATCGGAGGAGAAAGAGGATAAATATATATGTGAATTATGTATTTTCTTATGTTCTAGACTTGTAAAAAAACCTATCGTATATGACACAGACACACACACGCTATTATTATGTACAACTTTGAGTTCTGGTTCTTTAGGAAGGTGTGCGAGGATTTCAATTGTTTTCCTGGGTTGAAGGCACACTGCACACCACACTCACTCGCTCACACACCTACTCACCCACATCTAAACACTCAAAACACACACACATCAACTAAAACAAAATCTTATGCTGAGAGTAAATATAAAAAGTAAATTATAATTACACAAAACATAAATGGGAATAAATATATATAGGTATATACATGCATATATATAAAAATATATATACACGAGCATCAGAAAACAAAGGTTTAGTTGATTGCTTTCGACTCCAAGCAGTTGGCCGGAATGTATGCGACAGAAACTAAGAGCAGGCAGCAGAAAACGAGGAAATATTAAATGAAGTGAGTTGAATTGCAGGCGCAGACGAAATAAAATATTTAGCTGCAAGCAGAATTAACCAAAAACGTTTAAAAACCAAGCAAAAAATTAAAAACACAAAACTGAATGAATGAGTATGAGCAAACGGAGAGAAAAGAAGCAAAGAGATCAATCAACAATAAAAAATTAATAAATAAAAAATATAAAAAAAAATGCAAACTGGTTTTCTTTGTGGCATTAAATTTGTTTTGAAAATCATTCAAGGAATTTCATTGTATGATGATTATTGGCAAAGATATGGCTTTCGGCGTGGGCCATATTGACCTCTCATTTTGTTCTTGGATTTTGATGCAGATTGATGGAGAATCGATTCACAAATCGTTTAAGGTATTCCTTTCAGGAATCAGATGACTATTGGCAAAGATATGGCTTTCGGCGTGGGCCATATTGACCTCTTAAGCATTTCCCCCATTTTTGAAGGGGTCTACCCAGAAAATTTGACAAAATATCTAAAAAATATTTTGTTCTTGGATTTTGATGCAGATTGATGGAGAATCGATTCACAAATCTTTTAAGGTATTCCTCTCAGGAATCAGATGACTATTGGCAAAGATATGGCTTTAGGCGTGGGCCATATTGACCTCTCAACCTTTTCTCCCATTTTTGAAGTGGTCTACCCAGAAAATTTGACAAAATATCTAAAAAATATTTTGTTCTTGGATTTTGATGCAGATTGAAGGAGAATCGATTCACAAATCGTTTAAGGTATTCCTCTTATGAATCAGATGACTATTGGCAAAGATATGGCTTTCGGCGTGGGCCATATTGACCTCTCAACCTTTTCTCCCATCTTTGAAGGGGTCTACCCAGGAAATTTGACAAAATATCTAAAAAATATTTTGTTCTTGGATTTTGATGCAGATTGAAGGAGAATCGATTCACAAATCGTTTAAGGTATTCCTCTCAGGAATCAGATGACTATTGGCAAAGATATGGCTTTCGGCGTGGGCCATATTGACCTCTTAAGCATTTCCCCCATTTTTGAAGGGGTCTACCCAGAAAATTTGACAAAATATCTAAAAAATATTTTGTACTTGGATTTTGATGCAGATTGATGGAGAATCGATTCACAAATCGTTTAAGGTATTCCTCTCTGGAATCAGATGACTATTGGCAAAGATATGGCTTTCGGCGTGGGCCATATTGACCTCTTAAGCAATTCCCCCATTTTTGAAGGGGTCTACCCAGAAAATTTGACAAAAAATCTGTAAAATATTTTGTTCTTGGATTTTGATGCAGATTGATGGAGAATCGATTCACAAATCGTTTAAGGTATTCCTTTCAGGAATCAGATGACTATTGGCAAAGATATGGCTTTAGGCGTGGGCCATATTGACCTCTCAACCTTTTCTCCCATTTTTGAAGGGGTCTACCCAGGAAATTTGACAAAAAATCTAAAAAATATTTTGTTCTTGGATTTTGATGCAGATTGATGGAGAATCGATTCACAAATCGTTTAAGGTATTTCTCTCAGGAATCAGATGACTATTGGCAAAGATATGGCTTTCGGCGTGGGCCATATTGACCTCTTAAGCATTTCCCCCATTTTTGAAGGGGTCTACCCAGAAAATTTGACAAAATATCTAAAAAATATTTTGTTCTTGGATTTTGATGCAGATTGATGGAGAATCGATTCACAAATCGTTTAAGGTATTCCTCTCAGGAATCAGATGACTATTGGCAAAGATATGGCTTTCGGCGTGGGCCATATTGACCTCTTAAGCATTTCCCCCATTTTTGAAGGGGTCTACCCAGAAAATTTGACAAAATATCTATTATTTTGTTCTTGGATTTTGATGCAGATTGATGGAGAATCGATTCACAAATCATTTAAGGTATTCCTCTCATGAATCAGATGACTATTGGCAAAGATATGGCTTTAGGCGTGGGCCATATTGACCTCTTAAGCATTTCCCCCATTTTTGAAGGGGTCTACCCAGAAAATTTGACAAAATATCTAAAAAATATTTTGTTCTTGGATTTTGATGCAGATTGATGGAGAATCGATTCACAAATCGTTTAAGGTATTCCTCTCAGGAATCAGATGACTATTGGCAAAGATATGGCTTTCGGCGTGGGCCATATTGACCTCTTAAGCATTTCCCCCATTTTTGAAGGGGTCTACCCAGAAAATTTGACAAAATATCTATTATTTTGTTCTTGGATTTTGATGCAGATTGATGGAGAATCGATTCACAAATCGTTTAAGGTATTCCTCTCATGAATCAGATGACTATTGGCAAAGATATGGCTTTCGGCGTGGGCCATATTGACCCTTTAAGCATTTCCCCCATTTTTGAAGGGGTCTACCCAGAAAATTTGACAAAATATCTATTATTTTGTTCTTGGATTTTGATGCAGATTGATGGAGAATCGATTCACAAATCGTTTAAGGTATTCCTCTCAGGAATCAGATGACTATTGGCAAAGATATGGCTTTCGGCGTGGGCCATATTGACCCTTTAAGCATTTCCCCCATTTTTGAAGGGGTCTACCCAGAAAATTTGACAAAATATCTAAAAAATATTTTGTTCTTGGATTTTGATGCAGATTGATGGAGAATCGATTCACAAATCGTTTAAGGTATTCCTCTCAGGAATCAGATGACTATTGGCAAAGATATGGCTTTCGGCGTGGGCCATATTGACCTCTTAAGCATTTCCCCCATTTTTGAAGGGGTCTACCCAGAAAATTTGACAAAATATCTAAAAAATATTTTGTTCTTGGATTTTGATGCAGATTGATGGAGAATCGATTCACAAATCGTTTAAGGTATTCCTCTCAGGAATCAGATGACTATTGGCAAAGACATGGCTTTCGGCGTGGGCCATATTGACCTCTTAAGCATTTCCCCCATTTTTGAAGGGGTCTACCCAGAAAATTTGACAAAATATCTATTATTTTGTTCTTGGATTTTGATGCAGATTGATGGAGAATCGATTCACAAATCATTTAAGGTATTCCTCTCAGGAATCAGATGACTATTGGCAAAGATATGGCTTTCGGCGTGGGCCATATTGACCCTTTAAGCATTTCCCCCATTTTTGAAGGAAAATTTGACAAAATATCTAAAAAATATTTTGTTCTTGGATTTTGATGCAGATTGATGGTGAATCGATTCACAAATCGTTTAAGGTATTCCTCTCATGAATCAGATGACTATTGGCAAAGATATGGCTTTCGGCGTGGGCCATATTGACCCTTTAAGCATTTCCCCCATTTTTGAAGGGGTCTACCCAGAAAATTTGACAAAATATCTAAAAAATATTTTGTTCTTGGATTTTGATGCAGATTGATGGAGAATCGATTCACAAATCGTTTAAGGTATTCCTTTCAGGAATCAGATAACTATTGGCAAAGATATGGCTTTCGGCGTGGGCCATATTGACCTCCCAAGCGTTTCCCCCATTTTTGAAGGGGTCTACCCAGAAAATTTGACAAAATATCTAAAAAATATTTTGTTCTTGGATTTTGATGCAGATTGATAGAGAATCGATTCACAAATCGTTTAAGGTATTCCTTTCAGGAATCAGATGACTATTGGAAAAGATATGGCTTTCGGCGTGGGCCATATTGACCTCTTAAGCATTTCCCCCATTTTTGAAGGGGTCTACCCAGGAAATTTGACAAAAAATCTAAAAAATATTTTGTTCTTGGATTTTGATGCAGATTGATGGAGAATCGATTCACAAATCGTTTAAGGTATTCCTTTCAGGAATTAGATGACTATTGGCAAAGATATGGCTTTAGGCGTGGGCCATATTGACCTCTCAACCTTTTCTCCCATTTTTGAAGGGGTCTACCCAGGAAATTTGACAAAAAATCTAAAAAATATTTTGTTCTTGGATTTTGATGCAGATTGATGGAGAATCGATTCACAAATCGTTTAAGGTATTTCTCTCAGGAATCAGATGACTATTGGCAAAGATATGGCTTTCGGCGTGGGCCATATTGACCTCTCAACCTTTTCTCCCATTTTTGAAGGGGTCTACCCAGAAAATTTGACAAAATATCTAAAAAATATTTTGTTCTTGGATTTTGATGCAGATTGATGGAGAATCGATTCACAAATCGTTTAAGGTATTCCTTTCAGGAATCAGATAACTATTGGCAAAGATATGGCTTTCGGCGTGGGCCATATTGACCTCCCAAGCGTTTCCCCCATTTTTGAAGGGGTCTACCCAGGAAATTTGACAAAAAATCTAAAAAATATTTTGTTCTTGGATTTTGATGCAGATTGATGGAGAATCGATTCACAAATCGTTTAAGGTATTTCTCTCAGGAATCAGATGACTATTGGCAAAGATATGGCTTTCGGCGTGGGCCATATTGACCTCTTAAGCATTTCCCCCATTTTTGAAGGGGTCTACCCAGAAAATTTGACAAAATATCTAAAAAATATTTTGTTCTTGGATTTTAATGCAGATTGATGGAGAATCGATTCACAAATCGTTTAAGGTATTCCTTTCAGGAATCAGATGACTATTGGAAAAGATATGGCTTTCGGCGTGGGCCATATTGACCCTTTAAGCATTTCCCCCATTTTTGAAGGGGTCTACCCAGAAAATTTGACAAAATATCTAAAAAATATTTTGTACTTGGATTTTGATGCAGATTGATGGAGAATCGATTCACAAATCGTTTAAGGTATTCCTTTCAGGAATCAGATGACTATTGGAAAAGATATGGCTTTCGGCGTGGGCCATATTGACCCTTTAAGCATTTCCCCCATTTTTGAAGGGGTCTACCCAGAAAATTTGACAAAATATCTAAAAAATATTTTGTTCTTGGATTTTGATGCAGATTGATGGAGAATCGATTCACAAATCGTTTAAGGTATTCCTCTCAGGAATCAGATGACTATTGGCGAAGATATGGCTTTCGGCGTGGGCCATATTGACCTCTTAAGCATTTCCCCCATTTTTGAAGGGGTCTACCCAGAAAATTTGACAAAATATCTAAAAAATATTTTGTTCTTGGATTTTGATGCAGATTGATGGAGAATCGATTCACAAATCGTTTAAGGTATTCCTCTCAGGAATCAGATGACTATTGGCAAAGATATGGCTTTCGGCGTGGGCCATATTGACCTCTTAAGCATTTCCCCCATTTTTGAAGGGGTCTACCCAGAAAATTTGACAAAATATCTAAAAAATATTTTGTTCTTGGATTTTGATGCAGATTGATGGAGAATCAATTCACAAATCGTTTAAGGTATTCCTCTCAGGAATCAGATGACTATTGGCAAAGATATGGCTTTCGGCGTGGGCCATATTGACCTTTTAAGCATTTCCCCCATTTTTGAAGGGGTCTACCCAGAAAATTTGACAAAATATCTAAAAAATATTTTGTTCTTGGATTTTGATGCAGATTGATGGAGAATCGATTCACAAATCGTTTAAGGTATTCCTTTTAGGAATCAGATAACTATTGGCAAAGATATGGCTTTCGGCGTAGGCCATATTGACCTCTTAAGCATTTCCCCCATTTTTGAAGGGGTCTACCCAGAAAATTTGACAAAATATCTAAAAAATATTTTGTTCTTGGATTTTGATGCAGATTGATGGAGAATCGTTTAAGGTATTCCGCTCAGGAATCAGATGTTTGTTGGCAAAGATGCAGGGGGCATATGGTCGTCCATTATTTTTTTGAATGTTGGGAGAGGGTCCAATTGTTTAATTGAAACAAAAATGCGAATTTCGATATTGGCCGTTTTCTGTTAAATAACTTTTTCAGATCAGATAATAGATTCCGAAGAAAATGGGAAGAAATTTTATGCCTAAATTAAATTAAATTTAAAAAGCAAGTTCATAACGTTGCAAGAATAGCGATGCATTTTGAAAATAAAAGGTATTGAAAGTTCAAAGAATGTTGTGAAGAGTCTCTTTTCAGTATTGGAAAACGATTTCAAAAGTTTGCAGTTCGCAATGCAAAGCTTTTTAAAAATAAAGCTCACTGCAGTTGGTTCGCTCGCCAGATGCAGTCGAAAATCGCGAGAAAAATCAATTTTGAAAATCACATCCACGCGGAGGATATCTCGTGATTCTTAATGAAGTGGGAGAACTATTGTGATTTCGTGGCCGGATGCTTCGGTGGTAAGTGGAAAGATACGACTGGGGCGTAACCAGCATCCCATGTTTGGTAGAATCTGAGAATGACGCAATGCCAGAGCCATATAAGCCACTTGTTGACAGTTGAAAGGGGCAGCCCCACAAGCCAACGGGCGCCACGGCCAAGTTCACGGGCGGTGTGCCCCTGATCTTGATGCGTATATTTGTGGCGCGAATTCTTGGCAAGCGGCAGGCGGCGGTTCAACATGTGTTCACATTGTGGCACAATATTTTAATTAACTTTTATTCATTATTTGCACGGTACAGGTGCCTGTGGGGTGCTGGTGGCCCATCCCCTCGACACGATCAAGGTGTGGCAACAGGCCTCAAACTCTTCTGTTTTTACGGCTATCCACCAGATCTACAACCGCAATAATGGGGTAAGTATTATGGGTTACGTCTGGTCTGAATTTTGAAATTAATTATATTATATGTTTACATTTTGCGACGAAATTAAATGAGATTAAAGCATCAAATGAGAGAATTTTATACAACGATACATACATAACATATGTATGTTGTTTAATAATGGATCTAAAAACATGTATTATATATTATTTAGACTATCTTGAGTTTTAGATAAAAGCTCTATATTTTCTTTTGAATTTAAGGGCTAGACGTAACCAACTGGGCTAGTATGATTACTAGGGCTTAGTTACCTAACAAACCTTTAAAGATCAATGGTTTTTACAGAGGCATGTTCTTTCCATTCATCTCCACCGGAGCCATCAATTCCCTGCTCTTTGGAGTATATGGGAATCACCTGCGCCAATTAAGGAAGGTGTGCCATAGTGACTACCAGAGGGAGCAACTGGAGTACCACAACATGTTTATGGCAGGATCAGTGGCCGGTTTCATCCAATCCTTCATAGCCTGTCCCATGGAGCTGATAAAGGTTCGACTCCAGACTCATAGCTGTAGGTTTATTTGAATGTTTTAATCAAAAATGGACAGCTTTGATGGTAAATCTTTTTAGATTATAATGACTACCTTTATGGACAACGACGTACTGCAATGGGAACTTTTAAAAGGATACTCAAGACTGACGGAATCTCTGGCCTTTACCGCGGACTCCTGCCCATGATGTGTCGGTGAGTTTCAATGATACTATAATTTTAACGCTCTAATTAGCTTTCCCTTCCTTTAGTGATGTCCTGCCTTATGGAATCTATATGCTGGCCTACCGCCAGACAGTCGATTACCTGGATCAGCGGGACTTTGTCCGTCGGCGTCGCTCTCAGTCGGATGGATCAAGTGTGAATCTCCTCGTGACTACACTGGCAGGAGCCTGGGCCGGAGTCATCTCGTGGGTGTGCGTCATTCCGTTCGATGTGGTCAAGACCCTGATGCAAGCGGACGAGAACCACAAATACAGAGGCATCTTTCACTGTGTCCGCGTTCAGTACAGAGCCTACGGGTGGAGGAGTATCTTCCGTGGCAGTTGGATGCTGGTGGCCAGAGCGATTCCCTTTAATGCTGCCACATTTCTGGGCTATGAGTACGCCTTGGAGTGGTGTCAGCGGTGGAACGGCACATATGTATGACAGGAAAAACACCGGAGAAAACCTAAAACACCAGGTGATTAAGAGCTTTAACTAGTTTTTATTGGTAGTGAGCCTAATTTGATAGAATAATAAATTCTACACCTTTTGCTATGCCATATTGCACCAAATTAATTATTAAATGTGATGTAACTAGAAAAGTTTATTGAAGAGAGTAAAGTTTAGTATACCTTGAATATAATGCTCACAAAATAATAGATAAAATGATAATACTAAAATGTACCTATAAATTTTAAAAAATATAAACATTTTATTTGTACTTAACCATTATTTGGTTTTTGTTTGAATAGTTCTTCGTTAAATTTTATTTGATCACTTAATAATCAGCAGTTTTAAAAGTTTAAAATTTGTTGGATATTGGATACGATACGAGTAAGCCCGGAAAAGTGACCGTTAAGCGGTTCAGGCTACAGTGTTGGAAAAATTTAAAACAAAGCTCGTTCGTTGTTGTCACGAGTAGTAAGTTTTTTTTATAAAACAGTTGCAGGCCCACGAATAATATGTTATTCGAATTATTTCTTGAAATATATCTAGAAGAATAACAAAAAGATGCAAAAATATATATTTTCTTTTCGATATATCGACTGAGACTGTTTCCCGATATAAATATCGATATTTCTATATATCAACAACCTAAAACCAAAATGTTTTTGTAGTCATTGGTCACACTTTCAATCCGAAACCATCAACATCGTCGCGTCGCGCTAGAAGATAAATAGAGAAAAATAGAGTGTACTCGCGCCCCTCGACTTTTTTTTTTGTTTTATCGCGCTGCAGCGGACGCGAGTGCGAGTGCGATTAATGAGGCGTACCAAGTGCAAAACGCTCGCCAGTGAATTTGCATATGGCCAAATCTAACAACACCAATACACACGCCCAGGGCAGCGCTGAGCAGCAAAAGTGATGACTGCTGCCCCAGGTGCCCCCAAATTTGTTGTTGCTGCTGTTTGCATTGGTGTTGGGTCGAGTGCCAGTGGAAGTGAATCGAAAAAGTGGAATTGCGCACCATTATTCGCAGCAGCACGGCTGGTAGTAGTATGTGCAGTTGTTTGTGGCGGCGCGCAAAGTTCGCAAAGTTCGCGGACAGCAGGCGAAATAACGGGTCACGAGAAGACGAAAAGGAAAACAAACTGAAAAGCAGAGCAAGCAGGCCAAATAACGCAACAAAGTGAATGGTCCCCCCTCCCACTCCTCCGAAAAAAATTAATCCCGAAATCAAATTACGTGGCAAGTGGTCTGGTCAGGCGGCGAGAATAGCCAAAAACCTGGCTCAGCAAGTTTGGCCCGTTATTTTGGAGCACTGTTTACTGTACGTGTTTGGCACACCCGCCCTAACACCCACCCACCCACTATAAGCCCACTCATCCCCTCGCCGCATAACGGTACAGCAAAGGAGTAGAAGAATCCACCACCGAAATGTCGTCGCTCAAGGTTGCTGTGAGGGTTCGTCCCTTAAACTCGCGGTAAGTTGGGGTTATACAGGCTTAGAATAAAAATAGATGAATAATAGAAGAAGACTATCAAAGTACTATCTGAAATACAGAACTACCCATTATTGGGAATACCAGCGATTCAAACGCCCCTTAATTGGGGAAATCTGTTGCGCACTTGGAAAGACTAGACTGGCTGGAAAGAATGGAAAGCTATGTACCTCCAGAATGGTTAACAAATTTTTGGTATCCACTAGGTACATGCCCCTCTCACAATTAAAACATAAAAACGGTTAGGGAACAGGGCCTGGTCGGGACTGTTCGGGTCTGGTCTGGTCTGGTGCCTACTTAAAAGCCCATTAAACCTTATGCTTGTACTCTTGCCTGACGACGATCGTTAACCATTTTTGTTGGCTCTTTTGTGGCTTTATCTTGTCTATCTGGTCGGTCGGTCATTGCTTTTGGCACAGTTACTGCCACAAAAACACTCACGTTGGCAGAACAAAGAAAGATGGAACCTGTAATGATGTCATTCATCTGCGGGGTTCGATATAAAAATCGCAATCACACACACACACAAAAAACTAAGAGTGTTTTTGTTGGCAGATTTCCTTGTGTTAATTGTGCATGAAATAAAAAAAATAAAACATCATCCGTTGTTCAGTAATTATAATGGCAAAAAAAAGTAGAGCTAGCTCCCTGGCGCTGGGAGTTGTGACATCATCGAGGGGCTTATGCAAAACGGCAACTTACTGCCTGAATTACATACTTTTCAGCCCCTGAAAACGGCGTCCTCCTCGGCGGACATGCAAGACTGACGCCTCTAGCCTCCGTGCGAAAACAAAAGCAGAAATCTATTATAATTATCCATAAGTATGTTTATGGTAAGACTGGCGAGCGATTTTAGCACGAAACCAGTTCCCCAAAACCATATCTCAATTTCGCACCCAGTGGCGGATGTTGGGAGGGGTTCACCTCTCCCTCTCAATGACTCAGGAGTCATCCGAAACCCCACCATAAGTACCCGAGCCTCTGCCGGCTTCCGTGAGTCAGACATGCCGAATCCATGAACTTTTAAATGTTTAATTGAGGAATGAATCAACGCTGAAGAGCAGGCTTGTGGCAGTCAGCCGTAATCTTCGGATAACAACAGAATGGGGATGCCTGCTCTCCAAAGATTAACTTGGAGTGGAGCTTCATGGCAGCCAGAAGGGAGGAATGACCTAAAATTGTCGCTGGAAGTGGGACAAGTGCTGCAGTTATCAGACAGAAACCCACATACCCTATCCCTAGTGTCTATATCTTAGGCCTGCTCTAAACTAAACTATATATGACCCGTATAGACTTGTCAGATTTAGAAAATGTTATGGGTATTATTCCTCCAAATTGGATGCACTTTTGTGCGTGTATTCCTCGTGTGGGTGCCCCTATGAACCCCAGTTCCAGCCAACCGGTTCGGTGCCATCTTCGAAGCAAACATTCTGACGTTCCCTTCCATAGAGTTTCATTTGCGCCGCTTTTCCTTTTGATGTCGCAATCAAGTTTTCCAGCTCATTCTGTTTATTATGGCCCAGAAACCGGATTTCTTTGATAATTTGTAGCTGTGGCTGGATGGCCTGATCGCAGGGCAAACATGTCAATTGGATTGCATGGCTCTGCCGGCTGTCTGACGTCCGTCATGAGGCGCGGGTCATGCAAAAATCGTTAATAGGAATATTTATGAGCTGGCTATGAGGTGGGCGGTGGGTCGGTTGGATGGTCTATTTATAATCCAACACGAAAGCCCCTGAAAGCCCTGAAAGGCGACAGGCGTTTGGGAGCGAAAGCAAACAATATTTATTATAGAAACCCCAACAATAGGCTTGCCTCAAAGCCAGTCAGATTGTAGGGCCAATTATCATGGACGGGCAATAAATAAAGATGCCGTTTGCGTTTCCCATTGCAGCGAGAACGACATGGACGCTCAGCTCATCGTGGAGATGGAGGGCAAGAAGACCAGGCTCCTCAAGCCCCGCCTCCAGTCCATACGCGATGCCGGACGGGACAATCACCACGACTTTACGTTCGACTACTCGTACTGGTCGTTCGATGCGGAGGACCAGCACTTTGCCACCCAGGAGCAGGTCTACAGTGATCTGGGCAACGATGTCGTGGACTGTGCCTACGAAGGTGAGTACCAGCATGACCCAATACGGGCCACCCACTGAGAACACATTTCCTTCATTTTTCGCCTTGCACCCTACCGTGTTTGTTTACATTTTCCCTCTCGGTTTTCCCGAAATTTCTGGTCTAAAAATAAGGCACTGTTTTGGTAGTATATATTAGTATAGTAGGTATACTAAATCAAACGCCACTCGCATTAGTTTGCCACGCTTGGGTGGCGACTAATTATAATTGTAGTCGAGTCTGTCGGTAAGTAGGTGCACTGGGCAGTAATCGTGCGAATTTCCTGCTACCGGATAGATGCCACTGCTATCCTAAAGATATAGTTGAGAAGAGTTGAAGCCTAGGAGAAGCCTATTCGAGGTATATTTTGTGTATCTTTCGGATACTTTTAAATGAATCTTAAATACAAAACCCACTACAATTGTACTACAAACTGTCATTGTTTATTCCAGTTGATGGTTTTGCAAGGAAAGTAACAAGACTTCCGTGTTTGGCACTCGCACCAGGCATTTGCATGTTAGAGTACCATTTGGCTCGGCCCCCCGTATCCGAATCGCAAGGCAAGCGGCAAACACACAACTTTCGCCCACAACAAGTCGAGATGCCAAGCGAAATGGAACAGCTGTTCGGCTTGCTGGCCTGGCCGACGCTTTGGCTGGCACGCTTTCAATATCGAATTACGAGAGAAGCCCAAGCCAAAGCCAAGATTGCCCAAGAAATGAGCTCGAATACGAATCCAAAACACTGCAAAACGAGCCACAAACAATAGCTGGCTGCCAGTGGCGTCCAACTGGCTGGGGCAGTCACCAAATCTTGTGAGGTCTTGGATGACAGCAACTTATCTCACAGCAGCACCTGTTGGCAGCCAGTGTCTTTTGTCCAACGATCTGCTGAAGCCACTCCCTGGTAATTGCAGTCGCGGCTATCGCCTCTGGATCTGATGGCGCCAGAGATGTTGTCGCAATAGAGGCACGTTGGCACGTTGGCTTGTTAGAGATTCGAGTAGGTCATCTGCGAGTCATCGTCGTGGCTGCACTTTCCTTGTTTTAATTGCCAGCTGACACTGGTCTTATCATCTCGGGGAGTGCTAATCCAGATAGCTGGAAAGTGTCACTAAGTTGTAGTCTTTAGGGCCTGTGTTGAGGATTGCCAATAAATATAGCTTGTAGAGCCATCTATTAACTCATCAAGTAATTCGCGGTGACGGTGCACACCAGTTACCCAGTCGCCCAGTCACGAAGTGCTTGCCTCACTTTTGGGAGGTTCCGTGACTGGCAATTAACTGGCATGATGCGCTCCACTGCAACCGCAACCGACTGACATTCGCTTCTCTGGGGTTCTGGCCACCTTGCGGTGCTACAACTTAAGAAATAAAGCCAACATTTTGGATCGAGTTTCTCTCAGAATGTAAAGCCCATGTTGTAGATTAGACAATTAATCCAATCACTCTCCTCACTCCCTCCCCCTGGTCAGGTTACAATGCGTGTGTCTTCGCCTACGGACAGACGGGCTCGGGAAAGACCTTCACGATGATGGGCACTCCGAACAACCCGGGCCTGATACCGCGCATCTGCGAGGAGCTGTTCGCCCGGATGCGCGTGGGCCAGGAGTCCGGTACTGGCTACCGGACGCACGCCAGCTACCTGGAGATCTACAACGAGCGGGTCAAGGACCTGCTGGCGGCCCAGAGCACCGGCCATGGCCTGCGGGTGCGGGAGCATCGCAGTCTGGGCCCCTATGTGGAGAACCTGTCGCAGCACGCCGTCTCCGACTTTGATGAGATTCAGGTGAGTGGAGTGGCTATCTGTTATCTGTGGAATGATGATCTGATCCTTGTATGGTCTTCCTTGTAATGCAGGAATGCATCGCCCGGGGGAATGCACAACGCACCACGGCCAGCACCAACATGAACGATACGAGCAGCCGGAGTCACGCCATCTTCACGATCACATTTGTGCAGGCCGTCTTCATGAATGACATGCCAAGCGAAACAGTCTCGAAGATCCATTTGGTCGATTTGGCAGGCAGGTGCGTAAGCGTAAGCGTAACCGGAGCATGAAGCTAGAAAGTAAACTCTAGAAAGTAAAACCACTATGGGGAGCAGTGATATTTCTAGATAGATCTCGTATGATTTCCATCGCCCTAGTTGGATAATTGGATTAATGGTGTCTCTCTTATTATGGTTTCCAGTGAGCGGGCCAATGCCACGGGCGCCACAGGACAGCGCCTGAAGGAGGGCGCCCACATCAACAAGTCGCTGGTGACCCTGGGCAGCGTTATCTCGGCCTTGGCGGAACAGACGAGCGCCGGCAACATCAGCAGCTCCTCGCTGGCCACCACACCGAACGGGGCCAGCAAGCGGGTGCTCTACATCCCCTACCGCGACTCCATACTCACCTGGCTGCTGAAGGACAGCTTGGGCGGCAACAGCAAGACCATTATGATTGCGGCCCTCTCGCCGGCGGACTGCAACTACAGCGAGACGCTGAGCACCCTGCGGTACGCCAACCGGGCCAAGAACATCATCAACAAGCCGACAGTGAACGAGGATGCGAACGTCAAGCTGATCCGCGAGCTCAGGGAGGAGATCAACAAGCTCAAGTCCATGCTCACCGGAGACATTGTAAGATGAGGCCTTCTTCTGTTCGAACTTGGGTCCTAATGGGTCTTTCTTTGCAGCACTCGCTTCAGCCCTCCCTCAAGGTACTAGCCGATCTTCAGAAGAAGGAGGCGCAGGAGAAAGTGCTCACCGAGGAGTGGACGGAGAAGTGGAAGGTGGCCCAGTCCATTCTGCAAGAGCAGAAGAGTCTGGGCTTGCGGAAGTCGGGTGTCGGAGTGGTCCTGGACTCAGAGATGCCGCATCTCATCGGGATTCATAACGACGTGACCACGGGAGTGACGCTCTACAGCCTGAAGGAGGGAGAAACGCGAATCGGTAGCGAGGATGCCGAGGTGGCGCAGGACATCGAGCTAGCCGGCGATGGCATTCGAGCCCAGCATTGCAGCATTGTGCTGAAGGGTGGAGTGGTGACTCTGCATCCCTGGCCGCTGGCCCAGTGCTGGGTCAATGCCCACTTGATCGACGAGCCCAAGCAGATCTCGCAGGGCGACATCATTCTGCTGGGTCGGACCAACATCTTTCGATTCAACAACCCCGCCGAGGCGGCTAAGCTGCGCAAGGATCTCAGTCGTTCGCAGCTGGACATGTCGCGGCTGTCGCTGATAACCTCATCCAAGGAGAACCTGCTCACCTGCAGCATCTACTCGGACGAGGACGGAGCCTCGCCGTACAGCAAGCGACCCGAGCGCCAGTATTATCCCCAGCGTCCCATGTCGAGGGATGATCCCGAGCTGCAGGACGAGAACAGGAAGATCCTGGACACCATCGAGAATGCCCTGAAGCAGCTGAATGTGGTGGGTATTGATGTCTTCCTAAAATAAAGCATAGAACTTACAAGTTACTATTTTCTGTTCAGGAACGCGTCCAAATGCATGACCAGTACAAGACCAAGGTGCGAAAGCTAACCGAAGAGCTGATCCGCCTGGAACAGGAGGAAATGGACGGACTGCAGGTGTTGAATTGCCGAGAGCAGGAACTGATCGCTCGCAAGGACATGCTGCTGTGGGAGAAGAACAACGAAAAGGTTCAGGTGCGTGCCGGCGATGCCGAAAACAGGTTTATTTTTGTTCCTGCATGCCAGTGCCAGTGCCAGTGGCAGTATTGCCTCCAAACTGGATATCGATTCTTGTGCTTTCGTACTGCCTGCCACTCTATTATGGTTTCCCTTGTTTTGGCTTTATGTTCATTATGCTTTTCCGTTCGTTTCATTTTCGTTTTAGATCGACATTGTGTGTAGACAAATTTCAGCGTTTCAGACGCAGCTCGACTCTAAGAAACGCGATTTCTCTGAGTACGTAGCGAAAGAGTTGCAGGAGCTGCAAGATTGCGGCAAACTGGACGAGGTTTGTTTCCTTGTTTAGAGTTATGTTGCTTAGAGCTTAGATTAGATGGTAGAAACACCACATGAGATATGGTCCTGACATTAAAATGCCTTTATTTTCTCACAGATGGGAATTAAAATCGAAGAGGGCACTCCTCTCAATGATGAGCTGCTGCTGCAGGTGTCCGATTCGTTGGACTTGTTTGCGGCTCAGTTCATAAAGGAAACTGTTCGAAGAAATGTAAGTCCCTGATATCCCTTTCGAGGCTCTTTAAAATATGTATTTGATCTTCCCTAACCAGAACGAGGAGATCCGTAAGCTGGATGAGCAGATTGCGGAGAAGGAGCGCATACTCAATGCCAGCACCACCAAGATAGCCAAGGTGGATGAAACCATGCTAGAGATCCAGGCCCAGCTGGAGCGGCTTCGCTTGGAGCGGGTGGAGAGTGAGGCTGAGGCGCAGGCCATGCGTGCCAAGAAGCAGAACATGAAGCTGCAGCTGGGCAACAAGTCCATGTCCACCTCGACGAGCACCAACGAGGCCGACGACGTGTCCAAGTCGGATACGTTCGAAACTTGCGACACCTTCCACACCGCCAAATCGAACTTCTCACTCGTCTCGTCGCCCACCATTACGGAGGGCCAGCAGTCGCCGCTGAGCAATTGCTCCTGCGAGGCCGAGGACGAGGCGGAGGACACGCGCAAGGATGACCTCTCCGGCAGCAGTGAAGATGCTTCACGCACCTGCACAGCCGGTCCCAGTAGCGGCAGTGGCAGTGGCAGCGTGGGGCTGGGTGGCTCAGTGCCCAGCGCCACACCCAGTTCCCAGGCCATTATGAGCGACAGTGGCGTGTGCCTGGACAGCCGCAACCAGGCCTTGATTCAGAACGGGCACATCAACAACTACAGGCAGGGCCTACGCACAAGCGACGAGGACACAGGCTCCTGCTCCTCCTGCGAGCTTGGCCGGCACTCTGAGGTGGCGCGACCCTACTGCCCGCTCCATTCGCTGCGCCGCAAGATAGCCGCCCAAAAAGCCCTCATTATGAAGAACCTCGAAACGGACCTGAACAAGTCTCGGCTGGATGAGCACATTGCCGACCTGCAGGATCTGCAGCGGCGCTACATTCAAATGGAGCAGGAAATGCTGCAGTCGGTACAGGATTTGGAGGCACATGCGCAGTGCTGTGCGGACGAGCGGTCGGGAATGGAACGGCAATACGAACTGGCCAGCTCTATTATGCGATCCAGTGTGATGAGCCCCACCAGCATGGAGGAGTCCCAGATCTATCCTCCCAGCATGACGAGATCCTGTCCCTCCATGCGAGAGTTTCGTGAGTTTTTAAAAATAGTATTTTTTGAACCAATTGTTAACTAGTGCTATCTATCTTCCAGCTGAAGGTGAGCATTTTATCACAATACCCAGTTTTGTGATGCGGGGCGCTGGTAAGCAGACACATTACGAGTACGAGGTGCGCATTGCCCTGCCGGATGGAAAGCTGAATATCCTTCGGCGCTACAGCCGTTTCCGGGAGCTGCATTTATGCATGAAGCACTGCTACGGAGCCAAGGTCAGAAAGGCCTTATGAGAAGTGGTTTATTTAAAGTCTAATATCCTATTTACTATCCTACAGATCTCTGCATTACCCTTCCCGCGTCGAGAGCTGTTTGCCTCCAACAGCGAGCCGGTGGCCAAGCACAGGCGTCGCCTGCTAGAGCTCTATCTGCGCCGTCTCTTCGTCGTGTGCTCGAAGATACCCCAGTGCCCGATCTACGATGGACCTGGCGGGCCGGGCCTCACACGCGCCTCCCTCGTCCAGCTGTCGTCTTTTTTCAAGAAAGGCCTCTTCGAGAACGGAAAGCATGGGACGGGATAATAGTTAACCTACTGCTGAATTATCTCCTGCCTACAGTGTGTCTTTTTATTTACTTGTACTACCTGTTAAGCTATATGACCGATAACATGGACCTGTTTTGAGTAGTTAGCCCAAGTACTGTGTAGCCTGTAATTGTAGCTGTAAGTCCCCTCTTCTAGCTATGTAAGACCACCAGTGTCCTTTCTCACACACACATAACACACTCTCAACACTTTTTATACCAATTGTTATTAACTGTATCGGAGCTTTATATATTCGGATCATAATTGTAAATGTAACTGCCAGTGGCGATGTTGCAATCTATCTCTGATATGTGCAAATATGTCTATTATGGTTGGTTGTTTGTTTAGATGGTTTGTTGGTGTTTTGACGGCCAGTTTTAATTAGTTAATTATTTCTCAAGTAAATAGTTAAATATACTTATAGGATGTACTGCTTCCAAAAGTTATTCCAGTTATATAATATAGTCTGTGATTTCCAACTGAAGTTATAGTATCCCGAAGAAGAATCCAAGATAACGAACGTAACTGAACATTTCACGAACAAGTAATCCAACTGACAACTCAGTCTACAATCTATATATAATCTCTATAGCCGTACAAATGGAACACTGATGGGTCTAGGTGGGCAGATGTTTAGCAGTAGGTGATAGGTCCTTAGCCAGTAAGTCCTAGCTCGTAAGTTCTTGCGTCGCAATTACAGTAAACTAATTATGAGTACAATACCCGAAAACGATGAAACAACATGAAATGTTCAATGTAAAAAGCCTAGACTAAGTTTACAGTTAGCGATATTATAGAATGATTATGAACGGTGAAATTGGTCGATCTACGAATCGATGGCAATATTGAAACAATAATAGTTAAGATTTAATAAACTCTGAAGTGCCCACTCGTACGGCTAACTGGCCAACGGGCCGGCCAACACCGCTTTAACAAACGGGTGGGTGCTAAAAAAAATATACGTAATAATTTACAAATTGTTGACTTTATTTTTTATTCGGGCTTAGGGGTGAGTAATAAATATAGTCACAGAAGTGTGCACATTGGCCGGACACTACTGTACTGTGTAAAATACATTTTACATGTCAGTTAGAGATTTCACTTTCAGGCGCTAGGTGTCGCTAAAAGAGTTTTGTTATTAAGTGAGTTAATATTTAAATTTTAAATAAAACAATAATTCAATTTAAATTCATGTAAGTTCGGTAACGTTACTATTTAGCGTGGATTTATACTCTTCCTCTACAATAGATTGTATTTTAAACTGAATAAGTATAATTACGTATCCGTATATGGTGACCACCATCTGAAAAGGTATTCAAGATTTATTAATTAATAACAAAAATTAAATGATAAGTTACCCCTGCAAAGTGATTCAGATTAATGTCAAAGAATCCACCGCAACTGAAATGTAGTTTAAGATGCTGCATCTGCAAGGCGTATTCCCGTAAGCCCATTTTTAGGGTTAAAAAGCTCGAAGCTGCTGGAATTGAACTCATCCGATGAAGAATCCGAGGAATACCTTTATTATACTAAATATAATTTCAAATAAAATAAAAATGTAACGAAATTTAACATAGTGAATACTTACACCTTTAATGCAACGATCGCTGTGAAAAGAAACGATTAGCAGGCTGATCAGCAACATCAAACATCGAAGTGGACGAACTATAAGATGGTTAAAAATTATATAGGCCTATAGAAACAAACCCCATAAGATTACATACAATATTTCATATCATCATCGGTAACTAATTGTTTTATGTAGGCCCAGTTGACCACGTGTAGTATTGTTAATCCATTGTAGAGGAACATCAAAATCATGGGAAAGCTAAAGTATCCACTAACTTCTTCCACCAAATGCCAAACTCGTCCAGCCAGGGTCTGATTCTGCCTCAGAGCAACGCACAACTTTTGTAGTTCCTCGGGCTCCTCGCAGTCTATGAACTCCTCTAGGATCTTCTCGAGAACGTGTCGTAGACGGCATATGAACTCGTGAATTAAAATTACGAAAACACAGAATTCCTGGCCCTTGAGTTGAATCATCACCAGTATAAACTGTGTGAGAGCCTTGTTTGGCCACCTCACATAGGATCCAATAGCTAGGTTGGTTAAATAAGGAATGGCCACAACGCAGAAACACATCCACCATCCAACTCCTAGCGCTAAACGCAATCGGAATTTCCCGAGAGAAACCATTTCTCCATATGGTTTCAAGGCTTTGTCGACCTCTTCGTCCAGATCAGCAATATCCTTGAAGATGCCTTTAAGACGCCGCCATTGAGTCAACTTATTTAGATGATTGCAAGCCAGCACAAGTGTCATGAGAATCTTGTGAGTATTTCCCATAAATAGAGTAAAGTCCTCCGCCTTAAAGTCTTTGATTTCCCTTTCCAATGCAGTCATGTTTATGTAACACTCATACATCGTCATAAAAAATGTAACTAAGGCATAGCAGGCATATCCTGGCACCAAATACGAGCACCAGCTATTTCCTAAGGATTTATGAAAACACGCGACTGGAGGTGTGATCGCGAAAATGGAAAAAACATGGAAATAAGGACGAATCGCGGCCATCAGAGGACTTCGGTTAGTCGCCATTTCTGCTGAGGTGACAAGAGGTACTGAAGTCCTTACTTCCAGGCTTCCAGGTTCTGTGCTTTTAAGTGAATTAAAACGATAAGGTAATAACCACAATGAATCTATTTTAATTGACTTTATATCTAGATGTTTTAGCCAATTTAATAATTGATTAGCGATATTCCGTCGGAATTCTTTTTCTGGGCAATGGACTGCATTTTAAACTGCAAAAGTATTATTATGTAGCCCAACAATGTAACTATCACCTAAAATTATTGGTATTTAATAAAGGCTAGTGTTATTATATTATCGCATACCCCGCCAAAGTATTTCAAGTTAATGTTAAAGAATCCTCCGCAGGAAAAAAAGAGCTTCAAGTGCTGCATTTGCAAAAGGTACTCCTGCAGGCCCATGGTCAGAGTCGAAGAGTTTGTGGTTACAGAATTGCAGCGTATTTGATGAAGGATTCGAGGCAAACTATTGTACTGAAACGGCATGTAAATAAGGGTTTCTGAACTTTTTAAAAACTTACAGTATCCGTACAACGTTGGCTTAAAAAGCAGGCCAGTAAAAGGTTGGATATCAGCAAAAAACAAACCCCAAAACGTTCTATAAGTATTATTCTTTCATATTACTGTCCACCTTTTTTAATCGCAGAATACATACCAAACGTACAGCAATCGTTTTCAATGAAGGTGTTAATATAGGCCCAGTTAATCATGTGCAGGATTGTCACACAGTTGTAAACGAAGAGCATAATCATGGGAAGGGAGAAGTAGCTGCCAAGCTCGGTCACCAGTCTCCAAATTTGACCCACAAGTCTTTGGTTTCGTTTCAAGGCGACACACAGAGCCTGGAGCATGTCCTGGTCTTGACAGTCGACCAGCTCCAGTTGCAACTGCTGCAACGTGTGGCGCAGCAACCGTAGCATCTCATGGACCAACATCACAAACACACAATACTCCATAGCCTTGAACTGCTGCATCACTAGGACAAATTCGGTCAGAGTCTTGTTTGTAAAGTTTAAGAAGGGACCCATGGACTCATATGTACATCGAGGCAGGCCTACCATTATCATCACTAGCCCCACTCCAATCCATATAATTAAACGCACTTTAAAACTTATTCGACGCTTCTGTCCCCCGAAACACTGTGACGCATCCTCGATCTCCGCCTCAAGATTAGCAATCTCTTCGTAGATCCCACCAAGCCGACGATAGTTGAGCAGCATGTTAAGATAATTACACACGGCTATGATGGAGGGCAGCACCTTCTGCGTATTACCCATTACCTTAGTAAAGTCTTCCAGCTTGTACTCCACCACTTCCTCGTTTATTGATATAAAGTTCACGTAGGACTCGAAGAAAACCAGAAGAAGGATGGCAATGGCGTAGCCGACATAGCCAGACATCAAATACTTCTTGAGTCGCTGGTGGGAGGTTCTTTCGAAGATTTGGGGTGGTGGCGTTAATACGAATACCGAAAAGACCTGAAGGTAAGGCAGGGCGGTGGCCAGTAATCGACTCTTTCGACGGACGGGCATTCTGGTTGAGTGCTGAAATGGAACTGACCTCGATAAGGGTAGTACCCAAAACTAATACTAATTATGTAGAAGCTAAGGGGTTTATCTTTCCTGAGTGTTCATTCCAATAAGCTCAAATTGAATCGTATGCCTAATTAATTAGGTGTATATCTTTGATCACAAGGGAGGTTTGCTCTAGATCCTGAACTATTTCCACGTTATAACGCTGGTAATTTCCCTTTTGCATACCATGCAAATATGGGTTAAATTGTCTTTGTCTTGGCTAGCAATCAGCATTGTCTTTTGACGATTGCATGTGCAGCCCCACATCCTCATCCACATCCATGTCCGCATTCGCAGAGCCATCTCTCCATCTGTCGCTTTCAATTGCTCCACTTTCTTGCTTCATTTTCCATTTTGTGCACATAATTGCACTTCTTGTGAGCTAAAGTGTGCAAACATCCAATTCCTACCACAGCCCACCCACCCACAACCACTCAGGGGCTGATGCAGCATCAAGAGCCAAATCAAATGAAAACAGCGATGCACGAAGGTAAATATTTAAATACATTTAAATAGTATTATCTTACCATGAATTATTTTACATGAAATATATGTAAAAGTGTATCGATTTTTTGTTTACTTTAAAATAATATAAAATATACATTGTTTTCTGAAGAATTTTCCCCAGTGCAGATGCCGGCTCACCCGTTCAATGCCCAACCGCTTGCTAATCCCGTGCTGGAATTTCACCAGAATACCCACACACACAGAGATCCGGATACGGATGGGGGTTACGGGTTGCCGGCGCGGCGGCAAGACATTGACGGGATTAAGTGTCCTTTTTAATTTTAAACTACTTCACTTCACTTTGCACAGTCAATGAGTACGCCGTACGCTCTCCCCTCGTTGGCCAAAAGCTCGGTCTGGTTTCTTCGTCCTTTATTCTTCCCTTCCTGTTTTTTTTATATTCTGGCCATATATGTGTCCTTTTCGAGTCCTTTTTTAAGCTTGATTAAGCACTTTGTGTAACTCTATGACATGGACATGCATTTGCATGCTGGACACCGTGCCAATGGCATTTTTAATTTGCCATAGAAACATCGTATCCTGATCCAGCTCCATCAGCCACGATAGTGCTGCTAAAACCAAAAAATTCTTTAAGATACTGTGGGCTGAAAAATATATCAGAAAGTTGAAAAATGTTCGTGGAATTTATAATAATATTATTATTTAATTTGCGTATGGTAAAAATATATAAAAATGACCATCACTGCCACCCCTTCAATCTGAAGGATATTGCCATGCATTAGTCCTGGGACGAGGGAACATCACTGGAATGATTCGGTGGCACAATAGCGGACTGATGGGCGGGCCAAGCTTTCTGGCTCGCATTTATTATGCAGGACAGTGAAGTAACAATGACTTTGGATTATTGTTTCCTTCGTGCCGCAACAAACAATTGAAATACAATAAAATTAAATAATTTTTAACAAGCCACAGGAAAACGGAAGTTCTCACCCACACACACACATACGCACACAATCACAGACAGTCACACATACAGTCCATAATAGCCAATCTCTGGCAATGGCGCACAGATAGTCCTTATAATAAACCGCTATGGAATTTATTTTTTCACAGCGCATTTTATCATTCCTATAAATATATATTGTGTATATTGTTTAAATTGCATTTAACTTTAACAGAAAAAAAAATAAAATAAAAATAATATATATTGATATATTTTACTCGCAAAGGTAAATAAATCCGCATAACGACATTGTGTAAGTTCCCCGCTGCCCGGCCGAGTGTGTGTGCGACTGCGAGCAATAAACAAATACAATTTTATTATTTATTATTTATGTATTCATGGCCATTAAACGGATATCCGTGGCCATGGCGCATTAAATTGCAGCGCCAGCCACATGCCCTGCACCCATTCCCAGTGGCTCCCAGAAGCTCAACACCTTCCAGCCTTCCTAACCCACTCATGGCTTGAAAGGAGGTAATACTCAGATTGGAATCGGATCACGTATTATTGCCATGGAAACAGCTTTAATGCACTTGCAAACATGCTGCCTGATAAATGCATTTAAAACCAGTGAATTATTTTACAAAAACTGAATTAAGTTTCATATTAATTAGAAAATATTTTGTGAGCTTATGTCTATGAATCTAATAATGTAACAGTGCAAGGATGAAAATTACATCAACATATATTTTACATAACAAAATTTACATAACCGAAAGCACTGGCAATCCTTCAACAAAAGGATCACTATACAGTAGCTATCTTGGAGCGAAAATAATTCGTTACCTGTCGAAGAAAAGCCTGAAAATGTGAAAACAAATTTAAGGAAGTATCAATTGTGTTCGATTGTAGGAGGAAACCCTGGATGGGAGATATATCCTGGACTGAGTACTCAGCTTTCCATTCCTCTCACCATTCTCAGGCTTGTGGTTGGCGGTTTTAGTGACTTTGGCAGAGATTCAGCTGCCAGCCAGCGCTATCAATATGTAATCAATGCTTTCAAATAACTTTGCCATTCGCAACAAGGCTTTTGTTTCGTTCACAGGAGAAGCCCTGAGACGGAGCTGGGTAATAGTAGCACCTAAACCGAGGCGGAAACAATGCAGGCTCGAGGCTCCAGACTCGGGGTAGAGTCGAGTGGAGTGGCTCTTACAAGGATATGGGGGGTTGCGATGGCGTGTGCCGGCGGCCCGGGGCGTACAAAAGGGATTTCAATAATACGCGCACAATCTGTGCTGAAAGCTTAAACAATAAAAGTGAAAATTCCGCCAAAGCCACTGGATACGCGCTCGGATAAGGATATTATCAGCCGGAATGCCTGATCCTTATCGTGTGAGCTTGGCCGAAGGCACGCGCCAATCCTCTCACGAGGCTCACGAACTTTGAACTTGGCCATCTCTGGCAAAAAACTTAAAGTTGCGGTTCAAGGGACCCGAACAATGCCACATATGTAGCCGTGTAGCAGGGTATCCTTGTATCCATGGCAGACAATGCAGATTAGCCCTGGTGGTGGCCCACCACTCGAGACCATCGTCGGAGACAAAAGTACTCGGCAGGGATTTTAATGAATAACAAGATGAAGAAGTGCGGACCAAGGCAGTCGGCATCGGAGGCAGTCTGCAAGGCAGTAGTAGGCATCCAAATCAATTACATTGCGGTTGCCTGCCACAGCCAGGAGAGCACTCTTGAGTGCCAGGAGCACGTTCGCATATGAATATGAAATACACAAACACACACGTGTGGCCATAGCCATATCGATGAAAATCAATTCCACTGTCATTTGGGAATTTCTCAATTGGTCCGAGCAGCTGAAACTTTTGTGTGTGTGGCACTGAATTGTCAATATCAGCTCAACTCCATTATCTGTGCAATTTGGAGCTTGACAGCCTCGACTTGGCTGCAACTGTCGTTTTTGGGTTCAAGGAGGATACCTTTTTGACCTACTCGCCTCTTGGCAACTACCCACTACCACCACTGCTTACCAGCTGGCAACTGCCTGCGGCTTATTGGGCAAATTAGTTTTGCCTGATTGCAAATTGTACGGCCCAGCATGGGCCAGGAGAGCCGTTTTGGTGACAGGACGTAAATTCAATGTCCTGGTATATGTTATGGCTTCATGCTGCCGTCATTTTAAACAAACTGCCCACGCCACGCCCCCAAGGCTACCCTAACCCTGCTGATTTATGTTTATGGTCTTGGCAAATATTTGCGCCACTTCAAAAGCATTATGATGATTATTAGCATTGTTTGCCATCGTAGTAAAACTGTCATACGTGTCTGGCTGACTGTTGGCCAACATTTGCAGTCTCATAATATCCGGGTGCACGAAAAAAAGAGAGCAGCGCCAAGTGGGGCATCAACTGTAGCTGTAACTGTAGCTGTAACGGACAAACGTGAAACGTGACCGACGTGATGTTTATGCGAAAACATTTCCCCCCCATCATCTGAATAAGTGCGGCGCCGGCATTAGCATCTGAATCCTATATACATCCTAGTACTAGTGCTATATCTGCAGAAGCATGCACATCATCAACGAGTTCCACATTCCTCGAAGGGGAATCGGGACTAATCGCCAAAGTATAGGGAGATTTTTGGGGTGGAAGCCCGTTTAAAGTGAATCGAAGGCCCCACATGTCATCGTCATCGGAAAGGATCAGAAGTCTCAGGGGAACAGATGATTCAGAGTGTCCTGAAAAAGCTTTTTAGCTTAAAAAACGCGCTCGTATCTGGGCTACAGTATTCAGTATTTATTTTCAGTGCACAAATGTGTGTATATTAGCGGAAATGATAGAATTCAGAGGCAAAAGTCGCATTGGCGGCAAGACAACTGCGTGACAATGCCAGGGTCCCCGAGCGGGCTGA
Organism: Drosophila pseudoananassae pseudoananassae; assembly: GCA_018153035.1. Taxonomy (NCBI): domain Eukaryota; kingdom Metazoa; phylum Arthropoda; class Insecta; order Diptera; family Drosophilidae; genus Drosophila; species Drosophila pseudoananassae. The sequence goes on from JAECXR010000024.1 coordinate 12,297,981, forward strand.
AAGAGGAAAACTTTTTTGTTGGCCCCCACCCAGACACTGGCGGAAAGTTGTCGCCCATATGGTTGTAGCTACAATGACATCCAGAGTACACGAAGTACGACAGCAGAAATCGCACCCTTGTGATGCCACCACCGTCGCCATTTTCAGTGTAAATATTTAAACAATAATAAGTTGGCGGAAAAACGTGGGGAAAACTCTTATGTTGCCAGCGCGCAAAGTGAGGCAAACTTTTGTTATCTTTTCACCATGAAAATAGCACGAAATTGAACAGGAAAACGCTGGCGGACCCAGACGGAGTCGTAGTCAGAGCCCAGAGGTGAATGGGTAGCAGGTGACAGGTAGCATGGGAGGGACTACACCTCCAGCGCGGCTAGGATCGTTAGTTCGACAGACAGACAGTTGGGTTGAAAGCATTGCACGTGCACTAATCATCGCAGATGGCGGCGGTGGTGGGATCACGGGAGAGTTTGGATGGCTGGCGTATCGCCTTTCATGTTTTCAATTAGCGTTAATGTCAGCACGGCTCTGGATCCGGATCTGGAGCTAGAAACTATCCCCATTGGCCGATGTTTGCTTTTGGCCAAGACACCCCTTTTAGCTTTCAGCTCAAATAAAGGCTTGTTAGTGGTCGAGCACACAATGGAGTAGAATAACTCCAAGCCTTAAAATGTCTTGTTTTACAATTAAAATAAAAGCATTCCATTTAGTGAAAAAGTTTAAAAAAATATTAATTTCAGTCCAAAAAATTCCCTCGTTCGAAATGCGGCTTGGAATATTACTTTTGCGTATAAAATTCAAAGAGTCTGAATTAATTTCCGACAGGCTCCATCCATCATCCAAGGTCCCCTCTAAGGCAACTCTTTATTCATACCTTAACTGCTCTATAAATATTATCAGAAGAGTCTTGCCTTTACCCCGAAAATGTCATTTGCATAACCGTCAATCATACGCCACGTATGCCGGGTATGCTACGATGGCTCTTGCTGTTCCACCTTGTTTGTTTCTGCTTCACTGAGTGTGCACACCCATTGAACAGGTAGAGAGCACCCACGAAGGATCCCTAACCCAAACCACATGCCATATGTTTCGATGGCATTGGAAATTTTGCTTCTCGATTTGCGTTTGCGTTTTATTTCGAAATTGAATTTCAGCACTGATTATATTTTTTTGCTTCGTTTTTAACCCCGCTCCTGATGCTGTCACTGGTGGTGGGGTAGGGTTGCATTGATTGGAGGGGATCCCACTCCCGGTCCCCTGTTGTTTGGGCTCTCAACTTGCCGGGGGTGCATAAATAAGCGCCACTCAATTATGCAGACTGTGGGCGAAGCAGCTATAATCCTTTATCCCTCCACCTGCGACGTGTCGATTTGATTTGCTTTGCAATTTATTTTTGAATTGCGCTGACAAGGACACACCTTCTCCATATGGCAGTTATATAATGGCAATCTTCTGTGTCAAAACTCTTTGTAAGCATTATGTTACGGTAATGGCAAATTGCCGGTTAAAAAAACACTCACGATTCGCAGCTACATTCTTGGCAAAATGAAATCGATTTATTTTCAATATTTACTTTCGCACTTGAAGTACTTGGCTTTAATTTCAAAAGGATTTTTATTTGTCGTAAATGGAGCCTGCAATTAGATGCTTTACAGAATCTTTCTGGCTCTTGCCAGTTTTGTTTTTTTGCCGTCATTAGCAGGAATTTAAAACCTTTTTGCCGATGGAAAAAGTTGGGTCAATGCCAATATTTCATTTGAAGTGTCACGGCGATGGAAATTTGTCTGAATTCGTCCTGGCTGAGGCTGAGGGTATTTAAATGTGGCCCATTACATTTTATATTGCCATTTGCCTTTGAGGTTTTGTGTGTTACATTTAATTGCAAATTTCTGTTGAAAAAGTTCAACTTCCCTCCTTCTCGTTGGCCCCCCAATTTTGTTCCTTTTCCTCGGCTTGGTTCACTTTCTACTCGTTTCTACGGCCTCAAACGTTCAACTCATTAAAAAGTGAAACAAAAATGGGTTCGTTTCCGAGGAGGAACGGAGAGCGGCTGTTAGTCTATTTACCCGACACTGCAGCAATTTCCGTGCAATTATTGGTCAATTCCAGCAAATGGTTTAAAGCCCGCTCAGTAGTTGTGTGAAAAGACACTCGATGGTTTTTATAAATATTTAATGACTTAACCACAAAAATTGATTGACATTTGATATGCCTGTTTGATGAGCCCCCTCGTTGACATTGCGACAGGCCAATTGTATGTATTAATTACATTTTCACTGCCGGCCGTTTAATTCGGAAATTAATTTAAATTAAGAGAGCGGGCCAAACATGTATGATGTATGGCAAAAATTACGCAAAGTGTAATTAACAAAAAAAATGCATATTATTTAACAAAAAATGGCAAATACGCTGCAGGCCAAAATTGCGTGTGGAAGTGGCATAAAAAACTGCAGGAAATAAGCATTGAAGATCGAATTATTGGCGATGGAATTGGTTCGGAAATTTTAAAATGAGAAAATGCCCCACTTCCCACTCAAGTTGATGGAAAAAATGTCAGCAACAGTTGGAGCCGCTAGTCGAAAATGAAAATATAAACGCCTTCAGTGCGTTAACTGGAAATCAAATTAAAAATGCGAATACGCTACGTGTAGGATGAGATATCCTGTGTATATAGCCTTATGGAATAATTTTGTATATACAGACTGACTGAGCATTGTACATCCCTTGGCATGAATTCAATTAAGTTGGCAATTGTTGGCCAAGTAAGCAGCGGCCTTTGCCAGCAGTTGACCATCCCGGTCATCGTATCAGGAATCAGCATATTTGCTGGCCGTAGCTGGCCGTGGATGTGGCTTTAACCGCCTGACCGCACATAATTAGTGTCATCGGCAGGAACGCTGCCCGCCAACGAGTTGGCAAGCAAATATAGACAGTGAAAGGTAATTCGGGGTGCCACGGCAAAGACAATTGCACTTTTGATAAATTGTGGCCTGGCAGCAACAGCTGCTGATCTTATTACCGATGTCGTTAATAAAATATATGCCAGGACATCAGGACATTGCCAGGGCGAATGTGTGTCAGCATCAGGTATTAATACAGAATATTGCGTATACGCCCAGTTAACAGATCAACTGTGTCAGGGCTGCTTGACCTATTTTTATAAGAATAATAGTCGTAGTGCATATATAGGTAAGTTATTAGATTAATCTTTATTTTATTTTCTCTGTTTTATTTGACATGCAATTAATAATATTGAATTAGACGAGCGATGAAAGCTGTGTCCTTCTATGTTAAGCAAGCAACAACTTTGTGGGGTTTGTGGATTGCCATTTTCTTGGCAAACAAATTTTTACCTTTTCCTGTTTTCCAGTTCGCCCTTTTCGCTTTACTTGATTTCCTGATTTTTTCTCAACTCCCTGGACTGGAGAATGCAGTGGCAATAAATCGAAGCGAGGGTGGTTGGTTAACCCAAATGGCAACAAATTAGAGCTTCAACTGTTTTCAGCTTGTTCTAATTCTTCGCCTCGCTGCCCGTTGAAAAATCGAAATCACTCTCGCTGCCGCCACCAATGCCGCCACTGCCTCCGCCACCACCGCCGACGCCACCGCTGCTACTTGGATTTGCCGGAGAGGGCGTGGCTGCGGCGGCTGGGCCAGGATTTGGGGAAACTGGGGCGGTCGGTTTCGCGCTTGAGCTGTCATCCGTTTCGCTGCTGTCAACGAAATTAACGCGCTTCTTCTTCTTCTGCTGCTGCTGCTGATGTTGTGCATCATTAGGCGCCGCTTGTTTGTCTGTCGTGGTGGAAAGTATCGACGTGGGCTTGATGGGCTTAGGATTGGCGGTGCTACCGGGATTGAGAGGTTCCGGCGTAGCAGGAGCAGCTGCTGGCACTGCTGGACTTGGCTCTTGAACTTCTGGGACATCCTGGCTACTCTCCGTAACTGGATACACTTCCTGCTGTTCCTGCAAGGGTTGCTGCAGTTCCTCCTGTTGCTGCTGATGCTGCTGCTGCTGCTCATACGCACTGTAGTCATAATTCTGGACAGCATTGGCATCGTACTCCTGGCCGGCATAGCTGCCATCCGGTGCATATTGCTGGGCATTGGGATCGGCTATATATTGCCCGGTGGCCTCATCGTATATGTAACCCGGATAGGCCACGTTCGGATCATAGCCAGCGGCGTACTGACCATCCTCGTAGTTGCCGTAATCAATATTGGAGTACTCTTGCGGCTCACCGTTGGGATCCCCAGCACCGGCAGTTGTAATTTCTGTTGCCGGTCCAGGTGTAGCTGCAGTGGCATCAGTTGCACTGGCATCCGTTGCATATGCCTGTGTATAGTCGGTGGGATTTCCGATTTCACTGTAAAGCGGTTCCACCGTTGTGGAGCTCGGTTGCTGTTGCTGCTGTTGGTTGTTGGAATCGATGCTGGCATATATGGGCTCACTGCTCTCACTATATCCACTGGCGTCGTATTGCCCGTAATGACCAGCCGCATCTGCAGACTCCACCGGCTGCACCTCCATATCCTGCAAAACTTCGGACGTGGGTGTGTTGGTTACCAAATTTTCAAAAAATCCTTGCGTGGGCGGTACTGCTCCACCTGGTCCTCCTGTTCCCCTTCCCGTTTCCGTTCCTGTTCCTGTCAATCGTTCGCCGTAAATGGCATTTTCAATATTCTCTATCGACACACCCGGCTTTGTCTGTTGTTGCTGTTGGAGGTGCTGTGTTACGGTGTTACCTACGTCCTGGCTGACTGGCGGCGACAATTGATTACCCCTTGCCAGTTGCTCATCAACCGCAGCCGCTGCCTTTTCCAGAGCCGCCCGACTGGCTTTGACTTCGTCCAGCAAATCGTTGCTGATGCCAAGTTTGGCACTTACTTCGCTGGCACGCACGTTTAGTGGGCGTTTGTCTTCCTGTGAGCGGCCGGGGGTCGGATTGGGAGGTCCTGGCTCTTGCCAGGACTCATCGATTTTCAGCTCACCAAAGTATGCGTCAAAGTCATGTTGTTGCTGTTGCTGGACGGGCTCATTATGGCCACCGACAGTTGGTGATTTTTCATACTCGACTTTAGTCACGCGTGAATTTGTCCAGGCATCCAGGTCGCCTTCGTTTTCTCTTTGCGGCTGTCCGCGGACGTCATGGCCAGTTGCCGCTCCTCCTGCCGCTGATGTTGACGCCACTCCGGCTCCTGGTGTTGCTCCGGCTGCGGATGTTGCTGCATTCGGCGTCACCGGCAGTTCAGTTAACGTCAGCGACGAAGACGTCTTTGGCAATTTATCAAACGTCAACGAGGATGTGGCCAGAGTGGAGGATGTGCTGCTCAGCTGCCGGGCTCCACTGCCGGCTCCGTTCTCTTGGCTGGCCGTGCTGGATGCCGCTGCTCCTCCTCCGGACCCCCCTCGGCCACCACCCAGCTCCTGCGCCTGATAATCACCTGTCAAGTGAGGCTGCATGCGCTCCGGTAAATCGGCATTCTCATTATCAAAGGCGCGCAGGGTGGCACGCAAATCGAACAGGTTCGAGGTGCCGAGGGGAGTGACGGGTCCGCCAAAGAGATCTGGATAGTAAACAGGATGGTGAACGGGAACGCCAGCTGCCGAGTGGGTGGGGGTATGGGGTTGGGCCAGTCCTGGGGCGAACTGAGGCGTCAGCATCATGCCCGCCTGTGTGGGCGTGGCCATGGCAAAGGTCCAGGGCTGTGGTGTCGGTTGCGGTGGATTGGCCGCCACCGTCGCCTGCGGTTGCAGCAGAACTGGAATGGCCCCGCCGGCAGGTGCAGTGGCAGGTGCCGTCGTCTGTTGGATGCAACGCAGTGTTTGATTTTGCACCAATTTTGCAAAGTACATTTGGTATTGCAACTGTTGGAGGAGAAAAAAGGAGATGTAAGGTATCTAGTTAAGGTGTATAGACTAGATTTTGCAATATAAACAGTCATATACTTTTCTTTATGTGTGATTGGTTTTCATTCCTTAGGCTATAAGAATACAAACCTTCATCATTTTAAGACGTTCGCTGCGCTGTGACATGGCCGCCGTTTGCTCATCGATCCGCTCCAGCATGTCAACCAGTTTCTTATTCCGCTCGTTGCGTTTCGACTGCTCCTCGAGGAACTCCTGGTACTTTTGGCGGCTTTTGTGGCGCATCGATTTGTCCCTGCAATATGCAGTATTTACTATTGCATCAGCCTTCAGCCGATTGGGGGAAATATCAAAAGCTACTTACAGCTCACTGCGCTTCTGCAAGATTTTGTCCAACTTGTGCTCCAACTGCTGGCGATTATCCTCGCTGCGCAAAGGGAATCAAAATGAAAATCAAAATCAAAATACTGGGAATATCAAAGACAAAGCTTTAAAAAGGATTTCCAAGCAGCTGCATGTGATGCATCCAGGAAAGCTCACTAAAAGCCGACGTACATACATCAATTGATGTGTCCTTTGTGCGCTATGCTTGCTTTGCTGGAGGACATTTCAAGTTGGCCGCAAATACCACCGGGGTATCAAAGCACAACATGCCACTCAAAAGTTAGGTCACAAGAGTCGTTACTACAGAATAAACTTTTCAAGTGGCAGCGTTTTCTATTTTAGTTTCTGCTTCAATAACTTCGATGTGAAATATTTTTATTGAGGAAAGTTTACATTAAAATGTATTAACATTTTAATACATCTATTCAGTATCTAAAATATTAGCCAGAAATGGCTTACCTGCGTTGAAGCTTCTCCTGCAGAAGCTCCACCTGCAGCTTGTAATTCTCGAGCTCTGCCTGAGGAAACATGGCTGGCCAGTGTCTGGTTATCCTTGTAGATGCCTCCTGGCGAACTGTACCACTTGGCGGCTCCGACTCAACTGGCCAAATGCACTCTGCTATTGACACAGTTTGTCGCTTGGTACGAGGAGGGCATTAATGCGACAGTGTGTTCTATTTTTAAGGTAACTTTATTTGAATAGCCGCATTAAATACAAGGGTTCGTGCATGTGTGCGACTGACTGGCATTTGTTTGTTGAGTCGCGTTGCCATGGCAGTGGGTCCTGTTTCTTGGCAGTTCCTTTGGGTATTTACGGGTATATTTTGGTGGTTGCTTGGCATTGGCCAGGGACAATCGGCCTTATCGATTTCACGACTACCCGACTCGCTCAACGTGCCACGCATTGAGGAACAACTTACTTACTTTCGATTTTTCGCCCCATGAATTTTACATTTCCCCGACGCGGTTGTGGCTGTTGTACACTAATTATACGCCCGGCAAGTAGGTCACTTCTTTTAGTTCTTTTTGAGACCCGGTCTGGTCGGTTCTTAGTGGTGCCAAAAAATAAGGGGGGAGAGCCGGAAAAAAAGACGTGAAGAGCGGACTGGGGGTCACCGGACCCGGTGGAGCCATTTATAATGCATTGCACGGGATTTCCCTGCACGAGTGGGCCCAGCTTCTTGCCATCTCTGTCCGGATGAGTGTAAACACATGTTGATGTCGCACCCTCGCACCAAGGAATACACTTTAAAAAATAAAAAAGCTACTTAACAATATATTATTATTTCAAATATCAAATAATAGTTTTGTTTATACACTTTAAGAAGTTTCATTGTTGAAAAAGTCAATCTTTATAGCATATTTTTTTTTTTCCAAGTGTTGATTTTTCGGAATGTGCGGCCAAGCGTGCGCCACCTGAATGTGAATTAATGGTAGTGGCGTCTATCACTCCCCCGGCCGCAGACAACAACGCAGGACCTCTTACACACACACACACCCACAAGTCCACTGTTTCACATTCAAATACACTCACACACACTGACACAGGCGTCCGCTGACATATTCACACACTCACCACGTGGACAGAGACTGTCCTGTAATGTCCTGGCGTGTCCTGTCCTCTCCTTTCGTATCCTTTCCTGCCTGCCATCATCAGCGTGCCCAGCGTCAGCACTGACCACTCTCCTGTTCCTGCCACTAAAGCCACAGCAGCTCCATGTCCTGCTTGACTTGCTCCTGTTTCTGGCCCTTTCGGCGGCTTCGCATGTCCCGGCTGCTCCATATGGCATATGCCGGCGTTGTCACGGTGTCGTGGTTGCGGCCCGCAATATAAAATTTTTGGTTATTTACATGTACGGGATAACAAACGAGCGCAAAAAGGACCAAATGGGGTTTGGGTCAGCGGAGCTGTCATAAGTGCGGCTGTTTATCTCCGCGGTTCCCGCTCGTTTCTGCACATCAGACTTTCGGTCACTGAGTGAGTGTGGGTTTGAAAAACAGGGGAGGTGCTTTCGGCAAAAAGGGGGGTGCTTAACTTTAAAAAATAAAGGGGTTTTTAATAGTACCAATTATTAAAAATGATATATGGACATGTACTTTGTAGAGTGTTTCAAAATGAAATCCTTAGGCTTCTACGGAAACAAGTTTTTGTTGCTAAGCTACCAAAATTAAGGACAATTACCTGTGTTGCTTTCACATAATTTTCAAAGCTTTGTTTACAAATATTTTATGTCCGAATGATAAAAAGAATTAAAATTATAATTATTATTTTCTATTACCTGTTTTGGGTCTTTAAAGGCCTCTACTCTTTGGTAGTCTCTCTATTCTTCCTTGGCTTCCAATATTTACATATTTATTATTTAGAGAGAACAATTTGCGACAGGACCTTGACGCTATTAATAGCAGCCAAACTTGGCATGTCCTGGCACCCAAGACATTCTTTGAACGGATATTGGCGGGGTGGGATGGTGTGCCAGGATATCAATGGAAAGTTTGTCATAATCGAACATTTGCATTCAAAAGCTGGGAGGGGTCTCTCCCCTGCTAAATGGAAATTGAAAATTTTTTGCTGGCAAAATTTCTTGTGGCGAGCGGGCGATTTATGTGTTTGAATTTACGCTGCAGTTGCCAGGCGTTTCGTCCTTTGCAGCTGTGATGGTGTGTGTGTTTAAGTGCGAATGCTTATCAGGCGGTGCACAGCGCACTTTTTGGGGGCACTTAATTTTGGCTGGCATCCTTAGCGGTTCGAGATTCGAGGGATGAGTGGTGTGGCGGGCAGAGCGCGACCCAAGAGCTTCTTTTCCCGATTTGCAGTCAATGAAGTAGAAAACTGAAAACTTTTTCTTTGGAGTCTATTAAAAATAATGGCAGCCGAACGCAGAATCGCCCGCCAAGAACGTACAGCTCCCCATGCCGTCGCCATGTGTGTCCTTTTGCTCCTTTCTGGACTCCTCTTTCTCCTCTATCTCTCCGTGTATGTGCGAGACAGTGGCGGGCATTAAATTAATGTCCGCCCTGCCATTTCTCACAATTGCCTGGCCCGGTCACAGACATTCTGACACTGCCGGTGCATTGACCACTTTTGGTTTGGTTTGCCTTTAAAGAGCTATATTATCCACGCCAAAGTATGCGCTACAGGATCTACTATCATATATGGATTCTTTTTGATTCGGATTATTATACATTTTTAATGTTATACATCTTTTAATGTGATATTTTAACTAATTAATGGATATAACTTTGTTTTTCTTCTTCAAATAACTTGAACGAAGAACCATTGACAGGGTACTTGTTAGTCCTTACACATCTTCAAGTATTCAAAAAGGTCCATGCACTTGGTTTATTTTTAAACACAGTCGCCGCGGGCACGCTGGGAAAATCGTGGAAAAGTGAGCCCCGGACCAAGGGTTGTGCAGGTTGTGCGGTTAATGCGATAATTTAATTGTAATACGGGTCTGGGTCTGGAGTCCTGTGCGCCAATAATTTAACTTGCAATCAGCGCGGCATTTATTGGGTTAAACACATAAGCCGGCGCCCAGGACAAAGACGCATACTTGCATGCCCAAGAAGTGAACGAACCCCAAGGATACAAAGCCTGGGCAGCTGCGGCACATACCCAGGATCAGATGCTGGCGGGGGAGAATGGGCTGGGAGGCTAAAAGAAAGCCAAAGGGAGCCGAAGTCGGGAAAATAAATTCTACGATTGCTGTGCACCAAGGGTGCCCAACTCCGCCAGTTGGGCATTTTTGCACGTAAGCTACGAGGACGATGACAGCAATGAAATATGCAAGCCAGAGCCGGAGCCCCAGGATTTCGCCAAGGCTTTCCCTGTACATGAGTCAGAGAGTCAGAAAGGATGAGCGAAAGCCCGGGTTCACATCGAAAGTCAAACATTTATGAACTCTACAATGGTAGTCTTAGCAACAGTTACCGGGGTTAGTCCACCGGCGCTGACTCATATCGACTTCTGTCGAAAAAACATATTGGCACAAGTAGCTATGCTGGAAGGACATAGCCAGGAGCATTTGCAGGAGCTGCGGCGAATCCTACTACTGACCATCTATAAGGACACTCTTAATCAGTTGGTATTGCAGCAGAGGTCTCAGCGTCTAAATGCCAGGAATCCAATATCGCTGCCTGCTTCCCTGCGGCGGCGTCGCAGCTCGTCGATGGGTGGACACGAAAAACAGGAACATATCCTGATTACAGGCAAAGTGCTGCCACGGCTGGAGTCCCTTCTGGGTGAACCCGAGGATGATGCCGATCAACTGGATGAAGATGTTCTAAATTCTCTCAAGTTCGAGCGTGATATGGATGCACTGCGAACAATATTCGAAACTGCTATTAATGATCAGGAATTGCAGGAGAAAAAAAAGTGCCAGGATGTCAAGGACGAGAAGACTTTGGAAGGGAAAAACGAAGTTGAAGAGAAACCATTGGATGTTCCAGAGCAGCAAATTGATTGGCAGAAACAGGAATCCTTGGATGATGAGGGCCTTGAAGCCTATGAAAAGAAAACCGAAGATGAAGAAGAACATGACGCTGCTCCAGAAGATGATACGGATTCCAACGATGGTAAAAAACCCTCGCCTCTAGAAGATACTAGTCTTAAGATCCTAAAACAAGCTATCTATGCCCTGGCTGGGAACAAAAGCGAAGTATCCCAGGCGTCTCAGAAGCTGCAGGAATCCAAGGACGAGCTAAAGCAGCTGAGGGAGGCACTCGACACCGAGAAGCGGGACACCAAGGCCAAGCTAGAGGACCTGGAGGAACGAATCGCTGACACCAAATACAAGCTGCGTTGTGTTTCCCGAGTTAACGACCTCGAGTACAGTTTGGTGCAGCGATGGGAGGAGGGACGCCTGGCCCAGGGAACGATTTGGGGCGAGAACGCTGAGCGGGCCTATTTGCGAGACATTTTAGAACTCAAACAGCGAATCGCCCGGGAGGAGCGTGTGAGCTGCGAGCTGCGATCCTTTCGCCAGCGGGAAATCCAAGACATGACGAAACAAATCGAGGAGTGGAAGAAGCGCTACGTCAGCGAAATGCGACGGGTAGAGCGCGAAGCCGAGGCGTGGGAGCTGCGAATTCTGGAGCAGAAGAAGCTGTTGGTGCGCCACCGTGAGATCTTTGCCGAACGGATGTCCTTCGTGCAGGAGTACCGGGCACAGAAGGCCGAGGAGCAGCGTCTGCACGATCTCCAAGTGCATCGCATCAACTGCGCCGTGAGACTGCAGGCCTGGTGGCGCGGCACTATGGTTCGCCGGGGACTAGGACCTTTCAAGAAAAAACCCAAGCGGGGCAAAAAGAGCAAGCCTAAAAAATAGATTCTGAAATGCTCATGAAGATAAATAAATTAACATTTTAATTAATTAATTTTAGCTTAGAGGTGTTTAACAATAAATATCAACTATGAGCAAGCAAAGTTGAAGTGACAGTTTTGACTGACAGTTGGTGTTTCATTTTTGCTGTGTATTGTCAGGGGATTTTTCAGAATTTTCTCTCCGCTTTATGGAAATTAACTTGTGACTTAAAACCAATTAAAAGTTGGACGCACTGCAGTTAACACGTCAGCGGTCGGCTACTGACGTCGCCCTTAATGACATGCTGCCATTGTCAACAGGCACGTCTCGGGCATTGTTTACGCGAGGCGATAATAATGGCAGGACAGCGGGCGCTGGGGCCGTTATGGCCTGACCCAAAAGGCCAAAGTTGAAGTTGCATCTGGAGTTGCATCGCTCCACCCACTGCCTCCGCCCCTTTTTGTTTTCTGTCGGAGCTTTCCTTTTCTGTATTTATTTATCCTTTATGCCTGGGAATATGGCCAAAGTGGTTTATTTGTTGTGCCACACACTGAATCGAGAGTGGGGATAAAAGGGGCGTGGCTGGAGGCCGAGGCGGCTCGGGCAGCGACGGCTTTCATTTGGTTTTCGCGATGCGTGCGGAGGAGATAAACTGCGACAATTTGCCCGGTGAATGAGTGGAACTTTTTCACTGTCACTGTGCCGTGGGAAACAAAAGCAAAACTTTCCCCTGCGAGTGTGTGGACATTGCAATTTAAAATATAATTAATGGTCGTTGCCGTAATTTATTGAATTTGCATGGCACAAGGCTGCATTGCTGTCATTTCTTGTTTGCCGTTTGCCAGTTGGCGAGAGCGTCCTTGCCAGTTGGCGAGAGTGTCCTGCGTGGCAAGCGTCTGCACATGCACTCACTTTTGTTTTAATGAACGCCTCCCCTCCACAGCTCTCAGATCCTTGGCTATCCATTTTCAGCTACATTTGTTGCTGCCAGAACAACAATAACATCCCGATAATGACTGGCGAAATTCCATTCCGAGCTGGGAAAAGGCACGGTTGGCATGCGAACTCATGGCATCCTGTGTGCTCAAATATTTTGCGAATTGTTTTGTTTATATAAAATATATAGGAGTGGAGTTATGTTGGAAGATTTAATGGTCACATCTAAATATATTTCATATTTTTCATTGGAAATTTTATGAAGATAAAAACGAGTATATTTCTATGAGTTTTTGTAGCAATTTTGGCAACTCCACCGTCAAGTGACAACCACAGTGCAGGGCCTATTGTTTGCATGGCGGCGGATGAATTAATGGAAGATGGGGCTTTTGGTGCATGGCGAGAACGCTAGAATGAGGGCAACAGACAAACAATGTTCCTCGCCTTTTTTTTTCGCGCGAGTCCTTCTCGTCCTGGACCATCTCTTTTGCTCTTTTTTGTGGCAGGCGTTTCCTGCACTTTGCATGCCCCGCACTATTTGCAACTTGAAGACTGCACCAGAGCTCTATAATGGCCACGGCCGGTAGCTCTGGCCGCCCGAATCTTCTCCTGCCTCGCTGCCTCTCCCCCGTCGACCATTTCCGTTAGTAACTCCCATCGTGCCGTGTCATGTGCGTTACTTAAAACATACAAAATGGCGTTTCGTCTTTAAAAGGCGCTACTGCATCCCAGGAGTCGGGGCGGGGTGGTTCAGGCCAACTGGGGCACCCGAAAAATTTACATACAAATTAGGGTTAATGAGCAGTGAAATTGTTATTTAACTTCAGTTGGCCCGTTAAGCGCTTTAAAGTGTTCGGCACTGGCTCGGAGCTAGTCTCCAAATATCCTGCCCACTTTGCGACACGTTTCCGAAATTCTCTTTAGCCCCGATTAAGCGGGGTGAATTTTTAGAGGCATTGCCCCACCACCATCACGCCACTCCCTCACTCACAACAGGCACCACAGAACAAGAAAATTTAATTAATAATCTGGCGCATAATTCATAAATTGAATATTGCGCATACGCCACGTGTTCTTAAATTAATTTTCATTCACATTTTTATATTCATTTTGCAGTTTTTACTGCAGCTGAAGAGCTCCGCAGAAGGCGATATAATAAATGGAGAGACAGGCAGCACTTTAGAGTTTTATTTAAAATTTAATCAAACACTTTAATTTGATTAACAGCGCACGTCTTTCAATATAAATTTATGGCCGCACGACGCATAATCAGAGACCAGCAGCGGCACGAGTGCCAGAGTAGGGACTCGGAGGGGCCGCATTGAGCCAGAGAGGAGACCAGACCACATGCCGGAGTGCTCCAGCTCCACTGACCAGCCGTAAAAAAGGGTTGACCGCCCGCACATTCATTCACTCGATCTCAACTTTCCCGTCTGGGCTTTCAACACATCAACGCCGTCATTTGATATGCGTGCGTGTGACGTAAGGACAAGGACGAAAGCGGGAACGGCGACGAAGACGACGACGGGGTCGAGGACTTTACGGGAAGATGAAGGAGACTAATAGCAGCACGTACGCTTGATAAAATATTTTATTGGCATGTATGGGTGGCGTCCTGACGGGCCCAGCGATTTTATAGATTTTTCTAATGGTCTAGCCGAAGGGTTCAGGCCATCCTAACTCATCCTTATCCTAGGCGCAGTTTACTGCAGAAGTTCAAGCGTAAACACACATTATTGCACTGAAGAACCTCTTAGAAGTGCTTGAGGTTATACAATTTATTATGAAATAAATGCTTCATAAATTAAAAAGTTTTAACAGATGAGATGATGATGTATTGCTTAAAAAAACAGACAACTTTCTTTTAGATTTTGTAAGCATTCTTCTGTAAGCTTAAGACTTTATCTCGTTTTTTTATGTGTATCACACACGAAACCCTTTCTTATCTTTTTATTGATTGTTTTCTCATGCATTTCTCATGAAATTAGTGCACCGACTGAACAGCAATTTGGCCACACAAATCATTTTAATATACAACTTCAATTGTAGAGTCCCCGACCAGCGGCGATGGCATTTTTATTGGCCTACGTGTCCTTTGTGCCAGGGCTAAGGCCACAACACCCTATCTCGTCATGCGAATCTGGAATAAATCTTTCATTTCATTTCTTGTGCACGGAAGTCACGGCCACCGGTCAGCAAAGTTTTGGGCTCCGAAGCGCTATGATAAATGCCAAACAATCTGAAATCCGAAATGGTCGGAGCTGCCAAAATGCTTGCACCCCTCCACTCGCCTTTGCTTGGCGAATTTTTGGCGATTTGCAATGGCGTTTCTCGCTGGCATAAATCCACAATTAGTTCAAGCCATGAATGGTGCGTACAAATTATGCGCATTCGAGGGAATCTCCTATCCGTTCAATGAACCTGTCCACATCAACGCTTGGCCCACTAAATTGAATTCTTTGTTTTGGCAGCCGAAGAGCGGCTCCACAATGGCAAAAAAAAAACTTCAAAAAGGAAAAAGCAAAGCAAAAGTTTTTAGCAAACGGCAATTTTCTGTTATTTCATTTGTTTGCTTATATTGCTCGGCTGCTGTTGCCGGGCGCCCGTTTGGAATTTTAAATATGGCGTCTGTTTTGTTTGAAAACGGAAACGAGTGTCTGTCAGTTTATTTGTTTGTTGTTGATGTTGATGATGATGTTGTTGTTGTTCTTGTACCAGTTTTTAGTCTTGTTCTTGTATTTTGTTGTCGTCTCCATTTTGTCGGCAGCCCCGAAAAACGAAGTCAACCAACTTTGGCAAAGGAAACGCCGCCTAATGTGTTAGTTTGTGAGTATGTTTGTGTAATTCTGTTTGCCATTGCCGTTGCCAGCGGCGCTGGTGAATGGGATATTCAATTTCCCAGGGACCGGCCATTGATAAGAAAATCAATTTTGTTTTAAAGATTTTTGTAAAATCTACAATTCTTGGGATTTCTATCTAAAATCAAATCTAATGGATTGTTGGGTTAAATATTTTGTATTTTTAAGGGTTTTTAATAAGAGGCTAGTCGTGGGCCAGAGGCTTCGTAGTAATAATAAAAGCTGTGAAATATGATTACCTACCTTAACTGAAAATGTTATAGACTTTTCAGTCATAGCAACAAAAGCTATTTTGCTTCAAAAATTATTTTATGAATTAAAAGCCAACCCTCCCGTAGTATACAACTCTGTGCTGTAGAATTAGATTTAGCATAAAAGGGCAAGCCAGCACACAGAGACGCACACATTTGCAAATGACAACATTTTCGTTTGAGCTAATAAAGTTGACTTTACATTTTTAATAGTCTACTTTTCGGCGCATTAGTTTTAATGCTTATGACGATGCTGTTTTGCATGCAAAATGCATAGAGTTAAGTCATCCTGGCTGGAAGCTGGTAGGACTTGGCCATTCCATCCCATCCCAAATGTGTTATCTGTCCCGGCTAGATGGCTTCCTGCCCGTTTTGGGCCAGATACCTGACTTGGTTGCCAAAACAAGATTTCTCACTCATTATGCGGGCCACAATAAATATTTGGCTATCATTTTACTATTTGCATTTGCCAAGCGAAATTGATGAACGTCCTGGTCCAGCAAATTGAATTGCCCCGATTTGCCGTCCGGCCATTAACAAAACAGAATATTGCTTATCGCCCTTTGCAATGCTCTGCCCTGCCCCGTACCGCATCGCCTCGCCACTCCCTGCGAAAAAGGACCTCTGGCAACATGATACATACTCATGTGCTCTACATTTGATATTTATGCAGATTTTGTGGTTGGCGCTACTTTTGCTGCCTAGTAATGAGTAGCAGATAAACATGCCGATAAATTACTGCATTTTTGGACATTCATTATTTGCCATGTGCCGCCCACTCACTAATACACTTACGTACACATCCACAAATCGAATCCTGTATCCTGTAAATCAGAACCACCACGGCTATCCTTGCTGCTGTCATATAAGGCTGCTTTATGGCCGCATTTCCCGGCCATTCTAGAATTACACCAAATTTTAATTAAATACAATGTGCAGAAAGCAATGCGCATATGTAAATGCAAATGGCTCGAATGCTTGCGGGTGAACAAGAACAAAAAAAAGAGAATTTAATGCCAAACAAGAAGGAAAAAGCACAACACCAGCATTATATAAAAAGACGTCAAAGTATTTAGCGCACAATGCACCAGAATGCCGCCAAAGCAGCAACAAATAAAAACACACAGAAAATGGGGTAAAATACACATATATTTATAAAGAAAAAAAAGAATTAAACGACATGGCCAGACCATTAAGCGGCACTTGCACTTCCCACAACCCATTTCACTCCGCCTCTGCCTTCGTCCAGCTGCAATTTAATAATTCTCACTGACAATGCACTTGCTCATTTGCCATTTGCTGTGCATTCAAATTTGTTTCTTGAAAAAATTGTAAAACAAGTGGGAAAAACGCATTTGACAACCTACAAACAACGCTGCATTCGAAAAAAAAAATCAGAAATATATATAGAGATGAGAGACAAAAAAACTTCAGCTGGAAATCATACAAATTGCTGCATGTAGGATATGGAAAAAATTAAGTTTTCGAATGCTTGTTGCTGGTGCCTGCCCGCTGGCTGAAAGTTGTTGCTGCCTGTCGTGACAGATGGGTGGACATTTTGTCAGCGAGAGTAGCAGGACAAAAAAGGAGTTAAAAAAAAAATTTAAAAAGGATTCAGTTTCTTGATCAACACGATCATTAAATGCCCTAACATGATAAGGGTGACGCGGGGGATAAAAGAGAGCTCTCAATCCGATAAAAAGACTATTTTAAGCAAATAGGAGTTTATACTTAAATTTTATCTGTATTTTAATTATTCAAAAGTCGAAAAGCTCTATATGGCAGTAAAGCAAAAATGAGCTTACTTTAAAACCCATTGTTGATCATTCGAAACTTTGTAATCTCATAAAGGTAGAGCTTAGCTTCACCGGCTTTCGACTGCTATATTTATAATCTGGCTCGGCAAACTATTTCATATAGTTGCCATTACTCCGACATAAGGCTCTTACTTGGCAGAAACAAAAAACAAATTGTTGACGCCAGATACAAACCATTTGCAATTCAACAGCTAAAGGGATCAGAAGGGACAAGCGCATTTGCAGCAGGAAGAAGGATATTCAGGGGGCGGTGGGAGAGAGGTGGGAGTCACAGGATTTGGCAATCCTACACATGTTTGTGTCTGTGAGTCCTGTTCGGTTTGGTTTGTTACAGTTGGGTCTCTGGGCGTTATCAACAGCTGTCTATCTGTGCGTTCCACTACAGTTGCCCCATTTTTCCTTGCACTTGACTCTTACCATCCCACTTGAAAAGCATTTGTTTTTTGTGTCAAGCTCATCGATGTGGCTTCTGTTAAAATTAATCAATTTGTTTGTATCTGCCAGACTAGGGACTCCGATGAAATTCTATTAAAATTGTTTCACCCAAGGCTTATTAGAAGAAGTAATAATCTCAAAGCTACTGTGATTGTTTCTCGTCTGTTAATTGAGCCAGGGCTTCCATTTTCCGGCGCGTCCTTGGTCCAATTAATGGCACATGTGGCAAACACCTGACCCGATGCCCCACGGGGGTCATTATTAATTACTTATTAATGATATTGTTGCGTAAGTGGCTCATTACGGTCAATCAGCAGGCGTCGAATTGTGTTTTCCTTTCGGCCACCTTGAGCCATTTAACATTTCATTAACAATTTAGAGAACTTAAGTGTGCGGGCGAGCAATGCAGAAACGTGGCCGAAATGACTAAAAAGAGAACACTTAATGAAAATATAACGGGGAGCGAGTAAATTGAAAGCCAAATGCATTTTAATGCCGCATTCTCAACTAAAATTGAGGCAAACACAAGCGTAAGCACACAAACACGCACACACACACACAGACACATCCGTATCCGCTTCCGCCGACCGGAAGCCGCAATGTGCAATAAAGATTGCAAGGCGCGTGAGTGCTGGTGGCAAGGACGGGAGTTGTTGGGGGTTCTTACACTCGCGAAAAATAGCTGGATCCACTGAATATGATTTCCTGATATATTCAAGTTTTTTAGAACCTTAAATCTCACAATAGTTTTGTTTGGAAAAAATGAATAAATTTATAAGTTAATCGAATAAAAATTATAAAATTCTCGTAAATAAAATTTTAGTGCACTAAATGTGGCGGATGCTGAACGAGAAACTTTGAGGCGGCACGTAAAGATCGTTGCGTTGCCATTGATTTATGCGCCGCGTGCCTCTGCGAGCGTGAAGCGTGCAACAAGCTCTGGGCTCAAAGTGGAGGAGAATGAACGACAGGCTCGGAGAAGGGGGCGAACAGTGGTTGACACGGGGTGGGGGAAATGGCTCCTCAGCGATAGTTGACCATGGACAAGGAGCATGGATCCCCCACCGTTTGACGTGTGCTCCCCGGGCCAGTTGCTAAATAAGTGTGTCAACGTTGGTCCTGGCCAAATGAAGCGCGCTCCAAAGTATGCTAAGATTTCGCTAGCCCGAAAAACGTGCCGGAAATGCTCTAAAATGCTCTGCTGCTTGGATGCTATTTTCCACAGCGAAATTTGATTAAGTCTGCGCTGGGGACGACTTCATTGTGCCAACGAAATGGTTCTCTAAGCGATGGAATTTAAACATACAAGGTGAAAAGGAATTTTATATAAATATTCATATATAAATATATAATATATAAATATATAATGATTCAGTTTTTGTAGAATTAATACATACCATCTATCTCTTAACAATAATATTACGTATGTATCTCTTTACCAAGCATAATAATTTTTTACAGATACATATTCCGCCAGATTTTCTAGCGAATATCCTTTTGACTTCTTGCAAAAATACTTACGTATCTGTAAAGAAATCTTAAAAATCCACGAATGCTTTCGCCAAAAAAAGTAACCTTTATTTTTCCTAGAAAAGAATTGCCTGAGCCTTTGAGAGAAATATCTTTACTGGTGGTTAGGGATACATTTATTTTCAGAAACAGAACAACATGGAAACATGAAATGCAAGTACCGAAAATGTCCAACCATGTGGCAATGGATTAGCTTGCAGGTATATGTGGCATCATACAGAAAAAGCCACGAACATGGTAATTAAGGGACAGATGCAACCCGCTGGAACGACTGCCACATCATCCAAAACCTAAACCAATTACATTGACTGCCCTCTCGTTCGACTGTCAATGACATCAATGTTCGAGTTTTGTCACCCAAAATGTGGCATGGAGTGTAGCAACCCCTCACATAGGTATGCTGTCACAGGTGACAAAAGTAGTATATTGGCGGTGGAGCCTTTGTGCGGTTCCCTTAATGAAGATACGATTTTGGTGAATCGCAATTAGCTATTCAGAATTCGGGTCGACTTGCGTCTTAACTATTCATATCGACCGCCATAATGAGCCCTAAGTAAATGATAAATTATGCAGCTGCCGGCTCCATGAATACCAACTTATCCGGCCAGGCAATTTGGCCAACATCTGTAGCCGTTGTCGCCGCTGCACGATTTGCATTAGCCACACCCAGACGAGGCAGCTGCCCGCATTTCGATTCCCGGCAAGTTCCCAGCTTTTTATGGCCCATCAGAATTCAGTTAGATTTTTTGGGCGTTTTTTATGTCGTGCAGTGCATGTTGCACGTCATGTTGCAACATGCTGGAGCTGAGGCAACTGAGGCATCTGATTTATGACCTCAACTGTTTATTTGCCGTCCGTGTCCGAAAGTTGCAGGGCCGAGATTTATGTGGGCTCCCCAAAAGACAAACCGCACGCAGCTTCCTCAGAATAAACTGCACTAATAAGTTGCCGGGTTTAAGGCAAGACGCTCCAGATGGGAGGCCCTGGATGGGAGGCTGCCAGAAATGCCACAAAGTACAAAGCAATAGACAAAACAAATGTTGGCAAAAGTTCACAGTTCGCAAAGTTTGCAGGGCTCGAACGGGGTAAGCAGCATAAATCGTTTTATTGAGCGCGTCAGGCGAAAAGTTGTTGCAACAACAGCGGCAGCTTGGTGGCAGGGCAGCAATTTGCCAGCACTGGATGGTACAGGCACAATAAAGCGCAAAACTTTCTTCAAACAAGCCCCGAAAAGAAATTGGCAACAGACGGCGGCGTTCAAAAGTCCTCTGAGCTACCAAAGAAATTGGCCAGGCCAATTGTTAATGGCTAATTATCAGTGCTTGTGTGTGAGTGTGAGTGAGTGGCCAAGCATTTTTTTCCAATGCCTATCCGAACAGGGACAAAGACAAAACCAAAGATTTCTTGGCACATTTCACACTCTGGTGGGACAACAAGAAATGCACATAAATTTTACTTAGCCAAGTTGCAAGGAGTTTCGCCTGCCAAGTGCCAACGAAAAAGTCAAAAGAAGTGCAAAAAGCGATAACAACAATAAGTTGCGAGTGCACAATGCAAGTGGCGATAGTTTGGCCATAGTTCTTTACACCGAGCCCCTTCTGCGCCATGTTTTTGACGAAACGTTCAATAAAAGGCCAAAGGGGCCGGGGTAGGTCGGGGGAATATCCTTTTAGTGTCAGCCAGGCAACAAAATTTATGCGAAATTAACAAGCAGCAAGCAAAGGTTCCGTTACAGTTTCTTGCAGCAAATAGGCATAAATTTGCATTTAATGGAGTCGACAAAAACGCTAAAACAGGATTTTCACAAAAAAGGCAAAACAAAAAATAAGCAGCACAAATGCCAAAAAATTATTCTGTTATTTAGTATATAATTTCGTGGAATAGTCTTGGTTGCGGCCCGTTCGGGTCTGGTCTGAACTGGCTGCAGTCGCCAGGTGCCATTAAAGCCGCATAAATTTTTTAAACTTTCGCCAATTTGCATTGCAAATCGGCTTGCAAACACACACACCTCTCTCCTTTTGGCTAATATACACATGTGCCAGCGTGTTTGTATATTCGCGTTCTGCATGTGGTTTCAAAAGCGTTTGGGTCAGTCTATTAAAATGCAAAGAGCCAGACCCCCACTTCCCCTAGCACTCTCCCTTTTGGCCAGCTCTTTTCCCCGGCCGGAAGTCCATTTTGTCTTGTCGCTCACATCATAAATATGGCCGGGCAAATGGCGGCTCTGTTTATGGCCAAGACCCGTTTGTATGTTGCCGCTTTTAATGACAATTTGTTGAGGTTTGCATAAAATTTCAACTGAATTTCATTTGACACACATTCTGTATGTCTTCGACTTTATTTTTTACCCTGACATAAATTTAAATAATTTTCCCTTTTGACGCTTTCATTTCCCAACATGCCATTTTGTGGTATATTCTGAGTTTTTAATTTTTTTCCTCCTTTTTAGCGTTTTACGACACTGCTGGCCGTCTTTGAGGACTTCGTCAATAGCCTGGCCTTTTCGGTTCTGACCACCACTCGGCCATTAAATTTTCAATCAATCTAATCATTATGCCCAATATGCTCAAATTTTCATTTGAACCACAACTGGAAATGTCTTATTCATGCGCCTGGGGTTATGCAATGATAAATTTATTGGCAACCCGAAGTTCTGCAATATCCCAACCAAAATCAATACAAACATCTGTATTTATGTGGTCCATTCGAAATCAAAGTCTGGTTTAAGATGTGCTAGTTAAAGTTCCAAATGACATAACCGTGTATTTCTTTATTTTCAGTGTTTGTTGTTATACTTTTGGTTTATTATTTTCCACACGGGTGCTTCGACATGACGAAATTTACTAGCCCAGGCTTTGTCCAAAAAAAAAAAAACAGAAAATAAATAAAACCCAGGAACACGAGGAGCGCCGACATCGACAAAGTTGTCGACGCTTCTTCGCTCTGCGAGCTTGTCACTTAAAGGGAAAAACAATTTTTCTACATCTGAAGAAGTGTACGTGCATGTGTGCGAGTGGTTGAGTATCTATGGTTGTGTAGTGAAGCTATCTGAAAACCAATTTTCGTTGCTAAATTGATGTTTATAGCTATGTACGAGAGCTCGCTGACGACAGCGATGACGATGATGCGGCCGTCGATGGCTATGATGAGCTTGTTGCGGCCACCTCTCCTGGCTCTGATGAAGACAAAGTGCCAATGCGGAAAACTAAACGCCAAGCTCCCGAACAAGCCAACTCAAGCCAAGCCAAGTTGCACTGGCCCAAAAAAGGATACTTCTTCGACCAATATAGAATAGTCAAAAGTATACTTATTCTCAGTGCACTGAAAGTGGAAGTCTCTCTCAGAATCCGGCAATGAAAATCCTTTTCGACGCGACTCGAATCAACTCGGGGCCCCTCTCTGCTCCGCCCCGTACTCTTTTGACAGCATTTTGATGCTTCCGCTTGTAATTTATGTGACACTTGCAGTGCCATAGATCAGGCTGCAGGGCAAGCCATGACACTGCTAGTTTCTGTTGCCATATCCTCGTTTTTATTAGGTCCTTGCCAAAGCTTCGGCTGCTTGATTTCCTCCAGCAAATTTGATCAATTGAAACAAGCGATAAACGGATGGGAATGACAGGTAATCTAGGTTCAGTGCTCAGTTAATTATATGCCAGAGGAAGTGCGCATAAATAAACAATTAGGAGGTGACACCCAGATAACCGAGTCTTGCTCCTCCACTGCTCCACTGGCACTTGCACTTGCCACACACGACCCGAGCTGCATATTAATTGCAGCTCATTCGCACACATCAGCTGCGTTTAGCCAAGTTTCCCGGGGGTGTGAGCCATGGCAAGAATTTCATCCCCCAAGTGACTGAATCATCAGACATCAGGCATCAGGCTTCCCCCTTTGGTGGCGCCAAAGAAATGAGGCGTTTCTTTGGTATTCCCCATCAGATCTGGCATATTTATTATTTCTAAACAAGTTTAGATATTTTTTAAGTAAGGATCGTGGAAATCAAAACCTAAACAATGTTGAAATATCAAAAAAAAAAATTTTTATTTATGTTATGTAATTTTTTTATTTACTTTCAGCTTTTTTTCTCAGTCTGTTTCTTCATCAAAGCCCCCATGAATGAATTTCAAATGCTTGCTCCCCTCTTGCAACTCGGAGTGCTTGGCTTGCAACTGCACCCCACAAGCACAAGCACAAGCAAAGTGCAGCTGCTTCTGGTTCTGGAAATGTCACGGCCACTGCCATTATCTTGGGCATATGTCTAAGTCAGATCAAAGCCATAATGCCTCGCCACTCAACCGAAGCGGTAAGAGTGGTGTAAGTGCAGATGACAGCGGTATTAGGGCCAATTAGATGTGCAATGCTGGCGAAATGCGTCTTGGTAAATTGAGCTGGCTTAATGTGCGATGTCTAGAAGATCTTAAATGGCGAAATTCATATATCTTACCACTTGAATTAACGAATTTTCAAGTTTCACTATTCTCATGCAACTATAAATGATGTTTTCTACTATTAGATAAAATGTCAAAATAATGGAAAATGATGTCAGGTGTGAGTCAGATGTTTAAACAGCAGTTTTCTTCTCTGAATTGGGTTCATGGTCATTCGGTAATAAATACCTCTAAGCAGTGAACAAAACCAAAATGTATCCGCATTTGCCAAGACATTTGATCACAACATCTGGTCGATAGCTGCTAAGCACTCGCCATTCACTTCCGTTATGAATACTCAAGTCTGGATACTATTCCTCGTATCAATTGCCAGTGCCAGTGGAATATTCTTGGAAAAGCCAACTTCAGCACGAAGAGGGGGATCAGAGGATGATAATGTTATAGGCGGACTGAAGCAATTCTTTGGATACACACCAGAGGCGGAAACCAGCAGCTTAAACAAAACATCCCACCCAGGAACGGAGCCAACCACGGGCTTTTATGATGATGTGGACACGGCTCTGGAAGAGGCAACAGATACTGTGGACGGTTTGTGGCAGCAATTTAAAAAGGTAAAATGAGCGGAGTAATGATGAAAAAAGATTTCAAAAAGGGCTAACTTGTTGCAAGGGGATCACTTAAAAAAATGGTCAGGGATTATAGCTTTTTGGAGGCTTTTTCCTCTGGTCCTTTTTCGGTGGACAGTATAGATTCCTAAGATTATCATTAAAAGGTTGAAAAATATTCATATTTAAAGTAAAAAGAATATCGTATTAAAGTTGTGAGACAAAAAAAAAATGGTGCGAAAGAATGAAAGCTTATAAAATAATATGTTTTAACAAGAAATTTGGCCTTTTTTTGGCCGAGCTTAAAGTTAATCAAGAAAGGTGTCAGTAAAAAAATTCAAGAAATACAACTTGGGTTAACATTTATGAAATGATAAAATTCCCAATCAAGTCACAATATCAAACTAAAAATATTCCATTCAACTGAGTAAATTTAAAATATTTAAGATTTAATAAAGTATGTTTACCTTTTAGTCTTCAGTCTTACGGCCTTGAACAAAAACAAATGCATACACTTTTGATTAAAATTTCAAATATTTACGAAGATCTATAAAGCTTTTCTTATGTGCGCTCTAAACAACTGTGTAAACGCGTAGGCACATATTTAGAATATTGGTTAAAGTTTTATTGTTCTAGAAATAAAGTTTACTATTTATGGTTATATTTTTAGAAGTAACTACCGGAAAGGTTATACAATTTCTCAAATTATATTTCCTGTGCAGGGACTTTTTAGTCTGATGGGCAGTTTCAGTGTCGGCGATGATGGCGATGACGGACAGGTTGCACCCACAAAGGCGACTGTACCGCCTACTCCCGCCCAGCAGGCAACAAAGCCAATTGCAAATGAGACGTCTGCTGTAACGGAGCCAGCTCCCGCGGCGGCTGTCGCTTCATCAACAACAACAAAAGCCACGGTGGAAATAATAGCGTCTACTACAGCGGCGACAAAAACTGCAACAGAAGCAACATCAGCGGAAGCAACGACCACAAGGGTGACTGCATCGACGGTGGAAACAACAACCACATCCCCACCGGCCACCAGCACTGGAGCTCCATGAGGAGACACAGACTACAGACTAACCTTCGTATCGGATATTGCTCGTAATTGTTTGCTTGAAGCCAGCTGAGCTGGAGTATTTAAAGACAGAGAAAGTAAATACAGGCACGCAGTAGAAATAATCAGCCGAAGTTTTATTATTTACCCAAATGGGGGACTGCTTTCCCCGACCAAGCCAATTGACATATTTAAAACTACACGCTTATCACTCTATAGCCGGCCATGACTTCGAATCGTTGTGGTTTGTCCATATTTTTCATTTCGATCCAATTGCTGGGATTGGTTCCGGCAGCCCCCTCTGCGGATTCCATGGATAATGCCAATCGGATTTTCGGCTTCGATGTCATAATGGACCAATCGGATCATTTGCCAGCTGAGCTACAGCTTAAACTGCTCCAGGAAGAAAGAGAACAGGAAGGTGAGTAGCCAGGATCCGCGATTGAGTGTTATATTCTCATTGAAATGTATTCCCTGATTCTCCAGATCTGGAAATGATTCGTATGCAGTTGATGCAGTTAAATTTACTGAAACTGCTGATCGTCTTGGATATTCTGATAGTGTTCTGTCTTTATTTTTACATCTGCAAGGCTAGAGAAAGTTGCTCGGATGTAAGCCATATGATAGTTAAGTGTTAGAATACCTTTTAAATAGCTGTTAAATAGCTATTAATCTTTAAGGTTCAAAAGACTCGACTTCATATTTTTGCAATCCATTTTCTTGGTGATCCTCTTATTAGCAATTAGCGGCAATCCTATATTTAATTAGACAATGAAAACACCAAAACGTGTGCTAGAACATTAAATAAACTGAACGAAATTTAAAGCCAAACAAACATAAATTTGTGAAATTTGCGAATTTGTTTAGTTTTGTTTGCCATTCCCCGGCAAGCAATGGAAAGTCCCCGACCCCTAGAACGCATCGCTAAATATCGAAAACAGTTGGATGACTCAGTTTGCTTTTTTGCTGTTTGAACTTTTGTGTTCATAAATATTAACAGCTATTAAAACATCCACACACTTGGGTTCTCCGCTGGACAAATACTGACTCAAAATTAATTTTAAAATTTAAAACTAACTGCCTGCAATTTACGCTCCATTTGAGTGTGTAAAAATAAATACACGGCCTGCCGATGGCAAGGGCATTGCAATGCCATCAGGTGGTTGGACGAATGGAGGGATGGGGGGCTGGTTGGTTCAGCCTAATGTTCATTTAATTAAAAGCGGAAATGAAGCAAGTGAGTTGAGCCAGTGGCCAAGGAGCAGCCAAGCGACGAGCCGTGGCCAAGTGTCCCGAAATTGGCTGGGATGAACTGGGGAACTTTTTGGGCAAGTTGGAGGAAATATTAAAAACGGAAAACACTTTGGGGCAACAAATTCTCACTGGCTGGCTGTCGACTCCTTTCCACTCAGATGCTGTCCTTTGCCATGTTTTCCTATTATTTTATACACACTTTTTTGGCAGCTTTCTTGGGGCTCAAGCTCAAGTCTTGGCAAAAAACCGGGGCGGCGTAGCGCAACGAGTTCAGTTAAGTTGAGTTGCGTCGAGTGGCATGAAAGTAGAGTGGAAAGTGCCTGGGAAAAAGGAAGCAAGGCGGCGCAATTAGCAAGTTTACTGCATGAAATTATGAAACGCTTAATAAAAGCACACCCGGGCCTGGCCGGGCACATAGTACTGGAAAAAAAGGTCGAAAAGAATATTCCTACAATATATTAAAACACAGAGCTTCACAAGTGCCAGCAAGTTAATTAAAAGGCTCGCATATTTGAAAAGTTTTGCCCTGACTCTGCCATCATCACCATTTTCATGCCGAAAACCATCGCCATCACCATCATACTGTATCCATCCATATACTTCCCCATATACAGTATACCGCCCCATCATCAGCATCGGGCCTGCAATTTAATCATGTAAGTGCTGGCAAATTGTTGGCTAAAATTAGAGCCAGACAAATATTGCGCATACGCCTAGTATCCGCGTTAAAAGGATGTTCCTGGTCCTACACTCGTGTTGCGGCCGCTGTTGTTGCTGTTGCCAAGTTTTATGCTAATGGTTTTCGTTTAAAGCCAAAAGTAATTTATTGTTGTCAGCGGGCGCCATCAAAAATGTTGCTGCACATTCATTATGGCCCGAATGTTCTATGTACGTCCGTACATTTGTGTGCCTCTCTCTCATTCTGTGGATCGTATAAGTATATGCCGCGTATAAGTATATGTGTAGCCTGGCATGCATTAAAATTTTAGCCAAAAACAAAGCTGCCTGTGAGTCGACAAAACTTGCATTGAAATTAAGTTAGCCAAGGGGAAATATGCAGTTCAAAATAAACGAAATATTTAGCCGCCACATCGCTTACCATATCTTATGGGCTTTGTTATTTTCCTGTGGATCAACTTTACTTAATTTTTGCTAAAGAAGTTTGTAGTGTTTGTGTGAAAACTAAATTTAAATATTTTACGTTTTTCCGCGCACAGCCATGTCTCTAAGCCATGAGACACGTTCTCGACCCAGTGGCCCATTGGCTGCCCGGAAAACTATGCCAGAAGATAAAACAGCCGCGAACTTTGCAACATGTTTACGGTAAAAACGTGATTTTCGGCACAAAAACGGAGCGCTTGACCAAATGTGGCCAACACCCCCACTCCCATCCGGACTCAGATCGAGATCCAGAACCCTTTGCCAACTGTAAATAAGTTGAGTTAAGCGGAGAGGCACGCGCACCACCCAACCACAGACATAAAAATTAAACATTTGTAGCTTTGTCACGTTTGTGTTGACACTTTCTTATCACAGAGAGGGGCGAAATGAGGGTGCCCCTCTTCCCTTTCCGTCACGCCTCTTGCCACCACGGCTTCGGTCTCGACCCGGCCTAAATATGTGCGTGTGCGTGCCAGCTTTGACTGGCGGAGCGACCCACCTGACCCCGACTGAAATAAAACTTCAGGTGAGTGAATGGTATGAGTGTGGGTGATGTCGAGTGAACCACTAAACCCAACACCCAACCACCCATCTAACCACTCACATAGCGCATAGCATATGCCATGCACTTTCATTAAAATCGAGCAAGTGCGACGTGTCAGCTGATTCCGAACATTGAAGCCAGAAAGCGAAGTTTGTGGCTAAGGTTTAGGCCACATGCCAAAAGCCAACTTGGCGATTTCTAGTGCCAGTTTTCGGTGGAATAATTTGCGTTCGTTCTGTAATTAAATGCGGTTAGAGAACGATGTGTCGCGTCGAAAGATAATCTTGAATTTTCCGAAAACGCTTAAAGCCTAAAGATAAATTAGCTTATCGCTTAAAGATAATTATGATTAATCTAGATTAATTGGCATTAATGATCAATTGTAATGAAATCTGTTTGAAATTTAATTAAATTCAATTTATTTGCCCACCATTTTACTAATTGATTCACAAATTATCTGATTGATGAGTCACGTTATCTTTAAATTAGTTTTTATTTTATTAAAAAACATTTTCGAGTTTTGGGAATGGCTTATATTATATTAGCTTGAATACAAATCAAATCAAGCTAATCAAGAACCTTATGTTCAGAACAACAATTTAATGAATATTAAGTTTCATTTAGCTACAGATCTGAACCTTCCAATTTAATTAGTATAATAATTGAGTATTATTAGCATATGCTAATGTAAAATGGGACGTCCAGGTGAAAATGATTAGTTTGGCTTCATGGGTATAATAAAGTTGGCTAGCATCAAGTTTTCAACACGGCCTGCAAGTTAAGGCCACTCTTGGCCTCTGAAAGTGATTTCCTTAACATTAGCCACTGCCATTTGTCTCGACCAACATCTCAGTTTCTAATTCATCCTCGGAAACCGGCTTTCTCTCTGCCCCCTGTCATTTTGACCAATATGCATGTGGTGTTGGCCAAGTGCTGGTCCATAATTTTTGGTCCTAGGCCCGGGCCACAATGTGCACTCTATTCCGACCGATACCCTCCCTGGGTTTTTGAGCCACTAATGCGTTGCTCTTGCCTCGAGGATGGGCTCGATAATTTCATTTGCATATTGTATGCCGTATGCCTTCTGCCGTATACTGGGCACTCTGGAGCACAGTTCCTCGCATGCTGAGATACATTTTGTGGCCGAAATTTATGACATGCCATTTGGGCTTGAGTTTCGGCCGGGGCCCAAAGTGGAGCACGAGAAGTCGGCCCGCTGGGAGTCGAAGTGAAGTGTAAGCTGTAAGCTGTAAGCTGTAAGCGAGTGGTTTCCAACTTTGTTGCCATGCAACTTTAATGAGTTGACGCACGAGACCGCAAAACTTGACACCCAAAGGCTTTAAATTGAAAAAGTTTAATGAGCATGCGTATTTGATTAAGGCACACAAATAGGTATACGACGGAGGCTATTTCATTTAGCCAGGTTAGCGGTTCTTTTGTGCCTCCACCAAATAATAAAAGTTTGGCGTTGCAAAGTGCAGGGTTGCCATTTATTGACAATTTTCGCTTGACTGCTTTTGACACCTGATCTCTAGGCTGAAATTGAAAGGAGCTGGGGAAGTTCCTACTGCTTTTTTTTCCTCTCAGGCTCAAACTTTCCGGTCGCCCTGCTGCAACAAAGAAGTTGGCAAGAGCGTCAAGGAAAAAGTCCTGCGGCTGGGCGTGTGCTTATTGCTGGCAATTCAATTAAATGCAGAGCTGCATGAAACACACTTTGCTTAGGTCTAGTGGCACAGCATGTGTAGCCGCTTCTCCTCTGTTTCCTTGCATCGGAAATCCATAAAATGCATCACATGCCATCAAAGGCTCGAAAGTTTTTATCCAAAGGTGCAAAGGACATTTATTATTCGGCAGGCGTAGTGCATATCCTGCCTTTTTTTGATCCCCTTTTCTCTCATACAGCTCTATTTGTCTCAATTGCAATCAAACTTTCTGGTGGCTGTCATTTCGCTCAGTTCTTTTTACAGTTTCGGTTTTCTTTTCCCATTTTGTCACGCAAATTGCACAAAAGTTGGATTGACTTGAGCGGGAAATTAAGTTGATGGTTTCTTCTTGCCATTTCCAGGACTTGAGTCTCGGATCTCGAGTCCCTTGTCTCGTCCTTTGTCAGTTTGTCAGAGTGTTTGCTTTATTCGTCTTGCCGCCTTGCAATGCCAGCAATGTCATCTCCGCGTGCCTTGTACTTACTTATTTAACTTGCAATTTTGACAAAATTTCGCAAGCATATTAAAAAGTTTTCGGGTCGCTTGTAAGTGACGCACTCGCCCGAAATAATGGCTGGCTGCCGGCGAGGATGCACTCTTTAATTGCAGCAGCTTAAGAAAATCAAAAGTGAACACAAAACCCAGACTCGACTCGACTCGGGTAGAACAAAACATTGCAGTGCAGTGCAGGGCCCAAAAAAAGAAAGAGACGGAAAAGATAAAGCCGAGCCACAATGCACTCAAGCGCATTGACTTCCAACTAGCTTTGACTTGTGCCAAGCCAAGCGGAGATGGCCCAAAGTAGCTCGGTTGACAACCCAGCGAGGCCAAAAGCGAACACGACTCAGCTCCGCCTGCTCTCCCCGGCAAACACCCCTCTCCCCCTGGACAAAAATCAATTGGACACTGCGCAAGATGCCTCCCAGGATTCCCTGCTGGGCAGATTCCAGATCCCCGGGGACGCCTGATTGTCTGCCCTGCATAGTGTGTCCTAAGAGTGTGTGCTGTAAAGTGCAGAAATATATTTAAATAGTTTTCAGAATCCTTAAATTTAGTCTTTTTAATGACTGGAATTTATAAAGTTTTGCAAAAAATTTAAGAGAACATCAATTAGTCCTTTTATTGGAAAAAACATAAAACTGTTAAAAAACAAATAGTATGCTTAAAAAAATGTGAACAAAACTTTCATCTTAAGCTTTTGTTTAAATGACATTATACAAAATAAAGGACAACGTAGGACAACTTCCGCTTCCGGTGCTGCTTGCGCTTCTGTTCCTGCTTTACTATTACTGTTCTCCTTGCCGAGTCCTCTGCAGCTAACTTAATTATATATGAACTGGCACACTAATTGCCAAAATGGTTGCGAGCTGCGTATGCGTAAACAGTCTGTGTCTGGCGCTGCCAGCAACCAATACCAACATATCACGTATACGCCACATGCGTATGCGTAACTTTGAGGGAGTGTGGAATGCGCCATTTGTGGCGCTCAATGATTGAATGAGTGTTTGTTGTTGTACGGCGATTAAATTACGTTTTGTTTGACTCAACCTCCGCTGGCTTTCAACACAGACACACACAGAAGGAAAAACAGAGAGAGGAAGGAAAATCTAGTACATTTGCCATTTGCATTTTCCCCTAACAGTTTGTTAAGCGTTGAACTTTTGCAAATTACATGAGTCCTGCCACATGATGTATGCTGTTTACTGCCCTCGTCGCTGCTAACGTTGTTGTTGGGTTTTGTTCCTTTGTGTGCGTACGCCTGTCTAGGTGTTTGTCTGTGTTAATGTGTCACAATCTGCATTGGCGTTAAAACCTCAGGACGGGTCCGCCCCCTTTTCGGGCCCAAATGCATTTGGCCAACGTCTACAGTTTTGTCACTTTGAAATTGAATTTGTTATCAAATTAGTTGCATCAAATTACCATTAGGCGGCAATTTGATGCTCTACCAAAGTGACAATCTGCGTTGAGAGCAGATTGGGGCATAATCTAGCCATATTCTCCACTTTAATTGCATTTTTGGCATAATGGGTTACAATGAAATTGTCAACTTTTTTTACTACAAAATAGACTTAGTAGTAAATAGAATAGGTTTAAAATAAACCTAACCTATATTCTTTCAAAGATTATACATATAGTAAATGGCCTATACCTTGTAAAAGTGAAATCGAGAGCATGGTCTGCGCGGAAGCTTCAGAAACAAAAAGAAGATTTGTTGGAATAATGCCTCTGGCCATACTTGCCATGCCACGGCTTTATTACATCCACAGCCACATCTATTAGGATCACAGAATCAAGGACAACAACAACAGTGGGCTGCCAACATATTGCGGCAGCTGTCCATGGCCAAAAGGGGAGTTGGCTTAGACGTGTGTGAGGCAAGCAAAGTGCGCCTTAAATAGAGGGGCGCGCGGCTGGCGAGACAAGTGCATTACATTGTACTAGGTTATTGATGTATGTTTGCATAAAGTAGACGGAACTACGGCATACACATTCTCATATATATCCATGTACATATACAGTGCCTTGGGAGGAAGGAGCACAGGATGGACAAGTAGCCTGGGAATATGCTAATAATGTTTGTGCTTCAATCACATGGAAAAACAATATTGAAAAATACAACTTGCATGGCAGCCACGAGAAATCGTTTAGGGCCAGAGCTCAACCATTGTTTATATTGCCAGACCGATATCCTGCATACGCCCACCCATGATATCCTTGCACCCACAACCGCACCACCCCCTATCGATATATAAAGAGTTATGACAATGTTGTGTCAAAGTGTTATTGTGCCGTATTTTGTTGCGCGACGTTTAGATAGGTTGCAAATGATCCAATTCGTTTTGGGTTAAGCGAAAGATGGAGCGATTTTGGCTGCCTTGATTGAGCGGTTGCCCATGTCCTTGAGGGCATCCTCGACCCAAAAGAGTTCTTCTTGCCTCCACTTTATCTCGGCACAAGCCATTCAATATTTGCCAATCGGTTTCCTTTTACTCTCACACTCGCCCTAAAATTAGTTCGTTTTGGCCTCTGGTTTTGCTCCGGTTTGAAATTCAGATATTCTTCTTAATCTTCTCGAAAGCTTTTTTTAATTAGTATCAAAGAATTTTGAGTAATTTATTTAGATAAAAGCCAAAATTTGTTGCCAAGCCAGGCAAAGACAATTTGCAACCACAACTTCTAGTTTCCAATTACTTGCCAGCTTTTGCTGGTCAACTTGGCTCTATTTGATGGCTAAATTGTATTTGATTGCAAATTGATTAAAAAATCGATCAATATAAACAAATTGTTTGCGAAAATAAATTAATATCCCAGCTCCATGGCCAATCGAAATATTGAAATTTAATTCCTGCTCTTAAGAGCATTTAAAAGATTTTGGCAGCGGGTGATGTTTGGATTGCGGCCAAATATTCTATTTAGTGGTGCTAATGCTAATGGTTCTTGGCCGAGAAAGTGGTGCGAAAATTTCATAGAGCCCTCAGCATAACTGCCGAATACACACCCGCACATTTTGTGGGCGTGGCTGTTGAAAAGTTGGCATGCCAGCCAGTTTACCGCCTTCTAGCTCTCACATCAGTTAACGATTTGCCTTCTAATTGCATTCAGGGCTGACAAGTTGCAATGCAGGTAGGCCAAGCCACTGACATTGTAAACAATGGGGAGAGCCCAGAGAAAGCTGGGAAAGTGCCATCAGGAGAATAATAGGTGCAAGGAGGAAGGAACCCTCTTTTCATCAAGTGCTATTGAGGTCCGAGCCTGAAACGAGCCGATAAAATGCAAACGTCCAATTCTAAAGGCTAGAGTTGCAACATGTTGCTGCAACACAAGTTTGGGCCTTATTCTCTCTTGGCAAATAATTAAGTTTATTTGGTGTCTAATTTAAAGAAAATTTAAGAATGTGTTTACTTTGGCATTTAACGGCTGTGTGGGTTTTTCGTTTTTGTGTTTTTGTAAGTAAATACTAGTACACGCCCATGAATCGGATTTGGTTTTGGCTTTGGCTTTAGCTTCGGATTTGACACAGCATTTTGTCAGCTTCGGCCACAAGCTTGTCGGTGGGCTCAAAAAATATTCTCGTGGCGCCACTGGCATCGACTCATGGCATCGGAATGTGCGACGTCGACGGTCGGAAAAAACTGTGTAAAAAATGTGTGCCACAAACAAACAAATCAGGTGCTGGCCAGGTTTGCACTGAACTGAGTCGAGCTGAGCTGCTCTCTTAGCCATTCGTTTTATAAATTATGGCAACCCGGAAGGGTGTGGGTGGGATAGGGTTGGGGGCGATCCCGTAGTACGAATCTGAAATATTGGTCAACTGTTTGTTCGTTTTGTTTATTATTTCGATAGAATCGGTCGTTGGCAAAAGTCCAAGGCGAGTCGAATGGCAGGATCCAGCTGAGCCGGATCCAGGCTTTGAAGTGTTTTTGAGAGCAACGGCAGTGGCAGCTTCAAGGCTCAAACGTAAAAGGCCCAAATTCCAACCAAACTGGCAGCTGCTTACTGGGCACTATCGAATATACATACATACGTCCATAAATATGCCAAATCATTTCAGCAAATTAGCGGGGGTCGATTCGATGTTTTGGCCTGGTTCAGTTCAATTCACACAGCCCATTGGCTATTTTATTGTTTTAATTAAAGCTTATTCAGCAAATCCACTGATTTCAGAAACTATTGCAAAGACCATATAAAAGCGTTTTAGCTTTAATCTTTAATATTCTGGTACTTTATATTCTGGACTTTAATTTCAAAACAGTATTTACAGTGTTGATTTAAGGATTGCCTTTTTACATTTTACAATTTGTCTTTTCACAACAACTGTCTTTGGCAACCACTAGAAGAAGAGCGTATATCTGCAACGCAGGGGAAAATAATTATTTTTCACAGCCAAGCCTATATCTTTGCCAATAATCATCCGATTCTCAATTACCAATCTTTGCCAATAGTTATATGATTCTTAAGCAGATTACCTTACACGATTTGTGAATCGATTCTCTATTTATCAGCATTAAAATCCAAGAACAAAATATTTTTATAGATTTTTTGTCAAATTTTCTGGGTAGACCCCTTAAAAATAGAGGAAATGCTTGTGAGGTCAATATGGCCCACGCCGAAAGCCATATCTTTGCCAATAGTCATCTGATTCTTGAGCGGAATACCTTAAACGATTTGTGAGTCGATTCTCTATTAATCTGCATTAAAATCTAAGAACAAAATATTTTTTAGATTTTTTGTCAAATTTTCTGGGTAGATCCCTTAAAAATGGGGGAAACGCTTGTGAAGTAAATATGGCCCACGCCGAAAGCCATATCTTTGCCAATTGTCATCTGATTCTTGAGCGGAATACCTTAAACGATTTGTGAGTCGATTCTCTATTAATCTGCATTAAAATCCAAGAACAAAATATTTTTTAGATTTTTTGTCAAATTTTCTGGGTAGATCCCTTAAAAATGGGGGAAACGCTTGTGAGGTCAATATGGCCCACGTCGAAAGCCATATCTTTGCCAATAGTCATCTGATTCTTGAGCGGAATACCTTAAACGATTTGTGAGTCGATTCTCTATTAATCTGCATTAAAATCTAAGAACAAAATATTTTTTAGATTTTTTGTCAAATTTTCTGGGTAGATCCCTTAAAAATGGGGGAAACGCTTGTGAGGTCAATATGGCCCACGTCGAAAGCCATATCTTTGCCAATAGTCATCTGATTCTTGAGCGGAATACCTTAAACGATTTGTGAGTCGATTCTCTATTAATCTGCAATCAAATCCAAGAACAAAATATTTTTTAGATTTTTTGTCAAATTTTCTGGGTAGATCCCTTAAAAATGGGGGAAACGCTTGTGAGGTCAATATGGCCCACGTCGAAAGCCATATCTTTGCCAATAGTCATCTGATTCTTGAGCGGAATACCTTAAACGATTTGTGAGTCGATTCTCTATTAATCTGCATTAAAATCCAAGAACAAAATATTTTTTTAGATTTTTTGTCAAATTTTCTGGGTAGATCCCTTAAAAATGGGGGAAACGCTTGTGAGGTCAATATGGCCCACGTCGAAAGCCATATCTTTGCCAATAGTCATCTGATTCTTGAGCGGAATACCTTAAACGATTTGTGAGTCGATTCTCTATTAATCTGCATTAAAATCCAAGAACAAAATATTTTTTAGATTTTTTGTCAAATTTTCTGGGTAGATCCCTTAAAAATGGGGGAAACGCTTGTGAGGTCAATATGGCCCACGTCGAAAGCCATATCTTTGCCAATAGTCATCTGATTCTTGAGCGGAATACCTTAAACGATTTGTGAGTCGATTCTCTATTAATCTGCATTAAAATCCAAGAACAAAATATTTTTTAGATTTTTTGTCAAATTTTCTGGGTAGATCCCTTAAAAATGGGGGAAACGCTTGTGAGGTCAATATGGCCCACGTCGAAAGCCATATCTTTGCCAATAGTCATCTGATTCTTGAGCGGAATACCTTAAACGATTTGTGAGT
Source organism: Drosophila pseudoananassae pseudoananassae (assembly GCA_018153035.1). Lineage (NCBI taxonomy): Eukaryota > Metazoa > Arthropoda > Insecta > Diptera > Drosophilidae > Drosophila > Drosophila pseudoananassae. The sequence continues at coordinate 12,334,560 of JAECXR010000024.1, forward strand.
CGATTCTCTATTAATCTGCATTAAAATCCAAGAACAAAATATTTTTTAGATTTTTTGTCAAATTTTCTGGGTAGATCCCTTAAAAATGGGGGAAACGCTTGTGAGGTCAATATGGCCCACGTCGAAAGCCATATCTTTGCCAATAGTCATCTGATTCTTGAGCGGAATACCTTAAACGATTTGTAAGTCGATTCTCTATTAATCTGCATTAAAATCCAAGAACAAAATATTTTTTAGATTTTTTGTCAAATTTTCTGGGTAGACCCCTTAAATATGGGGGAAATTCTTGGGAGGTCAATCTGGACCACGCCGAAACCCATATCTTTGCCAATAGTTATCTGATTCCTGAAAGGAATCCCTTAAACGATTTGTGAATCGATTTTCTATTAATCTGCATTAAAATCCAAGAACAAAATATTTTTTAGATTTTTTGTCAAATTTTCTGGGTAGATCCCTTAAAAATGGGGGAAACGCTTGTGAGGTCAATATGGCCCACGTCGAAAGCCATATCTTTGCCAATAGTCATCTGATTCTTGAGCGGAATACCTTAAACGGTTTGTGAGTCGATTCCCTATTAATCTGCATTAAAATCCAAGAACAAAATATTTTTTAGATTTTTTGTCAAATTTTCTGGGTAGATCCCTTAAAAATGGGGGAAACGCTTGTGAGGTCAATATGGCCCACGTCGAAAGCCATATCTTTGTCAATATTCATCTGATTCTTGAGCGGAATACCTTAAACGGTTTGTGAGTCGATCCCCTATTAATCTGCATTAAAATCCAAGAACAAAATATTTTTTAGATTTTTTGTCAAATTTTCTGGGTAGACCCCTTAAAAATGGGGGAAATGCTTGGGAGGTCAATCTGGACCACGCCGAAAGCCATATCTTTGCCAATAGTCATCTGATTCTTGAGCGGAATACCTTAAACGATTTGTGAGTCGATTCTCTATTAATCTGCATTAAAATCCAAGAACAAAATATTTTTTAGATTTTTTGTCAAATTTTCTGGGTAGATCCCTTAAAAATGGGGGAAACGCTTGTGAGGTCAATATGGCCCACGTCGAAAGCCATATCTTTGCCAATAGTCATCTGATTCTTGAGCGGAATACCTTAAACGATTTGTGAGTCGATCCCCTATTAATCTGCATTAAAATCCAAGAACAAAATATTTTTTAGATTTTTTGTCAAATTTTCTGGGTAGATCCCTTAAAAATGGGGGAAACGCTTGTGAGGTCAATATGGCCCACGTCGAAAGCCATATCTTTGCCAATAGTCATCTGATTCTTGAGCGGAATACCTTAAACGATTTGTGAGTCGATTCTCTATTAATCTGCATTAAAATCCAAGAACAAAATATTTTTTAGATTTTTTGTCAAATTTTCTGGGTAGACTCTTAAAAATGGGGGAAACGCTTGTGGGGTCAATATGGCCCACGTCGAAAGCCATATCTTTGCCAATAGTCATCTGATTCTTGAGCGGAATACCTTAAACGATTTGTGAGTCGATTCTCTATTAATCTGCATTAAAATCCAAGAACAAAATATTTTTTAGATTTTTTGTCAAACTTTCTGGGTCAAAAATGACCCCCTTAAAAATGGGGGAAACGCTTGTGAGGTCAATATGGCCCACGCTGTAACCCATATCCTTGCCAATAGTCATCTGATTCTTGAGCGGAATACCTTAAACGATTTGTGAATCGATTCTCTATTAATCTGCATTAAAATCCAAGAACAAAATATTTTATATATTTTTTGTCCAATTTTCTGGGTAGATCCCTTAAAAATGGGGGAAATGCTTATGAGGTCAATATGGCCCACGCCGAAAGCCATATCTTTTCCAATAGTCATCTGATTCTTGAACGGAATACCTTAAACGATTTGTGAGTCGATTCTCTATTAATCTGCAATAAAATCCAAGAACAAAATATTTTTTAGATTTTTTGTCAAATTTTCTGGGTAGATCCCTTAAAAATGGGGCCGAAAGCCATATCTTTGCCAATAGTCATCTGATTCTTGAACAAAATATTTTTTAGATTTTTTGTCAAATTTTCTGGGTAGATCCCTTAAAAATGGGGGAAATGCTTGTGAGGTCAATATGGCCCACGCCGAAAGCCATATCTTTGCCAATAGTCATCTGATTCTTGAGCGGAATACCTTAAACGATTTGTGAGTCGATTCTCTATTAATCTGCATTAAAATCCAAGAACAAAATATTTTTTAGATTTTTTGTCAAATTTTCTGGGTAGATCCCTTAAAAATGGGGGAAACGCTTGTGAGGTCAATATGGCCCACGTCGAAAGCCATATCTTTGCCAATAGTCATCTGATTCTTGAGCGGAATACCTTAAACGATTTGTGAGTCGATTCTCTATTAATCTGCATTAAAATCCAAGAACAAAATATTTTTTAGATTTTTTGTCAAATTTTCTGGGTAGATCCCTTAAAAATGGGGGAAACGCTTGTGAGGTCAATATGGCCCACGTCGAAAGCCATATCTTTGCCAATAGTCATCTGATTCTTGAGCGGAATACCTTAAACGATTTGTGAGTCGATCCCCTATTAATCTGCATTAAAATCCAAGAACAAAATATTTTTTAGATTTTTTGTCAAATTTTCTGGGTAGATCCCTTAAAAATGGGGGAAACGCTTGTGAGGTCAATATGGCCCACGTCGAAAGCCATATCTTTGCCAATAGTCATCTGATTCTTGAGCGGAATACCTTAAACGATTTGTGAGTCGATTCTCTATTAATCTGCATTAAAATCCAAGAACAAAATATTTTTTTAGATTTTTTGTCAAATTTTCTGGGTAGATCCCTTAAAAATGGGGGAAACGCTTGTGAGGTCAATATGGCCCACGTCGAAAGCCATATCTTTGCTCAATAGTCATCTGATTCTTGAGCGGAATACCTTAAACGATTTGTGAGTCGATTCTCTATTAATCTGCATTAAAATCCAAGAACAAAATATTTTTTAGATTTTTTGTCAAATTTTCTGGGTAGATCCCTTAAAAATGGGGGAAACGCTTGTGAGGTCAATATGGCCCACGTCGAAAGCCATATCTTTGCCAATAGTCATCTGATTCTTGAGCGGAATACCTTAAACGATTTGTGAGTCGATTCTCTATTAATCTGCATTAAAATCCAAGAACAAAATATTTTTTAGATTTTTTGTCAAATTTTCTGGGTAGATCCCTTAAAAATGGGGGAAACGCTTGTGAGGTCAATATGGCCCACGTCGAAAGCCATATCTTTGCCAATAGTCATCTGATTCTTGAGCGGAATACCTTAAACGATTTGTGAGTCGATTCTCTATTAATCTGCATTAAAATCCAAGAACAAAATATTTTTTAGATTTTTTGTCAAATTTTCTGGGTAGATCCCTTAAAAATGGGGGAAATGCTTGTGAGGTCAATATGGCCCACGTCGAAAGCCATATCTTTGCCAATAGTCATCTGATTCTTGAGCGGAATACCTTAAACGATTTGTGAGTCGATCCCCTATTAATCTGCATTAAAATCCAAGAACAAAATATTTTTTAGATTTTTTGTCAAATTTTCTGGGTAGATCCCTTAAAAATGGGGGAAACGCTTGTGAGGTCAATATGGCCCACGTCGAAAGCCATATCTTTGTCAATAGTCATCTGATTCTTGAGCGGAATACCTTAAACGATTTGTGAGTCGATTCTCTATTAATCTGCATTAAAATCCAAGAACAAAATATTTTTTAGATTTTTTGTCAAATTTTAAAAATGGGGGAAACGCTTGTGAGGTCAATATGGCCCACGCTGTAACCCATATCCTTGCCAATAGTCATCTGATTCTTGAACGGAATACCTTAAACGATTTGTGAGTTGATTCTCTATTAATCTGCATTAAAATCAAGAAAAAATCAAGAACAAAATGGTCCAGCAAGCATATCTTTAATAGTCATCTGATTCTTGAGGAATACCTTAAACGATTTTGAGTCGATCTCTATTAATCTGCAATAAAATCCAAGAACAAAATATTTTTTAGATTTTTTGTCAAATTTTCTGGGTAGATCCCTTAAAAATGGGGGAAATGCTTGTGAGGTCAATATGGCCCACGCCGAAAGCCATATCTTTGTCAATAGTCATCTGATTCTTGAGCGGAATACCTTAAACGATTTGTGAGTCGATTCTCTATTAATCTGCATTAAAATCCAAGAACAAAATATTTTTTAGATTTTTTGTCAAATTTTCTGGTGAGGTCAATATGGCCCCCCAAGCCATTTCCATAGTATCTGATTCTTAATAAAAATGGGGGAAACGCTTGTGAGGTCAATATGGCCCACGCCGAAAGCCATATCTTTGTCAATAGTCATCTGATTCTTGAGCGGAATACCTTAAACGATTTGTGAGTCGATTCTCTATTAATTCTGCATTAAAATCCAAAAACAAAATATTTTTTAGATTTTTTGTCAAATTTTCTAGGTCTGGGTAGATCCCTTAAAAATGGGGGAATGTTATGGGGCAAATGGCCCGCCGGCCATATTAATATGAAAATTTTTTTAAATTCTTGTGAGGTCAATATGGCCCACGCCGAAAGCCATATCTTTGCCAATAGTCATCTGATTCTTGAACAAAATATTTTTTAGATTTTTTGTCAAATTTTCTGGGTAGATCCCTTAAAAATGGGGGAAATGCTTGTGAGGTCAATATGGCCCACGCCGAAAGCCATATCTTTGCCAATAGTCATCTGATTCTTGAGCGAATACCTTAAACGATTTGTGAGTCGATTCTCTATTAATCTGCATTAAAATCCAAGAAGAAAATATTTTTAAAATTTTTTGTCAAATTTTCTGGGTAAATGGGGGATATGGGAGCGCCTGTTTTCCATATCGCTGCCTATAATAGTAATCCGATTCTCATTGATTATCTGCATCTGACACCCTTTGTTGAAGACAGCTAGAAATTTATAAGTCATGATAAATCCGATTAATGGATGGAATTCATCATTGGGAATCATTTGTTTCAGATAAGTTTCGGGCTCTGTTTAAATTTTTGCATCACGTTAAAATAATTGGAAATCGGTACCGTTGCTTTCGGAAATTTGGAATTGGATTGCAGATGCCCGGAAGATGTTGTCGAACTCGAGTGGATTCGAATTTCAGTTTACTGCGTCCAGTGAACACAAACTATGCCGCCGGCTGGCTGATATAGTATTGCATCTTCAAATTAAGCCTGTGTGGCAGGGCGGCCATTATGCAATCTATGCAATGGCAGGTCCGAAATATTATCTAGTGCTTATCGCTCACTCAGTGCTCGCCCACTGATGCATAATATGGGGCCACACACGCTACATGCACACATATGCTGTGGTAATGTTGGAAGATAGTGGGTTATTTGTCGTTAATATGCAAACAGTTAACTACGCCCGCCATTCATTACGACGTGTGTGAGGGGGAGTGCGGGCGAATACGCACACATTTGTGGGGTTGTGTCCGCGTGTTTATTGCATAGCTTATCGGGCTCACATAGAGCCAGGTTCAATCACAACCGGAAGCGGAAGTTAATTGTGCACAATGTTTAATGCAGCCAATAGTTGATGGTTTAAGCACTTCCCCAATCACAACAACAATTAGCGAATGCAAATATTGTCAGCCGAAGCTTACAAATTTCCAAAAAAAAGCCGCATATTTTGCGAAGCTCGCAGCAGAAGGGAGAAAAGTAATTTGTCGCTAACCAAGTGTGTACTAACCTCATTTTACTAAAAGCATTAAAAATAAAATGTAATCACATGCTTCATAAAAGTAATAACTATACACACATACACTGGAACAAGCATAGACACACACAGCTCTATCATAGACAGGAACGAGTTTCCTGCACTTCAAAACGTGCCTGACTACGTGTCGCTATAAAAGTCCTTCTCTATGCTCCGTACGAGTTCCATTCTGACATGTCAGTCATTGCCAAGAAGCAAGGAGGCTTTCGTTCTCTCCATTGTCTATGTCAAAGGACTCGTACTAGCGTCCTGGCGTTGGGGCAACGTATCCTGCCTGCTGTCGTCTATGGACATTAATGTGCGTGAGCACATCTGATTTTTATGAGACGATTATGAGTTGCCTTTTATTATTTGCCATTGGCCCAAAGTGTTGCCACAACCACAAGACTCACACGAGCTCGAACCTAGCTCTTCCTAGTGATCGAATACTTGTCCTGGAAGGCATTCCCTGATGAAAATCTTTGATGAAAAAAGAGCAATGTCAAATTGGAATCAGGACACAAACTAGCAGGTGAATGGTCTAAGCCGATGCAGCTGCAGGAGGTGTCTTTAAGCTTTCGTCAATGCCCAAAATGCAAATCCCAAATGACTTTACAGTTTGTCCTCCAGGTGCATTGGAACAAACATTCTTTAGGTTTAGGTTATATTTTTACCTCAGCTACTTCTTACAACAACACTAAAATTGTTCCTTAAATCATCAATTTAAAAGAAATCTTATACAAGCCAACGGGTTGTCAGGCTTACCCCTAAAATTCTTGAATAATTTCTCGCAGTGTCCCAATTCTGATGAAAGAAGGCTTAAAGCCGTTTCTGAATTGTGCCTGAAATCCACTGTGTCAAGTGTCAGAAAGCTCGTTAGGGGCCGTAGTAGAAGTAACCTAGAGCATTGTCAGTTGCAAACAGTTGCACTTTATCGAGAATCTTCATTTGGCTTACTTTCACTGGATGATTTTCTTTTATGAAATTTTGAAGCATCCTTCAAAATGAAAAACTCATCTTGATTAATGAATGGCCTACCAATATTTTCCGACGAATTTGCCGCCTGGTCTGAGATACGGGCTTTTGGTATTATTGGTTTCCAGGCGCTTCAATTCGATCTATCATAAAATGTTGATGATTTTTTTGATTGAAGCACTGGGGAGGGAATTAGGGCTTACTCGTGCGGACATACTAAGAGTCCAAGACTAAGTTCAAGTATTATGCATGCTCACTTGCCCACATCAATTACGAGTGTAAAAAATACCATTTCTATATTTTATTAAATACGAGTCGCTGCTCCGACAGGAATGAAATACTAAATATTTGTTAAAGTTTTGGTGTTTTTGTAAATATTTGTAATATTTTCAGTGTACTCTTTGCTCACACACTTGCCCACGTTTAGACCTCTGACAGATTGGCCATGCGTGGCAAACAAACCCAAAGCATTGGCCCAATTTTCTTCATAACCTCCTAAAATAACAACACCCCCATCCTATGGGAAGTCCTTGGCAAACGGTCAATGTCCGGGGGCAAAAGTTTTTAATAGAATTTTTAAGCATGAATAATTATGTGAGTAAGACTCCTTGCCAGCTGCTGCTTTTGCCGCTGCGCTGATTGGCCTTGTTGTCCTTCTTTGATTATGCACGGGCAGACATCAAATTTACTAATTATGGTAATTGATTTTAATTTAATAAGCACGCGACTAGACTGCCCAACAACGTGCCATTTATTTGGGTTCAATCGTCGTAAAGTTTTCTGCATGTTTCTTGAGTTTGCTGGCCATGAGGTTCATGCTGAACTGGATGCAAATTACAATGTAGCTGACCATTCCAAAAATAAACTGTAAAAATTATATATGAAAAAAGTATGAAATTATCCGACTTTGCTTAGGAGAACCGCACCTTTCCCAGCATTTCTGTGCTGACTTCCACCAATCCTGCGGCACTGAACCTGCACTTTTCCTGCCCCAACTGCATACAGAGTCGGCTGAGAGCGGCATTAAGTTGGCGGTTCCGCCGATCTGTAGTGACCGTGTAGAACAAGGATCGAAACCTTCGTTGCAACACATCGCAGCGAGTGCAAATCCAGCAGGGTACCATTATTTCCAGGAGCTTGATGCATTCATCTGTGGCACAATCTGTAGAAGAAGAGAATATATTCTGTAGTTTGTTAGAAATATTGTCAAGGTAAAGTATCGAAGTGACGGTTACTAACACAAAATATTTGCAGCATTATTCTGCCAAATAATGTTAAGATATAACCAGTATGGCATCGCAAAACAATGCACGAATTTTCCGCATATTATTGTGAACAAGCTCATCTGAAAAGTAGTCTCCACACTCCTTATAGAGGCCCATAGTAGACTATGTACTTTTTGAAACTGTCTCAACTTTTCCAGAGACAGACGACGAATGGACAACGCCTCAAATCGCGTTTGTTGAAGTTCATTCACGATGTTTGATGCGACCTCGTTGAGTTCATGGTGCAAAGCCAATACCACGCAACAGTACAAATTAAACTCCGTTAATCGCAAGGATATTACCACATTCGAATACATGATGTAGTAATTTATCGCCATGTTATCGAAACCAGTTGTTATAATATATATTACGAAGCATAACAGCCACAATATATAAACAATATTGCAATATCTGCGAATTCGGTTCAGATTCACCAGATGGCAGAGGCATTGATTTAAATAAATTATAATCCCTTCAAAGTGTTTCTCTATTTCGTGGCTGCCATTTTTCCAAAGTAATTCCAAAACAACGACGACATGACAAGTCATTAGGGTGGCATAATGGGCCACATCGAAGAATTTCGAAAATTCGTCAAATGTTTTTAGATAGCCTATTTTATACTCAAACCCGAGGTATTGCAGGTATATTAAATATATTACGACGATGAGAAGAACTAGGTGGCAAACCACTTTTGAAAGCAGGAATTTTTTAATTGGCAGCATTCCTAAGCACTTCATTAGGAACCGAATGCGAAGCACAGCGGCACTGTGTAGTTCTTCGGAATTTTGACTCATGACTGAATGCGTTTTGGATTAAACTCAACGGCAGTACTTAGTAAATTACAACTTTTGATTATCAGACAAATGGGGCACTCGCGTTAAAGTAAATTAAATGTAATGTCATGTTAGGAGACTAAAAAAATAGATTTACAAAACTAAATAAATAAGATACTAACAATATTGAATCGTTATGTCCGATTGCTGGACGATTCCCAGGTACATCCAGTAGGGCAGGGCCGAGGTGTCCACAAAGAACTTCACCAGCACAGTGATGAGACTCAGCTTAAAGTTGTGCTCTACCCTGCGTATAGTTTGCCAAAGTAGTCCATGGATTTGCTGCATTCTTTCTAGCTTCTTTATCGTCAACTGGCGGATAGCCCATGGTTCGTACTGGGTTTGCTGTAGTTCCTCCAGAAGATTTGTTCCAGCTAATACAAGTTCTTGGTAATACGCCAAAATCACGGCACAATACAGCGTGAACTCAGAAAATCTCGTCAGGGAGACTATCTCAGAGTAGAGGGCGTAGTATGTAAGGGCTCTATTATTCCACACCGTCACACAGCAAAAAAAGAAACATCGAATGAACAACGAAGCATAAATGGGATAGCAGTAGCCACGCACCCGCTGCAGGTCCACATTCTGGCCGAGGTGGGTTTTCAACTTAAAACGTATCTCCTCGAGGTGGTTATCTATTTCCTTGTAGTGATTCCACCATATAAGTTCAATGCCGATAATAAAATGAGTTAGGGTCAGGCCAACAAAGTCGCTCAAGTCAATGGTGCGCGAAAAGGTGTCGTTCATAAAGTCGTAGGTGAAATCGTAATCAAAGGTGAATCGATAGTAGGCGAACACCGCAATTGAAGCCATGAGCCACAGATTACAGAGTAATTTTGGTATAAGATGATTCGAAAAGGGTAACATTCCAAAATACTTCATGGCACGTCGTATGCGAAATAGCGAGACAGCGTGTAGTTCTCCGGAAACTTGATCCATGACTGAAGCCCGTGAATAGAACTTTTTTATTGGCCTTTCTAATTAATTGGCCAATCAAAGATTATCATTGGAATGTAACCAATTAAGAAGAAATGAACATTAGGAGATAAGCTAAACTTTCTTATTTGTAACGCCTGGAATATGTTTTATAATCCTGTGAACTTTTTCACGAAAAAAAGCGTATTACCATTCCATTTTTCACCTTACACTGCCAATTAAGACATTTTCATTTTGAGAAACATTTCAATTTGCCCTCCTGTGTGGCTGCTGATAAGATTCTTTTTGTAATCGTCCAAAATGACACATTTCCCATTCAAATTATCATCAAAGTGATGCCGAGACTAAGTGGAAGCAGATGCCCCAGTGCCCATAAGTGAAATGATTTGTTAATTTCATTTCGCCACCACTCATTCCCATACTCATTCTCATACCCATACCCATTCATATTCACACCAACTAGGGGGCGATGAAAATTGCTTATCAAAAATATGGCACGAAGGCGTGGATTGGGGGGTAGCGCACATAAATTTGCATGCCTTTATTGCAACCACAACGAATTGCGGAGCTGGGAAGACAGACTTTGGCAAACAAACGAGGAAATGTACACACACTCCCGCAGAGGCGCCACATACACACACACTCCCACACAGCCCCGCACAGACACTTATGTCCGCTTTACTGGTTTTTATGCAACCACCGTGGCACTTTGTTTGCACACTTGTATAACACCTGCAAAACGAACGCCTTTGGCGGTGGAAGTAGCAAAAGCACTGACTGTGTATATACGAAGTAATGACTTAATTGCCTCGCTCTCAAAGCTCCCCAAATCCCCAACCATTGCAGCGCCGGGCCAGTGAGGCACTGAACCACTGAGGCACTGAAGAACCCAGCCCGACCCGGACGATTGATCCAAAACCGCTGTCTGAATGGTGGTGCCTGCAAGAGGGCTTCATAATTCTGCACAGGTGTCGAGGGCGCTTTGTCTTTGATTGTTCGTCTGGAGCGACTCTAATCTCTGCCAGCCACACCATCAGCAGAAGAAGCAGAAGGACTCCATGTCCTGTCTAGTGTTAGGATACTGAGCAGTTGGTTTGGGAGCCACTTCAAACTCGTAGAAGGAGCTAAGGAGTCTCTGGTCTGGGTTCAATTGAAGCAATTGTGCGGCGTTGATTTGTATAATTTTGTAATTTGTATACCGAAACTGTGGCCACACATGTGTGTGGCGGAGGGTTGGTTGGTTGGTGGGGGCAAAACCATTTCGCTGTTTTGGGGGTAAAAACGTGTATAAATAAATTAAAATGTATATTACCAATTCTTGTAAGGGGCGATGCAAAAGTTTTTTTGCAATTCAAGAGTTTGGCATACTAAGGTTTTTAATATTCCATTTTAAACTATTAAATAAATTGTAAATCTGAAGAATATGTTGGTCAAATTTCCAAAAAAAAGTTCTGTTGTAATCAACAGTTAGGTCTTTCTTTAACCAAACCCCAATAAAGATACCAGAACACACCTTTAAGGATTCATTATGAATTAGGTAAGATTACCAATTTCATTATTGCCAGTGCGGTTTACATACTCTAGAATCTCCCCAATTGGACCCAGTTGCTAAATGTAATTATCGAAATACTTGCCATGGGCTTAGCGTCTATATGGTTATGATATGCCATAGGCAACGTAAGGCATTAGTAAGTGCCCTGCACGTGGCCACAAGGACCGAGTTTGCTGACTTTGAGTTTCCGGGAAATGTGTGTGTTTGTTTGGCTTGGTTTGGTTTGGTTTGGTTTGGAGTTTCCCAGTGCCTGAGATGACTCTGGTTTTGTAATTCTGATGCGGATGGCTGAACATCAGACACGCGCCTCTGCCACAGATGCTGGTGACGACTAACCCAGCCCCTAACCCGGACAAACTGGAATCCGGCACTCCGACTTCAGAGTCCGGATCAACTCATATGTGGGACGCTCTAATGTAAGTCATTTTGTGTTATCTGATTTTAATTTGGCGCAATTTCCCTTTTCGCACCTGTTGTGACCTACCTGAGTGGCACTCGCTCTGCTTCTCAGCCTCCGGCTTGCCATTAAAAATATGCAAATATAAATATGCTAATTTGCTGAAAATTGATTTTGCAATTTAATTGAAAATTCCAGGGCACACTGGTTTGTTGTAATTGTTGTTGCTATTGTGGTTGTTTTTGTGGCGGGGTGGGAGTGGGAGTGTGTTACATGAGTCTTGTCGCTGCGGTTGTTCGAACAGCTGCCACAAATTGCATAAATACGAACAATACTCCCAACATTTCCACACTTCCCCCAAAACATTTCCAACCTTCGCACATCATTTGCAACTTTTTGAGCAGCTAGCTGCTTTTAATGGCATTAAAATTGCCAAAATTACAACACGCATCACACACAGCCTGCTCTGTTCTGCTCAGAACTGCTCTGTTCTGGACCCCCCAGTTGAAAATCAATAGAAAGAAAGTTCAATGCGACGATTCAGTGCCCCAGTATTAGGAGGCACTCCCTGACAAATGTTGCGCCTGATATATGGCTCCAGACTTGCTCAATAAATTCCATGTCGCTCTCCGTGTTGACTTGCAAAAATGTCAAATGTGGGGCAAGTGATAAATGTGCGGCATTTGGCGAGCAATGCAAACATGGCACCTTAAACTACAATCAAAAATAATTGAATTTTTCACAACCCAATCATTATAAAAAATGTTTCATTGGAAAGTCGCCAAAAAAACGAAATAATGATATTGAAAAAAAAGCATCAAAGCAGAGAGAAGCGAAAAAGCTGGGCGAAGAAGTCAAAAGTCATGACAATCCCGGCCAGACAATTGCAAAAAGTCACTGGAATGGCAGCTAACATGGCCAGCTAAGTGATAACAACACACAAGCCCACACATACACCATGTGTGTGTGTTTGGCATCACACTTCGGCAACATCATTTATCTTGTCTTGGCAGCAGCGAGTCCGAGTCCGAGTCGATGTCGAAGTCGCCTGCAGTCTGAGGTCCTGGAGCTCCAAATCGGACAGGACCCCGCTCACTGACCGAGACAACAACTAAAAATATATTTTCGCCATTGCTATTTATTGCCGAATTGGCTTATTTTCTTATTTTTGTTCGGTGCGGAATGTTTGGCTCTATTTCTCACTTTAATTGGCAAGGTTAAGCGCGGGTGGAGAGTTCATTGAAATGAACTCTAGATTCACTTGTTATTCGATCGCATATTTTTATATTCCTCCTTCCAAGCCAAAAGCTTGAAGAAAGAAAAAAGGTCACTGTGACAATTATCAAAGCAGAGTTGTAAAAGTTTTCATGCTTTGGTGGGGATTTGAAGCGTAATGACAGCTCAGTTTTTGTGTTTCTCTTTGCGTTTTCTGCTTTTTGGGTTTCATTCCGTTGTTTTGGCCGCCAGACGTCGCAATTAGGCCAGCAAATGTGGCGAGCAAAAGCCGAAATTGCCATCGGCAGAGGACAGTCCTCCGACCTACGCCATTCCGTCCTCCATTGCCAGAACAAGAACACGTCCTTTGGGGGAAAACAATTGAAGATTTATTGTCCCTCGGCGCATTCTTTTGGCACTGCCAATGTGCAAATTTGCGTTGAAATATATTCCCGCCGAAAAGTTGTGTAGGCCGCGCATATAAGTATGCTATACTTTTCCCACAAATCATAATCGATTCATTGACAACCCGATGTCGACGCCCCATTCATCCTTTCTTTGGTTCGTTTTTACTTTAAGTTAAATAAATTATTAAAGGATTTTCTTTCTTCTGACAACGTTATTTTATTTCCATTTAGGGCGAGAACAGACCTAATTATAAAGGAATAAATACCATTAAAAGCTTAAAATAAATCAAAAATTGTATTCAAAATTCGGTGAAAAAATGTATCTTGTTAAAGCTACTAACTATCACTTTACTTTGTATTACAGGCCTGAAACAATTTACGCAGACAGGATTAGCCGACTCCATGTCAAGTGGTGTCAAGGACAAGCCAATCTTATAAGCCGATTTCTTTAAAAAGTATACATATATGTATGTATGTAGAAGCATGCTGTCTTTGAGGCGACAAAAGTCTATTGAATATTCAGCATTGGTTGCAAAATTAAGACAGAGGACCCTGAGACAACAAACAGCTCAGGTGACTGCTACGGTGACAGCATTATATTCTGGTGCTAAAGATTTTTACCAGCACGCTGGTATGGGCGTCCTCTCAGATACAGATACATCTACAGCTACAAATCCAAGGAACACGAGGCGGCTACAGCTCCGCTAAGCATTGCTCCTTATTGCTGTTTACCATATTTGCGCTTATTTGTTTGTCGACTGTGGCAAATATTTGAATTTGAATTCAAACGTGCTTGACACATAATACTCCGCCCGGAGCCTCAGTCTTCGTAGCCTATTTCGCTCCGCAAATATTTTATGAATTTCAATGCGCTACCAGCGTCTGGGTGTGAGATGTGTGGATGTGAGCCGGGGTTAGGTGCAGCAGGAGCAGGAGTACCTGAAACCGGCAGGTGACACAAATGCGACGGCGAATAAAAGGCAACAAAATGTGAAATTAGTTTGACACGTGTACCTCGGCATAAAAGAATAAGAAATAAACTCACAAACACGAGTACAAAATCATCTCGGCTCAGACAGTTGCAGAGCTTTAGTCCTTGAAATAATATCGGTTTAAGGAATCTACGCGAATAATGCAGAAATGCTGACAGGGAATTCAAGTAACTCACGGCTGGAGAAATGCTGCTTTGCTACGGCGCATTTGAAAACGAAAGTGAAGCTAATTGACTTGGCACGTTTATCGTAGGATATTACCTATCTATGAAAAAACAATTACTGAGTTCTAATATTTCCAAGCAAAATCATTAGAGAATCAATTTGCTATACAATCCATATTGAATTTCGATTTAATTTAACTTAAGTTTCAAAGATAAGAGCCTGTACTTGTAAGAATCTGAAGAGTAAGAAGACCAGAGAGCACAGGATGGACTAAAGGGAAACGTAATCGGATATACATACATATACATAGGCAGAGTGACAATCGCATATGTAAACGAAGTAAGCGCACAAATACATTTCACCACAAATCTACTTAAAACGCAATTAAGTTGAATGCAAATACGGTTGGGAATTCGGTTCGCTGACTGAATGGCGGTAGCGCAAGGACCTCCGGTTAAACAATGGCAGTCGGAATAAAGATGCAGATGCATAAGCCACCTTCCTCTTATTCCGCCATTTCCATCTTGTGCCTGACACGCTTACTCGTTGCAAGCTGCATATACAGACTATCGTAATTCTCGGAATAAAATAAATATTCCGCGAAATGAAAATAATAAAGTGAAAGCCACTGTTTCGGATAATATTAAAAAACATTCAGAATAGTGTATCCCGGGAAAGTCTAAAACTATTAACGAAAGTATGATTCATTCAAGTATGCTATGCTCCACTAATGAAATATCAGATAAATTATATGCAATAAATCTTAATGAACTGATAAAAAAAATGAATCTAATTTTTTTCTGCCTGTGCATGACCTACCTAGCTCTGCAGCATATGGCAGCTACAAGAAGCTATCTTCTACTTTTCGTCGCTTCTTGCTGATGACTTAAAAGTTAAATTTGTTTTTGAATAAACTTGAATCAAGTTTTTCCCAAGGAACAGGATGCTGACTTTGCACCAGCACCGGCAAATGAAATGTAAGAACAAACGAGGGGGAAGCGGCAACACTTCAAGGTTGTTGGCAATTTGCGAAACACGGCCAGGTAATTGATACCAGTACAGCTGCCGAACAATAAGAATAAAAATATTCTTCTTTATGAGTATAGTATATAAATAAAATCAGAAGGAAAGAAGAAGTCTTGAAAATTTGTGGAAATGCATATGGCAAATTGTTTTCAAGTGCGTGAGCTCCTTGCAAATTAATTGCGCGTGCCGGCCTTGCCTTGTCAAAGTTTTGGGCTTCCAATTGCGAAAATTTTCTTTCAGCACACGCCTTTGTGTTTGGGGCTCATTAGGCGCTCCTACTTTGAATCTGAGTTTGGCTTCCTACTAGGGAATGGAGTGGAGTGCATTATGCCAAGAAGTTTATAAAGCTGTACACATGCCAAGTGTTTGGGGTCTGGAAACTGAAAACTGCAAACTGAAGTCGAGGGCCAAGGTATAAACAAACGGCTAGAAGTCGTAGTTGCAGTGGTACTATGTAGTGGTACAGGAGCCGCTTTTTCGAGCAGAAGCGAAAGGAATTTCCTTGCCATAAATTCACTAAAAGCTTTTCGCAACGAGAATTTGTAGCTACCTTCCGCTGACAACATGGCTCACCTGTACTGGTGAGCCTGCAGGAGGTGGTGGCTGGTGACTACTGGCTGGGAGCTGGTACCTGGTAGTGGAGCAGCAGGATCCAGCCACCGTGGGGTGCCCAGTTCGTTGCAGTCAGACCATTTTTGCAGTCAGGAGGTGGTGGCTGGTGACTACTGGCTGGGAGCTGGTACCTGGTAGTGGAGCAGCAGGATCCAGCCACCGTGGGGTGCCCAGTTCGTTGCAGTCAGACCATTTTTCTCGTCCTGAAAACGCCGGCAGCCAAAGCGAAATTTACGCCTTTACCTTCATTATTATTGCACTTTGCCACACAAAAATGCTGTTGTTTTTGTAGTTGTTGTTGTCGTCCTTTCGACCTTAAGTCATTGTTGTTGTTGGTGGTGGTTGTGGTAGGGGTGGGGGGACTCGCCACCGCAGACAATTTGGCAAACGTGCAAAAGAAGTTTCTAAATAAAAGTGCAAACTAAATGAGCATTTAGTGTGTTCGCGTCGTAAATTCCAGTTGAAATATTTCTGTCGTCTTACAATTTAGCTGGCAGCCACTGAGCCGGGCTTAAAGCTTTAAAGCCCTTTATTGCCACACGGCGTATGCGTTATGTGTCGCCATGAATACGTTTGCATTTTGCATTAATTATGTGCCAGCGGAGAGGACGGAGTGTGTGTAGGCCTTTGACAGTGTTAAGACCATCTAGGCATCACTCAGGCCGGGCACAATAAAATGGGGTAATGAGGCGCAGCTGCCATGGCTAAATACACACACCGAGAGCTCTGAAGAGGGAGCAACACCACACACACACCTATCCACCTTTTTATGGGTCTGACAGTCGTTTGCCAGGATCTGGACCCGAACTGGTCGCCCATTTATGTTTCTGCGTGTATATACAGTACGTACTACGTATATGTGAATGTGCCTACATACCGCACCGTGGCGCATGACTTCATTAGTGTAATGAAAACAGAAACTGGCAGCAAAAATGTCAAGGTTGATACCCCTTCGCCGCGTTTTGCTCGAAAGAGCAAATCGTCGCCAATCCGACGACCGGTCCATTTTCGGAGGCTTAACTTAGTCCGCCATAGTCCATAGTCCGTAGCCCGTAGTCCTCAGTCCGTAGGCCGGGGCAGTGCCGGCAAAAAGGTTAACACTTGCAAAATGGCTAGCAAGGACGTGCCCGAGTTTCGTTTTGAATAACAAATTTAATTAGAATTAATACATGCGGGCCGGAGCCAAAGCCCGGCAAGATTCAATGCCAGGGAAAGCTGAATGGCTATGTCCCAGAGCCTAGTAATTGGTAAATGCTGAGCCCAGCAATATGTATGAAAATGGTATCAGCATATGCAATACCAGTGGGTTTCTTTCCATCCATTATTTTTATCCATGAATAGTCAAATCGATGGAGAGTTTGTATTAAAATTATAAGTCTTAAAAATACCTTAAAATTGGCTAACATTTAAAAATCTTTAATGAACTGGCTTTTAAGATTATAATATTTAATTTCTGCCACTTTTTGGTTCCAATAGCTGGCTAAAAACATTTGTCACAGCCACGCCAACAAGACAAATACACAAAATTTAAGTTAACATGTTAAAACCATAAAAATGCAAGTTTACAACAGAAGCTGAAAAAGTTTGTCTTAGAGCAGCCAAGACCAACGAAAAAATTCGCGTTGCAAAAAAGCCAAGTCCTGTAGAAAGATGACTTCTTCCCATGTAACTGTTAGATGGTGTGGGTGTGCAAGTGCGTCCAAAGAAGAAGAGAAACGCACACAGAGACACATACTATAGTGGGGCAATATTTTTTGTGCCTGCAACGTCCAACAACAATGAAGAGTGTCGGGCGTTAGTGGGCGGGTCGAAATATGTGAAATCATGAATAAACTGCCATGTGCACAACATTCAACATTTTCCATGGCAGCAGCATTTCATTCCTTATTTTTTGCTAGCAAGTGGTATTTGTTGTTGGTGGAAAATTTGCAAGGAAGAGCAAATCCAGAGCAAAGGCAAAGGAAAAGCTAGGCAAAAGCCATTGCAAGTGCCCATTGTATGCAGCAAATTCAGCGTAGAACTTGACTTTGTGGGCGAAGACTGTTAACTGCCGCCTTCTGGAGCAAACTTTGCACTTTTCGCTGCTTCCTGGAAGATGAAAGAATCCTGGGTGGCATGAGGGGCTCCTCGCGCTCCACTGGGTACTAAGCGGGACCGAGAATGTTAATCGATGGCGAACCTTTCGTTTTCATTCTCTTTGGACTAACGCCCTAGCATGAGTGCTATTTTTCCATCTCCTTTCGGCCCAGAAAGCGTGTGTGACACATTAATATTGAACACTGCCATCAAACAATGCGGTTTTTTCCAATGCTATACTCCTGTACTTGATTCATGAAAACTTATTTACGCCTCGGCTGTCGGCGACACATGCTGCCAATTCGGGCAAGCGGTGCGCTCCTTTGACGGCATAACTTCACTTGCATTTTGGCGGTAAATCATGGCACACAGCCACACATTTTGTCCAGAAATGCACACTACAATTGCTTAAATACTTGGTACCTACCAGTGTGATATCCTGGAAGGAAGTTTTATTGAAAAGCATAAGCTTAAAAATTAAATTTTGAAAGACTCGTCCTAGTTAAGATTATAAATTAAGATAATATTTTTAAAGATAATATTCAGAAAATTGAAAAAAATGCATGGTTTATAAAAAATATTAGTAGCATTATTTGTTAGGGGTTTATTTGTTAATTAAAATTAAACTTGAGTTATTTTTCGAGGTATTTTCACATTCGTGTTTTCACAATGCAGTTTTAGTTTTCTGCCGTCTCTGCCGTTTTACTGAGCTGACTTTTCTCCTCCTCTGCTGTGCTTTTTATAGTTTTTCCTTTTGCCGGTTTGGCTTTTTCCCTTTTTTTTCCCAACACCCACCATTTGGCGTTGTCTGCAGCTCCAGCTGAGCTTTGGTGATGAAGGGTGCAGCTTAAAAATGAATCATTTGACTTTTTCTTATTAAATAATTTAAAAGAATTAGTTGAGATTTGCATTTTTTGCTGGCTGGCCTCCAGTTTGGTGTCTCCCTTCCACTACCTCCGCTCCCCCGCACAGTTGACTCTGCAAATTTCTATTTAATTCGAAATTTATTGCATGCAATTTTCCTTTTTTTTCTCCGCACTTTTGCTGGTCTTGGAATTTTGTGCTTGATTTTAAAGTGCCTGATTTCTTGGCCAGCAGGCAATTGAATTTCAGTCTTGTATCTGGGAATTTGTCCAAAACTTTTTGGTTGCAGCTTGTGATCCACTTTGGGTTTCTGCGAAATGGGAGTTCACGGACGGGCCACGGACTGGACTAGAATGTTTTGCTTCATTAGCCATGTGAAGTGGATCACAAGCTGCAGCAGAAAATGACAATAAAACAAACAAAAAACGTAAAAACAAAATCCTTTTTAAATTGTATCTGAAATTGTTTTTCATGCTGTTGCATTTCGAAAGATGCCAGTGGCATGAAAACGAAATTCACGTTAATTTTCATTTCCATTTGCATTTGCATTTCGGCTGACGAACTGCGGCAATGTGGGCGACCAGCTATTTTCGCTTTTAAAGGGGGTGTGGCACACCAGCTTATTCAGCTATCTGCAGATGTAGTTGTTAGCTGTTTGCTGTTAGCTGCTAGCTGTTGGGGCATCATTTATATTTGATGTGCTCGCTATTGTTGCATCTTAGGGCAGCTTAAGTTGCCATTAATGCCAGAGAGTGCAGTGTGCATTCTAAGAGCTTTTCCGGCTAGCCACCCCTCGCATCCTTTCTCGTTTTTCCATTTTCAATTGCCGCCACTTGCAGAGTCTTGAACAAGTTTCCAGTTTCCCGGATAACCGAAGCCCAAGTTCTTAAATTATTGTAATTTTATACGGAGTTGAAGCAAAATAAACGAACAATGTAACTATGACGTGGCCTGCCGGCCTGTCTGTCTGCGGGCTTTTGTCTGCTTTAAGTTTTACTGTAATTAATTAACTTTGCTTGCTTAAGAAATTAAATACAAATAACTTTGATATTTGTTTGCCAAACTGGATTACACATCTCATTTTGCCGTAAACGATGGCTGAGCGTTGCATGTCTGGCCTGACTTCTCAGATTCAAGATTTTCTCGTCGACTGTTTGCCCAATATGTGCATATTATTGGAGTGCAATGTTAGTGTCCTTATGCAAGTCAATTGCCGGGGAATAATTAATGTCTGTGGCATATTCAATATTCTAATGATGGCAAAATGTTTGTAGTGCATTTTAGTAAAACGGGTTCATTAAGCCGTTGAATACATTACCAAACTTTCTTCAATGCTAGTGTATCTTGTTTCAATTTCGTGTTATTACTTTTAAGGGGTCGGTATATTCCGATAAAGAACACGATGCTAGGTGAACTGAGTGAACAATATTTGATAAATCTTTTGCGTACACACTTAAAATTTTGTTGGGTTAGTCCTGGCCAGAGCCTCCGTTCATCCCCACTTAGCCATGCAAGCACTTTGCCCAACAAAAGCAGAAAAGTTCGGACTCCGTATTCGGGACTCAAAGGACAACGGGGATGAGACCATGGCCCTTGGCTTGGACTGATTTGGTGACCATATTGTTGCTTTTGCTGCTCTTTGCTTACTTTCTATTCATTTCATTTCAATATGCATTTTATTTGCTGAAAATGTTTAATCGATTTTATGCAAATCATTTCCATTTCTTTGCCGTGCCGAGCTCTGTTCTGTTTTGCTGTGCTCGGCTATACTGGGCTGTGTGGTGTTGTGTTGTTGGGCCACTGCAAACACTCGAAAACCATTACAAAATAATAATAATAAAAATCTTGGCCTGCTCCTGGCCGCAAATAAATTATTTGTGATGGAAGGCCAGAAAAAGCGAAGAGCAAAGAGAATGGAGATGGAGATGGTGATGGAGCTGGATCCAGAGAAAGGCATGCAAATGTATGCAAACAAAGAAAACTTCCTAATGGAATTTTCCACATGTCGGACATATGCATAAAACCTTCTAAACAAACCCGGCCCGGGTCGGTATAGGTTGGTACTGGGTAGTGGGCACTGGGCTCTGGGCACTTTGCAGTGACCATTTTGTTTGAAAGCTCTCAACACACGCATGTCAAAAACTGTGGCCGGCCAAAAAAACGCATACCAAACAAAACCAAACCGGAAAAAAGTGGATTGCGAAAAAATGGAAGGAATTGGTTGTGCAAAAAGATGGCGTCAAGCTGTGCAATTTTGCCAGCGATTCGATTTGGGTTTGGCAATCCCTTTGGCCGGGCTCGAGCTGGATTCGAGTCTGTGTCCAGGGGGCGTGTGTCAAGTGAGTGGCTTTTCATTATGACCCATGCCCCATAGACCTCTACCCACCCCCTCAACATAGAAATGTGTAAGTAATTTTGGTTAGTGTTGTTGTTGCTGTTGCCGGTCCTGATTCTGATGCTGGTTCTGGTGTTGTGGGATATGCTGCATTGCGGTTTTGGTGCAACAAGCTAATGAGTTTGTGGTTGCAGGGACACCAAGCATAATTGCTTTTAATTGCAATCAGCAAATTATGCATACTTGTAGTTGTGGTCGTTGGGGTGTAGTGGAATTTACAAGCAAACTCGAATATATTGCTCCAAAGATGCTTAATAGTTTGTTTTGTATTGATTTTTCATTGTATATTTTCTTCTGTTTAAGTACTTATATTCTTACATCCTCCGCTATCAAGATTGCAATAGTCACATTACCCATACGCCCCGTACGGCGGAAAGTAGATACATTATCTGCAGTCTGATAAGTTTTATTTACGACATTCCTGGCGATCTTATCAGTTGGAACTTTAATTGAAATTCCGACAAATCAAATTAGGCAAACGCAATTAGCTAATCAAGCTTTAAGTGTGGCTCCTTTAAGCTGAAAAATACTCAAAATGCGGCATGGGGGATGGGGCCAATGGCCAACTTTTCGGCAACTTTGTGCAATTGAAACAATGGGTCCACCATAAAGTTTACCGCCAAACAGTTTGCCACCCATCATGCCAGACCCCAGCCCGTGGATTTTGGCTCTTTTATTCACCCTTCCGGCGCTTAGAGTTTGAGTAATGGAACTTCAAAAACGCAGCCGCCGCAAAACATGAAAACTAAAGCCGCTTTTGTTTGTCCTTGTTTGCCGAACTCGACGGTGCGAATGTCAGAGTGGGTGGGAGTGTGTGAAAGCCCAGTATAATGGCAATTAAGGGGAACAAGGGAAACCACAATAGGATTATCAGTTTTATGCAACTGCCTATAACCGAGACTGGGAGATCAAACAGGATTTCTCAAATGTACTTTTTACAATAGTGCTAAAAGGCAAATTGTGGTTCAGCTTCTGCAATCCTCCTTTGCCATTTATTGGAGCTCATTTATGGGTGGATTCTCGAAATACTTTGGCCGGATTAATCGTCTTTTGATTCTTTTTCACATTCTTATAATTGGCCCTCATTCATCATACTCAGAGTCAATTATTATTTGGAAGCTGCTGCAACTGCCAGTAGTGCATCTATCTTCATTTGCGTTTCTGAATTACATCATCAGCTCAGATACCAAGGCATATAAAAAACACGGGAGAGTCCAAAAAAGTCCTCCATAATCTGAAGCTTAATCGGTAGTAATTGATTTATCGCATGGCGCCTCAACTGCAGACAATTAAATTACATCGACGAAAAAACAATGAATTTCGCAATTTCACCAATTCGGTTTATGCCATTTTTCTTTGGGGGATCGGCCAAAACTTTTCGCTGGCCAAATCAATTGCATTTGTATTATTATTTTAATGCACCCGCTAAAAATTTATGAAGGCATAACACAAAGGTAAACAAAAAGTTATTCAAACATTTGCCGTGAAATCCGGAAAAGCCCCAAATAAGTCAATGAAAAACGGCATAAAAAAGTAATGAAATCGATTTGTTTTTTCGTTGTTTTCCGATTTCTGAATGTTAATTGTGTTGTTTTTTATAAAAATATTTTGATTATGCCTGTCAATTGGTTTTTGGTTGTTTTTTTTTTGCTATGCTTTACAATGTTTCCGCTGGCTTTGGCGCTGTTCAAACAAAAATTGTTTTTCTTTTTTTGCGGTCCCGTGTCCGACAGCTGGGGGCATTGACATTTGCATGTGTGATTGTTTGCAGTTTGTTTGTTCGCATTCCCATTTGTATTCACATCAGGTTATGTGTGCGAAGGCCAAACATAAGCACACACACCTTCACGCACCCACAAACATATCCACAAACACCCAGACCCGCACTAACACCCGAACAGACTAAGTGCTTAGTTCATAAACGTTGACAATTAATTCAGCAAAATGCCAGCCATTCAACTAATTGGAAACGCTTAATGCGAAAGCGAAACCAAAGCCCTGGCCCTGCCCGGCTAATGAAATTATTTGTAGCAATTATACGGCACCCCAGGGTATGTTTTTGAGCCGCCGACCATACACATCGCCCATCGGTTCTCGATCCCCAGGGGCAGGTCTTATTTATTCAACAATTCTTTAATGCTCGACAGCAGGGCATCAGCTGGTCGGGTAGGGCGTACTCCAGCTTGTCCAGATAGCTTTGGCCCTCGGCGATGATCTGTACCAGATAGTCGTTGAACACTTCCAGGGTCAAAAACCGCCATTTGGGGCACTCGTAACAGTGGTGATGGCGCACACTTGGGTGGACGACCCACTGTCGCTCCAGGGGCTTTTTCAGTCCCAAGGGCTCCTTCAGTGGCGACGCAGGGTCCACGAATTTTTCGGTTATAGAAAACGAGAGTCCCAGGTTGATCATGGCCTGGATCTCCGGAATGTTCAGCAATTCTTGCATGTCGGGTTCCGGTTGCTTCACCTTCAGAACGGTGGTGTACCAGGCTGGCATGGAATTGAATCTAACGGCTTGCATCAGAGTCACTGCGTACTCCCGTCGATTGCTCCAATCGTGCAGTAGCCACCGCACGGCACTCATAAACATCTCCATCTCGGAGTTGACGCACATATTGGAGTTGCACAGCATATCGAAAACGTGCTTTGCATCCAAGTCCAGATACTCCTCAGTGGCAACGGCCATCAGGAAGAACTTTTGGATGCGGTCGAGCATCAAATCCTGGAGCAAGGAAACCCTATAGGGTATAGAGTCCACGTACAGCTGGAAGGCGTCTCCGTGGATTATCAGCTTAGGGTCATCAAGACGACTCCACAGATGGGTCAGCAGCTCTGGCATGTCCAGAAAATTGGCGGCGACGTAAAGCGCCAGGATGTGTTGCCTCTGCAGCTTGGCCTCCGGGTTGATCATCCACTCGTAGGCCAGCTCGAATCCCTTGGCACTTATCACCTCCGCACTTAAGGTGATCGCATCGGTTGAGTCGAATTGCTTAAAGAAATCTGTGCACAGTTGCAACACGGGCATGTGGCATTGGAAGCTTTTATTGCCCACACGGATCTCCACGTCGGTACAAATCTTGTCTCTTATAATTTTATTGATTTTTTCAAGAATGAATGCCTTTTTGGCGCCAAATTCACATGGAATGAGTTTTTCAGATTCGTCGAAACCCATGTCCTTGAGGCTAACTTCGGGCAGGAGTTCGTAACTGCCGGTGACTTCTTTTCCGCAGCATTTGGCCACCAGCTCCTTCGTTTTTTCATCGCTAATAGTATGTAATTGTAGAGAAATAAATTTATATTCTATAAGCATTTACAATATGGGCAAGTCCAGATCTTCCTCGGTAAATTCTGCCTTTGCTTTCTTGGCTGCATTCTTTTTGGTCATTTTGTCTCGTTTACAATTAGAATTTTGGTTTGTAGATAATACTAGAAATGTTTAAGGAAAGAGGGACGAGTGTTATTTATCCAAAGGGTTAGTATAAACTCATGGCACACTGATATTTTGGCACTCGATTTGTGGCATTAAAAGGATCATTTGCGGCTGGCAAAAAGCCGCAAGTGGGCCACACTTGAACTACATTTAAGGATTCCAGCCTCAGATTTTGGATTCTAATTCCTACCTGGACTGCTTCACGTTTCATATCCCGAAACTACGGCTAAGGGCTCAAGGGCTAAGCCAGGGGATTTTCGAGTGGTGCTGTTTATCTATGCCCACACAGTTTTCAAATACTCCAGTGCTCTTGCCTTGGCTTCGGCTGCTGCCACTTCCACATCCTTCTCCCATTCACCTTGCCTCATATTGGAGCGACCGCAACTGCCAGTCATTACATGCAACGATTGTGAGCCGACCAAGATTTTATGTGCCAACAACAAGCAATCAGGAAGGATGGAAGGGATAGACAGCACAGGACAGACGGGATGAGAGTATCGGTGTGTGGGTTCGGGCTTTCATTTAGCCTCGTCCTGGGGTCGGACAACAAGAAAATTGAGCTTAAGTTGCAATTAAGCAATTGCCTGGCCGGCTGAGCTGTTCCTGATGCTGATGCTGCTTCTCCCGACTAATAGCTGAAAGCAACTCAAGTGGCTGCTAACTCGGCCCTACAGGGAGAAGGCCCAGCTGCAAATAATGCAAAATTGCAATGAAATGCGGTGAGGTGATCTCTAACCATGGCACTGGAATGCTCCGCTCCGTTCGGCTCGCTCGTTCTTTTCTATTTATGTGCAGTTGCTTTCCAATCACCAGCCAGCAAACTTAATACAATATTTAAGCCGCAAACGTAGCACAATGTAAACCAAAGTAATCTCGAACTCAGCTCCGGCTGTGCGGCTCGGCTTGGCTTGGCATCCTGTGGCAAGTGGCCCGACTTGCGGCTAACGGCAGCAACAGTGCAACTGCAGCAGAAAAAAAAAAGGAAAAACAATTTCAGCATTGAGGCAACTTCGCGTTTTTTAAGTGGAAAACTTGGCCCTTACATTTGGCCATGGGGCTAGTGGGGTGCAATGAAGCTTAAAGTGTGCCTCAAATGCAGTTCAAATGTGCTTGCAATATTTGCTTGGAAAAGTAAACACTAAAAAATATAAAAAGAATACTAAATTTTTGAAATTTTAAATCTTTTGAATTATTAATAGACTTTTTAATACAAATTTAATTAATTTTAAAGAAGCTAGTTTTTTCTTTAAATATGCAATTAAAACTTGTTTTTATTAACATATTAGATCTGTTTGTTATTTATCTTTATTAATTAACTTTCATTGTAGATTTTGTTCCCCTCACATAATTAGTATTTCCCCTTATTCGATGTGTTTGCATTGGGTCTAGAAATCAATTCGATTGAGTTTAAGCTTTAATGCGCTGTCTGCAGAGCCATAAAGTTGAGAGGATTGTCGGCTGATGCCAATGCTGCCATCCAATGAATTTCAAATTACCAATAAACAATTGAATAAGCAGCGAAATATAAACACACACTGGCGAACTGGCACACAGACGCACACACACGAATGCTAATCAGCGTTGTTCACTGTGAGCTTTATGCTTTTTCGGTGTATTTGCGTTGCTCATACGCAGTGTGGGCCTCATCGCTAATCCCGGCACGCAGCATCAATAAGTCAAACACGTCAATGGCAAGCAGTGTGATATCGGGAATCGGGGATATCGGGGAACTCTGAAAACAACAATAAAGCTACAAGAAGAAGAACAAGCACTTTCATAGAAGAGACAAAAGGCAACAATTTATTGTTGCTCAATGTCGCATTTATCATCACTTTATGCTACTTAATCGAGCCTTCCGAAGTCCCACTTCCGCTGCTCCAAAGATGATTTCAATGTTTACCAACGTCTCGTCCTGGGCTTTTTGTTTGCTTATTGTTTTTCGACACACATCCCCGCACACTCACATCCACGCAAACACAAAGATGAGCACTTTTCAGCGTCTTTTTATGGTTTATGGCGCCATTGAATTTTTCGTTTGTTTTCTTATTAAATTATAATTTATATGTGTAGTCGCATCAGCCGCCAAGGACAGAATCTTGTCCAAGGCACTTTGTCAATTGTTTAATAGAAAACAAAGGAGATACGAGTCGGAGAATGGCTCCTACTATGGAAGCTGGGTGGAAACTGGATGGAGCACAGGACATTTTGTTATTTATATATGCGCACGGCGTACTCAATTACGACTTCGAATGGCAAACAACTTTCTCGGGTGTTTGCAGGTCAGAACGTGATGAAAAGTGCGATAGTAATATATTAAAGATGGCAGATATCGCATGACTTCTGGCTCCTAGTATATCCACAAAAACTTATAGGTATGTCTCTGTGGGTACCTACCTTGTCAGTCCATTTGCCGTGAGCGTGTCCAGAAAAAAAATATGAGACAAAATAATAGACTTAATGGGACTATCCAAAATCGCACTCAAAGGTAATCCACTTTCGTGAAGAATTTGCAATAAAATGACATTGGTATTGGAAAAATTTGCAAAACTATTTCAACTGCATTAAATATATCGGTAAAACTAATGCACATGAAAGGCATGCAAATGCCAAAATCAACCAACAAAACTATTCGCATAATTAATTGCACGGCATAGTTGGTCATCCATTTTATTTTGGTTTTATAATTTTATACATAGGTAAACAAACTAAAAAATACAAAGCTCCGCATTGCATTAAAATTCATTAAATTTGCATACAACTTTTAAGCATATTTGGAACAGTTTGTGCATCTGATTCATTGGCTTGATAACTAAAATTTTAATAGCAAATTAAATTGCCAATGGGCTTTAACTAATTTGCGCCCCGCCAATATCAGCAACCAATAATGAACAGCCACAACATCAGCTGGCCATTTTCTATTTCATAAAGCCAACAATGCAAAACTATGCGTTAAACAGGAATAGAATTTCACAGAATCGACAATGATATACCTAGTGTTCTTATTCAAACATGTGGGTAAACATCATGACAGCATAATAGCTTTAGTTCTATATACCTTCACTTTCCTTATAAAGGATTTACAAAAACAAAAAAATCATAACTATATGGCAAATATTTGGCAAATCAATTCAATTTCGCGCATGAAAATATTTTGTGCTTTTATATATTTTAATTAACTGCCAGATGTAATGATTGCGAACGGGTTAGCTCACAAACAATTTGGCCCCGACAGCTGCTGCCGGGGTCTGGAACAAGGAGTGCCGGAAGGTGGATTTTTATTTTAATTAAATCCGCATCGGTGGCGGTGGCGGTTAACCCACAAAAAGATAAGCCCCAAGCTGGCGCTGACATTAATCATTTTACCTTTCAAATGCATTCCCATTAGTCGGCCGCCAAATTGAAACTTAACTCGATGCAAAGGGAATCACGTCTCCTTCCACGGGACTTTTCCCCGGGGGCTATGGCTCATTAATAACCGACAAGAAGGCATAATTCTTTGTCTTTGCCCGGATGATGGTCTTTGTATGTATATGTATATCTTTTATATTTTTTCATTTCGTTTATCCGTCGCCTCCGGCGATTTTCTTGCTACTGTAAATGCCAAACAAAGGCCGGACGGTGTTAAGGCATCTCCGGTTGGCTGCAGGATAAAGATATTGAGACGATTTGCTAAGCCGAGTTAAATATTGACCAACTAACTACTGACTTACATTAAGGCGCCCAGCGGCCACAACTTTTCCAATTAAATCTCGGGGAAAGTTCGTTACTCCATGTGCGACTAGGAAACAGGGAAAGTTCTAATGAGTTTATTAATCAGCGATAAATTTGGCCAGCATATGCAGGAAAAACTTTGAATTGAAACGCCCACGGTAAGTTGTCATAATTTCTAATCAGAGGAGTTGGTAATGGAAGTCACTGCTTGATAGGACCCTCAGCCGGACACTATATAAACATCTGTCTTGAGGCCAAGGACGAATTGGAATGTCTGTAAGCCAAAAGGGATAGAGCCTCCAATGCCCCGACAGCCGGCTAATTAATGTGCAAAGTGTCAATTAATCAATCAGCCGAGCGATCAATCCTGCCGACCGGCTGGCTCAGGCTTAGACCGTCGCAACAAAAGGCTAAGCCCGGGGCCGGCCAATACAAGCCAGTTAGTTACAAATCCTGTTCCACTTCCCTACCCGGGATTCCGAATTTCGCCATGAGTGTATTGACAGGATAAACTCAACAAGCTGTCAGCGCGGACCAAGGCAAATAGCTGGCGACAAAGGCTCAGCGGGTCTGGCGGCTTGGAAGACAAACAAAAAGGATATCGGTCAGGAGCGGAGAAAGAGCGGAAAGAAAATAAGAAAATTTCGTCAAACGAAAACGGAAAACGTTTGGCAGAAAGCTCATTTAATCAACCATTGCCTGGCAACCCACAGTCCTTTAATTATACTCACATACAATCAGGGAAAAAGGCATAGGGTGAGGGCCGAAAGTCAACTGCCATCTAATTATTATGACAAATATTAAGCATCCTGTTTTAGCTTTGGCAGTGTCTGCGGTAATTTTGTGTCAAAGGCTTAAATGTTTAATAAACACGAAGCTTTTTGTTATTCTTCATTAAAATATATGTAGCTGTTTTTTAGATTTTCCAGAACATACGTTATCCGTCTGAAAGAGGCTATCAGAAATGTATCCTTTATTGAATGGAATACATTCTTTACTGAACATTAACATCAATGTTTTCATCAATTCAAAATCTACCCTAAAACAAATAATTTAGATACACCTTCTGGGAAATCATACTGAAACGTTTTCATCAGAAGAAGTGGCACGTACACTCTTTTCCTTCTCAGGAAGACAAGACATATCTTTTCCCATTGTGGTATTTCGGAGGAAAAACTTGGCAAGGCAGGAGCAGGCCAGGAGTATCACAGTCACAACATTGCATACCATAAGCTTGTCCATGGAGCGGCGTAAAGTGCTCCAACTGCCTTGGTTTCCCACGAAATAGCAGAAGTACATGCTCATCACATTGCTGATGAGTAAGAGGCACGTCATGATGGATCTTGAATTGTGGCGCGCAAAGGGAACCAGAGCATACAGAGTCGCGATTAAGATTACCACAGGCAAGCTAATCTTCAGAATGATCAAGCTGCCAGACAAAAACATCGATATGTTGCTATAAAAGAGGCGTGCCGTGGTGGGTGCAAACTGGAAACCCCACACCCAGTGGCCGGCAGCAACGAAGGCCACGTAGAAGTACAGCAAAATAGCGAACGCATAGCGGTATGATTGCTTCAAGTATCTTTCAGGATCGTATTCCGTTGCGTCCTCCAGCTCGTCCTTCCTCCCAGCGTCTTTGTTTTCTTCCTTCGCCTGCTTACTCTCTTCATAAAGTTCCAGACCGAAAACCAATTCCGTAATCAATATTTGAATCAGCAATGCTCCCCAGCTGTTGGAGAGCAAGCAAATCAGAGTAACCATGTTCAGGGTGATCAGCTCCAGCCGGCTCTTGGCGGTGGGCAGCTTGTCCCTAAAGTACGGGATCGACAGGAAAGCAAAGACAAGGAAGGACCAGGATGTGGCCTTAACGTAGTTCCAGACAGGATCATTGGCCTCGAACTGGTAGACTCCGTAGGCTCCCAAAAGCAAAGTAATAATATTGATGATCCAGACAAGGGGCTCGTGACGATGTCCTAGAAACACTGGACGCACTAGGGCAAGGAGCATTCCCATGTGCAATGGGTAATTGTTTTGAACCGAAAAAAATTCAAACCTCTTGCTCGGGTTATGTTGCAGGAACAGCCCACCGCTCATTAACACAACCATGAATAGCCACAAGAAGAACTTAATCGAGGGCTTCTGGAAGGCCCGCCGATTGTGCAGACACACCAGGACAGCATACAGCACAGCCAAGTGCTGGTAGGTGAAAGTCATCAAAACCAGCAAACCAGCTGGAAGCAGGATAAAGGCCAGGTGAGAAATGGGTACGTTAATCAAGTTGCCCTGATCACCGCGCTCAGCCAGGGCCATCATTGATAGGCCAACTGGCAGCAGCAAGTAGAAGGCCGTGATGAGAGGCACGTTCTGCAGGAGCACTACCGATAGTGCCATGATACCCAGGAGGACTGCGATCAGGGTTGGCCACTTCAGGTATCCTTCACGATGCTCCTTCTCCTCCATAGACAACCGCGTAAGTTGCAGCAGCATACAGAGGCTCCAAATTAAGTAGGATGCAGAGGTGGCCACCAGCAAAGGGAATTTGTAGTAGTCCGTGTAGTATCCAATGCACTTTTGGGCCAGTTTGGCCATATTCCGGCTGATTTTGATAGCCACATCCGACTTTCCCTCCTTCATGAGTACTTTAACTTCAGCCGAGTAGTTTGCGATCTTTTCCAAGCTCAGTTCCCAGAAGTAGGGCAGCCACTCGTAGAAGACGGCGTTTTCGTGTCGCCGTATCAGAATTTTGGCCTGCTCCAGGATCT
Organism: Drosophila pseudoananassae pseudoananassae; assembly: GCA_018153035.1. Taxonomy (NCBI): domain Eukaryota; kingdom Metazoa; phylum Arthropoda; class Insecta; order Diptera; family Drosophilidae; genus Drosophila; species Drosophila pseudoananassae. The sequence goes on from JAECXR010000024.1 coordinate 12,365,899, forward strand.
GTAACGCATTCAAGTGGAGGATCATGGCCTCGTACGGAGCGCTCACATCAAGGTAGCCGTCTGGAATTATTCCAAGGTTGTTCATCGGGGGTGGCAGGCCTATCAGGGCCGACATGAGAGAAGCCAGCTGGATCTGATCCATCTGGGCAATGTTGTCCCTGGTTGGAAAGATGCCACTAGAGTTGTGGGCAGGACGCTTCACACCAGCTCCCCAGAGAAGAAGGGGTGTCTCTGTCTCCAATTTGGAGCCGTGGCCGTGAAATCCTAAATTTAAAGGGTTTAATAAGGAATAAAATTATAAGATCCGTTAATTCTACCCACCATATTTGGTTTGGCCATGATCGGCGGTCATCAAATAGGATGTCCTGCCGTCATTGAAGATCCGTTCAATAAGCTCGTAGGTGTGTCGAACACCCCTCTGTGTGTGAAGTAGCTTCTCGTAGTACTGCGGTTTTTTGGACGTGTATCGATGACCGACTATATCCATGTCGGGCAAGTAGAGGAAAAGTACAACTGGCTTGGTGATTCGCAACTCCTGGACATTGTCAGCGTTGCTCAGATATTCCGACACCTTGCGGTACACAAAGCTATCGCATTTGAGGCGCCCGGTGCTCGATTCTGAGTAAAGAGTGAACCGAAGCGGGGCGCCTCCGTGGGGCAGGTTCTTAAAGAAAGTGTTAACATACCTGTGGACCCAGCCAATGGTAGTGCGACTGCGATTGAAGACGGTGTCAAAGCTCAAGGGATTGTAGTTGTAATAAACTAGTGCAGTCGAAGGATCCTCATGCAGCCCACCGAAAATGGCAATGTGTCCTGTTCGCGTCATCGTCGGAGCACTACTGTGAGAGATGGCCATTCGTCCACGCTCCCGGAACAAATCCCGCAAGTCCGGCACGTTGCTGCCATTATTCGCCAGATAGGTTTCAGCACTCAGTCCGTCTATCAGAAAGACAACCAGTCGGTCTGCCGGCGCCTTGAAGCCCAACTCGCTCATCGTCTTCTGCGGCACCAGGCCCGGCAACTGGGTCGGCTGGAAATATGTGCTAAGCAGGGAGCCCAGCAGCAGGAGCTGCACCACCAAGGCCTGCAGCTTCCACATATTGGCGCCTAATGAATGTAATTGTGAAAAATATCAAGGAAAAACTCAATTCGAAGTAAATGTAGTGTCTGTTACAATTGTGTCGGTAATGCTAAGGTTTGAGAGAACAATATGGGAAAGCAGTTGAAGCAAGGCAAGAACTGATTCATAAATGAGCTGAAGTCCCACGTATTTCCATTTCTTAAAAATAATAAAATATTAAAATCCTTGCCCAGAACTATCCATAATTTTGCGGCGCAATTCGGAATGAACTCGGCTTGTCATCGCATTATCATCTGGCAGTCTTGTTCCGCTTTAGTATCTCCGGACTAGGACTCTTTTTATGGATGCCATAACTCTGCGGCCTTGTCAAGCAATTTCAATTTGCCGCTTGATTTGTGAGCTGGCGCCTGGACTTGGGCCGCTGCTGCCTTGGGCGCCAAATGCTGCACGTTGTGTCCTTTGATTTACGCGCCTGCAATTTAAATGAGCTGCAAATTGCTGTTGCAGCGGCAAAGAAACTCAAGAATTTAAGTCTTTAAGACCAGCCATCTTCGAGACATTCGCACCAATTAATTGCGTCCCATAAATTGCGTCTGCAACTTTTGTAGCTCCAAGGAGCCGTGATTAATTCGATCAGCTTCCAGACAACGAATTCAGGTGCGCTTCAATTGTCCTCCCGATGCTCAGACACATAATCTGACAAATTCTGATGGCGCGCACTTGGCTTTGTGTTCGCTGTTTCGCCGCCTGAGAAGCTCAAAAGCTAGTTACACCAAATGGGTTAACGTCGAGCGAGGTGGGGCAGAGACTACCATTTGTCAGCTGAATGCGAGTCGGGCTAATGCCTCGGTCCACTGTCAGCCGTAAGCCAGCCAACAAATAATGGCCCAATGACTGAATGACCGGCTAACAGGAGATTCGTCTGGCAATTAAAGCCCTTGTTTTGCGTCTGGCAATGGGCTCATTTAACAGCGAACAAGAGTTAGGCGTTTTATGGTCACTAGTCGCGTGTTTGGAGCGATTGAGAAATGCTATTGAGTAATTGGGCGGCGTAGTGGCCTGTTATGGCTACTCCTGCTGCAGCATCCTCGTATGCCAAAGAGTCCTGCAGCCTCTTGGAGTCTCTTCGCGTCAAGTTTTCACGGCGCAGGCGCTCTCTTAGCGAAGCACGGAGCCGACTCGACTCTGGGTCAGCAACATGTTGGCATCCTGGCAGCAGGCCAATGTGGGTTATTGTGGCCAGCGACGAGTGTAGGTAGGTGGGACGGCTGGGCAGACGGGTGGCCGCAAATTAAACGAATTGTGGCTCGGCATTTGGCAACATTTGTTGCCGCACTGACCAGTTGGGAAAGTATCAGCATCATCAGCCGTCCTGGGCAGGAAACGAATAAAATGCCAAATGTTTGCGGCTTGGGGCTGTTGAACTCCGTTTGAATCCCATTGAGTGATTTCGGCAAGGACTTGACCAATTTAATGGCTCTCCATATTGGATTTGAATGTTCCTGCTGTTGTTGAAGGAAGATGTACACTATTGTGTTTTCAGACCCAATGTATTTATGGCGACTGTGATAAAACTATACAAATATGTAAAATGCACTCGAAATAATAAAATATAGCTATAGAAAGTGAAGAGGGCGTGGTGAGCAAAAATCAAAACACACCTGTGCATATCTCCTCTTTTTGCATTCACTTGAACTTGGCAGCCCAAAAAAGAGGAAAGTGGATCCCGAAAAATTGGTAATTGCCTAGCCCGCGTACTTCAAAACCAATATCAGGCAAATCAATTACGTCAGCTCGTTTTTTGGCTCATCCTGAGGGGGACTCTGTGTGAGTCGATCCCATTTAAATTCAGCTGCGTTTTGTGTTGACAAAACTTATCAACAATTCAATTTCAATAAAAACTCTGGCTGGTGAGTTCCCCCGGCTCGCATATTGTTCGATGCATTTTTTAACACGAAATATTAGGGTCTGTGGCAGCAGGTGCGTGGCCGTTCGAAGGGATCGTCGACTCATCACACATACGATGCAATGCCGGAAACCCCCGAAAAATATTCACGAGTACGCCCCTGGGCGTGGAGCGCGGAGTGTGTGTGTGTGCCCTCTGAATTTTGGCATTTGAATTGTCACATCTGGTTCATGGCTTCAAACTCATCCATCAAATGCAGCCCAATGCCGCTGTTCCACGGCTTCTCTTGCCGGTTCGCCTGTCAGCGCTTGCCAATGCAATCATTTTTATTGTGTGCTTCGCATGTGTGCGTGTATCTTTGCGGGCGCCAGTATCCTCGCATCCTCACAACCTCAGCCCCACATCCGTGCATCTGTATTCTTGTATATCTGTGAAATAGTGCGCATAACCACAGCGACAAACCCAAGCACGGTCATAGGCGAACCTTCATTTTTTCTTGTATTCTGCGTTTTCCTAACGAGCGGCTGACAATGCGATTTTGTGGGCCTATTTATGAAACTTTTTGGGATTGACTTCAATGGGTTGAAATTTTACTTAATTTATGTTTCCATACAAATAATAGTTAGTTGTATGATACCCGGACTCTGAAGGTCCTGTACAAGCTCCTTTTAAAAGCTGGTGCATACTTTTGTGCGTATTTCATTCAGCTTCCATTTTGTTTTCTGTATTATAGTATTTTCATGTTTTCTCTTGATTTAAATTTAAAAAAATCTATAATGCCAAAGCCCTCTAATAAAGCTCGTATAAATTCTGTTGTCTATGCCTAATGTACCCTGGCACACGAGACTCGTATTTTTTCTGTAAAACTTTTATATCCTTTTAATAAATGGCTTTATTGAGAGCTGACTTTTTTTGCATTTGCCCTATTTATTCGCATATCAGTGTGCATGAGTGAATGTGAGGGCGTGCAGGCGTCGGGCTATTGAAAAGCAAACACAATGCGAATATAATTTACGAGTCGTAGTTGAATTTAGCATTTTAATAGTTGGCCTTTGTCATGCAACCGCAGTGCACTCTACGGCTGCCTCTTTCTTGTAATTCTGTGTGCAATCACAACGAATTAGTTATTTATGGCAGAAACAACAGGAGCAGCTGACATTTGCCAAAACTGATTACCCACCCACATGTCGGGCCAAGTCAGTCACAAAAATGGCAAAAATAAATAAACAAATAAATGGTTTTGAAAATTGCTACTGCACTCCTTTATTCGTGTTGCCAATTTTCCCATTTGCAAATCTCCGTATGGAACAACACGACTGGGGTGGTCTGGTCTGGTCTGGGCATGTATGCATCGATTTAGCCATTATCCCACAAGCTCTTGACAGTCTAGCGACGAGACAGGAAGCCTTTACATAACAATCAGTTGTGTCCGGTGTCGCCCGTCCGGTTAAAGCCAGGAGAAGATTATTTGACACTTGGCCTCCTCTCAAGTAGGTCAACAATTCCTCTGATTTTTTGGGGACAAAGACATGTCGGTTTTAAAGCTCCTTGTGCAAAGTTTAAATCCGGTTAAAGGACACTGGCTAGATGGTTGGTGGATGCTTGGATGCTGAATGCCTGATGGGAGTGGCAGTAGTTGGCTTTCGGTTTTCAATAAAGCAGATTTATGCAGTGTGTTATGCTGAATTAAATGCGCTTTTGTTGCAACAGCATAACAACACGTCTCTGCAGGGAGGACGAAACAATTTGTTTCGAAAATTTCAGCCAACACACACAAGTATGCGACACTCAATTGGATTTAATTGCTGCTGCTGTATGTTAACGCCGAGCTGCGCAACCGAAATAACACCAAATTATGTTGAAAATTCTGCCATAGAAAGTGCCATTTCTGAATTCGTTCAAAATTCGTTGAAATAAACGAGTTAAAAATAAATAAAGTATTTCCAAGAGCATGAATGCATCTCGATTTATGAACTCTGCATATTTAAAATGCTTTTATACCGCTTGCATTGTTAATTATTTAGCCAAGTCGAGTGGTGTTTTGCTAGTGACTTGTTTACTTTGTTAGTTAGTTGTATGCTCTGCTATTTCTTGCCACATTTAATTGGTTCTATCACATACAAAACGGAAAAAATAGTTGCCAAAGTTTGCCGGAAAAATGTCTCTCTTTGACAGTGCTCTCCTCTGGCCGTGCCGCTTTCGATTTTTCTCAGGAGCTTGTCAAGCCTTTGAGCGGCAAAATTAAATAGCAAAGCAAAGTGCATTGCTGGCTTTTTATATTCTTTTGCCCTATTCCAATTTTTTGCAGCAATTTTTTCTCTTTTTGGCAGCAAACAAGCCGTGGCTGGTGCAGCCATAAGGCACAGCTTCCTCTTTGGACTGTCAGTGGCATGTGCGGAGACAGGCCCCACCCGTCCACCTCCGACACCCACCGCCTCCATTCCAGGCCGTATGGCATGTGCAAAAGTAAAAACGAAGTTGGGCAAAACTTTTTAATATGCTTGCGAAATTTTATCAAAACTACAAAATTGCAGCAAAGTGCCAAGTGCCTGGGTCCTGCAGCTCCTGCAGCACCATCGTCGACGTTGCCGAAACGTAGATATTGGTGTAGTTGGTGGTGGTGCCCCTTCGCTTCTGATGCTCGTGGCTGTGGCAGTGGCACTGGCACTGGCAAAGGACACGCCAGCGGAGCCCATGGAGTTGGCCAAACAAAACACAGTCAAGCGAAACCTTCAACTCAATTTGGCAATCGCATTTCTTGCTCTACTTCCGCCTATTCAACTTGACTCGATTTGCGTGTCCCCGCTTACATGTGTGTGGGTGTATCAGTGTCTGTGTCTCGCTGTGGGTCTGTGTGTGTGTGCCACGCCCACTTCACGAGTCGCCTTTATGTATGTTTAAGTGGCAATGCAAATGGCAACATTTTGGCGAGCACTTCACTCTTTGGCAGTGACAGTAACATGACATCTCCTTTTATTTTTTGGCCAACTTTTTGTGCTAAATTTAATTGCAATGAAAATGTTTGTTCGCTGCTCCTGCAGAAGCCAAGTCCTGCGAAATGCTTTTCCGCCAGTCACCAGTCACCGGCTCTCAGAAGGTGGCGGTGATTCGGGAGATGGCGTGCCTGATTAATTGTGCAAATTAATTTTGCATTTACATGCCAAACGAAAAATGGCTGGAAAATCGTCAACCCAAGTGTGCCAAAGTCAGAAAAAACGACACAAAGCCAATATAAGAAGAGTGCTAGATGAACCGAGAAGCTTTTAAAACTTTTCCCATGTAATTTGATTTATGACAAGGTGTCTGATAGCTCACCGGGCTTGTGTGGGTGTCTTTAAAGTTGAGTTTTAATTGTAAGCAAACATCAGGAAGAGATTAAGTAGAATCATCTCTGTTTGAAAATTAAAAGTACATAATAATTACTCTAAAGAAGCTTACGATGAAACCTCCAAGAGGAGCTTCCTGGCAAAAGCTATTTAAAGAGTTTAGTTGAAAAATTGTGGCAATTATTGCGAGGAAGATCAGTAAGTGCAAATCATATACTATTATTAATGATATATTATTGCATTGTAAATGTTAATTGTCAATTTTGACTCGTGATTGCACTTTTTAACCTTTGAGCTTTAGTTTCAATAATTAAATGGCAAACAAAGGGAATATAATTTTTATTTTTTATTGTCCAAAGGTGTAGTTTGCAGTACAATGCTGGAGACCCATTATTTATGTCGAAACCTTTGCCAAGTTATATGGCAAATGTCAAATGTTGCGGGTCTAATTAGCACGGTCATTCAGTCAGTCAGTCAGTCAGTCAGTCAGTCAGTCAGTCAATTGTTGCGCACCCGCTACGTTGCACGTCCCATAAAAGCCATTGGCCACGTCAAATTAACTGTGCGGTTGCGATGGTGTCCGCCCAAGCACGTTGTAAATAACAACAGAGCACAAAGGATGGCGCCCAACTGCTCCTGGGTGTCTTGCGAGTGTGTCGGAGTTTGTGTGTGTGCGCTTGTGGGTGATACATGCGATACACTCACACACAAAGCAAACGCCGACGTCAGCCAAGTGTAAATCAAGCACAAAGTTCACAGGACACGATTGTAAATTATACAAGTAGGAGAAGCTCAAGCTAAGCAGAAAATGTGACAAAGAACGTCCAGCTATGGCCTTATACAACGGTCAGGGAAGGATGGATCACTACTTTCATTTACAGTCCCCTCATCATCCTCATCATCATCATCATCGCCATTATAAGCATCATTGGTGAGTTGCCTCGCCGATCAGCTGCAAAGTTCTCGCCAGTCGCCTCGGCTCACCTTTAAGTTCAATGACAAGAAAAACACCTTGCCAAGTTTGTGCTGTTGTGAAAATAATGTAGCAAACTTTGCTTAGCCAGGCCGAAGGTGGGACGGGACGGGATGTCCAAGTTTTGTATACAAATTTCTATCAAAAGATTAAGCAAAGACAAACAAGTGAAAAGAAGCGACACAGGCTCTTGCCAACTTTTCACAGATAACTTTAAATATTTGTCCAACCCATACCCCCGGTGCTCGTCCCGAATTGTGAATATTTCGAAAAGGCACCCCCCATGTCCTTTGTATGCTCACCAGGATTTGGTTTGGTTTTCGGTATACTTTTTGTTTATGCCCGTTTTATGTTTTGTTAGTTTGACATATCAGTGACACTTTTCGGGTTCACATTGCGTTTGCAACAATATTTTATTTTATTGCATGGCAGCGTTCGCAGAGCTCAGAGCTCGGCACTCTTTGTGCTTTCCCTTGCTCGTCATAAAAACACAATTTTTATTTTAGCCAGCGAGTTGTAAACATAAATTCTGCAACATCCATACACCGACAAGCGAAGAAACAAAAACATCGCCACATAAAATTGAAAACCGCTCAAGTTATTTTCTTTCCCGATTTTTCCTAAGAAGACCAAGACGCGGTGGAGCAACTTTGTCAGGCAGCCATGGGGGACAGGTGCTTGCCAACTTTTTTTGGCTTTCTGCTGAACTTTTCTGGTAAAACTTTTGGAGTATAAGTTGTTAATTTGCCAATGAAAGTGGGCGTCTGACTATGGTGGCGGTAATTCCTTTCACACACAAAAATTGGCATTCGAACAATGAAAAAATTGTATTCAAAATGAATAATCAAATGCTTAATGTAATTACACGTATGTCAAGAGAAAAAGTGCACTGTCCGACTAAAACGAAATTGAATTTAATTATAAATATATGACAGGGGATAATTGATTTAATATATATGTATGTATGTTTTTTAATAATATGACAGTTAATGAGCATCATATGTTGTTAAAATTTGTTAAGGAAACAGACCAACAAAAAACTAGCAAAATCAGTCAATGTGGGGCTGTCAATGTGATTGCGCAATTATTTTTCCAATTTAAAATGCATTTATAATTTTTAACATTTCATTTGAGTGAATAATTCATCGCCTTCGGAATTGAGTTTGCCAGCCATTCAGGCTTAAGCCACCCCACATCGCGGTCTATATAAATTTGCAGTCATTATAAATCAATTGTCTCCCTAGTTGTGGAAGCCCCTGGTGCGCTTGTAGTTGTGGGGCAGGGTTTTGTTGTGCCAAATCATTTGGCGCCACGAACAAATGATTGAGAGCGGAGGGGTCATGAATGAGTAAGTGTATGGCTAGGAATGCGCTATCGTTGCCGTTGTCATTGCCGCTGTTGGCGGGCGGGCGTTGTTGACACAAATCAAAGCAGCTGCGTAAATCTTCATCAAACAATGTTGTCGCCTCCTCCGGTCACCCGCTTCCTTTTCCTTCCCCTTCCACCGACCAGTATAGTCCAGCCACTGCCTCCAAGTGCCCCCGATTCCGACTATATCTCCGGCTTGGATCAACGCCGGCGATGTCGGCAAAAACGAATGAAAAATACGCCAACTCACGGTCAATTGCAATTCAATTAGACGCAATTAGTGCCTGGGCACGCATCGGGCAATTCATACATATAAACGTATCTGCGTGTGTTTGCCCGCCTCCTGTGAGCGTGGAGTGTAGATAACCGAGATGGCTGAAGATACAGATACAGATGCAGACACTGACATGCCATAGATTACATAGTTGGACGAGCTGTCGGAATGAGAAGCTGTCGACGAAGACCAAGTGCACTTGGAGAAATAAGGTTTTCCACATGATGTTAATCCCATCCATCTGCAACAGAATGGGTTAAGTGTGTGTTAGCTATAATACCATTAATACTTATTAAATAATTCCCATTAAAAACTTGGATTTTTTGCACCAGTGTGGGATTGAGAGGCAGTCATGATTTGCAGTTGAGCTGGGCGTCTGGCCCTTCGCTCCTAATGCTATACTTCCAGATGAAGATACATCTCAAACCACAAGCTCATTGCGCCCCAGTCCTTAACCTCCACCTCGTTCATCCTCCTACTCGTCCTCGGATAGAGTATCCATAGCATTCAACGGCAGTGACGGGAGCGGCGGAAAAAGTATCTCATTAGACGTGCAGCTACATGGCAACGGCCGCTTAACTCATTCATCATCATCATCAGACGCGGGGTGGTGTCGGGAGGCCGCAACCGAAGCTATAGATACAGATACATTTACGGATAGAACTACATGGGATGCAAGCTTTATGGTTCTCCATCTCCATTCCCGTCCGTTCTGTCCAGCTCTCTAGTCCGCCGGCAACATGCGACTGCAGCTTAATTGCAAAATGACCCAATGAGTTGGTGTTGCTGCTGTTGTTGCACTTGTTTCAGTTTCAGCCAAGTAGCAAGAAGTCGTTGAAACTAAGCTGTTGTTCTACTACGCTCGTATATCTTTGTATCGGTAAGGTTCTCGTTTAATTAGTCCCGGCACTGATTGTGGGGATACGGTGAATACACATACACATGACATGGCACATAATTGGCCAATGGCTTCGTTGCAAGCTCAATCTCCTGTTTGATTTTCCCCTTCATTGGATAAATATTTCATAGCCCCGCACAATGACGGCGAGATATTATAAAACACGCTCCCAAAGTCACATCTTCCGGTGCCCAATCGGGCGTGCCTAAGTGGGCGAAAGGTTGAAGTTGAAGTGCAGCCAACTGACAGCTCCAAAGTCACGACGACGACGACGACGACTACGCCGACGATGACAATAGGCTGAGTCAGAGTCAAAGGAAACGGACCCATAATCACATTACCCGGTATCCATTTAATTTCAACAATGCCACCGATTCGGGACCATTTAATATTTCACGATTCGCCGCCACCGCCGCCACCGACAGCACAAAGATACAAGGCTCAAGATACAGAGATACAAGCCAGTCAGCTACTTATGACACTTGAGCCCGTATTTATTGCTCGTTTACAGTTGGCCCAGTCAGCCGCATCATGCGGCCGCCAGAACCCATTCATTTCGCCAGGATGAAGGCTCCTTTGAGCCTCCCCCCCTCCATGTGTTCTGTCCCGTCTGAATGCCATGGAAGTCGTGCCCCATTACAATGATTAGCAGTAAGTTGTCGTGACATTGACAACTTTTATAAGCCCGGATTGGCAATAAATGTAAACCATTTGAGGCTTCGTTTAGTAATTATTTTTGGGGCTCTCTGTCATGAATTTTCCATTTGCCCAACGTTATTATTTGACTTTCGGGTATTCGGTATTCATATGCCTAGAGTTTCCACAGGGATTTGTTTAACTAAAGTCTCGGATTGCTTTTTAATTGACTCGGCTATCTGGGCTGCCCGTTTCAATTTGGGTACTCCATTCCGATGCCGGAGAGAGAACATCTTCACTTTGTCTATCATTTTGTCATTTTTTCCCCAGTTTTGCATTTCATTGGGGGATTTTTTCTATATACTTCTGCAGGGAATGGGAGTGGTGTGGTGTCGTATGAATAAATATATCCATATGTGTGTTATTTGTCTGCTCTCATGACTTGCAGTTTATTTGCCAGAGTGCCGATTATTATATGAGAATTTTTGTATGTTTTTGGTCCTGGTTTTTCTGTCATGTCACAAAGTGCAAAGGAAAGAGGAGAAGCGAGGTGGAAGGTTGGGGCGACCGGGCCGACAGGGGCGGGCGTGGAAACATGTACAACTTAATTGCAGTTTTACATGCTGCAGCTCTGAGAACGGCAACAGATGGCCGGCAACGGCCGCTCGACTCTCCGGCACGCCCACGAATCATTTTAAAAATGCTGTAAATATTTATGCTCCACCATCGAGTCAGTGTGTGTGTAAGCACGTGGACACCTGGACATCATACGCCCTCTGCCACGCCTCCCTTTGCGGCCATTTAAGCGTTGGCAATATTTCACGAGTGGAGCTTTCAGATTGTAAATGCAAATTTTGCATTTAGCGATTTTCAGTTTTCTTTTTTTGCTTTTTATGAGTGATTTAATTTGCTTTGTGGTGCTTAAATTTTTCAATCTGTCCCCTTGTGTATTTTAGGGCTGACCGGGACCAGCCAGGCCCGTCCTTGCCTGGCCTGGCCTGGTTTCGCTGTTCGACCGACACTGTTAGCCAACACGGTCGGATGGTCAGGAACAGAAGAAGAGTCCTCGGCCCGGGCCACAATGGGCATCGCATGTAGACATAAAACGCCGAAAAGTTGTTAACAATAAGCGGGCGTTTTTGGGTGGGCGACTCCGTCGAACAAAGGCCAAAAATAGCTGCAGCTGCCACGGCTAAAAAGGGGCGTGCGAGGTCAGGGCCAACGTGATCAAAATTTAGAAAACAAACACCGAGCTCCCGGTGGTGAAGGCGGTGGCGGTAGCGGAATGTGTGCCAAAGTAATGGGTAAATTCGAGTGCCGGAGTGTGGGACTGACTGCCAAATGGCCAATAGTCGGATCGTATTGTTGTTGTTGATGTGGCCGAGTAGCTTGCCATGAATATTTTTGCGTCAAACACAAAAACTTCAGCAAAGACAACTGTGCAAAATGGGATTGGCCAGGACAAAAAATGGAATCTTAATTCGTTTGTACACATGGCTTTTAGGCCTTGAAACAAAAACTGTTTTATTTTGGATTATATTTTTATTGACATTTAAATTATATATATGCACTTTAAGATTGTACGTACATTTAAAGATATACATAGGTATTATGAATTGTTATTTATTTCTGAAAGAATTCTCATAACGTATTTCCAAGCTAATATTACCACTTTTTCACACCATATGTTGGAGAAATATTGTTTTAATCTTTTCAGGACTTGTCATGAATAAAGATATATTTTTCTTGGCTTGGGTTTTTTGGGGTATTGCCCCTTTGCCTTCGGAATGTGCCCCAGCTTTTGGTTAAAAAAAAGGGGGAAGAGAAAAAACACAATGCGTGTGCAGCACTTTGCCTGGATGCGACACACCACAAAAGGATTGCTCGTGTCTTATTTTTCCCCAGTTTGCTGGCTGATGCTCTCTTTTCGGCTCCTCCGGCTTCTCCTTTTGCCGCCCTCTAGTTGGTTTGATCTACTGCGGCTTTTCGGGGGCGGTGGTAGGGCGAGGGATAAGGGTAACTGCTGGAGTTGGGTTGCCAAAAATTCCCCGGGCTACTGGTTGTTGTCTGGTCTTTGCTGTTGCTTTTGCCGCTGGCATGGCACGCAGCATATTTATGGCCAGTGGGTCAGTCCCTGACAACAACAACAAGAACAAAACTAAGAGAAAAAACAACAAGGACTACAACTACAATACAATAGCAGCAATAGCAATGGCAAGAGGCTCGGCCATAGTCAAGCCTGTGAGGAAGATTTGTAGCTGCAGCAGCGAAATTTGAAATTGAAAAATAGTTTGACTTTTATGAGCGGCGACCGACAAACGGCAGCAAACGAGTCCCGCAAACAACATTTGCCCAGTGCATGTTGCGGTCAGTTTAATGCGGACTCGGCTTTCTCCTACTTTCTCTCTCTTTCGTTTCTTGCATGCGAGGGCGTGTGCGTGTGCGTGAGTGGCGTGCACAAAAAGCATTGCCTATTTTTGAGCGCCGGCCCGTGTTAATTCTTCTTCAAAATGAAAAGCTCTAAATAAACAGTCCTGCACCACCTGCCGTGAGGCATTCACCCGTCAACTATGTTCCTGTCGTCCACTTGTCGCAGGCCTGCGGCCTTATGCTGTCTCAGCTTGGTTACACCCTGGGGGAATATAAGTCTTCCTGGACTGTTGTTGGCCTATTGCCGTGGCTATGGATTTTAATTGGTTTTAGTTTAAAGCTTAAATATGTTTTTCAAATAGACTACTTAATCATTTAAGAGAACCAAGAATTGTTTATCTTTACTGTTTTACTAAAAAGCATTAAATGTAATATGTTTGGCAATCAGATACGTTTAATTTATTTTTTCCGGTTATACAGCAACTTTTAGCTTCATAAATATGCGTAGAAGTTGCATCTACAGGCTGTCAGTCAATTCCCACAGTGCAAATGATGGGCGCACTTGCCACGCCTTCTCTCAGAGCAGCCTGTTCCACTTTTCACTTAATCAAAAAGGGGAAACAAGCCAAGTTAAATCATAAAAAATGCGAAGCTTGTTGGCGAAATAAAACATAGAGTACCAACGCAATGCGATGTAAGCTGGCGAGAAAATAGAGTAAGTGAGAGCTTGTGATGAAACGGAGCAAGCACCCTTTATTAAAAAATAAAGGATAACTAAAAACACACGTAACCCACCTGACAGTTATCATAAATCATAAATCACTTTGGATATTTTGTGTTTATTATATTTCTGGCTGAGGGGAAACCCATATTCCCACTCGAGGCTCGCTTAGGGTGTACGGCGAAATCTCACTGACTTTTGCAATTAATTAGCAACAAAATTCAAACAAACTCGAAAAACTTTAAACTTGCAACGAGCGCGTTGATTTTGCGCAACCAACTTTTGTTGTTTGCAGTGGCATATAGTACATACATATATATGTATGTATATATAGTTTATTATGACATGCATATATACTGGCTATATATTTCAGCAAGCAGTATAAATATTTTATGGCAGATTTCGCGCCCACTGCCACCGTTGCAGGACCTGCTCTTGTTCCTGTTCCTGTCCCTGCCCGTGGTCTTTGCCTCGGAATGCTGCATACTTTCCGGCGCTGCGGCGGCTTCTGCGGCTGCCGCTGACTTCCGGGAGTTGCGCTACAGACGAGTAATTATGTTCCACTAGCTTAAGCGCAGTGCAGCGCTGCACCAAAGCCCGGCCAACCCCCAGTCACCCACCACCCCCCAGGCAACCATAAACCTCCCACACACACACACTCACTCAGAGAGAGAGAGCGAGCTCTGCCAAAGTAATTAAAATGCTTGGCCCATTAAAAATTTTACTCCACGGAGCTGAACTCGAAAGTTGAGCCTCTGACTGGCAGCTGAACTCGAATTAAACAAAGCAATACAAAACAACTTTAGACGTCTGCGCAATGGTATACATTTGGCTTTAATTAGCTGCCACGCCCACGAGGCCCACTCGGCATCCTCGGCCTCCTCAGCCCTCAGGCCCGATGTTTTGGCCCTCTGGTCCCTGCAGTTGTCAAATGCGCAAAGTTTTTGCAGCTGCAGAGCAAAAATAAATAAAGTAAGCCAAGTGTTGGCCCTTATTTCCGATCTACTTTAACGGTCCACTTAACTGGTCAGTCAGGCTTTTAAATGGCTTATAGCACTGCCAAAGACACTGCCAATATTTCAGGAATTATTGCTGATTTATGAAAATTTTCGAGAATCGGGAATCGCTGGCAAGTTTCTTTCGATTCGGATTCACAATTTTTTATGTTTAGCTCCGGGGCAAATCTATTTTTCATGTTGAAGACTTTCAATGCCACTAAAGTGCAAAGTAAAGTAAGGAAATATGTGGCAAGAAGAGTGGAAAGGAAAGGAATGGAATGAAATGGGGGAAGGGAACTGAACTGAGCGGAAGATGTCGAGAAAAACCAAATAAGTGGAAAACGAAAGAGGGACGAATGCAGAGTGGCAACTAAAGCTCGGCACAAAAACTTTGTATTTCAATCTGTGCAAGAAAGTTTCGGAGCCGGAGCCGGAGCCGGAGCAGCCAGAGCCAGTGCTCCTTAGCACGGCAAAAGATTGAATGAGTGTTAATCAATGGTAATGCGTGCTGGCAGCTCCTCCGCCCCCATTTGCCACTTGCCACCCACAATGTTTGCCTCGGGATAAAAGGTGTGCACCGAAAAAGAAAGAAAACACCAATTTGCAATCAAAAATTTTTCTCAGCAATGCACAAAAAAAGTGTACAGGGTATGGAATGGGGCAACCTTGTAATGGTGTTTACTCCAACAGTATTTTTCTTCTTACTCCAGCTGTCCGCAGGCTCGTGTCCTTTTCCAATTCATTTTTTCCCTTCCCCGCTTTGGCTAGAGGAAGCTCTTCTTTAATTACTGCCGTATGGAATTTGCATACTTTTCGAATGGGATTGGCGATGCCAATTATGCCAGATGATATGCTCACATCCCGTATCACATGTCCCCGGCTCGATGGCCACTCCCCGTTGGCTGCTGGCTGCCGGGTGCTGTTGCCCACTTTCCCACCCATTCATCATAATAAAGAGCACCAAAGAGACTCATTTCGGCTGACTTTGGGTTGGCCGATGATTTTCGATCCTGCCGGGCTCAGGACTGGAACGATTGTGGTGCCATAAATTGCAAACGGAGACGACGGGGTTCTCCGCAACACCAACGCCAGAGATGGCACAATATTGTTACTTTTCAAGCTAAGTTAGCGCACATTTTTAACCCAAAACTTTTTGGATATAATTTAGTTACTAATAAAAATGATCTGTAAGAAAGACCTCTAAAAATTACCTATTTTTTTTTTAGAGCTAGGTTTATATTCCTTTGTTGTCACTGCCTGGCAGCACTGATTTCCGCTCCAACGGCACTGCAGTCCCCTCGATTTACTGTGGGTTTCGGTTTCACGTCCAACGGGTATACCGCTCGCTCCAGCCACTCTCGGATGGTGCCTTATTGAAATTGGACACCATTTGTGTTCAATTAGGCTATGCTAATTTGTTGCAACTATCGGAGAGCAGTCTCGGGCGTCTGCGACTCCGGTTGCAAAGAATATTTAAAGCGGTTTAAAGAGTTGTGCGTCTTTGGTTTTTATTACGCTCCAATCGGTTGGCAAACACTTTTGCGGTTATTTGATTTAGAATTTTAATGAAAATATTTCACAGCTGACATATTAGTAAATAAATGATTCGCTCCACTGACCAGTGTGCGCATTGACAGGGTGATTGATTGTCCTGCGTAACCCAAAAATATAAAAAAAAAAATAGACAACAATTTCAATTGCGATTATTTGCCTTTCGGGACCAACTAAAATTTTCAATAAATTGCTAAATTTTATTCGTTTGCATCTCATTTTGTTTATATTTCACTGGACGTGTTTCAACTGCCCAATGATGCAACACTCCTGGCCACATCCACTGGCCATCATGTAAATATTATTTTTCATCAACAGAATTAAAATTGAATTTGTTTCCACGGCTTCAGATACATATATATGTATGTGTTTTTGCACCGCACTTGCATATTCGAACCATATATTTTTTTAGAAACGTGACATTGTGGTCTGAAATTGAATAACCGCCGATATATGCGAGAGTGTAAAATGATAATCCAGTAGCCTGCAACCAACTAATTATTGAAATTCGCACAGATTTTTGCATTTGACATAAATTTTGCGTTGTGCTGTCAATCAAACATTGCGCATCCGCCCTGTGGGCCGTGGATGTGGGAGGATGTGGGAAGAACGAATCGTAATCGCTTGCATGCGCCTGATTGCATTTTCTCCTTAAATTCATTACCAACACGCTGATGCGTTTACCGTCGATAAATTTGATGACACGGATATCAACGTCGATGTGGATGCTGGCGACGACTTCGATTCACTTTTAATTGCATTAATATTGTGGCCGGGGCAAGGACCTTCATCGGCGAGGTCTTCATCTCCTTGCCTTGCTGGCAATCTGCGCAATTTAATTTGTCAACCCACCCAGTCGATGTTGCCAGGACGAACTGAGATATTCGAGATTCGAGGATAGCAGAGGAGACCCCCATCCGAGAAAGCCAGCCAAAAATTCTCTATAATAATATCAATTTTAAATTTTCCTTTAAGAGTGTTTGGATTTTCTCGGTCTTTTCGGGTCGAATTTCGTTAATGAAAGGCGTTGAGCCTGCTCGCAGATTTGGCAACCACTTCGAAGAGTTAAATTCTGAGCCTCTTGAAGACAATTTTAATTAGGAAAAACCGGGCTCAGATCATTTCCCTCCAGAAAGATGAGAGCTCTTAAAAGTTTCATTTATATTTGGCCAATTCTTTTATTTTCGTGACCATGAAGCTCTTAAGGTTGCTCCAAGTATCCACCCACACTGATTTCGTTGCCCTTTTGTCGCCATTAGGGCCACCACTCAATATTCAATTTCAGGCCAAAAACACTTTAATGCGCGAACGTGGTCACAGTGCCTGAGTGCTGTTTTTCCTTTATATGCAAAGGCGAAAAAGAAAATGGAAAGCCAGCCAGGATGAAAAGGAATGAAAAGGAAAAGCCGGGAAAAGAGCTTTCCTACTGGGTCCACTCCGCCCACTTTGGCGATTTGCTCGCTTCATAACCGTTTGGATGTGGCGTCGTTGAGCCCCTACCCCGGTATTTTGTCTCATTTTTGGCAATTTTTAAGCAATTCAATTTAATTTTATTAGTTTTGGCAAAACTCAAACAACTGGGACAACAATAACAAGGTGACCCCGCCCAGGCCATTCCCTCCCCCCACACTAGATGGCTCTATTGCCTCCCCTTTCGGGTTGACCCCATAAAACCTGTATCTATTAGATAGAGATATACACAGATACACTGATACCGATTCAGATACATATTTATATGGCATTTGTTATGCTTCTCATTGGCTCGGTCTATTTTTGAGATTTTTATTTGTCTCGTCCTGCTCCTTGTCGTCGTCCTGTCTCGTCTCGTCCGCCACATAAGTTTTAAGTCATAAAAAGTCCATAAAATGCATTCTCAACTTTTTTCCCCTCATGTTCCGGCCTGGCTTTTGCCGTTGGCTTGTTTGTTTGTTGTTTGCTTTTGAATTCCCCCGACTTGGCTTAGTACGAAATGATTTTGTGTCCTGACCGGCCACTCTGATATTTGATTTTATTGTTACGATTGACGAAAATGATGTGCCAAATGTGTGTCCCTTGGGTCTATATTGCTCTGTTCACTCGTCTATTGAATTATGCTCCAAAGTTCGCCACTTAAGCGTCAATTACTTTTACGGCTTAATTATGCGAATGAGAGAGGCGACCCGCATTTGCTACTTTATTCAAAAATGCTCGGATGCCATGTAAAGGGCTCATAAAAATCGGATGAAATTTTCCAGGGGCTCCATGTCCGCCAGATATGCGTGAGGGCGACGCATTAAAAACAATTTTCAACTCGGCCACAATACGAAAGTTGGCTTTGAATGCACCAACTAGAATTCAATTAATTAATTGCATTTAAACGTTGCCAGAACAGAGGAAAATGCTCTGTAGATTTTCCCTCCATTTCCGGCTATTATACATGAACGGAGAGAGTGAACAACGAACGATGAACGAGCAACGACATGGGAAAAGTTGGGCCGGGTCGGCAAACATTTTTAACTTCCGCACGAAATCACGTACAAGTTGCCTTGAATGCGCTTTTCTTGTGTGTAATCCCCGGCTTTTAGAGTCCTACCAAGTACACATATGTATGTACGTATGGGCCATTGTTTCTGTGTTTTTATATTGCTGTGTTTATTTTTTCTATGCGTATTGATTTCAGGGCAAAAACTTTGCGTTAGGCTCAATGGCAGCCTCCTGTTACTAATTCAATTATATCGGCGGCTCAATTGGGGATTTGCAGAAAGAAGCCGGGACTAGAATGGAACAATTAGCTAGATAAAAACGATTCAATTAAAACGCAACAATTGAGGTGAATAGAAAATAAAACAGAGTGCCAGTTAGCAGAGGCAAATGCTATGAATAAAAAACATGTAGAAACAGCGGGCGATCTGTGAACAGCAGCTAAAGAGCTCACAATGAACCTGACTTTGCTGGCCCAGAAAAATCAGAGCCGTTGGGGCTTAGGGGCTGGGGGCTGGAGACTGCTAGCTGGGATTGCCGCATTTCATTTCGCAATAAACTGGACTTTACTCAAAATAAACGAGCCAGTCTGCGAACGCAATAAAAATGTGAAAAAAGAAATAGAGCCACCGGCATCGCACCGCACTGAGCAGAACAGAAACCAAAACCAACAACAAGAAACAACGCATCGAATGGAATCGAATCGAATCGAATAAAACGAAACCGAACCAAACCAAACCGCCAAGCCAAATCAATGCCCACAAATGGCACCAAACAACATGGGTCTGGTGTATGATTGTGTACACTGAATGAAGAGAGTTTTCTAGTGTGTTCTTTGATTTCAGGAACCTTTAATACCCTCGCTATAATTAATTCTGAACTCTTTAAAAAAATAGAAGAATGTTTGTATTTTAAAGTTTTTCAAAGAGTCAAAAGAGTCAATTAATTCCAAAGTATAGTATTTTTTACACCATTTCCTTGGTATATGCAGTAATATTTGGCACAAAAAAATTAAAGACACATTTTTTGTATAATTTTTCCTACGTAGTATTTCCCTGTTCCCATGGTATTGGGAATCGGATTGGAAGGACAGCGGGGCATGCAGCATG
This sequence comes from Drosophila pseudoananassae pseudoananassae, assembly GCA_018153035.1. Classification (NCBI taxonomy): domain Eukaryota; kingdom Metazoa; phylum Arthropoda; class Insecta; order Diptera; family Drosophilidae; genus Drosophila; species Drosophila pseudoananassae. Next base: position 12,385,570 of record JAECXR010000024.1, read on the forward strand.
CAGGTTCGTAAATTCAGAGATAAACATAAATCGAGCGTAATTCGGGCATAAAGCGCTACTGCAGCTGCCCAGCTTCGTCCTGCGACCCCAAGCCAGCTGTCCACACGAACCGACCCCTGGACAATCGAACGGACAGAAGGACACGCGGCAGGACTACACAGGCTATTTGCACAGATCGATTAAAAATTGAATAGCAGCCATCAGGACGTCCGAATCTCGGGCCAATTCAACCCTCAGAGCTGCCTGAAAAGGGAGGATGTGGCTTTCAGTGATGATTACCAAAAACAGATAGCCAAAGATTAATGGGAATAGTAATTTATAATATTTATGTTATGTTTGTAAGTTCTTTTTTTTACATACCTCCTTAGATAGCTACCTAGTGGCAAAGATTGTCAGCACTATCGGAGGATACTGGTGCCCAAGGGAAGCGACCTGGCCATGCCCGTCTGACTCGACCGAAAAGTCAAAGGAAAATACTATGTGTACGGTCATGGTTACGGGCCGTACTCGAGTTTCATGTCGTGACCAACAGGTGTTCGATCTGACCCCTTGGCCTCTGAGCCCAGAAGGCGAACCCCCTTTAAGGCGGTCCAATTCCGCAATCCGCTTAAATTGATTGTGCTCCCTTTTGTCCTGGAGATGCTTCCGGGGCTCTGTTGTTATGGCCACGCACTTGAAGCCTCTATAAAGCCGGGTGGATTCCTTACCGATGACCTACGCCCATGCCCCAGCGCCCCATCATCTGGGACTGCATCGAGTGTTTGGGGAATGTGTTAATTACAAATTCTTGAAATACGTAAACTCATGATGGGCCAGTCATGTGTGCATGCCTTGCATTTTGGCAGCGTTGGATGTAAATATTCATTTTTTAAATGAAAATATTTAGAAGCGAGCACAAAAATATTTAGGACGCATGTTTTGATGCTTGAATCTTGCGACGTCTTGCAAGAGTTCATAAAAAAGAAAATATTATTCCATACTAAAAAATATTTTAAATTTTTTGTCAAAATTTTTAAAGTTTAGAAACATTTTTGCCGTCAAAAAATATTTATTTTGCAGCCTTCCGTTGTACGGCAGGAACTGATGGCCCAGAACCCATCCCAACTTCCATCCCATCCCAACGCAACTTCCTTTTACGGAAACTAGCCTGCAGTGACCAGATTTTCAAAAACAGCCTCTACGCACCACCCCCAACCGACCCGATCCGGAATAGCAGACCTCGATTGGGAATCCCGCTGTTAGAGTAACGCACCTGCCGCCACTGACATTGCCCGGCCAGTTACTTTGCCGCGTGCCAGCTGGTGCATTGTGGGTAATTAATGGGGCAGTGATTATGCTGAACAACAGGCAAAACGATTAGTAGGGGGCGCATACGCATAATGCATGTCCTTGAAACGGGATCGAAGCGCAAACATTGCATTATCGCCAGTAGCAAATATTGCAATTAATATTGAGCCGCGCAGTTGGCTCTTCGACATCCGGTATTTGTATCTGGGAGTGTGCCAGTATCTGTATCTGTTACTGGCCCCTAGGGGTTGCGCTTTGTTTTGTTCCATTTTATGACCCGGGTGCACGCAGGGCCAGCTGTCGATTCACCCCCACCAGGCACAACCCACCGCCCCTTTTGGCTTGCTGCATTTATGAGTTATTCGGAAGGACGATAACAAATGTCCAGATCGCTGGCTGTTCTCGTTGGCTGCATTTTGTGACAGGAGTCCGTAAAATTGTTTTGGGTCCTTGCTAATTTATCTACAGCATTTGCCTAATTTATGTTATTGCCGAGTTGTTTGCTCGCCCCTAAATCATATTGACGAATGGAAGGACACACAGTCGTCCTTAAAGCCTTGCCTGACAATTAAACCGACCTGGCAGCAGGATGCTAGGGTATTCCAATGTCAGGGGGTCCTGGTCCTGGTCCTGGACTGTGGAATGGAATATCGCACGGAGCGGGTTAAAAAGAGAAAAAAAACAGCAAACTGGGAATAAATAAAATTAACTACGAGTTGCGGTTACACATTCCAATTTGCTGTTGTTGCATTTTATGCGGCTGTGAAAGAGGCGGCTATGAAAATAAAGTGGCCGCCCTGAAAACCCGCAACTGAGCCGCCAGCCCCCCTTGATTGTCCTTCCTCGTGGCGGCGGCGGCGGTCCATTCACTGCACAAAAACCAAATTGAGAACAAGTAAGAGGTTTAAGGTGGGATTTATAGACTTCGGGTTACTTAGTACAGAGTTGAAATCTGTTAGCGCCAAGTATTTTTAAAAATAATATACTGAAGATATTTGTATAATTTCAGGTACATAAGCATTGACAGGTTTTTTATAGAAACCTATTAAATCATAAAAATTAGTTATTATTGCATGAACTATGAATATAATTTCTCTATCATCTCTATCATAAATCTATAAATTATGGAAGTATGAATCTATGAAAATACAATACACCTTGGTAAACTGCTTCTAAAGGGTATCCTGAATAAAAATCGAGAAAAATACAACCGGTGGAGTAAAAGTGTAAAAAAAAAGAACTCCAGAAAATTCCAACAAATACAATGCGCAATTGCAAAAGCGTTAAAAAGAGCAACAATGTTTCGGCCCATGAAGGCGGAGGGAGATACTGCGGGCCGTGCTGGGCCATGGGCTGGACGGGGAGATGGAAAGTATCGGCGGCATTGGGGAAACCCAAAGGGTATAAAAGCGTGTGCGTGTCTATATATGTATGGGTGCCTGTATAGGTGATGCAACCCAGCCCCCCGAAGCCCACCTTGCGCTGCTTGTGTCTTTGTTGCCTCTCACAATAGTTTGCGTTTTAAACAAATGGAAAGCGTAGCCAAAAATAAAAGCCGAAACAATTTTATTGAAGATTGCGATGTGCACACACACAGAGACATACTTTTCCCACTCACACACACATCCGAATGGTTGCAAACACACGCATACAAAATTGCCAGGCAACCGGGAAAAGGTACGCAAAAATGTTGCCAATCGAAATTCCCTGCCTGGGAAATACGCTGGTCCTCCCACCTTGTGCCCCCCACCTTGCAGGTGAATTGCATGGCAGGCTATCTGGGGAGTGGCGAGGAAGGGGAGTAGTTTTTGGTCCTTCAGTAGAATAGAAAGCACTAGCCCGGCACACCAGCAAACAGGCGCTTGTGCTGTGTACACGAATTAAGTCCACTCACTTCAAAATGTTTGAAACATTTCGTCGTAATAAAGTGCGTTTTGCCAGCTATGGCAGCTTTAGTTTTTTTTGCCCCTCCCACTATCTGTGTGTGAGCTTGTATATAGTTTTTGCCATTTTTTTAGTGGACTTTTTTTAGAGGAAAGCTCTATCCCGAGAGTATAGTTGATTTTGTTGTTGTTTGCGCTGACAGGATTTGAGTTATTTCAGCAGTTTCGCTGAGTTGCCGGCATCCGCAAATTGTTGTGGCACGGGCAACAAATTTATCAGCAGACAGCAGTTCCCGAAGCTCAGCTCGACAGGGTCAGTAGATTAAATTAAATTACAGCTTAATTTTTGTAATTTGTTACAAAACTCCAGATATTATCTCTTCTAATCTTTGTTCATTTTGTTGGATGCAACTTATTCTTCTGATTAAGTGTTATAATCCCTTTTCAAGGATCCTTGCAATGCTCTCAGTTCCCAAAACTCCACACCAAACTTTTATTTATGGCCAATGTATGCAAAAATATTCGGGCGAGGGGGAAAATTCCTCCGAAAAGCAAAGGTTTCGAGGGCGTGGCCTGTAAGTTGGCCAAGATCAACAAGCCCTGTCAGATAAGATCCGAGTGGTCATTAGTGTCCTGCAAACAACTGGCGGGCCTGAAGAAAAAATAACAAACAAAGGCACGAAAAAAAAAACAAACCACTTGACCATAAACAAACTTCACACCTCGCATTGTACACTTTGGGAGAGAGAGACCTGAAGTGGCCTGGAAATAAACACTTGAAAATGCTGGCAGGGAAGGGTCGCACTCGCGCCATGCCATGGCCATTATTGTTGTGCTTGACAAAGGCACAGGATACGGCAGGATATCAGGGAGCAAGCGACTGCCAGATATGTAGGTACAACCGCCGAGCGGCACTAATGGAGGCAAGGGTGGCAAAAGGGTCACTTTCTGAGGTCAGTTTCCATTTGGAGTGGCTGGCTATTAGCCAGCTGATGTGGACGGCTAACTCCGCTGCGCCTAAGCTGATCAATTATCGGTAATTAGCCGTGCGTTTTCAATTAGCCAACTGCATGGCGAGCGTTTTGCGGCTAATGAGCCAGCGCATACACACGATGGCTGCTGCCGTTCTGAAAAGTGTGAAATTGTCAGGGAAAGGTCGCTCAATTGGCATTGACATTTATAATTACGAAGAGCGGGACAAAGGACGAACTCAGCCGAACAATGCCACTCAGACGCACTCAGTGGCAGCTACAGAGTACAGACCCCGCCCGCTAGCACCCACAGACCCGGGACACACTTGATGAGCTCGATTTGCACAGACCCATCATTGGGAGCCAATGGGAGCCAAAAAGACTCGAATTTTAATGAACAAATGGCATGTTTGTGACATGCCGAACGGCCAGGATCCCGGTCTGCCAGGCTGGGTGTGGCTAATTTGAAGTCCCTGGAAAAAATTATAAAATCAATATTTTACGGGCTTTAATGTTTTCAATAATTTATTTAACTATTCTTCAGACAATAAATGCTGTAATTTCCATTTAATTATAACTGATGTCTACTTTTTTTTAAAGATTTAATCTAAACCTACTAATCATTCTTTATTATGACTTTAATTAGGAAAAAACCTAATAAACAACAACTTTTAGTCAAAACAGCTGTAAGGAAAGGCGTGTCATCCCTACCCCGGAGTAAGGGTATATCGAGTTCATTGATCTCCGCACAATATTTCCGCTTTGTTTCCCTTTTTATAATGTGCAGGCAAATGGTTGCCATATGGTCCGAGAGTGCCTGACAACCCACCTTGTTGTTGCCGGTTGTTGGTTGATGGTTGCTGGTTTCTGCCTTTGCCACTGCCACTGCTGCTGGTACTGCTGCTGAGGTTGTCATTGTTGTCCGCTTTTGACACGTCAACATGACCGCAAATGAGATTCTGTCTACCTAGCACCCGCTCTGTCTCCGACTACCATCCTTTTTCCCTTGAATCTCTCTGGTTCGGGTTCTGCATTTCACTTTCTTGCCTTCGACGCCCGCACGCACCTATTGAAGGAGGACAGGATCCTGTGCCCAGGATAAGCACGGCAGTGGCTGTTGTTGCTCCGGCTCCAGCTCCTGTCAATGACTTTTCATAAGGTTCATTTTGCTGACAGTTCATATTACGGATTTTTTCTTTTCCCACACACTAGCAGCACTTCAAGGTGTCTCTTCCCTAAGCCTGTAAATTGAATGTTTAGTCCGGCGATGAGGAGCAGGGAAGTGGGGGACTCATCAATAACTTGCAATTAAGGAGCCCTCATGCGGGGAGGTGTGAACTGTCCTTGGCCGATTAGAAAACATTCAGAACAAGCAAACAAACAAAGCAAACGAGCACCAGCAATTCCATCTCACTTTCTATTCGAACGTTCGGGGGAGATTTGGATCTTAAGCCGACTTTCCCTCATAGCCTCCGAGGCCGGACCACAATCCCCCTGCGGCGATGGGTAATTTAGATTTATGCGCCCCTCATCCCTTCTGGCCATCCAAAACTACACAGAGATAAATTACCTATTACCCTTATATTATTTTCATGATAAATTGTAAAAAGTTTAGCTCTTAAAAAGGTACTATTCATTTGTCTGATTCTATCAGGTATTAATTAAGCTCTTATCTATATTATCATACTTTTTTTCTCTGTGTAATATAGTTTATCAAAGCATTCAGTATCGATGTCCGTCTTTAGGAAGTCAAGCCGCATTTCGCGTTGATTATGGTTGATTTATATGACAGACGAGCCTCCGCCGTGAGACTCCGTGAGGGCATGAGGGTTGATGCTGCGATGCCCCGGGAGATGTGTTAATCCGCCGCAGCTAGGACTACAGCTGGGTCTTTGGTGACTTTTGACTTTGGTTCCGTTTTAATTGAGCGCCAAGGCACGGTTGCCTGTAGTAGACGCCCCCATAAATCAAACGGCTAGTGCGTGTGTCCGTCTGCCTCTCCGCCTGTCAGCCTGTGAGTTATTCACTCAGCCACAATGTCCAGCTGTCAATCATTTGCGTAGTTTTGGTGCATAAAAAAGGAAACGACAATTTAACGGCAGCTATCACAGAGCACTCGTACATTGGCCTGTGGGAAAAAGTTTGGGCCGGGGGCTATTATAAAGCTACCCTTTTAAGGACCGTCGAGATGGAGAAACTTCATTAGGGCCAGAAAAGGCCAGAAACGGAGAGCTCCGGGGCCAGGAAGGCAGTCGCTTTTAATGAGCCTTCAACAGATTTTTACCGGCTGAAGATTCCGGGGGCAGATGGGGGGCAAGGGCGGGGCAGGCACGTGACATGACAGTTGGAGATTTTCTTTATTTCCAGTGTCAAGCTGCGAGAGCCAGCTGGTGATGATTTTCGGGATTGGGATTGGGCTGCGGAGACATAGGAAGTTGTTGAAATCTTGTGATGCATTAAAATTTGCAAGTTTCGAGTTGGCTTTGTCTGTGCGGAGTGTCTGGTGGTGTGGGTGTGCGTTGAGTGCGTGTGAGTGACAGTTGTGTGTTAGTGGCACGCTTTGGTTGCTTTCGGGAGTATATTCCACTTTCTACCGCCCACCGACACCCTCAGACATTTTATGCAAATGTCGCTTTTCTGGGTAGCTGCCTCGCTTTTTAATGAGCACACACATACACAAACAACCAGAAGCATAAAGGCATATGAATGCCACAAAGGAGAATATTTTTATGTGTGTGGGAGCGCCCAGCGACTGTAAAGCAATTATAAAGCAAAATAAGCAAAGTCTTTTGCGGCCTACAAAGGATATTTCCAGTGCAACACCAAGGGGAAGGCATATAACATCCTGGCATAGCCAAGAAAAGTAAAAACGGTGGAAAAAAAAACATGGAAATTGGCCTGCATTGCTCGTTGCAACTCCCTTTTTAGGTTAAAAGCCCATTTGACACTCAATCAGCCGGCATTAAGTATTGTTTTTAAAAGCATTTGCAATGCCCCATTGTCGTTGCATTCGTTATGCCCTTGTTATCCTTGATCCTATTTGTGTTTTTTTCACTTCCACCCAGCACTCAAGTGGAAGTGGCCATAGTCGCACAATAAGCCATGTGCATAGGTGTGAAGGTTGCCGCTGGCGTGGCAGCAGCAGCAACTGTGGCATGCAGCAAGCAGCTTCAGCGCATAAAAGGCTAATGCCCTGAGCTGCACAAAAAGGCCGAGCTGCCGAGTACGAGTACGAGTCTGGGTGTCATGGGTGACCTGGTCGGCTATGAAGGTGCAACAGCTTGCAATGCCATGTGCGACAATCGCTTTCCATTTTGCGTCAGTTAGTGCTTTCGAGAACAGCATTGAAATGCAGTTTGCGGGCGAATATTTAATATTCGCTCCTTTTCTATGTTGCATCATTAAAAGATGTAACCTTAAAAACAAAATAACAAAAGTGGTTCGTTTGAAGCAGGCATATAACGGACATAAAAATGTTTCTCCCACTAAAAAACCGAAAACAAATAAAGAAAATTAAAGGGAATAAGGTTACATATGCAGCAAAAACGTAATTTTCAATAAAAAGTGGCTTTTGACAAAAACTTTACTCTTTTGAATCGGTTTTTGTTCAACATTTTAATAACTTCTTCATATTTACTTTCTTCATAGTTCGACATATAATCATATTTTGAGTCAGTTTTTATAAAATATTTTGGCCAATCCGTAGGATTGGCCACGTTATGAATATTTCCCTTAAAATAATCGAGGCGGAAAACCTCTTGACCCAGTGAAGACAATAGGTGGCCAAAATATCATATTTTGAGTCAGTTTTTATTAAATATTTTGGCCAATCCGTATCGGATGTCCAAATGGAGTACCATTTACTCTTGAGGGAAGTTAGTATCTTCGATCCGCATTAAAATATTGTTCAAATCCCAAAATAAAATTTTTGCTCCATTTTTGGCCAAAAACATTATGTTACCCCTTTGAAAAATTGAAAAAATCGGGTCAGATTTTTGTTGGCCAGGTTTTGATTAAAAATGATGCTACTCGAAAATATAAGACCGGGAAAGCATAACATTCTTAAATCCGACAAGGATTGGCCAAGTTATGACTATTTCCCTTAAAATAATCGAGGCGGAAAACCTTTTGACCCAGTGAAGACAATAGGTGGCCAAAATATCATATTTTGAGTCCGTTTTTATTAAATGTTTTGGCCAATCCGTATCGGATGTCGAAATGGAGTACCATTTACTCTTCAGGGAAGTTAGTATCGTCGATCTGCATTAAAATATTGTTCAAATCCCAAAATAAAATTTTTGCTCCATTTTTGGCCAAAAACATGATGTTACCCCTTTGAAAAATTGAAAAAATCGGGTCAGATTTTAGTTGGCCAGGTTTTGATTAAAAATGATGCTACTCGAAAATATAAGACCGGGAAAGCATAACATTCTTAGATCCGACAAGGATTGGCCAAGTTATGACTATTTCCCTTAAAATAATCGAGGCGGACAATAGGTGGCCAAAATATCATATTTTGAGTCAGTTTTTATTAAATATTTTGGCCAATCCGTATCGGATATCGAAATGGAGTACCATTTACTCTTGAGGGAAGTTAGTATGTTCGATCTGCATTAAAATATTGTTCAAATCGGAAAATAAAATTTTTGCTCAATTTTTGGCCAAAAACATAATGTTACCCCTTTGAAAAATTGAAAAAATCGGGTCAGATTTTTGTTAGCCAGGTTTTGATTAAAAATGATGCTGCTCGAAAATATAAGACCGGGAAAGCATAACATTCTTAGATCCGACAAGGATTGGCCAAGTTATGACTATTTCCCTGAACATAATCGAGGCGGAAAACCTCTTGACCAAGTGAAGACAATAGGTGGCCAAAATATCATATTTTGAGTCAGTTTTTATTAAATATTTTGGCCAATCCGTATCGGATATCGAAATGGAGTACCATTTACTCTTCAGGGAAGTTAGTATCGTCGATCTGCATTAAAATATTGTTCAAATCCCAAAATAAAATTTTTGCTCAATTTATGGCCAAAAACATGATGTTACCCCTTTGAAAAATTAAAAAAATCGGGTCTGATTTTAGTTGGTCAGGTTTTGATTAAAAATGATGCTGCTCGAAAATATAAGACCGGGAAAGCATAACATTCTTAGATCCGACAAGTAGTGGCCAAGTTATGGGTATTTCACTGAAAATAATCGAGGAGATTTTTTTTTTTTTTATTTTTTTTTTTTATCATAATGTTTTTTTTTTTTTTTACTAATTTTTGTGGTTTGAATTATCTCATAGTTTTAAATGCTTATCAACAAATACTTTATGTTCTGCAACACTTAACGAAAGCAACATGTTGCTAATAACGGCAACAAGATGCATGTGGCTGGTGGCCATGTTGGCTGTGTAATGGGGTAAGGATTAGAGGGAGAAACATTTAGATTCAGATAATAATGAAATGCTTGTTATAAAATTAATGAATTGTAAAATATTTAAGCCCATACCTTGAGTGTTTAGCTCAATAGAACTCAATACCAATGTTGATCCTAACGCAAAAGTACACACAATACCAATACTTCGATCACTTACCAACTATCCAAGTAGCTTTCATCTTGCATCTTCGGCTTAGCGCACTTTATGAGCTTAAGCCAAATTAAGCGGAGTGTCCTGTATGCGAAGGATACTGTAGGCTATTGAAAGCCATTGACAAGTAAGCTTATTCACGGCGCTGGCTAGGAAATAACTCAATTACGCGATTAGTTATGGGCTCGAGTAGAGGGGACCCCTTTGGAGTTGACTGACCTGACCCAAAGGACCCATCCAGCTGAAGGGGTAGCGGAGCCGCAGGATAAGGATAAAGGCTTTGGCCACTTTGCTGTCAAATTAGTGCCTAGTTCGGGGCGCATAATTGGCCGTGCCGAAAGTTTTTACACGCAGCCATAAAAGATTTATGGAAATTATGCATGTGTTTTTGTGTTTATGCTGCTGCCACAGGAAGCGGCCGAAATCGGGCAGGGATTTATGAGAGGTCCTAATAAATCACACACAAACACTCGGACATACACATTAATTGGCTGCAAGGCAGCCGAGAGGAAAACAACAACATTGAAGTGGTTGCCAAAGGTCACGTTCTTAACGACATGTTGCCGGTGGATTTTCGACGAGCAGCCTGCAACACGCGACCCGAGAGAGCCTGCCACAGAGAGCAACATCATTCGATTCGCCCCTGTTCGGGTGACTTTTCCGAGTTTTCACGAAGTGAAAAACTGTGAATGATATGCGGCATGTGTGGCTGCCCGTCAGCAACACCAACAAGCAGCAACATCAGGTCGCAGCACCAGCAGCCACGGCAGCAACAGCAGCAGCAGCCGAGTGGTGGCAATATCCACAGTTCTTATCCGAGGGCCGTTGTGTTTGGTTCGTCGTGCGGGTTGTGTACTAGCGCCGTACTAACTGTGTCCCAACTCGCAGTACTGACTCTGCAGCATCGCAGCTCAGAGATACTCTATAGCCAAGACAGGGGCAAGACAAGCGAGCGATATCTGTTTGTCAACTTGCAATTTATGCGTCTAATTAGTAAGAGAAGAGGCGGTGGCGGATCATTAGTGCGTGACTCTCGAAAGCTGAGTGCTGCGCATCCGTCAGGTTGCGTGTGCCCCGCCCCCTGTCTTACATGTGCCGGTCCGGGTCTTCCTTGTGCGTGTGATTAGTCGCGAAAAAATAAGAAACCGAAAAAAAGCTAAACAACACTCGACTGAAATCAAAACACTCGAGAAAAACTGGGAAAAACGCAATCCCCGGGACGAAATATCAAATGAGAATTGAAATTTAGGGCAAAAGCGGATTACGAGCAGCAATAATAGCCGAAAGCGGGAAATAAACCAGCCATCCAGCAAAGCTCCCGAAAAAACAGAAGGAGCAGTATCTCCTTTTTTTGTGTTGGGTCTTGGAGGGTAAAGTGTGCGAAAAATTAAGTTGAGAGAAAACAGAAAGGCGGCGAAAGTCTAAAGTGAATTTGCGAAAGAAAAAGAAATTGGCGCGTGGAACAGATAAACACGTATACGCGGTGGATTTCGGTAAATCAAATGGAAATTTGAGTGCGTCATGCTGTCTCATTAACGTTTTGCATTAAACCGCACTCGGGGCCCGCGATCCGCACTGGTGTTGCGTGTGGGGCATCATCAATTAATTCGTCGAGAGCAGGCAACAAAGGGAGTCACTTTTCGCACTTTAAGCGCCAAAAAACCAACACTCCCACAACAGAGCAGAAAAAAAAAACACAAACAAATAAAAAACACACCACAAAAGGCCACGCAAAGAATAAAAACGAAATTAATGACACAATAACACACCGCGGTTTCATTTGTAGTGGTCAGTGGTCGCGTATCTGTGTATCTGTGTACGTATCGGCGAGATTGTGGACTGAAGATACATATTCCTAGAGTGGGAGCAACAGTTCTTCGTCATATACATATAACATAACTTTATATACCCCTGATCGGTCGCGTGGCACTATAATTTATCACAATTGTCATCATCGTCTGCCAGCGGGCAGGCAAAGTGAAAGTGCAGCATCCCAAACATAAAGATACAAATTGTTTCAGCAGACTTTTTCCTCGCAGATACGGGTCAGTGCATTAGAACAATAGCTGCGAGCACTAAACTTTTGCTACCCTTTGTTGGCAAAAGAAAAACATAAATTAAAGTTACCAACTACCAGCTAGCAGTAACCAGTTGCAAGGAGGCCTTGAAAGTTCCTCTGCCGTTTGGATTAGCAAAAGGAAAAAGCCAACAAAAATATACTATACGTTTGCCGGGGTGAGTTACTTCATCTGATTTGTAGCTGTAAGTCCGAGCTTACAGCTGCGCTCGTCCTGCGCTTCCAAATGACCGGATCCTTGAGTGGGTTTGCTTATGGGACAGATTTGTTTGCCTTTCAAATTTCAAATTTTTATAAACAAAACGGGATGTTGTTTTGATGGTCACTTCTGGGAAATACGCTGGGAGATGGATACTTCAAAGGCTGGGATTTATTTTGTGTTTTCTTTAAAATATTTAAGAAGAGTTTATACTCCAGTGCTATTAATTGTACAAATTAGCAAAGATTAGAGCTTTTCCTTTTTTTCAAAACCAAAAAAAAATATGTGCTTTTCTCTAGAAAAGTATGATGTTACTGATATCCTTAAATTTTACATCCTGTTTCCCCTTAATACTGTTCATTATGGAAGAGGATTTCATTGAAGATTTTCAACGTATTTGTTCTACTTTCCTGGGAAAATATGCTTTTTATGGAGAGGCTTGGGGAAAAGGCAACCTTGACAAACAATCCGGTCAAATCTTTGCATGAATTTCGCAAAGCGCCTCTTGGCGCCTTACAACCAAAACAAAACTCTCTTGTGCGTAGGTGGTGTGCTCTATATACATATGGCCCACATAAAAAGCAAATCACAAAATCCAGTGCACCTCCCAGTCCCCACCCAGCTATCCGCTGGCAGTAAGCTCGTATAAATGCTGCCGCCGCAGGATATTTGCGAAAGCCAGAACCGTGAAACCCGCCCATCGCCCATCATCCTCTTCCCGCGTCCGAGCCATTTTCGCTGGCAAAAGCAGGGTCCTGCGGTCCTCTGCATATATGTGCAAGCCTGTCCAGAGTCTAGTCTATTAAAGCAAATAGAAATCCTGTGGCACAAAGGCACACACAACACAGCTCGGCGTACGGCACTCCCACACAAAGTTGAAAATATGAACAAAGCGAAACTAAAGCAACCAAAACGAAACGATGCCATGCTAAGCGTTAAAAAAAATTGCGTATATTGGTATAAAAGTTGGGCGGTGGCGAAAACAAGTGAGCAACAAAAAACGAAATTTAGGTAAATGCATAAAAAAGAATTCAATTTTAAACAAAACGCCTGAAGGGGCAAGCAAATGCTGCCAATGGCAGGAGGATCCGGCCCGGCTCTGGCCCCAGTGCTACATGAAATGTGTGAAATGTGCAAATATGTGAGTTTGCACCAAAAAGAGAGCCAACGAACGACTAGTTTCCGATGCTGCTACTGCCACTGCCATAGCTGCCACTGCTGCTGCCAAACAATAAAACTTTCAATACATATTTTATTTGACTTTGTGCTGCAATTTTATGCATAATAAATTCGATGCTCGGTCGGTCTCTCCCGCCAATCTCCTAGCCCCGAGTGCTAGTATGAAAATTGAGAAAATATTATGGGTAAATATGGGCAATCGTTCAGCAATGTGCGACTTATGCATAATTGAAGATAGTTGTATAAACGTAGTGGATGGCTCTAAGCGATAGCCATTTGGAAATTCCATTAGGATTCAATAAAATTAATCTGGCTTGATCCATGGCCGGGATGTTCATTGTTGAAATTCTCGGGATAGCACGTGGTCAGGCTGCAGGCTAGATCCTGGCTAGATGGAGGTGAATCCTGGCGCATTTTCCAATTAACAAAATTTACAAAATGCCAAAGTGTTCGCCTCGCGTCGACTAAGCCGTGCAATTAAAAAGGTGGGCGGGATGCCACGGCGGCATCATGGCCCGGTGGCACTATGGCACGTAGAGTGGAGCTAAGTGGAGCGCGGTGGATGCTTCAACTGCGTCGCCTGCATCTGCACGTAGTATGCAAATTGTTGCAAATTATCGGCGTAAATTGCATTTGGCTTTAATGAGTTGAAAGCGTCTGAGACCGGCTCCTGGCCATGCCATGCCAACTCCCCCTATCCCGTGCTCCGCGAAGCTCAAAGTTCAATTATGCTTCCGCCTTCGTTTTCGCCACTGTTTGCATTTAATTTCAGATTTTCTTGCCACACTCTGATTTATGTATTTTCCTCGCCCGTGGACCGACTTTGCATATTTACTTTGTATCTATTTCCACGGGAGGCGACGGCGCTCGAATCTGTATCTGAATCTGAAGTAGGCTTCGATTTTGTTTGCGTGTTGTCACGTCGCACAGATTCCGAAGAATCGTTGCCCTTGCCGCATGTGTAAATGTGCAAATGCTGCCACGGCTATATATTTGTAATTCTAATGCCTTTAAAGTGCTGGCCGTGATTTGCATACGCATTTAATGGAACCCCAGTAAAGCAGACTGCCCAGTCTGCAGACTTTCGTTGACCTTACACATCTCAATTATATGGCTGGCTTGAGATTCCTTGACCCGTCAGCCTACCCCTCATTGATGATTATCGTACCTCTTGCCACACAATGCTAATTGTTTTTGCTTAGCTAATTGCCGGCAATTCGCAGACTGCTGATGCCATAATTTATCAATTTGCGCAAAATGACGAGGGCCCTCGAAACGAGCTTATCTCACGACAAGCAAACTCTAACGAAGCAGGGCAGTCTCGGAGGAGGGCTATATTGCTTCTACCTTTTTATTGGCCCACAATGCAAACTGGAAGGATATCGGTCCTGGCGTGAACATAACCAATTGAATTGGAAATACGTATTAACAAGGCCATTCGGATGCTGCATCGTGGACTGCGGAAAAAGGAGAATTGCCAACAGGACAACTGCTGACCAAATGCGATTTTTGCATTGCAGTTACCAGGATTCTCCGTTCCGTTCAATGTTTTTTCTTGCCACGCGATATCTGCAACGAGCTTCGATTAATGTCTGAGTCGCTTAATTGGCTTTCTGTGTTGCGATTTCACCTGAATGGCGGTTGCTATTGCTGATGTTGCTGTTTTCATAGCCACTGCTCCAGCTCCAGTTGGTGCTGTTGTTGTCGCGGCTCAAGGATGAAACAAAAAGCACAACACCCAGAATCCAGCTCCCAGAACCCAGCTAGCATTTGCATTTAGATTGAATTCGAGCTACGTTTTTGCTTTTTCGGCTGTCGACCGTTTCGCTTTGAGTGATGCAGGCTGAGGAAATCAAAATCTCACATACTCGTACACAGGCAGCCAAACCAGTAGACCACCAGAGGAGACAATGCCAAAATATCGCATCGATCGAACAAAGTCGAACAAAAAAATTCCTGTGAAATAAAAACAGAAATGGAAATGGAATAGCGGAATTATTTGTCGCCGCGCCACGTCTATTTTTGTGGCAAATCTTAATTAAATGCATAATTCGTATTTATTATTCAAATGGTTTTGATTTATGCAAATCACTGGCATTGCGCTGGGACTGCTCTCGTTCATAAATATTAATTAGAATATTTTTACTTTTTCCAAACAGTACGGCGGTACGAGTGTGCATGAAGAGGTATTCTGCATGCCATCGATGCGAAATTAAATAACTATTATCCTTGCTGGGAGGCCAAGTGGTCACAACTGCGTGGGAGTAGGTGGTCCAAGTTTGCCAAACTCAGTCCCTGCTCCAGTGTGTGGGTGCAGTTGAAAAGTGCTTGTATCCCTTTTGAATAAATTAATGTCAAAAGTACTTTGGCTTTTGATTTTGATTGATGATTGTTCGCCTGTGCGAGCTGCAGAGCCTTAAAGCCCCGCCAGCAACAACAATCCTGATGCCGATGCCAAAGCGAAAGCTGAACCCCTCAACATGGGAGAAGAGGGTGGTCCTTTGGACTGAAGTGCCTGGCATCCTGAATGCCTTGCTTTGGCATTTGCTGCGGCCTGAGCCTTTTGCCGTTGCCCTTGCCTTTGCCAGGACGAGATGGGGAGACTAACTCGGGCTCTGCGTGTGTGCATAGAAATTACGCATAAATAAGCAGGCATGAGACCGGCCGACTTCCGCCCTGAACCACCTCCGACAAGCTGTCTGCTGCAGCTTTTGAAAGCGGCTGCATCATCGTCGTTGTCATCTAGCTCGCTGCATCGTTGACAACGCCAATCCGCAGTCGATGGGAGCCAGCTCTGCGCCATAGTGTGCATGTGGTTCTGGCCCCAGCTCTTGGTCCTGACTTACTGACATGGCTGAAGCCGGGTCTCGGGCCCACAATTGAACACTGAAAGCATCAAGCAACCTAGTTCTGAAGCTCCTACGAAGGAGTTTGTGAGCTGCAGCGTCCTTTAATATTTGTTTCTTGCAGTGCAATCATGTGCCACACGCACGTGCGTGGCCGCATTATGATGCTAGATAGAGAACTGGGAGGGATGGCAGCCTCGATATGAATGAGGATGGAATTGTGGGAGATGCCTTTGTCGCAACCACAGACGCATCAATCAGCTGTATGCCTTGCTGCCTGCCTTCGATGAAACAAAATCATGCTAAAGTTCGAGTTGTTGTTTGCTTGCCTTTGTTTTCCCATTTTTGTTCTGCTGGGTTTTTTCCCCCTCTTGCAGCCTGGCCTGGGGCGTGGCCGTGTAATCAATTACGTGGCTTCATTAATCATGCAAATACCAACAGGAACAGTAACAGGCAGGACACTGGAACAGAAACAAGAGCAGTCGGGACTGGCTGCCAGTTCCATTATTGATTTTGTCAAGCAGAATGCTTATCAGCTGGCTACGTCAAAGTCAAAGTCTCCGACATTCTGCTTAAAATTAATAAATTTTTCCACAGAAACCGCACGACGGACGGACGAGTCAGACATTGGCTAAGGACACCACCGGTCTTATCGGAGACATCCATTGTTGCTATTGCCGTTGAGCATATTTGCATAATTTCCTCGGCTCAGCTTCGTTTTGACAGGCGCTCTATGTGGCATATTCAAGGTTAATTTGTTTCGGCAAACAAGGCAAAACTTTGACTGCTCTACGGAGCAGTATGCTAATATCTTGTTTTGCCTGCCGGCTAAAGGATGCTGCTACTGCTCCAGCTCCTGCTGCTGCTACTGCCTTTCTGGGTTTTCTGCTCTTCTGGTTCTCTGGATTTCAATTTGCCTCCGAATCGCATTTTATTTGCAGAAATATGGTATTGAGGATCTCATAATGAAGTTTCATGGCGTATGCAGACACGCATTAAACTCACTCATCCGCTCCCACACATCAACCCACTCCTCGCACACACCACACTCATGCGCCAGTTCATCCGGATTGCGGCCCATTCCCCCCGGGAAAGAGCGGCTTGGGGCCAGAGGGGGCTGCATTAAAAATGAAAGCCTTTGGAATTCGCTTGTTAAATAAAATTTTATGTAAATGATTGAATGAACGCGCTGTCGTTAAAATGCTTTCCATGGTTCTTTTTCTGTGAAAGCCTGTTGTTGTAATTGATTTTTCTTTCAATTGCGTTGCACAGAGCTTTTCAAAAGCCGTTTATCGGAGTACATTTTCCTACCCCCCCAATCCCCTACAACCTGAGCTGAGGATAAAGGATGTGCCTGCCACACAGTCACACACATGAGCTATGTCCTGACAGTTGCTTAACCGTTTTTCGCTGTTCATTAGACTAAGAACTCTGTTTTTTTATTTTTTCGCACCGGCAGCTTAAAAGCATTTAAGTCCTGCGGCTAGTCCTTTGCCGTTTCCTGTATCCTGTTGCGCATGTTTTGCATTTTGTTACCTTTGTCCTTCTCCGTCCTCCTTTTTTCGGCTGTCTTCCGCAAAGTCCTCTTTATGCGTCTTAAAAATGCAAATTTACGTTGACATTTACTTTTGGGGGGACAGTCACTAGGAAGGAGTGGGGTTAGTTAAGTGGCCAACGCTAATTATGTGCAGCCCTCGAAGTGCTCGCTTCTGAGCCAAAAAGTCTCAAAGTCTGAGCCTTCTTATCTGCCCGTCCAACTGCAGGCAGCGGGTGGCTCGGTTGGCAGTCGAGTCTTGGGTTTACGACTTGGCGGTAATCTCCGGGCCCTAAATTCCCAATGACGTGAAAGGCCGTCAAGTCGGTAAAGCGACAGTTGTCATAAATATGCACATACATAATGCATAATATCTAGCACATTATACAAGAGTATAAACGGGAAGAAAAAATCACTTCAAAAAAGGAAACATGTTGGAAGAAGTATAGATGGGTTTTTAGATTTATTTTATAAATTTGTTGTTTAGGTTTCCCCCATAAGAATGATGTACACTTTCATTACTAATTGAATTTCCCCCCAGTATTCTTCAGTGTAAGAGTATGTACTTCTGCCGAATTGTGTTCTGCCATCATGTAGATTCTTTTTCTAGCTAATGCGATTTTTGTAAATTGACAGCTACGTGACAGTACTTACGACTTTAATGACAAGAACAACATGGATGACGGCAGGGGCGGGGTGGCGACAGCTTCATCGATGACAAGTAGCAATATTTCAGGGCCCAGAGCTAAAAAAAATGGGGGACAGGGTTGGGGAAAAGGGGTTCCAGCTTCCCACAGAGATCAGTCTGAGCCGAGAACTGCTAATGTGATGTGGGAGCCGAAACATGTGTGCCTCACATGCACTTTCGGGGCTCAGACAATCGGCATTGACATTTGACATCCAGAACGGGCTTTGGCTTTGACATTTCGAAAGGCGAAGCAAATTGCGGATGGCACTCTGGCGCACTGGGGCACTGCATTCTCGGGTGGCAGGGAGGCGGGCTGGCTGGCGAGCAGGCGGGCAGTGCAACC
Organism: Drosophila pseudoananassae pseudoananassae; assembly: GCA_018153035.1. NCBI lineage: Eukaryota > Metazoa > Arthropoda > Insecta > Diptera > Drosophilidae > Drosophila > Drosophila pseudoananassae. Next base: position 12,404,152 of record JAECXR010000024.1, read on the forward strand.
CCCAGAAATGATAAATTGAAAACTCATAAATTATGTCAAATTATAAGCGGGAGGAGCGAAAGCGAAAAAGAAAGTCCGCCCCAAAAAGCGAGGGGGTATCCTCCTCCGCCGCCGATGACATTGTCTGCGGTGGACAGTCAGTGTCAACTTCAAGCTCGTTGCTCATTTTGTCAGTTGAGTGGAAGCAGTCTTGACATTTATTAACATTTTTCCCCCAACTGGCAGCCGGCAATTAAATATTTCCGCAGAATGACCATTTTTTATGGTATTTATTAAAGCTCCTCCGCGTAGGTAGCTAAAATAAACATAAATCATTTTTATTTCTCCCATCGTGTTTGTTTGTTTTCTTATTTTGTTGCTCTGTCAGGCGTAGGTTTTTCCCTTCCTAACTGCGGTCTAGATACTGTATACAATGCACCGAATTTAAAAATCATTTAAAAGGACCAAGGCTATCGGGCCCGAAGAGGCTGTGAGGTGGCCAACAGAAACTGCCATAACTCAATGTCAATTTCGAGCAAGAACAGACTGTGGCCTGGCCACCGCAAGCCGATTGAGGAAGATGAAGTTGCCTCTGTTGGATTTCCCTTGACCAAAATGGAATCAAAATATATTTGGTATTTAAAATGACGTGCACACCAAAGCCCATACCCACATCCAGTCCCGACCACCTACCTCTGGCCACCAACTTCACCTCCAGATAAGGCAGATACAAAGATACATGTGTATCCGCATCGTGTGGATTTGGGAGCCAGTCCCTGTAGTTTGTTTAGCACGTTGCCACGCTGCCGTAGTCATGTGTTTTATTTTCGGCAAATGGAAATTCTATTATGTAAAACATGCCCCGATTCACAGGCACACTCGAGGCATGTCCGGATGGATACAGATGTCTCTCGGGGCGGGCGGCCGCCTGTAACTCGTAGATACTTTTCTATGAGTAGCTTCTGTTTCTGCCAGCCACCCAGCCAGACCTTGTGCGGCCGATGCTAATTTTGATTTATTTAAATATTGTTTTATTTTCTTGAACTGATTTTCCTGGTGTTTTGGTATTTATATTGCTCTTCAGAAGTGTTTGCATTCCTACCTACAGCTTGCTGGTCAATCGTTGTCTTTCTTTGCGAATAAAATTGATTTAAATGTGTTTACCGTCTTTGCACTTGAAAGAATTTGCAAATTTATGTACAAAAATATTTGGTTTAGAAGAATTCTCAGTCTTCTCCTGGAATTGCCTTCAAAGGCGGCTCTAGAATTTCGTAAATCTTGGGGGATATGCCGCAGAAATGCCCCTGTTGCCTGGAGCAGACTGCATTGGTGGATTCCGGAGAAGTATTTCTCTTTCGGCAAGATGACATTTAGTCTGTCTGGTTCACCCCGCCACCAGAATATCTATATTTAACTCAGACAGCTCCGATTTATGTTTAGTGTCGGAGCTGTGCTGGATTGTAGTATTTCTTTTAATTTAACTATTGGGGTTATAAATTAATTTAAATGCTGACGGCCAGACTGAAATTTATGAAATTTTAAATGCGCCAAAATGTATGCCATAATCATTGTTAATGCATCATGTGCCATCTGATGCAATATTCGAGCGATAGCCCGTCCAGCCGCGCGTTCCTGGCCAGAATTTAAAATGCCTTGTTTGAGCGAATGCTGTAATTAATTGAAAACTGTTTATAAAATACGAGCCATATGGAACTTTTTTTTTTGTTCTGTTGCATAATTTGAACGTTTAATTATGCGATTCTACGTGCATCTGGGTGGGTTATTATGCAAATTATTTATTGTGTGAATGGAATGTAAATTTTTAATTGATTTTTAAAATAAAGAACAACTTTCGCTACAGGTCCCTTGTCCCCGAAACTCGGTCACATGTCAACTCACGCGATTTTTGACGCCAATCGACAGTAGTTATTTCCGAGAGGCGGTGGGCGTGGCAGGACACTATGCCGTTACGGGAGTAAAGTAACTCTAACTGTGACTGCACCCAAACTGTCGACATTCACGCACAAATTGGATTTGCTAACGAGTTGGCTTCGGCCACCGTTTGGCTGGGTGGCAGGCGCTGACGGTCGCCTGCTGTTTGTCACTTTTGGCACTTTTGTTATCGTATCCTCACACCAAGCTCCCCTCCAGCACTCAGCGATCCTGTTCGGCCCGACAAAAAATCCGCCCAGCAAGCCCTGAACGAAAAAATGGCAAAGAGAGCGAAGCTTTCGCGCCTGTTATTTATGGCTTCGATTATCCCCGCACACAATGGGCTAACAAAGGAGCGGGGAAAGTGTTTGCCCTAAGCAAACCCAGTGGAAAACGGCTTGGCAACGGTTCGGAGCTGGCAATAAAACAAAACGCACACGCGTTCCAGGCGGGGTCCAGAGGGGACCTCTATGCTACACCGAAAAATATTGTCAGCCATGATTAGAGATTATCACATGCCGACATTTTTAAATGAAAATATTTAACGGGTTTCCGCAGATTAAGTCTCAAAAGTATTATCCCAAAATATAGTTTTTAATTACAGAAGGTTTTTCTTTATGTGTATAAACAAAATTCGGGAATATCAGGGGTCAAAGGCAGAGAGTAGCGAAATCACAGAAGCAGCACAAGGACATGCCGAAAGAGGCTTTGCGTATTTTCAATAGTTGCCATTGTATACACACGAAACAATCGGAGTGTAGGGTACATGGGGGGAGGGGGTGGTATGTGGCACACATACACACACTAACCTACATGAGGAGGCAATCTGTGTGCTGATTTCAACGTTTGAATTATGATTTCCATGAGGCGAACTTTTAGTTTGATTTTTGCCATCGTTTCGTCGCTTTTGTCACTATGGATGTCGCCGGGTTTTCGGGCAAGGGCATGGGCATGGGCATGGGTATGGGTCTCGGTTTGGTTTTGGTTTCGGGTTTGGTTTTATACTTTGCCGTTCGCCATGCCCTATTCGCTGTTTTCGGGTCTACGGACAAAATTTATATTCCCCACTAATGCGGGCACTTAAACTACACAAACAAAATGGCTTCGCCGACTTTCTCCTCGTGCTTTCCAGCCAGATTTCTCCCTGTAGTGGCTCAGCATGTCGCTAGAGACATTTAGACCAGGCCATGTGAAAATGACTGAAATCGTATCGAAAATCAAAGGTCACTTTTGGGATCAATTCAAAAGGAATTGCCGCATTCAAATCGCTCCGAGGCACTTGCGAAGGCATGGAGTAAGGGCCTGAGCGTTGGAAAGAGAGGCGGTGGTAGCAGGAGAAAGCTGTTCTCGTTCTCTTTCAGCCTCATGTGTATACAGATGCAGATACAGATACCCAGGATGTGGATGCTGCCATAGATATTCAAACTAAATGGCGTCATCTATACCATGAATACATGTGGGTGTGTGCGAGTGTCTCTGCTGACTGTCGATAGGAAATGAATTTTAATGATTGCCCCGAAAAACTTTGGCCATAGCTATATGGTTGTTTGTCCCGACCAGAAATTGGGGGGAGGCCAGCGTGATGGCTTGTTGTTCTTGCCAGGCCAGTAGCCGAAAAGTTTGCACATTAAACTGTTTATTTTAAGTAGCCGATAACTGAGAGCTGGCTGTATAAGCTATCCCTCCGAAGGATGAGTGTCGGCTAGGTCGGGATAACCGCCCATATGCCGCGTACGCCTCCGTGGAGGGTGTGGTGGAAAATGCAAACAATTTTCCATGAAGCGGCACGTGCTACGCCTCAGCCATTTCACTGATGCATCTTCTCGCCGCCTCTCAGCTGCTGGCAATATGTCAAGAATCCGCATTTTCGATTTCGATGCCCCTTGCTTCGTTTATTTTTGGATGGGGAACGGGGGCTAATTAAAAATTTGCTCTTTCGACTCTAGAATCGAGAATCTAGAACGCACCAGAAACCATAGAAGCAGAAGGCACAACTGCAACGGCAATGGCAAATGCAAATGCGTTTGTGTCATTTGCTATTCATGGCTATTAATTAAATGGCAAACTTAGTTTTTGTGGCAGTGCACCCCCTTCTAATTGGAAGCCAGCTGGATAGCTTGCCACCCCTGCCGGATTCCATCAGCTTCTATAATTGGTTTTGGCTTTTCCGAGAAGGGTCCGCCTCTCCAACGTTTTGTCTTGCTCTCAATTTACTTTTAATTTGATTTCTCAGCGCTTGGCGCTTTGTTTATTTTTCTAATTAATACGAAAACAAGTTGTAAGATGTTCACTGCTGGCCAGCAGCCAGGTACTACCACCCCTCCCCATGTGTATCATACAGAATCCCCGCATTCCTAGCGGGCTAAGTGGATTATCTCACTCCTTTTGTCCCGCAAATACATATAAACAAATGTGTATATAACTCATACGCCGTGTGGGACGGCAAAAGTTTAACGTTGCTTTAAGCAGGCATAATTAATTAGTGGCGGGAGATGGGTGCTGTTCTGTGCTGTGCTTTTTGCCCCGGCGACTTTATCGCTACGGCCCGATAAGAGAATAAATAATGAAAGATAAACAAAGTCAGTCAAGGCTGAGACAAGCTAACAAAAACAAGGCCAAAAGGACATCTGGGTACTGTTGCCAGTTGTCAGTCAGGCAGGCAGTCAGCCAGTCATGGGGGTGCTGGTCTTCGGAGTGGGGGAGGATTAAATGCCATGTGTTGGAATGAAATCAACCCCGTCACGCCTACCCACCCACTCGCAGCTCAAACCCCCTCCGAGTTCGCCAGGTGACAATCAAAAATCTTAAAGCAGACATTTTCTTGCCCCAGCTCCTGGTCGGGGGGATATTTAATTATTGGCATTGCCAAGTCAAGCGCTATGGTTTTCAAGGGACCAGCGACCAGCGACGACGACTTGATAAATTAGATATTTAATTCAGGGAACGGCCAAATATAAAAATGCGAGGCAGCCAACGAACCTCGGAGAAGCGAGCGTTAAATAATTGTTTCTGCCAAAAAAAAATTCCAACCACGAAAAGGGTTCGTCGTCCGAGAAAAAATGAATAAACCGAAAAAAAAGGAAATCGTACACAAGTTTGGGTACATCCAGCCCAGTTTGGTTGCTGTGTTCGGTCGTGGGCAAAAAGTTAAGAGCTGAAGATTATTAATTGAAGGATTAGAAGGCGTTCAAAGGGAATGCTGTGCGGCTTACTGCCAAACTAACTTCAATTTAAATTCAAATTTTGGGTTGGCACGAGGTTGCGGCTGTGGGTTCGGGTTATGGATGGTGGATTTGGATGAGTGGGTGAGTCAGTAAGTAGGTGAGGGGCTGGTGGGATCGTTGACACGTGTAAATATTTTTGAAAATTTAAAACGTTTAATTTAATTGCAACAGCTCTTGAATTAAATTAAAAAACTTGCGCCTCTGACAAATGCCTCGGCATTAATATTGGCCAAAGTTTAGGGGGATATCCAAGGCAGAAAATTAAAGCCAACACGACGGAGAGAAGCGCTGTAAATAAATAAGGCATCACAGCTCTGATTGACGGATGAGCCGGGAGGGATTTGGTGGAGCGGCGAGGGGGGCCAGCTGTAAGGGCCACGGCCTAAATGAAAGTCTGCCGCAGCTGTGCCACCTGTGAGCTGTGAGCCGGGCGCATGTTGTCAAATTTAAGGTAAATTTGGTGGCAACCACAGCCGAAGCAGACGTCGTGTTTACCCATTTGTTTTATTTATATAAAGCTGTCAGGTCGTTGAAGGGGGACTTCCGGGGTAAGAGAGAGAGAGTCGTCCTTTGGCGACGAGTTTCTGCCTTCCTGTGACTGACAGCAAAGGGGCTTGGTGTCCGTCCAACCTCCAAACTGTAGCACTCTGTCCCCTGGGGCCATCTGCGTGCACTAAATTAGTCAACTGGAGTAGTTTTTTATGTAATTTCCCTTTGTGATTTCCGGAGCCCACTTGAAATTTGCCCCAGGAAACTCTGAGATAAAATAAATCCCCTTTTTGCACCTTCAATAATATATTTCGAGGTAAATACTGATGGTTATGAGTAAATTTGTGTGAGGTTTGAATATTTCATATCACGTATTTCTTACGAAATATTGTTTACGTTCATGAAAATCCATATAGAAAGACTGTATCAGTTTTAATGAATCATTTTCGGATGAAAAAAATCTTATTCGAGTACATATCGAGAACAGTCTTTTACATAAAAAAATAATAAACATTCATTGAAAAAAGGAACAACAAACTAAAGCGCAAACTTCAATCAATGCAAAAGGACGCATTGAGGCCAAAAGGTCAGTGTCTCGACGGCAAATATTAATTTAAACCAGAACCAAGAGCCACGAGTACAAAAAAGTACCAACAAGCTGCAAAAAAACAAAGAGAGTGAAAACATATTAAAAATTTATGCTGACCGAAGGTATGCCCTGGGATTTGATTAATGCATTTTTGCATACTCATACCTTGGGGTATTAATTTTTAATTTTCATTGCAAAGAATGCTGAAATTGATGTGCTTTCTTTGCGAGCGAAACTTACCAATTATTTGCAATAAACAATTATTGAAATGCTCTCGAGCAGGGTAAATAAATTAGGACAATTATATTGAATTGTCTGATTGATTCGTTTGGTATGCACGAGCCAGCGGCCTTTTGCCGGGCTAATTGCTATTTTTCCTGCTGCCGGTTGTTGTGGGCGATGCTCTGCATTAATTTATGTTTTTTCATAATCTCCTGCCGGCTGCTGATGTAATAAACGCATAAAGGATATTAATGATCTGCTGTTTGCTTATCCCCATCAGAGCCCTCGATTCACTGGCACTCGCACTCTCTCCTCTCGACAGTCACCCGATTTGCTTTTATTTCAGCTGAAAAGGCAACTAATTGCTTACTTCCACACACCATCATACTACCGACAAGCCCACAAGAAGGAGACGTTACGGGGCCAGAAGAAGAACTTATTGCTCATGCTGGCAGGCTCTGTTCTCGCATATTTCACAAATTGCGCATACGACATGTTAAACGCCTCGCACGCACACATCCCCGGCAAACACACGCCCAAAGTCAGCACACAGCGCATTATCAAGCCATAGTGGGCAGGTTGCCTTTGCTTTCTTCCTCCGTTTCTTTGCTGCTTTCTCCCGGTCTCCTTTTGTCATAATTCAACTTTTATTTATACACACTCACAGACACTCAGTGGCACACAGAGAAAGGAGTCCTGCCATCAAGATTTCACTTTCGAATATGTTTTAATTTCAGTTTTTCTTTAAACTTGAAACAGTCAGAGTTGTGTATTTTTTATTGAATTTATTTTATCATTTATAAAAAAAATTATGCAAATAAAATATATAGCTTTTAAGTTTTTCTGATATTTATTTTTGTTTGTCTTTGCTTTTTCATTAAAGCTGGATGTGGAAAATCAATCAATTGGCTTTGAATTGAATCAACAAGCCCAATACTTTCATGACTTTATGGCGTTTGTTTGTTTATTTGTTTGAAAACTATTTTGAAAGGTGTCGTATAGTTTAAATGAATTTATTATCTGTTGTTAGTCAGGTTAAATAAATGGTGATTTGCTTTTCTGTAGTTTTTTTTCTGTGTGCATCGCCTGCTCTGAACGCTCTTTGAGTGGCGCTAAAAGTATGCCGCATGGTGTAATAACACGCGCCGCTGCCGAAGAGTTCCACGGCTGCCTTTGCCGGTTGTTGAAGCTTCTGTTCTGTTACTGCTGTGACAGTGACAGCAGCGGTGCTTACGCTTGTCAGACGCATGCTTATGATATATCACACTGGCGGGCGCACATCCCCACTCCATCCACAGGACACGCGAATAAGAAGAAAGGAGCGCACTGGCGAGGGGTTTAAAGGGGTAGGAGGCGCCTTTAAGCCCAGTGCTCACAGCTCGTAGCTCGCAGCTCCCACAGCTCCCAGCTGCCCGATAAGAGGTTGTCAGTTAAATTCACACTGCGTCTATCTGTCGCCTGCATGCGTTTACTGACTGCAGCCTGAATTTATATTTTATATTATTTTATTTTCAAATTTATGCCAGCTGCCAGCTTACGCCGAGAGTTATGCGTCTTTGACTTTATTGAGCATGCGAATTGCACAATGCACGACAACTTGGGGAATTCTCATTCTTATTCCCATTCCCAGTCCCGGTCCCAGACCCATTCCCACACTCAATCCTCTGGCTTTTCCATTACCATATGGGAGTGTCGTGCGGAGTTTTTATGCGGCGTTAAATCTTGAGGAAATTGTGTCACATTATGATGAACATTTATGGCAAAGTTGAGCATTTGCCCATAAATTTGTGAGCCTTGATGATGGCCCACGCCTCCGCCTCTGCTTCAGCCGAATCCTCCTTCTACTCCACTTCCTGAATGGGTGAAGAAGTGGGCCTAACGATGATGGAGTGGCTGCGGTAATTTGACAAGGCTAAAATCTGCAGAGAAAACCAAAATCCCCGACAAGTGATAGGTGGCCAGTACATACGTAGGTGGAAGCACCTGAACGAGCATTCCAATCAATAGGCAAATGGGCAAACGGACACGTCCTGCCTGGGGCTGGCATTTACCAAAATAGCCAAGGACTCTCCGGTTTCTGAGCCAAATTCGATTGGACGAAACTGTGTTATTTTCGGCTTACACAACACACAATTCCTTATAAATTGGACAACTAATTCCCTGCCACCTAATGCTGTCTAACTGCAGCTTTAAGCCCTCTCCGCCAAGTTCCCCATAGTTTCAAGAACTAGGAAGCAACTTTTCCCCGCCCGGAGGACAGTGGACTCTCGTTTCGTTGGCCTCTTGTGTTTCGTCCTGGCATTTGCGAAACTTTTTTAATTAGCAAATCTTCCACTTGGTGTCATTAAAGTTCCAGTTGGCATACACAATGCATCTGAGAAAGAGTCTCTCTCCGACTGTTTTTTCCACTCGCCTCCCAGTTAATTAATCAGCCATAAAATATATGCCAAACGAATGACACGAGAATAACATCAGCAGCTGACTCCTTGTAGGGCATCACCGCGCCCCTTGTGGCATGAACGCAGCTACAGATGTTCGAACATGCCCGTCTTGTCTGAAATTTACTAATGAGCAAAGTTTGACTGTCAATAGCCTTAAAGGCCTTGTTAATTTATGTGCAGGTAACAAGGAGGGCCGAAAGGAACACGAAATGCGGAAATAAAAAAGGAGCAAGACTCGGCTGTAACGGGGAGGGGGAGCCAGGCAGCACCTCAAGTTATTATCTTTTAATCAAAAGGCATCATAAAAATTTATGAACTTTTTGGCGAAAGCTATATTTTATTTATTCACACGTTGTTGCACGTTGCTCATTTAAAAAAGAAGCATAAAATACCCGCAAAGAACCCATATATTCGTACGAAGAAGGGGAGCGTAGTTGTCGCTCGAGCTCCAATACGAAATGTTGCATAATTATGGGAGTCGGTTTCGCTTTCTCGGTTAAGGTGGCAGCCACGAACTGTGGACCTGGGTGTTACTGGGGTGTAATTCATTTCATCTGCACTCCATTAATGCGACACCATTAGCCCGGACTCCGGAGGTAAACTAACCATGACGAAAGACCGGCTTCCTGCTATTGGGGGTGCTGCCACTGTGTTTGGTTTATCAATTTGGATGCGTTGTTTAATTGTCGGCACTCGTGTTACTCTTGAAGGATCGCCAAGCACGCAATTAAAAGGCGCAGCAGCAACATTTGGCTAGGTGATAAAGCAGCCCGTTTTTATTGACCCACAAGCGGGACTGAGGGTTGTTGAGGGTGACTGGATGACTGGGTGACTGGGCGATGGCACTATAGGAAATTTGACCACTTTTTCTGGCCAAAAATAGTATCTCACGAACGAAACAAGATATTTAAGTTCTGATTTTTGATTTGAGTTCACATGGTCAATAGATTTAAGATTTAAAAAAAATGTGGGCGTGGCACCGCCCACTTTTTAAGAAACACATTCTAACTCAAAAACTATGCAAGATATTTAGATTTTGATTTTTGATTTGAGTTTATATGGTCCAAAGAACTCACAAATGAAAAAAATTGTGGGCTTGGCACCGCCCCTATTTAAAAATAACATGCTAACTGTTCGGTTTTGCACTAGTCTCATAGTTAACAGATTCACATTCAAGGTGTTGAGGTTGCCTCCTTAAATTATGAATTTCTTCGAAAGTGCATAAAAGTGCATATTCATATTTCACTCATTTGAAGAAAATTAAACAATCTACAAAATGGACTAAATTACATTGTCCGACTCGGCCAGAATTAGTTAAAATCTCTTTTTAAAAATGTGATTTAATTCTAAAAATTTCCTTTGCTAGACTGCTTACATTTTCACTTTATTAAAAAGACAACACAAGTTTTTGGACACTTCAGATACACAAACACATAATACAAACCACATTGAAAAGTATTCATTTCAAAACTTTTTGATTTTGTTCATAAAATTTTCAGTATTTGCGTTTTTAAAATCGCACCAAAAAATCTTAAATTCTAAGCTCATGCAAATGTTAACATCAACTGCTGTTTTTAACAGCTGATTTTTTCGCAGTGGCGCCATCTATGGAAATTTCTGGTACGCAACATTAAAAATTAATCTATTGTGAATGATATGCAGTTAAAATTATTTATATTCTTTAACTTTCAAAAAATGGTTTTTGGCCAGAAAAAGTGGTCAAATTTCCTATAGTGGATGGGGTGGTAAGGTCATGCCTCAGCTGCGGCCGGGAACATAAATCTACTTCCTTAATTACGCGTCTCACATTGAAACGCGCCATTAATCACACTTCATCGATGCGATGGCCACATAAAACAACCAATTTCGAGGAGTGCGTACCCTCTCACTGATTCCCTTTAATTCTTTTTGAAATGTTGAGTTTCGGGGCCATTACAGGAATCGAATCGGGGTCTTACCCTTTTCATCAGCTCTTTACGAGTTCAATTTGCTTGACGTCCGTGGAATAAAAATTTTATTAGCACTTTTCATATTTTTCTGGCAGCTACGGCCACCACACAAAAACATTAAAACAATCAGCACTCACTCATGTTTCGATGTTTGCTTTCTATTCACAGGATTCACGAAAGGACGACGCTACCGAGGCGAAACTCCTTGAAATCCTCCACCGAAAAGGCGAGGCCATAAAAGTGCAAATAAACATGTAAAAGCACATTAAGCGATTCCACAGACTTGATCTGAGTCCGTCGCACAGACATGCATTCCTGAATGTCTGTTGGAATACTCTTTTTATGGGCCAACTCCCCGGCGAAGAGTACATTGGCGCTTCATTAAAGCCAGCGCCGGAAGCGGAAATAGCCGAGCAGCCATAACCAAGGAGACGCGTGTTTATTGGCGCCAGGTCAGAAAAGTATCCTAAAAAAAAACAACAAATAGAGTAAAAACCCAAACACATGAACTGCATGTTGCCACTGCAACATTCTGGACTCTTCTTGCACTGGCGTTTCTTTGACACTTGGGTCAAATTGAAGCTTGCTACATAAATGACGAGACGTTCTCGCGTTTGGCACAACGCACCGCAAGCACAACAAAATGACAGCCATGCAGCTTTTATTGACAACAACAGCAACAGAAACCGAAACAGGATCAGGAACAGCAACAGCATCCATGCAAAAGACAACAATGGCGGAATATTGGCAGCAACAGCAACAGGAACTGGAGCAGCACACACATCGAAAATCACGGACGAGATGCCCGGACAATGGGAAAACGATTTGGGCTGTCGGCCTGACATTTGCGCTCCTCACTTGCCTGCAGCTGAAATCGGTCCTTGTGATGGCGGACGAGGAGTCGCAGGACTTTCAAAAGAACAGTGAGTACCACCAAACAACACTCACTGTATTACATGCCATAACAATAAGAATCAACGGCTGCCAGTAGCGGCAATGGGCAAAGAAATTCAGTTACTACATTGCAGTAACGAGCAGTGGTTTCTCCAAAAAATTATTTTTAAGGAGACAATTTCTAGTTACGGGTTGCTACTTCTTATATAAGCTTTTAAAATTCCTACAAAAATGATAGCTTTTAGCTAGATCCTCTAATCTCACGCCAACACCTGTTCACAATCCCATAGGCCCTTTCCACTGGCCACTTGATTCCATCATTGGAATCCAAGTGCAAAGAAAAAATGGCCACGAAAAGATGCAAACTATGCCAAGGGGTCATCGCATTTTCGCTCACGTCTGCACAAAACGTTCATCTTGGTGAGGCATTTTGTGCAAAACTTGCAAATCATGCGACGACTGCCAAAAATCCTTATCAATGTGCGTTAGATAAAACGTGCAGAAGTTTTTTCTATCTGGCCTGGCCGTCTTGTATTCTTGTTTTTTCCTTTTTTTTTGGCCTTCTCTTTTGGCACATTTTTCAAAACGAACAGAAAACTTGCAAGCCATGGCGATGGAGCGTCAGCACTTTTGGCCAAACAACTTTATAATTTGCGAGGTCGAGGATGTGTGGGGTCTGCTGCTCGCTGCTCCCCTTCCGGCAATGTGGCGGTGTGGAACCTTGTGCTTTTTACGAGCTTCTCAACTGGTTGTTCTGAGTAGTTCACGGTGTGTGATGTTAGTGTGTGTGTAGTTGGTAACCGGTAACCTTGGGGCCAGATACCCATTTCCCCAGTGTCTGGCCCGGAACCAGCTCCCCAACGGACAGTCGACAAAAACAAATCATAATTAGGCATCGACATCAGCATATTTTCGCTTTTGGGGTCGTCTGCGTGTCGGCTGCCTTCATTGTTGCCCTGCTGGAAGCTTGAAGCTCCTTTTGCCATGGAAAGCATGGATGAGCAGGATATCCAAGCCATGGGCTGAAATTTATGACAGGATTTGCCAAGAAATCGAGACATATTTTCCAGTATTTTCTATTTCGCCGCCGACGCCTGTCTTTGGTGGCTGTCTCGGGTGTCGTCGTTGGTAGGCCGGCCCATCGATGCATGGGATTTTGTAGTAAATTGAATTTCGATGCTCGGATTTAAACGTCACGCCCGTTTGGCTCTTGTCTGAGCTGAGCCGAGCATTCCGGGCATTAAATTTAATTACGTTTGCCTTGCCGCTTTATTAGTGGCTGAGCCAGCTTCGGTTTCAGTGTCTCCTCAGCATTTGCATGGCAATGAAAGGCGCTTTTCCGATGTGACGTGGGGGGGTGGATGGTCTATTGATCCGGCTAAAGGAATGCCACGATGCGTGTATGTATCCAAGGCTCCTCCATTCCACCTCTCTGTGCATAGACATGTTTGCCAAAACACATCAGCCGCATGCGATGACGCTCTAAGTGGAATTCAAATGTGCTGCGTACCGTTGGCACATAAACAACTCACAGCGAATGCAGGGGCACCCGGAGAAGCCACCAGGAGATATGGCTTCCGTTTGTCGCATGAATATTTTCATCATAATCGACGCTATTTTTATTTTCCCGCTGACACTAAACACTGTAAAAATAAATGGGCGCGGAAAGACAAAACAGACTTCATTTAGTTTATGAGGCCTGAGAAACAGCACCCATATTAGTATGTTTATGGTTTTTTTTCCAGTGCATCGCTTTTGGCTTTAGAGCAGGATTTGCTTAGGGGTGGTGTTTTCTATGCAAATCTCTTACTGGGCTCCTGCTGCTTTCGCTCTGGCCTTGGCGGGGCTTTGATGGGCAATCAACACGCTTCAGAACAGAAAATATTCATATATTGACGTTCAACCACCCCAGAAGGCCAAGGGCGGCCGGTGGGCGTGGCGGTTGAGATCACAGGCGGCGTCACTAAGCGCACATTCGATTGCAATGAAAACATTTACAACATCGACTCCGGCCCCTGGCACTCTACTACGTGCCACTTCACTCCGCACATTTCTCACTCCTTTAACTCGAGTCGCCTCATCAGCGCATCGTTTGTGTTGTAAATTGATTTTTTGTTAATTTTTATGAACTTCAAAGGAAAAAGGCAGCTGAAGCAGCACCATCAGAAGGAGTAACAGCAAAAGGGTGCAACATATGTGCGCCACCACGATCCCCACAGCAGAAGCGTGGAAAAATTTCACAAATATATATTTCCATATATATTTTATTTATAAACACGCGCGCGTTCGCAGTGTCAAAACAGCGTCATAAGCGGTGCACGAATGGATGGTGCCCCGCCATGTGGAGTGGTTTAGGGAAATGGAAGAGGTGTTGGGGGACTGCGATGGCCTGGCGTGGCGGTGAGGCAAGAGGGTGAAGCGCCACAAGTCAAGTGCAGTGTCGGTGCTGGCAAATGAAAATTTCGTTGCATTTTGTATCTCTGAAGTTGCGACGCGTCGCAACTCGCATCCCGTAGCAAGATGCAAAGTTCAATTTCACATGTGGAAAATAACAGTGGAAAAGTGGAGGGGCTGGGGCTGGGGCTGCTGGGGCACGAAAATACAACAGAGGAAGCACATGTCACACTGCAGAACGTGTGTGCGGCGGAAAATGGGGGGCAACATCCATAAGGTGGAGGTGGCGGTGGGGCCTTGACTGACAACAGCGACATGAGAATGGAAAATAAATGGATCCAGAATGAGGGAAGAGAGTACCGGAAGGAGAGGTGCCACAATAGATGGAATGCCAGGGAAAAGAATGTCCAGCCAAGTAAAACAATATAGCCATACTAACAAACTACGGAGAGGTACACAAGGTAGCCAGTACCCAGTTACACATTCCTCAAATGGTAGACATCCAGGAATTCCAGAATACCAATATTTGTAGCCCATCTGCATATACTTTTCACAACTTCTAAGCTTTAAAGAGGATGATTTATTACCCAAAAGAACAAGCTACAAAATCCAATTACCTTAAAATCTTGCAATGTTTTCGATTTATTGATACCTTTTCCGTTGCTGTCTGGGCGACCTTTTCAAAATCATAAAATTCCAAGAACACTGTAATACTTTAAAGTAACTTAAGAGCCCAGCTCCATCGATCGATAAGCGGAATCCTGTTGAGTGGGGCTTCCAGTTAAAGAACCAACTCCATTGTTCGCCATCACAATGGCAAGTGGACCTAGATGCTGGCATAGCGATAGAGACATGTGCTGTTCCTGAAGACAATGACAATTCCCGGGGGGCGAAAGTCGATTCTCCCGGTTCTCATTCTTTTTCCAGCATGTTTTTCGCACACATTTCCCATTTTCTCCGGCCTTAATTTTCATTCGCACACCCACACCTCCCAGGCTCCATAGTGGTTCTTAGTAGTCGGGACTATGAACACAGAGTGTTTCTCATAAATATTATTGCATTTTCGCATCTACCGCTCCTGTTGTAGGTTTTATTGTTTATGAACTGCATTTTCCCCGCCACTCAACCATCTGCTGGCATCCACCCAATTTCCACCGCCTCGGAAAAGCTTTCAGCCTGAGTTGATTCACAACACAACTCGAACAACTTGAACTGGCCGCAACAAAAGCGTTGGCAATGGCCACTTCCTGTTTAGCGCGAAATTTCAATTATGAGCAAACATGACCCGACACCACCCCTGCCAACCAGCAGTGGGGGAAGAATAGATAAAGTAATATGCACAAGTTTCCGTTTTCTTTATTAAACAGAAGAAATCACTTTTGCCCCATTTTCAGGGGCATCGGGGCATGCATCGCATGCAGCTTCTGCAGCTGTTTCATTTCTGGTTGGGAAACACTGAAAGCTGAAAACGTTTTCCCAGATATTCTATATACCATTGTATATACATACATATGTATGTCCATGTGTGGGTGTATTCGCAGTTATAAGCTATATAGTAGACCGCTCCCGCCGACTACTCAAACGTGACTGGCCAAAGTTTTTCAATAAACTTTAACAAGAAAACATTAAAAAGCCACAACGTTGGCGCATTTCCATTTCCCATTTCCAGTGGCTCAGAAGTCAAAGCTTCAACTCCATAAAAGCGGCAAATAGTTGTGTGAAAAGGCTGCCTGAAAAGGATGTCCCTTCCCCTTTTTGGTATAGTCACTTTTCCCCCATAGATCCACTGTTTGTTGGGAGCCGGGGCGGCGAATATAAATTTCAAATAAAAAGCAAATCTACGGAACTTTTCTTCTTCTGGGCAGCTTCGGTGTCAGCTGCTGCTCCATACAGCTCTCCTGTTCTCCTATGGATTCTTCATCATCAAGTTTGGGTCTTGCCACTCGATGATGCCACCCGCGAGGCTCCTGATGGCTGCCAGGGCCGCATTACGCGGCAGCAAAATGAAATAAATATCATTTTATGACTTTTTAACTTGTTTCTCTCGCTCGGGCTTCCCTTTTCCCATTCCCTCTATAAAGGCGTCTTTAACAAGCGCAATAAATGCAACACTAAGGGCGCGAGTCAGTGCTGCCGCCAACTACGGATTACTGAATCAGGCAATAATAAAAATAGCCAAGAAATCCTGAGAACTCCATTGAAGTAACCAAAGAAATTCCGAGTATTTGTCTTACAATGATGGAGGAGGAAATTAGTGGGATTAAAGGTGTATAGTAGCTATTATTCCCTAGAGGGTAGAGTCTAGACTCTAGAGGTTAGTCCTTCGTCTAATTTATACATAGAACCCAAAATAGCCAAATAGACAACTCTAACCGCAGGGGCGATAAAAATTGAAGCGGGAGTGTAAGATCTGGCACTTGCAGCTGCTGTCCGCGTTTTATGGCCCCGCAACTTCCCTTTTGTTTCTGGTATTTTTAGCAGCTCAACGCATTTGCATTTTGCACTTGATTGAGTGCTCGCCGGGCTCCCATCCTTCCATTTTCTGAAAACTTTTTCATTTTTTCCTCACTGGCCATGAGTAATGCTTCCGTTAATCAGCGCAACATCTCACCCGTTTCCCTTCTTCAGGTTGTTATTTGGCGCTTGTTTGTTAGTCAGCCGAAAGTCAAAAGGTGCAAATCAGTTAACATTCACCGAGCTGGCTGGCTGGCTGACTGGCTGGCAGTGCTATCGTCAACATCGTTTGGCCTTTTGCACTTTGTCCCTTCCACTTTCCGGTTCACTTCATTCTGAAATTAACCCTTCGGGGCATGGGTTTCGTTAGTCATAAAAAATTCAATTTTATGAGCGTTTTTATTTGTCCACTCCCTTTGGCCTGTCTGCCAAAATCGCAGTGAGTGGTCGCTCCTGGCTTGGGGTGGGAATGAAGTAGCTACGCTTACCACAAAGGATGCCACTTGAAAAATAATGGAAATGGAAAAGTGCCAGAAATAAATGTTAAATTAAGATCAAGTGTAAAATTAAACAAAGATTAGGGGGAAACTGTTTCAAGGAAATTATATTTAGATGGGTTTCAACTTACTCATCATACTCTCTAATAAGTTTCTGAAAAGAACCCACTCTTTGTTCTTTGGGAAGGACCCCAAAATGTTAAATTAAAAAACCTTCTGGGAAAGCTTAACTTAATTAAAAAATACCCTTTACCCGATCCAAAGTCCAATCTTAAATACCTTCCCGGAACCGTCAGTTAAGTTTAAGGTAACTTTAGCCCTCAATTGTAATGAGGTCTAGTCCCTTATCCCACTAATCCTCGTAATCCCTCGACCGATTAATATTGTATTGTGTCTGGTGAATCACGCAAGCGCCTGGACACCCTTCGATCCTTCGACATCCTGACAGTGCATCCTTTGAGTCCTCGCTTCAGCGCACACCTCTAGCCTCCGGCCCAAGGCAGTGGGGGGTGTGAGAATTTGTAATTTTTATCGCCGTGGGGCACGCGTCAAGGGGCAAGGTTGTATGTGGGCCTGGCCATTGTTCGATGAGCCATTTGTGGGGACTGGGGGACTCTTGTTTATGTTTGGACAACACGCCTTTATGATTTCTGTTTGATTGCCGCCGTCGTGGTCTCGGACTACCACGGAACGCCATTAGTCACACATTCTGGGAAGGGGAGCAAAAAAAGAAATAGAGCTGAAGCAGGAGGCAGGCCTTGTTGCGGCGTTCAAGTGGAAAATTGAATTTATCACTTGAACATGCCAGGCAAACGTTTGCTCGCCCTTTGACTTTTTGTTTCCACAGCCGACTGCCGACTCATGCAACTAATTCGCAACAAAAATCAAAAAAAGAAGAAAGAAATACCAGTCCGATTGTAAATCTATGTGAGACACGTAATCAACTCGTTTGTGAATATTTTACAAGCTTTTCTTGTCTCTTATTGGGCAACATTTTCCACTTGACAGACCATTTCGTTGCTGTAAGCCGTTTCAACCCTTTGACTTGGCCATTTTCCGTCGTCGGACCGTTAATTGAAAATTAGTCAACGGGGCGGGACCGCTGACGGAAGTGGGCGTGGTTAGACGGGGGGCTGACTGACTAACTGCAATTTGGGTAATTTGCATTTTTATTAAAATTTAATTTACCGGCAGTACCGGTCGGGACGGTTGGGTTGACTGGGCCGTAGGCGAGAGTCGTGTGCCGCGGTGATTAGTCGCTGGATTTGCATAAAATGTTGCCATAAATTGTTGCAAATTGAAAATAACAAAAATACTGCAGCAATAATAGAGCAGCAACAACTGCCATAAATTGCATTGGTCGGAGTAAATAAATTAGAACGAATTACATTTGCAGCATTTTAAGCCAGGTCCTGCCATTCGAGCCGAGCTTTTCGGGCCACCAGCTACCAGTTGGCAGTTGCTAGTTTTCTGTTTTCAGATTCCAGTTGCGGTCGGTCTTCGGAGCTTTTATTTATCGCCAGCGACCCATAAATTTGTTCACTTTGTCAGCTGTGTGCTGCGTTTAATTAAAACAAAAATTATCTAAATTATAGTCCTGGCAGAGAGGACTTATTTTATTGGAGATTGGTTGGTTGGTGGGACGACCGAAATGCATAAATATGCAGATGCGTACGTAAATTTTAGGGCCTTAGTCCAAGGGCAAGTCGAGTCATTTTAGCGGGCACATGAAATAAACTCTATTGAAATCACACTTGTAAATCTAAAAACACACACTTACACTCATGTGCGATACAGATATTGTCGCACACATTCAATCTTGTTGTTGTAGCCCATAAGTATGCAATGCTGCGCATAAAATACAAGTCGCAACTTGTTTGTTGTCCTCCTGATCCTGCACGCTTCTTCTTTCCCTGCGGTGGGAAATCGTTGAAAAAACGAGCCATAAGGGGCAAGTGCAAGGGTTGGGGGTCATGCTGCTGCCTCCTGCCTGCTGCCTCCACTGCTACTGCCGCTGTCGTAAATTTACATATTTTGCATATAAATAAAACGGATTTTGTCGCCGGCGAAGCCAGCGCTGAAATGTCACAGCATAAAATGGCAAAAGAAGCGCCAAATAAATACAAAATAAAATAGCTACAAAATGGCCAAAAAAAAGGGAGGAAAAAAATACGAGCGCAATAGTTGGGCGAGCAGCCAAGGGCCAGGGAGCCGGGTCTGGCTCTGAGGTGTCCTGCTCCTGCTCCTGCTCCTGGCTTCTGCCCCCCGCTTTGATCCTTTCGCTCTAGGGCTGCCAAGTAAGCAAATTGAGTGCGCCACGTCTGAGTTATGGCAGTCTGCCGATGCTGATACAAAATAGCATCAGCAGAGATGGCGAAGGCTTCCGAGACGACTCCTTGGGCGTGGACATAAACTAGATGCTACACTTGAAGAAAATCTTTGGAATATATCTACAGAGAATTAATCTTCTAATGGCATGAACCTCAGAAAAGCATTAAATTTAAAGAATACATTAAAGGTCCTATCATGTTGTCCTTGTTTATTTAATGACCCATTTTTTCGCTCTGCACCATTTATTTGATATATAGACGATAGGGGTTTATGTCCCCTTAAGGAACGGGCCAAATGTGTCGAGGTCTATGGCCACTTGAGCTTGGAATTGAACTCGTTGCTGATTTGGTTTATGGCAACAGAAATTGAAAGGCGCAAGTGTCAAATGCACACAGCAAACAGAAAACAGCAAACAGAGGGCACAAGGAGAATGCTGAGCGGAGAAAGCTGAAAGCAGAGCTCTAATGTGTGTTTGTTTTGCTTTCACAGAACGCTGCCATCATAGGGTTAAGCGGGGACGGCAGCACTAAATCATCTAATGCCCATGCTCATTAGCAATCAATGCACAACAGCAGCAGCAGCAGCAGCAAAGCAAACACCATCGGCAGGGGAAGCAAAAGGCTGCCAACACTTCACACATCATTGGAGCTCAGTCTTTGAGCCACACACATACAGGGCCACTCACAAAATGGCGCTAAGCACATTGGGGAGGGATGGGGGAGCGATTAACAAGCAAATTAGCATGAAATTATTTCAAAACAGGCACACACAGTAAATAAATCAATTAGCGCTCAACAACAAAAAAGACCAATCAGCGGCAGCAAAGTGGAGTAGGGATGTGAGTGGGGCTGGGGGATGGTTGTGTTTTCGTTTTGGAAGCTTCGAAGGAGGTCGCAGCTGGCTCATTTGGTAAACAAAGGCGAGACAATTAAAAGCTTCGCCAGCACATGCCCAACACATTGTGGGATTGGCCAAAAAATGGGCCAAAGTGCAGCCAGGCGAGGGGCAACAGAGTTCCCATGACTTTCCCATCTCAGCTGCATCTGCAAAGTTGCGCTTGACGGCCAACGCAGATGCAGATACTTGGGACTTGGCCCCTCAAAAGGCAGCTGCACTTGCCGCGTCACATTATTTTAATTATTTGTTTACGCAAAGCAAACAAACTTGCCGGGGCGGCACTTGTCTTGTCGGGTCGTGTCTTGTCCTCTGTACGCCATGGATCGTCGTAAAAAGTTACGAGCCGCGAGTTCTGGGAACTGGCCGACTGGGCCGAAAACAAAGCGAAAGCCAAGGCTCCTAATTAGCCAGGCGATCTCTGGCGTCATGCGAATTTGTCAAATTAAGCAGCAGGGTCGTCGTTTCAACTCCAATGAGTCAGCTGTTCGGCATGCCAGTGTCAAAATTAACGGGCCCGAAAATGTGCAGGCAATTATCCCAAGCACGGCGCTAGCAGGCTGGGGTGCGCCAAAAAATTAAAATGGCAGAATGGAGGAGCTGATAGGCAGGAGGTTGCAGGATGCGCGGCGCCAACATCTGCACGAGATGGAGCAGCCAGTGGCAGTAGCAACAGCAACAGTGGCACCACCGAAAACAGTCAAATGAAATTAAAAGTCGCAACCGACAACTGGATGGGTGGAGATGGTGGAGGATGCTGGGAATGGAAGCTGAAAGCGAGGACAGCTCTGCTGAAGCGACACTGATTAAAAAATTGTTTGACAAGAAATCAGCGCGACATTTGTCCCACTGCAGAGGAGGAGGATGAAGGTGCCAGGAGTCCGCACTCCGGAGTGCGGACTGCTTCTGAGATAAAAATAAAAAACAGGAAAAAGCGGGAAAAAACATGAACAAACTGAAAACTGGAGTGTCGCTGTTAATTCGGCGTAAATTTAATTGTCGGCTATAATTAAATTGATTTTCACTCCGGTAGCTGGCCGACTGACTGGAGGCATTGCTCCAATGACTGCCATGATGCGCTGGCCCTGAGTGGCGCCCAATCAGCCTCCTCTGTCTTATTATCCAACCGGTGGCCGATGGCTGGTAGCTCTGGTGGCTCTGGGAAAAGAGCTTTTTCCGCATTTTCCGCTTTTTCATAACATAAAAGAAATTTGATTTATTTAAAACGGAATTACTGGGCATTCTACGGGTAAACATTCACGCATTTCAGTTTCGCTTTATGTTTCTGTTTCTGTACAATCCGAATTCGAATATGTCCCTGGGCACACACACCGGGTATCCCCAATAGTATATACATAAATATTATGTATTTTGGTGCGTAGGCAACGAAATTAAATTGCATTAAAAACACATAAAAATATTTTCATGTCCCCCTCGTGTGATGGGGAAGGCAAGGCAAGTCGAGTGAGGTATATACTATATAGTAGAGTGTAAATATGTGTATAGGCCGTAGTTCTTTATTTTTGTACCTACCACAGAGCCGTGGGCTAGAGGGGATTGCATTGAATAAATATAAATTCATTTTAAATATTAATAAATGAAAGTCATAAATAAATATGAATATTTATGAAACTCAGAAATATAAATAACATTTATGCGAAAATCCTTCTTTATTTTAAAGCTTTTATCCACACATTATTTTCTTTGGACTAGTAGGACAAGCTCGTTAATCCCTCTTCATCTCCATTGGATACTACGCTCCTGACCTTATAGTGCGTATACATGGGAGTGTGCTGATGCCACAGGGCTTTTGTGCCGTGCGTCGTGCTGTGTCGAAAAACTGGCACAAATTCAAAAATGATTTTTACGCAATTTTACGACAACTTGAAAAAGAACAGAGCCTATAAATAAATTGCCCCTTGGCTTGCTAGAACTATTTGTAGTCCGTATTTGTGAGTTACTTTCGGCTTTGTTGCCTTTGCTTCCCCTGCTGCTGCTGCTGCTGCCTGTGACATGAGTCACAAAAAAATAATAAAAACAACAAAAAATGGGAAAAGTAAAGGGGCTGGCATCGCTGTTGCATGTTTACCTACGAAATTTTAATTGAAAATAATAAACACGCGTGTAAATAATGTGCCAGGACCCTGTCAGGACCACAACTCTCTCTGTTGTGCGCTCTGTGCTCTGTTGGCCCAGTTTCGAGGATGCTGCTGCTTCTGATGCAGCCAAGCGATCTGTGTCCTGTCGTGTCCTGTAAATGTGCCTGTGCTCCTCTTCAAATTTCCAGCAGGAACTACACAGCTACAGCAACGGGTCGTGTTGCGCAGCATGTGTTGCATGTTGCAGCTGCCTTCTGTGCCGTTGTCGTTGCTGTGTTGGCACAAAATATTCCGCAGCAAGTCGTTGCCATATTTTACTTTTTAAATGCCGTGCGGCTGCCTTGTGTATGCGGGCTGCCATTGCTGCCGTTTTAATTTATTTGCTCATTTTCACCATTTTCCAGTTTCCTTTGCTGTTGCCGTTGCCCTCTGTTGTGCGGTGACCTTCCCAGGGATTTTTTCTTGCAACTATGGTGCAACTAAGTGCATGTTGCGGTTACAATTGCCAAGGTCCTGCGCCCTAGACATATGATTTTTTCATTTAGGAAACGCACATTTCACAGCTTCAATGGAAGCCACAATTTTATTTCAAAAGCTGCACTTAGAAAAATAACCGAAAGTCCCTAAGAAATAAGAGATTTAGTAAATTAATCATAATATTTTACTCTGTATTTTGGGGCATCCTCAGAAAGTGTATTTGGCTTGTTATTTTCACGTTTGGACCAAAATTAAAAGCGCATAAATTTGTGTAATTCATGGACATGTGGCACATCTGCTGCGGCTGCCGCAATGCCAGAGGCGGTTTGGGGAAAAAGGCTGCTTCAGGGGCGTGTCCCACATACTTCTGGCCTTTGTTAGTGTTTCGTGTAATTGAAATCAAGTAATTTACGCGCCATTAGAGCGACCTGTCGAACCTTTTGTAACTGCAGCCCCTCTCGGTGGTGCAGCACAACGCAACGCAATTAACATAAAATAAAATTGCAATTTGCCGGCGTTGCCGGTTTTTGTCGCTGTTTGTATTTTGCTATTTGCTGTAATTGCGGTGGCTTGAAATTTTAATATGCTGCAAGTGGCATTCAATCAATTGCCATTAAAAACGGTTTAAGCCAATAAATATTTAAACGGACATGCCATAACCAGAACCTGAACAGAACCAGGGCCATAAATCAAGAAAATCAGCTTACAACAACATTAACCAAAGCCGCAACTAATTTGCCCATTAATAATAAAGGCCAATGCAGTTTGGTCAATGAAGCGTAATAGAATTTCAGTTTAGAGAGCGACCGAGTCCGAGAATCGATGCTGCATGCGACCGCACACGCAGCCCACAGGCACATTTTCTCGGAATTTAATGTGTTGTTTAAATGCCCCGTCCGGCACTCAAGTTGCCCCGCCGAGTCCCCGGAGAAACAAGCAACAGTTGCCGGGGCAAAAAAATGAACAAAAAACCCGGGCCAAGTTAAGGAAGCTAGCGGAGGAAGAAAGAAAAAACAGCCACGTAATGGCCGACAACAAGGACAACAAAGCGCTGACTGGAATATTTTTCGTATTTTATTATTAAATCACGTAGCCAGTGCAATACGGCGTCCAAAATGACAGCGAACGCATTTTAATTGAAAGCAAGGCAACGCCACCGAGAGGTCCTGCAAAAAAAAGGTCCGAAAGAAATCCAAAGGCAACTCGAACCGATGATGTGGCACAACCAGCGGCATGGGGATGGATAGTGGGGCCGCTGGGTGGGTTGAGTGGGTTGGTTAGGCGGTGGTCTCTGCAAAATGGCGGGCGGGTCGCGCTTCTGCAAGAGACTTTAGCCGGAGAAGTTTTCTAATTGAAAATGGCGTCGCAAAATTTAATTTGAAAACTTTCACTGCCAGGCCGGACTGACCCACAACGACGGCGACAACGACTTGCCAGATTTGTGAAGATGAAAAAAAAAACGCCCAGCCGCCAAATGGGGGGCTAGTCCATTTGGACACACTCTGGGCGGGGCGCCAGTTTCGGTCCCCAGCAGCTACATAAGCACACACTTGTTATTAATAAGCCTGCCAAGGAATGTTGGGAGCATTTCTCTCGTTGGGGCATCCGCCGCCAAGAAATATTTCGCCTAATTGAATCGGGAACATTTGTTGCTTGGCTGCCCTGGCGCCAGAATTTCGCACATTCAGTGACAGTTACACACTAGGAAAATAAAACAAATAACATAGAATTGCAAAATTTGGAAAAACATTTTTATTCCCCATAAGGATAGAATCTTAATTTCTATATTACAAGTATACTCATATGTTCGCTCTCCGGCCAAAACGAAGTAATGCAAACAAAGAGCGCACAATAGAATACAAGAATCATGTGCGCCAGCTCCGAGGTCTTTTTTAGGTTTATTTTCCCCCAAAGATGGCGGCAACCGGAACAGGAAGTGCACACGCAAACACCAACACAAACGCGTGGCAAGAGCTCGCTGGGGCAAAGTCAAAGGCTGAACTTAGGAAAACAAAACATTCTGGCATTTCTAATTATAAGTAAATATTCATACTCGCATTTCCACCAGGCGCAACACACACACTGTCTCTGTGGGTGTGTGAGTGAAGCACTTTAAAAGTTATTTACACACACACACACCGACTCTGAATGGCGGCAAGGCAACCATGTTAGGCAGCCCGTAATGCATGCTAAAAAGTGTGAGAAAGTACATTAGGGTCACTGACGACTTTGACTACACTACAAAGAGGCGTGGTGCGGGGCGTGACCCGGCGAGGAGTGGGGGCCGGGTAGGGCAGGACCGTCCGCAATGGCAACCACTTTCGCTCTCAACTTGCTACATTTTGTGGCGACTGTGTGTGAGCTTGTGTGTTTGTGACGAGTGTGTTTGCCATAATGTACAATTTAAATGTAAACAATTTGGCCCAAGGCAGTAGTGGCATAAAAAACAGTAAAAAGCGGGCCAGCCAACGCCAAAGCCGAAGCCGAAGCCGAAGCGAAAGGAAATGGAAAAGCATAGTCCGCTCGGAGGCTGGATAAATTATTTAAGAGTCGAACTTGGCAACGTATGGAGCGCAGCTGCCGCTCTGAATGCTGAAACTCAAATATTTATCTTGGCAATTGCCTGTAATTTGGTTTACTTCCGACTTGCCACCGTTCTGAATAAACTTTTCATTAGCAGCATCATCCTATATGGAGGCTGCTTGAGCACACACTCGATGGGAAACGGGCTGAAACGAATATTAAGAGCACAGACTTGGATTACTTTTGTGCTGAGCTCGCTCTAATTTCAGTTAATTAACTAACTTATATATATTTTGCATAATTGACTTTATGTGCGTTTGGCAAACGTTTCAATCAAACCTTTCGCATTTGTGCCTCGATGTGTCCAACAACCCACCGAGAAGAAAAAGCCGCAACCGCAGAACGCAACAACACGGCGCATACGGGGCGTATGTGTAATGTGTAATGTGTCAACCCCAGTGCCCCGGTCCCGTTTCCAATAGTTCCCACACTTTCGCTTTAAATAACAATTGAATAGAACCATTTGGTTCGTGTATATTGAAAAAGTGCCAACAAATTTTGGTCGTTTTTTTAGTTTTTTTTGCCAGTTGCTATTTTTTCAATACTAAATACGAAAAACAGAATTTTTATTGGTGTAGCTGCCGCTGTTTACAATGACACGGCACACTTAATGGACAGCAACCCTAAGTTTATTTAGCGAATCGCTCTGTTGATTTTCTATTATTGTTTTTGCAACACTTTCCGCTGCCCGTTGGATTATTTTTCAGAAAGTTCATTAAACTCTTGGCCGGCCGCCAGATCTCGCTTAAAAAGAAAGATAAATCAGATATATTATCAACTGCATGTACACTGGCTTTAAAACCGCATCTGAGCCTTTTCCGTCCCGCACTGCATAATTAATGCAGTGCGCTGTTGTCTTGAGGCTATGGCCTCGCAGGATCCCGTCGGCTTCGAGCCAAATGGGGCACGAGAATCTGCCACCGACGGCTGCTGTTCGTTGTTTATGTATGTAAAGTAACACGCTGCGTATGCGTAATGTTCTTAGTAAACTTAAAGCTTTAAGAGCCCCGCATGGAAAATTTAAATCCACTTAACCCGGAGGGAGATAATTTCTGGAAGCATCTTTATTAACTGGAACCACTCCCTCTTGTTTTCCGTTTCTATTTTCCCGTTTCTTAATTTGAAAACTCATTTGAGAGTTCCTGTCGGGCATTGTCTTAATTGGAATTATAAAACAGCCATAAACACTCTGCAGCATATTCGATGAAAATTAATTGATCCATGCTGAGAGCCCGTCACATGCATCGAGGCACAAATGATGAGCTACCAACTCACAAACTCCCTCGTGCACTAAAAATTCCAATTGAATAGCACCCCCGTTCATCCATCAGCGTCTCCGGCCAAGTAAATTACAATTGGCTAAAAATAGCCAGAAATAATGCGATGTGTCAAAACAAAACATCAAAAAAAGACAGAAATGGAGAGGTAGAGAGGTAGCATTTTGGTTTTGGGGGCGCACATCAAAGCCTAAGAATTCGTCGCCGGGTAGCTGCCAATAGTGGAATTAAATGTAAACGTAAATCATCAAGAACGAGCAGACGATTGCCGCTAACAACTGGGCAAATGCCAGAGGTAATTATAAATAGATCTGGACGCTGGGGAGAACATCAAAGTTCCCCTAATGGCAGTTCTTTATGCGTTGCTTAATTGGTCAGGAAGAGGTCGGTGTCGGAGCAAGGCCTTCCGCCGAGCTCTGAGGACTGCACATGCACAGTCCATATATGTAAGACCCCCATTTGGCTGGCATATCCGGGACCATTCATAAGGATTTACGGCTAGGTGTCTTCCTCGTACCCGGTCACATATTTGCTCAGCCTGCCGCAAGCCAAAGCGTTGACAAATTGCTGAAGCCCGGGGTCAGGGAGCAGGGATGTTTGCCATTTTGCTCAAGTTGTCAGCGAGTGCACGCCGGAAAGTATGCAACGCAATTTAACAAATGGCTCAATGGCTTTTGCGGTCAGAAGAACACAGCTTAGAGGACGTCAGATGCATATTTTTGCAGCTCACTAGGCTAGATGGCAGCATCGATATCTAAGCCTTTATATTTAGCAGGAAAAGTGAATTTTTCGGAAAATATCCAAACCGATTCGACCAAACTAAGTGAAGAGAATTTAAGCTTATATTCCATGAAAGCGAGCCAAGCTGGGGGCGTACTCCAAACGGAATATGTATTTTAACTTTAAGGAACCAGATAACGAGGTCTCCGAAAACGACAACCACATTTTGTTCAACGCCGGACTGTCGCTGTCGGTGAAGGTGGAGCAGAAATAAAAGAAGCCGCTCAGGCGGAAACAATGTGGAAATTTTACAGGTTGCCCTGTCAAATAAAATAACACAAAACATGGGCCCAACACAAATTCACAAGAAATCATTTTTGTTCAAAAAAAAAAAAAGAAAAAGAAAAGGTGGGCCAAGGAGCGACCCAAAAAAAATAACATCAAGCTCTACAACACCAAACGACAACGAGGTTGGTGACGACAAACCGGCAAACGGAAGCAGAGCCAAGGCAATGACAACATTCGACAACGGCACGGCGGGATAAGTCGGAAACGGGTGGCGGGGCAGTGGGTAGTGGGCGTGGTCGGTTGGCAGGTGAGGGTCCTGCTTCTTGGGGTGGCGTTGCCGCGAATCGAAAGCGGAAGCTTTGTGTTAAAATAACAAACAATCAGCCGAATCATGCAGGAAGTGCAAATAATAAATAAATATATCGCACAGAAAGGTATTGCTTTTTCCAGGATCAACTTGAATTGCCAGCGACGGTTCGAATACCCGGTCAATAAAATAAATGTGATATAATACACGCCAATGAAAAATTCACACCTTTAATGTTAAAATTTTTGATGCTTTAAGCCTATGGGGTTTATATGGGGAGTTGTAAAAAACTGAATATTACTGGGACTTATAGTATTTTCATTTTAAATTATATAATCTTTTTACTCAAATGCTTCTATTATTTTTTTTCAGTACCCGCTCGCTTGGTTTGGGCCGCTTTGGGCAAAACCGTGGAGCTGCCCTGCGACCTGACGCCTCCCACGCCACAGGACTCAGTGAAGCTGCTTCTTTGGTTCAAGGACACGACAGGCATTCCCCTGTACAGGTGAGTGAGAACTAGTTGTTTCCTCGAATCAGTCATGCTCGAGGCCAGTGGTGCGAAATCCGCCATTCTGTAAGCCTGCCACCCACTCAACCATCCATCTGTCCATCCATCCATCCATCCATCAGGAGCGTGGAATAATCGTCAACATCCCTTTTTCTTGGCAATCTACGTGCGTTTCGGCGTTTCGCATACATTCTCTCGGCTCGGCAAGAGCTTTTGGCTTATTTCCGGCAGCATGTGTGTTTCGGGCCAGGCGAGTGTTTTGGGGGCAAGGATGCGCCCGTCATAATCCACTTTGTTATAATAAATGTAAAGCACATCCGATTACGGCTGTCGTTGCTAAAGTGTAGCAAATTTTCACGCATATACCCACGGACCCTTTGCGCCCTTACTCACTCACAGCCATGGGTTTTTTTCTTAATAAATTTTGCGCTGATAAATTTTCAATATAAATTGTGGCAGCTACCGCATGTGCCGTGCATGATAAGTGGCGAACGGTTTCCGACTTTGCGTGCCACGATGGCGCAGGGGCGTTCATTAGAGAGGCCCAGGACCCCTCGGATCTGTGTCAGCGTATGCACGTGAAGTAGCCGCCACTCGATAATCATAAACGCGAGAACTGCAGCAGGAGTCAGAAGGAGCTGCTTTTGCGGATCCTGCTGCCCTGAAATAAACAGAGTAATTTACTAAAACAGCAACAAATTACTGCAATTTGCGCAAAGCTGCCAAAGTCGCAGTACAGACAAACGGACTAAGGGAAAGTAAAGTGAAAGCAGACCGCACTAAACTCCTGCCCGATGGGTCCTAAGTCGTGCTCCTGGCTCCTAGCTTCTGACTCATGGTGTGCAAATTGGGAGTCATTTTTTATGGACGTAAATTATGCGAGGAGGGTGGCAGGGCAGGGAGGCCAACGGCCAACTTATGTTCCCCGCATATGTTTATTTATGACATCTAATAATCGCTACATGCTTCCACGCCCCCCTACTTACGCGTACTCCTTCTTCCTGTCGTATATTTCTCGATAGTCTGGACTCGCGAGGCGGAAACGTAAAGCTGGCACCCCACGCCGCCATAGCTAGCGATCTGGGCCAGCGCCTGTTCTTCAGCATAGGCGATAATCCCAAGGACTCTCGCCTCCAGATCAACGATGTCAAGCCGGAGGATGGCGGCGTCTACCGATGTCGCATCGACTTCTTCAACTCCCCGACTCGCAACTTCCGGCACAACTTGACTTTAGTCGGTAAGTGTTCTTAAAAATCATAATTCTCGGAAAATGCTTATGGAAATCCTTTTCAGTGCCACCTGAGGAACCTCGCATTTTCGATGCCCAGGGAAAGGAAATAGCGCAAATGGCAGGTCCTTTTCGCGAGGGATATGAGCTCTTTCTCTGCTGCCAAGTTAAAGGAGGTGAGTTGCAAATCATAAAAGTTATATTAATTAAAAAAGTAAAGTCTAATGAAACAAGAGACTTTACTGCCAAAGTAGGTATTTTTACCAAATAACAAATACCATTTCCAGTCGTACAGTTATATGGCAGCTATAAAATATAGTCGGCCTATCATTATGAAATTTGGTAGGTGGGATCATAATGTAGGTGATAATGTAGAAACTGTAGGATTTTCCAACTTTATATCTTCAAATGGGTCCCTTGAAAATGGGGCTTTCCCTTATATGACCCACAGTGATGGCTATATCTTCCACAATTCTTATCCGATTCTCAAGCGGAATACCTTAAACGATTTCTGGATCGATTCGCCACCATTCTGCATCAAAATCCTGAGACAAAATATTTTTCAGATTTTTTGTCCATTTTTCGTGATGGGTCCCCTGAAAATTGGGTTTTCCCCTATATGACCCACAGTGATGGCTATATCTTCCACAATTCTTATTCGATTCTCAAGGGGAGTACCTTAAACGATTTCGGGATCGATTCGCCACCATTCTGCATCAAAATCCTGAGACAAAATATTTTTCAGATTTTTTGTCCATTTTTCGTGATGGGTCCCCTGAAAATGGGGTTTTCCCTTATATGGCCCAAAGTGATGGCTATATCTTCCACAATTCTTATCCGATTCTTAAGCGGAGTACCTTAAACGATTTCTGGATCGATTCGCCACCATTCTGCATCAAAATCCTGAGACAAAATATTTTTCAGATTTTTTGTCCATTTTTCGTGATGGGTCCCCTGAAATTGGGGTTTTCCCTTATATGGCCCACAGTGATGGCTATATCTTCCACAATTCTTATCCGATTCTCAAGCGGAGTACCTTAAACGATTTCTGGATCGATTCGCCACCATTCTGCATCAAAATCCTGAGACAAAATATTTTTCAGATTTTTTGTCCATTTTTCGTGATGGGTCCCCTGAAAATGAGGTTTTCCCTTATATGGCCCACAGTGATGGCTATATCTTCCACAATTCTTATCCGATTCTCAAGCGAAGTACCTTAAACGATTTCTGGATCGATTCGCCATCATTCTGCATCAAAATCCTGAGACAAAATATTTTTCAGATTTGTTGTCCATTTTTCGTGATGGGTCCCCTGAAAATGGGGTTTTCCCCTATATGACCCACAGTGATGGCTATATCTTCCACAATTCTTATCCGATTCTCAAGCGGAATACCTTAAACGATTTCTGGATCGATTCGCCACCATTCTGCATCAAAATCCTGAGACAAAATATTTTTCAGATTTTTTGTCCATTTTTCGTGATGGGTCCCCTGAAAATTGGGTTTTCCCCTATATGACCCACAGTGATGGCTATATCTTCCACAATTCTTATCCGATTCTCAAGCGGAGTACCTTAAACGATTTCTGGATCGATTCGCCACCATTCTGCATCAAAATCCTGAGACAAAATATTTTTCAGATTTTTTGTCCATTTTTCGTGATGGGTCCCCTGAAAATGGGGTTTTCCCTTATATGGCCCACAGTGATGGCTATATCTTCCACAATTCTTATCCGATTCTCAAGCGAAGTACCTTAAACGATTTCTGGATCGATTCGCCATCATTCTGCATCAAAATCCTGAGACAAAATATTTTTCAGATTTTTTGTCCATTTTTCGTGATGGGTCCCCTGAAATTGGGGTTTTCCCTTATATGGCCCACAGTGATGGCTATATCTTCCACAATTCTTATCCGATTTTCAAGCGGAGTACCTTAATCGATTTCTGGATCGATTCGCCACCATTCTGCATCAAAATCCTGAGACAAAATATTTTTCAGATTTTTTGTCCATTTTTCGTGATGGGTCCCCTGAAAATGAGGTTTTCCCTTATATGGCCCACAGTGATGGCTATATCTTCCACAATTCTTATCCGATTCTCAAGCGGAGTACCTTAAACGATTTCTGGATCGATTCGCCACCATTCTGCATCAAAATCCTGAGACAAAATATTTTTCAGATTTTTTGTCCATTTTTCGTGATGGGTCCCCTGAAAATGGGGTTTTCCCCTATATGGCCCACAGTGATGGCTATATCTTCCACAATTCTTATCCGATTCTCAAGCGGAGTACCTTAAACGATTTCTGGATCGATTCGCCACCATTCTGCATCAAAATCCTGAGACAAAATATTTTTCAGATTTTTTGTCCATTTTTCGTGATGGGTCCCCTGAAATTGGGGTTTTCCCTTATATGGCCCACAGTGATGGCTATATCTTCCACAATTCTTATCCGATTCTCAAGGGGAGTACCTTAAACGATTTCGGGATCGATTCGCCATCATTCTGCATCAAAATCCTGAGACAAAATATTTTTCAGATTTTTTGTCCATTTTTCGTGATGGGTCCCCTGAAAATGGGGTTTTCCCCTATATGACCCACAGTGATGGCTATATCTTCCAACAATTCTTATCCGATTCTCAAGCGGAGTACCTTAAACGATTTCTGGATCGATTCGCCACCATTCTGCATCAAAATCCTGAGACAAAATATTTTTCAGATTTTTTGTCCATTTTTCGTGATGGGTCCCCTGAAAATGGGGTTTTCCCCTATATGACCCACAGTGATGGCTATATCTTCCACAATTCTTATCCGATTCTTAAGCGGAGTACCTTAAACGATTTCTGTATCGATTCGCCACCATTCTGCATCAAAATCATGAGACAAAATCCCAGATGGGTCCCAGATGTCTCCTTCACTGCGGTGCACACTTTTGACCAAAATGATAATACCCTCTGCTAGGGTTAGAGACATTTTTTTCCCTGTAACATTCACTTTCAACCCGTGTATGACCCACTTAACAGTCCTGGTTAGGAAGGTCCTTGTCAACAATCGCGCAACAGCAGCCTGTCGCATTATTTACCCTCTCACTCAGGGGTGTCAATTGCCACTGGCAAGGATCTTCCCAGCTGCGACGTCCCGATTGCCAGTTAAGAGACCCGCATCGCACCCAAATGCCAGCAGCTGGCAGCGTCAGCTATTACTCACTATTTCCTTACTTACCCCATCTTAACCCTCTCTGCAGGACGCCCCCCGCCGAAGGTCACCTGGTGGCGCGACGACACCGAGCTAATCGGCACCAGTCACACCTCCGTGGAGGAGGGAGCCACCGTGATGGTTAATCAGCTGCTGATTGGAACCACCACCCGCGACTTCTTCGGGACGCGCATCGAGTGCCGGGCACAAGGCACGCGTCTGGTGGATCCTGTTCGTAAGGATGTCACGGTGCAGGTTCACTGTAAGTCAACTCTTACTCTTATGAAGTTTACGCGAAACTAAATATATATAATTTATTTAATTCATTTATTTTCCAACTAATTCATTTTATTTATGTTTCTAGTAAAACCGATTCGTGTTAAGATCGCCACACCTAATGACTTGCTAACCGCTGGTCATCCGGTACCCATTCGCTGCGAGTCCTGGGGCTCATATCCTGCGGCCAAGATCACCTGGCTGATGGACGGGGAGCCCATCCGGAATGCCGAGGTCACCGTGCACAGTGACAAGGAGGTGAGTAAGGACATGACATCAACAACATCGCCCACTGCCAAATTGCCCCGAAATTGTTTGACTATTTTGCGGAGGCTGCGGAAAGGAGAAACTATATTTTTGTTTCCTTTGTCGTTAGTTCCCAGGACAACGCAACTTTGTGCCGGAAAATTTGCTTGCAGCGTTTGACATTTGATAGCTGGCCGCAGTGCAGCAGACACTTGTGCTCCCACATATACAACGCTGGGTCCCGCTTAATAGCTCCGCAGTCGAGCCAACTAAGGCGACCCGACCACTGGGTGACCCTAAAAGGCACCAAGCAGGGCAAACTTTTGCAGCATCCACAAAACAAAGAGCGGCGACCAGGCAGGGGCGGGACATGGCCGACAAGTTGGCTTAGTCGGACGCCACCCTGGGCTTCTTTGATGAACTGCACTGCCGAAAAGTTTTGCCAAGCTGCACAAATTCGCACTCCATGGCCGTCCATTGATTTCGGCTAATGTGCGAATTTTTATTTGAATTTATGAGGCCTGAACAGTGGCCACTAAGTAACTCCAGCTACATCTATTTTTCAGTTGCCATCTTATTATTGTAGGCATCCATTAGTTAGCTTGTTCCGCACTCTAATTATGCATTGTAAGTGGGTAGGACGTCCATCAAATGTCGTCAGGCATTAGTCAACTCGTGCATAACGATTTTCGATTCTTCTCAGAAGAGGCAACGAAAAAACCAGGAAAAGGATGGGTGTTTTTTCAACCATCCCGACATCGATTGTTGCCAAAACGAAGCTCTGCTGGTCTGTGTTCCTGTGGATCCGCCTGATGTAACGCAACCTAATACCTCGTTTGCCATAAGCTCGCAGTGTGGCTGGCACTGGTGCACAAGGACAGCCTCGGCTTAGGTCGAAATTCGACTCATTATTTTGAAAGACCGGAATGTGGAATGCAACTTGAGAACTGGAGCACACACACGCTGAGCTTACGTGGTGCTGCTCGAAAATCTGGCGGGTGCACCAAAGTTGTTAGGGTGGAAAAAATGTCAAAAAAAATCTCTCGTCAATACAGACTTTTATAGGATACAGATAAGGGTAAACTTTATAGTTGGCTAGGTGCTCAGATATATTGTTAGTTATTTTTTCCCAACATACAATATCAATTATAAACGGTCTTGAGGTAACTGATTCGATTCCTTCTTCCCAGGATGGAAACATCACAACGAGCATCCTAACGCTAAAGGTAACTGCAGAGAACGATAATGCCGAGCTGACGTGTCGCGCTACGAATCCCTGGTTCTCCGGTGGCGCCATCGAGGACAAGCGCATCATTCGAGTGGCATGTAAGTACACACACCTTCTTCTCCTGTTTTCTATCGGACAGGTAAGCCAGGAGCCTGTTATTAGCCGCCTTCAATTATAGCAACAATGCAGAGGCCTGAAGAAGGAGCCTAGCCGGTAACTAGGTCTGGGTCTGAGTCTCATTCTCTGAGCCCGAATCCGGGGCCATGGTCAGAGGGGGCCTTTGTGTATCCCTTACACAGGACCTTTCCTATGAGGAGGCGAATGTGTGTTGCGACCAGGAAAGTCCAATTAGAAGCATATTAAGGCCAGAGCCAACGTAATTTTATTAAGGCCAAAGAGTCAAGGGGGCAAGGAGGCACAGAGGCAAGGATCCGGCTCCGGAGACGGAGTCTTAGCCAAGTTACCTCGGGTCACATCAACCTGTTGGCCACCACTCGCTAAGCTGCTTATAAAATGCAGTCAAGTTGACGTAGTCGTTTTCTTCGACTTGCCTTGATTAAATTTTCACCGTTATGTTTCTATTGCTCATTTTTTTCTCGACCTCCATAATATTTGCAACATCCGCTTCCGGCTTCCGTTTTACATTACTCCTGCTACGTTTTCTCCGTTGAAGTTTCTAAGGATAAAATCAGCGAACAAGGGGAGGATGCACTTGAGAAAAAATAAAGTCTTTTAAATATTTAATCTTTGAAATTATTCTTTGTTTATAATTTGTAAAGCTTATTAATTTCAAAGTTTAAAATTAAGATAGCTTCATAGTAATATCCCGTCTTTTTTATAAAGTAATGTATTTCTTCAAGTGTAACAAAATATAGTTGAATTACCTGCACTCAAATCAGGCCAGCAGTCAACTTTATTCGCATGGTTTTCATTTTTTGCTGCTTTTTAATAATTTACCATAACCGTCAGCCTTTTTTTTCCTGCCTACCCATGCCACCCATCCAGCCCGCGCCATTGACATTTGGCCGGGACTAAAGAGGGGGTGGCACTACAGTCCTGCCACCTACCCCCGCATATCTTTGGCCATTGGACAAAAGACTGGCTGGGGCCAAGTGGCGCCGACAGTCTCCGACGCGTATTAGATTTTTACAACCGTAACTAATAGTCCCATTTGGCGTGTGGTCAAGAGGCTTAGGCACAGGAGCAGGCACAGGACGAAGACCAGGCCCAAAGGATGTACGGCAGCTGGGGCTAAGTACATTACGCAATTTTGCCCCGACTCGGCCCAGCCTGCCGACTTCTGAGTTCACCTTATGAGCCATTGCCGTTTATTATTTTGACTTTTATTCAGCCATTCGCCGCGCTCATTAAGTCGGATGCCCGCTCTTACGTTTGCTTCTTTTCTTTTTTGCAGATCCACCCACCGTGTCGGTGCACTTGGCCAACGAGGATCCCAGCCGGTTGGTGACGCGGGCCGAGGGCCAGAATGTCACGTTCAAGTGCCGGGCAGATGCCAGACCTCCGGTTACCAGCTACGCCTGGTTCAAGAATGTAAGTGACCCTGTGATTTTTCTCTATCTCTGTAATTTTTCAGCTATCCTTGTCCATTTGCCCCGGAGCTAGCAACTACTAACTACCAACAGCTGACGTGTATCAGCTCGACAGACACTTTTTCGAAATTTTTATTATCAATTGTCGGGGGTGCCGCAACAGCCTAAAGGCGTCAACATTCCTGCGGCCCCATAAGCAGACACTTTTGCGGTTTAATTTTGTTTTGTGGTAGGACTTGGTCGGCTAAGGCCTTAAAAGGATACACAGCCACATTCCTGGCAAGGGAGAGCCACATCCTAGCTATGGTCTGGTCAGAGGAAGAAGCTGATGTCGACTCATTTTTCAAATGTCTTATAATTGGCTCATGATGTCCATTGAAGTCCGTTCGTGTTGCAAATTATTTAACGATTAATCATGCGACAAATAAACCGAAAGAGATTGCCGCAGACGTCTTAGCATTCTTTTGATTTTTCCTTCCTTCCTTGTATTTTTCCTTGGAACCATTTCTGGCCTGGCCAGCTATTGTTGGCCTGGCTTTGACTTCGCCTTGGGTTTTTGTTATTAAACCGCATGATTCTGACATCCTTTGACAGTTTTGTCCACATGGTCACATCATCATTTTTCATAACTAGCAAAAAGCATAAACCAGGACTCATATACCTCCCTCAGCTCCCTTTTAATGCCAGAGCCCGGGCCTTTCTATTCGTTTCGGCCAGGCAGTTAACAAATTGCCAAAATCATTTGGCAAGAGACGGAGGAGGTGGCAGGGTTTTAAAAACTTCTCTTTATTTAGGGCACTTTGATTTTTAGATTTTGCCATTTTGCCTGGCAAGTTTTTTCTGGCTCTGGCATTAATAGGCGGAGGGAGAAAATGAGCCAAGAATTATGAAAAACGACTGGCCAAATGTGCGCAAAAAGTTCTAAAGAGCGAACTTTGTCACTTCTGCGAGTCGTTCGACGTCAGTGTGCCATATAGATTTTTATTATCAGCGTGTTTTCCGCTTTTCTTTCGCATTTTTCCATTTCTCCCACAAACTTTTCCACTGGGTCAACCTTAAAGTTGTGTCTGATATTTGCTGCCAAGAGGAAGCTTCACAAATTAATGAAATCCCATAGAGGAATCAAATTAAAGTATCCTTCGTGTGCAACAGAACATCATTGTTAAATGCATTATTTTTCAAGGGCTAACGCAATTACCACTCTCCATCAGCGCTTCATCGCTTTTTAATGAATTTTGCAAATAATCAAATGATGCAACATGGCCAATTTGTGGCGGATATATTGCGTGCTTTTACCCAGTATGCCCTGGCCAGAATGCCTGCAAATTGGCTGCCAATAAAGGGCGGGTGGTGGCATCGGCTCAACTTGAGCAATTTAAATCGCATTATGATTATTATTATGAATTAATTAAAATGAAATTCATGTGCAAATGACAGTCGGGATTTGTGCACAAATCGCAATAATCGAATTATTCAAAAGTCAAGCTGCGCTAATGGAGCAAACGCATGCATGGAGCCACTTGTCGACATCAATTTCGACTCAAATGGCTAATTCAATGAGAATGCGAATGTCAAATTTCGCATCCCATTCTCCATCCAGAGACCCAAAATACCATATTAATTTGATTTAATAAATTCATTTAATGCCGTCGCACATTAGACCAAACCACATGGATTGCCGCACCGGGCCTCTAAATGCTACATAGTATGTGGAAATAGCCGGAGCAGCGGGAAGCATTGGCTCCATTGCGGTTGCCATTTAGTGCTGCGAGTGTCGGTGGTTTTGGGGCCAATGTGGTTGCATGACAATGCAGCCGAAAGGCCACAATTTGCGTCATCTTGGCCCATTTTGGCGATTCTTTTGTGACCAGTCTTACCGCAAATGTGATTCATAGTATTTCAGGAGATTAGGTTTAAAAATATTCCAAAATCTAAACGTTTAAGAGAAGAATATAAGATATAACTAAGTATTAAATATTTAAATAGCTCCCTCAAAAATATTTCTATCATTTGATGTACCTACTTCTAAGTGGCTCCTGCAATAATGTCCTTTTCCTTCTCCTTTCAGGGCATGCGTATGTCAGGCGAGGGCTCGGAAATAATGCATCTGACGCAGCTGGAGAGGGAGAGTGCGGGGGCGTACGCCTGCGGAGCTTCCAACTCGGAGGGCGAGACGCGGAGCTCCAGCCTCACTCTGAAAGTGCAGTGTAAGTACAGGACCTGGCATATGCAATACATATTGCGCAACGTGATGAAATAACATGGCGAAACCGGAAGCGGAAGCTGCAGAATAAAATCAAAATCAACAATGTGAGAGATGAGGAGTACGCTTCTGCTGGTGCTGCGAATAAAAGTTGTTGCCAAAAGTTTCAGAGGGCGGACGGAAGGGGGAAATTGCTTAGAAATGATGCATGACCGACCGTTTCTGACTCGAACTCCAACTCCGCCCGAGGCTCCATCTGTCCGTGCACGGCATGTTTACAATTGTAAAATCCGTAGTGCCAGTGGTCTAAACAACCGCCATTGATTTATAAACACGCACAGACAAAACTTTCGCCTATAAATCCAACGCTCGCTATTCTGCTCGGCAAACTTTTCATAAACCTCTCGGTCCGATTTTACCATAGCCCCTGGGAGTTGCCTGTGGCCGGTTTTTTCCGTGATTAATGTGGATTTCATATACTACTCGCACAAGCGATTTGGTTGCATAAATCAGAGGGCCGGGCTGAGCGAGAATCGATGAGGCCTTCCGAGGACCTTCAGATTTTCACAGTCCCAGAGCCACGCAAGTGAGCTTTAAGTACAGTATTCGGAAGGGTTCGTTTACCCACTAGCTGTTCTCAAGATTCACAATCTCCCGGGCAAGGAGCGGGTGCGTAGCCTTTGTTGACGTCGTCCTCTTTCAACATTTATTGTGTTGTCAACTAACAGGCAAGCACAAAAATATCCTTTCCAGCCGGAATACACACTTTTTTCTTTGCCCCAGTTCCAGTTTGACAATCTGAAATGCATTTCCCCTTCCTTGCGACAGTTTAAGTAGTTGATATTTGAAATTATGAAAGTTTACCAGAGCCAGAGTCTTTGCATTGAGTTTGGGCTTTAGGCAACTTTGCTGGCATTCTCAAACACACACGTTCCAGTACATACACCCTCATACATATATGTATGAATTCCTCGGGGAAAGCAACAAGTTCGCAGACTCACAAAGACAGATGGCTTAAGTATTCGACGCTGAAATGCAGTTGACTTGTGATAAAAGCCAAGAACGTAGTAATGAAGCTTCGAATGCTTATCTGACTTGGCGTGACTTACATTTTAAAGGCGGCTTTCAGCGGAGCCCGGCCCGCTCAGCCCGCCTCAGCCGACAGTGGCACTCGAAAGTACACGGATACACACTCTCTCCCGCCGACAGACAGATTTGGCTTCGAGGCAAGACACTGCTTCCACATATCCGCCCTCATTTCACAGCCAAGTGAAAGTAAGCGCAGACGGGCTCGCCTTTCTTTCCCGATACCTGGCCCACAGATTTCTCCGCTAAGCAGCAGCAGCTTAACAAAAAACAAAAAATTTATGTACACAAAAAGCTGGAAGAAAAAAGACAGCCAGCGAACACAGGCCCCTCGTTCGTGAAACGGAAACATGTTAATTACTATGCCCAAGGCTATGTAGCTGGCTCGACTTCCCTTTGGATTTATCCTGGCCCTCCTCCTCTGGATCCTGCCTCCACCATATTTTTGTGTGTACTTCGGGTGGGAGCCATGGGGTCAGAGGGGGCTGTTTGCTCTCTGGGGGTCTGGGCAAATTTAAAATGGAAACTTTCTGCTGCCGCCTAACAAGTCGCCATTTCGGTTTCGTACTCGAACACTCGAATATATATTTATGAAGCTCGCCTCCCATTCCCATTCACGTCCCCATTTCGACCTCATCTCTTTGCAGTCTCGCCACGCTGTAAGTCGGGCACCGAGCAAACATCCATTGGAGCCGTCAGCCTGCACTCGATTCTGGTCAAATGCGAGGTGGATGCCGATCCGCCGGACTCGGTTCGGTTCAGCTGGACATACAACAATACCCGCAACGTGTCGCCGGTAAGTCAGACATTCAATTGTAATCGAATACACTTGGAAAAAAATGAAGAGTCTAGCCAGAGTCTTTCTATTTTAATGCTTAAGCTTAAGAGAATATTTTTTACTGTGCAAAAAACCAGGGCAGGACCAAGAAGGTAAACGTAGTTGATCCGAAATCCAAACCGAACTTATTGTGCCTGTAATTATGCCGGAAAACGTGCTACAACTCAGGACTCCTTTCGCCTGACCGTCGCAATTACTCGAAATGCCAAGCCGGGGCTCGAAGTCGGGCTGCTATTAGCAGAACTTGTGCTAAATACTCGGGGGTTGTCTGGGATTTTCGTTCGACAATTCCAGGCAGACGAACGGAACGAACAATGGGTCGAGTCAGGGAATCGAGCAGCGTACGTGACTGAATTAAAATTTAATCAAAATGTATAAATTCGACTGCCACGGGTACTGCCGGAGAACATACATACGTTCCAAGGAATTTAAAATGCAAACCGTTTAGGTGAAAGGCAAAAGACTGCAGAGCTAGCAGATGGAATAAAAAGGGACACTGGACACGGGTTACAGGTTACAGGTTACTGGCTAGAGGACGGAGAAAGAGCTGACCAAACCAACCGAGAAAAAATGCATATGTGACTCTACGGTTCCCGGACAGATGTGCACAATAAATAAAGTAATTCATTTACCGCAAAAGTTCCTTTGAAAATCTGCACCAAAATCCAGAGAGCCAACGAATGACTTATCCTGTTCCCGGTCTCGATTCGTTTGCTTTGCAATAAAAACTTATTTGCCTTCAAATATTTATGCTCAGGTTCGGTTTACTTTCGATTCGACTGACTTCCATTACTACTCCTTCGGTCTGCCTACGTCTGCAGAATGTGAGCTGCTATAATCCTCTGGCTTTCGACATTTCTCCCTTACATTTCAGGTGCTCAACTCGAGGATTCAGTCGAACGGACTGGCCAGCACGGTGACGTACCTGCCGCAGTCGGACTCCGAGTTAATAACACTGGCCTGCTGGGCCAGCAACGCCGTCGGCCGCCAGACGACGCCCTGCCTGGTGCACATTCTCCCTGCAAGTAAGTCGAGTAGGAAGTGGAGGAAGTTGTTGCCCCAAGACTCCGGAGCTTGCCACTTATGTATGTACCTCTATCTTCGGCCATCTTCGCCGCAATTTAAACAGGACACCGGTGTTGTCGGCCACGGCAGGTGTCAAGGCGGGGATTGGTGTTGTTGCCCGAAGTTTATCTCTTATGCACACATAAGGATCTACTTACATAATTGGCCAGGCGAGTGGGTGCAGTGGCGGCGGGGTTTCTCTAACCCGAAGGTGTACTTTGCCAAAATGCTGGCAAATAATCGTCAGCTTGCTAGGGCTTCCAGGACTTGGCCAAAATTTCTCTGAAATTCTCTGCAAGCTGTGGGTGGATTCTGAAACAAGCAGATGTTCTTAACTATGGTTATCATTTTGGTTTCAACAAAGTTTTTATTTTGTGCTTCAATTTCAATTTCAGTATAATCAACAAGTTTAAATTTTAAAACCTTACTTAGTTATTTAATTATTGGAAGAAAGGTTTTTGTTTCAGTATTTTTTGCATAATTTTTTTAATGGTAACTTTGAAAAGGATTCGTTTTTGCCAATTTTAAAGCCTGTTATTGAATGTGGCCTCGCCTCAATTTACGGCAAAGTGGCGCTTTAAGCCAACGGGAGCTGTTTTTAATGCAATTACGGCCCGCTGCAGGGCCATTAAGCCCCGGCCTGTCTGATGCGACCATTTGACTAACTGCTATCTCTGGGCCATGGCCCGCCCTCTCCCCTCTACCCAATTCTCACCCAGATACCCCGGAGGCACCAAAGGCCTGCGAACTGCGCAACGACACCGTCCTGGAGGTGGTCTGTGTGGCGGGCAGCGACGGAGGACTGACCCAATACTTCATGCTGGAGGTGGTGGGCGGGGATTTGCTCTACTCCAGCGATCCGGGCGCGGGCCAGAACCGAGGACAATTCGGCGAGGCCATCGGCCTGGGCGAGAACGAGATATCCACGCTGAACGATCAGGTGAGTACAGAATCGAGTTTGCCCTAAGTTGATAAGTTCCGGCATGCAAATTGGCAAATTGCTCAATTAAATTAAACTTTTCCTCACGGTTCGTCGAACAGCCGGCAGCTAGAAACAGTGGCTTAAGATGTAACTGGTAACTGAAGCTGAAGCTAACGATGAGGGGGAACCTTAAACTGAAACATCAGAGAGTGTAGAAGTAGAGTTTAGGGATCTGGCAATAATTCACTTGAAATCCATACGGTCAATTAGTGTGCATGTCCTTTGACTTTTCTGCTTGAATTATTAATAAATATTTTTCGGGAGGGGCTGCTGCTCAATTCGAGTGTAAAAGGGACAACATAATTAATGCTGTTAGTCCTTCTATGGCCAAGGACACCCTTTGTCCGGTATACTCCGAGGCGAAGGCGACTTACTGCATGCTGAGTTATTAAATTATCTGTGTCACTAGCAAATGGGAATATCATATGAAAATTTCATTTCATTTCGTTTGGCTGCTTTCAACAGGGAGGTTGGGAGAGATTCCCGGGTTTCTGGGTTTACAGGGTGTGCTTCTTCTACGTTGATGAAGCGCTTGCCGGTCGAGTTTATTAGCAAAGTAGCCAAGCGCAAAAGCTCATCACGAGCATGGTCATGAAACGATGATGATCATGCAATGATGAAAGAGACGATGATTATTATGATGGTAGCGAAGATGATGATGGGACTACATCTCTGTCCACAGCAAGGGCCGGAGCAGGACGCCAGGGCTTCGGTCAGAGTGTGACCCACGCGTTGGTCCGTTTGGCTGGCAGCTTTAAAGTTTCATGCTAGATAAAAGACACAGTCTGGGATCCTGCATGCCGAAAAGGGGGCGGGGTAGGGTCCCTGGGCAGCAGGAAAGTGGCAGCAGGACTATAGGGATGGAAAAGTGCCGCAAGGACAACATAAATTACTTACGCTTACTTGAGTGGGAATTTGTGCGTAACCAACGAAGCTCACTCGATTGTGTCCCATTACGGCAAACGGATATTCAGTTTAAAATTTCAGCCACTGTCCTGTTTCAGTTTCTGTTTCTGTTTCTCTTCGGCTTCGGCTTGTACCACT
Source organism: Drosophila pseudoananassae pseudoananassae (assembly GCA_018153035.1). Lineage (NCBI taxonomy): Eukaryota > Metazoa > Arthropoda > Insecta > Diptera > Drosophilidae > Drosophila > Drosophila pseudoananassae. Next base: position 12,447,637 of record JAECXR010000024.1, read on the forward strand.
CCTGGCCACTTGGAGCGGTACAGTTACTGACAACATTTTAGGCATGAATAATTATTTATGTGTTGGGTCTGCGCTTGTCCCGAAAAAGTTAAAAATACATAGCATACTTTGCAGCGACTCCATATGGCCGGTGAATTATAAATGCGCCCGTTGTCCTGCCGACTCTTGTGTGTTCCTCTTACAAATATATGTGCTTGTGTATTATTTCAGGCGACATCTGCACCCATCTTCCGCATGCAGGAAAACAGTCCACAGTTTCGTTTGAATAATTTAGAGCCGGGACGTGAATATCAATTTTTAGTTTACGCCGTCAACGCCAAAGGGCGCAGCGAGCCACCAGTGGTGATTGAGAATGTGCGCGTGGCCGCCCAACTGGGACCATATGGTGAGTACCCAATAGACCCCTATATACTAGAATCTCCTTTAAAACAGGGCCGAAAAAACAACGACAACAACAAAATCTGACACGCTTGACAGCTGAGAGGCGGAAACCGAAAAAAAAAAGGACTTCTGCTAATCACATAAACAGTGCAAGTTATGGCCATCTCAGACCCAAGTTTGTGGGTCACTTTTTCAGGGGCCTCGGGCCAATAAAATATCCTGAGCCCGGGTACGGGAGTGGAACTATGTAGAGCCCCGAAACAGCTGAGGACGGAACTGTCTAATTCAACGCTTGACTGCATTTTCAAATCAACGCAAGTTCGGGGAAATCGTCTTCAATCAGCCGCCGCGAAAAGTTCGCACATGGCGTCACCCAAGAACCTACAAACAAAACCCCTGAAAAAAAGGGGAGAGAGGCCCGAAAACCTGAAGTCTCCACATTGCCTCTCGAGGCAGGCAGTCGGGCAGGCAGTAGGATGTTAGGATGTAAGGATACCCAAGGACCAGGACAAGACGCCCTTTTCTAATCCACTGACTGAGTTATGCAGTGAAGCGGAAAGCATTTCAGCATTTTCCATCAATTCTTTGAGTGGGGCACGCATATTACGTATACGCAAGGGCGTGCCACAACAGCCTCTTCATTTTGCTTCAGCCTAACGACATAATGCGCCTCACACACACAAACACACACCCACACACGCACTGACACTGACGTGTGTGAATGTGCCTTTGTGTGAGTGGAGTGTAAGCGGAATTGCTTCAATTTTCGTTTTGCTTAACGGCAACCGTAGACACTTTTCTTTTATTGTTCCTTTCCCATTCACTCTGGCTTTCTCTTCCTCCATCACCATCACCATCTCTATCTGCTTTCTTTTCACTTTCTCAACTGCTTTCTCTTTGGCACACAACTACGAAAACAATGTTGTCATTATTTTCATGTTGATTTTTATTTTTATCTGCATTTCCATTACCATTTCCACAGCCATTCGAGCCGTGCAAGGCAACGGTGGCCTCCTTTTGGCCATTTTCATTTTCATTTCGGCTCCATTTCGCTTTCGCCAGCCTCGCCCGCTGGCCATAAATCACTCATATTGGCCCGATTTAATGGCGCTAATTGCATTTGATACGCAAATGTTCGATTAAGCCCGCTTTTGCCGTTTTTGGCAGTCGGTTGCAGGCACTGTATTCGCCGCCAAAACTTATTTACATGAAACAACATCTGCCCCAAGCCGGCCGTCGCCCAAGTTACTTATATATGTTAATGGGCTTGGAAGCGGCAGGCTCGGCTTTTCCGTGCCTCGTAAATTCGCTCCTGTGATTGCACAGCCGGGTATATAGACTGTGCCGATTTTTCCGGGTGGCGGCGAACGCCTACTAATTTATGCGGAATTTTAACAGCTGCTCGGTCTGGCCGGGCCTACGCAGATTTGTAGCAGAGTTTGTGGGCATATCCTAGGTTTCTGGCACAGTCATATGTGTGGGGCTATAAATTCGGGAAAACAGTTGCCACCTAACCAGATTCCAGGAAATAAATAAAATGAGGCCAAATCAGCTGACGCTGATTTAAATCAGTTTACGCAGAACTCATCAGCAAAATTTATTGCGCCAAAAGGAAAACCAAAGAAAATGAAGAAGGGAAAACGTGAAAAATATCAAGCAAAGTGGCCACTTGAGCTGGCTCGAGAAAAAATAAAAATAAGAAAAGCATCAAAGCCGGGGAATAAATAAGCAAATGCCCCGCTTCTGGCCAACAATGGAAGGAAGACGACAAGACGCAGCCTGGCAAACTGATTAAAAAAGCAAAAGCTGAGACGATGATGAAGGTGGAGTTGGAGGTGCCGATGGAGGTGGCGATGGAGGTGAAGCTCCCGTGAACCATGGCATCAGAAACCGAACCAGTCCAGAGGCCAGGCAATAACGAGAGAGGCAGGAACAAAAATTAAATTGAGCCGCAGGTGTAGGCAATTTCCACTCAAACGCTCACTTCAAAAGCCAGGCCGCCAGGACGATAGGACGAAGGAGCAGCATCGGCATCAGCATCAGCATCAGCTCGAAGGTTGGCAATGTTTCAATTCCGAGGCCTTTCCTTTGACGGCCCGCAAATGGAGCGGAAATGCTGCCCTGCCAACAAAAATGTGCCACATTGTCGGGGTGAAGGTAAAGGGAGTGGAGCTTGGATGGGCAGGTTGGCATTAACGAATGTCTGGCATAAATCTTAGCCGGGGATCATCTTACAATCAGGAGCCCGTACCCTGACCCCGTACACACATTATGCTGCAATTTCCGTTGGCTGGAAATCTAATAAATATAAACAATGGCATTCTGGCTCACATGTTGCTCATAATTGCCAAAGCTTTGCGGCAAGTGTCATCAAATCTAATCGCTAGTAATAACCAACCGTATGTCCTGGCATATATATTTCCCGCTCCGTGGTCTTTGCTTTTCATAATTCCTCATCTCCAGCGGATGATGTGATGCTGCCATTCGGCAGGATTAAAAGGGGACCCAGCTATTTGGCTAATTTCAATTTTCAACCCAATTTCCCCAGGGCCATGGAAGGGGGGATACAATAAGCAAACAGTCAAAGCAATCAGTTAGGCAAAAGAACACGGCCCTGCAAAACAAATAAATAAATAAACGACGAGCTGGGCGAGGCAAATAGAAATCAGCGGCAGTATCAAACTAATTCCGAGCAAATAACAAATCATTGCGGGGCCTCTGAAACTATCCCGAGACCCACCTACGATAGCCATCTTCCGAGGGGGAATACACTGTGAGAAATTGCTTCACTATAATATATTGCTTTTCTCTCTCATGAGATTCTTGAAACTTAACTTTCCCCATTTGTTCTGATAGAAGCCTCACTCCCTTTTTTTTATTTCAGATGAATCTATCCTGTCGGAGGACCCAACGCCCGCAGAAACGACGCACCATGTGGGCGGCGGGGGAGCGGGCGGCGGCGGCGGTAACGGCGGCGTGGGGACCGGCGCCAGTACCGGCAGCGGACCGGAGAAGCAGTCGACGCTGCTGATTCTAGCAGCCACCGTGGTGATAGGCGCCGTCGTGGTGACGTCAATTATCGTGGCCGGCATCGTGGTGGTCTGCCGGCACAGGCCGCGGCCACCTGAGCCGCAGGAGGTGCGCAAGAGCATGAGGTGAGTCCTGGCCTCCCGGCCCAGTCCTTTGTTTTTCTTGGGGAAAAACTAATAATGAAATTGTTGGCTACCGGCATGTGTGTGCTTCTCTATCTATCTGTGCCTCGGCCTCTGTCTGTGTGCAGAAATAATTACGAAATTATTTATGTGGGCCACGTGACTGACAGCCGAGTGGGCGTGGATGTGGCGGACATAGCATACTTTCTTGCGCATTCCTTCGGTTATGCTTATTACGCAGGAAGTAATTAAATGACAGCCACCCTGAAATAGCCGCTCAATCAATATGATTCCAGGCTTTAAACTCCCGCGACTCCCATCCGTTCACCTCGCGGGCTGGTTAATGTTAGGGTTCATTAAGGCGATCGTCCATCGATTAGAGCCGAGCCAGCGGAGAGCACGCACCTGCCCAGTAAATTATGCTTAGTCTGTAATTAAATTAATTAAACCAGCACCTGACTACGACCCGAACGGCCTGACCCGAAAAAGAAAACGAGGCCCGGAGCCGGAGCCGGAGCCGGATCCGGAAACGAGGTGGCCGCACAAGTGAGAGTTTCCATTTAAGATAGGAAATCAGCGCTGTATCTGCGAAAGGGTAGGGTCTCATCGCCATGGGTGGGTAATTAAGCAGCTGCTTAGCTGCTGCTACGACCTCCACATCCCACCGTGCTTGTCAACTAGCGGGTGCTGCTGGCTAATGAAAGATAAACACCCACCATCGGTGTTTCCTTTGTATCGAGGTAGCACAGTGATTGCGGGACCTCTACCCGGCGGATTGGCTTTTTCTTTGATTCTGCGGCTCACACTGATTGCTCAATAATGAACTCGGGCGACCACTTCAAAGAGGAGACCCCAACGAAATATTAATTATAGTGGAAAATAGTCAAGCCCGGAGCACATCAAAGCGAAAATGCATGCGGGTCATTAAATGACGGGACCATCCGACTGTCATCTGGCACAAATAAATTATTTTCGCCATCAGCTGGTGGAGCACCTGTACTATATGTGGTCCTGCCCTCGCTGCCAAAATACCTGGCGATTCAGTCACATGTGCGTCTATGCATAAATTTTAATGATTTGCCTTTTCGCAGCACCGTATTGGGGCAAATATTTGAATTTGATGTTCAGGCAGCGAAACTTTTTGACTGATAAGAGGAGTAAAGGCGAGTGCACAGTAATTAGCATGCCCGGGGGAAATCGGTTTATTTTTCATTTAAATTGGACCACCGGCGGGTCGATTGACGTTTGCGGAAAGAGGAGAGTATTTTGAGGGAATAAAGTTCTGCTAATGGAATTCCTAAAAAATTATACCCTTATGTGATTGTTGAAATTGAAATTCGAGCCGCCTGAGAGCCATCAGATGGCTTAGTTTTCTATGTAAGAATAGAAAAAAATGATACGCGCCTAGGGAACTATTAGAAACTTGTGGGCCAAACTTTTAATAGATTATGGCGACTATTTTTCAACATCCAACTTATGCCTTTGTTTGCCATTTTTTCAGGCCTGCGCGCAATGATGTGCCCAGCATGTACATCGAGGAGGATGAGCTGAACGAGCTGGAGGAGGGCGGCGGACGAGCGGCCGAGATACGGGCCCGGGTCGCCCCGGCCACCGCCCACCTGTGCGGCGGAGGCGGTGGTGGCGGCATGGTGCCGGGAGTGGGCTCTAGTGGCGGGGCCATTGTAGGCGTGGCCGGGCCTCATCACTACATCTCCGAGAGCTTCATCCAGTACGCGCAGCCCAGTCTAAACGGTACTATTCCAAAATCTATACTCAACAAGCTGTAGTTGTAGACGTAGTAGCCAGTAGTTCTAGTCAAGTAGTCATCAATTTATTATCTCTGTATCTATCTATCTATTTATCTGCATATCCACTCTGCGAATGCACCCCTCTTGGTTTGCTCAACAACTTTTGAGTTGCGTCTCGAGTGCGCTCTTGATATTAATTTATATTGGTAGTTTTAGTTGATTGATTTTCCACAAAGAATTTATTGCGTATGTAAATAGATGACATGCACTTCGAATGCCTGTAAATACACACACACCTCACAAGAATACACCATCACACACACAGCCATTATTTAGTCTAATTTAACATATTGTTTAGCTCGAATAAACTGTCAAAGAATATACATATTTTCTGCAAGTGCACCCTGAACACTGGTATTTGGTTTCTCATAATTGTTTTGTTATTATTTTTATTCAAGTACTTGGCATGTGAGTAGCGTGTGTTCGGGGCGCGGGAATGACCATTTTGGCCAATTGGGGAAGATCCGCACACAGATACACGCCAACAAACACCAATACACTGAAACTATAATTAGGTTGGCTTGAGTTGGCGCTAATGATGCGGTTGCACATCAAATTGGCTGCCAACTAATGAGTATTAAGAGCACATGTAAATGAAAAACTAATTGCCCCTCATTTAGCATTCACCAAAGTAGCTTATGACATGCGAGTACACTCCTCCAATTAGAGCAGATCAAAGTATGTAATTTTGTTACATTTAATTTGAAAGCGATTAAGTCAAGTATTTGGCAAGATATTTTCGCATTAGCCAGGCACCTGAGCTGTCCACCACCCACTTCTACAGTACAGACCTCTCTGTACTATCTGTCTATTATCCTCTAACCCACTCTTTCTCTGTCTCTCTCCCTGTCTCTCTGTCTCCCTCTTTTTCTATCTGTTTCTGTAGGTAGCCAAACCGTATCTCCACTTGCTTACCAAACTATCTTAATCCCCGACTTGAAGTTGTAAATACCTTGCCCAGTATTTAAAGCATTGTAGTGACCCCCATATGCATTCGAGTAGGAGTACGGGAGTTCATACGCAGAGTGGCTCCGGTTTTGTAGCTGCGAGACTAACGAGACTCATGTTCCTTGTTGTATCCTTCCTATATCCACCCAGGCGATGTGCTACTGCCCCTGCTGGTAACGTCCAGCCAGCCTCGAAACGTCTCGTCCCCCGCCGTCTCGAGCGTGGTCTTGGCCCTGGAGCCCCCGGCATCCCAGGCGACAGCTGCCTGGCCGCCCAAATGTATGCAAAGTAAATTTTATGTAACTAAATCTATGCAGCAAGTCGAACGACAACAGGCCCCACGCACCCACCACCCGAAACAGATACAGAAACAGCACCAGATACATTTACTTTTTAAGAAACAGAACCCGAATCCAACTCCGAATCAGAACCAGAATCAGAAACTGGAAAAGGAACAACAGGAGCAACTGCTGCAAATGCAACTGCAACTGCAACTGCAGCTGGGCAGTCATGTTTAAGCCAAGTCTGCTGTCGAAATTGGCAGCAGGCGTTGGCTGTTGGAGGGGGCTCTGATAGGGCTTTGAAATATTTTTAATATCCCCTTCTTTGGAGACCATGCCATTCCTGCATCATTTCACATTTTAATTTGTCGTCCATTTGGCATCCCAATTTACTTTGCTTGTTACGTTCGTTCGGACCACACAATTCCCAGCATTCACATGTCTTTCATCTGATTTCACTCATTCTCTTTGAGCATTTCTAATTATTTTGGCATGGCTTTGTTGCGATGGATATTCAAATGCCACAAAATGTCCAAAAACTCTCCATTCGTTGCGGTGCGGTGCTCTACTATTCGGTCTCCGTCCAGATAAGAGAGATATTAAATAAAGCTAATTGAAGTTTATGAGAATCCATTCGTCTGGCAAATCGGTGATAAAAACATACAAGGTTGCGTAGAAGTAAATATTATTTTTGTAAAAGTATAAAGCTTCAGCAAGGCAGTGGCAAAGTCTTTAGTTGTTTGCTTGGACTTTGCTTTCTTAGATATTTGTTTTTATTTGAAACTTTCAGTCATACACCAAGAATAAGAACTTAGAAGATGTGAAAGCTAATAACTTTATTTAATTTTAAAAATCGAGTCTGACATGTCTTTCCGCCATCCAGGAGGTTTCCTCGTCCGATTTCTCAGTGCATTGACAGGGGTATTTCTCTAGGATATTTTGAATGAACATATGTACATATTCCAAAGCAAAACAGACGCATGTACTATGTACATACATAAACACAAGCAGACAGCAACAAATTTGCAAAATATTCTGCTTTTTAACCCTTCTGGCTCCGCTACCCTCTGCTCTTTGCTCTGCCGGCTCTGTTTGCCGAGCGAGCTCTTGCAGACTTTGTTTTAACTTTGAATTGCATAAATTTTAATTATTTCGAAAGCACTAAATTAAAACACAAAAATAAGCACAAAGGCACACAAACATCAGCAGAGACACATCAGCATCAGCAGAGTCGGAGCCGGAATTGCTGGGCACGGCGTTCCGGCGTTCCGGCATGCTGGCAAATGCAAATATTATTTAATGGGCAGATGTGTCGTATACGTGATATTATTGCTAAAATAACATGTGTCCCCGTCTCTTCAGCTTTTCCTGCGTGAGTGCCGGCTTTAGTGCGTGGGTTCAAATGTCACAAATTAGCTAAATTTGATTTTGTCAGCGATTTAATTTTATGTTTTCATTACTTTCCGCCCGTCCTTCCGCACTTCCGTGTGACTTTTTTTTTGCTCTACTCTCCCCAGCAGGCTCTTTAATTTATGTTCGCTGGGGGGCAAGTGACACGACACGACACACATACTCATTCGACTGTCAGCGGGGCCAAGAGCAGGGTGGGAATATTTGTAATTCCCGCTACTGGGCTGCCTCCCCAGCCGGCAGAACGTAAACCAAGTCAACTGGCTTACAAGACACTAACAAGTGCTGAAGTCACAACAAAGTGCGCCGAAGGAGTCGGGAAAAGCTGGTCCGAGAGGCGCACAATTTCGGATCTTCACGGCAAAGTAGTTTCACGAGTTCCCCATTCAAAAAAAGGGAAAAATAACTATTTAATGGATATAAGAATTAAATCCAATTTTTCAAGTCTTACGGCTAAAGAGGGAAAGCACGTTGGGATATTAGATGGCGCTGCTCAGGAATTCACAGTCCTTCCATTTGCAGCAAAGTCAAATTGAAATGAAAAGGTTCTGGAGGCAGAAAAAAACACTTCTAGCACTGTAACTCAAGGCAAACAAGTGAGCTCCTATGCACACACAAAAACACGCAAACAAATTTATATTTATGTACTGTACTGTAGCTCTGGCACCGAAAAGGCACCCGTCCGCAGCTTTACATCTCGGCAGTTGCCTGTCATTAGCCGGCATTTTTAATTGCATATGCCAGTCTTGCGTGCTTCACTGTACAGGTGGCACAGGGGCACAGGGGCACAGGGGGCACTGGGGTGGAGGCAACTGGGCCCGCGGCTTAGTCAAATTCGTTTGACTTTTTGTGCCCCGCAGTCATCTCGACTTGCGTGCGATAAGGACGAAGGATGGGGGCCAGAGGAAGACAAGCTTTTTGTGCACATTTGTTTCATTTCGTGCTGCTCCATTCATTTTGCAGAGCATCCTTTTTTGTCTTTTAGTTGCTGTTTGTATTGCTGCGCGAGTCTGTGTGTGAAGAGTCCTGAGACGCAAGCGTCTGAGCATCGCAGCAACATTTGTGTAGCCTTCGTCCTTGCCGAGCGAGGAATGCCAGCGAGGTTTTTTGTTCCTAGCCCCAATGTATGGGTATTTGGATTGTAAGTAATGCGAGTGGGCTGGGCTAGAGTAGGTGGTATTAGGTTGGTTCGCCGTGGGTTTCGTGTGCACTCCAGCGGCACTCGTCTAATTAGACAAAGTCGAGACCGAGCCGCACACAGCAGCCACTCGAAATGAGCACACGGTGCCATTTGCTGCGGTGGCATTATCTTAAAGACAACTCCTTAAAGTGTTGTTGCCAGTGCCTCTGCCTCTGCCAGTGCCTGTGCCCCGCATGTGTCTTGTCTATCTGGTTTATGTCCTTACTTTGATGTTCCTGTCATTCCGCAAAAAATGCCACAGAATTTGCTTGGGCTACATTGTTTATGTGGCAGCAAAAGCCTCTACGGTGTAAGGACTAGAGTGAACCCAAAATCTAGAAATCAGACATTCCTCATACGCAGTGTGTGCCAAATTATATAATATATTTATTTTCTTTTTCATTATCTGCCATCAATATTGACTAAAATCAATTATACGATTGGGTAAAATGTTTTATTACAACCTTTCCAAATGGTTTCCATAAATTTATGATGAATATCAATTATGGAAGCTTGGGTATCATTTATCAGGGCTAAGTGATCTTTATTACCCTTTAGAGGTCCACCCCAGCGTATTAACACACACTCGCACACACAAGCAGCCACTCCTGCGAAGCTTCAATGTCAACGCTGTTCATTCATTTGTCGCCGTACTTCCGTTTCCTCCCATAGCTCCCTTGGCAGGTTTTCCTTTTTTTGTTGGGCCATCCAGGCTGGCAACATTTTTGCGACTTTTGACATTTTTTAATGCTGTCAGGCATGGCGTGAAAGTAAACGTGAAAGGCCACAGCCTCACAGATACAGAGCCACACCCACGCATAGAGGACATAGAGTTGCCTTAGTTTGTGCGTCTTTATGACTCAAAGACGCCACACAAATGTGACATAAAAGGCGATAATAATAAAATATCACAGGGTGGCTGCCGCCGAGGGTAGCGCAACGTCAAATAACAAACTGCAAAATCGTAAACAACAAGCGACGAATGCTTGCGGCAGCCATCGCTAGATGGCGCTTAAGATTCACTTGTACCCATCCAACAGTCAACACAATAAGTCCTCTTCGGACCACAATAAAAAGGGGCCATCGGCCAACCCACCACCCACACCCCACATAAATTCGGGCGAAATGTGCTATAAAAATTAAGAAATTGTTGAATTATTTTACGTTTACGAGCAGTAGAAAGAATTGAAATGGGAGTGGAAATGGAAATGGAAATGGAAATAGAGAGGAAAAGTCTAGTAAAGTGTATATTAATATTAAAGTGTCTCTGTTGTTCGTGTTTCTGTTTCTGTTTCGGTTTCGGTTTCCGTTGCTGTTGTGATTCATATTGCTATTTTATTAGATGCTATTTATTTTCTTATCAGCGCACAGTTGGTCACGCTTTCGATATGTATTTGCTAATGGTTCTCTTTTCTTTTCGCCGCTCAAATAATAATTTGCAACTCTGTTATGATGTCATTTTGCAAGTGTTGTGAATCTCAAAAGCAATAACAACAAACAAGCCAAACTAATCGGTATAAACATTTGCTTTTGTTTCTCTATTCCTGGACACGCAACCATTACTCACTCTCACATGAATTTATGTCTCTCCTTCACACACACACACACAATACACTCTCGCAAATACTAACACAATCACACACGTACATTCACATATGCTCTCTCCGCCATTGTTGTTGATTTTGTTTTATACCAACCAACCAAAGTGTATATTGCAGACCCGGATCTGATATTGCCGCGCGGCGAATTGGAATTTACGACCCTGGATCCAACGCTGAAGTAATTGTAAAAAGTAATAATAAATATCTGCCATAGTGGGCGAACACAACAACTGAAATAGACACACACATCCTGCATACCCACCACACTGACACACAGATCGGCGGTGAGGCCTCATAATTCACGGCCATTTCATTTAACATAGCTGTAAATTTTTAGCATAAATTTAAATGCATTAGCTTAAAAGGTAGAAGGCATTACTCCGTATTAGGATGGAGGATATATGTGTGTGTGTAGGTACAGGTACCGATACAGGATACGGATTAGGATAAGGACAAGCCATTTTGTAATTGTCAGCCATTTAAGTGTCATACGAATTGCGAATGCAGAATCAAAATAAAGCAGAACCCATAAGCAAAACGACGGCAACATCAGCTGCGCTATAAATACGCTACAGACTTGTAACTGAAATCAAAATATGAAACTTGTAAATAGCATATACCACACACACCATTACACTATGGAGATCATCGTACGGATATCGTTGCTGTTGCACCATCGACTGTAAATAGAGAACGGGCAAACATTAATCAAACTGCATTTAAGTGTTAAAAACTAATTGTAATTAATGAACAACTAGTACGTAAGCCACTAGCCAGACTAAGGAGTGTGTATTTCAAGTGTAATTAGACTCATAGAGCTCGAAGCCAACTGAGAGTTATTGGTTATCAGAACCCGTTTATGCCTGTGTACAATGATACTTATATAAATCCATTAGCTGTTAAATCCCAATCTCTCGGTACTGGCCAACAAATTAAAATATTTCCACAGCATCTGTCCTGGCTATTTCCGGCCCCATCTCTGCAATCCCTTTGTTGTCCTGGCCATTTCAGAGCCGCTATTTATGGCAATTCATGAATATTCTATTGGCCCGACCAGCCGAAGCTAATGCCAAGATGCGGCATCCGCTAAAGTGGGAGTTATTCGGATGCATAATGAATAAATGACGATTCCCAGAGTTCACAGTTCACAGTACGACCCAGTCCCCCTCCCCAACTACAGCCATAAAACTGAATTCATTGTAAATGTTATAAATACCTTATGTAACCGAGCAGAAAGGACGACATAAAAGTAATAATAATAATAATGATACGCCATACAGTTTACACAGTACTTCAATGTAATTCGAATTCTAATTTCAAATATACAAAAATAAAACGAAATGGCAGACTAGCAAAATATACAGTGCGTATGCGTAATAAAGTAAATTGAAATAGTTATACATATAGACACATATATATGGAAACATTGGGGGATCTGGAGCCCCCACCCGTTCTCTGTCTCTGTCACTCTGGACAAAACCAAACTGATTGTTTTTAAGCAAGTTAGTCTTACGAATGAATTAAATTTAATGAGAGGAAGCAAACTTTAAAGTGAAATACGTTTAAACTAAGTCGAAACTACTGAGTGTGTTAATAATACAAATAATAATAATAATGAATACTGAATAAATAAACAAGATTCAAACAAAACCCCCCGCCTTGAAATCAATTCCAATTACCGGGTAGGGCCGACATCAAAGCGAAGATTAATGCCTTGGAGATGCCGATCGAATCCTGTTTGCCCAATCCTGGCCGGCCTTGGGTTAAGTGTTATTAATGCTGAGCAAATCCTGCGCAGCTGCATCCCCGTCTGCAGCCTGATTGCCACTTGAGGCGCGTAATCGAAACATTGGTCGGTCGGTCAATCGAGACCGAGTCAGCCTCCAAGCCTCCCACTCCCTCGCCGCCTGTGCTTTCATTACTTTATACAGGACTTTGCCTTACTCCGCATCCGGGTCCGGGTCCGGGTCTGATGCCTTTGCCCCAAAGCCAAACACGAGCGCACCGCCTAAAAGCCGGCGATTCGAATTAAGGCTGTAAAGCTTCGGGGCGGGGGCCGTGCCCACCCGGCGTCCTTGCCATGCACAGGAGATTAAAACCGAGATGGGGAGGAATGGGGCGGCAGTGGAGGAAAATCTGCAAAGTGTGCGAAGTGGCAGGACCCACGAAAATAAAGTTTGCCACGAAACTTTCTGCGAATGCAAGCCGGTTTGTCGTAATTTGTTGCACACTTTTTAGAGCGCCAACTTGGCATCGGGATTCTGGGACATTCAAACCGAATTAGGGAAATCGATTGGTAATGGAACCAGCCCTGCCCTCCCTCCTCCGGAATGCCAAGACATGCCCAAGCCGAAGCTTAATTTCAAAATGTTACAAGTACTTTGAATCTGCATTGTGGTCGAGTCGAGTCGACGCATTTTCCCAATTCCCTTCCAAAGTATTGCCCTTAATTTGAGTTGGCACGTGCGGATTTACCTTTCACTCTACTTTCTTCCAACTTACCTTCGGCTTTGCTTTTGTTGTCAATTTTATGGCGTTTTCATTTGCTGGCAACCGCTTTCGGTGCAGCTTCCCTGGCAATTGCCAGCAATTTCAAGTCCCATTCTCCGCTCCCTCCCTCAGACAGCAGCTTCTTGGCCTGAACGCTCCTTCGACCCAAAACGCACTTTGCAGCACTCGGGCTAAAAATAAAGCCACATAAATCCGAAGATTTCCTGCCAAGTGCGCAAATCGAAATGGAATCCTGGGTCAGTTTCCCCACTTCAGCTTATATCCTGCACTTAAAAAACCAGATCCTGGAATGTGGCTTACTTCATAACCGAGCTAACCACAGTTGTAAGTAATTAAAGTGTCCTTTTAATTGAAGAAAGAAGGTAACTGAAAACAAGGACTTTTACAGTAAGTACGGCAATGTATTTTCTCAATGGCTTTCTTATTTATTTTTCCTCAATTCTGTATTAACTTTTAGGGAAGTCTCACGCTCTTAACAAATCAGGTCTTTAAACCATTATAATCACATTATATACCAGCTTGCAAAAAATGTCGAGAGTCCAGGTAATATTTTCCCAAGTGTCCTTTTCCTGCCATCCTTTCGTTGAACCGAAAGTGACTGCTTAGCTTGAATGTGCTTAAATAAATTAAACGGCGCCTCTGGATGGGCCAGGTCCTTAGCCATTCAAACTGAGCTGTCACAGCTCACGGAGGAACGCTTAGTCCGGACAGGGCTGTTGAAATATTAATCCGGCCACCAACCGCCGACCACCTCGGCCTGGCTATCGGCCATTTGGCCGCCGACGATGCCACTTGGACGCCATAAAGGCCAGTTTGGAATTCAATTAGCAACAGAGCCAGGACCTGCCTCGGTTGTCCTGCCGAAACTCATAACGTTGGCGATTGGGCGCAGCAATTATTGCGATCACTGGCTGACAGCTGCACTGTCCCGGCCCTCCAGCAGTGGCTGAGGCCCTGACTCCGTTTGAGAGCTGACATCAAAGAGTCCCCCCTCCCGGCAGCCACGAGAGTTCAGCTGCCATTTTACAAGCCTCAAACGCGGTAGGTGGTGGAGATTCTGAAAATGCCGAGAATGCCGTAAAAATGTTTTCGTTTTTTGTATTCCTTCCCACGCCCCCCACTCGGCCCATTCCACATCCTTGTCTTTTGTCGTCGGGCAGATGCTGAAATAATGATACCGGCGCCTGGAAAGCGAGCAATCAGCCCGCCTGCGAATCTATGCCAAGGACATTTCTGGCACGGCACTATTGTTTTGACTACAGCCATGTGTACATATTCCGCTGTTATTTTTTTGGTTTGGTTCTTCTCGTGTAGGTGCATGTGGTTGGGCTGAAATTTCAATTTTTGCTTCAATTTAGACATTTTCAACATTTATTCTTGCAACTTAAACCTTAAACATACGCGGAACGCGAACTCTTAAAATGCGAAATTTATTATGCACTCCGCTTTTATAATTTGATATTTAAAGAAATCATTTTACGGCGGCTGCTGAGTCTGCTCCTGCTGTTCTGGGTGCTCCTTTCTGCTGCTGCTTCTGGTCCTGCTGCTACTGCTTCGGTTATACAATTTAAAAATCGCGACGCTTTTTGTATGCAATGCAATTATTCTCCATTTACAATGCACTCAGCGCGAAGTAAGCAAACAGACAAACAAACAAACAAACAACGGCTTGAATGGCTTGGCTGAGGGTTTGAGGATTGGTTGGGAGGGGTCCTGGAGATGCTCCTGGACCGGGGCAAAGGGGAAAAATGGAAAAGCGCACAAGAGCACAGACAAGTAAATAAAATTGCAAATAAAGTAGAAATGTTGAAATGCCAAAGAAATGCACGGTACATATTTTACATTTATTCATTCGCTGATTCTGAATCTGCTTTGGCTTCTGTTCCTGTAGCTGCTCCTGCTCTTGCTGCTCCTGATGTTGCTTTTTGCCCCTACAACCCTGCTCCCCCACTTCTTGCCTTTCATAGCTGCTGAGTGCGGACAAAAGCGACGATGGGCGCCATGTCCTCACGCCTGTCGCCTAGTCCTGGTAAGCCGAGCGTTAATAACAACGCTTATCTGTGGCATTAGGAGCATGCCAAGCAGCAGCCGGAGCAGAGCAGCCATTCCGCCCACATCCCGACAACTGCGACAAAAAATGATAATGAAAAACTGAAATAAAAGCGCAGCGGCAGCGCCAACACACAAACAGACAAACAGACAAATAAACAAACAAACAAACAGACGGCAGAAAAAGAATGCGAAACAGCAAACAAAACAAAAGCAAACAGAGTGGAGCGTGGCTCCCGGGTTGGAGGACACTATAATTTAAGCTGCCGTTGCCTTAGCAATTGCTGTTCATACTGCTGGTGGTGGTGGTGGTGAAGCAAGAGGTCCTGGCCGTGGTCCTGATTCTGTTGAAACTCCTGCTGGTGGTGCTGCCTGCATCGCTGCCGGCGTGACAACTTCAACTGACAGCCGCAGAGCAGAGCCATCATCCATTATCAGCAGTTGGCCATCTTAAAGTGCAGCAGGAATAACATTACGAAAAGGGATAGCAACTGGATGTGGATATACCCTGTGGCAAGGATCTTAGGTAAGTCATAGTTAAGATAAACCTATTTTTTAAACCCAATGGCCATCATCTTTAAGATCATTATTCTTACAAAATATCAATCCAAAGAAAGTCCTGCCAAACTATATACCCTTTGAGGCCTCAATATTCCATGGTATTACTTCAGTAGCATCAGGGCAGGATGCAAACAAAAAAAGGGAAAAGAAAAAAAGGACAACGGGTGGCCACAACAAGGCAACTACAGATCCAGAAGCAGCGGCAGCAGCGACACAAAATGTTGCCATGGCATTGTTTTAATGCATTTGGAGCAGCAGCAGCAGCATCAAAGGGATGAGGACAAAGGGCAGGAGCTCCCGCCGGAGGAGGGTATGCCTGATGACGATGGTTGAGGTGCATACGGTGCGTATACGTTACATTACGTATACGACGCGAGCTACTTGCCGCTCGGGTCGCCCGCGGCACTGCCACACCGCTGGAATGCTGCTGGTCGGTGCGATTCGATGGCGCTGCCCTGCCCCGAGGAGTCCTTGACGGTAAACGTCACGTAATACCGTTTATTGCTGTCCAACTTTTCCGCCGGCAGTGAAATTAGCTGTTTGTTCTTGCCGTGCGATAGCTCCAGTGCCACTTTGTGGTTGCATCGGCTGCCACCTCCGCCACCACCTCCGCCGCCGGCACTACTCATTCCGCCCACCCGTCCACTGGAGGCACGACCGCTGGTAAGGATTTTGGGCAGGAAGAAGCTGCTCACGCTGCCGGTCTTCTTGTACGGGCCAAAGCCGAACTTTGGCATCGTGTGATGATTCATCATGGGAACTGCAATGAGAACAAAAACACGGAAGACAGACAAATACACATTAGATTAATGATCAGAGGTGGGGATGATCGCTGCTTACTACGATGAATGGCCCCAACTGACAGGCGACACTGGCAGGTGTCCTGCCCGGACTGGTGTCCTTCAGAACGCCACTCCGCACTCAGCCAAATTGCATGCAGTGGTAAAAACTAATACGGAAATGGAGCCATTGTGGGAGCCAATTTTTGGGCCAAGCTCCCCGAGCCGGATTAAAAGCTTTCTCTGCCGGAATTACCCACCATTCGTCTCTGGTACTTTCAGCCAAATAGCTCTACCATATATACATATAAACAGAGTCAGAATAGGGGCAGGGGCGGGCAGTAGATAGCCTGGGTTGCGAAATGAATGCGTTTTTAATTTGGCATAAGCCGGACGCATCCTTTTGAGGCAATTCCGAGTGGCCAACGGAAGATGTAATAAAAGTTGAAAGCCAGAAAGGCGGGTCGAGAATTCTTTTAATTTGCCTGGCACTGAATAAACTGCTCGTAATTAGGATTTATGTTTTTATGCCCTGCAGCTGGCAAGCGAGAGAAAGCAGCTGCTTTGAATTCGCGTGAATTCCGCGCTTGACCAGCCAACTGCTGCTTTCCCCTGCGAGTGAAAGTGTTGCTAACCCGTGGCCGAGCGTTTTGACCCGTCCAAAGCCGGTGCTGTCTGGTGCCATTTTTCACGCTTGCACTGAGCCGCTTAAAGCCCTCCAGCAATCGTGGGAGAAAAGGTTCTCTGAGTTCACTCAGAAAAAAATGGCAAACTTCATTCATAGAATTGGTCATGATCTGTAATTTTTAATTAAAGGATGTTACTTACTATAGGCGGCGCAGGGGATTCCCGTGTAGGCATGTGCGGCATGAAGACAGCGGTGCGTCTTGGTGGTGCATTGCAACGCTTTCTCGTAGGCATTGTAGTCCGGACTCAAGCGACGCTCCGCCTTCAAGAGAATAATTTTAGAAAGGTAACAATTATTCAAATGAAATCAGATCCTACCTCCTCGTACACCTCGTTGATGTTTTGGAAGTTATTGGTGCCGGGCCGTTGCAGTCCTTTGAGGGTCTCGTAGAGAAATAACTCAAAGTTCTTGAACGTATACTCGGTGAAGTTATAACGTCGAAGACGAGTGCCCGTCTCACTGCCCAACAGGACGCAGGACTTGTGGTAATCCTCGACAGCTCGCTTCACCAGCACGGCCTCATTGAGCTTGCTGGAGCGGATCTGCAGAGATTTTAGCTCAAGAAGATGCTGGAAGATCTTACGTTCCATGTAGTATCTGTAAATGAAACAAGAAATTGAACAAAACAGGCCCGAACAGAAAAGAGCAGTCCCTATTGTTCTCAAAGTAAACACTGAAACAAACCCTGACAAGGCATGGAAAATAAAATATTCCCGCAGAGGCAAAGATTATAATAAAATACAATGACTACTTTCAGTGCACCATCAGCGTTAGAGGCGTATTATTTGCTTGGTGGTTCCTTTAAAGGAGCTAGAGCGGAAAATAAATGTTAGCAAATGTACGTAAATTGTCATTTTGATATTTCGCGACTCAAACAAAGGCATAGCCGCCTGCTGGGCCTGACAAAGAGCCAACGAGCAAAGGACCTTTTCCGCCAGCTCCTGTCAAGACCACCGCCCTGGCAATTCCTGGGCGCAATAAAAGGCATCATGTTATTAAAATTTCAAAAATACTAAAGTGCGTACGCGGAAAAAATTCTATTAATAATTGAGGCTGAGGCAAGGAGTCGGCGAGTGGGCATAAACGAAGCAAGCCAAATTAAAGCCACCAACCCCCGGGTTCCGACTCCCCTCTATGCCATAAAATGTTATTAGAAATTTTATTAAAAATTAGGCAAACACAATACAGCCGCAGGAAGGGTGGCCAGGACTTTAAAAGCAAGAGCAGCTCCTTAAACTTTGCAAAATCAACTGGCGACGGCACAAGCCTTCTTCTGTTTTTCTGGCTTTGTGACTTTCTGGCAGAGGAATGCACTCACCGAAAAAACTAAGCAAATTTGTCAAGTGCACTCGGTGCGAAAAGCTCTGGCTCTGGCTACGGCTCTGGGTATGGCTGTGGCTCTGGCTATTGCCGCTTTTGAAAATGTTGTTTACTCAGCTCTGGCGAAGCAGACCGCTTGACACTGCTCGCCACTTGGCTGCGCTCAGCGAAATTATGCAAAACAATTTGACTTTGAAACAAAAGTTCATTGGTTGTGCTACTCTAGAGAAGCAGGGGGCTGAGCCGTTTTTGGGCCAGTTCTGGCCCGGCCAGAAGGCAGGTAATAAACGACAAGAGGGCCGAGCGTGCTTGTGAGCCAAAAGCTGCGTAATAAATTGGCCGAGGGCCCCGAAGGAGAAGGAAAAGAAATCGCCGCGTCGCAGCTTCAAAGTGGCCGCTTTGCTGGCCACCGCATCGTTCTTCCGCTTGTTTTAGCGCTCTTCCAGCTTTGGTCATCAGCATCACCATGAGCGGCTCTTCATCATCATTTCTTGGCCATCTTTATCTTGGCCATCGTCGTCGTCATCGTCTTGGCCATTACTTGTTTGCCGAAGCGCTTTTCAATTTTACGCCTCGCTTTTGGCTTCGTTCGGTTGCGCCTCAATTCTTTGCCAGTCTTGGCGCTTTGTGTTGCCCGGCCACCGCCTGTGCAAATACTTTTTGCAATACTGTCCTTGGCACATTTTTTATGCCGTTGTCGTTTTCACACCCCTGCCTCGCCCTTCTTCCCTGCTTCTGTTACTGATTTCCGTTTCCGCTTTACGTTCGCCTAGTACAACTTTCATTTCATTTTCTTGTGCGCCTTGATTTTGTGTGCTACATTTTTTTCCATTGCCACTGCAACTGCAACTGCTGGCAGCGACCAGCAAATTGTCCTACCAACCGACTGACTGACAGCCCCGCCCACCACCCTACCACCTACCATCCACCACCCACCCCTTCCTGTTTGTGACACAAATGTGACAGGCAAAAAGTGCACGCAGCGCCAAAGTGGATGAAGTGGAAAACTCGCCGGCGGCAAAGTCAGCCCAAGCGTAGGCCCAGTTCCCAGTTCCCACTCTCACTGTCTGCCATCTCACTTTCTCTGAAGCGCTGACAACGACAACAAAATGCAAAGAAATTAAGCGCTGCACAAGTTGCAACAACAAATACCCGCCCGCCAGCAATTTGCACGCCGCACAAGCAACACAAGCGAGGCAGAACCTTTGCCAAGTGTTAACGGTTGGACCAGAACCAGAAACGGCAAAGAACGGTGTGTGCCTGGTTATCCTTAAAGGATGTGGCCTGCATACCGGTGGCCAGGTGTAGGAACAGCACTGCCACCATCTGGAGAGCCGAGCCCCAAAAATCGATGGCCGCCAAAAGTGGCGACAAAGTCAGTTCGCGGCGAAAGAACTCGAGAAAAGTCTGCGGCTGCTTTTGTAGTTAAACCGACAACTCTGTCGGCTTCGCGGGACTTCCCGAAAACTTTTTCGCTTCATTTTTCATTACGGCTATATTTTTGAGCTCGGTACTTCAAACTTGGCCAAGTGGCTGCGAGTTGTGGAATAACTGAGAGTGGAAGGTCTGAAAGCTTTATCAACTCAGAGCCGTCAGAGAATCCTAAAACTGCAAATTAAGACAGCTGGCAGCTTAAATGAAACTAATCTGCAGAAGTTCAAGCGCCGGGCGAACGAAATCATTTCTCGATAGTGGGGGAGTATAATTCAAAAACCAAACCTAATGCCCTCACGCTTCGGGTGCCATACAAAAATTATCCGCAAGGACAACAGATAAACTCCGTTCTGGGGCCGAGAATGAAGCAAAATCCAAATATTTAACAATGTCAATTACGTGAGCGCACATTATATATCCCCAAATCTCACCTGTGCTGCTGTGACACAAAACTCGGCACAGAAACAGCAACAAAAAACCAAAAACAAGGACACCAACACCAGCAACGAGAGACACACGCAATGCTGGTAAGTTATTTGTTTAATTTATGCGTCAGATAAAATTTTAATCTCTTCGGAGCCGAAACGAGGAAACAGAATAAAGTTGCTCGGGCATGCGAATGCAAAAATAAAATGAAAAATCCGAAATAAAATAAAGTCTCTATTTACACACTTTTCATGGGGTGTGCATGGGTGGGTGTGTGTTCTACACCACCCAGCCACAGCCACCCACAGCCACCCTAGAGTATTCGACTGGGAGCTATGGATTCACTTTTTACTTTTTCCATCTTACTTTCTACTTTTTACGTTTTACTTCATTCCAGAGCATCGCATCGGCCCTGGAGTAAATTCTATTTGAATTTTATTTCTGCTGTTTTTGCACAACCCACACAACTCACACACAACCCACCGTCCACCCACCGATTTGCACCGTATATTCTTCGGGAATTAATTGACTCACCCCGGCCGACTTGTTGAGGAACTTGTTCTCGAAAAGTTTCCCAGCAAGACACTTGTTTGACTTTCGGTTTTGCGTAAATTGCGTATACGCCGCGTATTTGTCGAAACCTTAACATGGACTCTTGGATTCTGGGTACTGGTTACTGGTTACTGGATACTGGATCCGTAGTCCTGCCCTTCTCAAGCTTATGCAAACAGCAGAGTTAAATATTTTCATTAGTCAAGTGGAAAGAATTATTTATGAAATGCGCTCGCCGGCCGGATTTTGCTTTTGCTCCAGTTTCGTTCTGTTTCGTTTGGTTATTGTTTTGTTTTGTTTTTCTTTCTCGGTGGAATGTTTGCAAATTTATTCACGGGCTACAAGGCAGATTAGCAAAATTAATAAAAGTCAGCTTATGCTTTTTAATTAAGTTTTGCGGCAGGGCTTATGCAAATACCATAAATAAATACAATTGACTTTTAAGTTGAGGAGCTAAGCAGCTACCGGAATCGATTCGCCAAAGGACATAATTAAATTAGGAGCACGCGCTCATTTCTAGGATGTACTGCTATAGTGTTACTTATACAACGTACATTCCACTTCATGTCCTTGAAGCACAAAAGGATTTCCGCAACAAGCTCGCAAACGAAGAGCAAACACAAATGGTAATTGCCCCGACTCTAAAAATGTTGCCGCTAATCTGCACTAATTCCATTTACAATTAGCATTAGCGAGTTGTAAACGGAGCCAGAGACTTTAGCCCCAAAACTGCTACTGCTACTGCTCCAGTTACTGCTTGCGGCTAATTTTCATATTTTTGTTCAAGTTTCTGCATAAACAAAACATCGCACCGCAGGTGGGCATCCTACGTACCAAGTCCTTGGGGACTCGCTCTGGCTCTGATTCTGTGCAGCTAATTAAAATGCGCAACTCTTTGCCGGAAATGAGCATTTCGGCTAATGACAGCGAACGACTAGATTTGGAGCATTCGTGGGCACTGAAATAAATCAGCCAGGATATTAAGGAAGTGGCGGACAAGGGAACTTGGTCTTGACCTAATTATGATTTACGATTCACCTCGCGCCGTTAATGACCAGGTTCTCGGTTGAGTAGCATTCACTTTTGTGGTAATTACGGGCGAACGAGACGAATTGAATTAAGCACTCGTCTCGAACACGGCGGAACCAATAAATATGTCAGAAGCACCTCTGCGACACTGGGCTATGTGAGAATAATCGCAGGTAAACCCCAAGGCTTAAGGTCAACGGACAGCTTATCATAGTTCATGCTCAAGTACATGGAAAATGGACATTAATGCCGCGTTTATTGCCTTTAACCGCATTATAATAACTTTAAAGCGTGCCTTTTTTTATGGCGAACGGAAGCCGGGCAATTTATTTGCCGACCGAAGCAACAATGGAGGCTCCAGCCTTCCTGGCCCGCCCCACCCAACCGAACCGAACCGAACCGAACGAAATCCTGGCCAACGCCAGAAAAGAAATGAGAAATGTGGCCCAGGCTATTAAATCCCTGACTAAATTAACTTTAAGGCGAGTCTGGAGGCTTCGGGTGGTTTGATTACATTAAGAGGCTGCCACTGCCGCTGCCACCGACGCAACTGAAGTACGCGCGTGATATAATGCGATCCTGGATGGCAGGACATTCAAGTTGATTAAAATCAAGCATCAAGTAAATAAATCTACGGCGAAAAAGACGTCGCTGGCCGGCGCCACTAACTGCCTGGAGATTAATTTAAATGAATGAATCTCTCCGTCAACTCTCACGGGTTCGAACTCCAATCTGTTCCTTTTGTGGCATTTTACACCGAGAAAAAGTGCAGGACCCTATATGGCATATAATAGCATTTAAAGTCCCTACTTACCTCCGAATATTTCGCTGAATGGAACGCGTCACGGCGCCCATGTCACAGGCTCCCTTGTCGCCGGGCTTGCGGTTTTCCAGCCGACTGCTGCACGAACGCCCGTCCAGTGTGGCGTAGATGGGTCGCCGGGGCATGGCTGTGTGGGCGGATCGTAGGGTGGGAATCTTGCTACGTTCTGCCCGCGGGCTGGGCTCAAAGCCCGAATCCTGATCCTTGTTGGTGCCCAGGGCCCCTTGGCCATCGCGGGTCTCTTGCGCATTTTTCCAATTGCTGCGCGTCTTGTTGCCGCTACGCACTCGTTTCTTGAGGCGACGTTTCCGGCCATTAGCTAGGCCCTCGGAAGTGTCTCCATCTCCAGCTGCTGCGCCTACTCCTCCAGCTCCTGAGCTGCCCACTCCATGTCGATTGCCGCTGCTAAGGAAACGACGTAAGGCGCTGTCGTGTTCCGGATCAATGCCATCAGCGTCGTCCTCGTCGTACTCATCATCGTCGAACTCCTCGTACTCGTAGTCCATCTTCTCCAGCTCCGAGGCACTGGGCAGCTGGCTAGGGGCATTTCCCTCGCTCACCACCTGAAAGACTTGATTTGTGTTCCGACCCGGCTGGCGTTGGGAAGCATCCGCATCCAACTCGCCCAGAGAGTCGTCGCTCTTCAGCACTTGGAAGCTCGATTTTCGCTCAGTGGCCGGATCATTGGAGGCGCCTGCTCCTGGGCTTGGCTGTGCAACTGGGTCATCGTCCGCCGAATCGGAGGGCAGAAGTGTGAAGGAGCGCCTGGATTCCTGCTCCCGTTGCGGCTGCTCTTGGCTGGGCGGGGGAGGAGGACGTGGCTGGGGTGCGGTTGGCGGTTTTTTAGGCTCTGCGGTGGGCGAAGGAGCTGGGTTAGGAGGGGCTGAAGGTGGGGGAGGGTTGGTGATGGGAGTGGTGGTGGTGCTTGGAGTGGGCTTGGAACTCGCCTGCTCCATCTGTTCGCGTTTTTCGCCAGACGAGGCTGGTTTTGAAGGCTCCGTCTCTAACCCTACGCCGGCAGTGGTCTTATTCGGCTGTGGCTTCTCTGCGGCTGCCTGTGGCTTGGCAGCCTCCGCCTCGGGGGCCGGTGGTGGCTTGGCAGCAGGTACGATTGCGGCAGCCTCTGGGGTTTTGGGTTCACTGGATTCCTTAACATCTTTTTTAGGCACTTCTTCTGGTGTTTTCGCCGGAGCTTCGTTTACTTCTGGATTCGACTGCTCCGCTGGTGGCTCCTCCACTGAACTCTTGGATTCGCTGCTCAGGGCGGTGGCTGCTATTTTTATCATCTGCTCTACTTCTTTGGATACCTGCTGGGTCTCCTCCTCGCTCAGCTGCAGCTTGGCTTCCTGATCCTGTTGCTTCTCTCTGACCTGCTCCTTCTCGTTCTCGTTCTTGTCATCCACTGAGCCTAGTTCCTGTGAGGATTTCGATGTGTTGGCCTCCGCATCGTGGTGGACATCAACCTGTGTGACCACTGACTGAGCCATTGCCTCCTGCTCTTCATCTGTAAGCTCCACTGCATGAGATTCCTCCACTTGGAGGGTTTCAAGAACGCTGGAATTTTCCACCTTTCCGCTCTCTGGCAGTGATTTAATAAAAGTTCCCTCCTTGGTGGGCGGCCTACTGGCGGACTGGGGCCGTTCCTTCACATTAGACTGGTTCGCCAAATCCCCATTGGCAGTTAGGGGTTTCCTTGCCTCCTTTTCTGGGGAGGAGTGGGCGGTGTGATTCCTCTCCTCGTCGGCAACACTATCCGGACGGTCTTTTGACTTTCTCGAAGAAGTGGATCGCTTCCGAGAAACCACCCTCTCCTTTTGCCTTTTGTGATAGCAACAGTTTTCGCATGAGTCCTCGTCCGCGTCCTCCTCCTCCTCCTCCTCCCACTCAGTGGAGCTGGCATATCTCTCCCTGGACTTGCGCCTCCGAATCTCTATGTTACTCTTGGAGCGGCAAATCTCACTGCACCGCTCGTGCTTGGACTCCCCACAGCTGCTGGTGCGCCTCCTCAACTGGCGACGCTTGTGCCGCCGACAGACATGCCGCAGGCGCTGCTCCTTACGGTAGGTCTGCTCCGAGCAGCTGCAGTCCGCCTCCGGATCCCCATTGGCATTGCCATTATCCGAATCGGAACGCTTAAGGTACACTACATACTTTTTGGAGCTGCGCAGATCGTGGAGCTCTTCCTTCTCCACATACTTCAAAGGTCTTACCAAGTCCGCGGCGTTTGTCTCATGGAAGGGATTCCCAGTTCTCCGGCTGCTCAGCCGGACTTTATTGGAAGGCTGGCCGCCGTTGGCCTGCAGGAACTTCGCTGTAGACCGGTGGCCACGCTGCAGAGCTCCGTCCAGGGGCGTCAAAACTATCCCTCGGGAATTGCGATACACGGCGTTGACATCCGCGCCGTAATCCAGCAGCAGCTTGCACATATCCGTATAATCATTTGCCGCCGCAATGTGCAACAGGCTGCGTCCGTCATTGCTGGTGGTATTCACCTGTTTGGGCCGTTGGCTCAGCAGCCACTCCACCAGCTCCCGTCGCCCCGAGGCCGCCGCCTCATGGAGTGGCAAATCCCCCTTGGCATTTCTCAGCCACAGATTTGCGCCGCGCTCTTTCAGCAGCTTTAGGGTTTCGAACTGTCCCTTGGAGCAGCCGCAGTGGGCGGGAGTGCGACCTTTTCGATCCTGGCGGTTGGGATCCGCTTCCAAGTCCAATAATCTGGCCGTGGCATCGGCGTGGCCCAGGGTTACGGCATAATGGAGAGCCGTACACCCATTGGAGTCGATGAGATCCGTTGGGGCGCCGCACAAACCAATAAGGGTATCGATGCACTCGGTGTGGCCCCGGGAACCAGCACAATGCAAGGCAGTCAGACCGTCCCTGTGGGTTGGATTTTAAAAAATATATCCGTAGAATCCATAGAGTAGAATAAGTTTGCTTACTTATCAGAGGACTCCACACGGGCTCCTGCTTTGACTAAGGCAATTACAGCCTTGGCAGAACCCGCTGAAGCTGCCCAGAGTAGGGGCTGGCGTCCGTCTTTGTCCTGCACATCCACGCTGCTCTGTGGATGGGCCAGCAAGATGCCCAGGATCTCCAGGGACAACTTGGTGCTGGCATTGGAAGATGCCTGCTGCTTGCTGTCATGAGTGGCGCCACACATTTGGGCGGCATAGTGTAGGGGAGTGCCGCCATTAGCATCCGGCTTGGCCACACTGGCTCCTGCTGCCAGGACGGCACGCAAGGACTCCACCTCGCCACACACTGAAAACAAAGGGGTTAGGGGGCGATTGCATGCATTGCCTATCCTTGACACTCACCCGTTGCCCAGTGCACCACCGAGTGTCCCTCATTGTCCACCGCATTCACGTCCGCCTTGTTGGCCAGGAGCAGGTTGACCATGGCCAGGTTGCCCTGGATAACGGCCAGGTGGAGCGGCGTGAAGCCATCCTCGTCGGCGGACTCGAGCAGCTCGGGAGCTGCTATGGCAATGCTGGCGGCCGCCACGAGGTCTCTGCTCTGCTCCACGTCCTGCGCGGCACAATAGTGCAGCGCGTTGCGATGGCTGCGGTCCCGTTGCCGCAGCAGTTGGGGCTGAAAAAAAGGACATGATGGGTATTTTAAATCGGTTCAGAAATTAATTATTTGCCTGCCGGTAAATGATTGGAGAGCAAAATGCACCTGCTGATCCGACACAGGTGACAATCACCTGGGGCGAGACGGTCACCGCCGATTAATAAACTAATTAAAACGCCATTTGCATATTGCCTCAACTGGAGAGCCGCCTGCCTCCTCCCCTTAGCCACAGGATGCCGATTGATAGATCGCGCAGCTTTCACAGGACCCGACTTTAATTGCCAACAAATATTTTTGGTGGAATATATTGTTGTTTGTTTAACCGGTACGCTTTCTGGTGGTTGTCAGTTGGCCTATACACAAATATACATCCAAACACATATATTGGCCAACGAAACCACCTATTTTCCCAAAGGAATTATACCTCTGGCTCTGGCCAAGCATTAAATGCGAAAAAATGCAAAGCACGCCGGCCGGGCAATTAATTACTTAACATATTCACGCGTTAATCATGCAGAAAATATTACCCGAGTCTAGTGGGATTGGATAATGAAAACCGAGAAAGGATAATGCCCGCTATCGGTGCTGGGAGTCCTGCTGCGAGCCGCGGCTGGTCAGTAACTAACACTAATTTGTTGTAACTAAAGCAACAACGCGGCAACAGCAAAGGTAAACAAACAGAAAGCGTCGCCTGGAAAGTGCAAGTGTCTATGGACCTTTCGTCCTTCCCTTGAAAAGGGTTGGAAGCCGTTGTCCTGGGCAACGTTTCTGTGGTGGCTTTCCAAACGCAGATGTGGTGGATATTGGCGTGCTCACCAGATTATCGTTGGCATTTTTGGCGCGCAAAACAATATCGAACTCCAGCGGCGAGGCAAACATTTTCGTCCTGCAAGTCCTGCCCGTCCTGCAGGCCTCTCCATTTGCCAAAGCGGCGACGAGTCGAGCGTGAAGCGTGTCAAAACATGTCAAGTGCACGAAAAATACTGTCGCCGCCGCCGAAAAGTATGCTAAAACTTTGCCCGCTGCCGCCAGGAATTCGCAATGCGACGACAGCGACGCCAACAGCAGCAGCGCCAGCAGAGCCAGCGACAGCGCCGTCAGCAGCTGCACGCAAATGTGAAAACCTGAAAGTGAAAACGTTGGCAAATCGTCGGCCAACGGGGCGGATGATGACGGGTTGGAGCGAAAATTGTCGGTGGGTGGTGGCGCTTATTAGGCTTCGGAACTAACTTTTCTTGCGGCAGTCTTGACTTAGTTTGTGCTAATTTCTTGCCGCGGCCCCACCTATCCGACTTCTAAGACTCAGAGAGAGAAATATTTGGGAGTTTCCTTTTTTTGGGGCAATTAAAATGACACATGAAACATAAAATTGAGCTTGATGCATTGATCAGCTCAGCATTGATCAAATTGAGAAATTGATGCATTGAGGGGGCTATATGGCCACTAGCGAAAGGTATATCTTTGCCAATAATGATCCGATTCTTAAGCGGTATACCTTAAACGATTCAGGGATCGATTCTCCATCAATCTGCGTCAAAACCTAGGAATACATATTTTTTCAGATTTTTCGTCAAATTTTCTGGGAAGCCCCCTTCAAAAGTTGGGATATACATTGAGGGGGCTATATGGCCACTAGCGAAAGGTATATCTTTGCCAATAATGATCCGATTCTTAAGCGGAATACCTTAAACGATTCAGGGATCGATTCTCCATCAATCTGCGTCAAAACCTAGGAATACATATTTTTTCAGATTTTTCGTCAAATTTTCTGGGAAGCCCCCTTCAAAAGTTGGGATATGCATTGAGGGGGCTATATGGCCACTAGCGAAAGGTATATCTTTGCCAATAATGATCCGATTCTTAAGCGGAATACCTTAAACGATTCAGGGATCGATTCTCCATCAATCTGCGTCAAAACCTAGGAATACATATTTTTTCAGATTTTTCGTCAAATTTTCTGGGAAGCCCCCTTCAAAAGTTGGGATATGCATTGAGGGGGCTATATGGCCACTAGCGAAAGGTATATCTTTGCCAATAATAATCCGATTCTTAAGCGGTATACCTTAAACGATTCAGGGATCGATTCTCCATCAATCTGCGTTAAAATCTAGGAAAATATATTTTTTCAGATTTTTCGTCACATTTTCTGGGCAGCCTTCAAAAGTTGGGATATGCATTGAGGGGGCTATATGGCCACTAGCAAAAAGTATATCTTTGCCAATAATGATCCGATTCTTAATCGGAATACCTTAAACGATTCAGGGATCGATTCTCCATCAATCTGCGTCAAAACCTAGGAATACATATTTTTTTAGATTTTTCGTCAAATTTTCAAATACCTCCTTCAAAAGTCGGGGTATGCATTGAGGGGGCTATATGGCCACCAGCGAAAGGTATATCTTTGCCAATAATGATCCGATTCTTAAGCGGAATACCTTAAACGATTCAAGGATCGATTCTCCATCAATCTGCGTCAAAACCTAGGAATACATATTTTTTCAGATTTGTCGTCAAATTTTCAAATACCCCCTTCAAAAGTTGGGATATGCATTGAGGGGCTATATGACCACTAGCAAAAAGTATATCTTTGCCAATAATGATCCGATTCTTAATCGGAATACCTTAAACGATTCAGGGATCGATTCTCCATCAATCTGCGTCAAAACCTAGGAATACATATTTTTTCAGATTTTTCGTCAAATTTTCAAATACCCCCTTCAAAAGTCGGGGTATGCATTGAGGGGGCTATATGGCCACCAGCGAAAGGTATATCTTTGCCAATAATGATCCGATTCTTAAGCGGAATACCTTAAACGATTCAAGGATCGATTCTCCATCAATCTGCGTCAAAACCTAGAAATTCATATTTTTTCAGATTTTTCGTCAAATTTTCTGGGTAGCCCCCTTCAAAAGATGGGATATGCATTGAGGGGCTATATGACCACTAGCAAAAAGTATATCTTTGCCAATAATGATCCGATTCTTAATCGGAATACCTTAAACGATTCAGGGATCGATTCTCCATCAATCTGCGTCAAAACCTAGGAATACATATTTTTTCAGATTTTTCGTCAAATTTTCAAATACCTCCTTCAAAAGTCGGGGTATGCATTGAGGGGGCTATATGGCCACCAGCGAAAGGTATATCTTTGCCAATAATGATCCGATTCTTAAGCGGAATACCTTAAACGATTCAAGGATCGATTCTCCATCAATCTGCGTCAAAACCTAGGAATACATATTTTTTCAGATTTGTCGTCAAATTTTCAAATACCCCCTTCAAAAGTCGGGGTATGCATTGAGGGGGCTATATGGCCACTAGCGAAAGGTATATCTTTGCCAATAATGATCCGATTCTTAAGCGGAATACCTTAAACGATTCAAGGATCGATTCTCCATCAATCTGCGTCAAAACCTAGAAATACATATTTTTTCAGATTTTTCGTCAAATTTTCTGGGTAGCCCCCTTCAAAAGATGGGATATGCATTGAGGGGCTATATGACCACTAGCAAAAAGTATATCTTTGCCAATAATGATCCGATTCTTAATCGGAATACCTTAAACGATTCAGGGATCGATTCTCCATCAATCTGCGTCAAAACCTAGGAATACATATTTTTTCAGATTTTTCGTCAAATTTTCAAATACCCCCTTCAAAAGTCGGGGTATGCATTGAGGGGGCTATATGGCCACCAGCGAAAGGTATATCTTCGCCAATAATGATCCGATTCTTAATCGGAATACCTTAAACGATTCAGGGATCGATTCTCCATCAATCTTCGTCAAAACCTAGGAATACATATTTTTCCAGATTTTTCGTCACATTTTCTGGGTAACCCCCTTCAAAAGTTGGGTATGCATTGAGTGGGCCATATGGCCCATAGCGAAAGGTATATCTTTGCCAATAATGATCCGATGCTCAAATAAATACCTTAAACGGAGTGTAGGTTGTTTCTCTGCCCTATCCCAATGGAAAGTTGGAAAATAATGGATTAAAATTTACCTTGAACTTGCATAGTCCTTGCCATACGAAAATAGATATACGCTTGTAATAAAAAAAAGAAAATTGTACAGTTTAAGCCATAAATAATGGTCAACCCCCTACAATTGTGTTATTAAAACCAAAAAGTAGTTTTGCTCGGTGCACGCGGTGTTTATCTTGTCAGTGGGTTTGAGTGATTGACTGTGTTGCTTTTCTAACCAACATTCAATTTTTACAAACATTCCGGGCACGCGGCCTTTCTATTTATATCGGGCGAAATATATCGCGTGACTGTCGTAAAACTGTCGTGAGGCGATTGGAGGCCACCTCGTACTCCAAGTCCCCCAGCCAGCTCCATTCCGCCGCGGGAAGTGCTCAATTTATTGCACATTTTACTATGAGTCGAACAAGAGTTCGATTGCTATAGAAAGTAAGTCGAAACTCTTGTGGCAAGTAAGAACAAACTAAGAGCGCAAAAGTAAACTTTGACTATTAGGCATTTGCGTGTTCCATGGACGTACTATGTTGGCTTGAAAAAAAAGGGTTTCTTTGTACGAAGAAAATCCTGGAATTCTTCACAGAGTTCAACAAGTATTGTTCCCAAATTGGGCAACATTTAGGTTCTCCGAAAAAAGTTAAATATTTAATGTTTCACTTAATTCTCAGTTTGTGAGAGGGATTTTTTGGTAACAAAAAGGGCTTTCCACATTTCGCTGTTGATTGAATCGAATTTGCGGCTGGTTGTGGATACATTTCCCTTTGTTTGGCCCAAAACTTTGCATTTGGTATTGTGGAAATATTTACAATGAATGATTTTTATTTGGTGCTTCCGTTATCTTGGCCAGCTTTTTGCTTGCCTCCTTACTGGCCCGGAATTGTCTGACTTGCTGTTTGTTTCTTATGCTGGCTGGCTGGACCTTCTACGTTGCTGATGCTGCTGTCCGGATTATGAATAATTCAAATAAACTGAAATGATACCTAAAAACTTTGACAGCCAGTTCGCTCAGCCCGTCCACCTCCCAACCCCTCCCTATTTTTTCTCTCTGAAATAAAAAGAAAACAAAATCCGCAGGATGGGGGCGGCTTCAATAAAGTTCTCCTCCCCGTTGTTTCTTTTGCCTTTGCCGGTTGCCTCCTCTGGCTGCTTTTGTTATTATTATGATGATGATGGTTGGTGTTATTGTTGCCGTATTCGCACCCCCACCAACCCACCGCCCACCACTACCCAGCCAACCACTGGCCGCTTCTGTTGGTGTCATGCAAATTTGCATTCAACTTTCTACATTCACCCGACACAAAATGAAATGCGATAATCAAATACGACCAACAACAATGCGCTCAAAAGGCAAAAGCAACAGCAGCTGCCACTCCTCCATAGTCCGTACCCCAGTACCTGCCCCAGCCCCAGCCCCTACCTCTCCCCTCCAGCCATTGTGGGTGAGATAAAACTTTGGCACTGCCAGTCAGCCAGCCAGCCAGTCCAGTTGGACCAGTGCGATTGCCATCTCCATTCGGTTTCCTGTTTATGCCATTTTAATAGTTCTTTAAACAAATAAAACGTGCCGGGGCCAAATAAAAGAGAGCCCAAAACAACAGCGACGAAAAATTCAACAGAGCTCCTGGCCAGAACTGAAAAAACCAGGGTAAATCAACTCGAACACCAAAAATGGCAAGGAAAAATTAGCTGAAAGGCTTCAAATTATGTATAAATAATTAAGTAGAGTAGAAAAAAAATGATTTAAATTGTTTTTTATTCAAGAAAAAGCATACAAAGTAAAGCTTACTTTTGTGACATATCTGATTTGATGTGAAAAGGGATTTTTATAAAGAGCTTCTTCTTTAAAATTAATTATTTAATTTAAATTTCAAATAAATATTTTTCCCGCCTTTATATATTTTTTAGCATATTTGCATTACACAAGTAAGAGAATAAAGGGTCATATTCAACATTTATTTATTCATTTTCCTATGCCCACGCAGCACGGGTTATAAATGAAGAAAAACTCTCCAGCTAGTCCATCTGGGTCAGGTTATCTGACTTTTAGTTTTTCCAGATTAATGGCAAATGAGCTACAAAACAACACAAAGGACGAACATTAAAAAGCACGAGCCAGGATTTATGGCAGCCAGCAAATGCAGGTGAGCAACAGTTAGGCAGGTATGGACATAAAATTTCGCATTTTACGATTCCTCATTTCTGGAGCCTCTTTTTGCGTCTTTGGCTTGAATCTCCATAAATCCTTCATTCCTCACTCCACATAGCCGAAATATCGTAGCCTTTGGCAGGATCTTGGGCGGAGAATGCACGTGCTGTTGCCCGGCAACCTTTAAGAGCTTCCGGTAATGCCGAAACGACAACAAAACTTAAAACTTCCTTTGGGTTTCTGCACCCAGGCCGGCCGAGAAAGGGGGGAGTGGAGATATACAGGGCTTAAGGGGCAATCAAAAATATTCATTCCAGCCGTATGAAAACTGAATTCGCCCCAGTCAAGCAGGGAGGGGAGATGGTCCACAGGAACAGAGGAAAACAATTTGTGTATGTCGGGATGTCGAAAAAAGACATAAAGATATCAAATATTCGAGCACTTCCCCCGTGTCCTGCAGTTTCCTGCTGCTCGGCATTTGCATAACTGAAGCGACAACTGTCGTCGTCATTGCCGTCGTCAAAGGACAATCTCCCCGGATCCCGGGCCCACAGGATACCCAGCAGCCAAAATCTGAGTCTGCGACGGAGTGTCCGTGTGGTCAGTGGCCGCGCCTGGCCACTGGGTCGGGCTTATTATTCATATATCGTAAGCCATTAGCATAACAATGAGGTATGGAAGCTGGTCACAGAAGTCATAGGATCTGCTACTCCTTTGAAATCAGAAGCCCGTAGGCGTATGACGCATACGCCGTGTGGCACCCACTTCTACAAAGTGGCAAGAGGACCCCCCCTTTTTACACCCAGGAAGTGCGTACAAATACAAATAAAGCATAAATAATAATGAAAGAAGACATGAAGGGGGAGAAGGCAAAAGGCAGAGGCCAGGAGGCAGCAGCCAGGACCCAGGAGCCACAGACACTCACATGATAATGCATAAAAAATAAAATACATGCATGGCCTGAAAGCCTTGAAAGGGCACAAATGGCAAATGGCAACTGGAGTCCTGAGTCTGACAGGGTCTGGGGGGGCAGGATAACCGAGAATTCGACTTAACGCTTCGTTGGGCAGCACATCCGCCATAATTATGTGTGACGCGTCGGGAGAATGGCACATTAAAAGCCTGGAACCGAGATGAAGACGCAGCGTGTCTTCTTCCAGCAGGATAAGCCCAAAGTCCTGCTGGCCAAAATACCGGAAACTCTTTTGCTGGCGCCTTGGGGTCGCCTCTGAAGCCGCTTAAGATGTCAAGTGACCACAGGACTCTGCCTCTGACACAGCTCTCAATGGCAAATTTATGCCGACAATGTGCAATTCATATGTTAATCACATTTGCCCGGCCCCTGAAGATGTATTTTAATTAACGTTAGCAGCTAAGTGCGCAGGTGGCAGCAGTTGACCATGGGGGTGGTCGAGAAATAATCTTAGGGGGATTGCTTATAGAGTCATGGTCACCAACTATTTAATTTATTAGCCTTAACCTGGGATCTCTTTTAATAAATTCTTGCCTGTTTAAAGTTAAGAGAGATAAATAAAATTATATACTATCGCATAACCACTCTTTTACCACCATGAGCATTCCCTAAGCCCCTGAATCCTTGCCACTGGTTAGATCCTTAAACAACAGAAGCAAAAGTGGAGGCATTATATGGACTTAAGGCGTGGCGGTGTCTCAATCCGCCAGACGCCTCTGTTCCTGCCTCTACCGCTGCCTATGCCACAGATGCTATCCCCTCCGCCTTCGACGCGGCAACTATAATTTGCATGCTCGACAAACAAAGCTTAACTGCTGCACAGGCACTAAAGAGACAAAGACAGATAGTTGAGGCCGAGAGAGAGACGGGCTAAGCGGAATGAACGGAGGATGATGCTGTTCTCTAACTGTTGTTGTGGCACCTTTTATACTTCTAATTAGTGCCACGTTGGCGGCTGCAGCAACAATGGCGGGGTGGCTGCATGCATTGCAGTTGCCGGGAATCGGGCTCTTTGTTGCGTCAATCCTCCAATCCTTCCATTCCCCCACCCAGCCCACTCCCCAGAGTCAACCGACTCATCCCACCTGCTGATCCTTGAGGAAGCGTTTTCACTGTGCCGCATTCTTAAGTAGTTTTGGCAATTATTTACAGCTACTTTGGCCCGTAGCAAGGCCCTGCATCTCCCCTTTCTTAGCATCTTCATCCGCTTTAGCCCGAACTCATCAAAAGGTTTGCCGCACGGATTATTATTATGCTATGTTCCATGTGCCCGAGACCGAGAACCAGGATGGTTGCTGCCAGGATACCGGATCCTTGCTCACAGTTCTGTGCTCCCTGGGCTGTGTAGTTAAACTTTCGCATAGTTTTTATGCCGTGCAACGGATTAACAACAACGGCAAACTTTCATTTTGATCTACAAACTTTTCCGGCGGTTAAGCTGCCCCCACCTCCAATCTCAGGTGGTAAAATGTTTGCTAAACATCAAGAGCAATTTTCCTGCTTTAACGGCAATTCAATATCAGATACAAGCAACAGGATGCCGGATACAGCCAAACAGGAGACAGGTCTCATGCATACTTTAAGGTGAACATGAGCCACGAGGATTGCCAGTCTATGTCGCCTGCATAATTCATTCGACCCCAACTTGTAAGTTGTAAGTCATGGCTCAAGTTTCCTCCAAATCGAATTAGCTTGCAAAATATTTTAGAAACTTTCGCTACCCACTCCCAGGACTACTCCCCTCCACTCCATTCGTGGGTCAATTAAAAATTATGCAGACCCGTCGACCCCGACGAGGACATTCCGGATAATTTCCGCAACAAAAACTTTCTGGCCAACTGGATCCCAGAAAGGCAAGTCCCTTCCAACTGTGCACCGAAGCGCATTAAAATTAGTAACAAGCTCTGCTCATTTGTGTCAACTTTGACTGTCATTATGCACTCCGAGCAAATATTGTTGGTTGCCGAGGCAAAAGTTTTGCGGACTCCACATTCTCACCCGCTGCCGGGTGATCCTCCGCCACATCCAGACTTTGCATGTGATTAGCCTGCCGGGCACTTCCTTGAGCAAAAATTGTTGCAGGAGCATACAAATTCATATACGGATTTCCTTCTCCAATGTGGGCCACACACTGCTGCCAGTTGACTCCAGTTTCAGTTGCGCTTCGGCCAACTTCGGCCGGCAACTTCTGGGGTGCAACTGTGGCAAACCCACCGCCTGTGCCAGCTTCGGCGGAAGTCATTTCCAAAAGCCAAACAGCAGTGACAACAGGCCAGGAACTCGAACATCCGAGCTGGAGAGCTTGCCTAGAATCCAAGCAGCCGCATTGCAAGACAAATTCCTACGATTTCAGTAATTAATTTGCCATTGCAAACTTTGGTCAGTCAGTCAGTAGCTCTGGACGGAGAGGAGTGGATGGGCAGGAGAGTCATCCTCGTCATAGTCCGTCTGCCATTTCTGGTGGTTTCTAATTAATTGGACAGCTGTCCGGCTAAGCCGCCGCATATGGTAACCGCTCGCTCGGGCAAAGTTCGGTCCACCCAATTGGAAATGGGTTTTTGTGCTCAATTAGCCCAGTGACGCTCGTTTCAGGCCAACTTCTAATGATGACCGAAACCTCAAACCCGAACACACCCCTCTTTGCCATTAATTTAACTCGTTGGCGCTGACTTTTATTTGGACATTTGTTGGGCCTCGCCGCCTAATTAATTGTATTCCGACATGCAAAACAGTCCCAAACTCATTCGATCACATGCAAATATCGGGGGTCAGTTTTTTGCCAAAAAATTTCATTTAAATGGATGGATTGATGGCTGACATGATGGATGGATGGGTGGGCTGTGGCGGTGTGAGGGAAATATTGTCTTGCAATCAGGATAACCTAAAGCACTGATTGCATTCCCACCCACTACCCAGTGAGGCAGTCACTCACTTTGTTTCTACCTTTGGCGGGCAAACAGCCGAACGATTAATTAAAAATTCAAATGACTGCGACTAAAGTTAAACAGATACCGTCAAGTAATCCAAAGGCAATGGCAAAGGCAAGGGAAAATCCAATGAATGAACGATTGAACAACCAGAGCCACTCACTCTGAATAAATGAGGTGGCTCAAGGAGGCACTGGGAGTGGAAACTGCAAAACTGGGTAAAATGCAAACTTTTTCGACGTCATTTTTAATGAATTTTCAACAAAATGTGCCAAACGTGCTGCGCTGGAGCTGGAGCTGGATGGGCGAGGGAAAAAATTGCAATTAAAATTACCAACCAGAGAGTAAAGGCATTGGAAGCGCCGTGAGGAAAAGGATCCGTGGGACGATTGCCGGCGATTGCATTTCCCGCCTTCGTCTTCGCCTTCGCCATCACCATTTCCGGTTCCTTCGACACACACCATTTCGGCCAAATTGATAATAATTTGCACGTTGATTGAGCGAAATGGGTAAAGAAAGTGAAACGCCAGAAAGCGAAAAAACAGCACGCCAAGGAACGTAATTAAAAAATGCCGACCGAAGGTCAATCAATCGCAGCTAATGGAAACTGTACCCAAATGGAAACTACATTTTCTAAACAGCTTTTCCCTTTCAGGAGTGCCCTTTCGTCGGAACTTCAATATTAAACGGGGGAAAAACAAGCGCGCGCTCAGAATTCCAAATTAATTTTGCACGACAACTTTCAAAAAGAGCTCTGCCTGGCGGAGAGTACCCCACAAAATTCCCATTCGAATTTCCCAACGGACCAGGATACCCTATTAAGGAGTGGAGCATCCCGGGCATATGGGTGATATATCCCAATACTAGGGGTAGAACTGGCCAAAGGCTTGACTCGAGTCGGCATGCCCCGAAAGAAAGTTGCCAGCTTGTTTTGTTATTATATTATTTGCAACAAACAAAAGCCACCCACTCCCAGTGGCAGGACTCTGCCCGACCGCTGACTAAAATCAACTTCTGCAGCTGACTTTTGAGCGAAAACTTTTCCTTAAAGCTGTAAAAGTGAACGAGCCGTTGGTTAGCTGGCTGGGGATTGAGTTGAAAGGAGCCAGCGCGGAACTCTGAACGGAGCAGGAGGAGCTAGGGAAGCTGGGGAAGCTGGAGGAGCCAACCCCGCAAATCTTAAGTGAAAATAAATAATTCACACCTGCAGCAATCTAAGAAACGAACAAGGACGATGGTAGCCGGAGACTGGCTGGCTGGATGCCTGGCTGCTGGCTGCCCGGCACACATAGATAGACATACAATTACCAACTTGCGGTGTAAAACTTCAGCTTCGAACTCTCGGCTAAATTGAGGTTTAAAGTTGAAGGCTGGGTCCAGGCTGACCTCGGAGGTGGCACAATTACGCCATTAACATTAACTGAAAGAAGGAAAAAGTGAGACGGGGCCGAGCCCGGGGAATTCACTTGCAGCGAACAATGCCAGGAGCCAAAAAGTTTTATTTTCTCAGAAATTAAGACTTAATTGGTAAAAACAGTAACAACA
The DNA here is from genome assembly GCA_018153035.1 of Drosophila pseudoananassae pseudoananassae. NCBI lineage: Eukaryota > Metazoa > Arthropoda > Insecta > Diptera > Drosophilidae > Drosophila > Drosophila pseudoananassae. The sequence continues at coordinate 12,485,715 of JAECXR010000024.1, forward strand.
ACAAAGAAGGCAGCGTCAGACAATAAAGCCAAGATGAGAATATAGAGGGCGGGGAAAGTATGGCCGGGGAGGAGCCGGGGATGTGGCAGGAAAAACCAACATCAATGAAAAGTTTAAGCAAAACAATAGATGGCAAGTAAACAACGTCGATGAATGTTGCTCGAGTGCTCTCAAAAAGCTGAAAAGCCACCAGCGTAGTGTACAGAAGCCAATGCCAAGTCTATATACAGTCTATATGTATATCTGGCGATGTGTGTTCGAGTAAGAAGCTTTTCCCCTCGGCACTAGTTCTTACTCATACGCCATGTTGAGCACAGCAATAAATCGAAGAAAACCAATAAACAGAAAGGACTCACTATATGACTTAAGCAACTAGTTTAAGAGTTAAGAGTTCCCCTTCACCCCAATCGCAATTAAAATAAATGTCCACAAAAATAAAAAACATCCGCAACGCAGAAGCAAAAGACTGGAAAGAAAAACAACGCTCTGTCGCTGTTTAATTATTCTAGGACAAAATAAAATATAAGCTCGGTCCGGCGAGAGAAGACGGCAAATTAAAGACATTAAAACTTTTAATAGCTTAGGCGGTCTTATCAAGGCTAAAAGGAGGATGAAGTCTAACGGCCACAGACATGCAGAGACAAGACAAATTAAAACATGTCTCACAGGCACAAGATATAACAGAATAAACAACAAGAACAGCAATAAGCCGAGCAAACAACAATATCGCCGCAGCCCACCAACATTAATAATATCAGTCAGCGACTGACGATGTAATTATATTCGGATTTACCTTGAACTGTGCCACCCTCCCCCACGAATCCCTACACTTTCTAAAAATACAACACGGAGGGAGAAACCACTACAAAATGTCGTCAAATCTACATAGGCAATGAGGTAGTGCATATTGCGCATACGCCCCGTTAGCCGCTTGAACATAAAGTTGAAAACCAATTGCTCCTTCAGGCTCATTGCCTCCCCATTCGTTTTCCAGCTGGGCATCCGAAAATAGAAGAATGCGGTCATGTTGTTTATGAGGCTCATAAAGTACGCGGCCCAAAGTAAGTAATAATCGCCAGCATTTGCCATATTTCACAGGCAAATAAACTGCTCGACATTGCTGATGTGGGTGGTGAATGGTTTCATAGGCAAACGTCGATTGCCAAATGCTGAATGGTGGTGGCAGTGGTGAACCAAGGTTAGGCATCCGAAATGTCATTTGCCAATTACATAACCAAGCAAACAGCCAACTAGGAGGGGGGGCACAAGTATTGTATTTGCGCAAAAAGTCGCTCTCGCTTCAGCACAATACTCAATGTCAGGCAATTTCACATCAAATTTGGCGTCAATATCAATTACCAGAACGAAAGCACGCCAACTGGCCGGAAATGAAGGCATTTGTCAGGACTCACAATGGTCGTGGGGTGAAGTCCTGTCGAATCATTGCAAAAACTAGCAACATGACAACTCTCCGAACCCGAGGAACATAACCAAAACTCCTTCTTCGCCGGCCTTTCGCCGCTTGCCGTCCACACCGCTCGAAGGGCCTTGAAAATTTATCTGCGTTCAATTAAAAACTTTTCAAATTTCAATTAAATGTGAAATTGGCATATTTAGGCGCCTGATGAACGGACCGATGGGACGACGAATGAAGGAAAGGACGAAACGGAATCAAATCATGAGAATGGCCATGGCCGTAGCAATGCTAAGGGAGAGCAAAGAAGAGCGGTCCGGTAGAAGGACGAAGGACCATTTAGCATTCTCCATTCGCCTGGCATAACTAAGCTTTGGGGGATTATTTTGTCAATTTTAAATGTCCTGCCATTTACAGCATTCAAATTCAACTCGCCTTTTGTTATGCCCCAGCCTTGTTGTAGAAATGTTTATGAAGCAATTAGGGGCCCTGAACTGTGAACAATGCGCCGAAATGACTGCAACGGAAATTTAAAGACCCCCCGCCAGAACCGGCAGCCAGAATCCGGAATTCGGAATCCCCAAGAAACCAGCTCGAAAAGGGTTTTCTGTTTTTTGGCTTTAAACATTGTGCCGGCTCATCGTGACTGCAGAAAGATTAAAATCTTGTTACGCCTTTGCCTGATTTCGGGCCTTTTGTTTGGAGCGTTTCGGAGCAAAGATGACTGGATGGCGGCCGGCTTTTGGGATCTGCGAGAAGTCAACTTGTCATGCCTGGCCGCCCTGCCTTTTGGCCATTATCTTTGGCTGCAAACCCGAAAGAGATAGCTGGGAGCTGGCCAAGTTATTTTCCATTACACACTCAGCGTTTGTTTGTTTTTCACCCCATGAACATAACACGTGTTTTTATTCTCCCAACTAGACTAAACTAAGAGATAAAAACTATGGCTTGCACTGGAAATAAAAAATAATAAGCTACTAATAGCTTATGACCTTTAATTTCTAAAAAAAATAGTGCATCAATAAATATAGTTAAGGATCTGATTAGCTTATTTAATAGTATCTGTAAAGACCCTGACTGCTTCATTATTTTCAGAGTGTGGGAATATCTTACCTTGGCGCGTATTTGGGCCAACACTTGGACAATGTCACCCCGCTGGCAGGCGTACATGAGACTGGTGCAGCCCTCGGCGAGACGCTTTTTTGTTCGCTGGCCAGGACCTGCCACGGCCACTGAATGCGGAGTCGAGTCCGGCCGTGAGAGCAGCCCTGTTTCTGGCACGTCCACTGCTGCTTCCGCTGCCGCATCCGTGTCCGCATCCTGGCTGCTGTCCGGCATAGCAATGACTTTCTCTGACTGCTTCTGGGGCTCCTGGCCGCGTGTCCGACGTGGCAACGGACTCTCGAACTGCAACTGCTTTTTGGCAGCGGCCTTCAGACGCGGCGGCTTGGCCGGCCCCGGTCCCAGTCCCGGTCCCGTCATGCGCTTCGCATCCGGTTTCGGACGCTTCTGCATCCTCTAATGCGGTTACTTTTTCAATAGTTTTTTTCCCACTTTTGTCACTGGGTTTCTCGCTCATTTTAACCAGCTTTGATGCATTTTTTCTGTTCTCGATTTAATGAATTGCTTTTGCTTTTTCCTTAGCTGTTGCTTTTGCGTTTGGTGTGGCTGGTTGGCCTGGTTGCCCATGTCTATGTATAATTAAACACTAATTTGTTTGCTCACAAACTGGCTTGGTTAGGGCTGTCTTGATGCGGGCTTCCTTCTTGCCGCCTTGGCACCTCCTGGCCTTGCCTTGCCACCTTCACCGCCGATAGTTTGCGGTTGTCGTTGACAATTTTCGCTAGTTCAAAGCAAACACATTTTGTGCTTTTAAGCGGAAACGGATGTGTGTTTGTGTGCTTACAGTCGAACGCCTTTTAAATTTTCAACCGGCAAGCTCGCAACTCTCAACTCGCAACCCGCGACGCAAAAGCAACATCCGCGGCAACGTGCTCGTCAATAATTAATTTCGGTTTTTATCAAAGAGTGAGCAGCTACAAGGCACACATGTTGCCTGGCAGGCTGGCTGGTTGGGCTGAATGGCTGGATGGCTGGTTGGCTGGGGAATAGATTTTTTGAAGCTCTCTCACTGGCAGCATCGCGAAATAGACAGCTTACCACCACCCACCTGACACGCCGCCAGAGCCAGGAATCCCCGAACAACAAACCGCCCCTGCTGTGCGCCAGGGCGTTGACAGTATAAAGTATGTCATGAAAAATTCAATGTCTCTGCATTTGATTTAAATTTCCCTTTTCACACACACACGACCTCCGCGATCCACACATTTCACGCGATATCAAAGTGAATTTGTTGGTTAAATCGCGTGGAAAATAGTTTTCGAAAAATGCCACCGCAGGCGGATGGAAATTTCTTGCTTATTTTTAGCCACAAATAATAATCATTTGAAAGCGCGGAAGCTGCTCAACCAGAGTCCTGCTGATGGAGGGCGGAAAACCTATCGCCTTTATTGCAACCCGCAATGAAATTATATAAACACAAGGATCCGCGAATGCGCATTCCAATTGAATTTGAGAAAGTGGAAAGGCTCATTGATGGCGATTGCCGATTTAAGCCCGGTTCTCCCCCAGCCACCTCAAATGGATTTACATTTCAATTGCCATTGATGATTTTCCTTTTTTTTTGGCAAGGCTTACGAGCCGTTGAGTATCCAGGACCAAAGCCCCGGCCAGACGACAGGCGTCGGGCTTTTAATAAATTAATAATAATAAAAAACAAGGAAGTGGAGACTCGGAGACGCCTGGCGTTGCAATAAAATTATACTACCGCCTAATTTAAACTCCATTGGAGCTGAAAAGTAATAATTCGGGCTAGCAGAAGCCTGTTTAATGGCTGTGGCTTTGAATTATTATTTTAACCTTTCATCAAACTTTGGCATTCGCCATTTATGAAACTGTATAATCAATTTTGTCTTCATTGTACGATTTATTAATAAGCCAGAAACCAATAATGCAACTAGGGCAGAGCTCAAGGGCAGACTGAATCACATTTTGGCCAAATAGCAAAATGGCAATTAAACTCAAACACACGCTGACATTAGAAAGGCCAGCCCGCACAGACGTACGGACATGTGTCCTGCACAGTGCTCCTTTGTTGGGATATGAGCATCATAATCATTAAACCGTTTTATAGTATGGTGTCGCCATAATTATTGTATTATTAAGTACGAAAACATTTGTCATGCTCGCCATGCCAGGAATTGCTCGGATATTTGTTGTTAGTGCGGCAGCCGCATGCTGCAGCTGTTTATAAATGATTAAACCTGGCCAACTCGAATATCCTGGGGCGGCAGTCCTTGGCCCTGCCCAGAGTGGTGTATCCTTGTGGGTTCACACAACCTCTGTGATTGTGTGGTGGCCAGCTCAGCCTCTTCCTGTGTCTGTCTGTGTCTGGGTTTTGTGGGCGTTCGTATGTATGTTGGGGTGCTTTGCTGTGTTAAACGCAAACTTAGCCGCTTGGCAAATAAACATTTTAGCAAATTTACTGCCAACTGACAGCTGTCAGCTTTATAACCACCATCAAACAATACCGACGACGGAGGTGTATGCTGGGATGCTGGACCGCAACACTATTTGCCAGGTAAGATGCAGACCGAGAGCGCTGCGACAACTAAATACACAGGAAGGCTCTCACATACTCGCAACACGGCTAAAGTAGCTCAACACACACACACACACATGCAGGGTGTACACACATATAGTCGCGCAGACAGGATTCACCAGGCACCGAGGCAGTTTCACCCACTTAACACTTCATTGAAAAACCACTTGGAAAGCTACTTCACCCACGAGTGCCAAACGCCCACGGGAAAGAAAACAGAAGGACACTGAGGTAAATAATAGGATTACCCAGATAATTATCATTAGAAAATGTAGAGAATTCTTAACAAATTTTTAAAAAAGATATACAGGACCTAACTCTCTCTGAAATAAACAATTTTTCTCTCAATTCTCATAGGCTTTTTTTGCTGTGTATAGTAAGCCTGGCGCTCCTGACGCTCCAGGGAGCTTGGCGCCTGAAGAGCCGTGCAAATAAACTGTTCTCCCTACTTGGATTGTACCCGGATTCTGGTTACTTGAAAGTCCTGGCTCGTGGACTGCTCTGGCGTCGATCCCAGCTTGGCTTTGGCATTCCCCAGGTTAATTGCCAAGGAGAATCGTCCCAAAGCATACCAGCCAATTCCGTCCTGACTCAAAGCATTCCAACATTCTGGCCAAGAGAGCGAGTGTGCGCGCTGTCCACTGTGCTTGTATACTCCACCAACCAAAAAAAAAGGATATTTTAAAAATCACCATCAGGGGCCACAACAAAAGCACACAGACACACACGGAAAATGCTTGACATTTTCACATGGCTTGGAAATTTTGGTAGTTGCGGCGGGTGTGGGTCTCTCCGGCGGACGGATTTGTTTCACTTTTGGCATTCCGCGGCCATAATACACACAAATTCGCACAATTTTTCTCAGGTCGAGCTGGACATGGCCAGCACTACTGGAATCTCCGGCACAACTGGCTGCCACCTGCGAGCGGTGGTGGCGGCGGCGGGGGCGCTGGGGCCGCTGCGGTCGGTGCATGCTCCGTGTTATTGTGGTGGCCATCGCCAGGTTGCCACAGCAACGCAATGGCCACTTGCTGGCTCATGCGTTGGCGCTCCTTTCGGCCCTTTGCGTGTCTGACTAGTCCAATCAGCGAGTGAAGTTTACAAAAGTTTTGGTGGCATAATTGGGTTGATTCCCCAAGCCGTTTATTGGTTTTCGATTCGACAATCATGGCCAGGCGGGCCACACCAGCTCAGCCCAGCTACAGTAGCTCCTGCTTATGACGCAAATTGAAATGGCCACGAAACTTTTGTTGCTCAACTGCCACAACAAAGGACTTAACTGCTGACACTCAGGGTTAAACGTTTAAATTTCAATTAAGCCGAAAGCCCAACACGCTCAGCAGCACACACGCTCCCATTTCATCTCTCGCCTCGTCTTTGGCTTTCTCGTCCCCATCGGCACTCTGGAACAGCAGCAGCAAGCGTTACAGCTCATAAATTTCTTGACTTGTGTCAGGATGTGTTAGTTTGCCCGACATTCCACTCGTCCTAGTCGTCCTAGCACCCAAAGCCAGAAAAAAGTTCCCCAGTCGTGGCACGTCAAAGCCACTACTGTTGCGAGTTGCGAGTTGCGAGTGGGGGAAAGACCAAAGCAAAACCAACCAGAAACCAGTGACCGGAGGGGATTTCAGAGGGGCTAGAGGATCCTGCAAAGCGGCCAAGAAGTACACCAGCAGCAACGGCAGCAGCAAGAGCAGAAGTAACATGGCAGTAAACCCGGCTAAGGCGGCCAGTCACTTAAATGCCCCAGAAATAAACTGAAACTGCACACAGTGTGCACAAGTTAAGACAACTTTTGGCAGCTGCATTTGAACAGAAACACACAAAGGGCCAAGTGCTGATGCCAAAAAGCGAACTCTGCATGCCCTTTATCGGGCTAAGGAATCGAGGAGGATCAAAGACCTTAAAGGTGAAATGGTATGCTTGTAAAATAGAAACTGTTTTTTTTTTTAAATCAAAAGAAACTTATGGTACTTTTATATACCTATTCGATGTATCAATGAAAGTATTAAAGAGTGTTTAATAATCCGCCTTAAGACTTGAGTTAGTTCTTATTAAATAAAGTTCAAATACGTCCTTGAAAAGTGCACAACTTAGAACAGTTGAAGCCCTTTAACCATTTCAAAATTATAACACTGTTTTCCTTTGCAGATTCTTAAGTACAGAATTGAAACCAAAAATGAATCACACTTTTTTGGCCATGCTTGAGGCGTGATTGGGGCGAACAGAACTCATGGATTTACCTTAATTAAAATGGCTACCCAGCAGGACTTAGCAGTCCTAGTCTAGTCCTGGAAGAGGACTAGCAGTCGCCTTCCCCACCCTTTCCGTGTGCTGGCTGATTATCTGGCCGGATACCTGCCATCGCCTTGCCCACATGCGTGTATGCGTGCTGCGGCTTATGCATTTATGCAACTGAACTTGGCAGCTCATTGTGGGCCCCTGTACTGGTGGCACTCGTTGCCGGGCTTTGTGTACTTGTTGATGATGTTCTTCCCGGCCAGCTACGACAGTGTCCCATTTGCATGTTGGCCCAGATGAAGGACAACAGCATAAGCCACCCGCATGCTCAGCCTACTACTGAGCACTGAATCCTGAGCACTGAGTCCTGAATGAGACACTGGCGAAGGCTCCATTTGTTTGTTTGCACTGGTTCCTCAAATGCTGAAATGCTGCTGAAAGCACGGTGGAACAGTGGGTTTTGAACGTGTGGTGCTACTCTTTGGTACTGCATGCTTGTCAAGTCAGTTGTCAGTATGGAGTCGAGGCTGGGTATGACTGGGTGGATGGCTTAAAAGCCCCGACAGGTGCACTCAGGCACGCACTTGTCGCATGCAAACTCGCAGCTTGCTACTTTGTTGTGCTAATCCTATTGGCGCGATGATGCCACACTCCTTTGGCAACAATGTAACCACTGGCTGAACATCACACGCTCCCCAACTATGGGGATGTGTAATCGAAGCCGGCTCTATAAAATAGTTAGAGTTGTTATAAATTTTACTATACATTATGAGTCATTACTTTCAGTTGGAATTTTAGATTCCCCTCACGATGCTTTAACTTTATTTATTGTATTTATTTATTAAAGTTTTAATAAACACATGGTAGACTTCCCATTTAACAATTACTAGACCAACAGATCACTTTCCCTTTCGTAATAAGGAAATACTACCCATTCTTTATAAAGCCTCGATAAATTGCAGGCGTTAATTAAAACGAAACCAGGGGCCCGAGAATGCTGCACAAATATTAATTATCCATTATATGATTGAACAGCTTCGCAATTTTGCAGTCAATGGCAGGGGCCAGATTTCATTTAATGGCTGACGTTCTCAATGGCGTCCAACTGTGATGCACCGTCACATTATGCAATTAATTCGCACTGCCATTGCCACCAAGATGCCGTTGCAGTTTAATTTTTATTTCATTAACATAAGAACACCACCTCAACCGCATCAAGGGCATCCCTGCCGCGCAAAGCGGCTTTGTCTCATTATCCTCAAGGTGCAGAAGACGAACTGCGAGATAATTAAGTGTTTGAATTCCGTTGAGACTTTCATTATGGCCTGGCCAGACGCGCAGAAACGACAGAAACTTTCAGACGTGTGTTATAGTGCGTAGCGCCATCAAAAATAGTTAACAGCATTGAAATGCTTTTAGCCAAAATGCGTTGCGAGCCTTGGCAATATGGTTCGTGTGTGGCTGAGCGTAAAAAGTTTTGTTCAACGCTCAGAGGACTAACAGGAAAAGGATAAGAAGGGTTGGTACGATGGTTTCTCGTATGTCTGGTGTAATTCTTAGCAAATAATATTATTTTAGATTTCATAGTCCACCCACCAGCCCACTATCAGACACCCATTAACGTCCCTCGGCACTTTCGGTGTTAATATCGCACATCTCGACTGCTCTTTAATTTTTTTCTCGCACTACCCACTTGCCACACCTCTTATTGGGTCGAAGGTGAAAAAGTTTAAACTGTTTGCATTGTTTTTCGCTCACTGCTGTCGGCCCAATGTTGGTTCACAAAAACACAAACTTTTATGAGAAATAGCACCCAGCACAATAAATATTTGTTTGTATGTATTCAAAATATATGAGCAAACAAAGGTCTTTTTTGTTCAAAACTTATTATTAGCATAAACTCATAAAGCGCTTTTCGACGTATTTTTTATGATCTGCCTGCAGCTACATAAATGCATATATTTCAAAGTGGAAATTTAATCTTTAAATACGAATTTAAGAAATTTATTATAATAGAGGTTGATAATATCCTATTTTATGTCAAATATTTATATTCATGATTGGTCTCAATTAAATTGTTGAGGACTCTCCTTAAAACTAACAATTCACTCAACATTTGCTTACCCTAGGGAATAGTCTTTAAAAATCTCGTTTCAGGCTGCGGCTCAAACCTTCTTCGGCTTTGTTTGCTGGTAATTGCTTTTCCTTTCAGCCATTGTGCTACAGGATAAACGCATCTCCGCCCCTCTCTGTGCAGAGGGATTCTTTTCCGGTCGGAAAACACGCGAATGGGCGCAAGGTGACCGCAAAATAGGAGAAAATTCGGGAAAAGAACCACCGCACCACAAGCGAAAATGCAAAAACGCTTGCCACCAACTAAAGGGACCCAGGAGCTTTAAGCCAGGACTCAAAGTCAGTTGCAGGAGCAGGTGCTACGATGACTTCGCGTCGCGTTGTTGGCCAACTTCAAATCCAAACTGACCGCAAAACATTTGCACTTTGGACTTTATGCCAAGAAGACGACGGCGATTTTAGCCAGACGACGTCGACGGCGCTGCCCCGTTCTGGCCAACTAGAAAATAATAACAATAAAAACCCAACCAGAGGCAGTAAAACCCAAAAACGCGAATCGAATGCAGATGTGTTTGTGCTTCTTTGTGAGTGTGTGTGGGCAGCACCAAGAGCCGGAGCCGTAGGTCCTGGCAAAACCAAAAAAAAAAAAGGAGGCGCACTGTTGCAAAAGAAATTATGGACGCGTTGCTGTTGTCGCCGATGTTGCTTCTGCTGTTGTTGCTGTTGCTTTTGTGCTAATTTGTGTTTGTGGCTTTCGCACATCAAACAGCAATAACAACAGCCAGTTTTTGTTGTTGTTGTTGGTGGTGGTGGTGCTGTTGTGGTTGTCGGTCAGCAGAAAAAATGAAGTTGACCTGCTTTTCGGAAGCTCCGCCAGTGGAAATGTAGAGCAACTCACACACAAATACAAACACACATCCCCCTCAAAGCTGAACACTTCCGAACAAATTTACATAGGCCAGGACGAGAAATTATGCATGCCTCTGTTGATATTGAAATGCCGAGCAGGTTGAACTCTCGAGCCGAGCCGTTGCCAGCTGGTCAGGGGAAATGCCAGGGAAAAGCCTAGCACAGCCAGAGGCGAGACTAGTTTCACTTTCCTCAAGAATCGCCATTTGCAGGCGATAAACACGTAAGGCACGAGAAGCAAACAGAATAAACACGACGCCAACGTTGACGTTGACGCTGACGCCGAAGCCAAAGGCAACGCCAACGCCGACGGCAACGCCGGCATGCAAATTCGAATCAGGACTAAGTATGTGCAGTCGACGGCTCAGGAAGTCGTTAGAGCGGGAAAGGACACGCCAAAAAGCAGCAACCTTTGTGGGTCAAAAGTTAGGACGAAAATAAAAAAGGAAAGTGTGCCACCGCCGCAAAGTCAACTGCTAACAAACAAAGCCAACAAAAAGTAACAATGTCCCGCTTTTGACCACGACGTATAAATCAGTGAGAACTTGGCACAAATCCATTAACATTAACACTCAACTTTGAAGCCAAACACTTTCCACTGAGTCGCATGCAGGGCGCAAATAATTGAAGTCCATTTACGTAAACTTGGCCAACATGCCAACCAGACCAAGACAAGCGTTTTGTCCGCCATTGCTTAGCAAAATGAACTTTTAATAAATTCATTACCCGAGCACTTTATGGCCACTTCCGATTCCCTCCAAGATTCGATCCCCGGGCGCTGCATTTTCCTGCACTTTGGGAGCTGGGACGAGCGAGAGTCCTGCATTGGTTTAGTGCACTGCCTGACATTACGTATACGCCCCGTACATTTATGAACAATCAACTTTATGGCCGGCCAACCCAAAGGGGTGGCATTCTTGTGTTATAGTCTAGTCTATATGTATTAGCTTGTGTAAGCCATGCCACATCCCATCCGAGCTCCAAGCCCCGAGTCGTAAGGCCCTGCTCTGTTTTATTGGCATTTGCACTTGTGTTTGACTTTTCCAAGATATTTTCAATTGGAAGTTATGTGTCGCAGGGAATTGTCTCACAAAGAGGGTGGTGGGGAGACTGGTTCGTTGGATGTCTGCCGCTGAGTCCTCGTCTTATTGATGGGATGTATGTGCAACACAACAATTTAATAGATGGCAACTGACGAATGTGGAAGACTGTATGTTGAAATGGAGACATGCCACGGGTATTGAATTGTATAAGCGATTCAAAGTAAGAAGTATTTTCTCTTTAAATATATTAAAGAAGGAAACAAAACCATTATTAGGGTAAGCCTTGGCCTTGAGGATTACATTATCCTGAATCAATAAGCAACTAAATAATATTTAATTTACCCAAAACCATTATAATGGACCTCGGTTACATAATTTCCTGCAATCACGTCCCAAGGTCAGCTACTTATATCCGAAAAAGGCCATTTAAAAAAGTGTTAGTCGGACAGCAGAGAATCGAAAAACAAACGACACGACAAACTAAAATTTTGCGATTAAATCTTGAAATGAAATAAATTATTGTGCACATCGCAACGAGCTGGCTGACCCAAATAGCCGAAAACGAAACTGTTTTTGGGGAGTGGGAATAGGAGTGGGCATAGGATCAGGACGAAGGACCAGCGACAAAATGCTGGCTGCCATTGCCAGCTGATTATCGCTAATTGTGCCCAAGGAAATAGAAATTAAACAGGTCGTGGGGCAGCGAGCTGACCGCTTTGGAGGCATGTGTTTAAATTAATTTGGGGCAGGTCTTTAAATATTCGCTGCAATTTATTTGATCGATAATTGAGCAGGACAAGGTTGACGATTTGCGGATAATTTGCCCGACCGCCCCGCCGAATTTGATGAGCAAGAAATTGAGATTAATTGAGGCATGTAATCAGAAGGCGCCGCGTTCAATTTCACAGACTACAACCTCTGACCCGTCGACACTTCAGGAACAGCAGGCGACAACAGGCAGGTAACGAAAGCTTCTATACCGGAAAAAGTCAGCGACATAGAGGCTTTCGATTCGTCCAGCCCGAAATGTTGAGCACCCCTCAGGTAGGCTGTGAAAACACAATCCCATTCCATATTAAACAGAGGGACGAGTGCTATAAGCATTTTACTTTTGTCAATTCAACAGAAACATACGCAGCCTGAAAAGGTTAACAAAATTTCGGTATTACCTAAAATGATAGGCCTTCAAAAAAAGAGACCGGCATCCGCCGCAGAATACGTCGTGCCCAATAATTCGGTTCTGAATCTGCCCCACCGACCGGGTCTGTACGATCCAACCCCCAACTCGATGGAGAAGAACGACGGACGGAAGGGCGTAGGTGGCGGCGGTGGCGCTACGAGCAAGTGCCGTTACTGCGAGAACATGGCTAAGAACTTCCTCTACCTGGAGAGCCTGATCCGCAACAACGGCGAAAAGGGGTCGTCCGGGCACAAGACCTGCAGCCTGTGCAACTCTTCGCTCAAGTACCTGGAGTATGTGAATCGCAACATCCGGCAGGTCTTCGGCGACTTCGACTCGATCGTACAGGCTGATCGCGCCCTCGCCGCCAAGCCAGCCATGATGCCCAAGTACTCGGTGGGGCCGCCGCCGTCGGTGCAACAGGCAGCGCAGTCCCAGGATAAGGCCGACACCCGGGCCAGGGGCGGAGCTGTTCTTGCGCCGCAGAAGTCCGTTAGGAGCGTCAAGCCGAAGTCTGTACTAGCCAAGTCAAAGTCCAAAGAGAAGGCTCCCAAAAGCGGTAAGGGTCAGAAGTCATTGAAGTCGTTGAAGTCGCACAAGACCAAGGAGAAGACTACAAAAGGCATGAAGGGCCAGAAGTCACAGAAGTCCCTCAAGTCGCACAAGTCACTCAAATCGGTCAAGTCCACCAAGTCCACGAAATCAACCAAGAGCCTGCGAAAAAGCCCCCCGAGGTCAAAGGGCGGATCCGGACACGGCAAGATGATCTTGAAGCGCAAATTCAGGAGTGGAAAGGCAGGCGGCAAGTCGGCCTCCGGCAAGGTTGTGCGCAGCGTTAGCCAGTATCACAATCTTAGCTCGGTTCGATCCAAGCTTTCGAAGGGCGCCAGTCAGAAGAAGCTGGTGAAGCAGCGGTCCCAAGGACCTCCTCCGGCCAGCATCAATTGGCGGCTGCTGAAGAAGAACTTGCCCAAGCGCCCAATCGCAGCCAACTAGAGAGAAGAGCCACGACCCTACGGACGGAGAAAGGTATTTTAGGGCCTCCATTTGGCTTTTTGTCAAAATTATCAGTATTTAGTTTTGAAAAGTTACGAATACATTTTAAGCGCATAAAGTAATTATCCATTAGTTTCTTTCATTTGGGCTTGGCAAATGATATATTTATGAAAAGGGAAGTTTTATACCCTTGCAGAGGGTTTAATAATTTAGGTCAAAAGCGTACAAGGAAGGATACATCTCCGGCCCTTTAAAGTATATATCTTCTTGATGAAGCTCCGCATAAAGTAAGCTGTACTGTACATGAAATAAGTTCTACAGTTCTATTTTTTGACCGCTATTCGATAAAGTTACAATCTCAATTTAGAAAAATAATTTCAACCAATTTTTATCCCACTCTTCTCCCTAGCATTTGAAAAATGTTCATATCCTTTCAGAAGACGTCTCTGAAGCACTTTTACCTTGATTTCGGCACATTTACTGTCTGAATAATTTGCCGCAGCTCCCAGTGGTAAACGAGTTGTCCCTTTTTTAAATTTATAATTTGAAAAATTATGCACCAGGTGGCCAAGGCATTTCTCTGTCTGAACGTTTATAACCGCCGGGGAGCCCTTTATTTGGCGAGCCTGTTTCTTTTTTCTTTGTTGGTCGATCCTTTTGCTCAAAAATGTTGACTCTTTTGTTGGCGCCGGCGCTCTTTTAATTGTTGCAAATATTATTTTTATTTCGAGTGTTGACAAGCACGCAATTAGCGACCCTTGATGCCCCTTCCTCTGGCAACAAAAAGCCAAAAAAAGGCACAACCGTTGACCTGGTTTGTATAAAGATTTTCCTGCGTGCTGGCGGGGAAATGGCCGAATGGGCGGCCTAACTTCAATTTTCGTTTAACGACCGGTCAACATCAGTGTGTACAGGGTCCAAATATTTTCACAATTTAAATGCAAGTGAATGGGGACGATGTTAGAGGGGGCGTGGGACGGAAGGTGGCTAAGCAGATTGCCAACCTAACTGACTTTGGGGCCGCGGCCGGCAGTTTGACAATTTTTCGCCATGCCCGCTCAAATATGCCGCATACGCAGCTGAGCCGCCCCCCGAAGCACGACCCTTCATTTGTTTATGTGACAAAACCACCCAACCGCCCCACTGAACCACCCACAGTGGTGCCTAAATGGGGCGTATGTCCTTGTGTTTGTGTGGCCACATGCCTCGTTGACCGTTCGGATAAAACTTATTAGACACAAGTGTATTTAGTGCACTTGTGTGTGTTCGTGTTGCGTGGGCGAATCCCTTCGCGTGTTGGTATGAGTGTGAGTGTCCGGGTAAATACAGAACTGCGGGCACTTCTCCGGGCGTACTGTGAGATACACGAACTATCCAGTCCCCCATCCAATACCCAGCAGTACGCATCTGCATATATCAATCGGATGCCCGCAGCGGCCCTGCTGTTGCTGTGCATTTGAACAGAAATAATATTTTGCTGCCACTGTCGAACAGTTTCTGGCGAGGATTGGGCCGGCGGGCCGGTGGGCAGGTAGGGGAATGGCCAATGGTGGGATCGGTGGACCGGCAACAACTGTGTGACGTTGCCGCACAATTCCTTTGTAATTAGATAACGTAACAAAGCAGCAACACGAACGAGCACGTAGGTCGGAGGATGCAGGACACTGAATGTTGGATGGAGGCGTTTACGGCATGCCTAGCTAGGCACTTTTCGCGTCCCACCACTTTTCCGTTGCACATTTCCCGTGCATTTTCGTTTTACGTAAAATGTTGAGAGCCTTTTCTGATTATTTGGCAAAATCGCAACATTTACCGCTGCCACACGCCACGTCCCGACACCGTACCGCCCCGTGTGCTGCCTCTGGCCATTAGCAGTATAATTAGCCGCATTCGAACATCCCGCACCCCGCCAGGACCTAGGCCTGCGAAATCCGGCCCTGGATGTTCAATTTCCACAACGTGCACACTCGAATGGCTCTTCAAGCGATGCGTTCGTCCACCGTTCCCCGCCAACAGGATCCGATACGGACCGTGTTCCCGGACCATCCGGACCAGTAGGGCCCGCCCAGTCCACCAATATTTCGGCCTAGTCGGTTCGCCATAGCCTTACTTCAGTTTTCGGCTCAACTCAATACGCCGCCAATCCATGCCGCTTAATTTGACCCACGAGTCTTCTGGTTGGATGGTTGGAGGAGCCCCGACGAAGTGCCACTCCCCCTTTTGGATTTCCATCATAATTGGCTGCCCGTTGAGGTGCACGATGCTCCGTGTTGGGATGTCCTTTCTACAGTATGAGAACAAGGATGCTGAAAAAAGGGGTGCTCGATTCTACGAATTTTTTCGATATTTCATATATTAATATATTCTTTCAGTGACCCCTGGTGTCACCATTTTTGTCAGAAGCAGCTTCGAGGGTCTCCGGTTTTGAGATTACTTGGAAGTTTTAACCTCTTAAAAATTCTGCCTTTATTTACAAGAGTTTGACATTTACTTAAACCTCCAACTGACAACTTCACAATTTAAAGTACTTTAAGTAGATCTTAACAAAAATTAAAATTTTATTATTTCTAAGTTAATGCTCAACAGTTATAAAAATTATATAAAAAATGCACTCTAGCTCCAACCACTTCAGTTCAACCCAATTTTTTAAGCACTCCATTCGGATTGTAAAGATTTTTATGGCAGACACCGGGCACAAGGACCCTGCAGGCCAAAGAAGCCATTTGGCCAAAATCCTTAACCAAAACCACTCTCTGCCGGCAATAATTAGGTACTAGGAGGCACCACTAAAGTGGGGCAGCCGACAAATGACCTACAATAAGATTTAGTGTGCTCTCAAGCAACTAAACTTAATATTTCACGTACAGTTAACCTACGGGTTTAAATGTCGTAATTTTCTCATTGGCACCCGGCAGTGGCGGCAGTGCCTCCTTTCGCTTTTTTCCTTCTGGCCCAAGGCTCCTCTCGAATGTTATACTGTCTCAAAGTTTGTCTCAATTACGTGCGTGCCAGACTGAGTTGGTCGGTCGGTTCATCCCATGTCCTTTCGGTATTGGTAGAGGGTGTAGGTACTGGTGTCAAGCCAAATATTTCTGGTGGAGACTGTGGCGCAATTCTCGCCAGCGACCCGCAACCTCGTCCCGTTTGTCATTGGCAACTTTTTAATTAAAAGTTTCATCCGAGTAATGGGATATTTGCACTGCGAAATGCCACGGCGGCCAGCGACGATACTTGATACTTGTGCAATATTTGTGGGCGACTCCTGCGAGCGAGCTGGAATCCTCTCCTTATCGCCCTTCCATCGACGCCTTTCCTAAGGCTACAAGTATCTAATTGCCAAAAGGATTTGCAAAACTTCGGCCTTACATAACGTGGCCCGTTCTTCGTCTTGTTGCCGGTGATGCGCGCTGGAAACTTTTGGCCGGCAATTGCCAAACTATGCCCAGCACGGGGACTACGTGCCCCGAACTAATGAGCTGCAAGGAGTCACGCCTACAATTAGCCGGGCAGGGATTTTAATTAAGGGCCGCCTTTTTGGGACAGAATCTGGATGTGGAACTACCTTGAGAGGTGCCTCATAAATAAGAAAATATTCTCCGACCCATACTCGTACTATATAAATGGTCTAACAGAAATTGCTAATTATAATTCGATATCATTATCCCTTCCAGCAAACATATAGTTTATCTATGTATACCTACAGTGTCCAGCCTACACAGACCCGTAGCTCAATGCTTTGTGTCCTGGACTAATCGCTGCCGGATATCCGGAGAGAAATTTGCTTTCATTGTTTTTGTTTCGACAGCCGGACTCTCGTTATATTTGCCTGGAATTCATCTATTTTTCTGGTAGGGAGGGGGCGATTCTGTCGCCTATTCTGGTCTATTTTCTGTTGTTGACCATTTTTTCCCCTAGTTTTTGTTTTTTGTCTGTTTGGTACAACTTTGTTTTTGTCAGCATTCGCTTTCAATTTCCTCATCCACTCGAACTAACATCCTTCCGCTGGCTGACTTGTCGTCGTGGTTGCTCATTCATGGCCATTTTCACAGTGTCCGCAGCTGGTTTGAGTACCATGCACCATGGTCAGTAGTCTGTAGTTGGTAGTCGGTGGTCAGTAGTCCGTGGTCGTCAATCGGCAGTCGTCAGCAATGAATCCGACTACCAGGCTAGCCCGGCCAGTCCGTTTGTCAATCAATTGTGAATTGTTTATTGAATGTTGTCGTTAGATTGCACACACAATGCCCTGCTAACAGGCCCGGGAGTCAGGAGTTGTTGGCTTGGCTTCGTTTGCTCTTCCTATTTGGCCTTCGTTTTTGGCGCTTTTTTGTTGGACATTTTGCCACCTCCACCGAGCGATTTGTTTGTTTCAAGTTTGGGCAATGGCGTATGGCTCAGGACATTGTTTACACTGTCAAACGGTCTATTTTCTATTTATCTTTTCGTCCGCTGATCGATTTGGCAGGACCATTTGGCCAGGCCCAGCGCATTCTGCAGCTTTGAGCTCTCTCTATCTCTCTCATAAATTTTTGGTCAAATGGAAATGCTCTTTGTTCGTAATGAAATAGTGTTGACTTTTCTCATAGAACACACACACCCATATATACTGCTACGCAGAGTCCTTAACAAATGCACGAGATTGCTTTTAAACGAGGACGACGCCGCGCAGTCTGCCGCCCAGATCCTTCCTTATCCGCAGCCTCAGTTCAGCAGCTCCTGCTCCAGCTCCGTCCAGTGTCCAGTGGCATATGATGATTTGTTCGCACATAATGAAACTCATCAGCAGCTACATCGAGAAACTGTAAACTGTAAAAAGTCGGACGAGGCGCGCCACGGAGGGGCCTGCCTCATAAAATACTGGCCAACTTGTTCGGTTCGAGGCTTGGCATAAATTCAAAAAGTACGACTACGAGAGCTCACGACTGCCACTCGCAGGGAAAATGTAGTAAAAGCATTTTACAGTTTCATTTTCCATGGCTCACTGCCGACTACCGACTGCCGGCCAATGTCCACGTCCTGCCTCCTGCGTCCTGCGTCCAACTGTGGCAGCGTCACTGCCTCGGCTTTTGTGCGATTTACTTAATTTGAAGTGCGACGGGGCCATCGAGGCATTCCTTTTAAAATCAATTCGAGGTTTATTTTTCTTGCGGCTTTTTCTCGGCCACAGCTCCCTCGTTTGCTTCCAATGTTTGACTTGGACTGTCGCACTATTTATGCACGTCTTTGCCCTGCAGACCAAGAGGAACCACTCCGGCCAAGACATTTAAGCCAGAGGCTGGAGAGGAGCTCGCCAAATGGAAGGCCGCTATAGGACGACTTGAGAAGCGGTTCCGATCTGCCTGCTATAATATAAAATTAAATCTTTTATTTTACAAAAGCTTTTGTAATAGATTAATAGATAAAATTTCTTATAACTCTATTAAACCTCTATTATTTTAATCAATTAAGTAAATTTAAGCCCTTTTTATGGCTTTCAATAGACTATACATTTTAAATGATTTTTTCGAGTGGTTTCGACTCTCAGAATTCAAAACGGGAGAACAAGAGTGAATTTTAAGCTGAACGCAAACAGCTTGAGCAAATTCATTAACAACAGAACCACCGCCCTCAATTCAAATCCCCACCCACGAACAATCCGGTCGCCGGAGCTCCGTAGCTGGGCGTACCAGTTGCGGTTTTCCTCTGAAAATGAGGGCAATGCATTCGCCCCGAGGGTGCCAGCGCCCAATCCCAGATAGAAAAGCCGGAATGAGCCAGAACGGGAACGGAGCAGCGGGTTGCCAAGCACTTGTTTTTGATGTGACGCTGATATTTAAAAGTGGAGTTCACATCAAAGTTACACAGCAGACCGGAATGGTCGTCATCCTAGCCTTGCCATCATCCCATCATCGTAATACGCAGCCAGATGGGTTTTGTATCGGTGAGCATATTAGTGAAGGGATAAAGGATTTCGACATAAAATAAGTGGGACGAACCCTCAGCTGGAGTTGTCAATGCAACATAAGCTCCTTAGCGCCAAGGAGTCGAGCTTAAAATATAAGATTTTGCTGAAATGTATCTGCTATTCTGTTAAAACTTGGTAGGGCATCCTTTGGGTCGAGTATTAAGCAGCAAAGCTATTCCCTGTGTACTTGCGGTAATTGCAGAGCGTTTTAACTATGCTCCTGATGCTACGGGTGCTGCTTTTGTTGCTGATATTTGCTGCGGGTGCAGTTGCAGTTGCAATCGCCGTATGCCGCTTACAGCTTGCTGCATACTCCTCCTGTTACTTGACACATGTCAGTCACTCATTCACTGCGCTTGACTTATGGGTGAGGCGAGCTGGAAAGCAGGGAATGGCCCGGATACAACTGGGGCTCATAGGGAACCTATGATAAACTTTGTGTATGTTAAGTGCTAAATGCTCACTCGGCACTTCAACTGCCAGTCAGAGTAGCATAATATTATATTTTTCAGGCGTAGAAACGGGAAATTCTAATATGATTTGACAAGTTTTATGTTTACTCAATAACTTTCATTGTAATTTAGTCCTTTTCATTATACAGAAGGTATAAAAGTAACTAATTTGGTTATTAATTAAGCAAGAAAC
Organism: Drosophila pseudoananassae pseudoananassae; assembly: GCA_018153035.1. Taxonomy (NCBI): domain Eukaryota; kingdom Metazoa; phylum Arthropoda; class Insecta; order Diptera; family Drosophilidae; genus Drosophila; species Drosophila pseudoananassae. Next base: position 12,505,818 of record JAECXR010000024.1, read on the forward strand.
TTTTTATGAAAAGCCTTGAATGGCCATTCAAAGCATAAATATTTTAAAATATGTAGAGTAACAGTGCACTTTTTTCAAAAAATTTGTGTCAGTAATGGAGCTCCTAGAGATACTACTCCATATGTTAAAGATACTATTCTACCAATAGTGTTGAACAAAAAGCTATAGAAAGCTAATACTGAAATGCTCATAAATTCCATTTGGAACACCCGCTAACCCTTCTGGATATCCGAGCTACCATTCCGTTCGATCAGCTTAGCTCATTAAGTATACGCCGTGTTGGACACTGGAACTCATCTACACGTCATTTGCATGCACCGTGGATTTAACGTAGATGCCACCCCTGCCTCCCCTGCAGCACTCACCCTGCAAATCTGATGTTGACTTATGAGCGAGCGGCTCAGTTCAGTAACTTGCAGAAAAACGGAAATTACATTTTGCTCACTTCGTGTGCAATTAAAGTCGGGAATGGCAAGGGGTTAGAGGCTAAACTTTTCCCTGCTGGCATTTGCATTTGAAATCGCAGCACTCGCAGCACACACTTTAAACTGTTCCTGTTAATTCGAATTTGAAGTTTGATCGATATGCGGGGCGTGGTTGGGTCGGGTCGTTGCGGTCGCCCGCCCACTGGCCGCCGCCCGGCATTAGAGGTCATAGGAGCGAAGTGAGCGAGCCCGCTTCATCATTTTAACGCTGGCCGCCGGGGCGAGTTGTTTGAGTTGCCGCAACGCAGCCGCTGGCCCAAACCGGATTTGCAGTTGCCAATGTCTGATCCTGCAGGCCTGGCCAGCAGCGACGAGGAGGGGCTGCCCAATGGCGGCGACGCCACCAGAGGCCGGCAGCGGATCCAGCGGGACTACAGCGACGGCCGATTGGAGCGGGTGGCCGCCTACACGACGACCACAATGCGCCTCAAACCGGATAAATGGACCAAAATGATGGCCACCGATGAGATGCGAGTGAGTTGCAATATAGACAAAAATAGCAAGTGTTTTCCAAAACGACCACAAACTAGTTTAAGCTTCACAGCTTAAACTTTAAACTTTAAACGCAATTTTATTTGTATAATTTTTCAAAGCGTATTGTTTTGGACTGGCTGCTGGGTCACACCCGAGTCCTGGTTGTTACCCTAAGTCCTGGCGGCGATCTAGTTCCCAGGAGTGGCCTGAGTGACTTGTACTTGCCGTTCACAGTCCCCAGCGTCCGGCCAGCAGTTCCCTCTGATACTTTGCAGCTAGAGGACGATGCAATGGCCTCTGCCACGGCCGCCGTATCTGCTGTGGTGTCTGCCACGCCGGGCGCCCTGCTAGTGCCCCTGCCACCCGCTTCCTCCAGCTTCACCACCCTCGATGGAGTGCCGCGGGGCAAGTGCGCCTACTTTGTGCGACGTAATAGTTCCGGGGAACCTCTGACAGCGGGAAATTTTTCGGAGGAGGTGCTGTACGGGGACTTTCCAGTCCACAGCAAAATAGAGACCATGTCGCTGTTGTTTGATGAAGTACTGCAACCGCTCCTGGAACAGGCCCAGAATCAATGGCCGGCAGTTGTGCGCAAGGACCTGCAGGCGCGCATCAAGGAAGTGCGGAACACACTTACCGAGGTGGGTTCACTGAGCAAAAAGTTTTTCTCTTAAATTTCAGCTCTACATATATTTCAAATTATTACTTTCAGTTGGAATTACTTTAGTTAAAAACATTTCCATAATTATTAAAAATTCTTATTGAATTGTTTTTCCTAATTCTTAGTTCTCTGCTAAAAGAACACCAATTAATAATGAATTGATTAATCTTTAAAATATATATTAAATTATTTGCTGTGTTGTTTAACCGTCAGCTGTGCTATCTCATCAAATTAATCTAATTGAGTGCAGTGGGGCGGAGACTTCGAGAGGGATTTCCTCCGAAACGACTCCCCACCATTGTCTTGAAAGTATTTCGCTTAATTGGCAAAACTTTTCATGTGTCTACAGGCTACGGATACATAATATATATCTATACGTGTTTATATCTGTATCTGTGTATATACTTTATTGCTATTCCCACAGATTAAGGGCAAAACCAACAATCGCACAATTTTATCGTTATTAGTTTCGCCAACAATCGTCGAGGAAGTGTTTGCCCACGTGAGCCAAGGGTAAGTCCTAGTCCTAGTTCGATGGCCATTGTCTTTGAGTTCCGCCTTCGTTCTACGCATCCTGCATCTCCTGCCCCTCTGGGAAGCCCCCTCTGGCAGTTCCAAAATGTCGCCTTATTGTTTATGTGAACCGAAGGGAGAGGTCTTCTCATGATACCAAATTGATTTTCATTGGCATAACTTTGCGCATGAATTGGTGCCAATTTATTTAACTTGTACTTTCGTGGCAATTCGAGTTGTTTACCCCTTAACCGCACACACTGGTAGCATACTTCGATTATTTTCCAGTTTTTAACCAGTTAGCTGGGCCATCCAATGCTTTTAATTAAATTGCAAATATTTAAGAAAGTGATTTCATCTTTTGGCAATCAAAATTTCCGAAATTCATGAGAAATTTATGCTTTGTTTGAAAGAAAAGTTTTTCTTATCAAAAGCCTTTAATATATGTAAGTTAAGATATGTTTTGCTTCACTGGCTCACAACACTCGTATCAATGGAAACCAAAATAAAAAGCCAACTCGAGTCAAAAATTGAAAAAATAAATTTAATTTGGTTCTGAATAAATTACAAATGAAAATGTAACTAAAAACCAAATCAAGTGAAGACTTTTGTTTGGTCCATTTCAAAGTTTTTCCCATGGCTCAAATGGAATTGTTGTACCTTACATATTTTATTATTTCATACAAAAAAAAACCTGAACAGCCACCTGAGACCTGCTCAGGATCCTAAATTCCGAAACCTTCTCGAAGAGATGTTCATCAACTGGACCACCCAGATGCACGACATAGTGGTAGAACGTTCCGAGTGTCAGGCCCTCGGATCGACCTCCCCCATTTCGCAGTCCGCCCACCCCGCCAAGCACATCACCTTCGTTTCCCTGCCAGCCCAGGAGATTGCCTTCTGGACAAACAGAAAGCTAAATCTGCAGAATATCTACGAACAGCTGCGAGAGCCAACGCACAAGATTTTATCCCAGATTCTTGAACGAATCGAATCGGTGTATCACCGGCTATATGCCAACGCATTCCGACAGCTCGTGGCCGCCTGGCTGGAGGCCCAGGACGTTTCGCTGTGGCTGCAGCCACTCCTGCGCCAGACTTCCGCCTTCAATTCGGTCCAATTTTGCAACGGACACGACCTGGTCACCCCACTCGTCCATGTGCTGCACCTGGTGTGGAGCAATGCAACGTACTACCGCAGCACCCAGAGGATGAGTGTCCTGCTGCGCTGCATCTGCAACATGATGGTGCATCGCGCCTCGGAGGATCTTGAGTTCCCGCTGCTCTTCCAGGGTGACGCCGATGAGGGCCTAATTAAAATAAATCGAACTATCGAGGTGCTGGAGCTTTTCAAGTGAGTTTTTTTAAAAGATATCTTGTATAAAACGCATCTTGAAAAATATGTTTTTTTTTAAGACAACGCATTCTGGACTACAAAGAGCGCTATGCAGGACATCAGGTCCTGTTGCCCGCTCTTCCTGGTGGAGCTGCAGCTGCCGCCCCTTCACCGCCTCCAGATGACTTGTCTCAGCTGTGGCGCTTCTGCCACGAGGATGTGTTTGGGCAAACACTCGAGGGCTTCTCGGCCCAGCTGCTGGAGCTGCGACAGGTGTTCGAGGCTGCGGTGCAATTTCAGCAACTCGAGAAGCTGGAAGTTGGGGGTCTTCGGGGTAAACTTCTCACAGATAGGGTTAGGGAGGTAAAGATTCAATCTTATTGTTCTATGAACCCTATTCCACCACTTTAATTAATAATCCAGATCTTTGCGGAGTTTAAAGTGCTTTTCGAGCAGTGGAGCAATGTGGACATCGATCTGACCGCCACCCAGGCCAGCAAGTGGCGATGCTTCCGACGCGAGCAGACCCTTTTCTTCGGCAGGATGCAACTGTTGGAACAGAAACTGGCAACCGTCCTGCTCCAGGCCTTCGAACAGTGTCACAGCTGGACGCACTTGCTCCGGCTGACACTGATGTTTGGCGGACTCTTGTATCGCAGTGCCGTGCAACCGGAGCTGGCCCCTGTCCTGCCGCATATCCTCAAAATTTACGACTTGGAACTGGAGCAGCTGGAGACCAGTGTCACCGAGGTTCTGCTGGGCTATGAGATCCGAGGGCTGGTTGCTCTTCCAATGGCCAATAATTTCCCACCCATTGCCGGGGCTATGACGTGGCTGGAACAACACATAAGCCGATGCGACGAGCTTGGAGCCAAGGAGTTAAATAAATTGATTGACCAACTGTAGGTTCACCTTAACTCTTTAAATCCTTGATGTGTATTCTTTGTTTTTAGTCTTCAAGAGAAATCCGAACTGCAAACCCTGCCTCTGATGTGGGACTCTTTACTTTCGCGTCGCAATATTTTAACCACAAAGCTCAGCAATCTGCAGATGAAAATCTGGACCAATTGGCTGGAGGGCATTGAGAAGCAAATCGTGCAAGGACTCGACGAGTCAGTGCTCTCTCAACCAGAGGACAAAAGCCAACTGCACCTAAACTTCTCGCTGGTGCTGTTCACCCTGCTGAAGGAGACCAAATATCTGTTGGCCTTGCAGGCTACTGGAAGCCTAAGCGGCGACCTCTTTCAGCTGCCGGAACCGCTACTGGAGCTCTACGACCAGAGGGATGCGTACTGGGAGCGGCGCATACGTTTAATCAAAATTGGAGAGTTTTATAATGGGATTCGATCCGGGGAATGTGCGGCAGCTGAGCTACAATTAATCCGCAATGAGTTGGCGGCTATTGATGAGCAGGTGGGAGTAGCCTGCCAGAAGCTAACGTGGCGGGAATATGGTAAGATTGCTTGACAGTATATATACCTCTTTGTATGCATAGAGTTTCCTCTGACAGACGACCTCCTTGTGGCTGGAATCTTTGAACAAAGCCGGGATTTGTTTGCCCGCCTGCAGCAGTCTCACGGAAATCTAGATGCCATTCTGGCCAGCATGCGTCGCTGGAGTCGCGAGCCACTGCATCAGCGTAGCTTATACGGCCGGAATCTCCTGGATCTGCGCCACCAGCAGGATCGAGTGCGTCTGCGATTGCTGCAGTGCGATGAGACCAAAATGCTGCTCAATCGACTGCTGATTGCGAACTTTTGTCTTTTTTTTAACTACGAATCGCAGGAGTTTCAGTTATATTCAAGAGATCTTAGTGTTCAGGAGGTATTAATATGGATACTCATGTATACACCCACTAATTGTTATCTCTATCCAGTTTGTGAGAGAGTTTCCCAAAGAACAGAGGCAACAGTATAATAAGTATTTGGCCAGCGTGGATGAACTAATTTGCCGCGAAGTGCGCCAGGCGATGAGAATAAGGTTTCAAAACAACTTCAAGTAGAACTTTTGCAAATCATACTCATTATAATCATTATCATCGCTGTTATCATCTTTATGTCTAACACTCGTAGCCAATCAATCGCCTCACCTGCACTATTTTTTACCTGGAGGCCAATAATTTCATTACATTTCGACACGATGGCAGCTCCTTTCATGTCTCATCAGAACTAATCAAGTAAATGAGCACGAAATCGCACACTGCAACCGCAAAAATGAAAGACACCTGCAGAAGCAACAGTAACAGCTAAAGCAGCAACAACCACAGGCACGACCACAGCAACATGGGGCAACAATGGCAACAACAAATTGCCGCGGGCCGAGCATTCATGCGTCAATTGCATGTTTCACTTAGCGGCACTTTTCGTGATTGCATGCAGACAGAGAGACTCCGACAGACAGACAGACAGACCGGCGGACCGCCCGACTCCCAGACAGACAGACGGACGGAGAAACATGGGCGGGTGAAGTTTCAAAAGAGACAGACCCCGGAGGCGGGGTAACTGAAATAAGCAAACGAAATAAGGAGAAAACAAACCGAACACTAAATTTAATTTTCACATTACTCATACGCCGTGTAATTCAGTTTAGAGTATTTGTACAAAGAAATGACAGCTACGTCAGCGGCAACAGGGCAGCCGCCGTCGTCACCAGCGTCGGAGCTCACTTCTTTATCGGGTGGCATGGCAAGGTTAGTGCTACAGCAAATCACAGTGCCACAAGCAACAGGAACAACTGCAACATCGGCAACGGCAACAGCAACAGCAGCACCAACATCAACGACAGTCAACGATGCTCCACTCTTCGAAGTAAAATTGGAGCTGACGGAAACGGAAATACGCTTTTCGCCCGCCTTTGATGCGAGTGTGGAAAATAATTTTCAACAAATTGTGGAGCAGCTGTTGCTCGATATAAAACAGACATGCGACTGCATGCCAAGAATTGTGGCTGACAACGCCCTGTCAGAGGATGATGAAGACGACGACGCAAACACGGCCGCGACGTTGGAGTCCCTGGGGGATCAGGACGAAAAGGAGCAGGAATGCGCGGATCCAAAGCCGCAAGCCGTGCAGTTCAACCTACTGGCAGCTGCCAAGGCGTATAGCCAAAAAGTGGAACTCACCGGTATGGATTACGCATTCTTTGACAAGTTTGTCGCATTTTTACTTGCTTGGAGAAAGGACCTCCTTTTTAGAATGAATCTAAAATTTTTAAATTTCTATAATTTAATAGCAGAAAAAAGTTGTATGAGAGTATGCAAAAATATACTTGGTAGCTGCCTGTCTGTTATCCTTTCCCATTCTTTCGATTTCTGTTTTTCTCGTTCCATTCATGCCATCTAGAAGCCGATGGCCTAGAAATGCTGGAGAAGGCGATTCGCGATGCCCTGGCGGATACGGTGGAGGCGGCTACGGCTTACGCTGCCAAATTCCACGCCTATGCGTTCCTGTGGACCCAAAAATGTGGCGACGTCCTGGCCGCCTGCATGCAGAGGGCCAAGGAGCAGACACAACACGCCAGTGGCCGAGGCTATGCCATCATGGAAACGTTCAAAAAAGAGGTAAGCTCCAGCAAGAGGCAAACCGGAGAACGGTAGTCCCCCTTGAGGGTCAGAGAATGCCAACAGCTTTAGTGGCTGCGAGACTCACATTCACACCGTGGAAACAGGACGAGAACAGAGACTGGAGGAGACTTCTGGGTTTCTCAATTGGCAACCACACAATTTACGCTGTGTACCCCCTGAGACCAATAACGCTTGATAAATGTTGACCATTTAGGGTCAAATGTGTGGCAGTGCTCACTGACCAGGCCCAACCCAAAAAAAAAACAATACAAAACAAAAGCAAACACTTAGAAAATGCCCAGCTAACACATGGCTTTCCTGACTTATTTCCTTCACAGCACTGCACAGCAGGCAAATCGCCGACGTATGCGTAATATTTTCTTTAAACAATTATCAAACGCCCCGAAAAGTATTCTATAAATTACCCCAAAGGAACCCTCGCAGGAGCACAAAAAGCTACATACATATTTGTATAACAAATCATGGTCAAAGTGAACAGGGAATCGGGGTGAGAGCATGTGAAATAGGGTGTTACCAAATAAAATAGGGGAAAACATGTTGCAGATATGTGTGAATGGGAAAGCAACGAAGTCTCAATGGTCTGAAAAACTATATTATTTTATTATTTTTAAAAATTAATTAAATCTTGATTAAATCTTAAATCTCAAGCATGTATCACTTTAACATGATTGAACAAAATATGAATGAAACATATTTTGTCTATTCAATGTAGTCCTTTTTGCTGATTTTTCTGCCTTAAGACTTGAATAATTTATTTCTGATTTCTTTAACGTATGTACTTTTAATAATACCCTGAACCTAACATAGATCAGGAAAATCACTGGCCGGCATTTTATTTATGACTAGCCATTGGGTTGCCTCTGGCGCAGCTGGTGCGCTTAATAAGCCAACGGCAACAGTACGTATACTTAATATAGAGAAGCCGGGCCCAAACACCCGTCCATGTGTGGCAAAATTAGCAAATAAATTAGGGCTGGGGCACTCGAACAAAGATGTCAGGTCCCTAATTCTTCTTCTCCTCCTTCTGTAATCTAATATTCTCCAGATTGAGAACTACAACGAAGTGCACGACGCCATTGACCAGTGCGAGAACCGGGAGTGCATCAATGGCTGGCTGGCCCTTGACCTCAAGCCCCTCAAATACGGCCTCCTTAACCTGGCCTGCAAGTGGTCGCATCTATGCAAGAAGTGGCTACTCCGCTACGTCCAGGGAACACTGAAAGTAAGAATCACATTTCTGAAACAATGTCAACAAGCTCAAGTTTCCTCTTCCAGGAGCTAAACGCCTTTATTGCCCGTGGCCACGAAACTCTGCAGCTGCACATCGCCCGCCACGACTTTAAGGCCCTGCTCCGGGTGCTGGGCATCATGTCGGAGATCCGGCAGCGAGAGCCATACGCCGACAATGTCTTCAAGCCGCTCAAGGACATTATGGGCCTGCTGAAGACCTACAACGTGGAGTTCGAGCCACAGCTGCTGCGAGGAATCGAGCAACTGCCCCTCCAGTGGCAGCAACTGAAGCACAGCAGCACCGTGAAGCAGGAGGCGCTGCAGGACACTCGCTTCCACCAGCAGCAGCGCGTGTCGGCTCTCATTGGACTGCACACCTGCCACCTGCAGCACTACGCCAGGCAGTTCCAAAGGATGCCAGTAAGTGGAGCCAGAACCATTATATTTCGAGTTCGATTACGTTTTATTTTTGGCTTCTAGTTCTTCCGAGTGCCCTGTCCAAACGTCTATGAAGCCTGCGATGAGGTATACGTGCGGCTGCACCTCTTCGGACGCCAGCAGCGTCTCTACACCCGTTGGGCCCGCCTCCTGGACATCACAGCACCCGACTCCACCTGCCTGCAAGTTTGTGAGGTGGAGCTGAGGAGGGTCAAGGTGAGTCCTTGCTTGAACTTCTTTGTGAGATAAGTAGGTCATCAAAATGCGTCTTAATTTAAACCTAAAACTTTGCTGGGAATGATGTCCTGTTACATTGTTACAAAGCCATACATAACACTATAGTTTGATGCAATTAATCATGAAGAGAAACCTTAGTAATTGACTCGCCTGTAGCAATTGTGGGACTTTGTGCGCGTCATTGAGTCCTGCATCGTGGACTGGCACTCAACCCCCTGGCTGCTCATCGACACCGACGAAATGGAGCACGAGTGCAAGAAGTTCACCCGCGACCTGCGCACCCTGGACAAGTGCATCCGCGACTGGGCGCCCTACGTGCACATTGTGGCCGTCCTGCGCGAGCTGGTTGCCTCGCTGAGGGCCATCACCGAGCTACAGAATCCGGCAATTACGGAGCGCCATTGGATGGAGTTGATGCAGCTGACAAAGGTGAGCATAATGGTAGCCATGGTGCATCCGAGTGTGTGTGTGTGCAGAAGTGTGTCTCGTTCCGAGTGATTGAGCTGGTGGCGCTGGATACCCAACTTCGGCATCCTGCCCTCGCGGCTGATGTCTCTTTGAGCCAGGACAATGGCACACATTGGGCAAACACATTAGCAGGAGGTGATGTGTTGGCAAACCCGCGACGAAACGGCACTGACAGCAACCTCAGGAGCTGCTTGTCTGTGAGGGAATAACGCAGCGCTAACCACATCGCAGGAATCCGGTTGACAGCAATTTGCAACGTGATTTGTCAAACCGAAGCTACGCAAACAAAATGTCTCTGTCCCCCCAATACCCAGTGTGCTTGTGAATCTAACATAATTGGATTGAATCACTGATCTGACGCATAAATGACTAAAATCTAATCAAGTTTCTCGCTTATCGGCTTCATGCTCAGCTAAGTGGACTGCATCCCATGGACGAGCTGGTAAGTGTAAATCAAAATGGAAGCTCTGTGCCCAAATCTAAAACATTTTCATAAATTAAAATGTAGTTATCGCATTTGCTGCTCATCCAAACCTAATCAGGAGTCTGCCAAAAGCCAACGGCAGCCTCCTGCCATGGGTAATCCGGAATAATGTGCATTGTTGAAAATGCCATGGCCGGAGCTCCATTACAGGCAAGCTGCTTACTTCCTCCAATAACCAAAGGCGTTAGAGGAATGCATTGTTCAGTTTTCATAATTAAATTTTGCCAGTATTCATACATAAATATGTGATTATTAATTTGCTTCTGCATGACACATGCATCCAAATAGTCATCCTTCTGATGAAATTCAAATTCTGTGTTTTGCTATTCAAGATATCTTAAGCTCGAACTTTCAATGTCCAGAATAAAGGATATATGAAGCCATTGAAAATTTCCACTAGAAAGGTAGTTAAATTTCTAATTAATCAACCCAAAATAGCGCTTCCTTTGGTAGCATTTCCTTTCAATATTGAGTTGAGTTCTGGCAATTCGAGTTTAAAGTAAATAAGACTAGACAGCTTCACAAAATTCAATAACTTTACATTATGATGTTATGATTATTAATCATATTTATCACCCTTTAGACCTCTTACAAGAGTAACAAATCAACAAGCTTGGCCCAACTCCTCACCCTGAAGCTTCAACACCATGAAGAGGACATCAAAAACACCGTGGATCGTGCCATCAAAGAGATGACAGTGACAAAGGTTCTAGATGAGATTAAGGCCACCTGGGCTCATTTGGAGTTCGAGCTAGAACAGCACCACACCCGGCCGCACATCCAGTTGCTGAAGGTATCCGAAGAACTAATCGAAACCCTGGACGACAACCAGATGCAGTTGCAAAATATTTCCACCTCGAAACACATCGAGTATCTCCTGGACAAGCTAACCCACTGGCAGAGGGTTCTGGGCGGCATCGACACCCTCATTGTTAACTGGTTCGAGGTGCAGCGGAAGTGGATCTACCTGGAATGCATCTTTATTGGATCGGCAGATATCCGGGCTCAGCTGCCGGCAGATGCGGCGAACTTTGAGAAGATAGATGCTGATTTTACGGAACTTCTGGGCAAGGTTTGTGTATCATGTTAAGTGTAGGCCAAGTTTTAAATCTTTATTTTCATAACCAAGGTAAGCCACGTTCGGGTGGTAATGCAAGTGGTCTTGCACCATGACGATGTCCTGGCTCAACTGCTGCAGTTGCAACAGCGACTAGCGGTCTGCGAGAAGGCCTTGAACGATTACCTGGAAACGAAGCGTTTGGCATTTCCCCGCTTCTATTTCATCTCGGCCGCCGACCTGCTGGACATCCTCTCGAATGGAAACAATCCCCAGGTCATCGACCGACACCTGATCAAGTTGTTCGACTCTATCCTGCGACTGGAGTACGACACTAATACTCCCAATGCCGTGGGAATGCACTCCAAGGAGAACGATGAGTATGTGCCCTTCGTATCGGCGGATCAGGATCAGCCCTCATTCATTGTATGTAGCGGAAGAGTGGAGCTCTGGCTGAGAGCCATCATCCAGCAAATGCGCAGCACCTTGCACGAGCTATTTCGACGTGCCCTGAAGGTTTTCGGAGAGAAGCCCCGGGAGCAGTGGCTCTATGACTGGCCCGCCCAGGTTGCGCTCTGCTGCAGCCAAATAAGCTGGACAGCGGATGTGAACCGGTCATTTGGCTGCATGGAGGAGGGCTACGAGGGCGTCATGAAGGAGCTACACAAACGACAAATCGCCCAGCTGAACGCTCTAATCAATTTGCTCCTCGGCGAGCTGTCGCCTGGAGATCGACAGAAGATCATGACAATCTGCACTATAGATGTACATTCTCGAGATGTGGTGGGCAAGATCATTGCAGCCAAAGTGGACAATTCCCTGGCCTTCCAGTGGCAGAGTCAGCTGCGTCACAGGTGGGACGACGACCAGGCTGGCAGCTCCAGTGGCAGGGCAAGCACCGCCGTCAGCTGTGGAGGCGGAGACGAGGACTGCTTTGCCAACATCTGCGATGCGGAGTTCCGGTATGCCTACGAGTATCTGGGAAATACATCTCGCCTGGTAATCACTCCACTCACAGATCGCTGCTATATAACCCTAACGCAGGTAGGGCTTTAGTTTTTGTTAATTATATTTTTAATTTTCTATGTAAAGCTTACTGTTAGACGTTTACATAATTATTTGTTGAAACACGTAGCGTATACGCAACGCCGGTAATTGAACACCGGCCAATCACTTTCACTTTGCCGTTGTTGTGCAAATCCTTTCTAACGAGTGCTGAATTAAATATAAACCTTTTCAACGCCTGCCACGGGGCGTTAATGGATTTATCAGCGGAAATCCGCTACAAATGTATAGTCCATAGTTAGCTTTGAATAATTAAAAGCCAATGTCCCATGGCTTGAATATATTAAAACGAGCAGCAAGTTAAAGGCGACAAAAACTCAATTCTAGCGCCACGAGACACTTTGGTTGTGTTATTTAGGGCGTGAATTCAATAAATTAAATGCACCTACATTTGCGTGCAATTAGAGCACATTTTTCCTCGGGCAGTCGCATATTTTACGCCATTTCGCACAATCAGACATTATCTCAGTGGCATCTGTGATGTATCGTGCTGTCAGAAATGTGTCAAATAATGTTGCATTAATATACTTTACACTCAACTCTCATGTGAATTTGAATCCTTTGAAATGGAAAATAACTATGACCTCTTCGAAATGTAATATTTTTTGATTTTCCAAATTTCAATCAGCAAGCCCCATCTACAAGCAGAATAAGAATATCTATTTTGAATAATGACAATAAGGCCAAATATTTTTGTAAATTAAAATCAGGGGGAGAGTGGGATGCAAAGGCTGCTATTAACTATACAATCATCAGTTTGTTGCAACTCCTTCCCCACCTGGTCCTGTGGCAAATTAAACAACTCGTTAGTGGAAAATAAATGCTCTTTGTAATTTACATATGCCACCTCGTCCTGCCAATTCCACGACAGTCGCTGCGATTGCGGTTGGCCGGTGCAACCGCAGGACCTGCTGGAACCGGAAAAACGGAAACCACCAAGGACCTGGGACGCGCCCTGGGCGTAATGGTTTATGTCTTCAACTGCTCGGAGCAAATGGACTACAAATCTTGTGGCAACATTTACAAAGGGCTGGCCCAGACGGGTGCCTGGGGCTGCTTTGACGAGTTCAATCGCATCTGCGTCGAGGTCCTGTCCGTGGTGGCCGTCCAGGTGAAGACCATACAGGAGGCAATAAAGGTACGTGGCCTGGGAATGCTTCTCACGGCTTGCAAATTGATTTTGCCCACCTAAGGTGCACTTTTATAAAGATTTTTGAATCGAGTATTGGAAATATATATTTTTAGTTTTAAAAAACTTTTCTGAGAAAAACTACAAACCATCTAAAATATTTAAGCTGCACTTTATATTAAAATTGCTAAGTATTTGGAATCCTTTGTCCTTTTTTCCAAGTGCTTTGCTACAGCATGTTGCATTGATTACTTTTCCTGAACCTCACTGGTCCACACTACTCCGGTCTGGTCCATGCTGTTGTTCCTTCTGCCACTTCCTCGCTCTGTTTACAGATGCATAAAACCCAATTTATCTTTATGGGCGAGCGCATTTCGCTGGAGCCGTCGGTCGGAATTTTTATCACCATGAATCCGGGATACGCCGGCCGGACAGAGCTGCCGGAGAACCTGAAGACCCTGTTCCGGCCGTGCGCCATGATTGTGCCGGACTTTGCTTTGATTTGTGAGATTATGCTAATGGCCGAGGGCTTCCAGGACGCCCGTCTGCTGGCCCGAAAATTTATCACTCTGTACACGCTGTGCAAGGAGCTGCTATCCAAGCAGGATCACTACGACTGGGGTCTGCGGGCCATCAAGTCAGTGCTAGTCGTGGCCGGCACACTCAAGAGGGACGACCACAGCCGGCCGGAGGATCAAGTGCTGATGCGAGCACTGCGCGACTTCAATATCCCCAAGATTGTCACGGAGGACGTGCCCATATTTATGGGTCTGATTGGCGACCTATTTCCGGCCCTGGATGTGCCCCGCAAGAGAGTCTTCGAGTTCGAGAAGACGATACGGAGAGCGGTGAACGAAATCAAGCTGCAGCCGGAGGAGGGGTTCCTTATGAAGGTGGTGCAGCTTCAGGAGCTTCTCGATGTCCGGCACTCTGTTTTTATAGTGGGGAATGCCGGCACTGGCAAGACCAAGATCTGGCAAACACTGCAGGAAACCTACCGGATCCAGAAAATGAAACCAGTCTGTCACGTCCTCAATCCCAAGGCCTTGTCCAACGACGAACTGTTCGGCATTGTAAATCCCACCACGCGGGAGTGGAAGGACGGCCTCTTTTCCTCCATCATGCGGGAGCAGGCCAACATGCCGCCTGGGAATCCAAAGTGGATTGTCCTGGACGGCGACATAGATCCGATGTGGATCGAGAGCTTAAACACTCTAATGGACGATAACAAAATTCTTACCTTGGCCAGCAACGAAAGGATCTCTCTCAAAAAGGAGATGCGACTCCTCTTCGAAGTAGGACACCTGAAGGCTGCCACTCCGGCCACAGTTTCACGAGCTGGAATCTTGTACATCAACCCCCAAGACTTGGGCTGGTCTCCGTAAGTAGTTTTCTCTGCAAATATTTTTGTAAATATGTATAACATTTATTTTTGGAATATTTTTTATTTTAATTTCCCCATCCCCGAAAAAATCTGAAAAAATAGATGTTCCTAGATTTTGATGCAGATTGGTGCAGAATCGATCCCTGAATCTTTTAAGGTATTCCGCTTGAGAATCGGATAAATATTGGCAAAGATATAGCCTTCACTGTGGGCCATATCGTACGCCCCATGCTTTCTCCACATTTTCGAAGGGTCACCCAGAAAATTTGACAAAAAATCTGAAAAAATATGTGTTCCTGGGGTTTGGTGCAGATTGGTGCAGAATCGATCCCTGAATCGTTTAAGGTATTCCGCTTGAGAATCGGATGATTATTGGCAAAGATATAGTCTTCACTGTGGGCCATATCGTACGCCCCATGCTTTCTCCACATTTTCGAAGGGGGTCACCCAAAAAATTTGACAAAAAATCTGAAAAAATAGAAGTTCTTAGGTTTTGATGCAGATTGGTGCAGAATCGATCCCTGAATCGTTTAAGGCATTCCGCTTGAGAATCGGATGATTATTGGCAAAGATATAGCCTTCACTGTGGGCCATACCGTACGCCCCATGCTTTCTCCACATTTTCGAAGGGGGTCACCCAGAAAATTTGACAAAAAATCTGAAAAAATAGATGTTTCTGGGTTTTGATGCAGACTCGTGCAGAATCGATCCCTGAATCGTTTAAGGTATTCCGCTTGAGAATCGGATGATTATTGGTAAAGATATAGCTTTCACTGTGGGCCATATCGTACGCCCCATGCTTTCTCCACATTTTCGAAGGGGGTCACCCAGAAAATATGACAAAAAATCTTAAAAAATAGATGTTTCTGGGTTTTGAT
The DNA here is from genome assembly GCA_018153035.1 of Drosophila pseudoananassae pseudoananassae. Classification (NCBI taxonomy): domain Eukaryota; kingdom Metazoa; phylum Arthropoda; class Insecta; order Diptera; family Drosophilidae; genus Drosophila; species Drosophila pseudoananassae. The sequence continues at coordinate 12,521,239 of JAECXR010000024.1, forward strand.
GCAGACTCGTGGAGAATCGATCCCTGAATCGTTAAAGGCATTCCGCTTGAGAATCGGATGATTATTGGCAAAGATATAGCCTTCACTGTGGGCCATATCGTACGCCCCATGCTTTCTCCACATTTTCGAAGGGGGTCACCCAGAAAATTTGACAAAAAATCTGAAAAAATAGATGTTCCTGGGTTTTGATGCAGACTCGTGCAGAATCGATCCCTGAATCGTTTAAGGTATATCGCTTTAGAATCGGATGATTATTGGCAAAGATATAGCCTTCACTGTGGGCCATACCGTACGCCCCATGCTTTCTCCACATTTTCGAAGGGGGTCACCCAGAAAATTTGACAAAAAATCTGAAAAAATAGATGTTTCTGGGTTTTGATGCAGACTCGTGCAGAATCGATCCCTGAATCGTTTAAGGCATTCCGCTTGAGAATCGGATGATTATTGGTAAAGATATAGCTTTCACTGTGGGCCATATCGTACGCCCCATGCTTTCTCCACATTTTCGAAGGGGGTCACCCAGAAAATATGACAAAAAATCTTAAAAAATAGATGTTTCTGGGTTTTGATGCAGACTCGTGCAGAATCGATCCCTGAATCGTTAAAGGCATTCCGCTTGAGAATCGGATGATTATTGGCAAAGATATAGCCTTCACTGTGGGCCATATCGTACGCCCCATGCTTTCTCCACATTTTCGAAGGGGGTCACCCAGAAAATTTGACAAAAAATCTGAAAAAATAGATGTTCCTGGGTTTTGATGCAGACTCGTGCAGAATCGATCCCTGAATCGTTTAAGGTATTCCGCTTGAGAATCGGATGATTATTGGCAAAGATATAGTCTTCACTGTGGGCCATATCGTACGCCCCATGCTTTCTCCACATTTTCGAAGGGGGTCACACAAAAAAATTTGACAAAAAATCTGAAAAAATATATGTTCCTGGGGTTTGGTGCAGATTGGTGCAGAATCGATCCCTGAATCGTTTAAGGTATTCCGCTTGAGAATCGGATGATTATTGGCAAAGATATAGCCTTCACTGTGGGCCATATCGTACGCCCCATGCTTTCTCCACATTTTCGAAGGGGGTCACCCAGAAAATTTGACAAAAAATCTGAAAAAATAGATGTTCCAGGGTTTTGATGCAGACTCGATCCCTGAATCGTTTAAGGTATTCCGCTTGAGAATCGGATGATTATTGGCAAAGATATAGCCTTCACTGTGGGCCATACCGTACGCCCCATGCTTTCTCCACATTTTCGAAGGGGGTCACCCAGAAAATTTGACAAAAAATCTGAAAAAATAGATGTACCTGGGTTTTGATGCAGACTCGTGCAGAATCGATCCCTGAATCGTTTAAGGTATTCCGCTTGAGAATCGGATGATTATTGGCAAAGATATAGTCTTCACTGTGGGCCATATCGTACGCCCCATGCTTTCTCCACATTTTCCAAGGGGGTCACACAAAAAAATTTGACAAAAAATCTGAAAAAATAGAAGTTCTTAGGTTTTGATGCAGATTGGTGCAGAATCGATCCCTGAATCGTTTAAGGCATTCCGCTTGAGAATCGGATGATTATTGGCAAAGATATAGCCTTCACTGTGGGCCATACCGTACGCCCCATGCTTTCTCCACATTTTCGAAGGGGGTCACCCAGAAAATTTGACAAAAAATCTGAAAAAATATATGTTCCTGGGGTTTGGTGCAGATTGGTGCAGAATCGATCCCTGAATCGTTTAAGGTATTCCGCTTGAGAATCGGATGATTATTGGCAAAGATATAGTCTTCACTGTGGGCCATATCGTACGCCCCATGCTTTCTCCACATTTTCGAAGGGGGTCACCCAAAAAATTTGACAAAAAATCTGAAAAAATAGAAGTTCTTAGGTTTTGATGCAGATTGGTGCAGAATCGATCCCTGAATCGTTTAAGGCATTCCGCTTGAGAATCGGATGATTATTGGCAAAGATATAGCCTTCACTGTGGGCCATACCGTACGCCCCATGCTTTCTCCACATTTTCGAAGGGGGTCACCCAGAAAATTTGACAAAAAATCTGAAAAAATAGATGTTTCTGGGTTTTGATGCAGACTCGTGCAGAATCGATCCCTGAATCGTTTAAGGTATTCCGCTTGAGAATCGGATGATTATTGGTAAAGATATAGCTTTCACTGTGGGCCATATCGTACGCCCCATGCTTTCTCCACATTTTCGAAGGGGGTCACCCAGAAAATATGACAAAAAATCTTAAAAAATAGATGTTTCTGGGTTTTGATGCAGACTCGTGGAGAATCGATCCCTGAATCGTTAAAGGCATTCCGCTTGAGAATCGGATGATTATTGGCAAAGATATAGCCTTCACTGTGGGCCATATCGTACGCCCCATGCTTTCTCCACATTTTCGAAGGGGGTCACCCAGAAAATTTGACAAAAAATCTGAAAAAATAGATGTTCCTGGGTTTTGATGCAGACTCGTGCAGAATCGATCCCTGAATCGTTTAAGGTATATCGCTTTAGAATCGGATGATTATTGGCAAAGATATAGCCTTCACTGTGGGCCATACCGTACGCCCCATGCTTTCTCCACATTTTCGAAGGGGGTCACCCAGAAAATTTGACAAAAAATCTGAAAAAATAGATGTTTCTGGGTTTTGATGCAGACTCGTGCAGAATCGATCCCTGAATCGTTTAAGGCATTCCGCTTGAGAATCGGATGATTATTGGTAAAGATATAGCTTTCACTGTGGGCCATATCGTACGCCCCATGCTTTCTCCACATTTTCGAAGGGGGTCACCCAGAAAATATGACAAAAAATCTTAAAAAATAGATGTTTCTGGGTTTTGATGCAGACTCGTGCAGAATCGATCCCTGAATCGTTAAAGGCATTCCGCTTGAGAATCGGATGATTATTGGCAAAGATATAGCCTTCACTGTGGGCCATATCGTACGCCCCATGCTTTCTCCACATTTTCGAAGGGGGTCACCCAGAAAATTTGACAAAAAATCTGAAAAAATAGATGTTCCTGGGTTTTGATGCAGACTCGTGCAGAATCGATCCCTGAATCGTTTAAGGTATTCCGCTTGAGAATCGGATGATTATTGGCAAAGATATAGTCTTCACTGTGGGCCATATCGTACGCCCCATGCTTTCTCCACATTTTCGAAGGGGGTCACACACAAAAAATTTGACAAAAAATCTGAAAAAATATATGTTCCTGGGGTTTGGTGCAGATTGGTGCAGAATCGATCCCTGAATCGTTTAAGGTATTCCGCTTGAGAATCGGATGATTATTGGCAAAGATATAGCCTTCACTGTGGGCCATATCGTACGCCCCATGCTTTCTCCACATTTTCGAAGGGGGTCACCCAGAAAATTTGACAAAAAATCTGAAAAAATAGATGTTCCAGGGTTTTGATGCAGACTCGATCCCTGAATCGTTTAAGGTATTCCGCTTGAGAATCGGATGATTATTGGCAAAGATATAGCCTTCACTGTGGGCCATACCGTACGCCCCATGCTTTCTCCACATTTTCGAAGGGGGTCACCCAGAAAATTTGACAAAAAATCTGAAAAAATAGATGTACCTGGGTTTTGATGCAGACTCGTGCAGAATCGATCCCTGAATCGTTTAAGGTATTCCGCTTGAGAATCGGATGATTATTGGCAAAGATATAGTCTTCACTGTGGGCCATATCGTACGCCCCATGCTTTCTCCACATTTTCCAAGGGGGTCACACAAAAAAATTTGACAAAAAATCTGAAAAAATAGAAGTTCTTAGGTTTTGATGCAGATTGGTGCAGAATCGATCCCTGAATCGTTTAAGGCATTCCGCTTGAGAATCGGATGATTATTGGCAAAGATATAGCCTTCACTGTGGGCCATACCGTACGCCTCATGCTTTCTCCACATTTTCGAAGGGGGTCACCCAGAAAATTTGACAAAAAATCTGAAAAAATAGAAGTTCTTAGGTTTTGATGCAGATTGGTGCAGAATCGATCCCTGAATCGTTAAAGGTATTCCGCTTGAGAATCGGATGATTATTGGCAAAGATATAGCCTTCACTGTGGGCCATATCAGACACCCCATGCTTTCTCCACATTTTCGAAGGGGGTAACCCAGAAAATTTGACAAAAAAAATCTGAAAAAATAGATGTTCCAGGGTTTTGAATAGACTCGTGCAGAATCGATCCCTGAATCGTTTAAGGTATTCCGCTTGAGAATCGGATGATTATTGACAAAGATATAGCCTTCACTGTGGGCCATATCGTATGCCCCATGCTTTCTCCACATTTTCGAAGGGGGTCACCCAGAAAATATGACAAAAAATCTGAAAAAATAGATGTTCCAGGGTTTTGATGCAGACTCGTGCAGAATCGATCCCTGAATCGTTTAAGGTATTCCGCTTGAAAATCGGATGATTATTGGCAAAGATATAGCCTTCACTGTGGGCCATACCGTACGCCCCATGCTTTCTCCACATTTTCGAAGGGGGTCACCCAGAAAATTTGACAAAAAATCTGAAAAAATAGAAGTTCTTAGGTTTTGATGCAGATTGGTGCAGAATCGATCCCTGAATCGTTTAAGGTATTCCGCTTGAGAATCGGATGATTATTGGCAAAGATATAGCCTTCACTGTGGGCCATATCAGACACCCCATGCTTTCTCCACATTTTCGAAGGGGGTAACCCAGAAAATTTGACAAAAAAAATCTGAAAAAATAGATGTTCCAGGGTTTTGAATAGACTCGTGCAGAATCGATCCCTGAATCGTTTAAGGTATTCCGCTTGAGAATCGGATGATTATTGACAAAGATATAGCCTTCACTGTGGGCCATATCGTACGCCCCATGCTTTCTCCACATTTTCGAAGGGGGTCACACAAAAAAATTTGACAAAAAATCTGAAAAAATAGAAGTTCTTAGGTTTTGATGCAGATTGGTGCAGAATCGATCCCTGAATCGTTTAAGGCATTCCGCTTGAGAATCGGATGATTATTGGCAAAGATATAGCCTTCACTGTGGGCCATACCGTACGCCCCATGCTTTCTCCACATTTTCGAAGGGGGTCACCCAGAAAATTTGACAAAAAATCTGAAAAAATAGAAGTTCTTAGGTTTTGATGCAGATTGGTGCAGAATCGATCCCTGAATCGTTAAAGGTATTCCGCTTGAGAATCGGATGATTATTGGCAAAGATATAGCCTTCACTGTGGGCCATATCAGACACCCCATGCTTTCTCCACATTTTCGAAGGGGGTAACCCAGAAAATTTGACAAAAAAAATCTGAAAAAATAGATGTTCCAGGGTTTTGAGTAGACTCGTGCAGAATCGATCCCTGAATCGTTTAAGGTATTCCGCTTGAGAATCGGATGATTATTGACAAAGATATAGCCTTCACTGTGGGCCATATCGTACGCCCCATGCTTTCTCCACATTTTCGAAGGGGGTCACCCAGAAAATATGACAAAAAATCTTAAAAAATAGATGTTCCTGGGTTTTGATGCAGACTCGTGCAGAATCGATCCCTGAATCGTTTAAGGTATATCGCTTTAGAATCGGATGATTATTGGCAAAGATATAGCCTTCACTGTGGGCCATACCGTACGCCTCATGCTTTCTCCACATTTTCGAAGGGGGTAACCCAGAAAATTTGACAAAAAAAATCTGAAAAAATAGATGTTCCAGGGTTTTGAGTAGACTCGTGGAGAATCGATCCCTGAATCGTTAAAGGCATTCCGCTTGAGAATCGGATGATTATTGGCAAAGATATAGCCTTCACTGTGGGCCATATCGTACGCCCCATGCTTTCTCCACATTTTCGAAGGGGGTCACCCAGAAAATTTGACAAAAAATCTGAAAAAATAGATGTTCCTGGGTTTTGATGCAGACTCGTGCAGAATCGATCCCTGAATCGTTTAAGGTATATCGCTTTAGAATCGGATGATTATTGGCAAAGATATAGCCTTCACTGTGGGCCATACCGTACGCCTCATGCTTTCTCCACATTTTCGAAGGGGGTCACCCAGAAAATTTGACAAAAAATCTGAAAAAATAGAAGTTCTTAGGTTATGATGCAGATTGGTGCAGAATCGATCCCTGAATCGTTTAAGGTATTCCGCTTGAGAATCGGATGATTATTGGTAAAGTATAGCCTTCACTGTGGGCCATATCGTACGCCCCATGCTTTCTCCACATTTTCAAAGGGGGTAACCCAGAAAATTTGACAAAAAATCTGAAAAAATAGATGTTCCTGGGTTTTGATGCAGACTCGTGCAGAATCGATCCCTGAATCGTTTAAGGTATATCGCTTTAGAATCGGATGATTATTGGCAAAGATATAGCCTTCACTGTGGGCCATACCGTACGCCCCATGCTTTCTCCACATTTTCGAAGGGGGTCACCCAGAAAATTTGACAAAAAATCTGAAAAAATAGATGTTTCTGGGTTTTGATGCAGACTCGTGCAGAATCGATCCCTGAATCGTTTAAGGCATTCCGCTTGAGAATCGGATGATTATTGGCAAAGATATAGCCTTCACTGTGGGCCCTATCGTACGCCCCATGCTTTCTCCACATTTTCGAAGGGGGTAACCCAGAAAATTTGACAAAAAAAATCTGAAAAAATAGATGTTCCAGGGTTTTGATGCAGACTCGTGCAGAATCGATCCCTGAATCGTTTAAGGTATTCCGCTTGAGAATCGGATGATTATTGGCAAAGATATAGCCTTCACTGTGGGCCATACCGTACGCCCCATGCTTTCTCCACATTTTCGAAGGGGGTCACCCAGAAAATTTGACAAAAAATCTGAAAAAATAGATGTACCTGGGTTTTGATGCAGACTCGTGCAGAATCGATCCCTGAATCGTTTGAGGTATTCCGCTTGAGAATCGGATGATTATTGGCAAAGATATTGCCTTCACTGTGGGCCATATCGTACGCCCCATGCATTCTCCACATTTTCAAAGGGGGTCACCCAGAAAATATGACAAAAAATCTTAAAAAATAGATGTTTCTGGGTTTTGATGCAGACTCGTGCAGAATCGATCCCTGAATCGTTAAAGGCATTCCGCTTGAGAATCGGATGATTATTGGCAAAGATATAGCCTTCACTGTGGGCCATATCGTACGCCCCATGCTTTCTCCACATTTTCAAAGGGGGTAACCCAGAAAATTTGACAAAAAATCTGAAAAAATAGATGTTCCTGGGTTTTGATGCAGACTCGTGCAGAATCGATCCCTGAATCGTTTAAGGTATATCGCTTTAGAATCGGATGATTATTGGCAAAGATATAGCCTTCACTGTGGGCCATACCGTACGCCCCATGCTTTCTCCACATTTTCGAAGGGGGTCACCCAGAAAATTTGACAAAAAATCTGAAAAAATAGATGTTCCTGGGTTTTGATGCAGACTCGTGCAGAATCGATCCCTGAATCGTTAAAGGTATTCCGCTTGAGAATCGGATGATTATTGGCAAAGATATAGCCTTCACTGTGGGCCATATCGTACGCCCCATGCTTTCTCCACATTTTCGAAGGGGGTCACCCAGAAAATTTGACAAAAAATCTGAAAAAATAGATGTTCCTGGGTTTTGATGCAGACTCGTGCAGAATCGATCCCTGAATCGTTAAAGGTATTCCGCTTGAGAATCGGATGATTATTGGCAAAGATATAGCCTTCACTGTGGGCCATATCAGACACCCCATGCTTTCTCCACATTTTCGAAGGGGGTAACCCAGAAAATTTGACAAAAAAAATCTGAAAAAATAGATGTTCCAGGGTTTTGATGCAGACTCGTGTAGAATCGATCCCTGAATCGTTTAAGGTATTCCGCTTGAGAATCGGATGATTATTGGCAAAGATATAGCCTTCACTGTGGGCCATACCGTACGCCCCATGCTTTCTCCACATTTTCGAAGGGGGTCACCCAGAAAATTTGACAAAAAATCTGAAAAAATAGATGTACCTGGGTTTTGATGCAGACTCGTGCAGAATCGATCCCTGAATCGTTTGAGGTATTCCGCTTGAGAATCGGATGATTATTGGCAAAGATATTGCCTTCACTGTGGGTCAAATCAGACGCCCCATGCTTTTTTCACGTTTTCGAAGGGGGTAGCCCAGAAAATTTGACAAAAAATCTGAAAAAATAGACGTTCCTAGGTTTTGATGCAGATTGGTGCAGAATCGATCTCTGAATCGTTTAAGGTATTCCGCTTGAGAATCGGATGATTATTGGCAAAGATATAGCCTTCACTGTGGGCCATACCGTACGCCCCATGCTTTCTCCACATTTTCGAAGGGGGTAACCCAGAAAATTTGACAAAAAAAATCTGAAAAAATAGATGTTCCAGGGTTTTGATGCAGACTCGTGCAGAATCGATCCCTGAATCGTTTAAGGTATTCCGCTTGAGAATCGGATGATTATTGGCAAAGATATAGCCTTCACTGTGGGCCATATCGTACGCCCCATGCTTTCTCCACATTTTCGAAGGGGGTCACCCAGAAAATTTGACAAAAAATCTGAAAAAATAGATGTTCCTGGGTTTTGATGCAGACTCGTGCAGAATCGATCCCTGAATCGTTTAAGGTATTCCGCTTGAGAATCGGATGATTATTGGCAAAGATATAGCCTTCACTGTGGGCCATACCGTACGCCCCATGCTTTCTCCACATTTTCGAAGGGGGTCACCCAGAAAATTTGACAAAAAATCTGAAAAAATAGATGTACCTGGGGTTTGATGCAGACTCGTGCAGAATCGATCCCTGAATCGTTTAAGGTATTCCGCTTGAGAATCGGATGATTATTGGCAAAGATATAGCCTTCACTGTGGGCCATACCGTACGCCCCATGCTTTCTCCACATTTTCGAAGGGGGTCACCCAGAAAATTTGACAAAAAATCTGAAAAAATAGATGTTCCTGGGTTTTGATGCAGACTCGTGCAGAATCGATCCCTGAATCGTTTAAGGTATTCCGCTTGAGAATCGGATGATTATTGGCAAAGATATAGCCTTCACTGTGGGCCATACCGTACGCCCCATGCTTTCTCCACATTTTCGAAGGGGGTCACCCAGAAAATTTGACAAAAAATCTGAAAAAATAGATGTACCTGGGTTTTGATGCAGACTCGTGCAGAATCGATCCCTGAATCGTTTGAGGTATTCCGCTTGAGAATCGGATGATTATTGGCAAAGATATAGCCTTCACTGTGGGCCATATCAGACACCCCATGCTTTCTCCACATTTTCGAAGGGGGTCACCCAGAAAATTTGACAAAAAATCTGAAAAAATAGATGTTCCTGGGTTTTGATGCAGACTCGTGCAGAATCGATCCCTGAATCGTTTAAGGTATTCCGCTTGAGAATCGGATGATTATTGGCAAAGATATAGCCTTCACTGTGGGCCATACCGTACGCCCCATTCTTTCTCCACATTTTCGAAGGGGGTCACCCAGAAAATTTGACAAAAAATCTGAAAAAATAGATGTACCTGGGTTTTGATGCAGACTCGTGCAGAATCGATCCCTGAATCGTTTTAGGTATTCCGCTTGAGAATCGGATGATTATTGGCAAAGATATTGCCTTCACTGTGGGTCAAATCAGACGCCCCATGCTTTTTTCACGTTTTCGAAGGGGGTAGCCCAGAAAATTTGACAAAAAATCTGAAAAAATAGACGTTCCTAGGTTTTGATGCAGACTGGTGCAGAATCGATTCCTGAATCGTTTAAGGAATTCCGCTTGAGAATCGGATGATTATTAGCAAAGATATAGTCTTCACTGTGGGCCATATCGTACGCCCCATGCTTTCTCCACATTTTCGAATTTCAACCAGAAAATTTGATAAAAAATCTGACACGGATTAATATTAATAGAGTTAATACTTAAATCTTAATATGTTTAAGCTTTCTTTGCCACAATATTGGCAAAAATTTATCAATATTTCGTATACTGGAAATAGGTATGTTTCCTCTTGGCTGGAGACCCGAGTGGATATGATAGAGAGGGGCATCCTGACTTCATTGTTTGAGAAATATTTCCCATGCCTGATGCAGCGACATCGGGATTTTCGTCGCATCACTCCCATTACGGACATGGCCATGATTCAGATGACATGCTATCTACTCGAATGTCTCCTGGACAGCGATAGCGATGGCAATGATGGCCGTGGTGGAGCTGGATCCGCCGTAAATCCGCACAGCTTGCAGCACGGAGAGCTCTCGCACGAGGCCATGGTGATGGCCTTGGAAACCATCTTCGTGTATGCCACAGTTTGGAGTTTTGGCTCAGCCCTCAGCCAGGATGTAATCATTGACTGGCACCGCGAATTTCACAAGTGGTGGATTGGAGAGTTCAAGGACATCAAGTTGCCCAGCCAGGGCACTGTTTTCGACCATCAATTGAATGTGCAAACCCTAAAGTTTCAGCCCTGGACCGAGCTGGCTGCCCAGGATCAGCTGGAGGGCCAAATCGATTCCGAGACTCCGCTACAGGTGATGAACTTATTCTTAATTAAGAAGAAATTCCAGGAAAATTCATAAATCTTAAACTCCCAGAACATACTTATATCCACGGCGGAAACCACTCGCCTGGCTTATTTTCTCAAACTCCTCATCGACCGCAACTTGGCCTGTATGTTGGTTGGTAGTTCTGGATGCGGCAAGGGTGCCATTTTCCGGGAACTCTTCAGCCAGTACGCCAATGACCAGGAACTCCTTGAAGTGGCTGTTACCACGGTTTCGGCTTCAGAAAGCAATCACCAGCCAGCAATTCAAACGGCAAACGCACCAAGCGTGCGACGAAAGGCGTCCTCCTCGGCTACGCCGCTTCTGACCACCGTTCAGGCCACCCACTTTAATTTCTACACCAGCTCGGAGATATTCCAGAAGATGCTCGACCGACCACTGGAAAAGAAGTCTGGTAGATGCTACGCCCCCAGTGGTCCCAAGCGAAGACTTGTATACTTTGTAAATGACCTAAACATGCCGGAAGTAGATGCCTATGGAACAGTACAGCCACACACTATAATGCGCCAGTTTATGGACTACAGGCAATGGTAATTGTAATCAAAATGGTAAATAAATACTTGAAGATTCTATCTATATTTATATATCCTTAGGTACGACCGACAAAGGCTGCAGCTAAAAGACATCCGTCACTGCCAGTTTGCGGCTTGTATGAATCCCACTGCCGGATCATTCACAATTGATCCCCGCCTGCAACGCCACTTTTGCGTGTTTTCGGTTGCTCCGCCGAGCGAGGATACGCTGCAGTTTATTTATGGCAGTATCCTGGCCAGTCACCTGGAAAGCCCTGGCCAAGGATTCAGCAAAGAGATCCGGTCCATCGGCAGTTTGCTGGTGCGAGTGGGCATTGCCCTTCATCGGCGGGTGGAGTACGCTTTTCTGCCCACCGCCGTCAAGTTCCACTATCTGTTTAATCTCCGGGACTTGACAGGTATTTACCAAGGACTGATGAATAGTGTGGGAGCTCCAGCCTCGGCGGGGGGAGCGAACACTGGCTATGGCGGAACCATTTGCAGCCGGCCCTCGGAACTGATACGTCTCTACGTCCACGAGGCCTTTCGGGTCTATCATGATCGACTAGTGGATCCCTATGATATCAAGTCATTTAAGTCCTCCATCAGAGATATTTTTAAGAAGGATTTCGAAGACTTTTGTGTTTGCAGAACCGCTGATCTACAGCCACTTTGCCCAGTCTCTGGTGGATCAGAAGTACATGCCCCTAAAGAGCTGGGACTCTCTTTACTCGCTTCTTATTGAAGCGCAGGCCAGTTATAATGAGGTGGTGGGGTACATGAATTTGGTCCTTTTCGAAGATGCCATGATACACGTTTGTCGGTGAGTGGAAGATAGTACTTTGTAGTACTACTCAGGCTTGAAATCCGATTAAAAACCTTTTTTAATTTCAGCATAAATCGAATTCTGGAGAATCCGCGGGGTAATGCTCTTCTCATAGGCGTAGGGGGCTCTGGCAAACAGACACTGGCCCGCCTGGCTGCCTTTATTTCCTCCCTTAGCGTCTCCCAAATTCAAATCAAGCGGGGCTTCGGCCTTCTAGATATGCGAGAAGAAATCGCCAGTCTGTACATGAAGGTGGGCCTCAAGAATCTGGCCTCGGTATTCCTCATCTCAGACGCCCAGATACCCGACGAATCGATACTAATGCTGATAAATGATCTGCTGGCATCAGGGGAGATACCCGAACTCTTCAACGACGACCAGATGGACACCATTACCAATGGAATTCGCAACGAGGTGAAACAAAGTGGCACCCTAGACACCAAGGACAATTGCTGGAGGTATTTCGTGGAGAAAGTCAGACGGCTGCTGAAAGTGGTGCTCTGCTTTTCACCCGTGGGGCAGACTCTGCGGGTAAGGGCTCGGAAATTTCCGGCCATCATCAGCCGGACGGCCATCGACTGGTTCCACGAGTGGCCCAAAAGCGCCCTGGAGTCCGTTTCCCAGAAGTTCCTCAACGAAATCAGTGGCATTTTGGAGGTACGTATGCGTCAGACGTTTATTTATGCGTCAGTCGGGCACAATTTTCAGCGCCGGACACTTTAAGCACGAGTCCAGACCGAAGGGTCCTGACCCTTTGCTCCCACTTACTGGTACATATCCTGCTTCCAGCCCGCCCTCGTGCCGCCCATCGGGTGCTTTATGGCTTACGTCCACGGCACTGTGAATCAGATATCGAGAATTTATCTGCAGAATGAAAAACGCTACAACTACACGACCCCGAAAACTTTTCTGGAATACATTTTCCTCTACCGCAAACTGTTGGTGGACAAAAACGGCGAGTTTGCGGAGCGCATTGCCCGGCTCCAGAGCGGAATGGCCAAGCTGGCGGAGTGCGCCCGTCAGGTGGACACTCTGAAGGTGAGTAAATGATGGAGTGGACAGGACAGGACAGGAGGCGAGTGCCACATTCGGGGCCCATATGCTACGTATGTATGTATGTATATATGAAAATAAAATGTTAAAGTGGCAAGTCCGCGGGTTTTTCCGCACAGAGAGAAATTCCTTAAAGGTATTCTACAAAACTTTAAAAGTTAAACATTGTTTAAAAAATGGGTTACTTCAAATTAAACAAAAATTTGTATCATACTTAAGACCATCATATTTAATTTCATAAGATTTTAGTATATCTTATTTTTTAAAGTATAAATTTAAAAAATTCAAATCGATGTTTAAGGTTTGGTTACAAATCTGATTTTTTTCCCCGGGCACATGTAAATTGATTTTTTTTCTGTTTGAGTTCCAAAATAATTTCCTGTCTCGGTTCTTAACAAAAAATCTGTGGCATCTCCGCGGACTTTCAAATATTAATTGAACACGCCTGCAGGGTAGCCACAAAATCGATCATCGTGAAGCATCAGCTTTCAATGGAACATTGCCATCCGATCCGGAGCATCGAAGCCGTCGCGTCGGCCATTCAATTAGTACGCTTAATTGAATTGTTGTTGCAGCAAATCCGCCGTCCACTTGTCCGCCTTTTCTGACTTCAATGGCGGAAACCGGAGAAGCGGAAGCCCCGACACAGAGGCTCTGGCTGCGCCATTCTTTGAGTTTTTAACGCCGTTTCCGGTTACGTCGCGTATACGCAGCGTAAGCCCCGCACTTTTTCCACACTCCTGCAGCGCTAAACAACAGCCATTGAACCGTGCCCCAGCTATGGGAAGGGGCAGGGCAAATGTTATTTAAACTAATTGAATTAAATTGAATTCGCTTCAATCGAACAAAAGCCGTTTCAATTTTCCAAAGCGCGTGAATAGGACCCTCATTTCATAGTCTGTGCTTTTTAGTGATGGGAATGGTGGCATAATCATTTTTAGCTGTTTATTAATACATCTATAGCAATACAAATGAAGTCGATTGGAAGGTATATTCATTTATAAAACATACACTTTTATCTACCAGAAAAACAAGTTTCAGTTTTCCTTTCATTATTTTACTATGTGCTTTAAAGTTAAAGCCTTTAAAGGCACACGGTACATCACGGCTGATTTTGAACCACACTTATACGGGCTGGTATTTGTATTGATACGCCCGCAATTTGTGCGCGAAAGTTGCTCTGTGTAAATATTGAGCCATCGTGCCGGGGCTTTAATTATCTTCCTTAGCCGGGGAAACTTTTCAGCTCACTTTGATTTTGGCTTTGAGTTTCAATTGAGTCAAGGACTTCCTCGTTCACAGCATCAACTTGCAATCCAAGAGGTCCAATTGGCTGCCAAAAATGCTGCTGCCGACAAGCTGATTGTGATCGTGAGCGCCGAGAGTGAGAAAGTAAAGAAGGAGCGACACATCGCCTCCGAGGAAGAGAAGCGGGTTCGCATCATCGAGGAGGATGTCTCCATCAAGACCAAGATGTGCGAGGAGGATCTGAGGCAAGCAGAGCCGGCTCTGGTAGCCGCCCAAGCTGCCCTCAATACGCTAAACAAGAACAATCTCACCGAACTGAAGTCCTTTGGATCACCTCCCAAGGCAGTCATCAATGTCTGTGCTGCCGTTATGGTCTTGCTGGCCAGCAATGGGAAAATCCCAAGGGATCGCAGCTGGAAGGCTGCAAAGCTGATGATGGTACGAGTGGATCAGTTCCTCAACGATCTTTTGAACTACAATAAGGACAACATACATCCCAATATCATTGAAACCCTACAGGAGTATCTTAAGGTAAGCTTCAAAATACTTTATTCATAATTTATAAAGGTGGTGTAAATATTTTCAAGGACCCCGAATTTAATCCTGACAAAGTAGTGCAGAAATCAGTAGCCGCCGCAGGGCTGTGCGCCTGGGTAATTAATTTACATCGCTACCATCAGGTTTTCTTGATCGTTGGGCCCAAACAACAGGCGCTGCAGGACTCGCAGCAGGAGCTACTGGAGGCACGCGAGCGGCTGCAGTATCTGAAGGCGAAAATCAACAACTTGGAGGCGAAGCTGGCCGAGATACAGGCCGAGTTTGAAAACGCGGTGGCCGAGAAGCAAAGGTGCCAGAGGGAGGCGGACAAGACCTCCTTCACCATTGACCTGGCCCACCGTCTGGTCAACGGACTGGCCAACGAGAACATCCGGTGGAAAGAGTCCGTCCAGAGGTAGGTGCTACTGCATTTATACGCAATCAATTATTAAATTTAATTTACATTCTGTGTGCGCCCGCAATCGCAGTAATTGCCTCGCCAGCCGAACTGAACTCAGGGCAGGGGCTGCAATGGTTTCTGATGATGGGTGTGGGGGTGCCTGGCGAATTCCACTCACTTTCGGGCCACCGCAGCAACAAAAGGCCGTAAATTTTATTTGCTTGCTCCCGTTTGGTTGACTGCAAGGTTCCCGACCCCGGCTCATTCGCTCGATTGTGCTCCCACCAGTGGCAATGAACCGTCTTTACCGGCAACAATGTTCAAAAATCATTGCCAATTGAAACAGTTTTCAACGTGAAATTTGTATTAATTATTCTCTCAATTCAAGTACCTTTAATTTGTCAAAAAAAAATAAGATTTCTAGTTAGATTTTAGTCGTTTATTAGTATTTTGGCAATTTATTTTTAGGGATATTTTTCAGCATAGTTTCCAGTATCACTATTTGTTTTTGAAATATTTAAAAACCAAGTACATATTTCAATTCAAAATTGTAGTTTTTATTATTTATTTTCTATCTCCATGTATGCTTTGCTAAAATCGCACATGGAATCGTGCAAAATTCGTTGGAAACCTATGCAAACCTGAAAGGCATTGTCATTGTGCCCGTGTAAATATCAGCTAATCCCATCTGTTGCCTCTCGAGCTGGCAACGCGAGGCACGAATATGTCGTGGCAAGGTGCGAGACACCTGCCTAACAAGCCAAAAATTGCACTTGACAAGCGTGAAAGTTGGCGGCACAACAGAAAGGATGGGAGAAAGTGCCAAGTTGGAGAAAGCGTGCAGGTATCGTGTGAAGGAGGCAAAGCCTATTAGTATTTGAAAGCACGTAACTGTTGAGGTGGTAATGCATCTGCACTCCAAACGGATTACGGATAGAAATAGTTGATGTGGTGTTAAAGTTATGTCTACATATAAAATATGTGTAACAAATATTTTTGAATAGAGCGCCTTTGGTAGATGCAGAAAAGTATGCAGCTTTTTTCGCAAAAAATTCAATGAATGTCAATGTAAAATATTTTTCAACGTAAGCCTTATTAAAAAAGTTATCCATCTTTTTGACACAAATATAAACTTTGTGGTTTACTGACTAACTAGTGGCTAATATTTTTTTCAAACGATTAAACCGCCCAATGAACTAGCAACTCCTCTGCCAGTTTTAACTTAAAATGCATTTCCCACAACGTCATAAAAGCATGTATTTCCATTGATGAGAGTATGAAAGGCAATAGGGAGCCCACCAACAATTATATAAACCATCGACTGCAATAAGCACTGGCAAAAAACGTAATCAAATTCATATAGATGTCAATGGCAATTCCAATTGGGACTTCCGTAGGTTTCGGCTTTGACCAAGGGTTGTGGGCAGTGGGCTGGGGGCTGTGGGCCGGGGGAGTGCACACAACACGCACAGCACTCCGACACCTTTGCCCATTGACTAGCTGGCTGTATTCATTGAAATTCAATTGAGTGCGCGTGCAAGCCAAAAGAAAATCCGTAAAGGGCGATTGGTGTGGGTTGGGCTTTGGGTTGGGGTTGGGGGTTGCTCGGTTGGGAGCCGAATCGAAGTGTTGAATTTTTCGCACCTAAACAACTGCAAAATTCGCACACAAGTTCGCATAAGCTCGCCCAGCTCACCAAGTCCAGATCAAACCCAAATGGGCAGCGTCAGCAGCTAAAGTGCCAGGGGGATTGAATCGGAATATAAATGCATATGAAATACGTATTGAATTACGAAAAATGAAAAATTTCCGAACTGTGTGTGCTGTGTTCTGTTCTGTTGTGCTGGGTTGTGAATTTATGTTGTTGCACGGCTTGGGTGTGGATGTGACTTGGCCATACAAACTAATGCCCATTGAATGCACTGCCAAAGGAGCAACAGCCCGGCTCTCACAGGATATAAATACACACATACATACATGTATAAATTTTATACGGCGTGCATGGCTCGATTCTGGGTCCTAGGTCCTGGGTCGGACTTTGGCCAACTGCAGACGGGGCGAGAAGCGTTCAAATATTTATGAAAATATAATTTGACCCACAAAAGCAAATTGTTTGTACCTGTGTAGGTCGGAGCGTGGGTGTGTAAGCTGCCATGACTTGCATATAAATTTCTGCATATTTGACAATAACATCACACACACGCACCCAATAAAGATGCAGGATACTTGCATTTGTTTGCCAACTTTCGTTGTTGGCATTGCAGAGCTGTCTTTGAAAAATACTAGTTGTTTGAAATGAGAATGCTCTTATGTCACCTGACAGGCATTTCACTAAAATCCAACACGATATTTCTGCAAAAACAATTATTCCATAAACGTGAAATCCAAGGGTGTAGTTTTCTTTTGAAGTGGAGGGGTACAATAATAGTATTGAACTTTACAAAAACATTTCTAAGAAAAGCGATGAACTGCTGTTACTCATCGGTGTTCTAAAAACTTTAAGTTGCTGATTGAACCCCTTGTTGTAACAGTTCTGTGGACATGGAGCTAAGTATTTATTAGATTATTCAATCATAAAGACCCATTTGTGTGAGTCTTTTAAATATATGAATGTGCATAAATCATGCGTCCTTTTACTTTAAATCGGTACAAAGGATAAGGGGAGAATGCCAGTAACTAATTGAAAATAGTTTTGTGCTAACGACGCTTCAAATAATATCATAAAAGAGTGAGCTGTTACACTTGAAACTTTTTAACTAGGATAGCATATTTAATTTACTTTTTTTATGAAAAATTCCAAAAATATGTTTGATAGCTTCTAAATGTGTGTGATCTTAAATAGTTCATAGCTTGCATAAATAATACTATTACAAATATTATTCCAAAGAGCAAAATTAAACATCTAAGCATACTCTTGCCTATCCTACAATGAATACTTCTTGACTTCCCCCGTCTGTACCCAAGGTTTCAATATAATAAGCTGAAATATTTCAATAAGAGTTGGCATGCAGCAATTTCCGATAATTTATGCAACCACTTGGGCATCCTTCAGTGCCCCACCACCCACCACGACGGCAGGATCCTAGCTTTAAGCCCATTCCCGTCAACATTGTCAGCAACAGAGGCAGCAACAACTTGCAACTTCCTCTCCGACGTCATTATTTTTTCAATTTCCCCTCATTTAAATTTAAATGCACCGCCCGTTTTAAGAAGGTTTTGAAGGGATATAGACACTGTAGGAATATAAAGACTGCACTGGCGGATGTCGGGACGGCTGCAACCTTTAGCATCCTGCTCCCCGGTAATTTATACGATTTGTTAGCATCAAAGGGGAGATTACCGCCCGCCCAACACCCACTAGGTTATCCTTGACTTACCACCCCTCATTCTTCTTATTCCGCACAGCCTGCAGGCCAAGATTGGTACCCTGCCCGGAGATATACTGTTAATTTCCTCGTTCCTGTCGTACGTGGGCTGTTTCACGCGGCGCTACCGGGAGGAGCTGCAGCACAAGATGTGGCTGCCGAACTTTCGCAAAATCGATGTAAGTGCCCGGCAGACTTTCCCATCGATACGTGCGGACTTCTAAGAGGGATCCTTTTCACTGTCTTTTCACCCACAGCCCCACATTCCTCACACCGAGGGCGTGGACACCTTGGCCCTCTTCTCCGACGACGCCCAGATAGCCGCCTGGAACAACGAGGGTCTGCCGATGGATAGGATGTCCACCGAGAACGCCACCATTCTCCAGTACTCCACCCGATGGCCATTGATGATTGATCCGCAGCTGTAAGTGGAAAATTGGAATTGCACTTGATAATTGATTTAGGGAATACTGAATTCATTTAATTCAAGCATTTGATAGTCCAATTAAGCAGTTCTAGCAAATATTTTCATTTAGTTACCTGAGAACTAAATAATTGATTAAAATAAGCACTTTAAAGATTACATAAGCTGCTTATTTAATTTTCACAAACGTTTCCTATATACATGTATTATTTGGTTTACGAAGTTAAATGCTAACAATTAGGAGGAAAGATACATCTCACTTTACTTAAAAATGAAATAAAAAAGGTTATTCTTTAAAACAATTGGCAAAGTAAAGCAATTTGACAATTATTGACCCTTCAACATCACCACTTTTATTTCAAATCAAGGCAAGGCATCAAATGGATCAAGAACAGGTTTGGGGTCTCATTGGTGGTCCTCCGACTACGCCAAAAAGGATTCCTGGAGGCCCTAGAGAAGAGTATTTCCCATGGCGACACTGTTCTCATAGAGCAAATAGAGGAAACGATGGACACAGTTCTGGAGCCGCTACTCAGTCGGGCCTTGATTAAAAAGGGTCGCTACCTGCGTATCGGCGACAAGGAAATCGAGTTTAACCCGAACTTCCGGCTCATCCTGCACACCAAGCTGGCCAATCCGCACTACAAGCCGGAAATGCAGGCACAAACCACGCTTATAAACTTCACCGTCACACCGGACGGACTCGAGGAGCAGCTGCTGGCGGAAGTGGTGAAAATCGAGCGTCCGGACTTGGAGCAGATGAAAACGGAGGTCACGGTGCAGCAGAACAAGTTCAAGATCTCACTGAAAGCCTTGGAGGACGAGCTACTGGCCCGTTTGGCGTCAGCCGGGGAAAATGTCTTGGATGACCATGCTCTAGTCCTGAATTTGGAGAACACAAAACGCACGGTGGACGAGATCGAGGCAAAGGTGCGGGAAGCAAGGGTGACAACATTGCAGATTGATGAAACCCGGAATATCTACAGATCGGCGGCCAAGAGGGCTGCCATCCTATACTTTGTTCTCACCGATCTCAGTCGCATTAATCCAATCTACAAGTTCTCCCTAAAGTCTTTTATGCATGTTTTCCGACAGGCCATTGCCCTTGCCGCCGAATCGAAGAACTATGAGCGCAGGGTGCTTCACTTGGTGGACTCCATCACCCTGCAGACCTATCGATACACACTACGCGGGCTATTTGAGGCTGATAAGCTCACCTTTACATCGCACATGACCCTGCGCATCCTCATTGCCGCCGAGCAGGTAGCCAAAGACGAGACAGACTTCCTATTGAGATATCCCCATGATCCCACCACCCTTTCGCCCTTGGATTTCGTGGGCCGCAGTGCTTGGGGTGGCATAAAGTCCCTGACCCTGATTGAACACTTCTACGGCATCGACAAGGACATGGAGAACTATACAAAGCGCTGGCGCAAGTTTATGTCCAGCGATACTCCGGAACGGGAACAATTCCCTGGGGAGTGGAAGCACCGCACACCGCTTCAGAAACTGTGCATAATCCGGGCTCTGCGACCGGATCGGATGACCTATGCCATGCGTCAGTTTGTGGAGCAAACAATGGGAAAGTCTTATGCGGAGGTGCAAACCCCTCCGTTTGGGGCCATCTTCCAGGAACTAAATGCAGCGACGCCTGCCTTTTTCATCCTTTCGCCTGGAGTGGATCCCATCCGGGATGTGGAGAACTTCGGCAAGCGGCAGGGCTTTCATGCAGAAGCTGACACCTTGGTGAACATTTCCCTTGGTCAGGGTCAGGAGCTGCTGGCCGAGCAGGCCATTATTCAGGCCCTAGAGTCCGGGCAGCAGTGGGTAATCCTGCAAAACATCCACCTCGTGGTCAACTGGCTCCCTATCCTGGAGAAGCTCATAGAGCGCATTGTTCTGCAAAGTGAGACACAGGGGGAATCTAGTTTCCGGCTTTTCATCAGCGCTGAACCTGCTCCGGATCCACAATACCATGTCATACCACAGGGTATCCTCGAGTCCTCGCTGAAGGTGAGTAACTACACTAATCCTTGTCAATCTCTTACCTGAAAATACACCTTACAGGTGGTGAATGAACCGCCAGCTGGGATGGAGGCCAACCTACACAAGGCCTGGGACAATTTCTCACAAGATGCTCTGGAAACCTGCACCCAGGAGGCGGAGTTCAAGTCCATCCTGTTCGCTCTCTGCTATTTCCATGCTGTGGCTGGAGAACGACGAAAGTTTGGTCCTCAAGGTTGGAACAAGGTCTACCCCTTTAACATTGGCGACCTGACCATCTCGGCCAATGTGCTTCACAACTATCTGGAGGGCAGTAATCGCATCCCCTGGGAGGATTTGCGATATTTGTTCGGGGAAATCATGTACGGCGGACATATCACCGACGACTGGGATCGCCGACTCTGCCAGACTTATTTGGAGGAACTACTGCAGCAGGACCTGATAGATGGCGATTTCGAACTGTGCCCGGGATTTCCGGCTCCCCCCAATCTCGATTTCGATGGCTATCACTCGTATATTACCGAAATGCTGCCGGAGGAGAGCCCACTGCTGTACGGTCTGCATCCAAATGCAGAGATTGGCTTCCTGACCACAGCCTCCGAGCAACTACTGCGCACCATCTTCGAGCTTCAGCCGCGGGAATCGGAGCTGAGCTCACATTGCGGGGCACCTCGGGAGGAGCTGGTGAAAATTATGATTGATGACTTCCTGGACAAGCTACAGGACGAGTTCAATCTCCAGGCTCTTCTAAATCGAGTCGAAAGGAAAACTCCGTTTGTGGTCGTGGCCCTGCAGGAATGTGAGCGGATGAACGCCCTTATCCGAGAAATAAAGCGATCTCTGCGAGAATTGATGCTGGGTTTGAAGGGAGAACTGACTATCACCCAGGAAATGGAGCGATTGGACCACGCGATCTTCTACGATCATGTCCCAGGGGCGTGGGCTCGACTGGCATATCCCAGCATGCTGGGCCTGCAGTCCTGGTTTTCCGACCTTCTGCACCGCATCAAGGAGCTAGCGGGCTGGCTCAACGACTTTAAGCTGCCGTGTGCCATCTGGCTGGGAGGTCTTTTTAATCCTCAGAGCTTTCTTACGGCCATCATGCAGGAAAGTGCTCGAAAGCACGACCTACCCCTGGACCGCATGCTCATCAGCTGCGATGTTACCAAAAAACAAAAGGACGATGTCACGTAAGTTAAAATTTTCTTTGAAAATTTGTGGAATAATAACTATGGGAAGGCTATATTTTTGCCAATATTACTCCGATTCTCAATCGAAATATCTTTAACGATTTGGGAGTCGATTTCCTTTGCCAATAATCATCCGATTCCCAAGCGGAATACCTTAAACGAATCGGGGATCGATTCTCCACAAATCTGCATTAAAACCCAGATACATATTTTTTAAAAGTTTTTCTGTCAAATTTTTTGGGTGACCCCCAGCAAAAATGTGGGGAATGAATAGGAAGGACGATATGGCCCACAGCGAAGGCTATATCTTTTCCAATAATAATCTGATTCTCAAGCGGAATACCTTAAACTAATCGGGGATCGATTCTTCATTTATCTGCATCAAAACCCAGATACATATTTTTTTAAAGTTTTTCTGTCAAATTTTTTGGGTGACCCCCTGCAAAAATGTGGGGAATGCATAGGAAGGACGATATGGCCCACAGCGAAGGCTATATCTTTTCCAATAATAATCTGATTCTCAAGCGGAATACCTTAAACGAATCGGGGATCGATTCTCCACAAATCTGCATTAAAACCCAGATACATATTTTTTAAAAGTTTTTCTGTCAAATTTTTTGGGTGACCCCCTGCAAAAATGTGGGGAATGCATAGGAAGGACGATATGGCCCACAGCAAAGGCTATATCTTTTCCAATAATAATCTGATTCTCAAGCGGAATACCTTAAACGAATCGGGGATCGATTCTCCACAAATCTGCATTAAAACCCAGATACATATTTTTTAAAAGTTTTTCTGTCAAATTTTTTGGGTGACCCCCTGCAAAAATGTGGGGAATGCATAGGAACGACGATATGGCCCACAGCGAAGGCTATATCTTTTCCAATAATCATCTGATTCTCAAGCGGAATACCTTAAACGAATCGGTGATCGATTCTCCACCAATCTGTATAAAAACTTAGAAACATATTTTTTTAAGGTTTTTTGGAGAATCCCATTAAAAAATTGGAGGAAAGTTTACTCCTTGGAACTTTATGGCCAACAGCGATGGATGCTTGCCAATAAGCAATCAGATTGAATTTCCTTATTGTAAAGGTTATTGTACTAATTGTGTAGTGATTAATTGTAATTGTTAGACTTCGATGGGAAAATATATACAAATTTTTATTTTTTATACTTTGGCATAAGCTTGACGTAATATATTCAGACTAAGATTAAATCAGATTAAACTAGTTCCCACACCTCACGACGCTCGTCAAACACAAATATTTTTATAAGCTATAACGAATTTATTAAAAATATTCATTTTATATATCAACCAATCTTTGTAAAATCTTTTGATGTACTTTTAATATTAAACTGAATTTTGCATTCCCTTTCGTGCGCATTTCATGCACATAGTTTGCCACCAATGGAGGGAGCCTTTGTGCACGACCTGTACATGGACGGCGCCAGCTGGGATTGTCAGTTAAACTCCATTGTGGCCCTGCGACCCAAGGAAATGCTTTGCGCGATGCCTGTCATATACATCAAGTCCATCGTCCAGGAGAAGCAGGAACTCCAGCGCGTCTACGAGTGTCCTTTGTACAAGACCCGGTGGGTGACATCTCCCAAGTATCCCGAGTGTCGTCTTTGTCATTCAACGTTTTCTTTCTGGGCAGGTCGCGTGGCAACACCTATGTGTGGACCTTTAACCTAAAGACTCGTGAACGCCCCTCGAAGTGGATCCTGGGCGGAGTGGCGCTTTTACTGCAGCCATAAATAACTCTCTCGGATTACCCATCAGACATAATTCCAATCAACGTCATTCGTGCAATTCAAAAAAAAAAGTTCTAAAGGCGCGGAAGTCCGATATACGGCACTTCCCAGATAGTATGTGACTAATCAATTAGTAGATATTTATAACTTTCAGCACAATGATAAATCGGGCAGTCGCGCAACTCACGTGAAGCTGGCGTAATAATGACGAACTGGAAGTTATTTAACTTATCGAACATTGTTGGTACTCATCATGTGCTATCTGTTTGTTACCAAGGGAAAAAATCATAAAATAGAACTTGTTTGCGAATCTGAACGACATTGGATTGATACATTTTCAAAGTCGTGGGCGCCCAAAAATTAATTCACAAAAAAACCAGCTATAACTAACTCAAACTAATTCGTCTATGAAAGTGAATACATTTAATATACCATATATCTACACGTATCCTAAATAAAACCTATCCCAACCTATCTATCTGCTTGGATCAAATTTAATTGGGTCGAAATTTTATTTGTCGTCTCATTGTGACGTCTAGTATAATGAGTTCAACCAAAAATAGACTTTGAATGGAATTTTATAATATTCAAGCAGACACTGTCTAGTCAAACAGAAGGTATGGAATATTCCTCGGCGATTTGTGACGTAAAAGCAAATATTTAATTATCAATAGAATTTTGTAATTGTACTAAATCCGCGGGAATTTCGTCCATTTTAGGAAAATTTTATCAGCAATAAGACAATTATGTGAAGTTAAATAATAAATCACACAAATACATAAGCTTTATCTTTTATTAAACCACTTTCTGAACCTCCTGCATTAATTATTTGAACTTTGAATGAAGTGACGTAAAAGCTAGAGTACTTTATACGACTACATTTCATGAATTTCACAAAAAAACCATTATAAAAAGTCATATAAACATATCCCGTCATTAAAAATTCCACTCGCTTTATATTAGATTAGTGAACAATTTTTAGAACTTTATAAATGGTGGATCGATCATTGGGGAAACGTGTGGACATCAGCAGATATGGAATCTTCCCCCAATGAGTCAAGTGACGAACTATCAGAAATCTGGCCGATTGTGGCACTTTTATAGAAATACCTCCATGCGGGCACGTCTTACTCGCCAGACCGGCATGGAAGCTCGTGCTTTCAATGCCCCCGGTGACTTTGGCCACCAACTGCCCACGTGCACGTACATAAATTTTCGCAAACTGACGCAATCGATAGACCATACTTCCATATAGAGTTTTTTTCTAAATTTATTTGCCTTGATTGTACAACCCCGTTTTGGGGCTTTAAAAGAATTCATATGGCCCCAACCACTGAACGATCACGTGAATAGCGTTCGCCAATCGGCTTTACACGCCTTCGAAACTTGAGTCTGTTTAGCGTCTGGCTGTGGGCCGGCTGGTTGGGCGATAAATGATAAGGCGCTGTTGGCATTTGCCTTTAGAATTCACGGAAAGGTGACACACGGGGGAAACTTACCGACTAGGGGTGTTGAAAACTAGGGGGCTCGTCATATGGCCCACACGGCGGCTGCGTGATCTGGATGGTATTTGCAGTTAGTGGCGCGACTTAACCCCCCAAGTCGCTGGTTTATTGACTGATTACTGACTATTTCTATATGCATTTGTTGACATTTCCATCTGGCGTCATTCCTCCAAAGACGCAGGCAAGCCTCAGACCTTTGCCCTTGAAGCACAGGGAGAAAATGTCCCCACTTTAAAAACAATTAAGAATTACCTTATAATACCTATTTAAGACCTAGGTACATGTTTTTTTAACCTTTTTTTTATATACTCTTTCTTCAGAATTTAAAGTAAAAAATGTATTTACTATTTAACTTTAATTAGAATAAAAAATTAATAAAGTTTGTTTAAGAAATTTCTTTCTGTGCAGAAGGTGTTCAGATCGCTTGCCAAACTCAAAGTACCTGTTACCTAAGTTTATTTTCTCCAAATGTTTGCGCTCGCTCTTTCTTATATATGATCGCCTGTGTGCCAAACTCTGGCCGGGAGTATTCCCCAACCACGACGGATACACGTGAAACTTGGCTGGTGAGCGAATGACCGTCCAGGGCAGGTGGCGGGCCCACCTCCCAGCGCCACCCACCCACCCGTGGGGCGCCTCAAGATCAAGGCGATTCCGTTTTCCGCGGACGGGCGCAACTTTGTTGGCTTTATACATAGATAAAAACTGCTCGTTGCCCGCCGACGACGACGACGACGGCGACGACACCGCCGGAATCGGCACTCGAACCAGACATTTCTCATAGAAGTCGGAACGGAGGCTATCACCAGGCAGCGACGTCGACGCCGACGACAACGGCAACGGCACAGGCAGTCAGAGAAATGGTATTTAAGCGTGAAATGATTCGGTATGACAAATCAGAAGTGAAATAACTGAGCAATAGCAAGCAACAGGCTGCTAGCCCAAAGGGAAAAAAAACCAGAAACACAAACCACAAGGTAAGCGAAAGGAAAAATTCAATTCACAAAAATATGTGGGCCAAATGGCTTGCCAAAAAAAAATATAGTAAAAATATATGCTTTATGCTGATCACGCACAGTCATCGTGGATGAGACTAATGCCCTGTTCCGGTTTTGTCTTTCTATCGCAGAATACCAACGTCAAGCTACGAAATGGCCACGGCAACAGCACATCTGCCCATCCAGAAGCGGAAATACCACGAGCACAGTGGCGAGCCCGGCTGCCAAGGACTGGAGGAGGTTAACCGCATGTTCCGCAACTTCTGGGATCCAACGGCGTACTGGGTGTGCGACAAGCAGGGAACCCGTGCCCGCCTCCAGCGCTGCCCGAAAGCTCAATTGTACTCCGAGGAGCTGGGTCGCTGTGTCCACTATGCAGATTGGGCGTGGACCGAGCCCAAGGAGCCGCCAAGCCGGCCCAAGCCCACCAGTCAGTCGGTCTCCAAACAGTAATTCCTGGATGGGGAAAAAGATGCTCCTAATTTTATGTTACTCTAAGACAACCAACCTCAATAGCATTACGTTATCACTTAATTCTAATTTTACAAAAACCTTTATTTTTAAATGAAAATAAGAAAAAATCAGTACAAATTCAAAAAGTTACTCGAGTTCAACAATTTTGGGCATTGTTTTGCTTAATCTTATCTAGATGGAATGCACTTCCGGTGAAATACAAATTAGGGAATGTATCGGGTGCCAAAGCAAAACCGAATTATATGCAAAATCATATAAAGAGCTGCCCGTGGAGGATCCAAAGTGATCAGAGCTGAGCATTCGGCTAGTCATCAGACATTAACTAAACTTTGACTAATCGAACCTGACCTATGGAAATACAGTATGCTCCCCAAAACTAATTGGGAAGCTAGAGATTGAGAATACATTTAACATAAAGGACTACGTGCATAACCGAATCTCGCGGCTGGGGTATATCCCCGGTTAGGAGCGGGCTCTGGACTTAGAGTTCCACATTGACGCCCTGCTTGTTGATCACCTTGAGCTTCTCCTTCTTGGGTGGCTTGGTGTCGGAAGGAATGTCCTCCTCTACCGGCGCGGGTTTCTTAGGCACAGTACGCTTGGTGGTAGTCGTAGCTGGCTTGGGAGTTGTAGTTGTGGTAGTGGGCGGCTTAGAAGTAGTTGTGGGCTTTTCAGCTGGCTTAGTTGTTGGCTTCTGTGTAGTCGTGGTAGTGGTCGGTTTTGGCGTAGTCGTGGTGGGTTTCGGAGTGGTTGTAGTTGGCTTAGGCGTGGTTGTAGTAGGCTTAGGCGTGGTTGTAGTAGGCTTCGGCGTGGTTGTAGTGGGTTTCGGCGTGGTTGTAGTTGGCGCCACCTTAGGTTGCGGCTTGGCCGTTGTGGAGCTAGGTGGTTCACCGAAGGATGCCTGCAAACCATCGCCTTCGACGCGCACGTTACGCACCTTAACTGTTGGCTGCTTGGCCTTAGGCGACTTAACACGCGCCAGGTACTGATTGGTGGGCGAACCCAGGAATAAGAAATCCTGGAACTCCAGAACGTGCGATACGGAGGTCACAGACTTGTCGAAGCCGTGCAGTGAGCCAACGATGTTGCCGTTCCAGTCCACCCGCACCACTGTGGTGCGCTTGGGGGTTAGTACCTTCAGGCTCTCCATGTGGCCGACGAAGTGGACGAATTGCTGCGAGAACTTGTTCGGATAGACGCTGTTCAGGTAGCGGAAAGGCAGCTCGAACAGGGTCAGCACACGAGCCAGGAATACCCGTACGGTGGGGAAACGAGTGAAAAGAGTGAAACCATTAGGATTTTCACTGTCGGAGCTCAAGACCAGCGGTACCCAAATTCCTTCGGCATCTGGCGTTAAATTATCCGGCAGGCCGGGAAGTCCGTCCACAAAGACCTCGCTCTGTCCAGCTTTGGGCCCCTTCAAATGATACTTGGTCAAGCGAAGAGCACCTGTCTCGGCCACCACAATGAAGTCCTCGTTGGGGCTCAGGGCCAAGCCGTTGGCGAAGACCAGTTCGTCCAGAAGAACCTCGCTCACATTCTTCGCGCGGTTGTATTTGAATAGTCTATAGGGAAAGGAGAAAAGAACGCACCGTTAGAAGACTATTAGAGCCAACAAGAACCGGTTTTGGTCAGACATACAGTCCTCCCTCTTAAACACGAACTGTGATTTTAAAACGTAGAGGTGTTCACAAATATTAACAATAAAATCAATTTGCATAATCTAAAAGTATTGAAATAAAATTCAGACACCTCGTGGTTTTGAAAATGTTTGGTCTTTTTTTTCTTTGAATGAACTCACCGTCCCGATGGGTTGGCAAACGTAGCGAAAACCAGGTCTTCAATGGTAAAGTCCGAGGAGGAGTCCGTCCAGTAGATGTCGCCTCCTTTGCTTACGGTTACACCGTTGAAAACCTTAGCTGGTCGATTGATAGCCTTGCCGGCGAGCTCCTGGGCGGGCGACACCAGCAGAGTCTTTTTGTTTGTGTCCAGATCCACTTGCCAAAGCCCGTAGTAGGCATCGGCGATGAGGAGATTGTTTCCTTGCGTATCAAAGGCCAGTCCCAATGGGCGACCACACCTCGACTCCTCGTAGATGTCCTCTAAAATAAAAACAAATAAGTAAAAGGAACATTTTTAAAAATTTAAATACCTACCGCAGGGCTGACCGATCTTGGTGACGTGAGTGACGTGGTTACTGGTTAGTTTAATGACCTCACCGCCGTGGATGCCGGTGTAAATCTCGTTATTGCGGGCTATCAAGCACTCGGGGCCATAGACACGCCCCTCCAAGAGTCGCTCCGCTCCCTCCAGGTGAAAGTTTGACTCCAAAGCACCCTTTAGGTCCTTGGGCGGCGTCACACTAGCCACGTAAATAAGAATGCCCCAAGGATTATGCTGTGCATTACGTCAATAGGTAAGAGCCGGTACTTACATATATTGCTTGAAGGGAAAGGTGGTACGGGGAGGCAGACCGGGCAGCAGAACAATGAAGAGAAAGAAGATCATGAAATTCATGATCCTCACACGCAGAGCATACAGCAGACCCATGTTTAGTTCGTTTTGGCTCTACCGGCGTGAAGTCGCAGGTCACGGGTCAACAAGAGGGCAAAATCTCCAAAGAAAAAGCGACACGACGGCAAAGTTCAACAAGAAAACGCGAAAGTCATCAGGCCGGTAGAGCTGGAAAAACATCGATGGAACTATCGAAGGCTGAAAGTTGTGATTTGTTCCACCACTTACACTTGTCAGCCGGCAACTAGCTTTTAATAATGTTTTTATTATATAAATTATATACTAATGTTTCTGCAAAAACTAATACAACTTTCACTGCAATTAAAAACAAGAATACATTCTTCATATTGGCACAAGATGGGGCACAACTATTTATTCATTATTAGTAATCGAAACATTTAGAATTGTCATTATTCAAATAATTCGGATAACTTTTATTGGACATTATAATTTTCGTTGGAGTAATATCCGGGAACTTAAGTTGAATAAATATATGATTTAAAATTAAAGTTATGTTTTTAAGAACTATCGAAACCAATTCCCAGTGTGACCAAATAATGACAATCGTATTTGTAGCCCACACTAGGACGGCCACATAACAGCTGGTGTTTTTGTTTTGGGAATTCTCCACAACGTCGTAGTTGAAAATGAGCGATAACAACGTCGCCCCCAAACAAGAGGACGCTTTTAGCATGGATCACGACCAGGACCACAGCAACAAACTGTACTCCCGCTGCAGCAGTGCTGGCAGCACACACACACCCAACTCCTCAGCCCACAATTCAGGTATGTGGCGCATAGGCGCAGATATCATTAACATGTGAAGAGGAGGTGTCACATTGCCATTTGATGGTGAATTAAGAGCGGGGGGAGGCCCGCTGATAAAGGTGGCATTGAATTTCCCTATCCGATGGAACGCTATCAGCAGCAGTATTTTATTACAATGTACCCCTGTGTCTCACGCTCCCCGAATTCTGTATCCGCAGACGACGACGATGATAGTGGCGGAGATGCGCGCCACTCGGCGGCAGCTAACTCCACGCTGAGCTACAAGGAGAGGCGAAGGGAAGCACATACCCAGGCGGAACAAAAGCGGCGGGACGCAATTAAAAAGGGCTATGACAGCCTTCAAGAGCTGGTGCCCCGATGCCAGCCAAACGATTCCTCGGGCTACAAGCTGAGCAAGGCTCTGATTCTCCAGAAGAGCATCGAATACATAGGCTACCTCAACCAACAAAAGCTCAAGCAGGAGGAAGAGAGCTCTGCTCTGCAAAAAGAAGTCACAGCGCTGCGGATTATCAAGAATGGATATGAGAACATGCTGCAGCACCAGCAGGCCAATCCTGGCCCGGAAGAGGCACGTCTCACAGATGAGGCCAAATTTCAAGTGGTTAGTGAAAGGGATTCCCAATATTTGGTGTTTGATCTTAGTAATATTACATTATTTTATCTAATAGTTTCAGGCAATTATGGAGGAAATGTTTGAAACATTCCAGCACATACCGATGGATAACTTTAAACAGCTTACTACTGGTATCATACCCTGGTTGGAGGAGCATTGCAAACCGCACATCCTGCGCAACATCCTTAGCCGCACACTGCAGCAGATGGCGCAGGAGGCGCAAGCGAAGCAGCAGCAGCAGATCATGGAGCAGGAAACCAACGATGGGTTTAGCTGATCGCAAGGCTATTTTATAATTTCATTAGTTAAGAGATCTGTGTTTGGTAATTCATTTCATTTTGTTTACTACGTACAAATATTAAATGCGTAATTTGAGTAGTTATAAAAGCGTTGACCGAGAAAGAAACGTTTTGCTTAATCTAGATTACGGATTAGATACAATTAACTTATCTTAGATTTTCCACCAAAGTCACTTTATCTGCGTTTCCTAACAGCCTCAGTAATTCCAGAAGAACATTGCGCGTGTATGGTTTAAAGCGCTGAACCTTGTCGGTGACGTTCAAAAGTAAAAGCAATTCTTCAAAAAACTTTTCCAAGCGTTCCTGACTCCACACATGCCGTGCTTCATACTGCAGTTTCCATACACCAGCAGTGAGAGCATAAATCAGTCCCTCGTAGAAGTTTTCATCATCCAGATGAGCTGCTAACTTAGCACTGGAGAGCAGTACCGCTGGAAGATCACAACGGAACTCGTGGGACCGCACAAAACAGGTGGCCGCTAATTGACGAACCTGTTCGCACTTGTGCCGCAACAGCCGCCAGCTAAGATGGCGAAAACGGAGTAGAAGAGGATTCGGCACCTTATCGTTCGAAGTGCGTAGGTGCTCCACCTTGGACAGAAACGCAAGGAAGAGTATTATGGAGGACGTCACTTCCTGCCGATCGCAGCACTCCAATATGTGCTCACAAGCTTTGGGCAGAAGGCAGCCCAGCTCGTCGTAATCCAGCTCACTGGGTTCCCAAGCCGGACGCGTTTCGAACTCTGTAGCCTGACGCTGTCCCACTATCTTGCCCAGACTTGCGCCAAACAGCTGAAGCGCCGCATTCGAGATGGTCCATTCCGGATTATGGATGTGCTCCATAGCCACAAGCAGGATCTCGTTGTAGTACTTGCACATGGATGGCCTTAATTCCGTGTCACGCACAAGGACACACAAATAATGCAGTGCCAACGATTCCCACCGATCATGGTTGCTATCTGTGGGAGCCGCCTCCGTTAAACTATTTAGCCTCTTGAGAATCTGTTGAACGGCTTTGTGAAGAACCAGCCGATGTTGCGGATTGTCGTTCTTCAACACGTGCAAGAACATGATGGAGAAACCAGCTCCTCGACGCGTGGTGCTGACCTGGCGACTATCGGCCAGCAGCTCTCGTTCGAGACAATCGTGCAACAACTGAAAACCAGCGTCCGAACTATCTAGGATACTAGTAATGCTGCGGGTAAGTCTTCCAATACTCAAACCGGCAGCTTCAATAGCTCCTTTATGGCGGCAAAGGGTCAGAACTGAGACATTGATATCCAGACTCCGGCTCAATGCTTCACAGTTTACTTCTTTCTTGAAGGTTTCCAGCAATGTGCAACCAATGGTCGTGGCCACATCACAACAGCCCTGGAAAGGAATATAAAATTTTATATTTAAAATCTAAACTTATTATTTGCACTAACCTTTAAAGTAAGCCAAAAGCTCATGAGCAAGTACTTCCTACAGGACTCATCGCCATCTCCAGACTTGAATGAGCTCTCGCTTACCAGCAGCTGAAGACTCTCATCCATGTCCTGGAAACTAGCGGCCGTAGTTGCCTCCGCCTTGCGCCTCGTGTTGGCCAAATTGAGGAGCTGTAGAACGCCCTTAAGAATGCGATCTAGAGTTGGCAGCAAATCCTCAAGAGGTTGATCTGCCGGCCCCTTGGATTTTATAACCTCATCAAGAACACAAAGATAGCCAAAGAGATGACCGCCCAGCTTGGCAGTGCTTAGAGGATCCTCCAAATAGGAATCAATTTTGAGCGTCAAACGATCGAGGCATTCTTGGAAAACCTTTTCTTTGGGTGGCTCCTTGGCAAAAGCTAACTTGGCGTACTGCGAAACCAAAGAACACTCGTCCACATCCGAGCTGTCGCAAAGTTCGAAGCAACGATCCAAGCTCTTTTCATTGTCCAAATAGTTCAGTTGAATCAACAGAACTACCGTCAGCTCAAGGGCATCATCGAAGCCCTGTGGATTGTTGAGGGATTCGAAAAGCTTCTTAGCTACGATTTGAGGTCTGAAGATTCCATGATCCAGCAGAAATTTTCCCATCTGCTGATTCTGCTGTGTGCTGCACATCTTGGCGTTCTTAACTACCTGGTCGGCGTACAATGATTTGTTTAGGACCTCCAGCAGCTTCAGGGCAAAGATATTTGGCTGATAGACATCGTCGCCGATATCTCGTTCGATGATCTCCTGAAGGTGCATGAAAAATCTCTTGATATTGTGGGCCAGAGCATCACCTCCTACGCCGATGTCCGATTTTAAAACCTTGTGGAAATGCTTAGCTGTGTGGTTAATTATTGTTGGGATTTTTCCCAGCATGGTGTTTCGGAACTCGGCGCTCTCCACTGTTCGATGGCGGTCTATGAAACTGTGGAAGAATTCCAGGCAGTCCTCCACCGCAAAATTGCTCAAATTGTCCACCAGGAAGCGAAACACTAGAAGCTGGGCATCCAACTCCAGATGAATGCAATTGGTAAGCAGTTCCGTGCTAATCGTGAAAAAATGGAGCCTTGACGCGGCGTATATCTCCTTGGCGAACATGCTAAAAATCAAAATCAGGCGCAGTTGCTCGCCGGCGGATTTGAGGTCCTCGACACTGCCCAGGAATTCCACAATGTACGGATTGGCTTGCAAAAGTTCAAACAGCACTTCTCGCTGCTGTATGCGAAGAAACCACTGGGAATGGAAGTTTTGAATCTCGGCAATGTTTCCACTGACCAACAACTCCACACTGGCGGCCAGCAGTGCGGGCGACCGTTGGTTGCTGAGGCTCTTTATTGGATACTGACTCGCGGCACGCAGTCCCTTGTAGCTTAAACTCAAGCGGAGTCCATTGAAGAAGTCTTCTTCGCTTTGGTTGGTGGTAGCCAGAAGTTCCGACAGCGGATGCGAGTTCAGTATTCCGCTTAAGAGATAGTATTTATTTCGGTTTGTCCACGGCCAGAATTCCACGATTAGGCGAAAGTAGGAAAAGGCTCGACCCGTCTGTTTGCAGCAGTGGTTATACAAGGTAAGAGTCTCTTCCCGAGATCCTGTTTGGCTCTGGCGCTGGAGGCAGCGGTAAAAATGCTCCAGGCGCAGTCGGAGCAGCTCCAATCTTGGGAACTTTTTTACCAGCAAGTTAGTGGCCTTTAAAATGGGTAAAAGACTGGGACTATTTTTCTTAAGAGCTTCAAGAACGGCAGTGATGCACTTTTCCTCTAGAAGTATTGGATCCAACTGCTTCCAGTGGTCAGTAAGAAGCACAGATTGAAGCATAAGGAACGCACTGGGCTGGTCGTAAGTGAGTCGTTGAGGCAGATCCCCAAAGTGTATATCCTGCAGCTCATATTTGTGAACTACGTGGTAGTAAACCCGGAATAAGACATTCAAAGAGGCTTGGTTGTTGGCGCCGCCGCACGTGTCGGCATGTCTGGCTTCCTCCTCCTCCGCCCGTATTCGCTGGGCCAGCTGAAGGGCGGCGTCTTCCGGATGCACATCTCCCAGAGTCTGCAGAAAGAAACTAATAGTTTCACATCAATCTCTAGTATTTCTCCACTCACCTGCAGGTAGGACAGACACTCGCAATGGTCAACTTTTCCGGTAGTTGATTTAGCGGTAGCTTTTCCGGCAGACCCCAGCATGCCGTGTTCTTATCAAAAATATATCGATATTTGTATCTATAATGTGCTGGGTTTTTTTGAGTGTTTCATAGGTGCGATTAACAAATGTTATTAACATAATGTTAACTCACAGCTGTTTTAACATACTTGTTGTTTATGTTTGTTTTGGGCAGACAGGGTTTCTAATATTTTTTAATACGACTTAAAAATAAACAAATTACGACCAGTCTGAAGGAAGGTGAATTTTCGTAAAATTATTTAATTAAATCTTCCCAAACTGTCAACGAAATAGAACGTTTTAAACTTTTTAGATTTAAAAACAAACAAAGGTTTCTTAAAAGGCTAATTTATTCAAAATAAAATTCTGCATTTAAATTTAATCGTATGTATGTATTTGTGGTAATAATAATGTACAGCATTAATACACTTTCGAGTGAAATTAATGCAGATGCGATTTTTTTTCACAATTTTCCCAGCGGTCCTTCCAGACTTTCCCGTTCTTTGAATTCAAGTTTCAAGATTCGTTTAAGGCCAACTGAATAGTTGTAATTCTAGTTTCAACTACAGCCACCTGGCAGGTAGAGGCTTATTCTTGGCATCTGCAACCCCAAAACTTCAAGAAAGCTCGGCTGAATGAGAGTCTTCGGAGCAAGTATTCAGCAGCTCGAGATATTGAGATATTATACACACGAGGGTTGCTACACTCACCTGTGTCGGTGGCTTCTGAAAACTAAATATACCCGGAATTATTGCCATAATTTTTTTTCGTTTTGTTTGCTTATACTTATCGGATTTTACAGTAGTTACTCGTTGGTTGAAACGATAAAACGTAATTTTTGTTTCTCGAGAAATTGGATACTGGTTCTCATTACAAAGAAAGGTATTTAACAGTGACTTAAAATAGTCTACGCACACCTAACAGGGTGCTTAAATACACACTATTCATAATAATTTTTTAAAAGATAATACATAAATTTACTCATTAATCAAGCTATTTTAAAAATACGCAAACACTACAATTTCTTATCGTAATGTTGAGTATTTCATTGAAATATTTGTAGTATCTAGACTTGCCAAATACAAGGTTCGCGTAAAATACGAATATGAAAGTCACAGCTTACGAATCATGACGAATGCCAATGAATGAAATGAAAAAACAACTTGAAAAATCATTATTATACCCAATTTTAGCTTATGTATACTGTAACCGTGGTTTAGTGTGTGTGCGGGAACCAATAATTTATATTCCCCAAAATAACCCCATTCTTAAAAAATGAGACAGTAAAAAACGCGAACAGCCACGAAATCCCCAAAAGGCAACAAAAAAGAAGAACAAATATATACATATAATAGCAAAACTGTCTCTCGGCAATCTCTCACAATCTAAAAAACAACTAGCGACCATAACCATTATTTGTACCTTTCCGAATATAT
Organism: Drosophila pseudoananassae pseudoananassae; assembly: GCA_018153035.1. Classification (NCBI taxonomy): domain Eukaryota; kingdom Metazoa; phylum Arthropoda; class Insecta; order Diptera; family Drosophilidae; genus Drosophila; species Drosophila pseudoananassae. Next base: position 12,557,314 of record JAECXR010000024.1, read on the forward strand.
ATCACACCGACGAAAACGAACTCAGTATTCTCACACAGATACAAGACACAGAAACAGATACAGGAGTCTGTATCTGTGTGCGAGTATATAGTTCGGTTCGGTTTTTGTAGGCCCGTTTGTCGGTTTTGAGTTTTGAAATCCGTTTCACTATTGGAATCGTCGTTAACGGCGACGGGTCTCAAATTCGGCCAGCTCTCCGCTTGGGATTCTCTCTCTGCTTCTTCTCTTTTCGCTGCTGCTACTGCTGCTGCTGTTCGCTGGTAAGTGTGTGTGTGTCGAATAAGGTGTGCTCTCCGGCGTGTTGAAAATAGTTAAAGTTGATTTTATTTTAAACTTATTGCGAGGCATGTGCATTAAAATATTTTCCGCCACTATCTGGCTGGCAAAGCGTTCTTGATGGACTCTGAAGCCATCGCCTGTCAGTCCGTCAGTCAATTGGCATTATTTAATATTCCGATGTGTAATTGGGAAACTCGATTTTGTCATATTCTTTTTCTTGAAAAATTCTACTGCACATAATAAGCGTAAATTTTGTGGTAGTGTGCGAGCCGAGCTAAATTGAGAGCCGAGAGAGCGCAGCTTTGCGTTCTCAGTATCTCGCATTATTGTATCTTGTGCCATTACAGTGTACTATGGGATAATAAACAGATACATTTTAGCATAATTTCATATTTTAGTATGTTTAAATGAATAAATGTTTTTTAATTCATCCATTTTGTTTCTCCAACAAACAAAATTGTTGTATAATGACCTCATGGTTAGGAAATGTCAAAGATGATTGATGATAATTATCATTGAAAAGGAGTTTCATTTAATCGAAGTATATTTATGACAAGTATGGTTACAAAAACTAACAAAAATAAAACTAGTGAATATTTAAAAAAAAGCGTTCTGTCTTAAATCTTTTTAAAGTGGATTCTATTTATAGCTAATGATACCCTTTCTCTTATCCTTTTTCTCATATGCGTTTTATAGTACATAAACTAATAAATATCCTTTATTTGTGGTTCATTATCCCATGGTGCAATCGCACCCGCACCGATTCAAATTAAGTTGGCAATTACATTTCCGCCAGCAAGCAATGAGTTTAGTAGTTAATTGAACGTGTTACCCATACCACAGCTATTTAAACAATTTCCAAAAATGTTAGAAATGTTCCAAGAATTCATCATTTGCACCCACCGTGCGAATCCAAAGTCTCGAGCTTTCATAGAGCTGGAAAATTACTCAAACCGGTGGCATTAAATATTTCGAATTTACGTTTCGAATCGCATCGTCGCATTGGTTAGTTGCTACACCAAATCAAGAATATTCAATATTAAACGCCAGTTTTCTAATCTTTTTCTATTTGTTTAGTTTATTGTTATTTATTCTCGTATCACTTGCTTCATCAAAAATAAACCCTACGTAATCGTCACCCAAGGAAACTGTTGTTGTGTGCGAGATTCGAGTTCTTTGAATTTTATTTTGGGCCCAAAATTTAACGCTCACTCTTGTATCTGTATCTTGTTTACTTGCATTTGAAAATCACTATCTCGAAAATATTCTGTTATTGAGAGTGTTCCACTTGCGTCAGTGTGTATGTATGGGAACATCTGTGTGTATGGGGGTTTTTTACTTGCTCGTTTTTTTACGTTTTCTTTGTGGCCATTATTCGTTTTGAAATAATCAAAATCGATAAAAAATATATATATTTTCTTTGGTTTAGATTTGTAAGCTCTTTTCGTGTATTAGTTGACTGGCTGGAGAGTGTGTCGGTGTGCTACCTTTTTTGATAGATTTTCGAATGTGTTAAACAGTTGGAAACACGTCAACTTCTCAATTCACACGATTCGGCAAATATGTATATGATAGTAAATAAAAAATTGGTGGTTGATTCTAAAGACGAATACTGAAAGATACCCAAAAACACTGTTGGCATTTGCGACGCAGCAAAGCTTCAAAAAAGGAAACTGTACACAAAAAATATGAGATTATGAGGTATTTATTGATTTGATTATGATTTATTGAGTTTCCAAAAGTCTGTTATTAAAAGGCCAAAGGAAAAACTTGTTTAAAAAGTGCTACAAGATTTGAAGAAAATCATACCATTTATTTATCTGACTTTAACTGATTTTATGGACATTTAACTGAGTTTTGAATAATACCAAAGGATTTAAAAATGTTACCAATCCCATTGAAAAAAATTTCAGGAACGGTCTTTTTAAACGATTTGGAAATTTTCCAAAACTGGTTTTGACATTGAACGTGAAAATTTGTTGAAGATAATAGGGACTTTCAAAGAACCTTTTTCGAGAATTTTCAAAACTAACTTGGAATTGTTTCGGTTTTCTTCCAGTGATTAACCCTGTTCCAAAAGACCGTTAATACTTAACCCGCACCCATGTTAATGCCACGCTATATGGGTCTAAACGATAGCTCCTCGTCGTCTGGCAATCGCGGACCCACAGCCACCATCACCAGCTCCAGTTCAAACTCCAGCTTGGGCTCCCCGCCCACTACAGTGGCAGCCCATACAAAGATGCGGCTGCTGAGCAAAGTGGAGCACAACATGCGTCAGAGCCAAGGTCAGAGCGGGCAGGACATCAACAGCCTGCTGCACACGGCGTCCACAGGCAACGGCGTTGTGGGCGATGTCGACGGCCTCCTGACGCCCATGCGCATTAAGGCCCACGTATCGCCGCCCCCGTCCTCTGGCAGCTTGAGCGGAGGCTCCTCCGGAAAGTGCGACTCCTCCCTGCAGGGCAGCACTCGGCCGGAACGCAACCTGTGGAGTCGTGCCGAAATGCTGGAGATGCTTAATATTATGCAGAACATGAACGCCCTGGAGCAGCTAAACGATCGGAATCAGAAGAGTGAGAATGTGTTCCGTCAAATCGAAGAAGTGATGCGCAGCAAGGGCTACGTGAAGAAGTCTGGAATACAGATCTGGACTAAATGGAAGTTCCTGAAGTCAACGTACAATACTACCACGCGCCACGGCACTGGGATACCAAAGGTGGTCCCGGAGGAGGTCTACAGAGTGCTCTGCCGCATGCTAAGTGGAGCACGCCGCAGTGGGAGTAACAGCAACAACGTTAGTGCCAGCCTAAGCGAGGGCGGGAATTCGATGGACAGCTCCAAAACGCTGGGCGAGGAATCTAAGGAGGACATCCTGGGCGTAGAGCATCCCATTTTTGGCTTTCGACTGGGGCCCATAAAACCGGAACCAATTGACACAGGTAATAAGTATTTTTAATTTGATTATTTGATTTTTTTTATAATTCCAACATAAAATTTAATAATTTTGTAATTTATACATACTTTATTTTAGTGTTGTAAAATATTTTTGTACAACACCATAAAAAAATCCATTTATTCCAAGAATTTTGAGTTCTTTGAAGTTTAAAAACGCTTCAAAATGCGCAGAGATCGAAATGAAAGAATAATAATTTGTTTTGAAACTACATTCATATATGAAAAAATAAACTAAATACCTTAAAAGTTTTGAATAAATAATAACATTTAAATTCTTACTTGCAGGCTACGAGAATCCGATGAAATCGGATATGGTATCGGAACCAGACATGGATGCTTTTGACTATGACCACGAAGGGAACGGTGATGGCCCTCAGGCTGACAATCATGACCAGGAGGAAGTTCCCCATCTGCCATTTATTGTTTCCGTGAAGCACGAGCCAGATATGGACTTGGGAATGGATGAAACCAATACGCCACCGCCGACGGCGCCGGCCTCGCCATCGCCCCCGCCTGGTGAATTAGAAGATCCCGACGATGATCCTGTTTACACCTCAACGCCGATGCCACCTCTGAGAGTGGCCTCGTTCGCCAAGGATGAAGCCAGTCGTCCCAGCCACGGCATTTTGCAGATCGACAGACCGCCTCCTACGCTAACTAAGATGGGCCGGATGGGTAGTCCATCCCGGATGAGTCGCTCACTACCGCTTCAGAACACGAACAACATAAACTTTGTCCACCCCACTAGCAAGCTTATGCTACCCCGCAAACAGAACTCCAGCCAATCTGGTCCGAGACTACCTAGAGATGTTAGTGTCCAGCCGTCGGGAATGCGTATGAAGACTGTGCCGATGAGGGAGCCGGCTTACCCCCATCGTCCCGAGCGTATGGTCTCCGATTTGGAACAGCCCATGACCAGTCCCCCGCACTCGCCGACATTGTTGCAAACCCATCTCAACCGAGGTCCGCCGCCCAAGTATCCAACTCACGGCCAACACATGGGCCCCTCCACAAGCAGACAAGCCCATTTGATGTCCACCCACCAGTTGACTCCGCACCAGCATCAACAATTGCAGACACGCAAACGCCGAATGGAGCAGAGTCCACCAATGGGGATGCCAGTTCCAGTGAAACTGCAGCGCAGCTCGACACTGTACGACTCTAATCGCAAAGGAAATCGGGCCAGTGCACCGGCCATAAGCGACGATGGGAAAACAAAACCCAGCGAAGAGGATTCCAAGCGACGCACGAAAGAGCATGAAGAGCATTTCGCAAAGGAGCTGACCCAGTTGGCAAATGCGATGCGCGTGGCCCAAAAGGAAATGTTAGGGGACTTCTTCAAGCAACAGAAGGAGTTTGCGCGTCGGGAGCACGAATTCCAGATGAAACAAGATTCGATGGTGTTGAGGGCACTACGAAAACAGACCAACTTGCTGATAAAAACCGCCAAGGACCTGGTTGGTGACGATACGAAGGCCTTGGATAGTAAATTGGAGGATAAGGAAGAATCCATTCCAGAAACCCACATGTCTTTTGAGCCAGAAACTCAATTGGAAACTCGAAGAACAGACAACAATGAAATTAGCGACGAAATGTTAGATGCTCACACAGAAGATGATGCCGATGAAACTATGGTGGATCCCCAATATATTGACGATGAGGAGGATGAGGACGAGAGTGACGACGAGGAGGAAGATGGGGAGAACCTGGTGGGCGAGTTTGATCCCGAAATGTCTCCACTGGCTCTATCTGGCACAGCTTTAAGTGAAGACTATTCTACCCAAGGTGATGGACACGAAAACCATTAGATGGCACTCCCTCACCACCTATCCCATCTTTAAGTATTATTTAAAAAGACAGACATCATTGTTGAGACCGATTCATTCCAATCGCATTCCTTAATATGTACTATATATATAGTATTCCTAGAGCCACACCCGCGCATTGTTAAAAGACTTGATTAAACTTAAGCATTATTACATAAACAAAACCTAACATTAACTTAAATATTTATTGTTTATCGGAGCTCCGTGCCCGAAAGAGCTGTAAAGTTATGGATAAAAGAAAACTCACGATATTAAAAATATATATCAGTGTATATTATTTAATCGATGCCCGTTCTTGGAATTTTTTAAAATGCCACTATGAAAACAAACGCAACAGTTTCGAATTTCCTAACAAGAAATTTATTTAATATTGCATTAGTTTAAAAAACAAATTAGGATTAAACGAAATTAGGGAAATTAAAGCGCCCTAAAATTACAATTACGAGAAATCAATCAATCTTACTGGCTACGATTTTTCGGAAAATTTGTTTCAAACTAAATTTTAAATATTATTAGCTTAAAAAGACAATCTGTGAGTTCACTAAACTGGTTAATGCTCATTGTGTAGTTTGCCTGCATATCTATGGGTTAGTGTGTTCGGTAAACGCCTAAAGCAAAGTGTTAGCAGCTAGTGTTTATTTTACAATTACCATTACGACCCCGCGTTACCGTGCCCGTACCCCTGCCCGTTTTACAGGCTATATCCCATTACTTAGTCGGGCCGATAAATAGGCGTTTTGGGTATAAATTCAATTAAAATAACATACTCCATCATGGAATTGGAATCACATTGTTGCTTATGCAGTCGCCAGTGCAGGCCCAGCTTATGATATAAATGATTATTCTCCCATTCGAACAGCTTGTCCAACGTGAGTTGCGTCTGTAGGAAATTAATGAACGGTTAGTAATATTCAAAGTACAATCATTTCGAAGCTCATACGCGTTTGCTGAGGCAGATGACGGGCCAGAGAGAACAGCCGAGGGTGCAGCAGCAGCAGACGCAGCCGCAAAATAGCCATTTCACGTTGACGGGCAGGGATTTCTTCAGGACTCCATTGATGCGACCCACCGTAGCCTTAAACTCCTCCGGAGCCACGCGAGATAGCAGGCCACAGGGGAACTCAGAGTTGAAGCGATTGCTTAGGCCAAAGCTGTAACAGCACAAGGAAAAAAAAGGGGTTTATTATAAATATATTTAAGTAATTGACGTTTCGGAGACGGCAACAATTCATTTTTATTCTGCCTGACGCCTCGATTATGCAACCTGACAATAATTGTTAACTGGCCAGTAACGGCCAGTTTTTAAGTATCAATATTAAAACAGGGACTTGATGAAATTAGGTTATTAAAACCTTGAGCTACATTCTGTTTTCTGTAGTTGATGCAGTTGTGTACATACATTTATATACTTTCTGAGAATGAGTAATAAAGTAAGCAACTAATTACTAATTTTATAGTTGAATTTCCTAAATTTCCTAAACCACAATACATACATACATTATGTCTTTTAATTCTCTGACTAAAAATTCGACTTTAGATAAGATGGTGACTAAGATTCTTCTGCTTCATATTCTAAGATTCTAAAATTTATCTTCTGCTATATTAGTGTTTCTTTTAAGTGCGCTTTTCTAATGTTTGCTCTACTTACACGGTCATGTTACCAGCGCCGCGGATAATGATGGGCTCCGGGACCGGCGCCACAGTCTGATCCTGAAAGTGCTCAAGCTCCTCAAGCTGTTCATCCTCGTAAATAGCGTCAAAGTCGGAGAAGGACATGATAGGCGAATGTAGATGCGTTTGATGTGCTTGGTTGTGGGTGAGTGTGCTTATTCACTGAAACAGGTGACGGGAGATAAAGAAGAGCCACAGGCGCTCCGGCTGTTGGGTGTGCGAGGTCAAAACATGTTGAGGGTTCCGTTTCTGGCAGGGATCCGAATACTGGCTGAGGATTTATTTCAAAGGTCTTCGGCACGTTCTTCAGCTGACTCCGCCATAAGCGGTTCTAGCGGGATGGCGCCTGCCTCTCGAACTGTTGACGTAAATGAGTGGGTGAAACCGTTTAAAATAAAGTGCACATTAAAAAAACAATTATTGTAGAACTGCAACTGCATTGTGGGGAGGGGAAAGGTAAGGCATTGTTCAACACTGTTCTCTGCCTTGCTGCAGCGTTGGGGGTGGGGAAGGGGTAGGGCTTAGGGAATCCAATACAAAGAAATGTAAACTAAAAGTTTACTTATCACTTTGGCATTTAAAAGACTTAAAACACACTATCAGTAGGTGAAACAACTAAGGAAATAGTTTGTTTTCCCCACAATCGCACGCATACACACCTTTTAGAGTTTTCAAATGCAGAAGGCTGGTCTTATTTCGCAATCACTTTTCTATCCACCAAGATAAATGTACAAAAGTTGTGTGCGCAGCAGCAAATTCTCAGTTTATCCGTGTTTTAACAATTCCTGATTGTTTTAACAAAGGGCCTGCGACTTTAACACGCTTTCTACGTTTTTGTTTCAACACGAAAATAGATTATCCAGTTCGTGCTGCTGAGATTGTTGTTAGACGACGAACAGCTGGGCGATCAGGGTTGCCAGCTCGGGCGAGATTCAAAATGCTCCCACTGTGGTGGGGTAATATATTGATTTATTAATTATCTATGTATATAAATAAATTAATTTTATGTATAAAATACATAGCGCGCCATAAGCTTAAACCTAACAAAGACCATAGAGTTGTGCACAAATTCGACGGATTAGCAACTGAAACAATATTGCAATATATAAGCTTAATTTCAAAGATTACAATGTTTTTAGCTCTAGCAAGGCATATTTGAGATGATTTTAGGTTCCGAGAAAGGTCCTCCTACTTCTTTTTCGCTGCACTTGGGCTAGTAGACTGGAAAACTGAAGAGGCAGACATCAGGTTCTCTATGTACTGCCCCAAAACCTGGTTTTCCGAGCGCAACTTGAGATTCTCCTCTTTAACAGAATCTACCCTCTGGGATAGGTCATCCAGGGTGTTCTGCAGCTCCAGCACCTGAGTAATTAGCCTAGCCTTCTCCTCCCTGTCATCTTGAGCCATTTCCAGTGCCTCCAGAGAGTTGTGCGAGGAATCCGGAGTAGAGCTCCGGTTGGTGAAGGAGGAGCGCAGAGAGTCCATGGATCTGCCACTTGGCATATGAGGTGCCGGGACACACTCATCTTCCTGGATCACCACTGATTATTCAGAACATTAATTAATGATAACATCATCAAGAGCGTCGCCCACACCCCGGAAGTTAACAACTTACCCTGCGGATCCTCGTCCATGTTAGGAATGCTGTCGTCGTTGTTTAACAGGGACATAGCTGGCAGTGAAAAATGCTCCGGTTTTTTTTAAGAAATGCTTATTGTATTTTTACAAAACAGTCGCATAAATTGACGGAAAAAATAAAACTGCCACTTTGGGACGCTTGGCAACACTGTCAAGCACGACCCACTTTCAACACTTCTCCCAATCTTCGGAAGTAAGAAGAAGAGATACGTTGTTTTATCAATTATTTAAATAAAATAATCAGATATTTACATGTTATTAATCTAATAAAAGATCTTTTTTTTTGTTAAATGTATTTCCTAACTTTATATACTCCGAAAAATGATGTGCATGTAACTGGAATTCAAACGTGGTGTTCCTTCATCTAATTTATTTTTAAAGTTCAAACTTTAAAAGATTCGGATTTTTCAATAAATTGTATCTTGAGAAATTTAAATAATTTGTAGAATACCCATAAAATCAATGCGTAAAAACATCGCTCAAATTCAGATTTTTTAAAATAACTGACACCAGGCGCAAAATCAAGGGCAGAGTTGCCACCAGAGCTGGTCGATCAGACAAATTAAAATACACACATGCTTTTGCAGTTCTAATATCGCAATCGACATAGAACGCGTTTGATTCTCAAATCGAAACAAGGACTTTCAAAAGGCTAGTTTATGCCAAAACGAATGGTAGCCTTTGAAAAGCGTTTTATATTTGCGCTGATATTAGATTTCAGTGAGTACTTTTTTTTGTACAAGGTACGCAACAATTTGCCTGCGAGGTCGAACGTTTTTAGCACCCTGACTGTCTGTCGTTTAATCGTTGTTCAGTGAAACGAAAATACAAGTAAGTAATTTATCCTATATTAGGATATTACGACTCTAATGTCCTGGGTTTGTGTCTTACAGTATCTGTTTACAACTGCAGCAGCATCCTTGCATCCTTGTTCTTGTGCTTAACCCGCTACATTTGATTCCTTAAAGGTAAGTGAAACATTGCTTTATATTATACAATTTTAACAGTTTCTGAAACAAAAGAAAAAAAGAAGTCACTTGGTACTTTAGTTTAAACATAAGCTTATGTTATTCCATCCGAACCCAGATAAGACTTTTATATTCTTAGAGCTCTGTGACATTGCCAGCTACGTAACATTGGCCAATCACAGCGATTTAAAATTTTAAAGGATTTCATTAAAATGTACATAAAGAAAAAACGGAGCATAAGGATCTCTAAAAATAATTTAAAGTTATTTTTGAGATAACATAAATCTTCAACCATAATAACTAAAAATGGTATCAAAATTTAACATAAGGTGAGTGTGACCGTACCCAGGTGTAAAATAATTGCATATTTACGATTTTTGGAATTCACAAAAATAAATGTGTACTTGTAACATAAAATAAAAGAAATACAAAGAAATCTGGCAATAAAGTACTATTTTCTATAGCTTTTACCTGTATTTTTAGGTAAAAAGAGCAAGAAGATTGAGAGGAAAGTTAGGTAGAAATAAGGTATAGTCCAGGGCACAGAAAAAGTCATCCAGAATACATTTTTAATGGTATATTGTATTTTTATTAAAAATTAAATCCAAAATAATAAATATCCAAATCTTAATAGTCCTTACATTAATTTCAGGTTGTGTGAAAAAATAACAGCAGTTTTAAATAAATTCTGAATTTTTTTTACGTTGAGCAATACCTGAATCTGGTTTAATACCAAAAAGGGAAATACACATAATGAGTGCGAATGGACGCGGGAAACTCACTATTTTAACTTTAATTCAAAAAGAATAATAACGAAGATTAAAAAAGAAGTGATTGGTGATTAAAATTGAATAAGGTATAAACTGAAAACCACGAGAAGAAAACATTCAAATAAAATACAAAGTTCGAAGAGAAATAGAAAAATAAAAAAAAATACCAACCCAGTGGTGGACTGTAAAATGCCAAAAACTTTTGTGCGGCTCAACGTACAAAAATTGTAAAGTGCCCGAAAAACGAGACGCGGAGAGAAGATTTTTAAAAGTCGAAATTTTTAACTGATATCTACTCGAAAATACAAATAAAAGTGGGTTTGTGAAACGGGAATAAAATGGTGCCGATGTCGATGGCCTCCGGAGTGGCCAAGCAGATCCAGCAGGCGAAGCGTGAGGTGACCATGGCCACCTCCATGTCATCTGCCACCAATGAGAGCGCCGCCGGAAATAACAACAATAGTTTACTGACACTGGCGCCCCGCAAGGAGGAGTTGCGTTTTATGCCCCTCGCATCCATGCCCACACCTGGAAAACCCTGCAGCATCACCATCAGCAATCTCCAGGCCCACCATCATCAGAATCAACTTCCTCCCGCTCTAAAGACTAAATTAACTCAAATGAACATTGTTCCGAAGCCCTTAAAGGGATCAGGAGCAGTGGGCACTTCGACTTCAGCTCCTTTGTTTCAATTGCTGCCAGCCGCGAGCAAGCCCAGCCAGCAACCACTGGTCATATTGACACCATCGGGAAAAACAGCAACCGTGATCGGAACCACCTCCCAGACGAACGTCAACTCCCATCCAGTGGTGATAAGACCTGGTCAGGGACAGATTGGCAAAACACATTTTGCCATCCAAGGCAATGGCCTTTCCCAAACAGTGGGTGGGGTAGCAGTATCCTCCGGAGCAGTAGCTAATCCTGGACCCACACCGACGCCACCTTTAGTTGGGAAACCAGAGCTGGTCCAGAAAAGTGCCATTGGTGAGTAAGGGGTGAGACTGGGATTATGTTATTTGGTTATATAATGGGCTCTTCCAACAATATCCCAGTCATTACATTGGGAACATGGTGTTTGATTTTGATAGCATGTGTCATTCCGCATTTGGTTGACTTTTGTGGTTATTGTTGTTGGTGTTGCTGGCGTTGCTTCAGCCACTGGTTTAGTTTTTAGTTGTTGTTCGACTGCTGCACATTTCATAACACGGAACGGAACGAATACGGTTTTAAACGAGCCACTTTAATTGGGTTGGTGTGCGTGTGTTTTCGGATATAAATTTATCCATCAGTTTTCCCTCCCTTCCGGCGGGAATGAGTTCACAATTAAGAAAAACTGAAAAGTTTTACTCTTTATTTCGCTTATTGCTCGTTTTATCAAAAGCAATATGCAAAGGCGGGGTAGCCACAACAACAACAACAACAACAACAACAACAACCATCAGCAGAAACAACAACAACAGCCAGCAATGATGACGATCAGGTTTTTTCAGCTGCAATTCAAAGAGGAGAAGATGGTCAGGGGAGAGGTGGAGCATTCGTTGGAGGATCGCTGCATTCCTTAAGATGACTAATTAAAAAATATTTAACTAATCTTTAAAAATTGTATTTTGCACCTTTTTAGCCACTTCTGCTAGTGGCACGGCCACAACTTCAACGCTTCCCGTCCAGGTTGCCAATCCTGGAGCCCCCAAAATATCCCTAATCAAGCCACGTTCCCCGCTCATACTCAGTAAGGTGGCTGTGGACAAGCTGCGATGGAAATTTAATCAGGCCAAGGCCAATTCTGGATCGGTTATTATTAGCAAGTCGGGCAGTGTGAAGAAGGTGCTACCCATGCCGCCTGGTAGCGAAGACATCATCAGGACATCCCAAAATAACAACAACATCAACGGCACGGCAGCCATTCCCATTAAGGCTGTGTCCGTGGTGTCCGACAAAACCAACAAGGGCACGGTAAAAACCAAGACAATCATTAAAGCTGTTCCTCTTCCGGTGAAAGAGGATACTCCGCCCACGGCTCTACCTTCAGTTACAATTCAGAAGGTTCTGACTCCGACTTTAAAGGTTATGCCTCTGGTTTCGGCCTCGACGTCGGCTCCGCCTCCAGCTCCAGCTCCTATTGGTACGAATTCGGTTACTACAAATGCTCAGCCTCTGCCGCCGGCTCCCATTCCTACGGTTTCGGCACCCACAGCTCCAGCTCCGGTTCCGAAACCGCAGCTTATAGGATCGGAAACTACTATTTTAACTATAACGCCTGCTAATGTTCCATTTTCGGCCCCGAAAAATCCAAATGAACAAGCCATGCCCACAGCAACTAGCAATACAAAAGCCGTTTTAACCCCAGAATCGAAGACTAAACTGGAAATGGCTCTAAACGGTCCACTTAAAATGGCTCAACCCGAACAAAACCTGCAGTCGCAGAGACAAATCCCCGAGGTCCCTTGTAAACCACAACCAGTTCAAGTAAAGAATCCACCCAAACTCCAGCAAGCTGCAGATTTAAGGGATCCACCTCAGCCAGAAAAGTTGGAGCTCCAAGGCGAAGTTAAGGTGCCACAGATTGAATCAACAAATCCGCCTAAAACTCAACCTCAAGAGCCTCATAGTCCTCCGAAACAGGAGCAGCCATCTAAAAATCAACACCAAGATACTCGGGACGCTCCGAAACTGCAGCCGGAATCTAAAAATCAACACCAAGAGCCCCAGGTTGCTCCGAAAGTAGCAGTCATCTACCGTGAGCCAAGAGCCTCAGGGTTCTCCTAAACAGAAACAGCCTCCTAAAAATCAGCATAGAGAGTCTCAAAGTTCTCCAAAACTGCAGGAAGTAACTAATAATCAACACCAAGAGCCTCAGGTTGCTCCGAAACTGCAGCAGTCATCTACAAATCAGCAAGAAGAGCCCCATAGTCCTCCAAAACAACAACAGCCTTCTAAAAATCAACATCAAGAACCTCGCAGTCCTCCGAAACAACAACAGCCATCTAAGAATCAACATGAAGAGCCTCAGAGTCCTCCGAAAGCGCAGCTGCCATCTCCAATTCAACATCAAGAGCCTCATAGTCCTTCGAAACAGCAGCTACCAACTAAAAATCCAGTCCAAGAGGCTCGTACTCCTCCGAAATCGCTGCCGCCATCTAAAAACCAACATCAAAAGATTCATAGTCCTCCGAAACAGCAGCAGCCTGAAAAGAAGACTCCACCTAAGCCGAAACCGCCGGAGCGCAAAGAGCCGCCCATGCTCCAGCCGCCGGAGTTCAGGAAACTGTCTAAAGATCGTCAACCGGGACCCAAGGGCTTACCTAGACAACGATCCCAGTCTTTCGTGGGCTCTCCAGAAATTTCACTGATTCCCTGTGAACGCCGTCACTCCGTGGCTATAATGGCCAAAGAGGTGGACGTGATCGAGCAGCCGAGTGCCCCCATTGAAACTATCACCATTGACGACGACGACAGCGAGGACGAACCGATTCAGCCTACTCCCCAGCCGATTAAGAAGCCCATTGTGCTACCTATTCTGCCAGCTGGAATAACCATATCCACTACCCGACGATCATCAGGTCCGGCAGCGAAAACCCCAATTTCGTCTAGGAAGAGCTCATCATCCAGCTCTAACAGCGATGTGGTGGAGGTTCCCATGGGTGTGAGCAAATTGAAGGAGGAGTTGAGCTTGCTGCCGGGAATCAGTATTGTGAAAGCTGAATCCTTACCGGTGACCAAGGAAGACTTTGAGCGCTCTCTGCGCTGTGATGAACAAGTGCCAAGTACGCCGCCTTCCTCCTCGTCCAGCGCTTCGGTAGCCTCGGACCTACTTACCCCACCGAAATCGGTTGAGCCCGTAGCCCCACAGAGGGCCACAAAGAATGGCGATATGCACATCCAGGAGGCGTCACCTCTGCCCGGCTCACGAGCTAATGCGCTGAAGAAAAACATGTACCAGAATCTTTCAATGCTGCAGTGGCGCGGCCAGCAGCCGGCCAATCTGCAAAACTCATCCTTACGGTTCGAGCTGAACCGCTTTAACCTGTTGCAGCTAAACGAGCGCTGCGAGCCGCGTCAAGGACCCGCGAACTACTTCGATCGGGCGCTATACGATCGCGCGGGTCGCAGACCTTCGGGAAGCGCTCATCCTCTGCTCTACCTGTGCCAGCGGTGCAACTGCCATGGACCCGCCGCCGACTTTCTGGCTCCCCGTAAGTGCCCAAGTACCAAATATATTCGTATTTCTAACTTCCTTTATTATCTCCGACAGATTTTTGCTCCCTGAGTTGTGTTCGCCGAGGTCAAAAGCGTCGTCTCCCGCCAAGCAGCCAAACAGAGAGCAAGATGAGTCGCACCCAGCCGGAGCCTAGTCCTTCGCCCTCATTCAGAAAAGCGCCGTCAAGTAACAAAGCCATTGCCAAGACCCTAGAGCAGCCAAACCGGATGAAAGAGAAGGGTAAAAAGCCATTCCGCTGGAGCGAATATTTGAAGTCCAAGGGTAAGGATGTGGCTGCGCCCATCCACTTGTTCCTTAATCCGTTCCCCATCACACCGAACTGCTTCGAGCGCGGAATGAAACTGGAGGCAATCGATCCAGAGAACTGTTCGCTATTTTGTGTATGCACTATTGCCGAGATTCGTGGCTATCGGCTGAGACTCAGCTTCGATGGCTACTCTTCCATGTACGACTTCTGGGTGAATGCGGACTCGCAGGACATCTTCCCTCCAGGCTGGTGCGAAGAGACGAACCATGTGCTTCAGGCACCCAAGGGCTACTGCTCGGAACGCTTCAGCTGGAACCGCTATTTGGTGAAAACCGGCGTGAAGGCAGCTCCGCGATCGCTCTTCACCCACTTGAACATATCTCCGCAGGCGGGTGTTCGCAACGGTTTCGTAGTGGGCATGCATCTGGAAGCGGAGGATCTTAACGACACGGGAAAGATATGCGTGGCCACCATAGCCGACACCCTGGACGAACGCGTTCGCGTCCACTTTGACGGTTGGGATGACTGCTACGATTTGTGGGTGCATATCAGCTCGCCCTACATTCATCCTTGCGGCTGGCACGAGGGTCGCCAACAGCTTATTGTGCCGCCCGACTACCAGAAGTCTGTGTTCAGCTGGCCCGACTATATAGCCGATATTGGGGGCGTTGCAGCCCCGAAGCACCTGTTTACGCCAAGGCAGCCAATGGAGTTTCACGGCCGTATGAAGCTGGAAGTGGTTGACCAACGAAATCCCTGTCTCATCCGTCCCGCAACCGTGGTTACGCGGAAGGGCTACCGGGTGCAGATCCACTTTGACTGCTGGCCGTCAGAGTACTTTTTCTGGCTCGAGGACGATAGCCCGGACTTGCATCCGATTGGATGGTGCGAAGCCACCTCGCATGACTTGGAAACTCCGCCGGGCTTCCTCCAAAGCAAACCGGTGATGCCCTGCGACACGGAGGGGTGTCGAGGCTTCGGAAACGCAAAGCGATTCAATCTTAACGTACACGCCCTCCAGGATTGTTGTCCGTATTTACCAGAGAACTGGCGTCAGTGGCGCTCCAAGACAGTGAAGCCAGCTCGCATTGCGCCGGAGAGCATCTGGCGCGGACCTGAGAGGAAATTCAAGAGACCAAGTACCGACCAGGACCGAGTAGATAACCACAAGAGGTACAAACCCGAGGTCTTGCCACCCAAAGCTACTAAAACAGAAAACAAGCTGGAAGTCAAGCAGAAGGGGTCACGCCGTAAACCGAAGCATGTGCCGAAGCAAGAAGATCAGGCCCCCAAGGAACCGCCAAAGAAGAACGACCCAGTTCCTCGGTCGCTGGCCTTGGCCAGCCCTTTCGTTAAAGACTATGGGCCGCAATACGTCCAAAACTATCGCCTGTGGCAGCAGAACAGCGCCTTTGATTTGAATGAGGTACGGAGCAACCCCCTCAACTGGACGAAGTGGGATGTCTTTGAGTATATAGAGCAAGCCCTGGAATCCGAGGAGATTGCCAGGACTTTATTCGACGAGGACATAGATGGTAGAGCGTTGCTGATGATTGGGCGACAAGAGCTGGAAAAGTACCTGAAGCTCAAGATGGGTCCAGCCGTGAAGCTCTTTTCGCTGATCGTCAATCTGCGCATCGCGGTGGTTTGCAAGTTCGAGACGACGACCACGGGATTGGGAATCTACTCAAAAAAGATGAAATCGAAAACGAAAACAGAGAAACTGGATTCTCCTGTTTCTGCCAAAGAGAGAGTGAACGGTTTTAAACTGGAACGCATGGATTATGATGCGGAGCCCTCCGATGACGAGGACGTTGTGCTGGACAGCGAAGACTTCCTCAGCGTGGAGGCCTGCCACATGGAGGGAAACGACGAGGACATGGATGGGGACGTTGATGCAGATCCGGACTGTGTCATGGTCCCGCTGGAGACGCGAAGACCGATGGCAGCATCCTAGAATGGTGGGCCCACGCGTTTCCGTTGATTGATTCATAAGATACTTTGTTGCACAGGCCTCGGCCCGTTTGGGTATTATTTAATTGATAGTAACTAATTTATAAGTCGATTTAAACTATCACGTTTGTTTGCCCCCCTATTCTCCAATAAAGGATTCCCTTAGCTCTGTAATGCCTAGTCTTTATGAACATTCTTGGGATAGATCGATGTGTCCGATCCAACCTCGTTAGTTTGGTTTACTTCCTCCGGGGGCACCGACAATGTACCGTCCACTTCGAAGAGCGCCTTTTCGAAGATTTGGGTAACCTCCACGAATTGCTGGAACTTCTCCATGTCGTTGTAGCGCAGGTTGTTCGCCATTTGGTAGTTCTTCAATGCTCCCAGTAAGTAGCTGTTGGACAGCATACCCTCGCCCTGGAGAATGATCATCAAGGCCTTGAGTTCCTGGAGGCTCAGCTTGGTAAACGAGTTGTCGTTAAGCACGTGAGTGGCAATGGGTAGGATTTTCTGTTATCGAGTTTAAAAATGGGATTAGCTCTGTCATAGTGATAGTACTCACCTTGGCCACTACGTCCATTAACGACAGGTGGTCGTGCTTGTTAGCTAGAGCAAAAATTTGGAGCACCACCTCCATGGGCCAGTCCTGGCTGGCCAGCTTCTCCATGTAGCAATCGGCAAAGTCGTACATTTTGTACCGCTGGGCGAGGAGCATCAGCTCCTCGCACATTTCTATGTGGACGGCATTGCAGACCTCGTAGGTGTAGATGTACAGGAGCAGGGATTCATATGCCGTGGGCGAGGCGTCATCCACTATGATAACCTGTTTGTTCTTCTCAAATTCCGGATCCCGGATCAACCGCTCAAACTCTTCAGAGGCGGAGACTAGCATAGTCTGGTGGCACCGGAACACCCGCCGGCATCGTTTCTGCTGTCCTTGGGGCGTGAACAAGACGTGCAGCTCGCAGTCCGACTTCTGGCCAGTGCGCAGGAGATCCAGGCGGCGTAGTTTGCAGTTCATAGTGGCTGGGGATTTTCTAGGGGGGCTCGTGTTTTTCGTGTTTAGTATCAAAATGAATGTCTAATCTGGAATACAAAATTTGAGCCGGGCGTTGGATATGCCCTTTGTCAGGAATGTCAGATACGTGGGACGAGGATGAAGCCGAGCCTGGCAGTTCGAAGAGGCCAAGTTTGCGGTCAGGGGAGGAGGAGCATCCGGACAATCAGGAAGAGCCCAATGGTGAGGAACAGGAACCCAATGAAGAGGACAGTAAAAGGAGTAGTGCGGAGAGTACAGGCCTAAAGTTAGCGACCCCGGGAACGACCCCACAGCGAAAGCGGGCTACGCTCGACGAGTCCTTCAATAGAAGCTCCAACTCTTTCGATGAATTCACCAATCGCGAACTAGAGCCATCGGATCGTCCGAACAGCAGAGCTCGAAGGCTGAAGTACTTTCGCAAAGCCACCGATGCCGACTGCGAAGTGCACGTCCTGAGCACATGTGATGAGAGCGACGACATTGTGGGCAATGTCTGTTACAAAAAGTTCAACTGCCACAGGGTCTTCCTGGCTACTGCCTCCGACAAACTGGAGCAAGACGTTTACCGCAACAAGCAGTGGAACGGAGTGCTCCAGATCAATGGAGTGTCACCCGAAAGCGTCGAGATCTTCCTGGAGTTCATATACACATTCCAAGTGAGTGAACCGATGGTGCAACTGGGCCTGGTGGGGGACATTTTCATCCTCTCCTGCGCCTACAACATTCCGGAGCTACTGCGTTCCTTTTCAAAACACCTTAAGGATAAGGAGTGGCCCCTGGACGGCATTTTCCCAACCTTCGATCTGGCGTTCCGCCACAACATCATTGACTTGGAGCATGTGTGCATGGGGGTAAGTGTAGATAAAGATACCAAAGTATTTATTTATTTAATATTTTCATAAACTATAGAAAATCATTGAGAAAGCGGATGAATTGACCAGGGAGCCCGGCTTGATGAAGCTCCAGGTATATGCATTGAATTATGTGATGCAGCACTGGATACTGGCCGACGTGGTGCCCCAAACAGAGCTCGTGCATCTGCTTCAGGAGTACCAGGAGACCAACGATATTACGTTTTCCAACTCCCAGAAGTTTCCGCACTTTACCAAGATCATCAAATATTTCCCGAACGTGCTCTTGGATTCTGAGGGGTTCATTAAAAAATGTTAACACATAAAATTTAAAAAACATGAAAGTTGCACCAGAAGTTCATCTACATATCTCAATGGTTTTTTATCTATCCCAATAAATAACTCCATTAGCTCGGCATTTAAGTTTTGATCGGTACAGGAACCAAAAGCTATATAAGGGAAGTGTATTCTCTGCAAGAATTGCAAATTCCCATGGATTCCCATATTTTTAATATGTATGTATGTATGTATATAAAGCTAGTCTTTAAAGATTATGACTCTATGCATACATAGAATATCTTATAATTCTTGTAATGTTTAAAATTTATTAAGTTTTTACATAAATTTGTAATTTTTTCATTTCTTTAAAATGAAAGTTTGAAAGTTTCTCTTGATGCTTAACCCACCGATCTTAGAGATTTAAAGAAATAAGCCTACAAAGTTTTATAAAATAAAAGTATTAGAACCAGTGATTACGAATTAAAATCATTCTTCTTTATTAAAACTTCGATATAGAAAATATAAATAAATTCAATATACCAAAATGAAGTACCACAGTTGCAGGGGCTGCCAACCTCAGCCGAATACCAATCTTCACCCACTACTTTACGGCTAGATATAGCGGGAAAATGAGGTATTTTTCGGTATATACTGCAAAGTACGCGTTATGCGCGTGCTACCTCTACTCGGTATTTGGGATTTGGATACTCTGGTGCGCCATTTTCCTGCCTGAAAAAAGCCGAGTTACAGTGGCAAGAAAATTGCAAAAACGCGAAATTGCACATTGCGAAAAGTGTATTAAAGTGTTGAAAAGTTTCGGGCAATCTAAATAGCGGCTGCCTATGATGAGTCCAGCTTGATTTGCAACGTAAGGCCGCTTATTGTGGCATCAAACGCGTTTTCCTGACTCGTCCCCCAACCGTCGCGACCCGGCCAGCAGTCCACCCACATAAACAAATACGGCCGATGCCGTTGTTTTTATTGCCATTGCATTGCCGGGACCAAATGCAAGTGAAGTAATTAATGATCAGATAATCACCACATACAGACACAACGGCCAGTAGGCACTTTTCTGGCGGCGCATGTTTTGTTTTTTCGTGCACTGTACACCACAGTGGAGTACCGCCGTGTGGCTGTGTGTGTGACCGTGTGCGTCGGTGTGCCTGTGCATGTGTGTGTACACATTTTAGGCGGCAATGGTGTGGGGCCCTGGTCGATAGTCGCCAGCTATCGATATCAGCAACTTACCTTTGTTGTTTGTTTTCTTGCAGTTGATGTCTATATAAACAAGCGCCTTGGTTTGAGCATTGGTAAGCAAGGACACGAAAATGGAAGAAGTATCCAGCCTAGACTCATTTGGCGCGGATTCAAATGCCCGGCCGGAGTCGGCCACGCCTCGCCCAGAGGATCAGGACCAACAGCAACAACAGACACCAGCGGATACACAAGATACTCCGGCCTCACCGCCAGCAGAAGATGCCCCCGCCCAGGACACCGGAAAAGAGCCGGAAGAGGAGTTCGAACAGATATCAGAGGGCTCCTTGGACGCAGAG
Organism: Drosophila pseudoananassae pseudoananassae; assembly: GCA_018153035.1. Taxonomy (NCBI): domain Eukaryota; kingdom Metazoa; phylum Arthropoda; class Insecta; order Diptera; family Drosophilidae; genus Drosophila; species Drosophila pseudoananassae. The sequence continues at coordinate 12,577,565 of JAECXR010000024.1, forward strand.
GACAACCAGTCCCAGGATAAGGCTTCTGCTTCGCCGCCAAGGGATCCTGTAGAAGCGGAAGAGCAAGCAGAGGTTACCCGCGGCGACCCCGAAGAGCCGGAGGAGACAGACGGCTTAAAAACAGCCGAAAAGGACGAGGAGGCCGGCGGCGATGCTGTTGATGGTGGCCCTGTGTCCAACGAAGCCATGGATGTGGATGAGAGTGAAGCAGGAGGGGAGCAAGACGCTGGGGAGAACGAAGAAGCCACAGAAGAAAGACAAACAACGGAGGAGCCAGACGCAGCAGACGACGTGGAAATGCGATCCGTGGGCGGAGATTCCCGTCAAGGGGATGACGCAGAGCCCCCTGAAGGCAGGGACGAGGTTGATACGAGTCTAGAAGATCGGGAAAATGCGACCGAGTCAAATGAGATTGAGAACGAAAACGAAGCTCAGGCGGAAGACGACGACAATCCGGATGCAGACGCTGAATCGGAGCAGATCGAAGAGGGTGAAGGAGGAGAGGAAGGTGGAGAGGCCGAGCACGGAGATGGTAAGTTAACTACACCCTTTTTTTGCGCTAGAAAATAATTAAAATTCCTCTTTTGAACCAGACACCGTTGAAAATGTTTTGGAACCGGAGGAGTCAGACGTTTGCCTCATTCCCGACGATCCAGAAACGGAGGTGACTGAAGCTGAGAAGGAAATAGCCCGCGAAAACGCCGAAAAGGCGGCCGAGGAGGAACAGGCTGCCGAGCAGAGTCAATCAAAATCACCCCAAGCCGATGGGAAATCGGCTACAGACACACCTGTTGATCCGGAATCCGAGAGTGCTGTTAGTGGCGAGCCCACCGAAGAGTCTCAGACCACCGCAAACGGTATGTGCTACAGATATAAACTTTTCATTCAAAAATATATAGACGATTTTCGATTTTGCCATCAGATGCTCAAGCCGGAGATAAGGCAGCATCGGAGAGTGCCGAAGGTGAGCGAATTGGAAATGTATTTTGCATTTTTGTTTGCTTCGACACATTAGCCTAATCGCATTTGTTAATGTCAATAAAATATTCATCCTGAGTTTCGTCCTTCTGTGGATTTTATCTCATTTTGGCAAACCATTATATAGTTTCATATTCATACCTTTTGTGAGACTACCTGTTGACTTTATAGAGCGCAGGGTTTGATAATTTTTATTAATTTATTTCTATTCCTATTAGATGACGTTGGCGGTGCAGCAGCCAACGACGAAGAGGCCGCCGAAAATGCACCCGATGCCGACGAGCCCACTGGAGAGGAATTCGCCAGTGGAGGGGCTGGAGAACCTGGTGCATCGCCAAAAACCATCATCAGTTGGATCGTGGGCAGCGTAGAGAAATGCCGGCAATGCGAAAACGAGAAGACCTGTGGATTCCGGTTCAAAAAACCCGAGGAGTCTCAAGAAAAGGACAAAGAAGACAGGGACAATGAGAATGAAGAATCTCCTAAGGAGCCAGCAGCCCCAGTTTACGAGTTCATCTGCGACTCGACGTGCTGCAATGCCCTACTGGCAGATAATCCAGGAAAGTTCTTCGTGCGGCGCAAGAAGTTCCTCGTGGAAGAGGTAGTTCGCGAGGGCAGCGTCGAAAGAGCCGACGGAGAAGGCGAAACAGCAGAAGACGATGATGCTGCCTCAGCAAAGACCCAGGACTGTCTGCAGTGTAAAGAGGAAAAACGGTGCAAGTACTTCATAAAGCAGGACCAGGACTTCTTCTACATCTGCAACGATGACTGCTTCAATCTGCTCAACGCGGAGGAGCCAGACAAGTTCAAGCTGAAGCGGCACTCGATCAGAGTTCGCAACATTGGCGCCACCACGCTGCAGCCGCAGCAAAATTCGCCAGGCAAGCGTGCCGAGAGTAGCGTGGTAGCCAGGACACTGGCCGAAGCGGAGGCGGCACGTCTCGACAGGATCGAGAGCTTCCGGAGACGATGCGCCGACTGTGAGGCAGAGATTAACGTGAACGAGAAGCAACTCATCTGGGAAACGATGGACTTCTGCAACGAGGTCTGTCTGGGTAGTTACCAGCGCACAATCGGCTCCAGCTGCGAGACTTGTAAAGAGGAGGTTAGCTCCACGGCTCTCGGCAAGTACTGTGTCCGTTTCGGCTTCGATGTTCGGCAGTTCTGCTGCGCTGGATGCCTAAACACGTTCAAGAAAGGTCTGAAGACCTGTTCCTGCTGCCAGAAGGACATCAGCGGCGGGCAGGAGGGCTTCCTGGCCCCGGTGGGCGATAAGGACCAGTTCAAGGACTTTTGCTCGCAGGCCTGTCTGCGCCGATACGACAGCATGTGCAATCCCAGGCGAAAGCTTCGCACCGATATGTGCGGGGTGTGCAACAACGAAAAGCCAGTCCGCGTCGAGATGCTGCTTGAGGATAGGGAGCACTATTTCTGCTCCAATCCCTGCTTTTCGGCGTTCAAGTTCGTGAGCAACGTCAACGCCGACCCCTGCGCCATGTGCTCCAAGTATTTTGAGCGAAGAAGCGCCGAGGCGTACACCATATACAACGAGCACCAAACACCGAAGGTCTTCTGCTCGCGCGTATGCATCAACGTTTATATCATCGTCAACCGGCACATCGTCTCCTGCCAGTGGTGTAAGGTTAAGAAGTACAACTTCGACATGATCTACCAGCTGAGTGGGCAGGACGACCACGACACCCTAACACTTACCTGCTCCATTAACTGTCTGACCATGCACGGTGTCAGCTGCAACATTTCGGCCCGGGCGGTTACTAAATGCGACAACTGCAGCAACTTCAACACCCCGCAATACCACCTTACCATGTCGGACGCCTCCATGCGCAACTTTTGCACGTACCAGTGCGTAATGCAGTTCCAGAATCAATTCGCGCGTGCTCCGCTCACCCTGGACAGCGATCAGCCACAGTCCGGAGGCAGCCCGAGTCCCGGCAGCAGCAGTTCCAAGCAGGGCAGCTCTTCCCGCGGTAGCCGTAGAGACACAGCACCGTTCCCCACGGGTCTACCCAAGCGGGTCAAGCTAAAGCTCTCCCAGCAGGTGAGTTTCGAAGACTTTATTGGTTTTATTTTAAGATTTTAACTTAGTAGCGCAAGAATGTAAGAACTGTCACTAAATTTTCTTCAAAATGACTTTTATTTGTATCGATATTTAGATGAATGGTTAATAATCGATTTTAAATTTAGACAGTGTTTAAAAAAATGGCATTTTCAGTGTTTTAAAATGAGTTCTTGCCAATACTAGTGACTCAATAGGCTCTATTTTTGAATTTCATAAAGTAGGAATTCCAAAATACGAAATTTGTTTCTTTCCAAATCTATGTTTTTAATATTATAATACCTTAACTATTAAACAAACATGAAGTTAAGAAGTGAAATGAGATCTGTAAGGTTTATTCGAATGGAATATAAAGATATAATTCTATATTCTTCCATCCAATTTTTCAGTCTGGAAAACCCACTGCCAAGAAATCAGGCACCATGCTGCCAGTGATATCTACGGTCCAGTCCCTGGCCAGTGGCGAAAATCTGACTGTGCGGCGCAAACGTGGACGTCCTCGAGAATCGGGGGCTGCTTCACCTCCTCCGCTGCCAGGTTCGCACCCGGCACCACAACGAGGCAGACCTCGCAAGCATGTCGACTACTCGGCGCGATCTCCATCGCCAGTTGGACTGTCGCCGATCGGAGCCCGTCGGAACACAAACACGTCCATGGACTACCCACCGGCCACGGTGTCAGAGACCAAGATCATCACAGTGCCGCCGTATCCGAAAGCTGTGCGCAACGTAAACATTAGCTGTAAACCAATGATGGTATCCACGGGCGAGCAGGCCACTCCGACCGTGAGAGAATGTGGGATGCAGACCGAGAAGGACTACTCCAACAAAGTGCTCATCCCAGTGCCGGTGCCCATCTTTGTGCCACAGCCCATGTACATGTACTCTGCTCCGTTCCCCGTACCCGTGCCCATTCCACTACCCATCCCAGTGCCGATATTCATACCCACGACGAGAAACACCTCGCAGGGCATACTCAAGGAGATCAAGAAGATCCAGGACAAGATGCCCGAGGATCCGCTCGAGGCTGAGCTCCTTATGATGGCCGAGATGGTTGCCGAAGAGAAGCATGACTCGGACTCGGATTCTGATAACGAGATCAAGCCGGATCCCGGCCTTGTGACCCTGCAATACCAGAACAGTCTCGAGGCCGTTGCCCAGCAGCAGCAGCAACAACAGGTGGTTGACGTCAGCGGGGCTGGGCACAACCCCTATGGTGACGATATGCTGCAGCTAGCATTGAAGATGGCCACGGGCGACTACGACAACCACCACCAAACTTCCACGGTGGATCTGGAGACGTCCATGACAGCCAATACCATCAGCAGTCAATCGCCAATGGCCCACGACGGAATGGGTCAGATGGGAGTGCACCATCTGGATCAGCAGCATCACATGTTAGATGCCACGAATCGGTTAGAAAACAAGATTCTTTCTTCAAATGGTTCATTTACATTTAAGTATCATTATCAGGTCACCTCGGGGACGCAAACGAGCCGGCGGCGCTGTCCTGGAGTCGCCTAATCGTAACAGCAGGTCGCCAGTCAAGCGGCAGCGTGGTGATATGGACCACTCCGCCCTGCAACAGCAGTCGCAGCAGGCACAGCAGCCACAGGAGAAGCCTGATGCCCAAATGTTCCTCAAGTACACGTTTGGTGTGAACGCCTGGAAGCAGTGGGTGATGACCAAGAATGCTGATATCGAAAAGAGCTCCATGCGGAGGCGTCCCTTCAAGACGGAGCTGCTACAGATGACCGCCGATGAGTTGAATTACTCACTTTGTCTCTTCGTAAAGGAGGTGCGCAAGCCCAATGGCACCGAATATGCTCCGGACACCATATACTATCTTGTCTTGGGTAAGTGGCACTTTAAATAGAGAGAGTATTAAATTATAAAGTATAATATTTGTCATTTTTTAAACAGGAATACAGCAATATCTTTATGTGAATGGCCGTATTGACAATATATTCTACGATCCATACTATGAGCGGTTTACGGAGTGTTTGGATGAAGTGGCACGTAAATTTTCCGTGCTTTACAACGATTCGCGTAAGTGAAACAGTCTTTATATTAAAATAATATTATAACTGACCATATATTTTAATAGAATACATTGTCACCCGCGTGGAAGAGGAGCATTTGTGGGAGTGCAAACAACTTGGGGCACATTCTCCACACGTACTGCTCAGCACTCTCATGTTCTTCAACACCAAACACTTTAATTTGACGGTAAGACGTTGCCTAGAGTAATAAACAAGGATTAGTATTAAATTTTAAAAACATTACAGACTGTAGAGGAGCACATGCAGTTATCCTTCTCCCACATAATGAAGCACTGGAAGCGCTCATCCCAGAATTCCAAAGTTCCTGGTTCCCGGAACGTGCTCTTGCGCTTCTATCCACCGCAGGCTGGTTTGGGTGAGTTACTAACTTCATTTGATGAGACAACCATTTGAATTACTTTCCAAAACAGACGCCAACCCACGAAAGAAGAAGGTTTATGAGCAACAAGAGAATGAGGAGAACCCGCTGCGGTGTCCCGTCCGCCTTTACGAATTTTATCTCTCTAAATGGTGTGTAATGTAAACTGTCTATTTTTTTAATGTGAAGCTAATTTCTGAATGTTTGCTTGCAGTCCGGAAAGTGTCAAAACCCGCAACGATGTATTTTACTTGCAGCCCGAGCGCTCCTGCGTGCCCGACTCGCCGGTGTGGTACTCCACGCAAGCTCTGGGCCAGGACGCGTTGCAACGGATGCTGCACCGCGTGAAAATGGTTAAAGAAATCAATATTGCGTTATTAACGACCTAATGGTTGGCTAAGCAGATATATCAGAGTGTATGTGCAAGGCTTGTTCTGCAATATCACCCGAAGACGATTCTTCGGCATGGTGCTTAGCACGAGTTTGTTTGCGGGCAAAACCAAATAGGGCTAAAACTAGGAGCGAGAGTTGTGCTATATTATAAATTGTTTTTAACTTTTATACTTATTTTGAGTGTGGCAGCGACGAGAGGAGATACTGTAAATGTAAAAACGATTACCAAGTCCATCTCACTAACAACTGAACTAAAATAAACTAGAAACCAACAAGCAACAATCCACCCACAAACACAAACACACAACATACACACAACACCTTCAGACATCTTCATTAGGATAAGTTTAGTAGCCAGACCCACACATTTTTAGTCATTACTTAAATTGTTTAGGCGATAAGGCAAAAGGATGTGCCCCGACCGAAGTGCGGAGAGCCGAAAAGTGCATGTATGTATGTACATAAGTCTACGATAGATGACCATACAGTGATTGTACAAGGAAAGTTGTACATATGATGCAAACCCTAACAATTAGCGGCGCTGATGTAAGTGTTGAAAATGTAAAATGCTGTACTCCTTAACTGCAAGATTTAGACATGTCTATATATTAAATACATACATACTTTGAACGACTGCGTTTCGTCTTTTATTCTGGTCACGCCGGCGAGCCAACTGGCTATCAAAGTGGAGCACCTGTGGTGTCCAAGCACCAGCCCCAACATCCAAACATAAAATTTGATAACTTTCACAAGTGTTTCGGTTTATTGACACAGAAGGTATGCGGCTTTTGGTGTAATACATATAATTGAGATGGTTAAGTGCAACACAACTCGCTGTTTAATTAGCGTAGAATAAAAGATGAAACTAAAATAAGGTATTTATTTGTCCGCCCGCGTGCTCTGCTCCCAGTACTCTCCTCTTGGTCGTTTTCTGGTTGGGTTGGCAAATGTTCAAGGCTAAAGGCGCATTCGATGAGGCTCTTTGTTGGATGTCTTTTTCAATTTGTTGTATCCTCTCTGAAATTACCACTCGGCATCACCGTTGGACTTCTGGAACACGTAGTCTTTGCCGCGCATGTTCATGATGCCATCCTTCAGATAGAACTTCCATTTGTTGCGGGAACGAGTAATCTACAAAATATTTCCTTGTAAGTAAAGCTCTTTAGAGCATTCAAAGTTAGTAGGATTTACCTTATCGTACTGGCAAACGATCACATTATCTGTATCAAACATTTCAGCAGAGTCTTCGTCGGTAACATCGTCTTCGCTGTTTAGTGGCTCCTCCTCGGCAGCATCCTCCTGCTCCGCATCCTCATCATCGTCCTTGTCCAGGTCGTCGTCATCATCGTTGTCGATGTTGTCGTCGCTCTCCTCGCTCTCGTCCTCGTCCGAAGAGTCCAGTGCTCCGTCCAAGTGTTTGGCAGCAGCAAGATTTTCTGAAATGGAACACAATTTATTATCCAATTATCGAATAGTTGAGAAAATTATGTATCTTACTCTGGTGGTTGGCGCTGCTCAGGGCTGCATTGACATGCTGCTGCAGCACAGAGGAGGCCAAGGTTGTGGGCAAGGACATTATGGACGAAATGAGGTGGGCCGTCAGTATCTGAGTTAGCTGATTCTCCTGCAGCGCCGATGCTGGCACTTGAATGGTGAGCACTCGAGATTCTGAACCTGCCGAGCCGGCTGGCGAAGGCAGCGTGATCTACAAAATAAAGTTGAATCTTAATAATATTACTAAACTGGACGATTGAGTGGATAACTCACGTTTACTGGCATGATGCGGTTGGGGTCCAGCGATGCCACAATTGGAATGGGAGCCTGCCCCCCACTGGCCGCCTGTTGCTGTTTTTGCATTAGGGTGGCTCCGGAGGTGGGGTGCAGTGGCGGTGGGTTCTGTGAGTTGACCTCTTGCTTGACGGGCCCCAGACCATTCCTGATTCCACTGCCCGTGGCCATTGTGGCGGGTGACTTCACGGCAATCGCTCCGGCGCTGGTGCTACTGTTATGTGGTGTGGCCGCCGATGCGGAAGCGGCCTTCTTGGCCTTAGCGTTGGCGGCCTGAAAAACAATAAACCATTAGCACTGCAATCCTCCCAGTTCGCAGGCGGAAAGATGGCATTACCTTGTTGTTCTGCAGTCGAGGCATGTGCGAGTGTAAATGTGTGTGAATGTGAATGCGTTTTTATGGTTCGTGTGTGTTTGGGGCGGTTTGGATGTCGAGAAAGCACCGCATTAGTCAATGTTGATGATGAAGCGCAGTAACATTGTTGTTGTTGGTGGGCATAAGGAAGATAAAGCAACAGGTCTTAGTCAAAATGATTTCGAACAAAGTTAGACAAGTAAAATTATGAAATACATAAATGAGTATGATTTTTATGATGAGCCCCACCTTTGGATTATTGGCCACAATGGGCGGAGGGTGTGAGCCTTCATCTGGACTAAGCTCCACGGCCTTACTGGCCAGCAGTTTGTTCCGCCAGATCTGCTTCATCTCTTGCAGCACCTGCTCGTCAACGCCCTCGTCCAGGAAGGCATCGCGTACATTTGTGATAACATCTTCGATCACGGCATGATATACTTTGAGCTGCGGATTAAATAGGAAAATAAATATAATTAAAATTGAAATACATGTTCATGTTAATTGGCTATAATTAAAAGTTGGCAAGATACTTTCAGGTACATGGTGAATATGCATATTCTAAACATTTCCGGAGGAAACGAATTAAAGGTTTCATTATGCCAGATAACAAGTAACATTGTTTTGCAACTTTGTAAACCCAATTATTATAATTTTAAACACAGCTGCAAGTGTGTCAAACACAAATACTAGTAACATAACGCATTTGTTTGCGAAGAATGTTGAATTCCATATGTATATGGACGTGTATGTATGCACAAATGTACCGGTATCACTTTTGTTTTTGCTGCAGTGCCCCCACGAACTTGCTATGTTAGTACATACGTATGTAGTTCTGCTTTATCAGCGAGATAAGAGCACTCAATGCTGATAATGGCGCACGCCACTTGGTATATACATAGGCATACATATGGTTCCTGGGAAAAACCATTTCGTCCAACAACCCAGGCCGATGAAAAAAATTGCAAGGCAACGAACGCAGGCAACACCAATACTTGCACAGACAGGCAGCAACCCGCAGACAGGCAGACGCAGTCACGCACACAGACAAGTTGTCGCCGTTGCAGTCTCAGTATCGGTATCTTCATTTCAACCTGGTGTCCATATCGTCCGTGCCCCACACTCAATGGGAGAAACTTTCACTTTTCCAGGTGGATAGTAGAGAAGTAAGGGAACGAAGGGGCCCGGCCCCAGCTCCTGGCCGCTTTTCTTCCATATGTCGCGCCGTATTTTCTTAACGTCCGGTAAATTTCCTTTTTTTGGTCTGCTTTGACAAATATATCGCAGATTTGTATATCTTACCACAGAAGTCTGGCATAAAGCCATTTGAACCTTTTTTTCCGCCAGTTTGATGCTTTTGTTTTAACTGGCTCTGTAATTGACTTCTTCGTGAATTATAAATTGTTGGCTGAAAGAATTGTGAGGTAGGGATGTCCAAAAATGTATTTATATCGATAAGTCGATATTTGTATTACTAAAAAACAGTACATATCGATATGTATTTTAAAAGTTACAATTACCATTTATTAAAAAATATACGTTTTTCATAAAACTTATCTAATTTGAGAGATTTTTTATAAACATTCATAAAATATTCCAAATACAATTAAAATAAAAAAAATATTGGTAACGAGCCAGAGTTGCCAGACTCAAAAACCTCTTATCCCCAGGGCTACGGATCTTCCAATGTAATGGTAAGCCACTGTTAACTTGACTGTTAGCAGTCTGTTTTGATGGAATCAAGTTGGGATTTTACCCAAACTTTCGTTGCAACAGGTTATTTCATTCCCCTTTCCGTCCACCACCTGCCTCGAGTGCATCTGGTAAGTGACTCAATGTTCCAGTCGTGACCAGCTATCCTGTCGACTTGCTAAAGATGAGTGGAGCAGAAACCACAGACGCCGCAAACCACGAAAATGGGAACAGGACTAGATCAAGATCTTATCTGGATGATTCGATGCCTATACGGCTGCTCCCTTTGTCGGTGCGTCATCAGTTATGTTCCCACTTGGACGCACTGGACGTGTGGCAAGTGATGGCTAGGACGGCGAAATTATACCCGTACCAAGTGGAGCAAATAAATAGCCAGAAACAGGGGGGGCGCTCGGCGTCAAACGAGTTCCTCAACATCTGGGGTGGCCAGTACAATCACACTGTCCAAACTTTGTTTGCTTTGTTCAAAAAGTAAGTGTAGCAGTATTTGGTAAAAACTTTACTAATCTTTAGTGTTACACTATAGATTGAAACTCCACAATGCCATGCGAGTGATTAAAGACTACGTTAATGAGGACCTACATAAATACATTCCACGGAGCGTACCCACCATAAGCGAGCTGCGAGCTCCTCCCGATTCCAGTGTGAGACTAAACAATGGCCCACCTTATCCCTCATCCTCGGGTGTAAGCAACTCCAACAATAACCAAAGCATAACGTCACAGCAGGATCCCAGCCTGGAGTCCCTAGGCAACATTCACATTAGCACTGTCCAAAAGGCAGCCGAGTCGCTGATGATGATTGATTATAAGGAGCTGGAATGTGGCACCAACAGATGGAGTCCGGAAAATCGTCTGGGACAGGGAGGATTCGGGGAGGTTTTTCGCGGGCAGTGGAAGCAACTGGACGTGGCCATTAAGGTGATGAACTACCGCAGCCTTGTCGACAAGTCACAGGTAGAGCTGCAGCAGAGCTACAATGAACTCAAGTATCTTAACTCAATCCGACACGACAATGTAGTGGCTCTCTACGGCTACAGCATCAATGGAGAAAAGCCATGCTTAGTATACCAACTGATGAATGGTGGCTCCTTGGAAAATCGCCTTCGAGCTCATAAATCTGACCCGTCGCTCTCACCATTGTCCTGGCGGCAAAGGTTTAATATCTGTGATGGCACAGCCAAGTGAGTCTACTCTTGCCTTTTCCGAATCATAAATTGTAAACCATCTTCTGCGCAGGGGAATCTTCTTCTTGCATACGGTCCGAGGTACGCCGCTTATTCACGGAGACATTAAGCCCGCAAACATCCTTTTGGATCAGTGCCTGCAGCCGAAGATTGGGGATTTCGGACTGGCTCGAGAAGGCCCTAAATCCATAAATGCCGTAATGGAGGTGAAGAAAGTTTTCGGTACTAGAATCTACCTGCCGCCGGAATTTCGCAACTCAAAGCAACTCAGCACCGGGGTGGATGTGTACAGTTTCGGAATAGTTTTACTGGAGGTATTTACGGGCCGCCAAGTAACAGATCGTGTACCCAAGAATGATCTTCAGCAGGATCTTCTTCTCTACGTGAAGCAGCACTGGCGGCACAACCGAACCGAACTTCTAGACAAGCAAGTTCCGATGCCATTAGGTGCAGATTTGGACATGTGCTTGTGTGCCATTGAAACTGGACTACATTGCACTGCACTAGATCCGCAGGATCGGCCGTCAATGAGTATGGTTCTGGATCGCTTTGAACCGCATCGCATTAAACCAAAACCAATTTGAGTTTACCCTATTTACCCTACAACTGATTGTGCCTTATAACTTGTTAATTATCAATTGTAATTTTTTTTAAATGATACTGACAATTGCGCTTATAATATATGTTTTATATACTGTTTTATTAATTGATGGTTTAGTTTTTGTTATTTTTTTGAAGTATTCTTGGCGTCAGGTATCTGAAAAGTAAACCCAAGGATCTACTCGGATATGTTAGGTATTGATTCTAACGTCATTTTGGTTATAACTTTATTTTTCAATTTCGCAACACAATAACAACAAAATAATACCGTTTTTAATCGTGAAGAATTCCGGCTTCCCACAACAATACGACCCTTTGTAATTGTAGTTTTAACACCAGAAAATTTTCCATTTCACAACCGACAACTACTAGAGACTAGGACGACACACACTTGCAAGCGATTTTAGCAATGAATTTGAAAAATTCCAAGTTTTATAAGAGGATTCAGGAGCTGCGTCATTTCTCCAAAGAAAAGATACGAAAGGATCGAGAGCAGCGATCGAGAGTCACCCGCGCCTTGGACATGGCGCTTAGCGAGCAGCCACATCGAGAGAGGGATTGGTATTCCCCGGAACACTCGCCGACCCGTTCTAATCCGGTTTCCCAACCGGTGATCAGCTCTCCGCGTCGGCGCCTGAATAAACTGCGATCCCCAAAGAAAAAGGCAGCTGGTGGCAAAGGAAGCCAATCACCGGACTACCGAGTTGCCGGCGGTCAGTGTTCAGCCGATGGCAGCCCTCTGCCGGGACTATTGTCGGCGTCAGAGGCTAAGCTCCAAGGCTACATCCAGCTGAACAACAAGTGCTACCGGGTAGAATGTCCCACGAGCGCAGTTTCTGCAACCGGAGCAGTCCCGGACGACGAACGTACTCCCAGGTGACTCCCAAATAGCCCTTTTGCAATAATTTTTGGATTTTAAGATTTTCAATCTTAGCGAAACAAAGAGCACCATTTGCGTGTCCAACTCTCGCTACGCCATGATCGGAAGGATATCCAAGACTCTCGGCTTCAAGCTGGTGAAGGAGTCCAAGCTGTGGAACATCCTTTGGTCGGACTCGTTTCCCGGCGTGGAACTGTTCAAAAATATGAAGCGATTTCAGCAGATCAACCACTTCCCCGGCATGATCGAGATCTGCCGCAAGGATCTGCTTTCGCGGAATCTAAATCGGATGTTGAAATTGTATCCGCATGACTACAAGATATTTCCCAAGACCTGGATGCTGCCGGCAGAGTGAGTTTGTTATTATACCCTTGCAGAGGGTATTATAATTTTGGTCAAAAGTGTGCAACGCAGTAAAGGAGACATCTCCGACCCTAGAAAGTATATGTACATATTTTTGATCAGGATCCACCCCTGAGTTGAGGATCCACCTATTGTCTTAGCTTGGTCAAGAGCTTTTCCGCCTCAATTATTTTCAGGGAAATAGCCATAACTTGGCTAATCCTTGACGGATCGAAGAATGTTATGCCTTCCCGGTCTTATATCTTCGAGTAGCATCATTTTTGATCAAAATCTAGCCAACTAAAATCTGACCCGATTTTCTCAATTTTCCAAAGGGGTAACACCATGATTTTGGCCAAAAATTGATCCAAAAATTTTATTTTCCGATTTGAACAATATTTTGATGCAGATCGACGATACTAAGTTCCCTGAAATGTAAATGGTACTCCTTTTCGATATCCTATAACTAATGGCTAAAATATTTATTAAAAACTGACTCAAAATATGATATTTTGGCCCCTTTTTGTTAGCTTGGTCAAGAGGTTTTCCGCCTCAATTATTTTAAGGAAAATAGCCATAACTTGGTTAATCCTTGTCGGATCGAAGAATGTTATGCCTTCCCGGTCTTATATCTTCGAGTAACATCATTTCCAATCAAAATCTGGCCAACTAAAATCTGACCAGATTTTCGCAATTTTTCAAAGGGGTAACATCATGATTTTGGCCAAAAATCGATCAAAAATTTTATTTTGCGAATCGAACAATAATTTTATGCAGGACGACGATACTAAGTTCCCTGAAATGTAAATGGTACTCCTTTTCGATTTCCGATAACTAATGGCTAAAATATTTATTAAAAACTGACTCAAAATATGATATTTTGGCCATCTATTTTGTTAGCTTGGTCAAGAGGTTTTCCGCCTCTATTATTTTCAGGGAAATAGCCATAACTTGGTTAATCCTTGTCGGATCGAAGAATGTTATGCCTTCCCGGTCTTATATCTTCGAGTAGCATCATTTTTGATCAAAATCTGGCCAACTAAAATCTGACCCGATTTTTTCAATTTTCCAAAGGGGTAACATCATGATTTTGGCCAAAAATTGATCCGAAAATTTTATTTTCCGATTTGAACAATATTTTGATGCAGATCGACGATACTAAGTTCCCTGAAATGTAAATGGTACTCCTTTTCGATTTCCGATAACTAATGGCTAAAATATTTATTAAAAACTGACTCAAAATATGATATTTTGGCCATCTATTTTGTTAGCTTGGTCAAGAGGTTTTCCGCCTCAATTATTTTCAGGGAAATAGCCATAACTTGGCTAATCCTTCACGGATCGAAGAATGTTATGCCTTCCCGGTCTTATATCTTCGAGTAGCATCATTTTTGATCAAAATCTGGCCAACTAAAATCTGACCCGATTTTCTCAATTTTCCAAAGGGGTAACATCATGATTTTGGCCAAAAATTGATCCGAAAATTTTATTTTCCGATTTGAACAATATTTTGATGCAGGACGACGATACTAAGTTCCCTGAAATGTAAATGGTACTCCTTTTCGATATCCGATAACTAATGGCTAAAATATTTATTAAAAACTGACTCAAAATATGATATTTTGGCCACCTTTTTTGTTAGCTTGGTCAAGAGGTTTTCCGCCTCATTTATTTTAAGGGAAATAGCCATAACTTGGTTAATCCTTGTCGGATCGAAGAATGTTATGCCTTCCCTGTCTTATATCTTCGAGTAGCATCATTTTCAATCAAAATCTGGCCAACTAAAATCTGACCCGATTTTCTCAATTTTCCAAAGGGGTAACATCATGATTTTGGCCAAAAATTGATCCGAAAAATTTATTTTCCGATTTGAACAATATTTTGATGCAGGACGACGATACTAAGTTCCCTGAAATGTAAATGGTACTCCTTTTCGATTTCCGATAACTAATGGCTAAAATATTTATTAAAAACTGACTCAAAATATGATATTTTGGCCATCTATTTTGTTAGCTTGGTCAAGAGGTTTTCCGCCTCTATTATTTTCAGGGAAATAGCCATAACTTGGTTAATCCTTGTCGGATCGAAGAATGTTATGCCTTCCCGGTCTTATATCTTCGAGTAGCATCATTTCCAATCAAAATCTGGCCAACTAAAATCTGACCCAATTTTCTCAATTTTTCAAAGGGGTAACATCATGATTTTGGCCAAAAATTGATCCGAAAATTTTATTTTCCGACTTGAACAATATTTTGATGCAGATCGACGATACTAAGTTCCCTGAAATGTAAATGGTACTCCTTTTCGATTTCCGATAACTAATGGCTAAAATATTTATTAAAAACTGACTCAAAATATGATATTTTGGCCACCTATTGTCTTAGCTTGGTCAAGAGCTTTTCCGCCTCAATTATTTTCAGGGAAATAGCCATAACTTGGTTAATCCTTGTCGGATCGAAGAATGTTATGCCTACCCGGTCTTATATCTTCGAGAAGCATCATTTCCAATCAAAATCTGGCCAACTAAAATCTGACCCGATTTTCTCAATTTTTCAAAGGGGTAACATCATGATTTTGGCCAAAAATTGATCCGAAAATTTTATTTTCCGAATTGAACATTATTTTGATGCAGATCGACGATACTAAGTTCCCTGAAATGTAAATGGTACTCCTTTTCGATTTCCGATAACTAATGGCTAAAATATTTATTAAAAACTGACTCAAAATATGATATTTTGGTCTTAGCTTGGTCAAGAGGTTTTATGCCTCAATTATTTTAAGGGAAATAGCCATAACTTGGTTAATCCTTGTCGGATCGAAGAATGTTATGCCTTCCCGGTCTTATATCTTCGAGTAGCATCATTTTTGATCAAAATCTGGCCAACTAAAATCTGACCCGATTTTCTCAATTTTTCAAAGGGGTAACATCATGATTTTGGCCAAAAATTGATCCGAAAATTTTATTTTCCGACTTGAACCATATTTTGATGCAGATCGGCGATACTAAGTTCCCTGAAATGTAAATGGTACTCCTTTTCGATTTCCGATAACTAATGGCTAAAATATTTATTAAAAACTGACTCAAAATATGATATTTTGGCCATCTATTTTGTTAGCTTGGTCAAGAGATTTCCCGCCTCAATTATTTTCAGGGAAATAGCCATAACTTGGCTAATCCTTGACGGATCGAAGAATGTTATGCCTTCCCGGTCTTATAACTTCGAGTAGTATCATTATACCCTTGCAGAGGGTATTATAAATTTTTGGGTTAGAGTTAGAGAATTCCAACTTTGTATGAATGCTACGTTTAGCAAAATAATACAATCTACCAACTATATTTCCAACTATCCAAGTATATAGATCGATCTATTCGGCCAACTATATCTGATTTTTGCGATATATGTACATATGTACATATATCTGGTTGCAAGGGTATATCAACATCGGCTCCGCCCGAAGTTACCTGTCCTTTCTTGTTGTCTATATGTTTTTATTAACATAAAAAAAATTAAATTCCCATTAATTTCAGCTATGGAGATGCTTTGAATTATTCTTTAAACCACAAGCGCACTTTTATCCTAAAGCCGGATTCAGGAGCCCAAGGAAGAGGTATTTGGCTAACCAATGATCTGAAGACGATAGGACCCCACGAGCGTCTTATATGCCAAACGTACATTCATAGGGTGAGCCGGAGATATTGAGATCCAATCCTTGAAAGTAATCCTAAAAAAAATGTATTTCCTAGCCACTGCTCATCGATGGTTACAAGTTCGACCTGCGTGTGTATACGCTGATAACATCAGTGGACCCGCTACGTGTTTTTGTGTACAACGAGGGGTTGGCTCGCTTTGCGACCAACAAGTACGTGGAACCCACTCCCGGAAACTCCACCGACCTGTACATGCACCTCACCAACTACTCGGTGAACAAGCGGAACTCGCACTACGAACTCTGCGACAACGATGACTGTGGGAGCAAGCGAAAGCTGAGTGCGATTAACAACTGGATGCGTCGGCATAACTATGACGTGGAGGAGTTCTGGACCAACGTGGACGATGTGATCATCAAGACGGTACTGAGTGCTTGGCCGGTGTTGAAGCACAACTACCACGCCTGCTTCCCGGGTCACGACAAAATCCAGGCCTGTTTCGAAATACTCGGCTTCGATATTCTAGTGGACTGGAAGCTGAAGCCCTACATTCTGGAGGTCAATCACTCGCCCAGTTTCCACACCAACGAACAGGTGGACCGGGAAGTAAAGCGTCCACTCATCCGGGATACGTTGAACTTGGTCAGCACAGTGCTGGCGGATAAGAAGCAAATTATGCGAGAGGATCGTAAGAGGGTGAAGCAACGGCTGCTCAAGATACGTGGAGATCCGTAAGTTCTAGAATGGAACAAAATTTGAACTCATATATTTTCCAAATTCTATAGGCCAGCTCCAAAGCCACGCCTTACGGCGGGTTCAGCTTCGAAGGCAAAACTAAATGCCAACCAGAAAATAGCCAACCCAGAAGGAGGCACCAATCCCAAGGAGACTGAATCTGATTCCGTCGTGATAGGCCCCCTGGCCCAGCAGGTTGCCTGGGAGGAGAATCATCTTGGAAACTTTAGACGTATTATGCCACCACCCGATGAATCCAAGGAGGAATACTATACTCGCTTTTACGGCCAGACCAATCAGGTATCCATTTTTGCCGAGACGGCTGCCAGCAAAAAACGGGAGGATCTGGCCCGCAAGATGCGTCTGCAGATCGAGGAGAAAAAGGCCAAGCAGGACCAGATGCTGAATGGCCGCCCCAGGCGGGATCCCCGGAAGCGGCAGACCGCGATCCTGCCGCGAGCAGTGCGCGAAAAGAATCGCATTCATCTATTCCGGCTAAAGGAGAACTGGACGCCGGGCTTTATATCGGAGGCGGAGGAGCGGTTGCGGCACACTTGGCTGCACATGCGCACCGAATCCATCAAAACACTCAAAATCACCGAGAATGTGAGCACCTACATTAGCTTTCCTTTATAATAATGCCTTAAAATGTTCCCCAACAGATATATTTCACTCTCTACGAGTCCGGACACCTGACCAACACAGACATGGTTGTGTATCCCCATTTGTACCACAATCTGCAGCATGGTTTCGACATTCGAGAACATCCCTGAGAGAACACAGCCTCCAAAATCCCAGTATCTTAGTCATTTTAATCAATTCGCCATTGAACTTGACTATTAAACCTTCCGATAGCTTGCACACTTCCAGGAAGACGTGTTGTTAAATTTGTTGATATTTAAATTTCAATTTCCGCTTGCCCCCAAATAATAGAAATTGTTAGAGATTTAATATAAATAGATGGTTAAGAAAGGCAGTTGATTAAATTTATTCTTTCTTATAGGAGGTGTCTATTATTTTATCCGCCATAGCTATCAAATAGGTTTGAACTGTGTGGTTTCTGGTCCTAAATAACGTTCTCTCTTGAATTGGAAATCGGACTGGCTGTCCGGCACTCGACTCCGCATGAAACCCAAACATCCATGTATATTTGGCAGCCTGCCCGGCAAACAAATATCATAAACACTCACCCATGGGCCCCACAACGAGGAGGGGCGAGTACCGAGATCGAGAATCAAGCATTTCGAGAGCATCCGCGGCAATTGAGATATTTCGAAATGAGAGGAAGATCGAAAAGATCAGTCAGTTTAAGGAGCAGCCACGGGCCAGTCCACACTCCGGAACGACGCTAATTATTAGTGGAAAATATTCATAAATCGTAAAATAAAAACTAAAATATCTTTGGAATATTAGCGGCATGTTCAAAGTGTCACAGGAGATGCGTCTGAATACGCAGGCAGTCGCCCCCGCCTCCAATCCAAGTGGGAGTGGCATAGATGGGAATAGTCCGGAGGAGGGAGGTATTTTTGGACGCTACCAGCGCACGCCTGATGCGGGTGAGATGAGGAAGTAAACATCGAAATGGCTATTTATACACGGCTCATTATGACTTTCCAGATGCCTATCCCTCGGAGCCGCCACGGGTTTATGTGGCGCCCGAACTGACCGATGCCGGCAAGGTGCAGCTGCTGCACTTTCCCAGCGGAGCGGTCAGGGTCAATAGCCCTGTTGGGTTTGTCATCAAACGCAACGGAGTCAAGGGAAACTTTGAAGTGCGTGTGGAGAGTCCAACTGGGCAACCCATCCAGCCTGTCCATCAGAAGCAGCTGGACCCGGAACGATTTCAGATCGACTGCCAGTTGAGTGCCGGAGCAGGCCTCTACAAGGTGCACATAAAGTGCAATTCTGTGACGCTGCCGAGGTCACCTTTCATCATAGTAGCCATTGCTGGAAGTCCAGAAGCCATTGAGGGAAAACCTATTGATTCAGCAGGTGGGTGACATAAATAGCTAATTTATATGATGTATATAGTTCTGTATTTGTGTTAGTACCCACATTGGAGTCAGATGCCAATAAGGTTCACAGCCGGGGCTTGGGTCTCACCCACGTCAGCCTGGTGGAGCGTAACGAGTTCACTGTGGACTGCAGTCAGGCTGGGAACAACATGCTGCTGGTCGGGATTCTTGGACAGAGAGGTCCCAGCGAAGAGGTGCTGGTGAAACATGTAGGCAGGAATGTACACCGCGTTAGCTACCGTGTCTGCGATCCTGGCGATTACATTCTGGTGGCCAAGTGGGGAGACCAACACATACCCGGATCTCCATTCAAACTTAGCGCCGATTAGGACATGATGAGAGTTGACTGCTTCTGTCATCATTCCTACCTGAAGGCAAAGTGTAGCTAATGATGATAACATCCACCCACTTTATGTGCATCATAGAAGGCTTTTTTTATTTTTTGTCCCAGGCGCTGAGGGTACTGATGCTGTCTTCGACTTTCAACCTAATGATGATGACCGGCACGCCGTACTATGGTAAAACACAAATAGTTTCCACAAAAGGAAGAGTGTTATTTAAAATATATAAGTGCCAAAAAATAATACGTACTAGAAATATTAGTTTTAATGATTATGAATAAAACACAAAAAGATTTTTGTTAAATTCATTTCTGTATATCAATGCACTACCATTTCTTTATATCATAAAGGCAATACAATCATTTGGCCATCACCATCTGCTGATAAAAAGAGGGGAACCATAATGATGTAGTCAGCGGAATGCCAAGTTCTTGATGATGATGGGAAAGCCATCGTGTTGCCCAAACAAAGCTCGAAATAACATTGAAAAAATTTGATTAAAAAACATTGATATGTGAAGTAGCATACATTAGACTATTTTTATTAAAATACATTCATAGAAAGCTTATTAAAATATGTACTTGTTTAGATGTTACAGTTTTTAATGCTACTTATAACTTATAAGTTATAAGCCCTAAAATAAATATGAAAGCCTAAATAAATATTGTCACAATATTGTCACTAAAAAGGAAATATTTAAATTAATATATTATATATATTATTAATGGAAATGGAAATCGAAATATTTACATTGAATTTATAAATACCGTTAAACAGTTTACAACATTTTAAACATTTTCTGCCCTACCAAACGCTCACTTTGGGCTGAAACCCCCAAATGGGATAATAATAGACGGAAAAAATCTGGTGACCTTGTTATGGGGGTTTCTTCCCTCCTACCAACGGCTCTTGCGCCTTGCCCCGCACAGAGGGGCCGACGTGCAGGTTAATGATGATTACCCAAAGCCGACGACTGTGGCAGCCACATTATCATTTTTTGTTATTTAGACCGCTAATGACGTTCGCATTTTGGAGCTCGCTGCTCTCTTCGCCGCGCAACCTAATGATGATGATGATGACCGGCAAATACATGTACGTGTGAGCTGTGTGCCTGTGTGTATGCTCCAACAAAAGCTGTTAGTGCATATGGGGCAGTGGGGGGTTGAGAGACTGGAGTTGGTAATGATGAGATGAAATGCGTTTGCTTTGTTGTGAGTCTTAACGAGCAGTGGCAGGAGGATGGAATGGGACCTAGAAGATAAATTACTGACGACTGTGTCTTGGATGTATAGCAGTGAAATCTTTTCATACTTTTCCAGAGATGTTGACATTTAAGTTCTAACGTACTACATGTTGTCCGCCAATCTGGCAACACCACTTCAAATACAATATACTAGTTGCACTGTTCACACCATGTTGCTCTCGCCGTTTAGTCAGTGTTGTCAAATGTTAATCCTAAATACTAGCTAGATTCCCAAAATAAAATTAAAAAATTTAAATTTTAAACCTAGAGAAGTTTAACAATCATATTTTCTGTGGCTTTCAATTATATATTCATTATTCTGTTGCTTATTATTAAGTTTCGCCAACAAAATTTAAATTTTTTTTGACAATATTATTAACAATTAAAAATAAACTTACATTGTTCATAAAAACAATCAAGTTAAAACTTTAAAAGTACTAAAAATTACTGATACTTTATTTTAAAAATCTGGTTAAAAACGAGCTATCTTGGCAGCTCCGTTCGCCGTGCTGCTATCTCGCTCTCGAAAACATCATTATTTGGCAGCGCTGCGTTGGAGCTACAGTTTTTTCGTGTGTTTCCCTCTTGAAGATAATTAAAAATTAATTATTTGACTTATTATTAAGTTTTGTGGCTGGTGGTGTTGCATGTTGTTGTTGCATTGAGGCAAGAAGAGCGTAACCGCAATACGGAATCGGCGGAAGAAAATCCGATGTGATGTACGTCCCTCTTGATGTGTGTGTTTGTGTGTATCTCTGTGAAGGGAAAAAGTTGTGCGTGTGTATTCAAGAAAAGTAACATCTCCCCCCGCAAATTACAGCAGCCCAATAGGCTCCCCCAATGCTCCCCTTCGCAGACAAGTGCCAATACCGTCGGCGTCAGCGCCAACGTTGGCGTCGCTGAACATCTTCATCCGCATCTCCACTCTTGTATACTTGAATTACCGCTTCATTTTGATTCCAGCTTTTGTCGCGTCCATATCGTAGCTCAACTTGTTTCGGGCCCTCGCTTTATATTTGTTTACCGTTGTAATGCATGTTCGGGAGAGGCTGGTCAGGTCCAGTGTGTTTGTGTGTGCCGGCTTAATGATAATTAAAAATCAGCAATTATAATGACAGCGATAAAATAAGCACAGGCAAGGTATAATTGCCGAGGTGCTGCAAGGTTCTAGCTTATGATGACATAAATAAAGATTTGACTGTGGATAGTGTTCGGATCAATAATAATAATAATCAAAAAATATGTGACATAGAATTATATTCTAATAATGTGTCATCTTTTTTAGGTGTAGATCCGTATACACTATGCCCGTAAATTAGATAAACCTCTTCATGTGTTGCTGCAGCTGCCAGACGAAGATTGTTGGGCAATCCCAGTTGTCGGCAGTGAGACCCATGTGAAATGCCTGTAAGTATACACCGCTTTAATTAATCAAAACTATGCCTTAACACTATATATCCTGGCAGTATGAAAAATTCAACAAAAAGCGCCGACAATGGGAGGATAGTGGTGTACTAGAGCTGATTAAACTATGGAAAGTTTGCGCCTATGAGCTGCGCACCATCAAACGCAATGGCCATCTTTATGTGGCTATGGCCAAGCAGTTAACCTCACTGGGCGTCCCTGTTACTGCACTCGAGGTTCACTTTAAAGTCAACAATCTAACACAGCGTTACAGACAGGAGCAAAAGACATTCGAAACCACGGGCATTATCAGCACCTGGAAGTTCTACAGTCAAGTCGATGATGTTTTCAAAAGTCTCGCCGCACACACCGGTTACAAGTATGTTAAGCCTTACTGAAACGTAGTCTCCAACTTAACTCTTATTTCTTTTCCTTCACAGAGATAAACGAATGACGAGCGCGTCGAATACCAGCAGTTTACCCTCTACATCTGAATCACCAGTTTGGAAAAATCCAATGTCGCAACAAGAGTTTAATAGTAACAACACGGAGGGGTTCTATAAGTAAGAAAATCACCCACTGAATGCACTGTGAACTTAAAATAATTATGTTTTTGATAATAGGACCGAGTACGGGATGCATCGGCACTTTATGGACCACTCCCAGCCGCCTCCCAATGCCGGGAATGTGGACAACTTTATGTCGTCCTCGGCTGCTGTGGCAGCAGTGGCCGCCGCTGCCTCGGCTCGTCTGGCGGACAACAGCATGGACCAGCAGATGAACACCGCCGCTGGAGGCAGCGGAGCTAGTGGAGGAGGCGGCGGCAATACAAATGGAGGCGTGAGCAACTATCAGAAGATCAAAAAATCCCACGAAGACTACGACAAGTTCGTTGACATAGTTAAGAATATAGTGGACACCCATAAGAGTACACCCGATAAGGTGGACACTTTCGGTGACTTCATCAAGTCGTATATGAAGCGCTGGCCGGAGCGGTTACAGGACGAGGCCATCAACCACATTACAAACTATGTGATTGTCAAAAACATGGAGCATAGTATGGCCAGTAGCCACAATCCTGAGGGGGTGAACAACCGACAATAACAATACAAACAGGAGCCCAGCAACTGAGCTAGTTGTTGGACAGGGTAGCTCCAATCCCAGGAACAAAAAATCGTAGGCGCAACTGGACAGAAGGCGAAGATTACTTAAGGTGGCACGAAGTTACTTAACCGCATCTGAGTTGTGGCCCAGCTAATTGGACATACACACGGCATACAGTATTTTTTGTATAGTTAAAATATACATCGGAGTTTTAGTTCTCTGTGACCGCTTCCTCGATATCGGATTGACTTCGCTACTGGGAAGCGGAAACAATCGTACATAGAGATCCTAGAGTACATTACGTTTAGAAACCATTTCCTACTGTTAGCTGTAAACTATTATACATAAATTAATAAACGCTTTAACGATTATTTATGAATGGTAAGCTGGCAGGAGTATTACAATGCCCTATTCCTTGTTTATTTGTGCCCACCCATTGAAACAAATTTAAATTATTGTTTAGAGGTTTATTTCTGTTTCTAAAAGATGCTTAGATGCGTTGCACCTGGCATGCCACACTGTTGAACATGTTGGCCACCTTTCCGGGGACTGTGGGCGAAACTAAGAAGCGGGCGAACGTGCCGCCCTTGCTATCCGAGAGGCGTCCGGGATTGATGACTAGGCAGTCGCTCACCAAGCGGATAAAGTGCCGCTGATCGCCGGGCAGTATAAGGACATTAGGCAACTGTCTGATTTGGGCGTACTTGAGGGCTAGCTGGGAGTCGTAGGCCATGTCCTCGTCCGCCGGCGGATAAATGGGGTAGAAGGAACCCTGATGAAACAAATGGTTGATGGCCCGATGCATTCGCTCGCCCGCATTTGCTGCCAGTTCGTGGCTCAGTAGATGATCCACCACATCAGTGGAGGTGACGCCAAGAGTTATTCCATCCAGGTCCACAATGGAAGGATCGGGCAGCAAGTGCAGGTTAGGATAACTTTTCCGGAGAGTTGGTGGAGGGGTGGGGTACACGGAGTGAGCCATGGCATCCTTTTGGCTACTCACCATCAAGACTGTGGTGTGGGACCCTACCGCATCCATAATTCCAGCAATCATCTTCTCGAAGAAGGATTCGAATGTTTCCACTAGCTCACCAATAGTTTTGTGATCTGCATCCAGGAACGGACCAGTTAAGACTAGTACGTCGGGTCTGTGATCTTTGAGGTAATTCAGGAGGTCGTGAAGCGGCTCATAGCACAGATCGGTGCTATCTGTGAATGGACCGGCGGCCACTACAAACTGCAGCTCCCTGTCAACTTTTAAGGGATTTGGGGGAGTCAGTTTCCGTTCAGTGTGGATCTCCTCCACCACAAAAGAATTACCCTTTGGAATGAACCCTTTAGCGAGCACAACTTGTCCGGGAAATATACTGCATGACTTGATCCTTGAGAAGTTCAGCGAGAGGAAGCTGTTGTTGTCAATGTCGGATACGGCCAAAAAAGCAGAGTGGGGGTCCAGCGGGCCATCGTCTTCGGAATGGATCATGCCCACGGCGTGCAGTAAGTGGAGGGCTTCCAGCGTATGTTTGTCTTGCGGATACCAGCTGCACTCGGCTGCCCCTTCAGCGCCTAGCTTCCTGTCTATCAGCGCTCGTCCAGTATCTACCAAGCGATCATGCAGGTCATCGCAACGCTCACTTAGCAGATCGTTCATGTAGCCCAGGTTGGCCACAGTCAGCGGCGCATCTTTGTGGAGAAGCTTTTGGACAAC
The DNA here is from genome assembly GCA_018153035.1 of Drosophila pseudoananassae pseudoananassae. Taxonomy (NCBI): domain Eukaryota; kingdom Metazoa; phylum Arthropoda; class Insecta; order Diptera; family Drosophilidae; genus Drosophila; species Drosophila pseudoananassae. Next base: position 12,602,493 of record JAECXR010000024.1, read on the forward strand.
AGGCAACGAGTGTTCCATATCCGACTGCCAATTGGAACCGGACAAGAGCTTCGGGTGTCCAAAGGAGTCCACAACATCGCCTGGTTTGCCCTTAACTGCGTTGCCTGGTGTTCCTGTTTGATTTTTTTTAGCAGATTGGGGAGTAAAGCTGGCGGGACTGAAAAGAACGCCGCCCTTGAGACCAGCGGGGCGAGGAGCTTCCTTTTTGCTCTTGGGCGTGTGCATGGCAGAGGAATCCGCTACCGAATCTCCCATGTAGTCCTCCATCATGGGGTCGTCTTCAATAAGGCCATAGGTGGCCAGGGAGTTTGTTTCTGTCGCAGCATAGGACTTCACCTTCTGAGCAGACGCCTTGGAAGCAATCTTGTCTTTTCTAAGCTGCAGCACCTTGCGCTCGAACTCTCCGAGGTTGTCGGTGGTAGGATCCTCGCCGTGAAGATGTGACAGGCTGAACGCCATCCACTGTTCCACAAACTCCGTGGCATCGCTTACATTATACGTGATGGCCAGGTCCACACACCTCTCCACCACCGCATCCTCGGGCTCCACGCCCATTTCATCGAACTGCTGCTTTATTTCCGCGTCCATTCGAGGTTCTTAAAAGTGTGTTACTATTGTAAATAAACACCAGGAATTTTTCTTTTGGCGGCAAAATCCACGGCGTTGCCAGATTATACAAGCACCTGTCCCTATATGGTGGTTGTTATCGATAAGTAAAGATATCGGCCATCCCTAGTCGCGATGCAACAGCTGTTTTCAATTTGTATTGACAAACAAAGCTTCTTGTTTACTCCGTATCGCAGTGCAATAACCGAAAATAGTTTATATTCGAACGCGGGGATTTATGTGAGTGCTGAGTGATAATCTGAGTGATTTGTTATGAGCACAGACGATTTGCTGGTGCGCCGCGAGAGGAGCGATGACTCCCAATCCCTCTCACAATCTCCAAGTGCCTCGACTCTGGTTCCGCCCCCAACAGGATCTCCTACGGCGGCGTCTTCCGGGTCTTCGTTTGAGCGGCTGCGCAACACCTTCCGACGCACTGAGAATATCTCCTCTCAGATCTTGAACCACATTTCCACGCAGTTTTCCAATGCAGCTGCTGCGGCGGCAGCCTCCGAGATAATCGACGGCACTACAACCTACCCGTATCCAGAGGGTTCTACTCCGCCAACTCAGCCAATTCCTGAGTCAGTTGGGGATGCGGGTGTGCCATCTCCATCCAAAATTTTGGCCAAGAGAATGAAACGCGGTGAGTTTTTCCATATAAAATGTATTCGTATGATGTTATGAAGTTTCTTATCACAAAGTGAGTTCACTTGTTGCAATAGAATTAGCTATGATATTTTTAAGTTGAATCATTTAACTTGAATTTCAAATGTTCTTATCAATTAAGTGCCAGCTTAAAAAATTCCAATTAAAACTAAATGAAATAAATTGATAAAATTTTATGACAAAAACAAAACCAAACTTAAAAATGTAAACTTTTAAATAAACCCAAGTAAGTAGAATAAAATAAGAGAGACCATATATTTCCAATTTTTGAATAACGGTGGTACACAAGAACAAAACGTCACGAGTACCGCTAAAAAAAGCTCCGTGAAAGTTCAAAAGCTCCGCATACTTGACAAATCAATAGGATAAAAAATTTTGTGGCAGTCTTACTCAACGCGTACACAACAGGACATCGGTGCAACATCGTAGGGTCGTACACTTTCAGTTATTAAGTTAATTTTCTAAAAAGGATACCTCTTCAAAAGAGGTGGTCGAGGAACACACTCACCCCGTCAAAGGACAGGTAAAGGCAGCTTCAGCGGAATTCGCCATAAATAGAAATAAACTATCAGCTAATATCGATGCATATGTATGTGTATTTTTATGGTCAATTTCCCATACGTAAAACGGACGCCCCCGCAACGTATTCGTGCGCCACTACGCACGTCCAGAGAACGGAAGAAACCTTTGCAAAATGCGAGGACTCGTCGAAGATACGAAGAAGACAAGGCTGTCGAGTGCGAATAACAACAATATTAGCAGCAGCAGCAGCACCTCAGCCGTCGGCAGCAGTCGCCTCAAGTCGGGCAGTACTGTAACTGGCGGCAGTGCCAGCAGCTCAAAGCCATTAAGGAGTGCAGCGAAAACGCCAACAATGAAGACCACGACGTCATCGTTGGCAGGAACGGGAGCTACAGCCGCCAAGAAGGAGCCCCAATCGTTGCAACAACAAGTTGGCAAGTCTGCAAAGTCCTCGTCATCGGCAACAACAACAACAACGTCCGCTACAACAACCAGGGCGGTAGCGGCTAAGTCGCAAAAGGGTCAGAATCCACCCCCACAACAAGTGCAACCTCAAAACGCGACAAAGCAGCAACAGCAACCGTCACAACCGTCGCAGCAGCAACCCCAGCAACTGCAACAACCACAACAGCAGCAACATCAGACAAACAATAGCAGCACTATTGCCCTGCCGAAAGCCTCGCATGCCAATACCAGCGAGGAACTGGCTGGCGGTGTCCAAGACACCATTTACCTTTGCAACTTCCGGGTATCCGTCGACGGCGAGTGGCTCTGCCTCAAGGAGCTGCAGGACATTGATGTTGCTGGTGGCACTGGCGGCCAGCAGGCGGCCCACACCACAGACGCAGCGGGTAACTCCGGCATCGGGACCGGTAACTTCAGCACCGGCAGTTCCAACTCCAGCAAGCGAAACAGCAAACGGTTCTCGGGCCTGTCCACCGGGAGCAACGGTGGCGGCGCCTTGGACATCACGGATAATGGTATTATGGCAATTGAAAACCTTATCGGCCGTCGACTGTGCGACATGGTCCACAGCGGCACCTCGGCACTCGCCTCCCAGTCGCAGCACCAGAGTGTCGGCCTCTTCGCCGAGTGGTCGCATCTCTGTAGGTCGCTTCTTGTTGCCTCTGTTGCCTTAGCACGCTTCTACTTTGTAGTTTCTCTTCATTTCCCATTATCTGACCATAAAACTATCTGATAATTGGACAGGATGGCACAGGTCGTGAGGTGAGGTGTTGAGGTGCAAACACAAACCAGAACATGTCAGGAAGAGGGCCGATCTGATAGTTTATGATTACTAAATTGTTATAATTTTCTATTATTTCTTATATTAATTATATTCCTAATAACCCCTTAACCCAAGTGTGTTCTGGCCCCTTGGTCCTTATAGTTTCCCGACCTGTGTTATCTTATCTTTGATTGATTTGCATGCCTCTTTTGCATTGTTGCACCTTTCGTTGCCTGCACCCGTCTCGTCTCGATGCGTTAACTCTCTAAACTGGGTTTATTCTATCTCATATAACAAAATATACACTCAACTCAACACAATACAAACTGCAACAAACAGGTGGACCCCTCGTCCTTAGCTGTCCCCGCCGTACATGGTTTCCCAACTGGGTGTATCCTTAACGGACTGTGGGAGGCACTAATTAGTTTCATATCCTTTCGAACTTCATTAAATTAATTATCCCACATTACTGCCGCCACTAAGTCTGGGCTTATCCTCCTTGGGCTTGGCCCTTTGCCGACTTGGTTTCCTTACAGAACTACGATCTTCGGCAGAGTCGTCTGTTTCAGCTAATGGGTGAAGGTTTAAATATAGATATGATGTGGATTTAGGAGGAATACGACATACCTATTCTCACACGACTAGGTCTTCGCCTCTCTGGGGAACTGTCCTCCATCTTCCTGCCTTCTGAGCTTCCAGACTTCTAATGAAGAGGAATCTTAGTAGTTTACCTATCCTCTTAGTAAGGACCTACCTCTCTGTTCCTGCTCTTTTTGAGGTCCTTCCCCCCGAGCCGTTGTCTAGAGTCCACACCGTGGACCCTTTCCGTTTTTCTCTCTCTCTCCCTGGGCATGGCATCGCTATCGCTGTTGGACACATAATCCGAGTGGATTGACATCAAGGGAGATCTCACCGGCGACTGCCTTAGCGGAGATCGGAGCATGCTGCGCGGCGACGAGTCCGTGGACATAAACGATGCGACTGCTTTCGTGGCGGCATCACCCTTTGCGGGGAGGCAGGGTATGGGCAGGCACTTGCGATCGAACTGGCAGGCCATCGAGGAGCTGGAGGTCTGGGGTCCGTTTGCTACAATTGGAAAGTGTTACTAGAAGGTTAACTGAAGATTTTCGATCTTACGATCTCCGGCATACGATTTCCCACTTAAGCGACTGGATACAGAATAGTAGGACCGTTCCCTTCTCTTAGGCTTCTCTTTGGGTTTTGGCTCCTCAGGCGGCTTCTCCTCATGATACTCCTCCTTTTTCTTTTTGGGTTTTTCTTGGCCCGCCTCCTCATCCACGGGCTTCTTCTTTCTGCCCTTTCGCATGCAGCAGCAGATGATGAGAAGGATGAGGAGCAGAAGGATTGCCAAGAAGGCGGCAATGCACCAGATCAAGGTGTCATCATTGTCGCACTCCCGGCACTCCTCGGTGGTCGTGATTGACGATTCCTCTCCCTTGATGCCACTTCTATACTCTTTGGTATGGAACCTATCCCTCTGTTCCTGGTCGCCCTTCTCCTCCATCCTCCAGTGCTTGGCAGAGCGACTCAGCTTGCGGGAGTCCTCACTGGACGAGGAGTCCATCTCCGCTTCGTTCGGCTCGGGCTCTTCTGCATTGTACTCCTTTTCGGTCGTACACTCCACTTCTGGCTCCTCTTGCTCCTTCTGACTAGCGATGGTCGCTTCGATTTGCAAGATGCCCCCCAGTCCCGGATAGAATTGGCCATCCGAGTAGTGGAGCTGGACGTTCTCGTGAATCCAACTGAGCAGCTTGCGATTGTACTCGACCTGACTAACGCCCTGGAATCGGTGGCAGTTGGTCAGGGCTTCGAAGAACTTCATCACGATGAAGGCGGAGCTGGGAGAGCGCAGGTTGTAGATGCGCTTCTTCCTGAAGGGCAGACAGATGTTAGTCAGGTGGCCATCCTCGTCCATGGCCTCCAGCGAGGGCAGGGGAACAATCATTTGGCCTTGATCCGCCACCTGGATCAGAGTCTGATCCAGGAAAGCGCAGCTGGAGGCATCGTCCTCGCAGCGACTGTACTTTGGCATCTTTATAGGCTCGACTTTGGCCGTTAAGAACTGATTCACCAACTCCTTGCTGGGCGACCGCCATCCATTCCCATTCGTGTTGAGAGCCATGCGGCATTGCCGGTATAGCTTCACCAGGCGCTCCACCGTATTCAGCTTGAGGTGTCCGGCGTAGAAGGACATCTGAGCCGCCGGCACCAGGTAGAAGCGAAGGTAGCCGCCCAGGGCATCGTAAAAGGCCCTTTGCAGGACTCGTCGTGTCTCGATGTCCGACATCTTCTTGATAATCTGGTTCACCGTGTTGAAGTACTTGACCAGCATGGTCACCACGTTGTCGCTGAGCGTGCACAGATTGGGGAAGGACTTCGGCACCAGGAGCTCAAAGTCCCTGCGGGCGGACATCAGAGCTATGTCCTCCGTGGAGAAGCAATGCTTTTCGGGGCCACTGAACAGATTCGTTCCCAGGAACTCAGAATCCGACTCCTTAGCACATCTCTCGCCGCTTGTCAGTTGTTGCGTGTCCAGAAGCCATTCCGCGTGCTCCAAATCCATGTCCGCTTCAAAAGGACGTTTGCGGGATGCGGGAGGATCGGAAGTTTTGCTGAAACTCGATGGCGTCTCGCTCAACCTTTTGTTGAGGCCATTCCGGTACTGACGCAGCTCCGAGTTGAGCATCGATTGCAGGGTGAGCTCGTTCTGAAAGTCGCTGCTTTGCACCTCCAGCGTGGACAGGTCGATACTATAGATAGGACAGCCCCCGGGCGCCAGGAAAAACATCAGCCAGTAGAGCACATATAAGTTCATTACTCGGTTATCAGAGTTGTCAGTTGAAGTTTTGAAGCAAAAGCCGGCGCTGGCCGAGCAATCACACAATCCGGCTCTAATTGTGGATGCATTGGTGCTCCTTCTTCGTCATTTTGCAGCTCGGGACACGGCGGAAATAGAGCGCAGCAACCTGGTCAACATCTGCAAGCTGGTGGTCAAGGAGCTGTTGGAACAGTCGCTGCGATACGGTCGCATGCTGGACTCCGATCACCTGCCGTTGCAGCACTTCTTCATCGTCATTGAGCACGTCCTGGGCCATGGCCTGCGTCCGAAGAAGGGCCTCCTCGGCCCGCGAAAGGAGCTGTGGGACTTGCTCCAGAGCGTCGAACACTACTGTCCGGAGGCGCAGGACATCACGGCCAGCGTCAGGGATCTACCCACCGTACGCACCCACATAGGCAGAGCTCGGGCTTGGTTGAGGATCGCCTTGATGCAGAAGAAGCTATCGGACTACCTGCAGGCTCTCATCGAGCATCGGGAGGATTCCCTGTACGAGTACTACGAGCCACATGCGCTCATGATGAGCGACGAGGTCAGGACGCGACACTATCCTCTGGGATATACACTGATATTCACCTTTCGTTATTCGAGCAGATCGTTGTGATAATGGGCATCCTGGTGGGCTTGAATGTGATCGATTGCAATCTCTGCGTGAAGGAGGAGGATCTGGACTCGCAGCAGGGCGTTATTGACTTCTCGCTGTACCTGCGCTCTAGCTCCAGGAACGCAGATGCTGCGCCGGAGGACAGCGCCCCGCCTGCCCTCCTGGACGCCACTGGGCAGGGCAACATGATTGCCGTGTTGGACCAGAAAAACTACATCGAGGAGCTCAACAGGCACCTCAAGTGCGTTGCTATGGCCATCGTTTGAGGATTTTTGTAAACTCGTTTCTATTTTTAGCGCCACGGTGGGCAACCTTCAGGCGAAAGTGGAATCTCTGACCACCACAAATGCTCTGATGAAAGAGGATTTGGCCATAGCTCGGAACAGTTTGCTGGCTCTTCAGGCCGAGAACCAGGCCATGAGGCAGTCCACCCAGGGGGGCGACAACGTCTCCACTGGGTCGGGCGGCTCCTCGGACAAAGAAAAGCTAAAGGAGAGGGAAAAGGCGGCCGAGGAGCTGGTCGAGGAGCGACGCAAAAACAGCGAGCTGGAAAAGGAACTGAAGCTACAGGTGTCCCTCAAGGCGGAGTCGGACATGGCCATGAAGTTGCTGGAGAAGGACATACACGAGAAGCAGGACACGATAGTTTCCCTGCGCCGCCAACTGGACGACATCAAGCAGATTAATCTCGAAATGTATCGCAAGCTACAGGTGGGTATTATAACATTCCATGTCATCCGGTTGGGTTGATTTGTAGAAAAAAGGGGGGGAAGTATTGCCTTAATATACTCCCTTTTTTAACAAATCGGCATAACCTTTATTCTTACACTCACAACTCATCTGCCCACATTCATCCACTCATCTGGTCCGTAACTTTGGTTTCTCTTTCGTTTTCGGTTTAAACCTAAGTTTGTTTATTTTCAAGTTAATCATTAATTTTAAGCAATTCGGCTATAAAAGCTGAAAAGTCAAGTCAAAACATAATCCCCGTCTAAAATTCAACCAGGAATGTGAAGATGAACTCACACAAAAGGGCGAGATGGTATCGCGCCTGCAAACGAAAGCCTCACAAATTGGTAACATTTTACAATCGCTAGAAAAGAAGTACGAATCGAAGCTTGTCGAGCAGCAGCAGCACCACCACCATGGACCGGGAGCGGGATCAGGACCTGGAGCTGGGAGCGGTGCCGTTGGCGGAGATCGCTCGCCCAATACGCGGCGACAGCAGAATCTGGAGAAGTTCGAGGCGCTCACCAAGAAGCACAAACATGACTCTGGCCCACCCATGAAGCGACTTCACCTCAAGATGGATCCCTTTCCGCCATTCGATCCCAGCAAGTACAGGAAGTCCCCACGACAGCCGGATGCCCCGATACCCCAGGATCCTCCAGCAGATGGCAAGGAGCCCAAGACGCCCACGTCCGCCAAATCGCTGAACGATGAGTTGGCCGAAGCGGCGTCGGCAGTGACCCAGCACTTTGGAGTTGATGGATCCCGAAGCGACTATGTCTTATGTCGGGAGCAGAAATCCCCAGCCGACACCTAAATACTCTGTAATGACTGTAGCATAAGATTCTCTGTTGAACCGGCCAGATACGGATTTCTAACAATCTGAACTCAAATAGAGATCCCCATTTTAAAAGTTAAGTTTAAAGTTTAAAGCATTATGAAATTAATTTAGTGCCTAAATCGTCAAAATTATGCATTTATATTTAACGTTTACCGGATTGAAGCTCTTTAACTTGTTTCTCATAATAAATACAATAGTTTTCATCTGGATAATACTAAGCATCATAATAAATACATACCTACTTCCATCTTAATTTCAAATAAAAAATGTAACCGGCCTCTATTGCTCCTTCAGACCTAGACTCGCACTCAAAGTCCATGTCAAGGTGCCTCAAGGATATATGAAAGCGAATACTTATAACAATTTTAAAGCCCTACAGACAATGTGTGTACCATATAGAATGCCTTGACTTCTCCTAGACCAGATCCTCTAGAAGTCTAGAGAATAGCAATAATGAAATTGTTAAAGGTTTTGAATTATCACTGTACCCATACTGTTAGCTTAATTATGTACCCAGAGACCCCGTATACTGAGATTATAGTCAAGATTATATTGAAAACAAGACGTATGTATGTATATATGTATAGTGGGATTAGGAGGCTTCAGATGTTTATTATACATATGTATGTACGTATGAAATACCCACGCAACCGCTTATATTGTAATTATACACTCAGCCTAGTCAAATACAAGTATTGTAATTATATAAATAAATATTGAGACTATATGGAATCTATAAATCTATCTGTAAAACTGTAACTATACACGCGTTGGAGCAACAGCCCATATTACTCGTACTCTAATCTGAAATCGATCCCAGAACAAAAATAAAACTTATCCCAACCCGCAGTTTTTCATTTATCTCACGACTAACAATGACATTTCAATAAAGGATCTTTTCAACGCTGGTACATCTGTTATTTTCTTCGTTGGCAGGACTGCAAGGCCTCCTTAACGCACAAAACCGAGCTGATGGACAAACTGGAGCTCCAGAAGGAGGACATGACCAATATTATTGAGCAGTTGGAGCAGAAGTAAGAAGGCTGCTTGGGATTTACTTTATTTGGTGGGGGTCTAGTCCGAAGTATAGGAAGAACTTCAATCTTTATGGGATAAGTTATTTCATACTTAGAGCTTGATCAAGTACGGAACTTTGTCCAGATTTATTTGAAATTAATCTATAAATAATATTCATATATTTAGGAAAAATTATAGACTTTAAAAAAAGTTATAGTCTTACAAAGTATTTCTCATAAAAATCAGAGGAAAGTAAGAAAAATTGAGTTTTTCGTGGGTCAGGATTGATTAGTTCTTCTACAAAGAAATCTTCTACACTTTGCACTTAAGGGTAATATAATTTTGATCTATTTTTTGTTATTTTGTCTTATGTTTTATAATCAAAATTAGAGAATCTATATCAAGCAATGAAAAGGGGGTTATAAAATATTTATTGCGTATTCGGACAAGCTTTGAAAACTTATCATTAAGATACTTTAGTGAAATAGAAAAAATATTAATAAATTTTCTTGTATATTTTTATAGATGGAACCACGACAAGAGCAACCTGGGTGAGATCCTAAAGAACACGTCACAAACCCTAACCACACAGGTGACTGCCAGCGAGGAGCGAGCGGCGCGGGCTGAGGCCGAAAACCGAATCGAGCGGGAATGGCGCATATCCTTGCAGGAAAAGGAGCTGAAGCTAAAAGAGAAGATATCTTCCCTGCAGAGCTGCCTCAAGGAGCTGGCCGAGGAGAAGGAGCGAAATAATAATCTAAAGGCTGATCTGGAAAAGGCCCGAACCCAGTGGTCCGAGGCACAAACTACTCTGGAGGAGCTGGGAATTCAGCTGAGTGTGAGCAGGCTGAAGGTATCGGAGATGCAGGAACAGGAGCGCCGTCACCGCCAGCTGCTCTCCGGCTCGGCCCAGTCCCTGCAGGCCACGGTTGAGGCCGTGGGCACTCCAAGCATCTGGACACCGGACAACATTGCCACTCACTGCACAGCCTGCGAGCGGGAGTTCAATCTGACGCGACGCAAGCATCACTGCCGGAGCTGTGGGGAGATCTTTTGCAAGGCCTGCTCGGAGCACACTCTTCCACTGCTCAATGCTCAGGGCATGCCGGGCAAGCCGGTGCGGGTGTGTAACGCCTGCTACGCCAAATGATAATATAGGACATGTGTGTGTTGAACACCCATGTGTCCGAATGGCTGTCATAGAAGTGGAATGTAGTCCTCCGGCAATACTATGCAATACTGCTATGTTTATATCCCGAAATTCATGTTTAAGGGTTATCTTTGGACAACTTTTAATTCCTGTTTAAATGTATTATGTATTTGAATTCTCGAAACAAATGTTAACTATAGCGAATGCGAATGTAAACTGAAAAAGATTCGTTATTAAAATGACTTCATTACTATATTCCTATTATGGTAAAAATAATGTGTCAAAGGTCCAAACTGATATTAAACGTATTGATTTACCCCTTTACTGTTTTATTTACGAGTGACTTTCCATAATCGTTTTCTTTACGGGGACTAATTATAATTAATCAGTAATATTTTGCAGGATCTCATATTAAGCGAAATAGCTGCCGTCCCAAAAGAAAACATTTGGTCAATAATTATCCGATCAACGAATGTTGTACATTCCGACGAATGAAGAATTTTGTATCTTCGAGTACTTTCATTTTCAATAAAAATCTGGCCAACTAAAATCTGACCCGTTTTCTCAATTTTCCAAAGGGGTAACATCATGATTTTGGCCAAAAATTGATCCGAAAATTTTATTTTCCGAATTGAACATTATTTTGATGCAGATCGACGATACTAAGCTCCCTGAAATGTAAATGGTACTCCTTTTCGATTTCCGATAACTAATGGCTAAAATATTTATTAAAAACTGACTCAAAATATGATATTTTGGCCACCTATTGTCTTAGCTTGGTCAAGAGCTTTTCCGCCTCAATTATTTTCAGGGAAATAGCCATAACTTGGCTAATCCTTGTCGGATCGAAGAATGTTATGCCTTCCCGGTTTTATATCTTCGAGTAGCATCATTTCCAATCAAAATCTGGCCAACTAAAATCATGATTTTGGCCAAAAATTGATTCGAAAATTTTATTTTCCGACTTGAACAATATTTTGATGCAGATCGACGATACTAAGTTCCCTGAAATGTAAATGATACTCCTTTTCGATTTCCGATAACTAATGGCTAAAATATTTATTAAAAACTGACTCAAAATATGATATTTTGGCCACCTATTGTCTTAGCTTGGTCAAGAGCTTTTCCGCCTCAATTATTTTCAGGGAAATATCCATAACTTGGCTAATCCTTGTCGGATCGAAGAATGTTATGCCTTCCCGGTCTTATATCTTCGAGTAGCATCATTTCCAATCAAAATCTGGCCAACTAAAATCTGACCCAATTTTCTCAATTTTTCAAAGGGGTAACATCATGATTTTGGCCAAAAAATGATCCGAAAATTTTATTTTCCGACTTGAACAATATTTTGATGCAGATCGACGATACTAAGTTCCCTGAAATGTAAATGATACTCCTTTTCGATTTCCGATAACTAATGGCTAAAATATTTATTAAAAACTGACTCAAAATATGATATTTTGGCCACCTATTGTCTTAGCTTGGTCAAGAGCTTTTCCGCCTCAATTATTTTCAGGGAAATATCCATAACTTGGCTAATCCTTGTCGGATCGAAGAATGTTATGCCTTCCCGGTCTTATATCTTCGAGTAGCATCATTTTTGATCAAAATCTGGCCAACTAAAATCTGACCCGATTTTCTCAATTTTCCAAAGGGGTAACATCATGATTTTGGCCAAAAATTGATCCGAAAATTTTATTTTCCGAATTGAACATTATTTTGATGCAGATCGACGATACTAAGTTCCCTGAAATGTAAATGGTACTCCTTTTCGATTTCCGATAACTAATGGCTAAAATATTTATTAAAAACTGACTCAAAATATGATATTTTGGTCTTAGCTTGGTCAAGAGGTTTTCCGCCTCAATTATTTTAAGGGAAATAGCCATAACTTGGTTAATCCTTGTCGGATCGAAGAATGTTATGCCTTCCCGGTCTTATATCTTCGAGTAGCATCATTTCCAATCAAAATCTGGCCAACTAAAATCTGACCCAATTTTCTCAATTTTTCAAAGGGGTAACATCATGATTTTGGCCAAAAATTGATCCGAAAATTTTATTTTCCGACTTGAACAATATTTTGATGCAGATCGACGATACTAAGTTCCCTGAAATGTAAATGGTACTCCTTTTCGATTTCCGATAACTAATGGCTAAAATATTTATTAAAAACTGACTCAAAATATGATATTTTGGTCTTAGCTTGGTCAAGAGGTTTTCCGCCTCAATTTTTTAAGGGAAATAGCCATAACTTGGTTAATCCTTGTCGGATCGAAGAATGTTATGCCTTCCCGGTCTTATATCTTCGAGTAGCATCATTTTTGATCAAAATCTGGCCAACTAAAATCTGACCCGATTTTCTCAATTTTTCAAAGGGGTAACATCATGATTTTGGCCAAAAATTGATCCGAAAATTTTATTTTCCGACTTGAACAATATTTTGATGCAGATCGACGATACTAAGTTCCCTGAAATGTAAATGGTACTCCTTTTCGATTTCCGTAACATCATGATTTTGGCCAAAAATTGATCCGAAAATTTTATTTTCCGAATTGAACATTATTTTGATGCAGATCGACGATACTAAGTTCCCTGAAATGTAAATGGTACTCCTTTTCGATTTCCGATAACTAATGGCTAAAATATTTATTAAAAACTGACTCAAAATATGATATTTTGGCCACCTATTGTCTTAGCTTGGTCAAGAGCTTTTCCGCCTTAATTATTTTCAGGGAAATATAACTTGGCTAATCCTTGTCGGATCGAAGAATGTTATGCCTTCCCGGTCTTATATCTTCGAGTAGCATCATTTCCAATCAAAATCTGGCCAACTAAAACCTGACCCGATTTTCTCAATTTTCCAAAGGGGTAAATTCATGATTTTGGCCAAAAATTGATCCGAAAATTTTATTTTCCGACTTGAACAATATTTTGATGCAGATCGACGATACTAAGTTCCCTGAAATGTAAATGGTACTCCTTTTCGATTTCCGATAACTAATGGCTAAAATATTTATTAAAAACTGACTCAAAATATGATATTTTGGCCACCTATTGTCTTAGCTTGGTCAAGAGCTTTTCCGCCTCAATTATTTTCAGGGAAATATCCATAACTTGGCTAATCCTTGTCGGATCGAAGAATGTTATGCCTTCCCGGTCTTATATCTTCGAGTAGCATCATTTCCAATCAAAATCTGGCCAACTAAAATCTGACCCAATTTTCTCAATTTTTCAAAGGGGTAACATCATGATTTTGGCCAAAAATTGATCCGAAAATTTTATTTTCCGACTTGAACAATATTTTGATGCAGATCGACGATACTAAGTTCCCTGAAATGTAAATGGTACTCCTTTTCGATTTCCGATAACTAATGGCTAAAATATTTATTAAAAACTGACTCAAAATATGATATTTTGGTCTTAGCTTGGTCAAGAGGTTTTCCGCCTCAATTATTTTAAGGGAAATAGCCATAACTTGGCTAATCCTTGTCGGATCGAAGAATGTTATGCCTTCCCGGTCTTATATCTTCGAGTAGCATCATTTCCAATCAAAATCTGGCCAACTAAAACCTGACCCGATTTTCTCAATTTTCCAAAGGGGTAAATTCATGATTTTGGCCAAAAATTGATCCGAAAATTTTATTTTCCGACTTGAACAATATTTTGATGCAGATCGACGATACTAAGTTCCCTGAAATGTAAATGGTACTCCTTTTCGATTTCCGATAACTAATGGCTAAAATATTTATTAAAAACTGACTCAAAATATGATATTTTGGCCACCTATTGTCTTAGCTTGGTCAAGAGGTTTTCCGCCTCAATTATTTTAAGGGAAATAGCCATAACTTGGCTAATCCTTGTCGGATCGAAGAATGTTATGCCTTCCCGGTCTTATATCTTCGAGTAGCATCATTTCCAATCAAAATCTGGCCAACTAAAACCTGACCCGATTTTCTCAATTTTCCAAAGGGGTAAATTCATGATTTTGGCCAAAAATTGATCCGAAAATTTTATTTTCCGACTTGAACAATATTTTGATGCAGATCGACGATACTAAGTTCCCTGAAATGTAAATGGTACTCCTTTTCGATTTCCGATAACTAATGGCTAAAATATTTATTAAAAACTGACTCAAAATATGATATTTTGGTCTTAGCTTGGTCAAGAGGTTTTCCGCCTCAATTATTTTAAGGGAAATAGCCATAACTTGGTTAATCCTTGTCGGATCGAAGAATGTTATGCCTTCCCGGTCTTATATCTTCGAGTAGCATCATTTTTGATCAAAATCTGGCCAACTAAAATCTGACCCGATTTTCTCAATTTTTCAAAGGGGTAACATCATGATTTTGGCCAAAAATTGATCCGAAAATTTTATTTTCCGACTTGAACAATATTTTGATGCAGATCGACGATACTAAGTTCCCTGAAATGTAAATGGTACTCCTTTTCGATTTCCGATAACTAATGGCTAAAATATTTATTAAAAACTGACTCAAAATATGATATTTTGGCCACCTATTGTCTTAGCTTGGTCAAGAGGTTTTCCGCCTCAATTATTTTAAGGGAAATAGCCATAACTTGGCTAATCCTTGTCGGATCGAAGAATGTTATGCCTTCCCGGTCTTATATCTTCGAGTAGCATCATTTTTGATCAAAATCTGGCCAACTAAAATCTGACCCGATTTTCTCAATTTTTCAAAGGGGTAACATCATGATTTTGGCCAAAAATTGATCCGAAAATTTTATTTTCCGACTTGAACAATATTTTGATGCAGATCGACGATACTAAGTTCCCTGAAATGTAAATGGTACTCCTTTTCGATTTCCGATAACTAATGGCTAAAATATTTATTAAAAACTGACTCAAAATATGATATTTTGGCCACCTATTGTCTTAGCTTGGTCAAGAGCTTTTCCGCCTCAATTATTTTCAGGGAAATATCCATAACTTGGCTAATCCTTGTCGGATCGAAGAATGTTATGCCTTCCCGGTCTTATATCTTCGAGTAGCATCATTTCCAATCAAAATCTGGCCAACTAAAATCTGACCCAATTTTCTCAATTTTTCAAAGGGGTAACATCATGATTTTGGCCAAAAATTGATCCGAAAATTTTATTTTCCGACTTGAACAATATTTTGATGCAGATCGACGATACTAAGTTCCCTGAAATGTAAATGGTACTCCTTTTCGATTTCCGATAACTAATGGCTAAAATATTTATTAAAAACTGACTCAAAATATGATATTTTGGTCTTAGCTTGGTCAAGAGGTTTTCCGCCTCAATTATTTTAAGGGAAATAGCCATAACTTGGCTAATCCTTGTCGGATCGAAGAATGTTATGCCTTCCCGGTCTTATATCTTCGAGTAGCATCATTTTTGATCAAAATCTGGCCAACTAAAATCTGACCCGATTTTCTCAATTTTTCAAAGGGGTAACATCATGATTTTGGCCAAAAATTGATCCGAAAATTTTATTTTCCGACTTGAACAATATTTTGATGCAGATCGACGATACTAAGTTCCCTGAAATGTAAATGGTACTCCTTTTCGATTTCCGATAACTAATGGCTAATATATTTATTAAAAACTGACTCAAAATATGATATTTTGGCCACCTATTGTCTTAGCTTGGTCAAGAGGTTTTCCGCCTCAATTATTTTAAGGGAAATAGCCATAACTTGGCTAATCCTTGTCGGATCGAAGAATGTTATGCCTTCCCGGTCTTATATCTTCGAGTAGCATCATTTTTGATCAAAATCTGGCCAACTAAAATCTGACCCGATTTTCTCAATTTTTCAAAGGGGTAACATCATGATTTTGGCCAAAAATTGATCCGAAAATTTTATTTTCCGACTTGAACAATATTTTGATGCAGATCGACGATACTAAGTTCCCTGAAATGTAAATGGTACTCCTTTTCGATTTCCGATAACTAATGGCTAAAATATTTATTAAAAACTGACTCAAAATATGATATTTTGGCCACCTATTGTCTTAGCTTGGTCAAGAGGTTTTCCGCCTCAATTATTTTAAGGGAAATAGCCATAACTTGGCTAATCCTTGTCGGATCGAAGAATGTTATGCCTTCCCGGTCTTATATCTTCGAGAAGCATCATTTCCAATCAAAATCTGGCCAACTAAAATCTGACCCGATTTTCTCAATTTTTCAAAGGGGTAACATCATGATTTTGGCCAAAAATTGATCCGAAAATTTTATTTTTTCGACTTGAACAATATTTTGATGCAGATCGACGATACTAAGTTCCCTGAAATGTAAATGGTACTCCTTTTCGATTTCCGATAACTAATGGCTAAAATATTTATTAAAAACTGACTCAAAATATGATATTTTGGCCACCTATTGTCTTAGCTTGGTCAAGAGCTTTTCCGCCTCAATTATTTTAAGGGAAATATCCATAACTTGGCTAATCCTTGTCGGATCGAAGAATGTTATGCCTTCCCGGTCTTATATCTTCGAGTAGCATCATTTCCAATCAAAATCTGGCCAACTAAAATCTGACCCAATTTTCTCAATTTTTCAAAGGGGTAACATCATGATTTTGGCCAAAAATTGATCCGAAAATTTTATTTTCCGACTTGAACAATATTTTGATGCAGATCGACGATACTAAGTTCCCTGAAATGTAAATGGTACTCCTTTTCGATTTCCGATAACTAATGGCTAAAATATTTATTAAAAACTGACTCAAAATATGATATTTTGGCCACCTATTGTCTTAGCTTGGTCAAGAGGTTTTCCGCCTCAATTATTTTCAGGGAAATATCCATAACTTGGCTAATCCTTGTCGGATCGAAGAATGTTATGCCTTCCCGGTCTTATATCTTCGAGTAGCATCATTTCCAATCAAAATCTGGCCAACTAAAATCTGACCCAATTTTCTCAATTTTTCAAAGGGGTAACATCATGATTTTGGCCAAAAATTGATCCGAAAATTTTATTTTCCGACTTGAACAATATTTTGATGCAGATCGACGATACTAAGTTCCCTGAAATGTAAATGGTACTCCTTTTCGATTTCCGATAACTAATGGCTAAAATATTTATTAAAAACTGACTCAAAATATGATATTTTGGTCTTAGCTTGGTCAAGAGGTTTTCCGCCTCAATTATTTTAAGGGAAATAGCCATAACTTGGCTAATCCTTGTCGGATCGAAGAATGTTATGCCTTCCCGGTCTTATATCTTCGAGAAGCATCATTTCCAATCAAAATCTGGCCAACTAAAATCTGACCCGATTTTCTCAATTTTTCAAAGGGGTAACATCATGATTTTGGCCAAAAATTGATCCGAAAATTTTATTTTCCGACTTGAACAATATTTTGATGCAGATCGACGATACTAAGTTCCCTGAAATGTAAATGGTACTCCTTTTCGATTTCCGATAACTAATGGCTAAAATATTTATTAAAAACTGACTCAAAATATGATATTTTGGCCACCTATTGTCTTAGCTTGGTCAAGAGGTTTTCCGCCTCAATTATTTTAAGGGAAATAGCCATAACTTGGCTAATCCTTGTCGGATCGAAGAATGTTATGCCTTCCCGGTCTTATATCTTCGAGTAGCATCATTTTTGATCAAAATCTGGCCAACTAAAATCTGACCCGATTTTCTCAATTTTTCAAAGGGGTAACATCATGATTTTGGCCAAAAATTGATCCGAAAATTTTATTTTCCGACTTGAACAATATTTTGATGCAGATCGACGATACTAAGTTCCCTGAAATGTAAATGGTACTCCTTTTCGATTTCCGATAACTAATGGCTAAAATATTTATTAAAAACTGACTCAAAATATGATATTTTGGCCACCTATTGTCTTAGCTTGGTCAAGAGGTTTTCCGCCTCAATTATTTTAAGGGAAATAGCCATAACTTGGCTAATCCTTGTCGGATCGAAGAATGTTATGCCTTCCCGGTCTTATATCTTAGAGAAGCATCATTTCCAATCAAAATCTGGCCAACTAAAATCTGACCCGATTTTCTCAATTTTTCAAAGGGGTAACATCATGATTTTGGCCAAAAATTGATCCGAAAATTTTATTTTCCGACTTGAACAATATTTTGATGCAGATCGACGATACTAAGTTCCCTGAAATGTAAATGGTACTCCTTTTCGATTTCCGATAACTAATGTCTAAAATATTTATTAAAAACTGACTCAAAATATGATATTTTGGTCTTAGCTTGGTCAAGAGGTTTTCCGCCTCAATTATTTTAAGGGAAATAGCCATAACTTGGTTAATCCTTGTCGGATCGAAGAATGTTATGCCTTCCCGGTCTTATATCTTCGAGTAGCATTATTTTTGATCAAAATCTGGCCAACTAAAATCTGACCCGATTTTCTCAATTTTTCAAAGGGGTAACATCATGATTTTGGCCAAAAATTGATCCGAAAATTTTATTTTCCGAATTGAACATTATTTTGATGCAGATCGACGATACTAAGTTCCCTGAAATGTAAATGGTACTCCTTTTCGATTTCCGATAACTAATGGCTAAAATATTTATTAAAAACTGACTCAAAATATGATATTTTGGTCTTAGCTTGGTCAAGAGGTTTTCCGCCTCAATTATTTTAAGGGAAATAGCCATAACTTGGTTAATCCTTGTCGGATCGAAGAATGTTATCCCTTCCGGGTCTTATGTCTTCGAGTAGCTTCATTTTTAATCAAAATCTGGCCAACTAAAATCTGATCCGATTTTCGACATTTTTCAGGAATTTTCGCCCAATATTTTTATGCAAAAAAAAAAAATAAATAGAATTCTGAATTATAAAAATAATAAATAGAATAATAATATTCAAATTGAAAGTTTTACGGCTAAAAGAGAAACTATTTTGTTTACAAAATGAATGTACCCGATCATTCCGTCAGTTTAAATTATTATCTTATCAATAAATGATTCTTTTTGAGATATTTGCTAGCCAAATTGGAACAATAACTTATCTTTACTCGTTTCTTAGAACCACCAAGATAAATATTCTACAACCTGCAAATATTTGGATACAAATTGTGATAGAAACAATTTAAATTTACCATCTGCCCAGGCAAGACATTCATTCCAACGTGTTACTAAGAAAAACAACGAAAATAAAAAATACTAAAAAAGGAGAGCTTTTATAATTATTAGTTGATTTGAACTTATTTTCTAGTTTTTGAATTTTTCGTGACTGTTCTAAGCGGAGTATCGATATTTCTGGGAAGTCATCGTAAGTGTTGCAGCCCTGCCTATCGATAGTCTTTAGCCATGCAGCTCTCGCAGTAATAATTTTAGAATTTATTTGTAATTTTGGTAGAGTCCTCCGAACAAATACACTTTAGTTTTAGAGTTATAGGTTTTTAGCTATGTTTAAGAAGTGAAGCGGCCCGGTAGCTGGATTAACCGCGGCCTAGTTAGCAGGAACCCACTTCGTTGGCGGCTGATTACCCAGGCATCGATTTTTATTCGAAGCGAATGTTGTGGAATTTCTCACATTGCACCTTATCACAGTAAAACCAGCGCAGCTCATACATAGTCTGAGCTCGACAGTACTTGGAGCGGAGCCATGAAGGACGGCGGTCACATAACACTCACACTTTCGACGGGCTCTGTTGATGAGCGGGGCAGGAAGAGCTTACGGCGGGTAAAAATTGGAACGGGGAGACTCAAAAGAAACACTTTCACATTCCATTTTTTTAGGCTTGGAATCAGCTGCCGCGTTGTCAGCGTAATCTCATTATTTTGGGCATAACGGCCTTTTGTGTGACGGTACTTCTATGCCTCAGTGGCGATCAGCTGATGGCCTCCAGTCTCAAGGACTCGGAGGAAAAGCTACCCATGGTGGCGTCCTATCATATGCGACAACAGAACCCACACCACCACCCCTCAAAAGACAAGGACCAAGGAGAAACCTCTCCTGCTCTCCCGGCTTTGGTTTTGGAAGATAAGCAGACGGTCCGTCGGGAGTTGGAAAATGATAAGGTAAGTGGCCGGGTCTATAAACATAATTGATAAGTGCTTAATTGTCACGGCACTCAGCGTTCAATAAGCTATTGGGCCATTAAGATAACAGTGCCTATTTTAGTCTTTGATTTATTATTTTTTATTTCCTTTTAAATATTTTAACGTTATTTATCAATTTCAGTTTAATGAGGCGTATGCCGAAGTGAACTCTGCCGAGAACGTCGTCCGGCTACCGGAAACAGTGGCGGTCGCTGGCGGCCTTCCACAAGCTGTGGCCTTGCCGGCACCCGAGAATTCCAAGGACCAGGATCTAGGTGGCATTGATATTATGAACAATGTGGAGGAACCATTAGAGCAGACGCGAAGTGAACCGCTGGGCGAAAAGGAGCAGCTCGACCTGGCTATTAAGAATCCGCTGAGTCTTGGAGGTGTTAGTTTTAAGGAGCATCTGCATAAGATTCGTCCTCTCCTGGCGAAGGGTCAGCACTTCCATGGAGCTTCCAACGAGCGACAATCGGCGGTGGTGGCCGCCTTTAAGCACTCCTGGGCAGGCTACAAGAAGTACGCCTGGGGCCATGACAACCTAAAACCCATCTCGCAATACTCTCATGAATGGTTCGGCCTGGGCCTGAGCATTGTTGATTCTTTAGATACCATGTATATAATGGGACTAGATGATGGTGAGTACTGTTAAAGCTGTTCAAATAAGCAAGAATGTTTTTGAGCAGAATGCCAGAAATGGGGAGATGTTTACTTACTTGATATCTATTGTATTGTCTTCGATATCTAGCCAGTATTACTCATTTTTATCACTTTTCTATGCAGAGTTCAAAGAGGCCCGCGATTGGGTGGAGAATTCATTGCGCTTTGATACCAAGCGTGACGTAAATCTCTTCGAGGTAACCATTCGAGTGCTTGGTGGACTCTTGGCTGCCTATCATCTAAGTGGCGACACCATGTTTCTGGCCAAGGCTTCAGAGTTGGGCAATCGCTTGTTGCCCGCCTTTTCGTCACCCTCGGGTATTCCTTATTCGGATGTAAATCTCGGCGATCTCTCAGCCCACTCACCCAAGTGGTCGCCCGACAGTTCCACCAGCGAGGTTACCACCATTCAGCTGGAGTTCCGTGATTTAAGTCGCTCCACAAACGTTTCAATTTATGAACAAGTAAGAACTAAGATCTTAAATTAAAGAATTCTTATAATTTTGATTACAATTTTAAGGTCGCCCATACTGTTAATGAAAAAGTCCATGAGCTCGATAAAAAGCACGGACTAGTGCCCATATTCATCAATGCCAATACAGGCACATTCCGGAACTATGCAACTATTTCGCTGGGAGCGCGGGGTGACTCCTACTATGAGTATCTACTGAAGCAATGGATTCAAACCGGCCGCAAAGATAATGACATGTAAGTAACATGCATAATAACTAATTAGGAACTAAACTAAACTCAAACCAAACCTCTGCTTGTTTCAGCCTTATCTTGGATTACATGCAAGCTATTGACGGAGTGCTAACCGAGCTGATGCGTCGCACTCCGCGCGAGCACTGGGTCTACATTGGCGAACTCATTAACGGCAAAGACTTCAAGCCCAAAATGGATCATCTAACGTGCTACCTGCCTGGAACTTTGCTGCTGGGTCACCAAAATGGGATGCCGGACTCGCATCTGATACTCGCAAGGGACTTGATGGACACCTGCTATCAAACGTACATAATGAATCCCACCCATTTGGCGGCGGAAATATCCTACTTTGCGCTCACAGAAAAGGACGATCAGGATATTTATGTGAAACCGAATGATGCCCACAACTTGTTGCGGCCGGAATTCATAGAGAGTCTCTATTACTTCTATGCCCTGACGGGCAACCGAACATACCAGGACATGGGCTGGACCATCTTCCAGGCATTTGAGACCCACACAAGGGTCAATGCTGGTTACACCTCGCTGGGCAACGTTAAAAACGCTCAAAACACACGCATGCGTGATCTGATGGAGAGCTTCTGGCTGAGCGAAACTCTCAAGTACTTCTACTTGTTGTTCAGCGACAACCGCAAGGAAATCGACCTGGAGCAATGGGTTTTCAACTCGGAGGGCCATCCACTGCCGGTCTATTCGCTCAAGACTTAACTAACTTATAAGCGACTCCCACACGAGGTCGGCCCAACCTAGTTGGGCAACAGGAAACAACGCTGTCGGCGAATTTAGGCTGCAACAATCGTTTTACTCGTACTTGTACTTTAGCGCAAATGCCAAATACTAAGCTTAGGGTTAGGCTAAGCTCAGTTGGCCAATTGAATGAAGCAATGCCCCACCTTAGAATGGGTCGAGTTGTCCAGTTTGTAGTTCATTTGTGGTTCGTAGGGGTGATGTTCTTTAGAAACAAGCTCTAAGCTTCAAGTCTGTTTTTAATCTTCCTAACTATCTTCTTACCTAACCTCATTAGAAATTGTAATGTATATCTTTCCCACTCCAACGATTCAATGTAGACAAAAATCGATCCATTCTAGGGATTAATGTGAACACAATTTGAACGCCAACGACAGTGGTTGGCTGTAAAATATCCTGCGAACTGATAACTTTTACTTTGTAATAATTTATTTTCTACTCTAAGCACATACCCGTAAATTGATATTGGGCCATTGCTAACACATCTCATTAGCCGCTAGCATTAATAGAGCCAAACATCAGGTTTTATCCTTGTAGTTGAATGTGTATGTTTATGTTAGAAAGAATATTGATTAGAAACTCAGTTGCACTCGGCACAAAGTTGATTTGTGTGAGCTACGAAGAAACAAAAGAATCTCACAATTGCGAAAGCTGTGTGTATGCAAACCTACCTGCATAGTGGAGAAATCGGAAGAGGTCGATAATAAAATTCAATAGTTTTTAAAATTGTATGGAATTTTTCTTTATTTGCCTAAGAACATCTTCTCTTTCCCAGTACAAACGCCAATGCATGAACTTTGATTGCATTTCCATTTATTTAGTTTCCGTTTTTCAGTTGGGCTTTTCGGTTTTTGTTGCGTTTCAGTGAGATTTATTTTGAATCTTTTGTATTTTGTATTGGTTTTTATTTACTTAATCTTTATGACGACTATGAATGGATGGGCTTAATAAACTATCAAATATTAAAGTTGTTTCTTTTGCTTTGCTCTGTCTCTCTCTCCCTATGATGATGTTTTGTTTTCTCTTTATATTTATTAATTAAAACTCACAATGTTTTGTTTAAAAATCTTTAGTTTTCATTTGATGTTTAATTACATTTAGACACATTTAGCTGAACAATTGAAATGACGACACTGCGATTTGTGGTTTTGTGGTTCTGTGGTGTGGCTGGTTGGGGGGCGCCTTCCGATATCTGAGCTCGATTTCGTTCTGAATACAACTTAAAACAGTTCTCTCATAAATAATCTATTCATTCAGATTTACATTTATTCAGTTTTGGATTGCCAACTTAAATTATGCTATTACATGTACATTTTTTACACGAGCGTTATTTTTGTCTTTGAATAATAACTAGAAAGTTTCAAACAAAGGTTCAAGATCATATGCTACTCATACGGGACGCAGGATATGGGACATTGGGATCTGGATGGGGTTGATGGATGCGTGGCCTGAAGCACTTCTTAAAATATGGTACCTCTTGAAGTTCCCTTACTGACTACGCGTAATACAAGCAATCCGTCCATGATAGTACGTATTGTAGTAGGTTTTGTGTGTGTAGTTTGTTGTATGTTTGTTTGTTTGTTTGTTTGTTAGTGGGTGGTATTAAAGTATTAGTATCGTAATTGGTATGCAAACACCAAACACCGCGACTTACTGAGTGGGGGGGCTTTCTTTTAGATTTAATTCGTATTTATTATGTAGGTTTACAAGCTAGTCAGACATCTATATTTAAAACGTGGCACAAATCACAAGTCAGATTTGTCGCAAGATCAAGATACAATTGATACGATTCGTTATTTTTATTTTTGTGGCTTCTCCTGCTCATCGTCCTGCATGTGTCCTTTAATCGACGCTTCCGAATCGCCTCAATCGATCCAGGTTAAGTGTATAAGATATTATATTTAGATTTAATAATTTATAAATGTTTAAACTAAATTGGCTAAAATTGTGATTTTTGAACTGCTTTTGGTTTGCTTCGTAGTTTGCCATAGTTGGTACTCGTTAATCCCTAAGATCTTTGCATATTCTCTCCAATGACACCCGTAGCTATGCCGAAAATTCTTTGCTCTCGAATTGAGCACGTCAATAGGTTTATTAGGTTTAGGTTTTAGGTTCAATAGGTTTGTCTGTAATATCAGAAGCAGTCGTACGTAAAGCGCTTTAAATTAAATCTCCCCTCCTCTTTAAAAATGCTTAGCTATATATATATATAATCATCCCCTCGGACAGTTCGTGACTGAAACTGATGCATGCTCTAACTATTTACAATAAATATATATACCTATATATTATCTGGAATTGTATAAATCGATCGGATGCGGATGCGGCGTAATTGCTCTGTCTGATATTCCATCGACAACAAAATTGGCAACATGATTTGAATTGTTTCTCAGAATTGCTTCAAGTAACTTAATTATGAATTATACAACCGATTCGTATTCCCTATCCTGTGCCTGTGCGCGTGATTCAACCACTCTTACGTACATATCTTGGTTTCATTTAAATAAATTGTCTAGGGCTCTCCGTTCACTTAGTTACTGTATTAATTAGGTTCACCCGATTTAGGGTAACTCATGTTATGAGAAGCATTTGATGCTATTCGTCGTTTAGTTTTCAATTCACCACGTCAATTGCTTTCTTGGCTTTATTGGGGCTCTGCTACTGATCCTGTCTCTCCTCCCACATCTCTGGGCATTAATTGGATAATCTGAAGGTGGCTTAAAACATTGTACAAATATTTGACTAAACAATACAAATACAAACAATAAGTAAAAACAATTTATGCTAAGGTCTAATAAAGGGTTGTACTCAAGGGGGTAAACAATATCAAAGTCGGGAAAACTAATTCGGTTGGCTATACAAGGGGGACTCCTCTCTCTCCGCCGCCTTTCACAATGTGGTGGCGTTAAACTCTAGTATCAAGCTGTTGGAGGCGTTCTCTGCCGCCGACGTGGTCGCTGGCACTCCTACTCCAAGTCAGGACGTCATGATCGACTTGACGGGGTCGTCCAGGCCGCAGCTAAAGTCATTCAGCTGGCCCAGGTGCTGCGCCTGGGACTGGGACATGGTCTGCATGTTCTGGTGGTGGTGGTGATGCTGCATGTGCTGCGCCTGCTGCTGGTGACCCTGCATCATCTGGTGCTGTTGCTGCTGCTGCTGTTGGTGGTGGTGCTCGAGCAGAAGACTACTGCTGCCCGCTCCCGATCCACCGCCACTGATCAGGCAGTCGTTCATCTCGTCGCCCATCTGCCGGCGTCGCTGATTCACCATCTGCTCCTGCTGGCAGCTGGCCAAGTTACCCGGCTGCCTCTGATCCTCCAGGATGCTGTCTCCCAGGATGGATCCCAGAGAGAACTGCAGGGAGTCGCCGCTGTTCTGCAGGTTTAGAATGCTGTCGATGGCGCTGGCCACATGCCTGCTGATGTCGTCATCGTACTCGGCCCCCGCACCTCCGCCCATGTGGTTGACCTGCATCTGCTGCTGCTGCTGGTGTTGCATCTGGTGCTGCATGTTGTGCTGGAAGCTGCTGCTGCTGGGGTGCTGCTGTTGCTGCTGGTCCATCATGTTGCCGTAGCTGAAGTTGTGTTGCTGCTGGTGCTGCTGCTGCTGCTGGTCCATCAGCATTTGGGGGAAGCCGGTGGGCAGCATGTCGGCATCCAAGAGTGGAACCTGCACATGCTGCTGTTGCTGCTGCTGCTGGGAGGACATTGGCGAGGAGGACGACGACGAGGACGCCGTGCAGAGCCGTTTGCTGCTGTTGTCGTCTTCCAGGTCGCTTCCCGAGCCCATCCAGCTCCGCTTGCGCGAGTCCCCATTGACGAGCTCGCCGTTGCTGGTGCCAGTGGTCATGAAGTCGCTGTAGTGCGCCTCCATGCTCTGCATCCAGCGCGGGTTGTTGTCGCAGTTCAGCTCGATGTGGTGCTGCTGCTGCTGCTGGGAGCCGGAGTACTGTGTCGGCTGCTGGTGCTGTGGCGCCGCTTGCTGTTGCATGAACGAGGCATCGGGCACCCACATGTTCATCTTGGTCTTGTGGTTGGTGACTGGCGACTTCGAGTCGCCGAAGATTTCGTCCAGGTTCGACTCGATGTCGTGGGCATCGCTGCCGTTCTTGACATCCAGATGCACGGGCGACTCCCCGAACATGGCCTCCAGCCGATTTTCCACCGACTTCTGCACATCCGAGTCGCTGCTGAAGAACTCGCTGATCGCCGGGTGCTGGTTCTGCTGCTCCGCGTCCATCACCACCGGCTGCTCCCGCTGCCCGCTGCACGACGAGTTGTTCTTCACGCCGTGGTTGTCGCTGCCGCAGCTGCTGTTGCTGCTGCTGGTGCTCTGGTTGCTCTTGTCGATGCAGCCGTTCGGAAACAGGTCCCCTATGTGGTTCATGTTCCCACTGCTGGAGTTGTCCATGTAATGAGATGGCTGCTGCTGTGGCTGCTGTGGACGATTGATGGCCATGTGGTGCTGGTTGCCATTCATCTGCGGCTGCTGCTGCTGCATGGGTTCATTGTTCATCAGATTCAGTTCCTTCTGGAGGCAGTACCAGCCGTCTTCCTGGTCCACTTGCTCCAGGTTGTTGCCCTTGATATGTTGCTGTGGCTGGTGCTGAGACGGCTGTTGCTCCAGAACACCCCGTTCCTGGTAGCAATTCTCCACAGTCTTGGGTGGTGCCTCGGACTTGTGCTCCACCTTCTTCATGATGAAGCTGGTGGTCAGCTCAGACTCGATGTCGAAGTTATCAAAGTCCTTCTTGATGAACTTCGAAGACTCCTTCTCCTGGCCATCTCCGTTGACTGCAGGCTCGCCACCCTCGCCCTTCTCCTCCTGCTTGACGGCCGAGCCGTGCTCCTGAGGCGTCTGCTTGCTGAAGGCCTTGTTAACGTCGGCACTGTTCTTCAGGAGATCGAACCTGTCCACCACCGACTCGGACTGGGCCGACTTCTCAAGCGGTTCCTCCTTGATCTCCTCCTTGACCTTGGCCTCGGACTGGGAGTCGCTCGCCTGCGTGGAGGGGGCTTCGCTGTTCTGCTCCAGCTTCAGTTGCTGCTCCATTTCCTTCTCGGCGGTTCGGATGTCGTTGATTTCGCCCTTGAGGTCATCGA
The DNA here is from genome assembly GCA_018153035.1 of Drosophila pseudoananassae pseudoananassae. Lineage (NCBI taxonomy): Eukaryota > Metazoa > Arthropoda > Insecta > Diptera > Drosophilidae > Drosophila > Drosophila pseudoananassae. The sequence continues at coordinate 12,629,957 of JAECXR010000024.1, forward strand.
TCATCAGCTGTTGCATTTGCAGCAGCTCCGAGGTGCGGTGTGGCAGCTAGATAGGAAGTATCTTGTAAATAAACAATCCACGAGGTAAGTGGGATGAACTTACTGTGGATTCCTGCATGAGGATCTCTTGGAACTTTCCGTTGAGCTGGCGGAACTTGTCCTGGAACTCCAGGGCCGTGGCCTCGAACTCCTCGTCCTCGTCAGAGTGCAACTCCACATCGTTCTCATGCATGCAATGATACCTGAATAACAATAGATACTTAGATATAGATACTCTTTCTTGAGGAAGTCTCCACTTTACCTTATCAGCCGCTTCACTGCCTCATCCTTGGTCCGGAAGGGCTTCACATAGTCCGGCTTCAGGCAGCTCTCCTGATCCACCTCCAGTTGGCGCACGAATCTGCGAAAAGAAGAGTATTAGTGTCTAGATCCGATGGTGCAGTGCTAGTTCTGCAATCCAGTTGGCCGCTTCCCAGGAAATCGGCATTGTTCAACCAACTACTCACAAGGAGAGACGTGCTATTTTGGGTTTCTGCGTGGGAATCTCGTCCAGCTTGCCCGGCATGTACAGCGGCAGGCTCGGTATCGTCGGCAACGAAGGCAGTCCAATCGCTCCTGGCGTTATTCCCAACGAGGCAGCCACAGGTGGCAGGATCGGTGTGGGTGGCGGCGGTTGCTGCTGCTGCTGTGGTTGCAACTGTTGCTGCGGTTGCAGGGGCGGCATGGAGAGCATGTTGTTCACCTGCATCACCGAATTGCTGTTGAGGATGGTGCTGCTGGTGCTGTTGCCATTGCTGGAGTTCAACAGGTTCGTGGAGCTGGCGAAGATCAAGGGCGGTGGCCCGCTCTTGTTCAACCCACCCGGCTGCTGTGGTTGCTGCTGCTGCACCACCGGCAACATGCCGCTCTTCTGGGGCAGCATGGTGATGCCCCCATTTTGATTTTGTTGCTGCTGCTGAGGCTGCGGGTTCAGTGGTGGCTGTTGGCTGCTGGCCTTGTTCCTGTTGGCCGGCTCCTTGGGCTTTATGAGCAGCTGCGATGGCTGCGTCGGTGGCTCTTGCGGCCCCTTCGGCTGCACTTGCTTCTGCTGCTTGCCCGCCGGCTGCTGCTGCTGGTGCTGCATGGGGTAGATGTGGATCCTTTGGGTGGCCCCTGCCGCTCCAGGAACCGAAGCTCCCCCAGCCGCCGGAGTGGTGGAGGAGTGATTGTTCGGCTGGACCACATTGGCGGGCACCGTGGACTTGAGCGGTTCTGCCGCCTGCAGGGACGCCTGCAACTGCTGCTGCTGCACTGGCTGTGGCAGTAGCGTGAAGCCATTGCCGTTCGCCGTGGGTAGCATGCCCTCCGGCGTGGGCACCTCCTTGCCGGAAGCCAGAATCCTGTGCTGCTCGGCAAAGAGCCGCTGGAGCGCCAGGTGGATTTCCACGTCGGTCATGGGCTTGTTGTAGGCGGCGATCGTTGAGGCGTCGATTTCCGGGGAGACGGGCAGGAAACTGGACTTGTTCTGCAACTTGATGGTCAGGAACTGGATCTGCATCTGGACCTGCTTGAAGACCTGCTGCATCTGGGGCGTCAGTTGGATGGTCTGCACCCGGGACACCGTGTTCGGTTGCGGTTGTGGCTGCTTCGGAGTCTGCAACTGCTGCTGCTGCACCTGCAACTGTTGCTGCTGCAGGGACTGGGCCGTCTGCTGGAGCTGCAAACCACTGACCACAGGGGCGGCTGTGGGGGAAGGTGAGGGTGTGGCCGTGGTCACCGTGAAGCTGGTCCTGGGCTGCTGCTGCTGTTGCTGCAGTAGCGCCGCCGTCGGCTGTTGCTGCTGCATGGGCGCCGTCACCCCCACCAGCTTCGTGCCACTCGTCGTCTGGAAGGGTTGGATGCTGCTGCTCATGGTGGTGGTGGTGGTTGTGGTCGTCTGGCTGCAGCTGGAGCTGCCCACCACAATCATCTGCTTGCCGCTCGCAACATTCGGTTGCACAATCTGCACCGGGTTGTTGTTGGGCTTCTGCGAGAGCGGGTCCAGCTTGGGCATCGGCTTCACCACACTGGCGTTCTTCAAGCCGGCCAGCTCCGAGGCATTGGTGGGCGTGGCCTTTGGCTTACGCACAGGCTTCTTCTTCACCACCGCTCCAGTGCCAGCTCCTCCCCCGCCGGCTGCCCCACTGGTGGCCGCCTTGGCCGGCTCCAGCTTGGCCTTGCTCTGATCTATGATCGGCGCCACGTTGGCCACCTGCTTGGTCACAGTGGTGGTGGTGGTGATGGCGCTGGTGGTGGTGGTCAGCGTGGAGCTGGCTGTGGTCGTGATGGCCAGTCCGTTGCTGATCGGCTGGATGGGATGCACGATCTGCTGCTGGGGTGGCTGCGGGCGGAGTGGCACCGACAGCGTCAAGGAGGACGAAGTGCCTCCGGAGACGGCCACTTGCTGCTGCTGCTGGGTAGGAAGCGGGTTGACGTCGTTGAAGTGGAGCTGGCCGAGCTGCAGGCACTGGGCCAACTGCTGGGCGTTTATGCCCGCCGGGGCGATCAGCAGCCGCTCCGTGGGCCCGATCGAGGCCGCCGTCTGGCCCGCACTCATGGCCGTGATCTGGTTGGTGACACTGTTCAGGCAGAACAGCTGCTGGGTGCTGGGATCGATGGGCGGCAGCGCAATGTACCGTTGCTGGCCGCTGTTGGCCAGCTGGGGGGCTGGCGCTGGAGTTGGCACGGGAACTGGCACAGGCACCGATATGGTGGCTGGCTGGGCGGGAATAGTGACGGGCACGGTGACCGGCTGCAGCTGGGACTGCACCTGGCCGGGAGCCAGTGGCTGCTGCTGGATCACCACCTGCGAGTTGAGCGGCAGAGTGGGGAAGGACAGCACCTCGTTCGGCTTGGCTGGAAGAGTGGCCGGTGGTTTCATCGTCGTGGTGGTGGTGGTGGTGCCCGTTCCTCCGAGCATGCTACTGGCCGGATGGGCTGTCAGCTTCCTGTTGTTGGTAACTGGAATAGAGATAACATGTTGGAGTGAATGAGGGATGCAGATGGACGGAGCATGACACCTACCTTTGACTTCTATCTTCGGAGCGGATGAAACCTTGGACAACGTCTGCTGCTGGAGTTGCGCCTGAGCCTGAACCTGCGGCTGTGCCTGCGGAATCTGGATCACCTGCTGCTGGGGCTGGAGAATAGTGGCCTGCTTGCTGGGATCGACGCGCGTGGGCTCGTTGATGATGGTCACGTTGGGCAGAGCGCCCTTGAGCAGGGCCTGCAGGATGAGCTGCGACTGGTGGTCTTGCGGATTGTTGGGATCGTGTCGCAGAATGAGGCGCTCGCACTGCTCCGAGACGGTGAGGGTCAGGCTACCAGTCAGCTGGGGGACCAGAGCTGCCGCCGAGGCAGGTGATCCCACGGAAACTGACACGTTGGCAGGCATTCCCGTCAGCTGAGGCGGCAGGATCGTAGCCCCACCTGCCGTAAGAGTGGGAGTGGTGGTCACTCCCGATGGGGTGGCACTGGCTGTGGTGGCGGCCGGAGTTGGTGGTGGGGTGGCCTGGGGAATGGTCACCAGTTGCATCTGCCTGCCGTCGGTGGAGAGCTTGATGGCCGTGGACTCCGCGTTGATCGTGGGCGCCGTCGACTGAAACACCAGTTGCGTGGGCTGCGAGGTGGGCGCTTGACCGGCGACGGCTCCTCCTGGTGCTCCACCCATCACCGTGGCTCCTGGCGGAAGGATGGGCATGATCTGGATCTTGTTCTCCACCGCACTGCTCACGGGCAAGGCGGGCTGGCTGTGGTTCTGGACCTGTGAGATCTGGATGTTGCCAATCTGGCTGGGCACCGCAGTGGCCGTTCCGTGGGTCAGCATCAGGGTGGAGTTGCTGCTGCTCGTCGCCGGCGTCTGGGTGGTCAGGGTGATGGTGTTCACCGTAGTGGGCAGCGAGCTGCTGGATATGATGGTGGGAGTGGTGCTGCTGTTGCTGCTGCTGGAGGAGATCAGGGTGTTGCTGTTCGACCCATCCGGCTTCTTGGTGTTCCTCCGCACGGCTGGCTTCCTTCTCGGCTTCACCGCCGCCGTGGTGGAGGCGGCCACCGATCCTCCCCCTGCTGTGGGTGGAGTGGGCGTGGCCATGGGTGCGGGCACTACCTGGGGCTGCAACGACATGCTGGGCAGGCTGATGCTGATGGTGGGCGTGGCAGTGGAGGCCTTGGCCGCTGCGGCAGCGGCAGCCGCCTGCTGGGCGAGATGCTGCTGCGCCTGCTTCTGGATCTCCTCGGCGGTGGGCAGGCGCGGAGTGGACAGTCCGAAGGGAGGCACTGCCGCATCGGCGCTGGGGTCGATCTTGATGAGGATATTTGGTATTTCGGTGGCTGTGTCCGACGTCGCCGTAGTCTGTTGCAGGGGCTGCGGTGCGGGAATGGTCAGGGTGAAGGGCAGGCCATCGCTGCCGTTTTGGTTCGGTATGGAGATCATGATGTCGCTGGACGACGCCTGCGGCTGCGGCTGCGACTGCGACTGGGTGGGCTCTGCAGGCTCCGCCGCAGTTTCCAGACCTATCGAGTAGTCCTCGTCGTCGTCATCGTCGCCAGTGATGCCGCAGAACTTCATCACATCGCCGAGATCCAGCTTCCCGTTGCTGCTCCTCTGGATCGTGGTGGGTGGTGGCGACGGCGACTTGGCGCGCACGGCTTGGGGCGCGGGAGCGGGCGCCGCGGCAATGGCTATCTTGGGCGGCGTCGTCTGGTTCACCTCCACGGAACTGCCAGCCGAGGGAGTGCTCGCCACGGTGGGAGCTTGCTTCTTCTTCCGCGGCCGTGGCTTCTTCTTCGGCTCCGCCGCCGCTGCCGCCTGGACAGACTGCTGCTGCTGGGCTTGCTGCACCTGGGACTGGGTTTGCTGCAGTTGGTGCTGCAGCTGCTGGATCTGGGCCTGCTGCTGCTGTTGCTGTTGCTGCTGGAGCTGGATGGTGGCCATGGCCGCCTGCTGCTGCTGTTGCTGCTGGAGGACGGGAACCGGGGTGGGCTGGCGCAGGGGCTCTGGGGTGACGGCCAGCGGCACATGCGCCGGCGAGGACTGCGTAAAGAGTTCGGTGTTGGAGGTTGCCCCACCACTCGCTCCTGGAGCCTGCGGTGCCTGAAAGGCAGTGGCTATCTGCTGGATGTGGGCACCGTTCAGCTGGTTGAGGTTGATGGTGGCGCCGCCCAGACTCTGCTGAAGGTGGGCCGGCAGCTGGGAGATGGTGGTGAGACCATTGGGCATCTGGATCTGGGCCGCCGCCAGCTGCAGTTGGCCGAGGAGCTGGGTGTTCAAGGTGGCCGTCGTGGCGAACGGCTGAGATCGTGGCGCCTGCGCCTGAGCCTGGGCCTGGGCTTGGGCTTGGGCCAGGGCCGCATGCAGACCCGTCAGCTGGGTGCCCGTCTTGATGGCGTTCTGGAACTGACCCGCCGACGCCGCCGTCTGCTGGATGAGGTTCGCCTGCGAGGACACAATGAAGGTGGGCGCGGCAGCCAGCTGCATGGTCGTTCCATTGGTGCCCACTATTCGCAGCAGTTGCTGCTGTGCCGGCTGTGTCTGCAGCTGGGGTTGCCCGCGGGCGTTCTGCTGGATGACCAGCGAGGGTGTCGCCGTCAGCTGGGGCGTCGGTGGACGCAGGATGAGCTGCACTCCCTGCGGATTCTGCTGCACCAGCACGGGCATCTGGTTGAGAAGCAACTGCTGCGGCTGTGTGGCGGTGGCTGGCAGCAGGATCTGCTGCTGTTGCTGGGTGGGATTGCTGGCCGCTTGCTGCTGCGAGATCTGAGCTCCTCCCCCGGATCCTGCTCCGCCGGCGCCGACCTTCTTCTGCTGCTGCTGGATCTCCTGCTGCGGCTTGGGCAGGATCTGCTGGGGCGCCTTCCCGGTCTTGCCGGTGGGCAGGCCCGAGAGTCCCGCATTGCTGACGAACCGTTGCGTCGTCTGCTGCTGTTGCTGCTGCGGCTGGGGCGCCTGCTGCTGCTGAAGGGGCTGCTGCTGCTGCTGCTGGGGGGCGGTGGCTATCAGCTGACCCTGCGGGCCCTGGATGAACTGAAAGACCTGCTGGGCAGGCTGCTGCTGCTGCTGCGAGATGGTGAACTGTTGCGGCAGCATTTGCACTTGCTGGGGCTGCGGAGTGGGCGGTTTGATGGCAGCCGCCGTTATGGCCCCGCTCGGACTCGGGATGGGGCTGTCAGCTATCAGCGGACTGCTGCTCTGGTAGTGCTGGAACTGCTGCTGCTGCTGCCCCTTCTGGCCCTTGGCCGGGCCCTTGCTGCCGCTGACGCTGCTGACCACACTGCCGGCCGTGGCGAAAGAGGTGGGCGTACTGATGGCGGTGGCATTGAGCTGTCCATAGCCTCCGACTCCGACTCCTACTCCGCCTCCGCCGCCGGCTCCCGCTGCCGTGGCACTGCTGATCGAGGTGGGGGCAACGGCGTTGCTGCTGAAGATCTGATGGCCCAGCTGCTGTTGCTGCTGCTGCTGCTGGGTGGCCCGCTTAGTGCCCTTCTGCAATGGATGGAGGGGACATGGGAGCTTAGTGATGGATCAGGACTGGAAACTCTTAAGAGATAACCCACCTTGTTGAGCTGGATGTTGTTGGAACCCACCAGCGTGGCATTCAACTCGTTGCCAATGGCATTGCTGTGCAGGGCCACTCCCACTCCGATTCCGGAACTGTTCCCGGCACCTACTCCGGTGCTCAGACCCGATCCGATCAGGCCACCACTGGTCACGCCGATGACCGTCGTGGCAGCGGCCGGCGATTGGGATGGGCTGGGCTGGAAGACGACGGTTCCGGCATTGGGGCTGCCATTGGTGAACTGATGGATGGACTGTCTCCTGCCAGGCGTCGCCGCCTTGCGCTCCTGTTTAGTGGCAAGGATAAAGGATATAGGATGTAGGCCTTGAAGGATAGGCTAACAACTTACGTGTTCCTGGGGATTGCTGTTGGCGTTTACTTGACTCCCACCGGCTACGAGCACCACATCCTGTGGGAACGGCGACAGCGATGGCGATGGTTGCAGACGAGGGCTAGCTGAGATCGATGGCGATGGACTGGGCGTCAGAAACGGACCCGGAGGAGACAATATTCCTGAAACGAAATGAATATTTGTTTTTAAACAGTTGACCCAAATGGGATTAGGAGCAAGCATGGAGGTTGGTGTTCATATCTGGAGCTGCAATCGCTTTTTGGTACGTGACCAAAGTGGCAACTGCTTCGAGTATCTTGCCGACACCAGCCGCTCAACGCATCTCCCATAATTGTCCGCCATTTCACAAAATTGTTTACTCTGGCCTCCCCGCCCTTCCTCGCCCCCGTTCCGAGGCAACTTGGCACATTTTCAAACACCAGCTGAGGGCTCCCACTTGCCAGCACACCCATACAGAGACACACTTGGGTTTTGGGCCAGAACCAGTTTCTGTTTCTGTTTCTGGAGGAGAGTTCTTTGCACTTCTTGTATCTCGAGACTCGAGTGTATCTTTTTCTTTCGTTTCTTTTGTTCTCTTTTGTATCTTTTGGCTTTCAAGGGTCGAGAGTGGTTATCCACTTAGGTCTGGATGTGGATCTGGAGCTTTGAGATCCAAAATATTGGCCAACGGCAATGACAATCTCGACAAGTATTTAATTCAATTGGAAGATGGCTTTCCAGGAGTTAGAAAGAGTTGAGCCAATTGAGGAAATCCTTTCAAATATCCTTGGATATTTAATTATCTCCTTTGACCGGCCAGGGAGAGCTCACCATATGGCCCAATAATTCTTACTTTGTTCAGGAAAATTGTATTAAACTGCGTCCATAATCGAGGGGGAGGATGCCTGCAGCTTCCCAGGAATAATTTGCATATATTGCCAGTCCAGGCAGCTGGGCTACAAGGATGTGGGGGACGGACACCAGCAGCAGATGCCAGTGAAGAGCACGAAGTACAGAGCGAAAGGGAATACAAAACAACATCCTGGTCGGGCATGATGACCTCAGGAATACCCTTTTCAAGATTAAGATTGAATTTGAAACCAAAAGCCAAGCCTCGTCAGCCTGTCTCCTCAAGGAGAGTATAGTCTGGGCTATGGGAGGAGGATAAGCATCAAGCCCGCGAGGTGGAGGAGGAGGAGTAGGAGGAGCGATCTGCAGCATCATTATCGACAGGAGGAACTAAAAGGAAAAGAATCCAACAAGCACAAGCGCCTCTTGCATCTGCCTACTGGCCCTCCTCCTTATCCATTCATCTCCTTTGAATCCGGCTGGCTCCCCGCTGGCAGCTGCAGTTGCCATTCAATCCTCATCACCAGAGTAGGAGGCACATGATGGCCAGGAGCATGGGACGGGAGATGTATGGAGTATGGAGGGATTATGTTCGCCGTGATATATTCCTCCTGCCGTGGCAACGAGTAATGCGAGTCAGTGGCTGCCTTTGTGAGTTGCCGGTTGCCGTGGCAATGTTTGTTGGCAGGATGAGAGAGGATGGGCAGGGAGGTGGCAGGTTGGGAAACCAGCACCTCGTGTGTGCATGGCGCATTTTGTGGATAATCCCGTGTTCAGCTTGACTTTGTCTCTTCATTTCAATTTTGTAATTAAATTCTAGTCGAGTGGATCGAAAATATATAATATTTTAGCACAAACATCATGTTGAAAGGAGTTTAATTAACAAAAATGGCGAAAAACATCAAAGATTATAATTAAATGAGAGCTAGAGGTCATCTAACAAATGTATCCTTCCTAATAATAAACCCCAGTGCTATTAAGGTACAAAGGGAATCCTTAAGGACGGTCACAGCTCATCAAGGGCCAGTTGTCTTGTAATTACAGTGTCCTTTTGGCCAAAAGTATCTTTTTGGACAGAGATATCTTTGACACGAATCCTCCCATCCGTCAGTGGTCTTTAATTAAACAGTTAGCAGGAGAATCGAGCCAAAAGCAAGGAGCAAGCGAGACACAGACTTGGTAATTTCACACAAAGGCAACCACAAACGCAGCTAACAGGAGGCGATTTGGAGGAGGAGGTGGAGGTGGTGGATAGAAAAAGAAACTAAAGGATAAATTGACAACCAGACATAGATACAAACACACCCACACAGACACTCGAAACTTTTGCCAAACCGAGCCGCAGATGAGCGCACTTTTGGCTGCCGCTTGACATGGCGAAAATGGTTCCGTATGGATGCATGGATGGATGCTGGATAGATGGATGGGATGGGATAGGATGGGATGGGTTGTGATGGCTGTTGGTAGCCGAGCGTTTACTTGAGTGTCTGGGTGAAAAACAGAGGCAGCTCCCAGTACCAGCACTGCCACCAGCAACATCAACATCCACCGTCTAAGAACGCCTTTGAGTGAGTGGCTACACTGGGAGATGCACCTTCTCTTCAAACACAATTATTTGACTTTGATTAATTTAATAAAATATAAGAGTTTATAGAACTAAACCTCTATCTGAATAATATAAAGATTTATACTATTATAGTTTCTCAGTGCATTTCGTGCCAGGCAGTTGGTCGCGAGTTGGAGCCTCGTCGCGAGATGAATCCCATTTACAAGGCACAATTCTGACAGAGTGCACACTCACTGCCAAAGCTCTGCCCCTTTGGGAAGTGGGAGTGGGAGTGGCAGGGCAAGTGGTAGAGGTAGTGGGTAGTGGGAGAAGCAGGTTAGTTGCCGGCCTGTCAAAGTCAGTAAAATTTCAGACGTTTTGAACGACAGGCCCCGCAACACTCGGAGGAGGTGGAGATGGACGTGGAAGCAATGGGAGCAATGGGAGCACTGGGAGGCTACAACACTTGGGCCACAAAATGCGAGTTCCAGTCAAGGTAGTGGCATAATGTTTGGCTACAAGAAGCTTCTATGAGGCTGAGTAGTAGCAGTTCCTTGAGAAAAATATATATATCTTTAAGGATGCAGACTTGCAGGTAATGGGGGGGTTATTGAGTTAAAAATTGTGACTAATTAAGGTCTATATTCCCCCCTTAAGCACCTTTGAAAACAAACATATATTTAAAACCTCAAACAAGAAACAGTATAAGTTCCATAATTAAACCCCTCCTCTACTACTATTTAGTTTTAAATGAAAATATATTTCATTGAATATTCAAATCAATATTCCAATCAATATTTGCCAGAATCCGAAACAGAATCGGAGTGGAAACACAGCCCAATGATTGGAGAGTATTTAGCAAACATAATCCGTGGCAGCCAAGCGTAAATCACAAACAAAACATGATGAGTTTTCCAAATGAAAATGAGTTCACATGAGGTACTACATATATGGAAAAGTTTTGCCAAATCATGCATTAATGGGATTTATCCACTTTATGGCCCTGTCTGCCATGAGCACTCCAGTCAGCATTCAGGATCTCCATCGCCATACTCCTCCTCCGCATACTCCTCCGTTCCCTATTACCATTCCCTAGATTCTTTTCATTTTTTCCTCGCTCCAGTAAATTTCATTTTTCCGAGCCACGAAAAAGTTTATTTATATGCTGTGCTGTGGATCTCAGACTGGGCTAGAGGAGTCTGGGCCAGAGGACTACTGCTCTCAGGAGACCTCCTATTTTTGCAGCAAAAGGAGACCAGGAGGCAGCCTTATGCTTTCGCATATTTTATGTGGCGGCAACTGTGTGTGTGTTTGTCTTTGTTGTTTCATTTATTCGGTTGACTGGCATGACCTCAACTCCTTTCCACCTCACGCCCCGTCCAGCTCCTGCCACAGTTGCTAAGTAGGAGCTGCTGGAAGCGGCGCCGCCATAGTCGTTTCTCTAAATTTCATCCTGCGACTTGTTCTACTCTCCTAAAAGACATTATGATTTCTTGGAAAAGGTTGTCAGGCTTGGAAGGAAAGCTTCTAACCTTTGACATGAGAGTTAGAAGGTAAACCTCATTAATAATAGCTTGGATTTCCAGCTATATGGATTTGTTATCCTTCAAGATCCTTTTTCTTTTAAGAAAAAGGGAAGTTCTTTTCAAGGAAAGTTCTTTTTAAGGGCATTCCACAGATCGGTGTTGAAGGCCATTGTTTCTTTATGGCTCCTGTTGTTGATTCTGCTTGTAGATGGCTGATTTTGTTTCCACTTTCCTCTACTTTTTCTGTCCTGTTTCTGCTCCTGGTTTCCCACCATCTGCCTTCCTGCCTCCTGGCCTGCCCGGCATCCCGGCCTGGTCTATTGTCACATTTTGTAACAATGGCAGAAGGCAGGAGGCAGGGGGCATCATCATCATCGTCACAACAACAACAGAGACTGGAACGTTGGGTGTGGCGGGTGGCATTTGACAGGACTAGGCAAAGTCTCCCCTTTAGTATGAACTGTTGATGGTGTTATGGCGATATGTCGCCAACTCGGACTCGACATCCTCACGCGTTCATAAGTAGAAGCATGGAAAAGGAAAAAATGTTTATTTTTTTCAAAGAAGAAAGAAGCCTGGATGATACACCAAGAAAAACATAATAATCTTCTGTTTATAGATGTTATTCCACGAAGAAACACCTATGTATTTTTCCTGCCTGCACTGGAGGACACAGAGTGACAAAAGGAGCTTGGCGAGCTGGCTCCTCGTGGAGCGGATAAAAATGAAATAAAAATCGATAAGTAGAGGCACGTTTGAATGCTCGCCCAATCCTCGCCACCATGCCTAATGGGAGGGAGGAGGAGGAGGCGTGCAAGTCTGGCGGTGGATGTGTGCCTCGTGTGTATACTTTTGTGTATTGTTTGGCAAATTCTTGGAAACGTGCTACTCCCCAGTAGCTCCTCCCCACCCTCCAGACATGTATCTATTTATGTTGTATGCCATTCTTCTCAAGTCTGTCTCGCTTCTGTTAACGTCTCCCTAATTCAGCGCAATTAGATGTCATTTAATGCTTGATAGTTAAGTTAATGATGGGAACAATATTATTTTCTATTATTATCAACTTTCTTGTTTACTTAACCAGTCTGCTTTTGGTCCTTCGAGACAAATAAGTCTATGCCTGACAATATCGTTATCTATTCATTTTCTTAAATAAATTTATCAAATTGTTAATGAAAATATCCACAAAAGACGCCACAAGTGACTGTCAAGGGCTCCAATTAACCAAATGGAGTTGTTATCACCCAAATCGATCCACAACCTCCGCATGTTGCAGAGCAATTACGGATAATGCAGCCCGGGCATTAAATATTCATTAAATGACAGCCCGAAAGTGATAAAAACAAGTGACTGTATAAAGCAGCCTGCTATCGATTGGGCCACTAAGTTATCACCCACTGACAGCCAGCGGATCATGGGCCATAGAGACAAGGTACGCAAACCAGTTTCATTTCGCGGAGAAAAGTTGTAAATTAATTGTTCTCCTATTGAACAGGTTTCCCCCCATCCCCGTTGAGATATCCACCGGAATCATTAACACATCTTGTGGGTCAGAGTGCCGGATTGTTGGCTTTGCCAGTGCCAGCACTTTGTGTGGTGGCTGCGGTTTGGCGTTTGCTGCGGTTAGTGCCACAGGCTCAAATGTCAGGACCTTGCCGAATCGTCAAAGGAAAGCCAAGCCACAGCTTATAAGCGGTGTTTGTGTGTTTTTGGGTATTTTTGGTGTTATGGCCAATTGAAAATGTATTATTCAAGCCTCAAATGAACAATTCTCGTATTTCTTGGAAGAGATTCCTCCTCTTCAGGCTTCGAGCCCTCATCTCACATGTCACCCACTTGGCTGTGGGGCAATCCAAGCCACGGCAACAAAGCCAAACACACGCATAGCCCTGAGGCTATATGGGAAATGTATCTAATGGATACCAGGCCAGATACCAGACAGCCACAGGCCATAACTTGCTTACAGTGGATATTCTTTCTAACAAATACTAAATATATTATTAAATCTCATTGCTTTTAATTCAAAAAAGGCAAAAGAACCTACTTCAAAGTACCTAATTAATTATTTAATCCACCGCTCTAGACTAACTTCATAGGTTCTTCTTTCATTTCCAATTAGCGCTCTCTGCCCACTGTTACCGAGTATCTAATGGATACCTTTGGCTCTGGATTTGGATTCGGACCCGAGCAAGGCGAAGGGCCACCGAAAAGGTGCCGCCACAATCTCTGTATCCGTATCTGTATCGGTATTTGTATCTGTGTGTGTGTGTGTGGGAGACGGCTAGTACATCAAAATGTGCTTATGTGTGTGCCCACCAAAGAAGAAGAAACAAAAAAATTTGTATCTATATCCTATTTGTTGTGTGGAGTGAGGAGAGGGGGCTTGTGGCAGGGGGGGAGGTGGCTGTTATAGGGTCACACGAGCGCGCATTTCTTCACAATTTACGTCGTCTGTTGCCCATGTTGTTGTTGTTGTTGTTGTTGATACAGTTGTTGTTGTTGTCTGTTAGCTCGAGTGTAGTGTGTGTATCTATGTATTTGTTATATTGACGTATCTGAGCCTCAAGACGTGCGCTTTACACTTCTGCGCCCCAAAAGCCAACAACAAAAACCCCAATAAAAACAACAACAATAACACAAACAACAACAACAACTATAGCAAGAGGCCAAACATCATTTGCACGCGTGCTCTTTCCGCTCTTTCCGCCCGACATGAAGAGAGAGAGAGAGAATCAGGGGGGGGGACAGCGGACCCCGTGAGCCGTGGGTGGCGAGGGGGCGGGGTTGTGGCCCACAGGCATCTTTGAGATACTCACTAAATATTTGCGGATAAATGGTGAAAATTTTGACGGATGCCTATGCACTGACCACAAGGGATCAACTATGCTGGCCAATGTGGATGATGCTTTGCTGTTGGCCCTTTGTGTTCCTTTTTGGCCCATTAGGCCAACAAGAACGGGCAAGAAGAAGACGATTTGTTGTCTTCCGTTTAACGGTTTGTTTTGGCTTTGACTTTCACTACTGCACTCGTCACTGGCTCGGGAGTTAATTAATTGAGCATTTGATGGACTAGTTGTGGCTTGTAAAAAACGGATACGGATACGGATACGGTTGCGGTTACGGTTACGGCCACGTTTACGACGAAAGGACAACAACGAGTACATTCATCGCGAGCCCGGCACGTACGTGAGACTAGAAGCGCCTCTCATTGCACTCGACATTTTTATATCCCGATCCGATTCCGATTCCCGTCCGATATATGTGCCGTTTGCTCTCGCCTCTGTCCCGGACTCCTTGTTCGCTTCTTCGTTGTTTTTGTTGTTTCGCGCGCGAAGCCAAGAATGAGAATGAGACTGAGAACGGCGGCGGCTTAGACTTCTCCGACTGGAGACCGAAAAAACAACAGAGCATGGTGGTCACACTGGAAAAATACCATAATAACACGCAGCGGGAGCGGAAAGCAGGAGCCCCTGAGAGAGAGTCCAGAAAAATCGAAGCCAAGTGGAGGGGGGATGGAGGGATGGGGAGTTGGTATCGCAAGGAAACGTGTGCGGTGCACCAAACACGTAAAATCACTTAGGCCCCCCCAGTAGCATACCCCAGAGAGCCGAGCCAGGCTAAGAGAGAGCGAGAACGCAGAGACAAGCAACAATAAGGACCCTGGGCGGCGTTGCCAGATGCGAGTCACTGCATGATAACAGGTGGTAGCACTGTTTTGACTGATAAGCGAGTTGAACTTTGAAGGAATATAAAAGGAATAAATTATAAACTATTCATTAAAAATACAAATGAACAGAAAATTCCAGACAGCTGAAGCCAGTCACAAAATCACAAAAATGGAGGAGAACAATAAAGTATTCACACAATTATAAACAATTGAATAAAAAAAAACCCCTGGGGTTAGGCATTTTCGTAACTCACTCCAGAATTGAATCCCAGATTCTGTTTGCCACCCCGCGCCACCTGGCGGCCACTTTTAGCGCTATTCGTTATGAGCCGTAATCATCAAACAACAAAAACGGTTAACCGACAAAAAATGAAACGAAAACTAGTTACGCTCTCTCCGCAGCAGCACGTGAGCCGAGAGAGAGGGAGAGCACATCCGACAAGAACATATTGGGGCTCTCCGGTGCGCAGCCACCACCAAAACAACAACAACAATAACAACATTGGTAACAACAGGGAGCAGGGAGCACATCAGAAAGCAACCCTAGAATTTGTGTACAGCAATAACAAAAACAAGCGGCGCTCCGAATATGAATCAAAATATGGATATGGATTATAATGCGAGAGTAAAAATGGGGCACAAGACTCACACACACACGCACACTCCGGGGATAATCGAGAAGAAAAAGGATGAAATATTGCTCATTTCCCTTTGAAAGTTTGGACTTGTTTTTCCCAGACTTGGCTAATGGGCTGGCATTTAAACTTGCACTCAAACACCCACCCATGCACCCATAGGTGTATAATAGGCCTAAAACCTGTTAGGCAGAAGAAGAGAACTCCCAGCTATAGTGTGTACACACACATTCGAGTGGCCATTCAATCACAACACAATTAATAAGCGAAATAAAAAAAAGGTCTCACACTAGATAAACTATCCCAATAATGTCAATAAAGCGCCTCCGACAAGCCCAACAACAAAGCAAAGCAAAAAAAAAAAACAGTTCCCACCAACTCGCACACACACACCTTTATGGTTTATGGTTTGTTTTGTGGCTGGTGGTGTTGGTTTTATTGCCGTTGTTGTTGTTGCGGTGGTTGCTCTGCTAAATGGCGATAAAGATGTATACACACGTATCTAGATACTTGAGACCTGATATCGGCATTTTATCTCAGACCAGAAGGACAATGACACCTCACAAAATTCTTGAATGAAATTTTCGTTTTTATTGTAATGGAATATTAGATATTTGGGAAGAGATTAGGGTAGATTAGGTAGTTTTGTTCTGTATAACCACCCCAAAACTCCCTTAATTCCGTCCTCAGATACATTTAATAAAACCTCTCTTACATTTTTGGGACTTGATAGGTGTAGTTGGCTACTGTTCTTGTTATAATGGAGTTAATAATACCAGACACATCTATTTAACAAACTCTAATTGTTATAACCATAAAGGGCTTTAACTTTTGGCGAAAGTTGGCTTTTATTAGAAAGGTATTAAGTTAGCTGACGTCCCAACGTTGGGCGCCAAATTCAAGCTAAAAGGATTAAAGCTTCAAAACCTCACAACTAATTATAATCCCTAATAAATAATTGAATAAAATGCATAATCTTTGCTTTAAAATCACGATTGCCATTTGCGCTGATTTCCCTGAAATCGCTTCAAGTGGAAATGGCTGTGAAATTGAGATTTCCTACTTAAGCGCAATTAAAATTAACTTCAAATGAAATCGTTAAAATTGACGGCAGCCATTAGGGGACCGGGAACGATGGTGGCTTGACCGACCGACCAGTAACTCCGCCCCGGAACCCAGCACCAAGGCAAGGGCCCAGACAGAATCACTTCACTCCCTCTGCCCTATAAGCCACCCCCTATTCTTGAGCTGGGCGGCGTTGAATGTGCCGCAATCAATTTGTCCACTAATTGACATACATCAGCCCACTGAAGTGTGCTTAAAGCGCAATGAGAAATTATATTTTTAGCCTGGTGGCGTTCCTTCTCTTGGCAACTGGCTGCTCCTCTCCCGGGAGACCCCCCATGGGTGCCTGCCCTCGGTTCAGTCGACTCGAAATGGAATCAAAGCACAAAGGGGAGGAAAGATGCCAAGAGGTCATAGTGCTTAACAAATCAAGAGTTAACTACAAACTTTCCATAAATCTGGACTATAATTGCTCATTAGTTAGAAGTTTATATGAGGGTATTCAGTTTCCTGTATTGATTTTAAACTCAATCTTTTTTGAAGTGCGGAGGCTATTAATAGATGTTGTCAGTTGATGTACTAATTTTTCAGTGAGCCGCACATCCCATTGCCATTCCGATTCCCACTTCAACTTCCACTACCAATCCCCTCTCGAATTCCCAGAGCTATCTGTTTGTCACTCAACATATGGCGGGGATAATTAGTTTGCAGCATTCGACCGACTCTCCATCTCCATCAGTTCGAGTGCCTTGTCTCTTTCTATCGCTGCTCCAGCGCTATCTTTGAGATGCGGGCACAATTGCATTTTGTTTCGTCTGCAGCTGTCTACATTAATTAATTCCTTTGAATGCATACACAAAAACACCCAACACACACACACTGGCACCCACAATCCGAGTCTCCTGCCGTCTCTCTCGATAGAGCTCTCCCCGTCTCTGTCTGAGTCTCTGGTTCGGGTGTGTACATGTCTAAGTACTCCTCCGGTGCGTTGTTTATACGCTTTATGTTGTGTAATATATCAAATTGGAGGAGAGATTCGAGCGAGCCGTTCGAGATACATTTAATAAATATGCAGATATGCAGATGCGTTCGGAGAGCCCAAAAATAGCATCAGAAATCACAAGCTGGGGGAGGTGATGGGGCACATTGCATTGACATTCAGGCGGGCACTTTTCACTTTCCGCCCCATCATGTGGCAGGTCTATAGATTGGTATGACATCTCTACGAACGATTGCCTGGGTATCTTGAGGTATATCCGTTCCGACAGGTTCTAAAGTATAATAATCGAATTACCCGCCAAGTATTGTTCGCGGTGTAGCTGGATCGTTTGAGGTAAGCCACCAAGAGCCGCCGCAATTAAGATTCCACTTACATCTTTGGTTTGTTTTTAATGCTGATTTATTTACACTCAGTTACGTGTGTTCTAGACTCGCCCTCGAAAGCATCATTATGCCCGCAGACTGCCAGACTGCCAGACTGATGAAGTGGCTGGGCTCCCGGGCAGGTAAGCAAGATCCCACTGCCTCTGCCTCACCTCTGTGGTTTCCCGTTTCAGTTTCTCGAGCACCTGCCATATAACCCGACACTCGAGACCGAAACTGAAACACCACACACCTTATCTCTCACCATTCTTTTTTGTGGTGTGATTATGTTCCTTCCGCTCCTGCATGGCCCTCCTCCTTCCAGGAAGACTTGTTTTGATTATGCTGATTGCAACAAATGTTATGGCCGCTTTAAGGCCGATTCCCCATTAACGTGGCTTAAACATTTGTTTGCACTTGACATTAGCAAAGTCATAACTCAAATTTTCCTGCCAGGCACAGTGTTGTCTTCTTGGCCTTTTGGCTCTTTGGGCCATAGCCAGTATCCCTATCATATCCAGTAGATATTCTCACCAAGTAGGATACAAACATTGGCGTGGCACCACTGGCGATGGAAGAGACCACTTCAGACAGGTTCTCGCCCAGGGGAGGGTATTTGTGGGGCGGGTTGGGAGAGTTCTGCCAACAGACAGCCACAACAAAACGGTAAAATTGTCATTTAAAAAAAGCCAACGCGTGCACAGGTAGAGGTGCGACGAGGAAAGCTCGTAAAAAAATACAAGAGCGGAGAGGCAGAGCTACCAAACGTTTGTCGCACGTGAAAGTCAACGAACTGGAACACCCCTTTTGCCGGCACTCCCCCCCTCCTCCCCTGGTCACGCCCACCGCCCTCCATAGCCACAGACCGCTGACTGCTGACAGTCGGTGTCTGGCGGGCAACTCGAATGACAAAAAAGGTCTAAATTGCATGAACAACAGGTCCAGTCCGGTCCAAACGGTAATACCATGACCCCTCCTCTGGCTAACATTGCCGTTAATTTGCTATAGGCCCTGAGACCCCGAAATGGCCAGTCGATGCGAGCATAATCAACTCGAGATACAGATACTTTTGTTGCCAGGAGATCAAGTGTCCAACACGGCCAATTGAATTCGTGTTTCGAGCCACGGAAGAGATACTTTTTATGGCCGAGATACTTAGAATGGGGGAGAAAAAGGTTCGAAGGGCATAAAAAATGAGGGTTCAAAGGATATCAGATGGAATCAAGATGCGGAAATTCAATTGCAAGTGCCAGGCGAGAGGTTGGGACTCTACCCCCATTTAGTTAAGTGTTATTGGAATAAACTTTAATTTATGGGTCAACTAAGGCCATAATTTATATTCTAAAATATATTATAACCATTAATTGAATGAGATAACTAAATGCAATTTTAATTTAAATGAAAAGTATCTTTACACTTTATTGGCTATCGATTATTATCGATTATTTGATGGCCCAGGAAGCTAGCCATCTACTCTCCAGTTTATGGAATAACGACTCTGAGGGGGGGCATTTGAAAACGAGGGCAACCCCTCCATTCCTTTCCGATTATGTTCAGTTCAGTTGGCAAGAAAAGGCAAGAATTTAACGGGCAATTTTATTTTGATTTCGTTACCCGATTCTTTTGGCCAGATTGGCCCAGCCCGGCTACGTGTTAGGTTTTATGGCCAATACGTGTTTCGCCCAACAATGGCCTGTATTTCATTCTCCAACCTATGCATTTAATATCAGAATCAGACAGCCCTTTCAGCCATTGATTCACTCAAATGATGTATTCGAATAGTCACAGCGAGACATCAAAGGGGATCAAAAGGTCAGGGATGGAGAGGGTAGATGGCTCAGGGCACTGGTTGGTTAGATTCCATGCTCTACCATAAGCACATCGAGCCGTGTAATTAGATTGTCACACTGAAGTGCCCGCCGTCATCAGTCGATGGTCTGGCCCGGCCTGGCTATTATGCCCGCTCCACTGAGTCACCTCTCTCTCTCTCCGTCCGTCTGTCTGTCTGGCTGGCTTGGTGGAAATTCATAAAATTCAGATACATTTTGTTTACCCCTCCATTTAATCGACAAAACACACTCGTGGTCGCGTGCCTCGACTTGTATTTTATTTCAGTAATTCGAGCCACCGCGTAAGTGTCATATGCCTGGGACACAAGGTGTAGGGGATAACCACTGCCTGGCTGACTGCCTGCCTGGTTATTAATTAAATGTCTACTCGAAATGAATGCAAATAATTTGAATTCATCATCCTGCTCTCTCTCTCTCTCTGACCAGCAGGTGCAGGACACAAAGGACTTGCTTGTGGTTCTGCTTTGAGAGATTCTGCATCTTAGGGATTGATGTTTCATAGCTTCTACAGAAAAATTCTCACTTTAAAGAAAGTAATAAATTTTCCTTATATTTTTATCCCTTCTCCCACAATCTATTCATAAAGTATCTCTTGATTTTATTTATTTTTCACAAAAATGGCCTCTGGCAGAGGCATCAGGGCGTGGTCGGAGCACCGGTGCTGAAACTGTGCCAATACTAACAAAAACCCAGCCACAAGGCAGTGTATGGTAGTTGCACTCGCAGCTGTTTACAAAATGTGTTTGCTTTAGCATAATATTTAGATATTTTGCGGGCAAGTGTAAGAATTGATGGCAAACAACTCAGCAAAGTGCAAAAAATCGTTAATTATTTGTGTGCTCACATGCATACCTGATCTCCCAGGTAATCTGTGGGTAGACTGGGAAAAAAGGACCTCTCTGGGAGTGCCAATTAGAGCCAAAAATATCAAAGCCGATTATCTGGAGACCTGGGTGGGAAATCAATAAAGATTTCTGGTCTGGTCGGTAAGCCTTCACAGCACTAATGGCTGGGTGCCCATGGAAACTTTTGTTATTCCTTCACTAAATATTAGAATGGAAATTCTCAAAAAAGAGCTGTTTTACCAGGAAGTGCTGGCTAAGGCCTAAAAATGGTTCACACCATCAGCTAGCAATTAAATGGCCCTTCCATTCAATGGGTCAGGTGGTCAGGTGTGGGTGGAATAACAAAAGTGAGAAATGCTGACACTCCCGCTTTTGGCCAAATGTTGTAGTTGGCCTATTAAAAGTCAGCAAAAAACCTAAAACAATTTACAAATTTTATTATTTATTATTTATGCTTCTCGGTGGCTCGCCATTCATGCGTGGTGGCATATTCCACGTAAATCATAGTGTTCTATTTTAAATTTAATACCCATTTGATTGCTGATCTCACAGCTTACATTTATTTTTATTTTTTCGCGAATCACTGGGGTGTGTGTTAGGAGGTGTTTGTTTGCTAATTGAGCGACTCGGCTTTAATAGCTATAGCTATAGTACTGCTGTCTGGGGTTCATTGCCACGACATGCAAAGTAATCATTTGCTTCGCACTCAACTCTCTACTCGCGGCCATAAAAACGCCAAATTGTATTAGCCATAAAGCGTCTAGAGAGGGCTTAGTTCCCTGCAAACATTTATATGAGTGGGTTTCTTTTTTGGCAACACAGAAATGTCAAAGCAGTGAGTAGCAACATCGTTATAAGCCAAGTCATTTCTCAAAACCCTTGCTACCTTAATCTTGTTTCTCCTAAAAATGCCAGACACTCGAGGTTCAAACAATAGAACTTGACGTTTAGGTATTTATTACCTTAATTATTTATATTTATACTTTATAGACTAATATTCCAACAATATCTTAAATATAAACCCTTATCCATCTTTGGAGGGTAAGCTCCCAAGCTATTATCTTGACCGCAGCTGTGCACACCCTGCCTGTTCTTTTGACTGTCTGCCATGGTGGGTCTGCAGGGGGTTCTGCTCCGTTGACCGGCCAGAAGGAAGGGGGAGTAAGGTTGGAAAAGTTGGTCGGTTTGCCCAGTTGGTTGCGCTTTGATTGCTTTGTGTCGTTGGTTGGTTCTCTGGGGCCAAATGGCTGCCTCGAAGACCGCCGGACCGCCAAAGTCCCCAAGTTCTGGATGGCTCCTTCTGTATGAGAATGAGAGAGTGTACTGCATTACGTAGGAAATTAGTTTTAATCCATTTCCTCCTCAGCTCGTCAGCTCCCGTCTTGAAGCCATTCTGGTTCTGTTTTTATGAAGCCATTTTATTTGGCCTGGTCCTTTCAAAATTGCCCCATAAATAAATAACCAGTCATCTGCGGCTTTCGGTCCAAGGAGTCCTCCCTAAGGATCCTTCCTCTTACTCGTCAATTAGTCTGTCACGTCCAGGTTGTACATCATTTGGAAATCTCTTTCTGGATGTTCCATAATTACTAGAATGTATATGCCCCTCTTGTTACTCCAATTAAAGGTTAGGTAACCCCAAAAGGTCGTTAAACTTGAGCCTCCAAACCTTAGGAGATGGAGATAATGTCGGTAATCATTAGAAACGCAGGTTCTATTGTGGTTGAAAGTAGTTACCAGTAGTAGTTGTGGCACGTAATTATGAGATTTATTTACCTGGAATGACAAAACAGAAAGAGATTGGGATTAGCATGGAGAAATAAGCCCAATTAGCGGGCGAGTTCATTAGCACATGGCCAGAAACTATTATACAAGAGTAGGAGTATCTAGAGGTTGTAAGGTGAGTATATATTCCTACAATTATAGCTAATAGTTCGAATATCATCTCGAATGAGTCAGAGGCCTCTCAAAAGTAAGCCGAAGAGCCAGACCAGCAAAGGTGGTCCAGTATCGCAGGTTTATCCGTCAATCTCTGGCTGGAACTACCTCTCGTTCCCCTCCACCTGTCCTACCTATGCAAACACAATGAGCGGCCAAACGACAGATACACACACAAAGATACAGATACAAGCCAGACAAAAGAGCCACAAGACACGATGATGATGATGAGGATGAGGAGGAAGCAGAAGACACGCCGAAGAGCCACTGCCACTGGACGCAGCAAGAACAATGGGAATGTGCCTCAGGTTGTATGTGACGACAACTAATGGATGAGTTTTGCTCTTCAGATGCAGTCTGCCGGCCATAGATACACAGATACACATTCTCGAATTGGAGTATTTCGAAGACCACCCTCAAGACATCTTGCAATTATAACTTTATCGAAGAGAATCAGCCACTCCAGCCCTACACACTCACCCATCCATCTTCCATTTTGGCAAGAGTGCGAGTGCATCCGTTAGATACATTCTCACAACAGGTAATAGGTTGGTTGGAGAGAGGCGGTAAGTGGTCGACCAATTTCTGTTTTTGCTGCATTTCTTCCCAGTCTCCGGGCGGAAGGACAGACCGACAGACACAGACCTACCTGGGCAATGTTATCCTGCGTGCCCACACCTGTTCTCAAGATAATAGAAGTACCTGGTTGCAGATCTCAACACAACAATTCATTATATTTCCCCAAAACTCACTCCTAAAAGCTTGACCTCGGTTGTGAGGAGTGTGTTGTGGTCACGACATGGATGCCATGTCCGTCAATAAGCTCTGTGTTTTCGTTCCCCCTCCTGACTGGATTAGGAGGAGCTGGCTCTGCGATGCCGATATTGCCAGCAGGTATTGTTTAGATTACATGCAACATCCACCAACTAAGGTGATGGCAGATGCTTTTGTTCTTCGAGAGGAGTGCTTCCAGCAGCTCGGGGCTTATGCATGGGATGAGGATGAGGTAGCCTTCCACTGCAATCATTATTGGGAATTACATGCTTGTGTTGCAGCTGCCTGGAACGGATTTCAGCTATTTTTGGAATGGATTACCGGCGGTAATTAGGGAAGCCCTTAGCAGTAATTGATTCACAGCCGTGCCTGATCCGACAAGCTTGGAAACTTACAACAAAGGACACAACAAATACCCCCTATTATGGGAGAAAGGGAAACAAACACATCTCCAATTTCCTCAATGAAAACTGACACCCAGTGGACAATAATTGGATTATGGAACAAACTGTTGCTGCCCCGAAATGAACAATCGAGTGGAGTAGCAGAGGAACTCAACCATTCATGCATATCATCAGCCCTCCACTCTGGCCAGTCCGGGATGAAGAATTTAGCCTTGGGCTATGCAAATGCCCCTGGGAAACTGGCTGAGGATGATGGGAATGGGGGACTGCTTACTTTCAAAGTCAGGCCACTCCAGTCCTCCCAGCCCCCCGTAATATGCAAAGTTTTCTTCCAACATTGCACACAAAGCTTAGCCCACTTCCACTTTTGCTGGCCAACAACATTAAGGTCATTGTATCTCATACCCCCTTGGGTTCCGAACTGGGTCAACTTCTTTGGGATTTGGCATTGAGAGGAGAGGGAGGAAAAGTAGGGGCATACCCCTGTTCGTGTTGCTTTCGATTTTGTTGCAATTCGGACACTACCCTTTCTCTCCTGCCAGCACGCGATGGCAATTAACCAGCATTTAGTGGCCAAGAGGGCTCTACTACTTGGTTCTACCTCCTACCTCCCACCTCCCACCTATCATCTACCATCTTTCCAACCCGAAAATTTGCGGCTGAAAAGCCCGGTAACTGCCTCCAACGTTCCAAACACTTGTGCAAATGTTTACCCACTGAATTCACAATGAGCCATCCGAAAAGAATAAACCAAACTCGAACTCCAACTCCAACTCGAACCATAAACATAACCAGAACCAGCAGCAGAACGAGAGCCAGCCGAGGGGCACGAAAATTACCAACCGTAGCGGAAGGCATACACTTTTCAAACAATATCCGATGGCGTTCCTAAAGCCCAAACATGCATATATGAATAGGATAGAAATTTACTGATTTTCTTTGGTAATAAGCCTTTAAAATGAAATCCATCTCCTGGGCAGACTCAGACCCTTCCAGACCCGAACATTCAAAGACCATTAACCCATTAACCAGTGCACTTACCCAGCTCCCCGGATCTGCTCCCCGCATCTGCTAATGCGAATGCGAATGTCAAGTGGCAAGTGGCATTGTACAATCGAGAATGCACACATGAGCGATCCCCCGTTGGAACTGGATGACATGCAAAATGCATCCGCTAGATGCAGTAGCTTGCCTGGGGCCACCCCCTCTTACTTGTCATTTCGGAAGCCCGACAGGCGGTAAAATTTTGTTAATAATGCAACTTGGGCGAGGAAATGTTGGTCTCGCCACTTGACGGATTGGAAGCCAGTGGAGCCAATAACCAACATGACTCGAATGGTATTGTATCCGGCCAGGGATAGGGGTGGGGTTCAAAGTCCCAGATAATCCTACTAGAGGGTTGCTCTTATTATTGCATAAATTTGCATTATTTTGAAAAAGGATACAATACATATAACATATTTGTGAATAAAAAAAGATACATTATTTAAAAAAATAAAATAAAATAAATACATAAATAATTCAAAACTCTCACGCTCTTCACTTTTCTCTAATGTAGAGAACTTGTGCGGTTGATTGCAACGTTGCCAGATTTCAAAGCGAGTGGAGAGAACACAAGCAAACGTCGAAAATTAATTATGGCTCCAACCCAGAACAGGAGCAGGACTGGAAGGGGGGAATAAACAACATCCAACATATGCAGAGTGCAGACAGGACGACGGCAGCGCCAAATGGAGGAGGAAATGGCATGGCAGTCGAGAGATGGAAACAGAAGGTTCCGTCCAACATCCAACACAAGTTGGGAGTTTGCGCGCCAGCCACAAAAAACCTGTACACAAATTATCTATAATAAAAATGCAAAACTTTCCATACACACACACTCTTACACATACACATACATAGATACATGGAGATGAACAAACTTACGGATACGGATACGTGTACAATGTACATTGAAAAAAGGGTTGAAGAAGCGACATGTCGAAAATCACAAAACTCTCGACACGACTCCGACTCGACTCAACTCAGACTCGACCCGACACGACTCGACTCGTCTCTCCCGAGAGCCAAAAACAAGCGGCCTGTCTGCGTTTCGTCCTGTGAGCGAAGGTGAAACAACGAATATGGTCCTGGGTCTGGAACTGGGATGGGGTAATGCTGCCTTGCCGGCTGGTATTATTCCTATTGTTAGGAAACCGGAATAACCCCTAATAAAAATTGAAAAGTAATCTGAACTAGATGTTATATAGGAACAGGAACTATGCTATATCCATACATATCATAACATTTTTCCTGTTTTTTGTTTACCCTTTTTATGTTCAGTGCATGTCTAAATGGCGGATAGCAACCGCATAGTCATAGTCGCCATATTAGACATTCAGGCGGCAAAAATAATTTATGCCCAACTCATCATGTCTGCCCCCCTTCCAGGCCACCCAGTCCACCCATCCAGACCCAACAATTGGCAGCAACCGGCAGCGTGAATTCCGGGCGTGGATGATATATGGACAGCATCGGAAATTGCTTGATTAGATGGGGGGTAAATATTTAGCAAGAGACATTTTACATTTTACCCCAAAGGACTGCCTTTGTGTGGCAGTGTTAGTAAACGTGATAAATAAGGATGGGGGGAAATAAAAACCATTGCCTACTATTCAGAGCACTTCTTAGGTCATGGAGGGAGATTAATGAATTAAAATTGTAAAAATAAATATATTTTCATAAACCAATCTTGTTTGTGAGTCATGTCTAGTGGAGGGAAATGGCTCGCTCGCGTTGCCATTGTTATTGGCGCTAATTCCGACGTGCTCCCCAAAAACAATTTCCTGAGAGAGCACTCGCGATTGTCGTCGTTTCCACATCGTCGTCTTTTGGCCACTTTGACTCGCCCCGATTTTTTAATAGATAGATACACATCGCCCGCCAACACTGCTGGGGCGATTAACCCCCGAAAGGAAGTGTCAACTTTTAATGCAACTTGGCCAAGAGGCCAGTCTCAAGGATTCGAGTAATCTTTCAATTATGAAATTAATTAGGTAGAATGAATCTTTGTATCTTATAAGGTCTAGTTGTAGATACTAGACCGCAGGGAGGAGATGGAAAAACTCTCCCATCTTAAAATCAAAGCAATTTCATTAGAGTCTCCATTGGGTTGGGGAAGTTAATAGCCCGATGCGTTGCTTTGGCAACTTTTGCTGCCAACTTTTTGCTGGCCCTTTTGTGCGGGCCAAGATTAATGATGTGCCACAAAAGCAGACACCATCCCGGGCACTTGAGGATGACGATGCTGGCAAGGACCCTTCTAGGCTAATCAAATTTAAATTCCCCGTCTGGGCTCCTGGCCTTGAAGGGCCAACTCTCGTAAATTATTAGACAAAGCCGAAAAAAAAATAAAATTCCAAGAGCAATTAGGAACGACAAAGCAACAAATGCACTGATAAGACAACGTGTCTCCGAGAGAAATTGCTGGAATATGCGATTGGGAGAGAAAGAGACATCACACACACCCACATTCCGTCGTTGATAAGCGATATGACATTTCCAGCGAGTGTAATGGAGGTTTGAATAAATATTATAAATTATCACTGAGTCATGTTCGAAACTAAATCACAAGATGATTAGTAATATAATCCCATTTTTTTTTTAAATTAAACTTTGATTAGCCACCAAGTATGACAAAACAATGGGTCTAGCACTCTGTTAATGGCACTTAATGACCCGGAAAATCGATTTCACCTTTAAACAGCATTTAATGACGCCTTGTCACGCTCCCCAGCAGCGAAGACAGCGCCAAAATCGCATCGGTAGATGAAAATATTCTCAGTGTAAACATTGCCGACACCTCCGCTCATATAACTTTATCTGCCCGGACCGGCCCTGGCTTGTAAACAATGTAAATATCGATAACATTCTCGGGACTAGCTAGAATAGGGTCACCAGATTAAGAGACATAATAAATAAAAAATACTATAAAACTGAGTGAATTTTTGAGGAAATTATATAGTTTATAAAATAAAATTTCGATTTGGAGTATAAGTTTCTCTAGAATCGGAAGTGATTTTTGGTTTATAACCACTGCAATAAACCGGTTTACACCCCAATTAATTTTTTTTAGAGGTACAACTTTTTTATGAGGGTAATATCTGACTAGCTATACCCTGCTTCTGGGTATATGCATTCTTGGCATTAGAAAATATGGGCGGGTAGGTATGGTAGCTTATTCATTCAATTTGCTGGCACGTTTTGCATTACACACGACAACCCTGACCTACAAAGCGGTAAATAATAAAAAATCCAAGCAAACGCGACTACTTCTACTTGCTGTTGTTGTTGCTGTTGCTTTGCATTAAAAATTGTTTGTACTGGCTCTTGAGCAGAGTTTACATTGAATTTTATAAATAAATTAAAGGCAGGTGAGTGTGCGAGAGAGTGTGTAGGGATGTGTGTGTGTCTGTGTGTGTTAGGGGCCGGGCAGTCTGAGTTCTCAAGCGTTGCATTTCAAGAATTCCAAGCTAATTGCAGTTGATAAGTGGACAGCATTCCTAGAAGCAAACTAGCTCAGCTAGGGAGACTCTATCCTAGTGATTAGCATTTCGGTAGCACCTGTTTTATGGCCCAAACAACAACAAAATATAAACAAAAGTTGGCAAATTTTGAATGGTTTTTAATTTGGCAGCTTTCTTTCCCCCAAAAAAAAAAAAAACAAGCTCACAAGCATTAAAAGTTATATGAGCCACATTTACATCTGCTTTGGGACAGTGACAGATACTTTCTCTTTTCCCCTCTCGGTTTAAAAATAGAATTGCGACCCGAAAAGAGGTGACTTTTCCATTCATTTGTGTCGAGGGTGGAGGGGGGGTGGGGTTTTCCTTTTTGGAAAACTATTAATTATACTGCTAGTTTGGCTGGCTGGTGCTTGGAAATGTTTACAAAGTTCAAGTGTTCGGGAGCGGGAGCGGGAGCGGGAGCAGCTGCGCATCCAGCATCCAGCGTTTCAAGAGAGCACGTTTATTTATAGCCCGAGAAGCAGAGAGAGAGAGAGGAGGAAAACAACGAGAGAAGAGAACATGCGCGTAAAGTGCAGCAACTCTCATGGGATGCTGCTGCTTCCGAGACGGTCTGCAATTATTACGAGTGTGTTTATTCGATTTGACATCAAATTTTCTCACCTGGTCGATCCAATGACTGTCTGCGACTCATTGGCAAAAGATTTGGGCTCCTTGTGCTGTGTGTTGTGGGGTTTTGAGACAAACGTCGGCTAAAGCAAATTAAACTAAATTTGATTGCTTCATTGGTTGTTTGTTGTTGTTGTTGCTACTGATGCTGCTGCTATTGCTTATTTCCTTCTGCCTTCTCGGCGCTCCTTCTCACTCAATTCTATACACTCAACACACACACTCCGGCATTTTTTGAATTTCATTTCACACGCGACTGTTGACTTTCTTTTTGCTCTCTCCCCCTCTCTCTTTCAAGCGGCAACGAGACAGATGTTGTTGTTGCTGGGGGCTGGGGGAGGCAATTGCTATCGAGGTGTTGCTGCTTTTATTGCAAATTTGTGCCGTGTCGTGGTGTTTGTTTGTTGCTGCTTCTTCCTTCGTTGCTGGCTTGTTGTTTGAAACGCTTAATTTTGACAACAACTCCACACACACACACTGAACAGCCAGCACACACCGACCACACACACACGCGCACGCACGCACACACACTCACGCTCGCGCGTCACGTCAATGAACGCAGCAGCAGCACGTAGTTGTTGTTGTCGTCGTCCTCACTGAACCTCGCTTTTTGTGCACATTTTGCAGGTGTTTGGGAACACTAGATCGACGACTGCTCATCAGCACTATGTTTATTTACATTTCTGCTCACGGTTTTCTGCGTTTTCCGCGATTTTTTGCGATTTTATTCGTTACGCACGGCCGTACAACGAGCGCCGCCGCCGACAAACAAAGGGAAAATGTGAATGTGAAAAATGTAATCGCAGGGTTGTCACGTTTATACAGAATACCTGCTATCGATAAGTTTCTGTGCTAATGTAAACATCGCACCGAATCCAAAAACTGTATGCAAGACACCAGATTTATCATATTTATTCCTCTGGGAGGAATCTCTGAGTTTTATTATCAAATATTCCTTGATTTTGGCTTCTAACGCAGTAGAATCAGTGTTAGATCGCAGCATGCAGTTGACAACCCTGACACTATTGCCGTTTCACTCGCGCACGAAGAGGTAGAGAAGAAAAAAACCAAAACGAAATGGGAAACTAGCGAATTTCACAAAACAATTAAATAACCGTTCGGAATGAATACTTTGAACGGATTCCTTGGGCTGATATAGACTGGGGCGTTTGGCGACTTTCCCTGGGGCGAACGCGCGCTGTTAACTACAGCATTCCGAAGATTTCCCGCACTTTTGGTACTGCACTCCAGAGATTAGAGTCGGGATTTCTTTTCCTCCGACAATCATCGATTACATGGTTCATCGATTATTTGCTCTTAATATTGCTGGTCTTCGCGGTTATCGACCATCGCTGCTTTAATTACAAAAAAATAAATATAAATGAACTGAAGAAGTGGACGCAGCAACAAAAACATAGAGATTGCGACGAACAAAATGCTACGGGTAAGTGACCTTCCATCCGAGTGGAATAAACTCACGGCAAGCACATATCTCTCTGTTTGGCAGGCAATCGGCAAGCGGGACAGGGACATCTTCGAGGAGGTTTGGCCGGACAAGAGACGAATTGTGCTGAAGCTCCTGCGGCAGGACACGGTGTCGCAACGCGAATGGCAGGACCTTTTTTTCGGCGTGCACTTTGTTTGCTTGTGGGACGAAAAGGGCGCCGCCAAGATCTACGACTGCCTGCAGCAGGACATCGTCGAATTTATCGTCCAGGCCCAGAGCCAAGTGCAAGCCCAACGCGGGGAGCAGGCCCTGCTTGCCACATACATCGTCGAGTGGCGAAAGTTTTTTACCCAATCCAATTATCTACCCCTGCCCTTTCGCCAGTTGGAGCAGTCGCCGCAAGTGAAGCCCTCTAGCTCCAGTTCCACATCGGCCTCCGCCTCCGGTGCGAGTACCAGTGCTGCGGCAGCCTCTTGTTCCAGTAATACACCCAAAGCTGGACCCTCCACCTCAGCCGCTGCAGCCTCCACCTCCGCCGCCGCATCCACCTCAGCATCTTCAAGCTCTGCGGCAGCTGTAGCGGCGTCTGGGAGCGGGAACAATGGTAGCAGCACCACCACCACAAAAAAGAACCCCACAGAGGACAGCCCGGTCCGAAAACTCATGCTGGATTCATGGAATAAGCATATATTTCACGACATCAAGCACCGCCTTCAGGACTCCGCCATGAAAATTGTGCACGCCGAGCGCAATGGAGATGCCTACGATGCCCAGCTGGTAGTCGGGGTGCGCGAAAGCTACGTGAATCTCTCCTCAAATTCAGAGGACAAGCTGGAGATCTACAGGGAGAACTTTGAAATGGCTTACCTCAAAGCAACGGCCGAGTTCTATCGTCTGAAGTCCACGGAACAGCAGCAGGAGAACGGAGTGCTAGCGTACATGAAGTATGCAGATGCCAAGCTGCGCGAGGAGGAGGTGCGGGCCAAGCGGTACCTGGAGCCGAGCAGCTTTAGCATTCTAACATACACGCTGGTTAAGGTACTCATAGTGGATCACTTAAACTCCATTATTGCCGAGTGCCCCGCTCTGATCAGGGACTACGAAACAGAGCGCTTAAATCTCATGTTCCGGCTAATGGATCGGGTTTTGCATGGAGTGGGAGTGGAGGCCATGATGGGTGATCTTCAAAGGCACATCATGTCCGCGGGATTGGCCGATATGCTCTCCGCCTCAGAGGTGATCACTCAGGACTCGGAAAAATACGTGGAACGCCTGCTTGAGCTGTTCAACAAGTTCAGCGACCTAGTTCGCAATGCCTTCAACGACGATCCCCGTTTCCTTACCGCCCGCGACATCGCGTTCAAGACGGTAGTTAACGACACCAGCGTGTTCAAAATGGAACTGCCCACAAGCATCGCCAATCGTGGCGTCAAGTACACAGCGCCGGAGAGCAAGTGTCCGGAGCTCCTGGCCAACTACTGCGACATGTTGCTGCGAAGAACGCCGCTCAGCAAACGCCTCACCAGCGAGCAGATCGATGCTCGCCTCAGGGATGTCCTGCTTGTCCTTAAATATGTCAACAACAAAGATGTGTTCATGCGCTACCACAAAGTGCACTTAACGAGGCGGTAAGCTTATTACTTTATTAATTTTGAAGATGAATTTAAAAGATATATTTTAATATACTTTTGAAAAACAGCCTCATTTTGGGTACCAGTGCCGACAGCGAAAAGGAGGAAGACATTGTCGAGTGGCTGCGGGAAGTCGGAATGCCGGCCGACTATGTGAATCGTTTGGCGCGCATGTTCCAGGACATAAAGGTAACTCCCGATCGATATCTTTAAATATCCCATTTATTAACTCATTCAATTTTTCACGTGCAGGTCAGCGAGGATCTAAATACTCAATTTCGCAGTTCGACAAGTCGCCACGATGCCATCAACATTAAAATACTCAACGCTGGCGCGTGGGCCCGCTGCTCAGAGCGCGTTTCGGTCTCGTTGCCCATCGAGCTGGAGGATTATATTCCGGACGTAGAGGAGTTTTACAAAAAGAAGCATTCCGGCCGCAAGCTTCAGTGGTATCATCATATGAGCAATGGCACCATCACCTTTGTGAACAACTTTGGCCGCTACGATCTGGATGTTACCACCTTTCAAATGGCCGTTCTCTTTGCGTGGAATCAGCGGCAACACGACAAAATCTCCTACGAGAATCTGCGCCTAGCCACAGAGCTGCCAGGTTGGTATTTCTTTTTAAATTTATCATAGAAATGCTAACCGATATTTCTTAAGATCCCGAGCTTAGGAGAACTCTATGGTCACTGGTGGCTTTTCCCAAGATCAAGAAGCAAATTTTGCTAATGGAGCCGACCGCCATCGCCTCGCCGAAGGATTTCACTGAGAATACAATGTTCTACATTAATCAAGAGTTTGCAATTGTGAAGAATGGAAAGTCGCAGCGCCGTGGCAAGGTAAGTTCCTAATTATTAATTTTAAACATTCTCCCAAGTAGCTGATTTAACCCGAATTTCAGCTTAATCTCATCGGGCGTCTGCAGCTTAGCACAGAACGCTCACAGCAAGAGGACAATCAGTCTATCGTGCAGTTGCGCATCCTGCGCACCCAAGAAGCCATCATCAAGATCATGAAGGTGCGCAAGCGGATGAACAACGCAGCACTGCAGGTGAGTGACGAGTTTTGAAACAAAATTGGTTTTGGAGAACTAATTGATCCTTTCCGCAGGGTGAACTTATCGACATACTAAAGAACATGTTCCTGCCGTCCAAGAAGATGATCAAAGAGCAACTAGAATGGCTTATCGAGCACAAGTATATGAGGCGTGACGATGACGACATTAACATGTTCATCTACGTGGCCTAAAGAACGTCTGCTGATTCCGGCTCTAGTCTCAGTCCCGTCTCTGCAATCATTCCCATTTCTATTCCCCTTACAAGCTACCCCCTAAAAGCATATCGCTGCGGCGATTTTAATCTCAATGCCGACGTGCTCAAAGCACGCGACCTAAACCTATCTGTGGAATTGGATAATTGTATTATATGGAAACGTGATTTGTTGCTGACATTGCGTCCTAAGAGCATTTATAAGACCCACATCTCGATTGGCCCCTAACTCATTGTATCCCAATCTGTATTTATTTGTATTTGTCAAAAGTTTTATTTTTATATTGGCCGTCAGGGCATATTTTTTGCGATTTTTGCACCCCCTACGCTCTACGCTCGTGCCCCCAAAACATTACCGATCGATAGCGTTAATCTAATCAACTTATTGTGTTCTAAGTGTGTAGTAGTCCCTCTATGTTTGTTTCCGTTGTCTGGTCCTTTTGTTGATTCTTGGGTATTTTGCAATGTTCCATGTAAAACTCACACTCATGTACACACAAACACACACGCAGGGATTGAAACCTCTTGAAGACTGGCCAGAAGCCAGCACTTCTTCCCTGGTCACTCCCGACATGGAATGCCTATCTCACATACAAACACTCACACAAGCGTTCGCAAAACTATATATAAACTAGCAATACATTTAAGTTTAAGTTAATGAATAAACTTGGTTCTACACAGATGAAATGAAGTCGTTTTTAATATAATTTACTTAAAAAATAAGGCTATTTTATGGGAGAATGAAACAGGAACCATTAGTTTTTGAAGCGTACTGCTTTTCTTGTTTATTGACTTAAAGTGTAAAGGGCGGAAGTAAAATTTAAAAAACTCACTTTAAAAATGAACCAATACGTTGGTACTTGACTTAAAAACGTACATAAACAAGTTCTTTAAAAATTGACTGATGACGAGACAAAAAAATGCAAAAATACCATTAAAATTGTGACAAAACATACATAACTTAATCTACAGAAACATGGGACACTTAATAAATAACGTTGATGGAGAATTACCATTACGACTAAAAGGACATTCAGTGACATGGAAACAAGGATGTGACACTTTAAAAAATACTCTTAATAATGATCAAAAACGGATCCCTACCCTATTCTAGCTGGCACTACCGTCTATGCTATGACTTATCCATTCTACAGCTAAAAATACTATCGAAGCGAGCATATAATCTCGGTTGGAGCGGGTCGATTTGTTCCTTGAGTTCCAAGCTTATGCCCGGACTTGAATATTAATTTTAAGTACCGACCCACTCGGTGTTTGGGGTAGGATCACGGCCGTTTTGACTTGTGGGGTGCATCTCCATCCCTCCATGTGGTTCATCGGCGTTTCCGACCCTTTTTGTATCCCTTGCCGTACCAACCAGCTTGAGTGCGGGCCAGTTTCCGCGGGAAGCTGGTGCTCAGTTGCTGTCTCCGCTTAGCTGTTTCGGCAGCCGCTATGTGCGCCAGCGATATATTCTCGTCATAGTCATCATCATCGTCGGAGGTGGGACAGCATTCGCAGACCACGAACCTGCCGCTCCTGGCCCGCTTCTTGTGCTTTCGCTGGTTGAGGTTCCACCGCCGATAAAACTGGCATTCCAGCTCAGCATAGTGATCGAAACAGAAATCGCAGCTTGCGGCGGATCGGTTCATCGCAAAGTTCGGCACCACCTGCGAATTCCAGATGTTGAGATCGGCTGGCGGAGGTATCAGTATACTGTGCAGGCCGGAATACGCGTACTTAGCATCATGCCAAGTGGGTAGCTGGCGAAGGAGCTCCTCGTCATTGTTCAACCGCAGCAAATCCACTTGGGCCAGCTCGCTTTCATCTTCCTCGTCCTGATCGTCGTTCTCGTTCTCCGTGCTGGATCCATCATCGCTCTGGATCTGAATTTGTAGGCTGTGAAAAGCAGGCTTTGGTTCCACAAAAGGCGTTGAAAGAGGCGCTCCGATAGGTACCAATGGCGGCAGCTGCAGTGGCTCTAATTTGATCTCTTTAGGAGAAGTGGCACTGTTTTCCACTTCCACTTGGGTTTGTTGTATGGCGACTAGTTTGGGCAGTTGTATCATTTCATCCGACTCTTCTTTTAAGGTAAGAGGTTCCAATTTCGGCAGAAGCTCCAAAAGATGCAGTTCCTGCTTCACCACCGTCTCCTTGATTTCCATGTCCTCCAGTTTCACTTCAGTCTCTATTTTAATAGATTTTTCCTCCACCTCTAGGATGGAACCATTCTCGGTAGCTATCGCCCCATTAGCAACGGTCTGCTCTACTGTGATTTCTTCCTCAACTTTGAATTTCTGCCGCAACTCCAAGTTGGTCTTGATTCGTCTACCGTTCTTGATGGGCGTCCGAATCCGAGGACCCTTTCCGATGGGAAAATCACTGTAGTTGAAGCTGCAGCTCTCGCTGGAAATGGTCGAGTCTTGTGTTTCTTCGGTGGTGGTGGTGAAGGCTTCTTCCTCGTCGGCATTCTTCAGCAGTGGTTGCGTTAGAGTGTGCAACTCCTCGGGCATTAGGAGCGAGGCATGGGCAAAAATGGGATCTTTTTCCTTTGTATAAACGGGCACTGAAATGTGAAGCAGGTGCATCAACTGGGCCATTACCCGATCGCACTTTCCGTTGATCTTTATGCTGGCAATCGAGTCCTTTGGTGTCCACTGCAGGTTCACCACACAAATCTTGGCGCGTTGTCGAGCAGGCCGATCCATCTGCCACAGCCATGTGTACTTCTTCAGTACTTTCAGACTTGATCCCAGGCAGAGAATTACGTCAGCGCGTTCAGCATTAGCGGTGGCTCCAGCCCAGTTCAAAGGCCACTTTAGATTACCCCGCTCGCCAAAGTGTACAATGGTGTCGTACAAGGGCTCGGAGCATCTGTGACACAGGCGGTGGGTCTTGTGGCAGTACCGGGCCGTCATCTCCGTGGTGTCAAACTGACGCCAATATATACCATTTGGCCGACAGTTCTTGCACACCTCGACGTACATGTTCCCGTGAATTTCCGACAGCGATTGTCGCGGCAAGCCGGATCTTAAGTGCAGGCCATCACAGTTTTGGGACACCACATGATGAAGGATTCGCCGGCGGTGCAGCTCATATAATGCCATATGCGTGTAGGTGGGATTTGCGCTAGACAGGTCGTGCTCGCCAATCTCCTGGCCCTTCTGCAGCAATGTCCAGATGCCTTGGCTTCCCCGATAGTCCGGAATGAGGGCTGCCGTGCTTATGCCAGCTCCCGTGTAGCAAACTAGGTGCTTGGCCTGCGATATGGTGTTGGCTAGCTGTTCCACCTTGGCCTCGATTACGTGCGCCGCATCCTCACGCTCCACCACCCGCTCTTTGTAAATCTCAACCCGTTCCTTGCGCTTCTTGGTGGCCTTCACCATGTCAGGATGTTTCTCGAGGAACTGGCGATCGTCTGCCGAGCGCAAAGAGTCACATTTTCTCATTATCATCGAAACCTGCAAGTAAATGGTGGCTTAATGAACATGTTCAGACATAATTGGCCAGTTATGGACCCTTGCAATAAAATTATTAAAATATGAGTAAAAAAATCTATTTATTTAAGAGTGAAGGCGTCTGATTTTATCATAAAATTTATAATTTTTATAATATTTTTGCAAGGGGTTAAATACGCAAATATACACAGTATGCGCACACACACAAGCGCACACTAATTACCCTTCGCATGGCATCCTTCCGTCTACGCTTCTCATTGTCCTTTTTGGCCGGATTCATTTTCGCCCGTGTTATATAAGACTGCGCCACATCCCCTGTGGACTGATCCATCTCCAGTTCCTTAGCCATGGGCTGCTCCGGCGATTGCTCTTCGTCCTGCTCCATAGTGCGTCCGGCACAATTGGAACTATGCGGGAGCACCAAGCTCGCGGATGGGAAAGGGGGATTGCCGAGATTGCTGCGATACTTTGCGTAGAATTTACGCTTACATTTTAGTACAGCTTAAGAAACAACACCATTAGCCATTTCGAATTGTACAAATACTTTTGTTTTGTAAATGTTTTATTTTTTTTGTGGGAAAAAGGTAAACAACTATCGATGTATAGAGCGATAGTTATATGTTATCGATTAATCAGGGCTCCAGCACTCGTGAATTTCAAGTTACCAATACTTTAATTTTTAACACTTTGAAAAGTTTTTTTTTTTAATTGATTCTTCTCTTATCAAAATCAAACGATCACATTTCTCATTATCTATCCGATTCTCAAACGGAGTACCTTAAAAGATTTGTAGATCGATTCTTCACCAATCTGCATCAAAACCTGGGGACAAAATATTTTTTCGATTTTTTTCCAAATTTTCTGGGGCATCCCCTTTCAAAAATGGGGAAAATGCATAGATCACGAATATGGCCCCCTACGGAGGCTATATCTTTGTCAATATTTATCCGATTCTTAAACGGAATACCTTAAACGATTTGTAGATCGATTCTCCATCAATCTGCATCAAAACCTGGGGACAAAATATTTTTTCGATTTTTTTCCAAATTTTCTGGGGCATCCCCTTTCAAAAATGGGGAAAATGCATAGATCACGAATATGGCCCCCTACGGAGGCTATATCTTTGTCAATATTTATCCGATTCTTAAACGGAATACCTTAAACGATTTGGAAATAGATTCTCCATCAATCTGCATCAAAACCTGGGGAAAAAAAATTTTGTCGATTTTTTTCCAAATTTTCTGGGGCATCCACTTTCAAAAATGGGGAAAATGCATAGATCACGAATATGGCCCCTACGGAGGCTATATCAATCTGATTCTTAAACGGAATACCTTAAACGATTTGGAAATAGATTCTCCATCAATCTGCATCAAAACCTGGGGACAAAATATTTTTTCGATTTTTTTCCAAATTTTCTGGGGCATCCCCTTTCAAAAATGGGAAAAATGCATAGATCACAAATATGGCCCCTACGGAGGCTATATATTTGTCAATATTTATCCGATTCTTAAACGGAATACCTTAAACGATTTGTAGATCGATTCTCCATCAATCTGCATCAAAACCTGAAAACAAAATATTTTTTTATTTTTTTTCAAATTTTCTGGGGCATCCCCTTTTAAACATGGGGAAAATGCATAGATCACGAATATGGCCCCCTGCGCAGGCTATATCTTTGTCAATATTTATCCGATTCTTAAACGGAATACCTTGAACGGTTTGTAGATCGATTCTCCATCAATCTGCATCAAAACCTGGGGACAAAATATTTTGTCGATGTTTTTCCAAATTTTCTGGGGCATCCCTTTCAAAAATGGGGAAAATGCATAGATCACGAATATGGCCCCCTACGGAGGCTATATCTTTGTCAATATTTATCCGATTCTTAAACGGAATACCTTAAACGATTTGTAGATCGATTCTCCATCAATCTGCATCAAAACCTGGGCACAAAAATTTTTTCGATTTTTTTCCGAATTTTTTGCGGCATCCCCTTTCAAAAATGGGAAAAATGCCTAGATCACGAACATGGCCCCCTGCGCAGACTATATCTTTGTCAATATTTATCCGATTCTTAAACGGAATACCTTAAACGATTTGGAAATAGATTCTCCATCAATCTGCATCAAAACCTGGGGAAAAAAAATTTTGTCGATTTTTTTCCAAATTTTCTGGGGCATCCCCTTTCAAAAATGGGGAAAATGCATAGATCACGAATATGGCCCCTACGGAGGCTATATCTTTGTCAATATTTATCCGATTCTTAAACGGAATACCTTTAACGATTTGTAAATCGATTCTCCAACAATCTGCATCAAAACCTGGGGACAAA
The DNA here is from genome assembly GCA_018153035.1 of Drosophila pseudoananassae pseudoananassae. Classification (NCBI taxonomy): domain Eukaryota; kingdom Metazoa; phylum Arthropoda; class Insecta; order Diptera; family Drosophilidae; genus Drosophila; species Drosophila pseudoananassae. The sequence continues at coordinate 12,668,631 of JAECXR010000024.1, forward strand.
ATATTTTTTCATTTTTTTTCCAAATTTTCTGGGGCATCCCCTTTCAAAAATGGGGAAAATGCATAGATCACGAATATGGCCCCCTACGGAGGCTATATCTTTGTCAATATTTATCCGATTCTTAAACGGAATACCTTAAACGATTTGTAGATCGATTCTCCATCAATCTGCATCAAAACCTGGGGACAAAATATTTTTTCGATTTTTTCCAAATTTTCTGGGGCATCCCCTTTCAAAAATGGGGAAAATGCATAGATCACGAATATGGCCCCCTACGGAGGCTATATCTTTGTCAATATTTATCCGATTCTTAAACGGAATACCTTAAACGATTTGGAAATAGATTCTCCATCAATCTGCATCAAAACCTGGGGAAAAAAAATTTTGTCGATTTTTTTCCAAATTTTCTGGGGCATCCACTTTCAAAAATGGGGAAAATGCATAGATCACGAATATGGCCCCTACGGAGGCTATATCAATCTGATTCTTAAACGGAATACCTTAAACGATTTGGAAATAGATTCTCCATCAATCTGCATCAAAACCTGGGGACAAAATATTTTGTCGATGTTTTTCCAAATTTTCTGGGGCATCCCCTTTCAAAAATGGGAAAAATGCATAGATCACAAATATGGCCCCTACGGAGGCTATATATTTGTCAATATTTATCCGATTCTTAAACGGAATACCTTAAACGATTTGTAGATCGATTCTCCATCAATCTGCATCAAAACCTGAAAACAAAATATTTTTTTATTTTTTTTCAAATTTTCTGGGGCATCCCCTTTTAAACATGGGGAAAATGCATAGATCACGAATATGGCCCTCTGCGCAGGCTATATCTTTGTCAATATCTATCCGATTTTCAAAAGGAGCACCTTAAATGATTTGTAGATCGATTCTCCATCAATCTGCATCAAAACTTGGGGACAAAATATTTTTTCGATTTTTTTCCAAATTTTCTGGGGCATCCCCTTTCAAAAATGGGGAAAATGCATAGATCACGAATATGGCCCCCTACGGAGGCTATATCTTTGTCAATATTTATCCGATTCTTAAACGGAATACCTTAAACGATTTGTAGATCGATTCTCCATCAATCTGCATCAAAACCTGGGCACAAAAAATTTTTTCGATTTTTTTCCGAATTTTTTGCGGCATCCCCTTTCAAAAATGGGAAAAATGCCTAGATCACGAACATGGCCCCCTGCGCAGACTATATCTTTGTCAATATTTATCCGATTCTTAAACGGAATACCTTAAACGATTTGGAAATAGATTCTCCATCAATCTGCATCAAAACCTGGGGAAAAAAAATTTTGTCGATTTTTTTCCAAATTTTCTGGGGCATCCCCTTTCAAAAATGGGGAAAATGCATAGATCACGAATATGGCCCCTACGGAGGCTATATCTTTGTCAATATTTATCCGATTCTTAAACGGAATACCTTTAACGATTTGTAAATCGATTCTCCAACAATCTGCATCAAAACCTGGGGACAAAATATTTTTTCATTTTTTTTCCAAATTTTCTGGGGCATCCCCTTTCAAAAATGGGGAAAATGCATAGATCACGAATATGGCCCCTACGGAGGCTATATCTTTGTCAATATTTATCCGATTCTTAAACGGAATACCTTTAACGATTTGTAAATCGATTCTCCATCAATCTGCATCAAAACCTGAAAACAAAATATTTTTTCATTTTTTTCCAAATTTTCTGGGGCATCCCTTTCAAAAATGGGGAAAATGCATAGATCACGAATATGGCCCCCTACGGAGGCTATATCTTTGTCAATATTTATCCGATTCTTAAACGGAATACCTTTAACGATTTATAAATAGATTCTCCATCAATCTGCATCAAAACCTGGGGACAAAATATTTTTTCGATTTTTTCCAAATTTTCTGGGGCATCCCCTTTCAAAAATGGGGAAAATGCATAGATCACGAATATGGCCCCCTACGGAGGCTATATCTTTGTCAATATTTATCCGATTCTTAAACGGAATACCTTAAACGATTTGTAGATCGATTCTCCATCAATCTGCACCAAAACCTGGGGACAAAATATTTTGTCGATTTTTTTCCAAATTTTCTGGGGCATCCCCTTTCAAAAATGGGGAAAATGCATAGATCACGAATATGGCCCCCTACGGAGGCTATATCTTTGTCAATATTTATCCGATTCTTAAACGGAATACCTTTAACGATTTGTAAATCGATTCTCCATCAATCTGCATCAAAACCTGGGGACAAAATATTTTTTCGATTTTTTTCCAAATTTTCTGGGGCATCCCCTTTCAAAAATGGGAAAAATGCATAGATCACGAATATGGCCCTCTGCGCAGGCTATATCTTTGTCAATATCTATCCGATTCTCAAACGGAGTACCTTAAATGATTTGTAGATCGATTCTCCATCAATCTGCATCAAAATATAGGTACAACATAGTTTTTCTATTTTTTTAAATTTTTTTTCTTGATTTCTCCTTGGTTTTGAAGAATGCGTAGGAATAGCAATACAGCTAACAGGGATGGCTGTATCTTTACTAATAAATATGAAAGTCAATTACCTTATTCAATAAAGAGACTTGCTAATTGGGTGTATAAATATAAAAGTTATTAATTATTAACTAATACTTCGACATTGTTTGTGTGATCCAATCGAGATATGGGAATATCCGCGTGTAAACTCCTGGGATTCCCGGCGTACCGCATGATAGGCCTGCTGATGTAATGCCAATTACATTATACATGCACGGGAAGTCTTTGTGGTACATCAGCAAAGGTCCGCCGGAGTCGCCGTTGCAAGTGTCTCTGGCCATTTCAGAGCCCACACAGAGTTGGGTTCTTCCGTTAAATCCTGTCGGGAATTCCTCGAGCTGACGAGTCACCAGTTTCTGACACACCTGCGAGAGTGAACGATTATAGATTTGAAGCTTAAACATGTATAGATGCAGTTACTCCACTTCCGTAGCGATCCAGCATTACTTTTTGCAGCATCGATGAAGGAGACCCCACTAGTCCTGTACTGCCCCATCCCACAGCTATGAAGGAGTTTGAGTTTAGCTCGTCTTGGGACGGAAGGCAAGCAGGATGTTTGTATAGGTCGAAGACAACCTTTTCCCCCAGCATTATTAGCCCAATATCGTTGTAAAACTGTGGGTCCTCATAACCAGGATGGATTATATATTCAGCCACATTATAATCTCTGGGTGAGGCATCATCTTCCCCAGACTCGAAGTCTAATTCCCCCAGTCGCACAACATTCACTTCGCCTCTAAGGATACAAAAATTAATATACAAATTATTCAGGTTCTCGACCAAATACTTACTGATCCGACTCCAGGCAATGGGCAGCGGTAAGAACGAATCGCGCGCTGATCAGGACACCTCCGCAGAACCAGTTGGTTTGCCCTCCATTTCCAACACGGCGTCCTAGCCTGGCCATGTGCGGAAACTCCCGGGGCTGTGCCGGATGGCCGCCGACAATCAAAGGCGTATAACTCCGGCAATTATCGATGGTGAAGCTTTCAATCGTAGCTCCGGGAAACAAGAAACTATATTGCACTGTCTCCTCAAATATTTGCTGTTTGTATCTTTTGCAGGCTGAACCCGATTATGGAAGGTATATTTACTGACCACATCATTACTGGGTACTTACACTTGACTACATCCGGGAGCTGGCCAAAAATACTTGGTAGAAGTGCTACCAATACGGCAGCTATCAGTGCCTGAGACATCTTCACCCCAGATTAAGAGACGTTCGCCAATCGACTGAGGCATAACACTTCGATCTGAACGGGTTTGGCCTCCGATCGGAAAGCGATCGAGCGATGGGCTTGGCCCCAGTGGGGCGGCGTCGAGGTTTAAGCGGGTAAAAGCCACCAGAAATCCCCAGAATCAAGCAAGTCCAGCAAAAACAATTAACCCACCATAAAACTGATTTGTTCACTTTTTCATTAATAGTTATGCAAATTAAATGACGATTATGAATGAGAAGGGGCAGAGTGAGAACTTAGCTCGATAATATACAATTTTTATATGCAACTTTATCAGATAGCCCATTTATTCCGATTTTGTAAATTCTACATTTATCTATCGAAATATCTTTGTTGTTAACAAATCTACTATTGAGTTTCTTTAAATACGGTTCATTAATATTTGTTAATTCTTGGCCATCTCCTGTTTGATCCAGTCTAGATAAAAATGAACCCTAGTGTACATGCCCGGAAAATCGGGAGTGTCGCAGGCCACAGCGACAGAAGTAATCCCCATCACGTGGTACAAACAGGGAAAGTCCTTGTGATATGTCAGAACCGGCCCGCCGGAGTCTCCGTTACAGGTATCTTGGTGTGGCTCGTTGGATCCAATGCAGATTTGGGTAGAAGCATTATAGCCATTTGGCAGCTCCTCGTTTTTCTCAGCCGTGAGCTGGCAGCGAGTCCTAAAGTTTAGGAGCTTCACCTTTTTTAAAATTTTACTGCTTTCAGAGCCAGGACGTGGAACTAGAGCGGTCTGTCCCCAGCCAATAGCAACGAAACTGCGACTCTTTTGTCCATCCTCGAAGGGCAAGCAAGCCGGGTGCTTGTACTCATTAAACGTGACCTTTCTATCCAGTTTCAATATGGCGATGTCATCGTAGAGGGCCGGATGTTCATAGCCGGGATGTACAATCGGCTTTCCTTCCACGCCAAAGTCCTCAGGTTGGGCATCATCCTGGTCGTTGTCGAACTCCAGCTCTCCTAGACGGACAATATTAATGGATCCCCTGGAAGATATACAATTTCATAAATAAACAATAATTTATAATGATCAGAGGAGGTTCGACTACTTCCTTAGCTTAGGGCCGAGGCTTTAGGGACTTTTTCAAAATAAAGTGCTTAAATATCCCAAATATGAAATAGTAGCTCTAAAATACGCACTATAATACAATAATTGAAAGCCAAATGAAAGTCTATAGATGAATTTTACATCACTCAGGGGCAGATAGAATTATTTATAGATTAAAAAAAAACCTTATTTAAAACTTAAAAACTTACTCAAAACTAAAAATGCAATGTGCTGCCGTTAAAACGTGCCGGTTACTAATAAGTGTCCCACCACAAAACCAGTTAACTTCACCTTCATCGTCGCGATGACCGAGCCTGGCGGCATGAGGAAATTCCTTGGGAATTGCAGGTGCCCCGCCGATGATAACGGGTGCATAGGCTTTGCACTTGTTTCGGGTCTTTCTGATAACCGGTGCACCCTCGTACAGTAGGCTGAATTCAGCGACTTCTTCAAACAGGCTTGTTTTGTATTCGGTGCAGGCTATTAACGAAAATGGGTTATCATTAAGGTGGAGATATGAATTTCAGTTTACCAGATCACCCACTTCTTACTATATCCGCATCTTGAGCCGCCGCCCAGTGTGCGGTTAGAAGCCACAAGATTACTTTCAGTTGAAACAGCTTCCCAGAAAACACAGCTTCCATCGTCCGATTGTTGTCACGATCAGTAAGCTACTGAGTTATAAAAATCATAAAGCTTATCTATGACAGATGATCGAGTGCATCGCAATCTCCCCAGGAGAGGTGTTAAACCCTGGGAAAGTCCGCCAGCTTATTGATAAGAAATTGTATTCAAAATCAGTTCAAAGTTTGTAAAATTGGAAATTTATTAAATCTTAAGGAAGAGACACGAGCTATAGTCATCCAAACACACATTTTCACGCTTTGACATTACACGGAAACCGGTTAGGAGAGTGTTTAAATAATTTCAGCGACTGCCTTTCCAATAAACAAATGCAAATTATTGGGAGTTATTTTTAAAATGCTTGCAATTAATGCGTTTCTAAGAAATCTGTTCATAGCAACAATAAAGGCGAAACTCAGGAGACTTTGGCCATTTCCTCCTTGATCCACTTAAGATAGTGGCTGACCCTTGTGTAGACGCTGGGCACATCCGGGGTGTCGCAGCTTATCCCGGTGGATGTGATCCCCATTACATGCTGCATGCATGGAAAATTCTTATGGTAGACTAGCACCGGGCCTCCAGAGTCTCCGTTGCAGGTGTCCTTGCTGTCCGGCGACCCAATGCACATTTGAGTGGTGGCATTGAATCCTTCAGGCAAGTCCTCGTTCTTTTCTGTAGTAACTAGACAGCGTTGATGGTAGTTCCGCAGCTCCACTTTTAGCAGCTTCTTGGACTCTGCCTGGGCCAGCGCCTTCTGACCCCAGCCTATGGCAATGAACTTATCGTGGATCTCTCCGTCGTCAAATGGCAAACAGGCCGGGTGCTTATACAGGCTGAAGTTAACAGCCCGTTCTAGACGCACGATTCCGATGTCGTTGTAAAGGTCCTTGAAGTCCGGATGCTCTATGGTGCGCAGTACACCAAAGTCTTCCGGCTCGGCGTCGTCCTCATCGGTGTCAAACCAGAGTTCTCCCAATCGAACGACATTGACTGCTCCACTGAAAAACCGATACGGATTATTTTAAATCCCCCATAAAGTAGCCTTGTAAGACTCACTTTTCGGTGTAGAAACAATGTGCTGCCGTGAGAACCAGACGGTTGCTGATCAATGTGCCACCACAGAACCATTTGGTTTCATTTTTAGCATTCCTGTGGCCAAGACGAGCAGCATGAGGAAATTCCTTGGACTCTGCCGGATCTCCGTCCACAATTAGCGGTCGAGATCCATGGCAGGAATCGAGTGTCTCCCATGTAATGGGTGCATTGGGAAACAAGAAGCTAATGGCCACCCGTTCCTCGAAAACATGCTTTTTGAATAGAGTGCACGCTAAGGTGGAGGAAAATAATAGAAACTCTTTATTAATTGATTACCCAAACTCACCTCTTTGAACCGCAGGATCTGGGTTTTGGCCAAGAACGAGATTGCTGGCAAGGGAGATCAGCAGAAAGATAGACCGCAACATGCTATTGATGAATGAACTGTCGGTGAACACGATCGTCTCGCGACTGATCGAATCAATGTTTATCAACTAGTTTTCAATTGCGCAGTTTAACGAAGGTTCGATCGTCGCTAATCCCGCTCTCCATCAGCTGTTGCTAAACATAGTATACACCATCTTAGAAATATAGTCTTGACTGATCAGTATCAGTGTAAAATAACGTTGGCTTAACATTTATATTAATGTTGTTTCTATCATACAAAGTTTAAGGATATAAATTACAATAAATAGGACTAATTAAAGTGTATTCCCGCCGAATTAAAGGCCAACAGGAGTCGCATAAAGTCGTCAATGTCCATGGATCTCGCTCGGTTAGTGGCCATGTTCAGTTCTTCTAAGATGCCAATGACTTTGTCTTGCATGTTGAAGTCATCCTCAACTGGCTGCGACAATAATAGACAACGTATTAGAGATTAATTAATTAAATTGAAGATGAATTGTAGTAGGACCCTACCTCGTTTCTCAGAGAGCGATACAACTTGTAGTTCTTCTCAAGCATGTCGATCACGGAGGATACCTTAAAGGTAGCCGCTAGCGTTTTGTTCTTGCGAAGGAAAGCGATTCTCGTTAAACCGTCCCACTCTGTGAAATTGACAGGCGGAGGAGGATTCTTGGGCTCCAGACGCACTACGCTAGACTCAACCTTTGGTGGCGGCTTGAAGTTGTTTTTGCCCACCTTCATCAGCATGTCGACGCGGGCCAACAGCTGGGTGTTAATGCTGAGGCGGCAGTACAACTTATCTCCCGGCTTGGCCACAAGGCGTTGGGCAAACTCACGCTGGAACATAAGAACGGCACAGCGGAAGAGCGGACGGTGTAGAAGCAGCTTGAAGATCAGTGGCGAACTGATCTGGTAGGGAACGTTGGCAATGCACAGATCAAAGAAGGGCAGCTCTGCTTTCAAGAAGTCTCCGATAAGCACCTGAAGCTTTGGTTGCAGTGGCGTGGCCTGAACACGTTTTTGCAGCTCAGCTGCGAGCCGAGTGTCGATTTCGCAGGCAATAACCTTCTTCGCCTTCTCCAACATACGAACAGTCATGTTACCGGTACCTGGACCAATTTCCAGCACCACGTCAGTGGGACGCAGTGCAGCCTTCTCCAACATGCTCGTAATCACCAAAGGATTCTTCAATATGTGCTGTCCGAAATCCTTGTTGAAAACGATACCTGTGGGTACCAAACCAAATAAGTAAGACAAAACTAGATATTTTGGGGATATAATCACCTTGCTTTTGCACCTCAGTGTGGATGCGAGTTTTCTTCTCCGTTTTCACCTTCGGCATTTTACTTATAAAAAATAAAAAAATTCTATAAAAAATATTTGTTTTGACTCTGCTTCTTGTTATTTGAAGGCAACATGTGCGCTGTTAGTTAACAGAAGTTAGGGATGGGCCGATAGCACCGATAACTCTTCTGTTAATCATTAACAGAATGTTTTTTACAGAAAAGTTTAATTTGCCTGTTTTGAAAACATTCTCTAAAGTTTTTTAAAATTTCTTACAAGTAATAAAGGAAAACCCAAGAAATGATAGTATAATAAAATGTTTTGATTATAGTTTACTCTACAGGTTCTCCTTTAACAGTCCCGCCTCACTAAAAATTTGAAAAATATTCACACATGTCCGTTACATTTTCATAGGTGTTACCTCTTTATTTATTAATTAGTTTTCACTTAATGTTATAAATCAATTTTTCTTGTTTTCAATTTGCTTTCTTTGGTTATCTTTGCACGTCTGCTTTTACCATTCATTTAGTTTTAACACTCACTTTGCTTTCTTGGTAAATCATTCCATACCATATTTTTTTCTTTAATAGCTTTTTTTACAACATATCAACTGTTGACTTTCGACTTTACCATTATAGTTATTTATCTCTGGTTTAAACATAACTTAAATTTTATTTATGCTTTTTCATCAGTTTTAGGTTGGTTTGCCTTTTCCTCTGATTTGTGGGTGCTTTGTGTGTTTTTGTTTCTGAATACTTTCTGTTTACGATTATTATTCATGCTATGATTCTGCAATTTGTCTACTTCTCAGTTTGTCGCGCTTCAGTTTTGTACGCCTTTCAATAAATAATTCAATATTTCCTCTTAGTAGTTTGTGTGTAGTTCGCCTTAGATCAGTTAACAATTTGCGGGGGCTCCCGTTAATAATCCTTCGAGTGTAATTTCTCTTTAAGTATCTAAGATGCAAAAGGTACATGAAAAAGTTGCACATATGTATGTAAGTTTGTTCATTAGAGTGAGTGGAGTGGAGTTGAGTTGAGTTGAGTTTGAGCTGCGTGGCTCCAGAAAAAGTTAGCTAAGCTGATCGAGTGAGTACATTCAAAGTTAAGTTGATGAACCCTTTTGAAGCAATGGAAAATTGTCAATATTTTGTGTTTAGTAAGTTGATGGAGACAATAGCGGGCGGGGGAGCGTTCAACTTTGCTTATTTCAAGTGGACTTACATCTAACATTTGTTGCACAGTTTCCTATAGCTTTTGCTTTTTACTCAGGTTACGGTTTAAGCGATTTTTGTGTTTTCCTTTTTTTTTTTTAATAAACTTTCCTGTTTCTCTCCTGATCCGTTTCTATTATCCTTTATTCTCTCTGCTAACACTTTTAATAACAACCCGCAAACTTTAATATTTATTCCTGCCTATTCCTGGTCGTATTCAAAAGACTATGTTCATATGAGTTCTTCTTACTGGCTGGATGCGATTCGTTTTTATTTATTTTTTTTTGTTGTTTTTTGAGAGTTTTTAATTTATTTAATTTTTGTTTATCCATTATTTATAATTGAATAATCGCCACTGTACTTGCAACGGCCTCAATCGACTGGCAAGTTGAGCTCATTGTTTAAAAAATTAATTTCTTGCACTCTGAACATTTTGTCTATGTTTCTTCAACATTAGTCCTTAAATTTTGTTATTTTGGTTTTGATGCTTCTCCTTTTGTTTTTTCTTTTTGTTTTGTTTTGGTAAAATGCGTTCTTGAAAATACTTTGGGTTAACATTTAAATTGTAAATGGGTAACTGGCGCTTACGCCGGTCTTGCTATTTCACAAATATTATTAGACACAGGGCTTTATTAATACATACAAATCTGTGTGTTTATGCCTGCCTTTGCCTTAGTTTTGTTTTTTTTTTTCATTTAGTTAACAACGCTGCTTATAGTTAATAAATTTTCTGTTATCCGTCCTTGCTCTTCTTCATTCTAGTTATTTATTTATTATTCATATAATGATTCCTTCTGCTGTGGTTGGATGAAATCAGTAGTAACAGAAACAAATCAGTAAGCCACACAAATAAGTTATTGAATAAATAATAATCATAGTGATAACAATAAAAGGATACTGATCAAATTTCGATGCGTTATGCTAAAATTTGCCTTCGGTTAGTTAGTTCATACATATATAGAATTTTGCTTTGAGTCTTTGGCTTTAAAATCAACACATAAACATTAATATTGTTTTATCTCCTATTCATCCTATGCCACATAATTTCTTATAACTTGCCACTGCTTTCCCTCATTACGCTAAGTGTTTCATTTGTTGGATTTGTGTTTTTGTTCTTGGGTATGGTAGTGGGCGTGGGTGTGTATTATATATGCCTTTAGTTTCACAATTTATATGGTTCATATAGGTGTATATATATATAATTTCTTTGACCTCCTCTCCATCGGCTTACAGACTAAACACATTTGTTTGTATTCATAATTTGTTTAGCATAAAATTAATATGATTCTTTTTCGACATTCTCTTCATATTAGCTCTTTTCTATGATTAATTTAGCGTTACATTCTCTTTGTTGGTAAACTTTATGCAATTTGTATTAGGTGTTTGGCTTGAAATTGTTCTTTTCTTTCATTTTCCCTTTTTTTTTATAAATATTTTTATGCGTAACAATAAGGTAATTTAAAAATAATATCGCTTTAATACTTGAGAAGGAAGTTGTGCAATTTTTAAATAAATAAAACAAAATAAAAATAATAAATTTGTGCATCCGAATACATAGTGGATGTATCTATATTGTATTGTGTGTATATTGTGTGTATGGTACAGACGGCACATTGCGGCTATTGTGTTAGAAATTCCCTTGAGATTCGCTTTGGAGCAAGTGCCTCGCCTCCAGAAAAATAGATGCTGTCGGTCTGTGAGTGCGAAACATGAGATTCGACACGTCAACGTCAAACAATCAATAAATAACTAATAACAAAATGCACTCAGCCACTGGGCATTGACTAGATGGGGGGTGGGGCTACTTAATTTCTTTTTTCAATTTTTTTTTTTTTTGTTTTTTTTTGCTTTTTGGGCTGGCAAACAACATAAATAAATTTATATAGGAAAAGGCTTTAAGCTTGAAGGTTAAGGATTTTGGGGGGAAAGTTTGGTTAACAAGGGCTTAACAATTCGTGTCCAGATGCGTTTGCAATATTCGTGTTATGAAGCCTAGCAATTTCAGCAGTTTCGCACTGCCCACGACAATTGGCACTGGTAGTTGTGGATGTGGGATGAGTGATCTGATCCGATCTGAACCGATCCGCTGGAAACAGACAACAAGTAAGCGTTCACCGGGAAGAGGTGGAGGAGGTGGAAATTAAAATATTATTCAGCTTGTGCTAGGGTACACGCATGCGCTACACGCTGAATGACGGCTCCAATCGATCTGATCTGGATAGGATCTACCATCGGAGGATCCACTAATAGTGACTCAGACCGGATCGCGACCAATCAAAGTGACGGGGTGAACATGAACTGCGATCGTTGGGCCTCTTAGTAGACTTTTCTCTCCGGTCCAAACTTGGGATTGACAAAAGAGAAGCCGGCGAATTCGTCCTGATTGATGCAGCGTATGACCTCGTTGCCAATCGGTGTTAGCACCGGATCCTCCTTGGTAAACTCCGCATCGAAATTGTTGGCATCACGCGGATTTTTCTACATATGATTAGAGTTATATTACTTTTCGATTTTATTTTAATAAAAACTTACCATTTTCGGTCGGAATGGCGGCTTTATATTGCGCTTCTCAAGCTCCTTCCAGTCGAGCTTGTTGAAAAATGGATGTTTGCGTATTTCGTTTTCATCGCCCGTACAGCCCAATCGCTGCTCCGGATTCTTGGTTAGAAAACCTTTCCCCGAAAAATATAAAATGATTAACTATATAATAAAACTTCACCCCATCTACTTACCCTTTAGGATGGAAACGGCTTCGCGAGACAGCCAAACGGGGTACAGGACGTCATCGTGCATGATCGAGTCGAAAAGCTCGTCTTCATTGTCCGCCTCGAATGGCGGCTGTCCGGCCATCATCTCGTACATGAGCACACCCAGCGCCCACCAGTCGACGGATGCGCCGTAGTCCTGCTCCTTGAGGATCTCCGGGGCAATGTAGTCGGGCGTGCCGCAGAAGGTAGTGGTCAACATGCCGTTCATGATGCCCTCCTTGCACATACCGAAGTCGGCCAGCTTGCAATGACCCTCCTGGTCCAGCAATATGTTATCCAGCTTCAGGTCGCGATAGATGACGCCGTGGGCGTGGAGGAACTGCAACGCGAGTGTCACCTCCGCCGCATAGAAGGCTGCCCGAGCGGCCTCGAAGCGACGCGCCTTCTGGATCTGGAACATCAGATCGCCACCGTTCACGTACTCCATCACGAAGAAGAGCCGGTCCGGGGTCTGGAAACAGGAATGTAACGCAGTCAGGAAGGGATGATTGGCGGCCAGCGCCAGTATGCGCTTCTCCGTCATGGTGCAGTCGACGTCGTCGTCCTGGATGATGGCGTCCTTCTTCAGCACCTTGATGGCATAGATCTCGTCGGTGCCCTTCTTCTCGGCCAGCATCACCTTGCCGAAGGAGCCCTTGCCGAGCACTTTGATAAAGTTGAAGTCCAGCAGGGAGCACTTGCCCGGCCGGGTCTCCCCGGTGGCGCCGCCCCCACCGCCGCCGGCCACTCCACCGCCCACCGCCAGGCTCATGCAACTGCTGCTGTTGTAGCCACTGGTCAGGGTCGTGGTGGATGTGGCCAAACTGTCCGCCGAGAGCGTGCCACTGCGGAAGGACTGGCCCGGACCTGCCTCCCCATCGGGTCCCAGGGATGCGCCGTAATTGTCCTCGCCGCCCTGCTGGTTAAGATACTTGGAGCGTCGCGGCTGCTGCTTGTCCGGCGAAATGCCCAGCGAACTGAGGATCTCGGCCATCTGCTTCGTGTTGATGCCACAGGTGTTGGCCACGTTCTTCTGGCAGCGCTTGTGCACGTTCATGCCGCAGGTCTCGCACTGCAGGCCCTGCTTTATCAGCCCATAAAGGAGGGACCCGCAGTGGTCGCAGAATGTGAACCGCTTGTAGTTGTGCACCACGAAGCGGTGCGGCATGTTCACATTGAACCTTTGGCCCGCCGGCACCACCTCCACTTTGGCTTGCTGCGATTCCAAAAATGAATAATTAATAATTGGATGGATCGGTTGGGGGTAGACATCGGACTTACCTCATCTCGCATGCCCGGACACTTGGACACCACGGACATATGGCATTTCTTATGTACAACTAACGTGCAGACTAGATGGTTTTAATAGTTTGTGTTTCCGGGGGAGGGAGAGAAACCAAAGCAATACGATTAATAACCACACTTTGAGTTTGGCGCTTCTCAGATCTTTGATGACAGAGTGCAAGGCAAAGTATAAAAAATCTATGGCAACTAAGCACTCCAGAAGAGAGATTGTCATATCTATTTTGGATCTTAGGAATCTCCAAATGTTAATAATTTTATTAATTAAAATACTTATTTATAATCAAAGTATGACAATTTCTCTTCGTAACTAAAACTCTAGACATACGAATGTGTATATTTACAGGATTTCGTTTAGCTCAAGCTTGAAACATTCAGGGTTAGACACAAAGTGGCCCTGGAGGACCACAAACTGGTTAAAAAAATATCTTTGACAGTTTTAGATTTGTTTGTTTTCTGTGCAGCGTAATTATTCACATGTTGATCAGTGGAGTTTAGTTGAGTTTTGTGCTCGGTCTGTGCTCTAATTAGTTTTTCGGTGTACACCAAGTTTTAAACACAACACTTATGTATATGTTTCGTGCCAGATTTTGGAACAAGAACTACTTATGAAAGAGAAAAAATCGCAATAAGATATGAAAAACATCAAAAGATATAAACCTACATATGGACTCAAAAACGGTGAATCAGGATATAAAATAGGAACCTATTTCTATTGTTTGACATTATGTTTAAAACTTTCCTAAATCTTAATACTCTAAGGATTTCGAGTGTTATACCCAGAACATGCATAGAGGCTTAAAAATACTATTTTTTTTAACGACAGACGGACAAAATAATGGTTCTTAAATTAGAAAAAGGACATTTTACTTAATCCCGAGTATTAATTAGTAAGTTGAGATGTTCATTCCATTTTATTAATTGTAAAGATTCATGTAATGGAAACGAGAACAGGACTCGTCCTTTTCGATTAGTGGTGCAGTGAGGAGAGGACCTGTGCCAGGACACTAGACTGTTTCCGAAGAATCATGACTCAAGCATGGAACGAGCAAGGTGATGGATGCATTAGGCAATGCGGAAGACTTGACAAGTGGTGGCAGAGATTCATGCCACTTGGTAGAACAAAAAAAAAGGACAGACTTAGGACTTGCAACCAAATGCTTTCGTTTCCCTAAGAGAAACTCAATGGCAACCACAGCGAACAACGAACAACGAACAACATCAAGAACAACGAACGAACGAAACAAGCAAATGCAAAGTGATATGAGATTTGGGCTTTTGATAGCTTGTCAGGGGCTCCGGGGCTCCTGGAGCTCCAAAGCTCCAAAGCGCCAGAGCTGAGCTGCTCTGGTTTTCCATTTAGTCTGAAGCAAAACACATACCTTGACATTGATAGCCTTGTTTACCAATTCCCCTGCAAAAAGGCAAGAAATTCCATGGCTATTGTATGTATATATATTTGGAAACTGAATGATTTGTTGGGTGTTTAATTGTGTGTGTGCGAGTACTTTGGATGAATGATGGAACCGCCGATGGAAGGAAGCCCACGGTAAAGTAACTCCAAGCATGATACCAATGACCCCGCGACCCAAGCCAGCGAATAGAGCAACCCAAAAGGATGAGACCCGCATAAGGGAAATAACCACCAGTTAAATGCCGATGTAAACTAGGGAAATAATAACTTGCTAATAGTGAGAGCCACCCACAAATAAGAGCCGAAATATGAGTCATTGAAGGGCGATGATGATAGTGGATTAGATGATGGTGGATACATTAAAAACATAAAGGCCGATAAAGCCGATCAAACCGAGTCCAATTCGATCAAACCAAATCAAATCAAATTAAATCAAAAATAGAGTCAGATGGTGAGAGAGATGTGTAGAATAAGGACCCGAAACTAAATGCATGTTTAGATTAATCACTGCAGGATACAACTTGGGGATGTACTTGGAGATGTTCAACCCGGCTGTGAGTACGTATGTATGTGTACTGGACTGGACTGTTCACTTACCAGATAAACTCGCGACAATGCGAACAGAAGGTGGGTTGACGCAAAAACGTTGCCATGAACTTGTGACCATTTACCTGGAAATGAAGTGGAAACCATTTAAAAAATGCTACTTTGGACTGATATTTAAGTAACTGACCTGGTGCACTCGACGACGCATGGCACCGCGACGGCGATTGAAGCCGGCGCGCTCTTTGAACTCCTTATTGACGGCCACGGTGTGCTCCACCTCGGCCTCGGCTTTGGCTTGATCTACAATTATATAAAGTTTTGTATTATTTAGTTATGTATTAAAAGAGAGTTATATTTTTACATACCATTGCGATTTTTCAGCTCGATTATAACATGAATCTTGCCCTGAGGCTCCAAATTAACCTTGAAGATAAGAAAAAAGTTCGTTTTTAGAATAAAAGTCTGTGACCCATATCCCCTTAAAAATAAACACCCAATAATTGAATGATTCGAAACATACCCATAGATCTTGCACAGCCGTCTCGCTCTGCATGAGATCCTCGAACGAGATGATGCAATTGGCAACAAAGTCATCTGGCGGCAGAGCGGCATCGTGGAAAACGGTCAAGTTGATGTTTTTAGCATTGTTCACATCGTGGACGAACTGCTCATTCCAAACAGGATCGAAGGTCTTTGGCCGGGTGGTGGCACGATCTGAATACAAATAATATTATTACAAATGAACTAAAGTAAGAAACATCTTAAAACCACTCACCAAAATGATTATCGTCGACATCTATGGTCACATAGGGATCTATGAGCTGCTCGTCGGCTAGTTTGCCAAAGGTAAGGTTGTGGCGCTTCTGGAAATCTGTGGGCCGCAGGCCACTCGCCTCGCACACCTTGATCTGCAGCTTTCCCGTAAACATGGTCGCCCGTTGCCCGTTGGTGCCCGTTGCTCCCGCCTCTAGAATCGAGTCGCCGTGCGCCTGTTCCTTGATCCTATTACCTCCTTGGTGTCTTCAGCTCCGCTTCAGTATGTCAGGTGTGTATGTAAGGGTGTATGCTGTCGGGAGCAGTGATGGCACTACTCAGCTGTGCTTGTGGTTTGCGGTGTGTGGGATGGTGATCTGTGGCGACGACAAGATCGGTTGGGAATTTATTAATGAAATGCTCGAGTGGCGCTGGCTTGCTGGCTGCTTTCTCTGTGGGGCAATGTTAGTGTAGGTCATTGACACCCATGAATGGCGTATGCGGTACACTCGATTCACTCTCAAGGTCGCCTGCCCCTCGAATCGTTGGAATTTATCTACATAGAGAATTCTCCACATTTGCGGTCAGGATAAGAGTGGTGTATGTATTTTATTTTGAAGTAAAAAGTTGAATGATAATAAATCATATTATCAGTAGAAAAATACTAAACAAATTTTCTCATAAATATTAGAAAAGGTTTTCAAAAACCCCCCATATTTTTATAGTTTTTTTAAAAGTTAAATATTTTGTTTATTTAATTTAAATTTGTTATTTTTATATTTTGTATAAACTAACAAAGAACCACTAATATTTTTTCCCCAATCGTGCCTGGGTATATTTGTGTGTGTACTAAGATGGGGCCATTAGGCAATCGCTCAAACGACAACAGTCCGTGAAACAGAAAATCGAAAATAGTACACGACCATCATCTGCTCTGGTAATATTTCTGGCATATAAATCATTCCAAGGAGTGCAACTTAGCTTGCCTCGCAATTCCCACACTGATGATTGTTTTTTTTTTTTTTTGTGTGTACACTGCGCCAAATTTGCATCCCAATCCGTTGAGCAATTGGTGTACAAAGAATTTTCTAATTTGAGAATTTAATGGAAACAAGTGGCGACCATTTGCCAGCCCCAACCCCACCCCCACCCCCCACACACTCTTACAAATAGAGAACTTTTCATTGTCATTTAGCTTTGATTACATATCATAATGCCTGCTTGTTCACTTTTTTTATGCAAATTTCTGGTGTGCATGTATGGCACATACACACACGAACATAGGAGCCCAGGTTTTTTCGCAGATAAAACAACAAAGAGGGAATAACAAGCAATTCTAATGCTGCTCCCCAGGAACACACTTGTCCCCCAGCCACCCACCAATCCACTCGCGAGGCTCGTCTCTCACGCACACCGAAAAGAACACTTTAAAAAACGCAACAAAGTGCGCCCAATTAACTAAATGTTCGACTATAATAAATCCAATTGGAAAAGTTGTAATTTTCTAATTGGTGAAAACGAAGGCCTTCCAGCTGTCAGTTTGACACTAATGAGTGCTGCAAACGGAACCAGTGTTGGTAACGAGTGGTGGGTGATTGGCGGTTTTTTCAAAATCCTAGTTTTTATTATCGGTTATTTGGCATATTAATTGGGGCAATTTCACTTAAAAACTTGTACATCATTTATTCACAGAAAATTGTTTTTTAAATAAGGAAAAATGTCTAAAAAAAATATAAACAATCTAATTTTCGAGGTCTTGTTTATGTTTTTTTATGTATGTGCACTTTTTCCATTCTCTCTCTCCCTATTGTTGGTATATAGAGAAAAAATGTAGAGGCGAGGCGCGCAGAAGCTGATATATTAGAGAAAAGTGTTTCAGCTAGAATACTATACACACACGCACACAGTTACACGCACCCTGTTTGCACAGCGTTTCAATTGATTGGTATCTTGAGGAATTTTCTTGTTCTTTGACGAATTTGAGATGTTTCACAAAATCACAGTGTCCAGCATTTTCCGTTGCATAGCTGGCAACTTTTATATTTGATCTATCTTTTCTAAGAACGAAAGTTTTCACCACCCCAAAGAAAAGCAGCTTTTCCACTTGCGCGAATTCCTCTAAAAACGGTCACATTCCATTAGATTTTCATTTTTACAAACAGTGCTGCAAAACTCATTTTCTAACAGAGCATAGGTTTACAGCTGTTAGAAAACTGTTAAATTAGGATCAATAGCGGAAATTTTATAATTGAACGAATTATAAAACTAAAATTTTACTCACCCGCTGCAATTAATAATAATTAAATAAGATTATTAAATAATTAAAATAAATATATGAATATTTTCTGTTAACTATCGCCAATTTTACGATAGTGTTTACGATTTCCAACACTTGCCATAAGTTGACTAAAGAAGAAGATAATACATCAAATTTCATAAAAGTAAATAAATAAAATATCAACAAAATGAGTTCGGGGCCTATGCGTACGCCCGTTTCGCAGATCATTCACAACAAGGATGATCAGGATGCCGACGAGGAGCCAAAGAAGAAGTCACGCGAAGACTGGCGCAAGGCTAAGGAGCTTGAGGAAGCCCGAAAGGCCGGAACAGCTCCAGCCGCCGTTGACGAAGAGGGTCGCGACATTAATCCGCACATTCCCCAATATATATCGAATGCGCCCTGGTACTATGGATCCCAAGGTCCCACGCTGAAGCACCAGCGCCCACAGCATGAGGACGAACAGGGGCAGCTTGACAAACGTGGACCGAAAGGTCTGGACACTACACGGATTGTTACCAAATTCCGGAAGGGGGCTTGCGAGAACTGTGGTGCCCTTACGCACAAGCGGAAGGATTGCTTGGAGAGACCACGTAAGGTGCAGGCTAAATACGCAGAGTCTATCCTTGTACACGACGAGCATCTGGTTAACGATGAAGCTGTTAACTACGATGAAAAGCGGGATCGCTGGAGCAGCTATGATCCTGCAAATCACCGAGAGATCATCGAGGAGTACGAGAAGGTAGAGGAGGCCAAACGTCAACTGAAAGCCGAGAAACTGAAGAATGGTACGGTCGCTATTAATGTATTTTATTCCATTAGAATTATCTATTAACTGAGTTTATTTTTTAGATCCTGACGCGGAAATTTCAGATGAAGAGGGTAACGAGGACAAGTATGTAGACGAAGTTGATATGCCTGGAACAAAGGTGGACTCCAAACAGCGTATCACAGTGCGAAACTTGCGAATTCGCGAGGACACTGCGAAGTACCTGAGAAACTTAGACCCTAACTCTGCATATTACGATCCAAAAACGCGCTCTATGCGCGATAATCCCAATCCTCAAGTTCCTGCAGAAGAGTAAGTAATATTTTCTTCATCAAACAAAGATAGACTAACGAGTGTGCCATTCTAGGGCTGAGTTTGCTGGCGAAAACTTTGTACGTTTCTCAGGAGACACCACAGCTCAGGCGACCGCCCAGCTATTTGCCTGGGAAGCGCATGGCAAGGGAGTCGATGTACATCTGCTGGCAGAACCCACGAAATTGGAGTTGCTCCAAAAAGAGTATGAGCAAAAGAAGGAGCAGTTCAAGTCAAGTGTAAGTAAAAAGGTGGAATCCTTATGAAAGAAATAACCAAAAATTTTTTTTTTTAGACAAAAACACACATTGTGGAGAAATACGGCGGGGAGGAGCATCTGCAGGTCCCTCCCAAGTCGCTTCTGCTCGCACAGACGGAGGAGTACATCGAGTATTCCCGTAGTGGCAAGGTTATAAAAGGCGTAGAGAAACCAAAAGCCCGTAGCATCTACGAAGAGGATGTTTACATCAACAACCACACAACAGTTTGGGGAAGCTTTTGGAACGCTGGTCGTTGGGGCTACAAATGCTGCAAGTCCTTCATCAAGAACTCTTACTGCGTGGGCATGCAGGAACCTGAGGGTTATTCAGAAGCACATCCCACTAGCTCCACTTCGGTAGCTGCACCAGAAGCCACTCATATTCCACCTAGATTGACAGAAAATACGCCCGAAAAGCCCGCCTCCGAAGTAGACTCTGCGCCAAGTTCGGAATCTTCGGCCTCTGAGGAGGAGGTGAAGCCTGAGAAAAAGAAGTCTAAGAAGAAATCGAAGAAGCGCGAGAAGAAGAAGAAGGCCAAAGAGCAGCGAAAGCAGAAAGAAAAACACAAGGAAAAGGAAAGAGCAAAGGAGAAGGAAAAGAAAAAGGTCATTTCAGAGGAGCTGGACGACCGCAAGCGACCTTACAACAGCATGTATGATGTAAAGGCTCCCACAGAGGACGAAATCGAAGAGTGGAAAAAGAAGCGTCCTCGTGCAGAAGATCCCATGCTGCAATTTATGTAGAACAACTATTAAAATTAATAAATTTTATAGAATTGTAAAGAGAAACACCTTTAATATTAAACTATCGCGTACTGTTCGTAAAGCAGCTCCCTAATCTTGTAGTACTCTTCCGAGATGCAGCCTTCCATGGCCACCTTGCCGGCATCAACACGTCTGAGGGCCAGGGTGCCATTGCTGCACCACAACACACCTCCTGAGAACTCAGAGTTGATGTTGTTTCGCATGAGAATCTGCTTGAAGTCTGAGAGTTTCAGTTCGTTTATGAGGACAGAGTTGTGCACAGGAATCTCGTCTTCGGCCAACGTCTCTAGCGTCAATGTTTTGGCCTCTTGAGCACTACTATCCTGTTCAACAGTTACATCCATTGCAGCATCGATAGCTTTCAGGCGCATACCCAAGCGACCGTCCACCCAGGCCACTTCCGCGTCCTTGCCCTTCTGAAACTGCAGTTGCGAGACGAGTCCCTCGGTGAGGCGCACCTGGTAGATATGAATCTCCGTTGTCACATCGATAATCTCACCCTTTTGGGGCGTAAAGACGCGGGCTCCAACGTTCTGCTCACAATGTTTGGCCACCACCTGTGTGCCCTCCGCAGTTCCATGAATGACAATTACTCGCCGTGGTCGCAGTTGCGACAGAATCTTCAACATAGATTCACCATCAGAGCGACCTTCAAAGTCAATTCTTTGTATTTGGGCGTTCACTTCTATAGTCTTTCGCTGGTTTATCAGTTTAGTAGGCTTTTCCAGTAACTGGACATCGGTATCACCAATGTTTCCATTAGTCTGGTGGTCTATACCCGTGCCCGGTTCCTCCTTTTTGACGTTCTCTTTATTCTGCTCCTCCATAGGTACGAAATCGTAGCCACTCGTGTCCGCGATGCGGTAGTCGTCCAGGTTGATGATCTCTCCGTACTCATCATACTTGACTTTTTCCTCATGATAGGGGAACATCACATGGTGGCGCTTGTTGGACTTGAAGAAACCCGAATGGTGACGACCCTCCGGACGGACTACAATGTCATGCTTTCCTGTGATCACGCTCATCTCAATGTCATCCTCAGATTCGGAGCTACTTTCCTCTTCCACGTCTGGCTTCACAATCAGCGGATTGAGCTTTTCTCCTTGAGTTCGCAGGTACTCATCCAACTCGGGGCCCTCCAGTTCCACCCTGCGCCTGATGTCCAGCTCTATTTGTCTTCCCGGAGTGGAGTTTTCTACCAATTCCATCGCCAAAGTTCCAGGAGAGGTTCGAGTGGTTAGAATAATGCTGTTGTTGGAATTGCTCGCCCACTGAACAAAGAGGTCTCTGGTGAAGCCACTTTCCAGATCAGGAGTACTGGCCAAGACAACTTTTGGGCCCGCTGGCAGCTTGTAGATATCCGCCAAGGAATGGCACAGCTGGATATGTTTAAACTGGAAAGGATTGTTGCGGGCTCCTTCGAAAGCTTTTGTCAGTTTGTCGCTCATCCACTCGATCTGTGATTTTGCAAACTCTATGACATTATAGCTGACATTATTAAGTAGCGCCAGCGAGTAGGCCATCAGCCCCGACTCCTTGTTCTTCCACAGTTGATCCAGCATGTGGGCTAACTCCAGGACTCTTCCAGCAGTGTCTACCGCAATCAGGACATTGCCATTGTTTCGCACTGTCTGTAGGATGTTGGTCATTAGCTTTTCATCGCGTGCCCTTCGTCTCGCCTGCTGGTACTGCGCATTGTAAGCGTCCGTGATGAGCAGCGATGGTCTCTGCAGACGGTCCAACTCACATCCGCTCAGGTGGCGCTCCTTTTTGTGATTAAAGTCAGTCGCATACACAATGTCCTCCTCACCGACCTTGACAATCTTCCAGATAGTGCCGCCGATCATGTGTCCTGCATTTAAAGGAGTTATGGATATGCCGTAGCCTTTTCCTTTGAGGGAAACAGTTTGATTATATTTCAGTTGGGTGATCTTCTCGAAGGCTGTGTCCACGTCGTCCAGTGAAAAGAGATCAAAGTCTCCCATATTGAAGTGCGACATGTACAGGTCGTACATGAACATTTGACCCATCTTAAAGACTGGAATGGTGGCATAGATGGGGCAATTGAGACCCAGTTTGCCCACAAGATAGGGAAGAGCACCCAGGTGATAGGCATCCGGGTGGGAGAGCAGCACGGCGTCTAGAGTGTGTACTTGTCTACAAGGAGTTGGATTAATTTTTTGTTTGTGATTTTGTTTCTATGCTACCTTTTCAATTCCTTAATAAAGTTGGGATCAAACTTCTCGTCCCATCCGCAGTCGAGTAGAATCCTCACATCGTCGATTTGAAGAATGTAGCACGGCGGGGACTCGTCCATAGCCCCCGATATGGTGTGTAGTTTAATAATTGAAGTCATTTTGATTACTTTACTACGGCAACATCTGAAAATTAAGAAAATGCTTCAAAACTACAGGTTTCTTAAACGCGGCTGCCGGTCCAGGGATGGAAAATGAACCAAGGCAGTGTTACTAAACGGTTTCAGAAGGTTTGTTTCCTTCACAGTAGACACCTATGAAATAAACTTACAATTTTCAGTTCTTTCTATATTGATGGAACTTTTTTAATACATTATTATATTTAATTGTAAAACGTTCGATACTAGCTGGTTGAAACGTGTTTAAAATTAAGAGGGACCGTTACAAAAAGAAGTAACTTAATATACATATATGTATAAACAAAAAAAAATTAAGCGGAAAAAAATAACTTCTTATATTCGTTCAAAATTTTTTCCAAATTCTTATTTGAAAGGAGTTTGGTATCCGTACAATGACACATCACTTGGTTTTATGCAATTCATAAAATATTTGCATAATCTTATCAGATAAAATTCCCCTTATCCAATGCTTTGAATGGCAGTGGACTTTCGTCTTGAAAACCAGCTTATTTGGAGTTTAGAATTATTATTGTTATCTGAAGATACCTTAAATTAATTTTTTTCTGAATAAAGCTAGAAAAACAATTATGATTAATTTTTATTTAAACTTTAAACTTCTATTTCAATATATTTATTAGCCTCCACATAAAGGTCTTACTGTAAAAAGCCGCGCCAAAGTATTGCGGGGTGTGTTTCATTTTCCAACCTTGGTCGTCAGCTGTTTGCTTACCAATAGCCCGCGATTTACTAACGCTTGTCATCATCAAGAGGATGAGGAGTTTTTCTAGATTTCGGCCTCGATCCCGATCCTCCTGAGCGCTAGTGTCCCCGCCAAACGATGTTCGTGCGACTCTGGCATCGGAGCTTCCACATCCACGACCTTCTTTTCGCCATTGGATTGATCACGCTCATAGTTTACCTGGCACTGCCCTTCCGGTTCGCGTCTCACTACGAGTACATCGAAGGATCACGGATCGAGGCGGCTTTGGTCCAGCAAGTTACTCAAAATATATCTCTTCAGGGTGTGTTTGAGTGCAGATACGTTGAGGTTCTCGAGGAAAACCGATTTGTGTACAATCTTGCTCACTACCATGAGGCTGTTCATCGACAGGAGGAAATTCGTCCCGGTGGCGAGTTTCGGCCAGAGCAGTGCCAGGCCAAGTATAGCACTGCCATCATTGTTCCCTATAGGCAACGAGAGAAGCAACTACACGCCTTTCTCACCTACATGCACAACTATTTGCGCCAGCAGCTGATCCATTATCGGATTTTTCTGATTGAGCAGTTTGACCACAAACCTTTCAACCGCGCGATGCTCTTCAATATTGGGGCCCAGGTAGCGGCTGAATATGGGTTCCCCTGCTTGGTGCTCCACGACGTGGACCTGCTGCCCCTCAACTCGGGTCAGATGTATGCTTGCACACCACTGCCCCGACACATGTGTTCGGCCCTGGATCACTGGCGCTTTCGGCTACCTTATCGAGGGCTATTTGGCGGCGTGGTGTCCATCAACACCGTCCAGTTTCAGCAGATCAACGGGATGTCAAATCTGTACCATGGCTGGGGCGGCGAGGACGATGATCTTTACGAGCGCCTAGTAGCGCTGGGTATCGATATATGCCGTTTTGCACCGGAGTTTAGCGAGTACACCATGTTGAAACACAAGCCGGAGCGGCCCAACGAGAACCGGGTGGTCCTGCTTAGGGCTGCTACACTTCGCCAGCACTCTGATGGACTCAACTCCCTGGTCTACAAGGAAGTAGAACGTCGCATGCACAGCCTATTCACTCATGTCCTGGTGGAGACCTGAGGAGGATACCAGTATTTGTTATATAGCTTGTAGGCCAACTGTTTTTGTAGCCAAAGATTTTGGTGCACTTAAGCTTAGCAATTATGGATTAACAGCAGCCTTAGACAATGCGTTCCGATTTGCTCGTGATATATGTATATCTCACTCACTAGGCTAAGCTGAAAGTTCGGGAGGATAATTATAATTATCTGTTAACTAATAACAAGGGAAAGATCTCAGCAAAAATAGATATCGCCAAAGATATCGTCTTGAGCACTTTCTATGCCTATCATTAATAAATGGATTAAAATTATATTTAAAGGTTTTGTTTGGGGGTTTGTTCATAAACAAGTATAAATCATAAAAGTGTAAGATTTGAATCGGTCGCCAAGAAAATCAAACTAGTGTTGCATCGAATCGATTGATCGAAGTTCGTTTGTTTGGAACATGAAACCTTATTCGTAATCATGACTATCATCACAAGCAGTAAACGACTAGTTCCTCGCGGCTTATCGAGGGTTCAATGAGCATTTTCTGTTGATTATTGACGCTCACGATGGGTTTCGTTCAATCTCTCCTTAAGAAAATAGTATATTTAGTTATAATTCTTGGCGCTATATTTTTCCTTCCTGGACTACCGCCTAAACCGACTTTTCCGTTTAAAGAATATGTGTAAGATCTTGGATTTCTGATTTTAAACTTATACTAAAGTGATGCTTTTAGAATTACACCCCCAAGGGAGCTAACTGGCGTTCTCCAACTGAATTCTCATCTTGATGGAGCGAGACATTTATTTAGGGATCAAGTTTTCGGTCCGGAGAACCTTCTTCGCGGAAAAGACGGTTTATACACGGGCATCCATGGAGGAGAAGTCTTACATTTGAATATAGAAGATGAACGTCTGGAAACTGTAACAAAAGTGGGCAAGCCTTGTGGTAGGTTCATTTAATATTTGATCTCTTTACACTTTTCTAAATTATTTTGTTTACAGATTATTTTTACGACGATAAAGTGTGCGGATATCCTGTGGGCTTAGCTTTGGACACTAAGGGGAACAATCTGATTGTGGGTGATGCCTATTATGGATTATGGGAAGTCAACTTGCAAACGAAACGGAGGACTCAGTTGGTGTCCCCGGAAGAGATTCTCCCAGGTACAAGAGTGGATCGAGCGGCTCAACTATTTAACAGTGTGGCAGTGAGCCAGAATGGGGATATTTATTGGACTGATTCCCTATCCGATGATGTAGCTTTGGTTTTGTTTGCCAATCCTTCGGGGCGGTAGGTTTTCCTTATAATGTTCAAGTAAAAGCATTAATCTATTCTACATAACATATATTTTTAGTCTTTTTCGATACAATCGGGAGCAGAAAACCAACGAAGTACTTTTGGACGGACTTGCCTTTGCCAACGGACTAGCTTTAAGCCCCAACGAAGATTTTGTTGTTGTGGTCGAGACAGTAGCTATGAGATTATTGAAATATTATCTTCACGGATCCCGAGCCGGTCAAACCGAAGTTTTTGTGGATGGTTTGCCCGGCCTGCCAGATAATCTCACCCCAGACTCCGAGGGAATTTGGGTGCCTTTAGGCTTGTCCGTGGACACTGAGAATCCCAGTATCTTTGCCAAATTGTCCCCATATCCAAAGCTGCGGTTCTTCCTTTCCCGTATAGTGGCTCTGATTCAAGCTCCTTTCAGATCGTTTAACAGCGTATTTACCAACAATTTCTCCGCCCATTTGTTTCACTCAGCCACTTCTTGGTTCAGCAGCTTGTCGCCCAATCGCACCACAGTGCTACGCGTGGATTGGAATGGAAACATAGTGGAAGCCTTTCACGGATTTGATAGATCAGCAGCTGGGATATCGCATGCCGTGGAATATAAAGGCCACATATATCTTGGGTCGCCTTTCAATCCTTATATAATCCAGGTGAAATTGCCGGATACTGATGGAGAGTCTACAAATAAAGAAATAGTTTAATAATAATGTTTGAAGCAACAATGAAAAATACAAAGGTTACATAACCAATAATCCCAGGATCAATGGCTAACACGAAAACAACTGTCTTTGATTGATATATTTTGTAAAATTTAAGTAAGGAGCAATTGCACAATGCACAGAACATGGTTGGTTGGCTTTTTCTCTAGCTAACAATAATACATATTCTATTTAACTACATGCATTCGTATCGTTTCACATTTGATATCGGTTGCGGAATGTGTCAACGAGGGATTTTGTTAAAATCTACATAATTTAATTTAAAACATGTCTAACAAACACGCACACACTTAAACGGGACAGTCACACTCTTGTATAAATACATTTATATATAATTTTATATATGAATATGCGAATATTAAATTGAGCCGATTTGTGAGTTAAAAATGTTGGAACGAAAATATGGGAAATTTGTGCTACTACTCCCATCACTTTTTCTCGATTCCGGGTTCTACAAATCGACTCACACTAGTGTATATTAGTTGCCTTGTATATTTTATGTATATGGAATATTCATTTCTATCGGTTATTGGCTACGACTGCGTCTAGTTCAAAAAGTTAAGGATGTCTTGCTGGGAGAGTGCGTTGAGGTTCTGATTATCCGTCGGCTGCAGTGGCTTTGTCTGGGGCATTAGCGGGAGGGCTTGACTTGGGTTTCCCATACTCAGTTTCTGCTGTTGCTGCTGCTGTTGGATGTTGTTTAGACTGTAGTTGGTTGGGTAGATGTAGTTTACAGTCGGCTGTTGAACCGTATACATGTTGGCACCGTTGACATTGCTTGGCTTCGCTGCTCCGCCACTGTTGCCTCCTCCACCGAAGGGATCCAGGTCGTCCAGCGAGGAAAAGTTATTGTTGCTGGACTGAGGGGATGCTAGTTGATGGTTCATCACCAATGGGTTGGCGCTGTGCCAGCCGTTATTGCTTTGTACTTGCACTGGAGTGGCAGATGGAGGAGGAACTGATGGTACCGTCGACGTTCCCAGGCCAGTGAGGTTGCTCTGCATCATGGAGGAGAGAATGTCGGGCTTGGCTGCTGTGTGCGTTATTCTGGAATAGCAAAATGTTTCTTGAGTGTCATCTTCATTTTTCATCCAGCTTGTTAAGTTCCTACTTGAGCTGTTCTTTGGCTTTTACGGGAGCGATGGTGGTGGTATTCGGTTTTGGCTGGCCCACAGAGAATCCGGAGAACATGTCATCGTTGCCCTTGTTGCCATTGCTGGCACCGCTGGAGGAGAGTGTACTGGTCTCGAGCTCGTTAGCCAATAATTCGGAAGCATCTTTGGGTCTTTTTGGAAAGTAAAAAGATGAGAACTCTTAATAAAAGGTTATAGAATTACTTACTTATTGTCTCTTTGAATGGTGGACAGTTGCTGCAGTTTTTCACGCTGTTCGAGCTCCACACGGCCCAGCATTTCTTTTATAAGGGCTACAATAGTGTTGAATTGAGCTATGGTCAGACCATTTTCCACACTCAAGGGGACTAGGTAGGGAATACATTTGTGGGCCATCACATCCTTGGTTATGCCCAGCTTTGTGTTGGTCATAGCAATCTTGTAGATACCTATGATTCCCATTATAATAGCAGGTTCGCGGCTCTGAATTTGCTGCAGGAAAGGTAGAATCTCGTCCAGCACCAGCCACTTGTCTAGGTTTTCCAGCAGCTTGCCAATGGAAATAAGACAGTTCACTTTTACGGACACATTGCTGCTCTGCAAGCACAGTTTCTTAATGCGCGGCAACACCGAGTTCTTCATAGCATTATAGTCTATCAGTGTGGAAAAGGTCGGGAGCACAGCCAGGCATAGATCCTGAATCTGTGGCATATCGCATTCTAAAGACCGATACAGTAGGGGTAGCACACTCTGCTTCACCTCCTCCGCTGGTGTGAGTTTTAACAGTAGATCCATTTTCTGCATAAAGATCAGAAGTATCTGGATGGGGTCCGTCAGTTTGAAGATCGGTTTCAGATGGGGTAGAATATGATCGCAGTACTCCTTTTGGCTGCTCATCTCAGCGATGAGCAGCACATTGGGCAGTACAAACGGAATCATTGGCGAGTTGACGAACTCCTTTACCAAATACGGCAGAATCGAGTGTAGATTGACGCGATGGGGCAGCGTGGGAATAATTTGCGGCAGACCCTTGTAGAACTTTGACTTTTGCAGGTTGTCCCACTGGTACAGAGAATCTAAATAGCTGAGAGTCTTCACTCCTACGTCCTGGAAGTAGGTGATTTGCTTCAGCTCGTGCAACTTCGGACGCAGGCTGGCACTGGGATGCAGAAGCGCTTTAAGGCTTTCGGTTAAGTCACCAGGAACGGCGTTCATGGGCGGGTACTTGCGCTGGTTCAGTTCATTGGCATAGCGCCTAAAGCCACTGTAATCGCTGCCAAACATTTTTAATGGTTTACCAGAGTAAATCGTAAAAATCAGCACACCTGAAAGAAGGAACAATATAAGATAACTTTGCATACATTTTTAAGAAATTTGAAAGAGTACCCAATGAAAATAGGTCACTGTCCGGCGTGTTAATGCTATTCAAGGCCACCTCCGGTGCTGTGTATTCTAGACTAGGTTGTGCCAGGACATGCAGTGAGGTCGTGTACTCTCGGAAGGGCCAGTGGGGAGTTCCATCTGTTGCTGGCTGGTTGGCGATGCAAAAGTCAAAGCCGAACAGTTTCCAGCTGCGGTTTTTATTGATCACAATCGTCTCCGCGCTGATATTACGATGTACGATCTTGGCATCTTGGTGAAGGAACTGCAAGCCATCAAAAAGCTGAAGCAGACCGTGACGTATTTCCACGTCGTAGAGCTTCTTGTCAGATCGTACAGAATCTCCAACTACATTGGCCAATGAGGCAAAAACCGGCTCTGTGGCAAAGGCCAGTGAATCGCGGCTCTCCTCCAACGGGTGCTGTACAGTGAGGACATGGGGATGACGAATCTTGGTCAGTTGTTGAACTCCCCGACGAAGCGTTTCCAGCATTGTCTCCCTATCGTCTTTGGACCACCGCTCCAGGGATTTTTTCTCGAAGACGAAAACCGAAACTTCCTGCTTGGTGCTCTTCTTATAGCCATTGTATACCTTCCACATCAGACCTAAGGGATGTCATTTGGGCTTCAATATGTTTATACTCCTTCAGGGGGCTCCAAGAACTCACCAACTCCGGCAGTGCATACTTGGTCCAGCACTTCATACTCGCGGGTCACGTTGTTTCCTGGCAGCACACCGGACAGCGTGGACACCGTCTGCACGGCTGTCGAGTAGAATTTGTTTATCATATCCATCCTGGTGGGAAATTGCACCTGTGAACCCACAAGTCAGTGCAAAATTCTTTTTGTTAGTAATCAATATTGCTAGAGTGGGCGTGAACCCCCCCTCAACTTGGGATTTTTAAGTAAAAGCTGAAACGGTCCTACTTAATACTTTTTGTAGAGCACTAAAAGCCACATATTTAATATAACTTAAAAATGTTTAAGGATGTTACGTAAATTTACAAATTGTAAATTTTTTTTTTTACTTTTAATAAAAATTATTTAAAAAAAAAATACTAAAAAGCAAATAGTTACCAGCATTTGTGCAGTGTTGCAAAGTACGAACATTTTTAAATACAGAAATGACCGTTATGGTTTTTTTACCAACTTTTTTTCTGGTTTTTGTTTCGCGGTGTACTTAAAAACAAAAAATACGCTTAATAGGTCATTTTGTATTGTTTTTTATTTTTGTTTGAATCCATTTCTATTGATATTACGCTGGTGGTCTCAGTGCTTCCCTAGGTGGTCTCACAACAAAGATTTAATAATCAAATTTGTATTCCACAGATAAGTGTTTCGATCGTTTGGACAGCGGATTGCATAGAAAAGTATCTTAATTATGACCATATCGGTTTCAAAACATTCCTTTTTTTATTTATTGTTTATATTTAAACATTAGGAACAATAAAAGAATACGAACCTCCTTAAAATTCTATAGGATACTTCCGATTATAAAGATTCTACCAACTCCTTAAAATTTAAAAGAAATAAATCCAACGGCATAATGCCCATCAGCGAAGGTCACCATATCTTTGCCAATGCTCTTCCAATTCTGGAGCAGAATACCTTAAACGATTTGTACATCGATTTTCTATCAATCTGCATCAAAATCTGGAGACAAAATATTGTTTCGATTTTTTGTCAAATTTTTTGGACGACCCCCTTCAAAAATAGGAAAAGTGCACGAATCATGAATTTGGCCCCCAGTGAAGGCCATATCTTTGGCAATGCTCTTCCGATTCTGGAGCGGAATACCTTAAACGATTTGTAAATCGATTTTCTATCAATCTGCATCAAAATCTGGAGACAAAATATTTTTTAGATTTTTTGTCAAATTTTCTGGAGGACCACCTTAAAAAATTGGGAAAATGCATGAATCAAGAATTTGGCCCCCAGCGAAGGCCATATCTTTGCCAATGCTCCTCCGATACTGGAGCGGAATACCTTAAACGATTTGTAGATCGATTTTCTATCAATCTGCATAAAAATCCGGGACAAAATATTTTTTTCGATTTTTTGTCAAATTTTCTGGACGACCCCATTCAAAAATAGGAAAAGTGCACGAGTCATGAATTTGGCCCCCAGTGAAGGCCATATCTTTCCTAATGCTCTTCCGATTCTGGAGCGGAATACCTTAAACGATTTGTACATCGATTTTCTATCAATCTGCATCAAAATCTGGAGACAAAATATTTTTTAGATTTTTTGTCAAATTTTCTGGACGACCCCATTCAAAAATAGGAAAAGTGCACGAGTCATGAATTTGGCCCCCAGTGAAGGCCATATCTTTGGCAATGCTCTTCCGATTCTGGAGCGGAATACCTTAAACGATTTGTACATCGATTTTCTATCAATCTGCATCAAAATCTGGAGACAAAATATTTTTTAGATTTTTTGTCAAATTTTCTGGAGGACCACCTTAAAAAATTTGGAAAATGCATGAATCAAGAATTTGGCCCCCAGCGAAGGCCATATCTTTGCCAATGCTCCTCCGATTCTGAAGCGGAATACCTTAAACGATTTGTACATCGATTTTCTATCAATCTGCATCAAAATCTGGAGACAAAATATTTTTTAGATTTTTTGTCAAATTTTCTGGACGACCCCATTCAAAAATAGGAAAAGTGAACGAGTCATGAATTTGGCCCCCAGTGAAGGCCATATCTTTGGCAATGCTCTTCCGATTCTGGAGCGGAATACCTTAAACGATTTGTAAATCGATTTTCTATCAATCTGCATCAAAATCTGGAGAGAAAATATTTTTTAGATTTTTTGTCAAATTTTCTGGACGACCCCATTCAAAAATAGGAAAAGTGCACGAGTCATGAATTTGGCCCCCAGTGAAGGCCATATCTTTGGCAATGCTCTTCCGATTCTGGAGCGGAATACCTTAAACGATTTGTACATCGATTTTCTATCAATCTGCATCAAAATCTGGAGACAAAATATTTTTTAGATTTTTTGTCAAATTTTCTGGACGACCCCATTCAAAAATAGGAAAAGTGCACGAGTCATGAATTTGGCCCCCAGTGAAGGCCATATCTTTGGCAATGCTCTTCCGATTCTGGAGCGGAATACCTTAAACGATTTGTAAATCGATTTTCTATCAATCTGCATCAAAATCTGGAGACAAAATATTTTTTTAGATTTTTTGTCAAATTTTCTGGAGGACCACCTTCAAAAATTGGGAAAATGCATGAATCAAGAATTTGGCCCCCAGCGAAGGCCATATCTTTGCCAATGCTCCTCCGATTCTGAAGCGGAATACCTTAAACGATTTGTACATCGATTTTCTATCAATCTGCATCAAAATCTGGAGACAAAATATTTTTTAGATTTTTTGTCAAATTTTCTGGACGACCCCATTCAAAAATAGGAAAAGTGCACGAGTCATGAATTTGGCCCCCAGTGAAGGCCATATCTTTGGCAATGCTCTTCCGATTCTGGAGCGGAATACCTTAAACGATTTGTACATCGATTTTCTATCAATCTGCATCAAAATCTGGAGACAAAATATTTTTTAGATTTTTTGTCAAATTTTCTGGACGACCCCATTCAAAAATAGGAAAAGTGCACGAGTCATGAATTAGGCCCCCAGTGAAGGCCATATCTTTGGCAATGCTCTTCCGATTCTGGAGCGGAATACCTTAAACGATTTGTAAATCGATTTTCTATCAATCTGCATCAAAATCTGGAGACAAAATATTTTTTTAGATTTTTTGTCAAATTTTCTGGAGGACCACCTTCAAAAATTGGGAAAATGCATGAATCAAGAATTTGGCCCCCAGCGAAGGCCATATCTTTGCCAATGCTCCTCCGATTCTGAAGCGGAATACCTTAAACGATTTGTACATCGATTTTCTATCAATCTGCATCAAAATCTGGAGACAAAATATTTTTTAGATTTTTTGTCAAATTTTCTGGACGACCCCATTCAAAAATAGGAAAAGTGAACGAGTCATGAATTTGGCCCCCAGTGAAGGCCATATCTTTGGCAATGCTCTTCCGATTCTGGAGCGGAATACCTTAAACGATTTGTAAATCGATTTTCTATCAATCTGCATCAAAATCTGGAGAGAAAATATTTTTTAGATTTTTTGTCAAATTTTCTGGAGGACCACCTTCAAAAATTGGGAAAATGCATGAATCAAGAATTTGGCCCCCAGCGAAGGCCATATCTTTGCCAATGCTCCTCCGATTCTGAAGCGGAATACCTTAAACGATTTGTACATCGATTTTCTATCAATCTGCATCAAAATCTGGAGACAAAATATTTTTTAGATTTTTTGTCAAATTTTCTGGACGACCCCATTCAAAAATAGGAAAAGTGAACGAGTCATGAATTTGGCCCCCAGTGAAGGCCATATCTTTGGCAATGCTCTTCCGATTCTGGAGCGGAATACCTTAAACGATTTGTAAATCGATTTTCTATCAATCTGCATCAAAATCTGGAGAGAAAAATATTTTTAGATTTTTTGTCAAATTTTCTGGAGGACCCCCTTCAAAAATTGGGAAAGTGCATGAATCAAGAATTTGGCCCCCAGCGAAGGCCATATCTTTGTCAATACTAGTCCGATTCTTAAGGGGAATACCTAAACGATTTGTACATCGATTTTCTATCGATTTTTTGTCAAATTTTCTGGAATCATGAATTTGGGACTTTTCAAAGGCCATATCTTTGCCAATACTAATCCGATTTTTTTTGAATTTTTAATTTAAATTTGCGAAATTTCATTTTTATTAGGCGGTCTTCAGATCTTCTACAAAGGTGAAATAAACATTTGTGGCAGCTTGGGGCTTCTTATTGAAAACCCAATCAATAAGTAGCAAATAATCGCCTGTGGGTATAGGTCCTGGGAGCTTTTCAGATCTTAGATAAAAATCTTTAACTCTTTGAAGACCCTAGAAATTTTTATTAGTATTGCTTTAGTTTTTATTAATATTCTTGGAATACTTACCACATAGGGGCAGGTGTGATTAATCGTCGAGTATTCCTTGAATAGATCCCAAACTATGCGAATCAAAGCATTGTTTCTTCTACGTATGAA
Source organism: Drosophila pseudoananassae pseudoananassae (assembly GCA_018153035.1). Lineage (NCBI taxonomy): Eukaryota > Metazoa > Arthropoda > Insecta > Diptera > Drosophilidae > Drosophila > Drosophila pseudoananassae. The sequence continues at coordinate 12,702,915 of JAECXR010000024.1, forward strand.
CTGACAAGCATCGAAGCTAACGCTGTAAAGCCAGGGCTTATATCCATTGGCCCGCTTCATTAACTGGGCCTTTACTATAACATCGTTCACTGGATAGTGCAATGTGGCATTCAAATTTAGGCAGACCTTTAAAAGTATGTATGAGTTGTAAACTTTTATTTGCAAATATGGGATTTTGTGGAGTAACCTTGTTTCGATTTACGGCTCTCAGTCGACAAAGACCAAATTCTACCCAGGATTTGTTGTAAGACTCGCACACAGCATTCGTCATTTTGAAGGTTACTCCCCCCTGAAATAGAGAGACACTAAATCACGGTATTTCTAGAAACTAGACTGCATTATTAATACACTTTGATAATGTTCCAAGGGCAGAAGCAGCAACCAAATGGCAAGAACTCTCTTCATGACCGTTGCTGAAGAAGTGAAACATATTTTAGGTACATTGCCTTTATTTTGGTCGGACACAAATTACATTCACGTGTTTGTACAACACAATAATTATATAATTATAGGTAAATTTACATAGTATAAGCATTTGCGGGTAATCAATCAATTTCTGTCTCGTTAGCCAGCCCATACCCTACAATGTCTAAATGTAGAAATAAAATTTAAGCATTTGAAAATACTACAATATTTAAGTATTACATTTGATAAGTATGCCTCTTTTTTAAAATAATTTATTCATAGTCCCACACAGTGCCATTTCATAATATTATTAACCACCTTGAGCGAGTATTTGGGGCTGACCTTTGGGGCAGCCAGCGCGTAATTATTATTTAAGAGCTCTGTGCTTCACAGTGCATTAACTTGTCTTTTAGTGTCGCACGTCCATGTCTCGACTTCGTGTTTATTGTCTGCACTTTGGCTCTGATGAGGAAAAGTCTTTCCGCATCTGGTTTATAGGCTTTTTGAATTGTTGTGATTTTTCGCGCATATTGGCAAGTTAATGGAAGTTAAACGCTTCTGGATATATTAATAAAGCAAATAAAATTAAATAACACCTTTGAAGTCAAAGTCGGAAGCTGAGTGGACCCTTCGAACAATTCTAGCATCAAATAGATTGATAGACATACATCATCAAGTTTATAAACAAGTTACTAGTAAATCTTTAGGGTATATAAGATATACGCTTGGAATATAGTATTATTAGTACTAGAAGAGAAAAACAAATGCTTAAATTAAACAGATATGTCATATAATAAAAAATACTGAGCATTTGCATGAAAAGTATGCAATAGAATTGACGTCAATCTTTTGCATAAAGATTAAAAGATACAATTAAACGGGTATCTTGTAGTCTGGAAGGTAATCTATTGTTCAGTAGTGACTCGTACTTGTTTTTCATTAGTAGCCAGCCTTTCGGCTCGTAGTTCACTCAACACCTGTCAACGGGCCAAAGCCATATCCCACGTCAGCCCCTTGGCCTGTCACTGTCCCAGCCCAGCCAGCTACCTCCTCCGCCCCTGGCCTTGCCCCATTCCGAGGAGGTCCGAGCCACTTGAGATGCATTTGCTTATCCCCGAGTAGAATTAATAGATTTTCATACAGTTTTGCGTTCTCTGCGCACACGAAACGCAATCAATAAAGCACTCGAATGCATTTAGCTGAACCGCTTTGGTGACTGCGACTTTATCCCCATTCCAGCCACTAGTATTTCCCAGATCCCACCTGCCACCGCCTTCCACGCCCACGCCCGACAGCCCCATCGCTATTTGCCATGAAGATGTTGCTCTATGCAATTCGGCGAGTTGTTGTTTGCACGATTTGTTGCCGTGGCCGACCGTCTTTGAACCCGCTCTGAATTTCAATGGGTTCCGTTCATCCATGTCCACGTCCATGTATGTGTTTGCACTCACACACTGCCCGCCATTTGTGTTCCACCGTGACTGATGTTTTTATACTCTCCATGGAAGAATTCTATTTTGACAGAGATCATGGAAACATACTAAGAAACAAATTGGCTACAACGCAACTTATATGTTATTGCTTTTAATATAAGTTCATTATAAACAAAATCTAAAATAAAACTTTTTGTTAAGCTCAACTAGAGAGTAGAGAGAGTATACCATCTCTTATTTTGAATATAAGCTTTTAATCCTTGCTCAGTAAGGGTATTCTTTAGAGTCTCAGTCTCTTCAACAGGACTTATAAGAACGTTTTCGAAAGCATGGGCGCACTTTGTGATACGTTGAGTCATAAAATAAATCAAGGAGTCCAGCCCGACACCAAAGTCAATAGTAAATCACGGCAGAAATGGCAAATTATCCGACACCAGCCCTTCTCATCATCGGGAGACTCCTCCGAATAATTATGCGGTGACGCGTCGATTTTTCTAAATCGCCCGTCTCTACATATAATCCGAATTAGCCCTGGCAATCACCTTTCGGATTTGCAGCTTCTAGACTTTGACTTTGACTTTGATTTCTTTGCAGTTGCTATTATGCTTTTTTTCTGTGTTTGTCTGGTGTTATTTGTTTGTTGATTTGCCAGAATCGCGTATGGCAAAAACCCGAATGACTTGGCAATTTGCTTAGGCCATTATCACGATGATGGTGCTGGCCGGTTTCGGTTTCGGGGGGCAACCATTTAGATGGATTCGAGACTATGTACCGGAATCTTGAGCGGCGGTGAGGCAGACGGCAAGGTCACTTTCGCTTTAGTTTTTTATTACATCTTTTATGGGGTTCTTAAAATCACGTTTGTGCCTGCCTGGCGTCTCTGTGGCCAATTCCTATAATGATTCATGATAAGATCTAATTCTGCAATGCAATCTGGGTTTCCTGTTATTGGGAATGCATAAATTAAAGCATGGGATTCTTGGGAGATAATGGGTTTTGGGAGTGTGCCTTTAAGTTAGAGTAGAGTAAAAGCATCAGTTTAAGTATCTTTCAACCTTTCAGGCCTTTATGTAATAGTTTCCCACTTTTTCTCTGTTTAATTATAATTTACAATATTTGCTTATCGCTCACTTACCATTAACCTATCACTTGTAAAGTTAAACAAGCAAAAGTTCAAAACTCAAAGTCTCTCTAATTTTTAAACAAAATAGGAATAATTTTCCAACTTCTAGTCATTACAAAAAGTATACCTCTTCGCAGTAATTAAATCTTTGACCAATCTGGCAACCGAAATAAAGTCATTACGTATCAAAGCCGAGTCTTGTCAGTGTCAAGTGTTTGAACAGAATCCGAATAAGATCGGATCATACCCACAGAAGTGTGCACTTGAGTGCCTTTTGATGAGGGCACCATTAATATGCAATGACGGATTCGCAAATATTGCTTTATTATTTTGTTATTTTTCATTTGTCGTTAATGGGCCTTTTGTTTCGGCGCAGCATTTATGCCAGAGATATTTCGGTTTATAGAGTCGTGTTTGCCGGCGATTCGACTGGCTTTGTTTGGTGTGAGAAGATGCGGAGTCGAGATACAGATGGAATCGGCGACAAAACATGCTGGGAATTACGTGATTGATGGCGGAGCTGCGATTACCACTAAGCAAAATAAAATAAAAATGATTGAACGACAGAACCGAATTCGCATATACTCAGTATAGAATTCTCGTACGAATACATTATATATACACATATACGAAATCAGTAAAATCTTGTCGCGTCTAAAAAGGAAAATCACACAGCAAATGCAAAATTTATGAGCGAACTACGTCGAACGACTTCTCCGGGCGGACGGTGCAGGCATACAAAGTGGGCTGGGATTCCTATCGGGATGGGGATTTGGAAGGGGATTGAGCATGAACGGATGTGGATTGCACCAGTCAATGAGTCATGTGTGGGGCTTGTGCATCGTAGTTCATCGTCGCAGCGCAGTGTGTAAGGGGTTCTGAGCCCTCCAGGGTCCAGGTTAACTACTTTTCGCCACTTAATCTTACAAGGGTGTCCAGAGCTAAGTAAATCTATAATAAGTATAATTATTATAAATTAAGGTGAGAAAAATATACAAAAACTGCCAAATCAGTTAAACACGATAATAATTGATGGCTGGCAAAGTTCAGGCAGGCCCTAACGCCCTACGACTTATGGCCAACATTGCGTATGAGTGATATTTTCGTGTAATGTTTGAAGCTTATTTCTGTTACATAACTTCGGGTAAAACTGCCCAATTGCCACTTATTTGGATATTTTATACATATAAGTTAATGCACGTATTAAAATTCCTTTGCTAAATGCCAGGAAACATGCAAACCAATCGCTTTTTAACCTGCTAGGTTTGAAAGCCATGTGTTTGAATGCGAATTTATTTTCCTATTTTAATAGAGTACGATGTTTATCTCTATTTCGGAGAGCTTTGGATTTACGCCTCATAAAATTGGACCATAATATTCCCGCTGGCCAAGAGTTAGAGCTCAGGTGCGGCTAGTTACATACTTCAATCCACCGTCCAAACTGCGCCACTCAATTCGGCTTTTTTTCTTTGGGGAGCTAGGCAGCGCTGGCTGGACTGGCGGCGCTGGTCTTACCGCCCACAAAACGCCGCGATTGCGCTGCAGTCAACTGCGCTGTCAACGGCGCCGTCGCAGCCGAATCATTGAGCCACGGCTGAACCGCCGAACCGCCGAACCACCAAGCCACTGAGCCGCTGAGACGTTGAGCCGCTCATCAGGTGTTGTGGTTTTTGCAAGCCGCACTAGAGCTGAGTCTGTTTTCGTCTGCCTGGCAGCGCGGTTCTGGAACGCGTAACGATCGTCTCGTCGTCGGAAAAATCACTTTTCAAACTCGGGACTCTATTCGGTTTTTGGCATCGGTCCGGATCGCGCCGATCGCTGGTCGAGCTTCCCCCCCCAATCAACCTGTTGCAATAATTGTGGCCGACAATTTTGGAATCGCGCTTTTCGATACTCGATTGTGCAACATTGCGTGCGGCATAAAAAGCGCGTAAAAGTATTTTCGAAAAAGAGAAGTTAAAAAATTTCGAAAGTGGCCAATAAAGAATAAAATTACACGAATTGTCAAACACTTTCGTAAAGGATATTGCCGTGTGTGGTTTGCGCTGAAATCGAAACTGAAACGAAGGTTCGTGTGGCAGATTAACGAGCCCTGTAATTTTCCAAACAAAAAATAAGAGGAAAACAACAAAAAAGACCTTTTGTCGAAATCCACTCCTCATCCAATCTGTGGGCGTGGGGATCTGTGCAGCCAGCAGAGCGGTGAGTCTTGAATTACCTGGGATTATGGCCAATCTGCTCTGGTCTACTCGTATGACAAATGCCATTACGTACGCCAAATGGCAGTGTGGCTTTCTAAAAAAAAAATTAAATACTCAAAACGAGTTGAATTCGCTTCGCTGCTACAGGAGCGTCCAACAAAAAGCTCGTGGCAGAGCACACACTGCCATTCACACAACAAATGTGTGAAATTTCATTGAATTTCCCAAATTTTATCCACAAACACAGCAATTGAGAAATAATTCATTGTTTTGCCATTGCAACGAGAGTTACGGCTCCAAGAATCGATAATCATCAAGTGGATTATTATGTTTCAAACGTAATTTCCCCACTCGAATATAATAATAAATGAAACTATGCCGGATTGGCCAAGCCCACAAAAATGATCGATTTATTTCGGGGGAAAATACAGACCGATTCATGTGGGGTCATGACTCAAGCTTATTTTAAGCAATATTTAAATTATTGGTTAGCAGTCCGGGAATTTCTGACAACAAAATTGATTGAAAAATGTGACATTTCGGTTGTTAAATTTCGTCTCACGGATGTACGGATAGTTTGTTATTTGAGTTCTGATAGTTAGTGTCAGAAGTACATCTTTTTTAATTATTATAGAACTAAAAATATGTGAAATCATTTATTCAGTTTCTGTTTTCAAGGACTGTAGAGACTATCCAAACATTAAAGATTCTTGATATTTGTGCTAAAAATAGTACTCTACAGTCATTCGGTGGCAGGCACACAACTCTTTAATTATTTCACAAAAAAATAGTGCTAAATTTCGTGTCATAGCAATTCAATTAATTCGCAATTTATCAAAATACTCGTACCCGGGCATTGTCACTGCCAGGGCTTTGATTCGGCCAACCAAACATATTTCATTTGTCCACCACAAACAACCCGGATGAGGCGAGGACTGGGGCTGAGCTGGGTTTGAGGCTCCAGGGTCCAGATGCAGGGTCCAGAGAGCGTGGGCGGATGGTTGGATGGATGGATGGACGGGTTTGAATGAGTTTGTGAGGGGCGTCAAGTGGAAAATAATCGATGATGTGCCCGGGCACAATGCAAACATTGAATCAAAGTCAAATAGCATTAAACTTTTTGAACTTGCGAGGCGGGGCAAAAAATGAAATAATAATAAAAGTTTTTCCCGCCTTCCGAGAGGCGTGAAAGCGTTCACAAAAAAAAATAATAAAAATGGGGAATGGTGATGGGGGGTGGAGACTTGGGTTATGGGATTCCACGCTGCAGTTTTTGGGGTCGTCCTCACAATTTTTTCTCTTTTTTTTTGGATGAGGAAAGCGTAGCGCAAATATTTGACAAATCCCGCGAAAAGTCTGCTTATGTTGTCACCTCGCTGGGAGCAGCTCCTTGTTCTTTTTTGGGTTTCCAGCCGTTTTTTTTTGTCGTTTTCGAGGACATGGGTTAACTGGGATTGCTGGTGCTTTGACTGGCCCAGTGCCAGTCATACTGATTAGGATTTGCCGGAAGACAGTAGTCGCAGTGGAAGTCTCAGACTCAGTCACAGTTGCCTGTCGGCGCGTATCGAGAACTTTTCTGGGCTCGACAATGTAGTCGTTGTAGACATTTGCATTCCAAAATCAAAAACTGAATTTGCATGCATCTATCGCGGTGTAATTTATATTTCGCACCTCACCTCACCCCACCAGCACCGGAACCGATCTCGTAGTAGCCGTTTTCATTTCGCTTGTTGTTTATGCAATTTTCGAGTCGCCTTGCGAATGCCAAAAGAAAGCAAATGCCCAGGTATCCGCCCGACTCTGCGCTAACGAGTGCAGGCGCGTGTCTGTATCTTGTGGATGGCTCAGCTGAGCTCAGCTCCCCCTCGCCATACCCACTGTGGGCTGCGGGTGGGTGAAGGTGAAACGTAAATGCGCCAATTTGTATGCAAGCAGCATTAATCGGGGGGTAATCCGGCAGCGACGATGCATTGCACACGGACCGGAGCACCAGAAGCAGCAGTAACCAGTAACCAAGTACCAACCAAGCCAACGTCAAAGCCAGAGCTTCGGCCGGGCCAAGAGCCAAAGTTACGTGAGATGTGCATTTCTACGAAATTGATTTGTAATCGATAAATGTGCGAATATTGCTTCTGCTGCGAATTAGCTGCCAAAGTAGCCAAAGCCAGAGCCAAAGGCACCCACTCGACCGCTCTTCGCTTAGCATTTGCCAGCCGTGTAAAATATTATATGCATAAATAACTCAGCAATGACCGCCTGACCATGAATTCAATTGGGAACATCTTCATTTAAATTGTTAAATTGTTTGGTAGCCAAGCCAAGTGTGCGATCAACTGGCCATTGTGCTGGAAGTCACGAGTGTTTTATGGACATAAGCGGACTTTAATCCATTTGCTTCCCACTGGGAGTTTCCCCATCTATTTTTGGACATTCGAAAGGATATTCACTGAACTGAGAATATATGTTCTTTTTAGCAGTTCTTTTTTGTTATTTTTTCTCTACAAGCACTATTTTTTCTTCACAAATAAATGTATATTTATATTTGTCTGACAAGTGTTACGAGCGGTAACAATTCTGCAAATGCTTCATGCATCAAAAATCTAGATAAATATTATTCTTAAAGTATTTATTTTGGAGTTTATTATTCTAGCAACCAATCATAACACATGTTTGTGGAGAAAATTGTATTGAAAAACAATAAAAATATGTTTGGAGGCAGTTAAAATATAATCAAAATGGAGATTTTCTGCTATTAGGCCTTTTTTAAAAAAAATAATCTTTTAAACAAGAATCTTATTACTTTAGCATCATCTGGTGATATTAAATGTGTAGTTCCTTTCAGAAATAGATTATATTTTAATAACATATCCCATTCATTTAATAATTCATAAAACATCAAACTCTAATATATGCAGAGTGACTCCCTAAAAATTTCAATATTAGATAGTGCATTTTATCATTTAATTGGAGTAATTATATCTGCGCAAATGCATTGCACATTACACTTATTAATTATTTAACGAGTGCTGCCATACATAATTTAGACATGCCAGCCATTGTGTGTGGTTAATTTTGAAAGACATTTGGTGGAAATTGAAAATGTTGGCCAACCGTGGATGAACCATTAATAAATGTTTTGTGGGCAATTGCCAATCGTCGTGCTTGCCACGACACTGCCGAGTGTGTCAGTTCTAGTGTGCGACTGCCAATGCGAATGCTCGCTTTGTGATGCAAAAATTGAAAATCAAACACAAGGAAAACCACTCGAGATTCAGCGGCAATACCATTAGTATTAGTTGCAATAGCCACCGACAAGGTCACTTGGCACTTTGGCTTTTATTTGGGGCCCGGACCCGGACCGGGGGTTGTGTCGCATTCTAAGCAAATCGCAGTGCTGTTGGCTCTCGTAACTCGGTTCGTCGAATTGTGTGGAATTACGGCTGCTGGATTGACGATTGTCGAATCGTGGCCAGGCCGTAATACACGTATTAATCTTGGCTCGCTTCTTGTTAGATGTGGCGTTGTTTTTGCGGTTGCAGCTTCGGCAGCAACAACAGCAGCGTGTGTTTAATTGCAATAAATGCACCTGACCGCCTTGACAGCGAGCTTGAGCTTGGGCCGAAACAGAGTCTGGGTTTGGCCAGTATGGCTTGCCGGCAAGGCTTTCTGGTCGACTCAGAATCTTCACTTCTCTGGCTCTCAGGCTAGCCACTTATTGGCCACTAAACACGGCCAATTGAAAGGTTAACTCTTTGGCTGGCATTGAACGTGAACGTGGGCCAAAACTCTGCACGTAAAGTTGGCAAGCCAACAAACGAATGTTTGTCAATGTTTTGGCCCAATTAAGTCTGCCTCCATAACTCTGGGCATTGGCCACTACCCACTAGCCACTGGCCATTGGCCACATAAACATAAACACTGGCCGTGTGCATCCTGTAAGGGCTTTTTAATTATTCATGTCGCTATGAAATCATCGGTGGCTCGGCTAAAAGGTTTACCGTCGTACTCAACTGGGTCATTACCATGGCCTGGCTTTGATCTCCGGGCCAAATGCCCCTCTCCTGATGTGGCCGTAAAAGACTTACTCTAACAGGTTATAAAGCAAGTGAATTGTCTTGAATGTAATGTGCCATAAAGCCATAAATTAGACTTTGGCCCAGAGACGATGAAGACGGTGGCTTGAGGTGGCTTAGACATGGCATTTGCTGGCTTCTATTTAGGGGGTTACCGGGAACACCTCTTGACCTTTCCTCGAGCACAGGCTTGGAATTTCTAAGCAGCTTCTTAAGGTGGTTCTTACTTGGGTTCTTAGGAGCAAAGGACTTAATATATTTAGCTATTAAGAGTGAAAGGGATGTGAAAATTTTAAAGAATTCAAGCTTATTTCAGCTTGCATTCAAAATAGTAGATTCTTAGCTTGAACAGCTTTGTTGATGACATTCCACCTCGAAGTTAATTTAATTATTGCAATCGAGACTCGATTTCTTGAGTGGAATATTCCAACAAGTTTTTTTTGGCAAGTCATCTCTCTCGAGTTACAGATATTGAACAATGATTTGCATCATTTGGCAGGCAATAAACTGTAAGATTTGCTATTCAATTTCAATCGGAAATCACGCATGCCGCAGCCAGTGTCTCGGGTTGCTGGAAACTTCCTCGAACTGCGATCGAGCGTAACTCTTTTGGCCTCCCCCGCTGCCCTCTGGGTGTGAGTCATGGAGTGGAAATTCTCCGGAATCGGAATTGGAGTTGGAATCGGAATTACATTCGATATCGTTATGCGGGTCAGAGTGCGTGAAAATGAGTAATAAAGGAAACATTGCCACAAATTGATGCACTGCCCAGTGCTACCTTTAATTAAATTATTAATTATGTACCTTAATGAATGCATAATTGAATAATAAACTACGTGCGCACACGCCCACATCTGATTGTTCGCCGCGGCGGGAGATGGGAGATGAGGGCTGGGGAGTCGAGAGATGAGTAAGTGTGCCACAATTGTTGTTCTGTTGTGGAATCCATTTGGGTTTTCAGTTTTATTTTTTTGTGTGTTAACCTTTTAACTTTTGTGGAGTTCAGCAAGCGAACCGAACCGACCGAAGCAAACCGATGTTTCGCGTAGTAAACATAAGTTGGGGCTCATTAAGTAATCACATGGAATATTCCCGCAGCCAATTAAACCAGAAAGCCACAGCGTTGCCAGCGAACAGTTGGCCGGGAAGAAGGGAGAGGATGATGGGGTGGAGCTGTTGCATCCACGAGATGGATAGACAACATCGCTCAGTTGCGGATACAGATACATAAAGCGATACCGGAGCCGGCACAGATACGAGTGCAGACTGCAGACACCAGATACAATTAAATTCGATTCAGGAAGCATTTATGCAGTTTGCATATATTTAATATCTGCCTACATACATCGATGCAATATATACACAATATATCCCCCTGTTGGTTTGCTGTTGACCTCTCAATGGGCCGCACGGAGAGTTCCACTCAAAGATTTCGGAAACAAAACTGAAATAAAACGGCCAGGGCATCTTCTTTGATGGAAAACCCTTTTAAAAAGTGCATTGCAAATACACAAATATGGATTCTCTTTGAAGCATTTCAGTAGTAGGAGTTTTACAAATGTTATTGACAATAAAGATGCTATTGATAAATAAAGATAAAGATTTCCTTGTTTCTTATTTTGTATTATTTTGTTGATACTTTCAAGCTAGAGTTTAATTTATGAACGTAGATTTCCCTTTCCCTCTTCATATTTATTTTTTTGTATATTTTTATTGTTGAAATACGATAGCTTGTGTTATTAGTCATTACACGTAATAGAAATCGCTACTATTTCTTGAGTTTCTTCTTGCACAATGTCACACTGCACTTTCAATTACCCAAATCATATATGGTACTCCATGCACTTCCTATACACTTTTTGATGGAATAACACTTCCCCCCACTAATCCAATATTTTTGTATTATGTCAAATATAATTAGAAAATAGCTGAAAGGCTGACATCCTTTGTTGTTGCCGTTAATGTTGATGTTGTGCATTTGTAATGAGGCAGCATTAGAGCAATCGGCTTGGTTACGTGAGGCACTATGTAGCACCACCCGCCCCCCTGGTGGCCGTCCTGCTGCTGCCCCCCAGCGGTTGCACCATAGTGCCCGATGCTGTAAAAAACAATTTGCAGACAATTTTCAGTGTTTCAATCAAACAGGTTTGACATAATTCCAGCTGCCTCGCGAAATGTTGCCAATCTGACAATCAGAGTCTCCTTTGAGGAGACCGGGGGCATATGGGACGGAGGTTCCGGGGACTCGCTACGGGGACAAGTTTCCAGACGTTGATAAACTGGCCAAACATTTCCATCCCGAGTCCATTCCACATACGCAGTTCCAGTTGCAATTTCGGGTCTCGGCTTGGCTGCTTGGCCTGCCGGGCATTTGCTATTTGTATCTCATAGATGCATAGATACATGGCCCAAACGTGAAGCAGTTTACACTGCTGGCTGCTTTACTTTGTCGCTAGTTGGCGGCGTTGTGGGGGATTTTCGGTTTCGGATTGTTTGCACAACTCTTGGCTACCCCAGCAACCCCTCCATTAGACGGACATGCCGACCACCGGTCGACGTCTCGCTTGCCGTATTGCTTCCCAATTTCTAAACCCAAGCTTAACGTTTCTCTGTGCCCGTATTTTGGCCACACTGACCAGAAAAACGGAATGACCAGGGTCAGACCATAGAAAAGATGGGGCTTAGAGGCTGGGGGGGTGATAGCGAGAGTTTCGATACCAACTAAAAGCCAGCAAGTCGCTACCAAAAACCCCTTCGAGTACCGGGCACAGTGGCCTATACAATGTTATGAATTGATTAAAAAGTTTATTAAATAATTTAAAAAAAAACTGATCAAGTTTTTAGTTATTTGTGTTTGGAAATTAAGAAATTATTTATATTTTAAGGTATTTCTTAAGCGCACATAGATTCCTATTTCCCTTTTCTTAAAACCACTGTACCAGAGAGCTCCTTGCCTGCTCGCAAACATATCCGTAAGTCTTTTTTGTGTTGCGGTAATTTGTTTTAAATATTTGTTTAAAATATCAAAACGCACGTACGCTGGCCACTTGTACGTGGTATCTAACAGATAGATGTGAAAATAAAAGTTGTTTGTACTACGAATATGATACAAGTTTACGAGGTGTGGTATAGGTTGTTGGTTGCTTGTTGGGTATCTGGTTCCCTTAAACAGATTCTCATGGCAACAAGACCAACAAAATATATACCCAAAACAAAAAGAGGAACAGGTGAAATTATGGCCCAACTATCGGGGATTCCTAACGGATTCCGTATACGTGTCCACGCCACCGATCTGGTTATAGATCCAAGTAATTATGATTCCGAAACCGATCCGATCCGAATTCGATTCGCGGCAGTTGACATTGATATGCATTACGCACCCAACCCAAAAAATGGGACGTGTGTGGCAAAGAGGGGGAAACGAAGTTCCTGTGCCGCGGTTACCAATTGCGACCCAGTCCCAGTTTCCAGTTTCGAAATCTTTCGGTATTTTTCAACACCCTACGTGATAGCATTTGGTGAGCGACCTTCTGGCCGAAAAATTAAAATGGAAGTGTGTGTTTAGAAAGCCCATGGCACAACTACTCATCGTATTAAGTGTTTCTGGTTATACCTTGACTTGACTTCCTGAAATTAAGACACCTTTTTATTGGCCACTTTAATTGCCTTGCCGAGCATGATTCTGGCAGTTGGATTGTGAGGAAATAGACCCTCCTCTCTCTTCCCCTTGGTTCTTGTTGGACATAATTGATGGATGCAAACGATTAAGTCATTACCCTAGAGTTGCCTCTGGTCCAGTTGCAGTAATTTCGGACTCAGAACCGCTTGGTCGAGTTGGTCGGGGAAATGCAAGCCCCCGAAGCCAAAGTTATACAGCTCCCATCCAAAGCTGAAGCCAAAGCCATACCCAAAGCCAAAGCCATGGTCAGAGCGGATAACAAGCCGATCATATCGATATGCAAAGTGCCTCGGGTGCTCTGATTCCACCATCATGGCAGCTGCAAAAAGAAGCTTGAATAAAATAATATAAAATGGAATAAAATAAAATCAAACAAAAACATTGAACAGAATCAGGAGTTATGAGACAGGGAAATTATGAATACCCTAACAAAATAATAAGATAAAATAACAATTGAAATTTTCTTTAAAAAAATATTTCAAGTAGATATGAGTTTATCACAATTTTAAGGAATCCTTGCTCTTAAGTTGGGGATGTATCCTTCTTAGGGTATTGAAAGTAATGCATGCAGACATGCCACATTGCGGGTATGATGGAAAATCATAAAATCAAAGGGTTCAGTTCAGGGAGGACCGCAAAAACCAAAAAGAGAGAAATACATAAAAAAAAAGAAGAAAAGCCAGTGACCAGAGGGAGCTGCTGCCACTATATGAGAAACATGCCACGAGGCCATTGGTGGTGTTTGGCTTTTGGTGAAAGGATATTGAAAAACATTCGAGTATGCCAAGACAAGTATCTAGCCGATGCTTTAATGGCACCATTCTAAAAATATATAATAGTTATGTATTCGAATTGCTTTCGGCTTTGAAGTCTCTGAATCAAGCCGAGATTGTTGGTGTTTTTTGGCCATGTTGTTCTGTTGATTTGCACAAACAAATTTTGTCAACAAGATTAATGCTAATTGAAGTTTTTCAACTCGCCTCGAGTCGATGCCAAAGACTCTTGTTCAATGAAAGTTTCGGTTCGCCTTCAGCGGAAGTTTGGCCAAGTGAGAAAAGTTGGCAACCGAAACGACAACAACGCCGACAACGATGGCGATAATGATTATTCCCGGGGCTGGGCTTCGACTTGGTCCGATGATGATTAACTAGTGGCTGCCAGTTCATCATGACTTTTAATTGGTAAATTTCTTGTCCGATATTCCATTAATGGCCCAGTGAATCGAGCCACTAACTAACTAACTGGCCAGGCTAGGGGACTATGAGGTTGCAATTAACAACTATTAAGTGCCTTAACATTGAACTTTGCTTAGTTGCTCTTCAGTCGCTCTGCTCCAATTAACACCTGACCAACTCCCAATCACGTTCAGCGTTTGGGGCAGGTTAGCATCTTCGAGTACTTGCCGAAGAACATTGAAAATGATTAGAGGTCTTGAGGCCAGTCTAGAGGTTGCACGCAGCTGTTTAGATAGTTCCAGTGATGATTTTACTTTGTCAATGAATCCATGGAATAGCTTCTTAATAAATTTAACACCAAGGTTATCTGTGAATAAACATTAGATTTAAATGAGATTTAATAGTCTGCATTAAATCATACTAACTGGCAAAAATTACTTTAACAAGTAGCTACTAAATTATAAATTTTCCATCGAGTCTGCCTCTGAATCATAATCACGCTCAAGCGCTTACCTTTGATAGCCAGGCCATAATTAATTTATATTTTAGCCATATTTTTTATCATGCCTATTGAGTGCTTAATGGGACCCATTTCCAACTTAATAGTTTATTCGTTTATCACAGAGTTCCGCCAAAGGACTCGGCTCAGCCTCATCAGCAGACTTTTATAAGCTCTTCAGAAATTCTCTCTTCCATGGAGTTGGCGGAAATGAATATTCGATGGCTTTAAAAATCAAATTTATACATATTTGGGGTGATGCTGCTGCTGTAAATAAACGCTGAATGGGAATAAAGTTAATATATCAGCTTTAAAAACGGTCACCCGGGGAGCGCAAGGGACATTTCCAGGGGGTGGCCGATCCACTGGCCGATTGGAACTGGGCTGGATATGTCCAGGGCCATGTCGATGTCCATGTTCGTGTCCATTTCCATTTCCATCTTCAATTGCATTTGGCTGGGGGATTCATTCAATTTCCATTCGTCATTCAATCGGGCATGCAATTCAGTTATGAAAACCAAGTGCTGCGTATTTATTTCTGTGTCTGTGTGCGTCAGGACACCCTCCTGTAGGTCAGTATGTGTGTGTATGTACGTGCGAGGGGGTGTAACACACAGAAATTTGTTTGCATTTATGAATATGTATCCCGTCATAGACTCATTTTTATGGGTTTCTTGTTTACTTCTTTATTTCGATTGCGTTTCTCCTCCTGTTTTTTACTTTCCCCCCCAGATTTTTGTTTTTTCGGGCAACCATCAATATAGCAACATGCCCGTGGGTGTGGCAGATCCTTGGGCGCAATGCACGCACACACACCATTGCGTACTTAGAGCTTAACGAATGTTTGGCCAACGTTAGCTCCCCATGTAATCGATTTAATCATAATCCAGCTTTTACTATTTATTGTTCCGAGTTATAGTATAAATATATGTATGTATACGAGCTGCATTAATACAAACACAAAATATTATCCTGCTCCTGCTATTGTTCTTGTTGTTTCCAGCTCCGGTCTGATTTTGTTGGTGGCTGACTCTGGCTCCATTGGAGCATATTTATGGTTATAGTATGCATAACTGGAGGCAACCATAAAGTAATAATATAACAGCGGCCAGCCCCAGCTCCACCCACCCAGCCTCCCGATCCTGGCCAGCGCTTGCTGCTTCAGAGGCAGAGGCGTGGCGCTTCCAGTGTACAGCCATTGATTTTGGTTCAACTTAGTTTTTCTTATGCAAATACGCCGGAGCATTTTCCATTCTTACCCTGTCTGCAAGCCAGCACATATATCCTCGCCTGTGCCTGAGTTAGCGCCAGTGGGCAGGATACTCAAATATCCGGTTTATGCTTAAGTATTTATTAAAAATAAAACTCTGGGTATTTGAATTGATCTGATCGGGACCCTCACTGAAATTGTTTTTTGTTTTTCTAGTCCGAGCTGAACTGAAAAGAGTAAACTACTTTATTTCACTTTCGGTCAGGTCAGCTATCTCTGTCTCTGTTTCCTAGCCTCCATCTGTCTCTCTCTATTACCACACATCGTAGCAGTTTATTGCGTTACAATGGAGATTGCAGATTGCAGATGGTTTTAAAGTGCCTGGCCATAAACAAAAGCTGCCACTTGATAAACATAATATTCCGAGAATTTCCATATCATTTGCCGCATTTACATCTAGATATTGTGAATAAGTATAAAGCTCTTTCAGACTGGATATGTTTGCAGAAAGTAGTTTCTGGGGAGACTAGTTTAATTAATACTTTCAAAGAGGAGTAATCCGAATGTATTTTAGAGTAAATACTCCTCAAAACTAATTGGTTTGGGAAAAGTACAAAGGGAACTTGTAACAAAATATTATACAGCCACAAAAAAGATATAATTTAGGCCAACATAATCAAAAGTAATTAGTGCAAGAACATTGAAAGTCCATTTAAAAAATAACATAAAAAGAAGGTAAAACTTTTTAATTGCCGTTCGGTAATTTCCAAAAACTCATCACTCCGTTGACTACCTTTGTAGGGACTGCCTTTCCCCATTCATTGGATCCATGGAAACATTACTCGATTTAAATGCAATAAACAAATGTATATCCTTCCATCCAGACCCATAACTTTTCACCAAAAAGGGGGATTTGGCTGAGAACAATGTTTGCATTTGAAATAAATGAAGTAATAACTTTTATGCGATGTTTAACATTTTTATGCAGTCCGCAAACATTGCGGAGGAAGCACTTTGCTTTATGGAGATTTTTGATTTGCAACAAGCAAAATAAATTGAATGCAATTTGTGGCCAGCATAAAAATGAGCCAAAATACACACTTAGCCCTTGGGCCAGCTTATGCTTTTTCGATTTGCGGACCGTGGCGGGGAGTTGGGTGAGTTGAGTGCATGTGTGGCTCCGGTATTATCCTCAATACATAATTATATGTTTTGGGGCAAAAGCTTTTTGCCTTTGGCCACGACCAGGCACGGTTTTGCAATATTGCGTGCCTCGAGTTGGTGTTGTTTTTCTATTTTTTTTTCTATATCTTGATTTTCCAAACTGACCCACGTTGTGGGTGCAGCCACATCGACTATCAGAGGAATTAACAATGGGGAAAAATCACTGCAAAAGCTATACAAGTACAATGGATGAGCAGCAGCACAAACAAAAATGTTTCACAAAAAAAAGGGGCAACAATTTTGCTCCGAGGGCAAAGGTCATTACCACCCCTCGCCCTCCCTTCACTGCTAGCCCTTCTCTTCAAGTGATAAAAAGTAATGAACAAATTGTTACAACAAAAATGAGAACAACAAAAATATCGTAAAACATCTTTGTGCTACTTTGTGTGGGTCAGTGGGTCGGTTATTGTTCTCCGCCCTTCGTCTTGATCTTGTTCTTTCCAAATTGGTTTATTTGGGGGCGTGGGTCGGCCGAGATGGGCAGGGATTGGGGGTAACTAAACCCTAAGGCTGTAGTCTCAATGAATTGGGCGTCGCACGAAACACAGTCAAAGTCGGGCAAAGAAGTCATCGTTTAACAGAGCATAGCAAATGATTTCCTACGAAAATTTGTCACACACAGAAAACAATGTGCACGCACAGACCGACACCCACACTGCCGAAGATACAACTACAGTTACAGTTACGGATACAACAATAGCAACAGGAACAGCAACTGCTTCAGTATGAGCCACAGTTACACAGATACAGATACTTTGACAGTCCACAGATATACAATATAAATGTATATACATAAGTTCATGCATAAAAGAGACACTCGATCGAAGGAAGCTGGCGGGGCAACAGTAAATAACATGCACAATGCCAAGATAAAGTGGCAAATGAGCAACACCAACAACGGGCAACGAGCAGCGGCAACATTAACAACAACGCCGCCAGTAAGAGCAACAATGGTAACAGCAACATCGGCTTCAGAAACAGCATCATCAGTGAGTATCGAACAAAAGCTCTCGTACGTGTTAAGCACTCATTGCTGTCAAACATGCCGCACAGTTGACGAAGAAGAATGTTTCCCGCGACGTGTGGGAAAGCGAGCTGCAACACTTGCGGCTGATGGCTCCCTCCGGCCAGAGATGCCCACTCCCGAGATGTCTGTAGTTCCTCAGATCGGCCAAGAAAATGTCAAACTATTCAAAAATACTTGCCAATTATAGGATGTGGAATTGTGGTCTTAAGATGAGACGAGTAATAAATATTACTCATACGACATGTTGGCCTAAAGTATTTTTAAAATTATAAATTATGTTATAGTTATATAATTAATATACTTTAATGTACAATTAATTAAAAATTATTAAAATATGAGAAACAAAATCATAGTCTACAAAGGAGACAAGTTAAATTACTCATACGACGTGTGGGCTTACCATGTAGATAAAGTTTATTTCTATGCAGTTTGACATAAAATTAAAAATGAAGATATATAAATAAATAACATTTAAAATACTATCATTATTTAAGCAAAAAGTCACCTTACCCAAAAAACACTTGAAACAATTGCCATCAAAGAATAAAATTACACTTCTCTGGAAATCGCAAAAAAATAAGCACAATACATTTTTATCTCTGTTGGCTCAGCACTAAACCGTCCTGCCACACCCACTAGAAGCCTTTGCCCGCCACCCCCCCGAGTCCACGCCCTCCGATCCTTGGCCGTCCGACACGCATACGCCCCGTGTGACGCGACCGACACTTGAGCCGGCAATCAGGCTCAATCGCTGAGGCCAAAACGGAACGGGGCTTGCAATCTGTGGCCCGCACTCACACATTTGCACGTACAAAGGACGCAGCTACGAAATTCAAGCTTTTCCCGAGCAACATCAGCATCAGTGGCACTAGAGCCAGCAGCAGCAACAGCAACACAAACAACAAATATAAATCGTTAACAATAAATAATCGTCTATAAGAGACGACATTTGTTGCTCCGTTTTGTTGCTGGATTCCTTGGCCGCTGCTTTATGCATTTGTAGTCGTATTTGTAACACAATTGTTTATGCCACTGCGGCTTGTTGTTTCCGTTTGCTTTGTTGTTTCGTTTTTATGACCCACCAGGCCAACAAACCACCCCAAACACCACCCACCACCCATCACCCGTCCGTCCGCCTGAGCTATGGGGCATAGTTTATTGTTATTTTATTGGGGAGGGCCTTCTTTTAGGCTTTCGCGTGCTTTGTAAATAATTCGTGCTCGGCGCGTTTATGACGTGATTTCTTAACCGTTTACCCACCCCATCCACAGCCTGCCTGCCCCACTCTAAGTGGGTCGAGAGCTGCCACGCCTCCGCCTAGCTTTGTGGCGGGCATGTCGCATGCCACTTCCAGCTGAAGGGGCTGCAATTTCAATTTGCCCAAGAATTTCCATTATTATTTCTCACCCTTGTTAGGTAACGGATTAAAAGAGAGGGTCGCATAAGTAATGTCTTAATTGGACTCGAATTAAATAATTAGATAAGTTAAACTTTTAAGAAAAATAAAGAATTTTAAAGTGGTCTTTTTAGATAGGGTTTCGTTTCAAAAACTATAACTGATATTTATTGAATAAATACCATATACTTACAAAAAATATATTTAAATTATATTCAATTATAAATTACACAAATTGCCGCAAAGACCTTAAATAAAAAATGGGGCTAGGGAGATAGCAATTGAAAACGATTTAAATGTTTGCTTATTTATTAGCGCATAAATTTGTTTTTGTAAAGCCAATATTTTTTGCGCTGCCGGGCTCCCGTGCTGTTGGACTGCCGCAGCCGCATGTGCGGCATTACATGCCACCGATTGTTGTTGCATTGATTTTTGCCATGATTTCCTCGATTATGGCAGCAACAAAATCGCGAAACGTGAAAAAATAAACCGATTAATTAATATAAATTATAGCGGAGCCCATTTAATTTATTTAGTTTTTGTTTTTATATTTCATTGCCTCGTGGCTTCTCGTTAGTTTCTTTCTGGCTTTTTGTTTTGGTTTTTGGTTTTTTGTTTTACTTTTTTTCTGTTTTATTGCCAATGTTGTAATGTCGTGTTGCTGTAATTTTTGTTGTCATTGATAATGAGCGAATTATGTAATTATAATTTGTAATTGTGTGTGTATGGGTGGGTGAGTCAGTAAGCTCCTGGTTTTTTCGGATTTTGAAAAACTGGCCATAAATAAACAGGTGTAATAATGGTGCAACAAACAATTGGAAATTGATTTAGAAATTATTCACAATGGCTTTGGGTTTTTTGTCTATTGTGCAGAATGTAGATTAACTTTATATATTCATTAAATGAAAACAATCAAATTAATATAAATCATGACAAAAATAAATGAATTTAATTAACAACAAACATTTCCATTGAGAGGTATTAGCTTTGGCTTCATCATTAATGTTGTGGGATTTGTTTGTCATGTTAGGATATGTCTAAAAAATATTGTATTGATGGAAATCTTAATTAATATTCTGGCTTAACCAAAGCTCTTTAAACTCCTGAACTTAGCCCATCAGTTAAATCGCGAGATTAATAGATTATATTCGAGCATATTGCAGCTAAAGCTATTATCGAGTGGCTGCCCTGGTTGCGTGTCGATGAAGATTGGTAATTTGCCTATTCAATTTCGCTTTGATTGCTGTTATGGCCATGCCAATGCGAATGTGAAGCAATTGCTTGGCAATATTTGCCCAGCCAATACATAAACGTTATGGCCAGCCACGCAGCTACGGTAAAACTATTTGGTTAAACGCTCGAGTTGCCCGACAGCCCAGGTGCGGCTTTTTGAATGGCCATCTCTAAATGGGGGATGGGGCTGAATATTTGTGGGATTTTTTGGGTTTTTGTGTTTTTGACGCATGCGCAACCCCTTCAGCTGGAAAGATGATACCAGATAGCATTGAAGTATACGTACTTCAGACAAAAGAAATTACAAGATCGGCGACACGTAGCTTTGCAAAAGTTTCGTTTATTTAATTGCCACAAATGTTTGTCACTTGTGTGTGCAAGATACGTAATTAGATATTACGAGTTCGCACACGTTCTGCCAGAAAGATACGTGTAATTAGCATTTTGCGAGTGGGCGGAGGGGGGGAGAGTGTCAAGAACCTGCAGTTGGCTCAATGCAAACATCGGACGTTAGATAAGAGTCGTTAAGACATAGCGCGAATTCAAAGTCGTTTTGCCAACAATAGCTAAACTTCGCAGTTTTCCATTGAATGCAATTATTAAACCCACAAAGTGCGAATAGTGGGTTGGGGATGGGGATGGGGTTCTAGAGCTCCCGAGAAACCCCCGGCGAGCAAATCCCTGCTTAATTGAGTCTGAAAGAACGGACTTCTTTCATTAGATCCCACAGGGGGATTCATTAGAGCAGCTGTTAATTGGAATTGAATGGGTGGGCTGGGGTATAGGAGTGTAGGATGGGGTGCCATTATGGTCGCTATAAACTAGGAGCTGTCACAGACCACTCAATTTCAATACCATTGCGGCTCATAAAATGACGCATCAATATAATCAAAATTATCATTACCACCACAGAGCACTGAGTAGCCTGGGAAAGCGAGCCCTGCCGGCGAATGGGAAACGGAAATGGCAAATGGGGTGAAAAGCACGACGGAGGGGAGGCTGGGCCAGGCGAGGAGCTAGCAACCGCAACAGCAACGATGCATAAGCGACATAAAAACTATAATCAATATCCATATCCATTAGCGTTATCGTATCAACGAACTCGAATAATAATAACGTGCATATGTATGGTATATACGTACATACATATGTATGTATGAATAAATGTTGACTACCGCAGTGGCAAGCACGGCTACAGCTACGGACACGGACACGGACACGAATACGGACAACATGCACGGACAGAGCCACGGATACGGACACCGCCACTGGACACTCGATAGCCGGCGAGGCACAAAGATACGCCAGACACCCTGTGGTGCTCTCCAGCCACCCGTCCATTTGTCTTCACGTAATTATCTTTTAATAGATTTAACGAACATTTTTCGCACCGACTCTTTGCTTGTGTGTCAACCCAGTGACAACAGCAACAACAGCAACAACAGCAACATCACCAACAACACCAACAACAGCAACAACCATTGCAACACCAGCCGGAGCAGCAACAACAAATAGCAAAGAACGAAATCTGAAAATGAAAAAGTTCATTAATATTAATGCGAAGGGATAATGCCCTCTTAAGAATATTACTTATCGTTTTTAAAAGCTAAAAGTATATTGTTTATATTCTTTAAAAATTAAAAAAAGGATAGTATTTATAAAAACTATATAGATTTTCAATACCTTTACAATATAAAGTCTTGTATCCGTACTAACTGAAAAAAGAATTTACTTTTTGGAGTTCAAAAATGGAACTTCCAGGGAATATAGACTGTATATAGCATTTAGACTTATTAGATTTTATTTACTAACAAAACCAGCTTTTCTACAATTTATAATCATTTACATTTTCTATTAAATCATTTTGCTTGGCCATTACCTCATATTTGCATTGTAATTGTCGTAGACGCAGCTTGCAGCCAAATCGATTGCATAGTCATGGCCACTTATCGCAAAGGGTATGACAAACAAGTCCTGGTAGTGCAGCTGTACACTATGCCATGGGATCGGTCCAGAACACCCAGCCGGAGTCGGAGTCCGAGCTTCCAGATCTCACAGAGGGCAAAGCCAGAAACGGAAGTCGGAAGTTGTATGGCACATGCGGTGATGGCCGCGGCGGTTGCGATGCCAACAGCGTCCATGCACCACTCCCGGTAATGGTGATGCAGGCAGGAGTGTAGGTTCCAGTGGGTGGTGGGTGGTAGCTACATCAAGCCAATGCCTGGCCATTTTCATTTTATGGACTTTCAAACTGTTGCTGTTAATTATTTCTTCTTCTTTTAATGTGGCCACTGGTGTTGGCCGCAGTTCTTACTTATTCAGCTTCAGGTCCTTCTGTTCGGTTCTGCATCCTGACGATGGCGATGGCTATGGCGATGATGATGATGATGTTGCTGATATTATGCACCCTTCGCACTTTCCTTTGCATTTCTCCGTTGTTTGCACTTTTTCGCCATTTTACACTTTATTACAAAGCCATTAAATAAAATTCAAAGCGAATGAGCCTCGTCAAAAGTGTTCGACGAGAGGGTGTGTCCTGGAAAGCAAAGGACCTCAATGGTGGGTGGGCTCTGGGCCTCGCATTCTGGCCGGCCTGGGCCAGTGCGGTCCGCCATTGAAATATGCGAAGTGGTGCAGTTGTTGCAATGTTGTTGCATTGCTAACAAAGCTGCCCCCAGCACCCCTTCTCAAATTGTGTTATTGTCGTGGTTCATTCTTTTGTTTTTCGGCCCATTGTTGCCCCAAAAAGTTTTGTCTTGTTGTTATTGTTGCTGCTGGTGCAGAAAGCAGCAGCAGGCCACTGAGCGCCACCAGCAGTACCAACAACAACAACAACAATGCAAACAAAATCCGCAGCAGCAACAGCAGCAGCAGCAAAACTGCAACTGCAACTACAGGCGGCAGGAGTATCGTGCACCGCACGCAAACAAGCGCCAAATGTAAAAGAAGTACCAGAAGTGGCAACATCGGATGGAGTCAAAACAGTGGCCTAAATATGGCTTAAATGTTGGTTAAGACAACTTAAAACTAAACTAATTTGTGGCTCTTTAGTACTAAGTGAAACTACAGCTTAAGACCTAGACCTCTAGAATTGTATTTAAGGAGTTATGGAACTGCTGTAGGGGCTGCTATCTACAACAATATTTTTTTGTAATATCCTTCCATCTATTTAAACCCTACTTTTATCATAATCCATAAATCTAAACAACCTGTTTTAGACCACTGTTCGCAACTGTTTCAATTAGCTGCGCTTCGATGTGCATTGACGATGGAGTTTCGGTGTCGACAACTGAGCGGACACAGGGGCGCCGTTAGGAGGGGCTTCAGTATCTGCGGCTGATACTTAAACAATGTATAAATTCGTCTACAAAGTCGACTGCCCCGTCCACTGCCCCTTGCCCCCTGTATCAGTGGCATGTGCATCAGTGGTTCACTCAGTGCGTATAGTACCTCGAAGCTCTTCCAATGGTTGTTGGATGGACCCTACATTGGCTTCTAAGCACTGGAAATAAACTCTGCATTTCCATAAATATTAACCATATAAGTATCTAAAGACCTGAATCATAAGGTTACTTAAATAAAATCACTAATTTAAATAGTTAGATATTTAATATCAGTAATATTACTGCGAATTTCATAGAGTGCATTAAGAAATGTATTTTTTCCTGTGCGGCTTTGTGGTCACCGGCGTGGTGCAATCAGCTGCAGTGGCTTTTTGGCCGACACTGCCAGTTAGCCATCTAGTCAGTTAGCCAGAGAAAAACACAGGCACTGGGGGAAGGCAGTCAGAAAGTAACTCAGTCAGTCAGTCGGATGAAGCTGGGTTGGCTGACTGGCCGGCTGGCAGGCTGCCCGGCTGCCCGGCTAACCAAGTGTCCCTGTCTGTTTGTGCCGCACCTTTTGCCATCCCACTTTTCCATTCCATAGTGCCCCACCGCCTCACCACCCCTCCACCTCGCCGCGGCTGTCATTGGATTGCATTGCGTTGCTTTCGTCATTCATTCGACTGAGTGAGCGCCGACTCAAGCGCGAGTGGTGTAAAAGCTCCTCAATTGGTGTGAAATGCAACACGCCACTGCCCCACAGCAGCAGCTACTGAAAAGACCAAGGGGTTGGGTGGGGCAGGTGGTGCCGAATTTCGGGGCTCTGCTTTCATTTGCAAATATGGAAAATGTGGGTTAATGGTCTGACTCTTTGACTTTCGCAAAATTATTTAATTTTCATTTACCCAGTGGATTCGATATGTCGTGAAATTCTTTTGTCTCATTTTCGAATATCCCTACAGGGATATTTTCATATTTCCGCCATTGTTGATGGCTCTCTACAGGAAGCCACTACAGTGGAGGGTCTTAAAAGCCACCTAGGCCACCTTTACTTATCAAACCTATGACTGTCATTCAAGTCCATGCTCAATATTCAAATCTGTGTAATAACCGAACAAAGTTGCGCCATTATTCTAATTGGCGGTTCACATTTTACACCCTTATCGCGGGGCACTTGAATTTAATGATCCAGCCGGGTCACCTAATAAATATAATTTGGAATTCTTAGGTTCATTACGCTGCCAGTAATTCAGACTAATTATAGACACCCGATTCGTACCTTTAAACAGGTATTTTATTTAATTGAGAACCGCACTGTATTTACATACGTAGTTATTTGCTTCTGTTTGCCGACTGCCTTTGTTTAATGAGATATTTGACGGGGAACTAGTACCTCACTGCTTTGATTACTTTTTGATTAACTTTTGGAACCTGGGACTTTTAAAGGGAAGTGCAATTATCACTCTTAGCTTGGAAATGTACAGAATTAGTCAGCCAATAACCTGATATGGTCATCACGATTTTCAGATGAAATATTTCCTAAAATATTTGCTTAAATGGCTGTCACAGTGAGACTGCACTTTGCAATAGCTATGGCGGGGAACGAGTTCATTTAATTTGGCATTCCAGTTTGGATTTGCACCTTTCTGCTGGAAACGAAACGAGTTCCCAAAAATTCTGTAATTCATTCGTTATCGCAACTTTTGCATAGTTTCCCTCACCTCAGCAAACTGTGCTGCATTATTTGGTTACCAAAATTTGAATTTTATTAAATTTTATTTGAGTTGAGAGTCTCATTTTGGGCTTTTCGGTTTCGTATCTTTTTGTTTTTGCTTTCGTGTTTTTTGACTGTTGCGTCAACAGGTGCGTCTGGCACTTCATTAGAAATTTCAGTTCGCGTCGTCTCTCTTTCTGCTGGGATCGCCCTTTCTCTGTTCCTCTAGTCCTGCAGCAAGGAGCAAAGTTTTAATTAAATTTCGAGCTTTACTGGAGCGAATTTTACTTATACATTACGTATATACATATATATTTGATTTTTAGTAGCCAAGAAACAGTCGCATGGATACCGCTTTGGGGCGCTTGTAATTGGCTTTATGGTTTTAGCTTCCCATTCATCTGGCTCGAATTAAAGGAATAATTTGGAAAACTTCTCTCTGCTAGCCAGTCGACAGTGCGGTGAACTGAATGGGTGACCAGATATTCAATTAAAGGATTATCTTTGTCGTACCTCAGTACCCATCTTTACTTGAATTGGCAAAGATGGACACCCTCTTTGTAAGCTGATTAGCATTTTTTACAAATCTCGCAAGAGAGACTGATTAAGGATGACTAATTTACTTCATACCTATATGAATATTTTCAATGAAATACCCAAAATTCCTGGTCTCTTAATAATTTTATATTTGTTTGCTTTACTCCCAACAGATAATTAGGAAGTACTTGCGTGGCTAAGATGGATGATCCCAAAATAATGAACATCATGAACGGCATGAAGACACGGGAAGATCATTGTCAGCTCATAAACGACGTCAAGGGTGAGTGACCACTAAAAAAATAATACAGACCCCGCCAAGATCATACAGAGCCCGCTTCCCCCGCCACAAATCTGGGAAAATAAAAGGCATTTATGTGAAATATTACATTAGCGGAGGTGGTGCCCGAAGGAGAACAACTGAAAGGTTGGCCAAAAACAAAAATTTGTTGAAATTGACAAATTATGTGACAGACTTTTGTCTGCCGCAGTGTGGCGCGGTGCGGTGCGGCGCGGTGCTCCAACAAAATCCAAAGAGCCAACAACAATTGTTGACAATTCACTCAAAGTGGGTGCCCCTTGTTGTTGGGGCTTGGGATGCTGGTGCTGCTCTGGATGCCGCGATGGCGGGATGGCGTTTGGGAGGGTGTTGGAGTTAGCGTTAAACAAATGCCCCAAAGCGCTCGAAAATGCTTTAAACGCCGCACTCCACTCGAGTCACTCCATCACTCCACACTCCAATCTCCAAGTGAGCGGCTCAATTTCGTTGCGTCCACGAACAATGATGGGTTTTTGTTTCGGGTGGGTGGTTGGCAGGAGGGATGGAGCGCCTCCCACCCTGGGAGGTTGTCTGCGAGTGCTGGCACATTTTCAGTTGCTGTTTCGGCGCGAGGCGATGCGAAGTGCGCTTGAGTTGCATTTAAGCCAATTAGCATAGGTAAACAAAACATTTGAGTGAGCCAGCCAAGTGCTTGTGGTTGAGTGCGGCCTCAGGGCAGGAATTTCCTACAAGGAGGCTACTTGAACTGGGGTGGAGGACGTCGGGCATACCATAACGGTGGCTTCCCATTGGACAGGAGCTGGTGCTGGTGTCAGCTCTAGGTGTCAAGACGTATTTGTATGAATGTGTTTGTTAGCCCGGGGCAATAGCGGGGGCAATGGGGGTAGCCGGAGGCATTACATCCTTCTCAACAATGTTGCATTTATTATGCAATTATCAAGTGGCAATTGTGCACGGGCTGTCTGGCTGGATGTGGATGTGAATGAACGGGGCTCCCAGTCCAACAACTGACAGTGATTTACGTCGACGATTGGCAATTAGGCCTCTCCTGGAGCGAAGGCAGACGAAGGCGAAACGGAGCATCTCAAGATGGGATGCCATTCAATTGAGGAATGTTTAAAGGTCTTACAGTGGAAGAAAAGCTTAAGAGTTTATTTGATATTTTGTTTAGGTCGTTCTTAGGAAATACATTAGTAGTTGCTTGCATTGGCTCAACTATTTACCCAGTTATTTTAAGCTCTTACTGAATAATAATAC
The DNA here is from genome assembly GCA_018153035.1 of Drosophila pseudoananassae pseudoananassae. NCBI lineage: Eukaryota > Metazoa > Arthropoda > Insecta > Diptera > Drosophilidae > Drosophila > Drosophila pseudoananassae. The sequence goes on from JAECXR010000024.1 coordinate 12,730,704, forward strand.
ATGTGCTAATTACTAGTTTCTTTGTTTGAAATTAGCAAAAATAGTTTGGGTAAATATTTTAGGTTTGCTTTTATTTAAGTGAAGAACCATGGCTGGCTATGGTTTTAAAAATAGCCTCTTTAGACTGAAAGTATTAGTTCACAAAGCTAGAAACAAAAACCGACCAAATTTCCAAATCAAAAACATCCATAAAGCCCACATCCCAAATCAGAGTAATGAAATGGGAATTACTATTTTTTCGAGTGCATGTGGCAGCAAACGTGTGGCATATGCAACTCTGCCCGTGTGTGTGTGTGTGAGGATTTTAGGCGTGTGTGCGTTTTAGACAATAGATGAATGGCTCGACGAGCTGCTAACTTGCAAATATTTATGAGTGGCCCAGCAAGTGGCAGGCAACGGAGGCAACCGATGCCGCAAACAACAATGTGGGGCAGAGATGGATGGGCTGCCAAGAGGGGAGCGGAGTGAGGTGGGATAAGGGGAGGCTGGGGGATACAGATCCATTGGCAGGCAACGTTGAAACGTCAAGTGTTGTTGCCGTTTTGGCACTTTGGCAAAAATGCAGGCAGGAGCTAACCTCGTGACCCCTCAACTATGCTGGCTGGCTGGTGTGCGATTTTGTATATGGCACTATGGGTGTGGGAGTGCGTGTGCCTCTGTGTCTGTGGGTGGCGTGAATTATGCGCAATTCAAGTGGCATTTGATGCGCATTTAAATTCGTGACGGCGCTTCAAGTTGGTGGCAAACAAACCAAACCGAACCAAAACCGAACAAACAGTCAACAGATTGGGGCAGAATGCCGGGGCGGATGTGGGGGATACGGAGGATGATGTGGCGGATAACCGAGCCCATCAATGATGCGCATCAAATTGGCTAATTGTTTAATGACTGTTTGCATTGATCTCTTCCCTCAGACGAGTCGCCCATGCAAATGTTCTACAAGGACAAGGGCGTCTTCCTCACCGGCGGCACAGGATTCTTTGGCAAAAGTAAGTTCCACTTGACTCCCAAGTACGTGACTGGAATTTCGCCCACATACTTACACGCCCTTTTTCCCTCCATCTGTCTCGTCCTTTTTTGTCCTGTTTGGTCCTGTCTTCTCCAGTTATCATTGAGAAATTGTTGCGCGTCACAGAGGTGGGACAAATCTATTTGCTGATACGCACCAAGAAGGGCAAGGATGCTTTTGCTCGCATCGAGGATCTGTTTAATGATCCGGTAAGTGAAACAAATTTATTTTTTAAACCCATCACAATATAAATTAATTTGTTTTTTTCGTTTCAGGTCTTCGACAAGATGAAGCAGGTTAACCCCAAGTACCGCTGCCAGATAACCATCATCAGTGGGGATTGTTCGCTTCCTGGCTTGGGCATTTCACCCGACGAACGCGAAACGATCCTGGAGAACGTCAACATTGTCCTCCACAGTGCCGCCACGGTTCGATTTGATGAGAAGCTCAAAATGGCCATCGCCATCAATGTCCACGGCACCAAGGAAATCATCAAGCTGGCCAAAGAAGTTGTGAATCTTAAGGTAAGATATTCATTTAAGAATTGGGAAGCCTATACCCTGCTGCTATCCTTTAGAATGTATCCTACATAAATAGGGTTTCTGGAAAAGGTTTCTAACCATTTCTAGAGAAACCTCTCAGAACTTTAGGAAAAGCATGGAAAGGACAATATGTCCTCCATATCTCTGTCAATACTTGTCCGATTCTTAAGGGGAATACCTTAAACGATTTGTACGTCGATTTTCTATCAATCTGCATCAAAATCTGGAGACAAAATATTTTTTAGATTTTTTGTCAAATTTTTTGGAGGACCCCCTTCAAAAATTGGGAAAGTGCATGAATCAAGAATTTGGCCCCAGCGAAGGCCATATCTTTCCTAATGCTCTTCCGATTCTTGAGCGGAATACCTTAAACGATTTGTACATCGATTTTCTATCAATCTGCATCAAAATCTGGAAACAAAATATTTTTTAGATTTTTTGTCAAATTTTCTGGATGACCCCCTTTAAAAATTGGGAAAGTGCATGAATCAAGAATTTGGCCCCCCGCGAAGGCCATATCTTTGTCAATACTTGTCCGATTCTTAAGCGGAATACCTTAAACGATTTGTACATCGATATTCTATCAATCTGCATCAAAATCTGGAAACAAAATATTTTTTAGATTTTTTGTCAAATTTTCTGGATGACCCCCTTTAAAAATTGGGAAAGTGCATGAATCAAGAATTTGGCCCCCCGTGAAGGCCATATCTTTGTCAATACTTGTCCGATTCTTAAGCGGAATACCTTAAACGATTTGTACATCGATTTTCTATCAATCTGCATCAAAATCTGGAAACAAAATATTTTTTAGATTTTTTGTCAAATTTTCTGGATGACCCCCTTTAAAAATTGGGAAAGTGCATGAATCAAGAATTTGGCCCCCGCGAAGGCCATATCTTTGTCAATACTTGTCCGATTCTTAAGGGGAATACCTTAAACGATTTGTACATCGATTTTCTATCAATCTGCATCAAAATCTGGAAACAAAATATTTTTTAGATTTTTTGTCAAATTTTCTGGATGACCCCCTTTAAAAATTGGGAAAGTGCATGAATCAAGAATTTGGCCCCCCGCGAAGGCCATATCTTTGTCAATACTCTTCCGATTCTTGAGCGGAATACCTTAAACGATTTGTACATCGATTTTCTATCAATCAGCATCAAAATCTGGAAACAAAATATTTTTTAGATTTTTTGTCAAATTTTCTGGATGACCCCCTTTAAAAATTGGGAAAGTGCATGAATCAAGAATTTGGCCCCCGCGAAGGCCATATCTTTGTCAATACTTGTCCGATTCTTCAGCGGAATACCTTAAACGATTTGTACATCGATTTTCTATCAATCTGCATCAAAATATGGAAACAAAATATTTTTTAGATTTTTTGTCAAATTTTCTAGATGACCCCCTTTAAAAATTGGGAAAGTGCATGAATCAAGAATTTGGACCCCCGCGAAGGCCATATCTTTGTCAATACTTGTCCGATTCTTAAGGGGAATACCTTAAACGATTTGTACATCGATTTTCTATCAATATGCATAAAAATCTGGAAACAAAATATTTTTTAGATTTTTTGTCAAATTTTCTGGATGACCCCCTTTAAAAATTGGGAAAGTGCATGAATCAAGAATTTGGCCCCCAACGAGGGTCATATCTTTCCCAATGCTCTTCCGATTCTTGAGCGGAATACCTTAAACGATTTGTACATCGATTTTCTATCAATCTGCATCAAAATCTGGAAACAAAATATTTTTTAGATTTTTTGTCAAATTTTCTGGATGACCCCCCACCGAAGGCCATATCTTTGCCTATGCTCTTCCTTTGCCCCAACGGATCGTGCATCGATTTTTCTAGCAATCTTTATCTAAATCTGGGACCAAGAAGTTAAAAAATCCCAAGAATTATTCATAAATACACCAAGAAACTGAGATTTCTTTGGAGTTGGCTAAATGAGAATAGGTACAAAATGCGTTATAGGCTTTTGATTAGAATTTTTCTTGATTATACCTATTAAAAAACCGTTAAATATTCATGTAGGCACTCGTCCACGTCTCCACTGCATTTGCCCACTGCAATATGCGCCACATCCAGGAGAGATTCTACAGCGGCACCATGACCGGGGAAAATGCTTTTAAGCTGAGTGAATGCCTCGATGAGCACACTCTCAATACCCTAACACCAACCATCATCAAGGGATATCCGAATACGTATACTTTTACCAAAGTCCTGGCCGAAAATGTGGTTCAACAGAGCGCCCAGAATTTGCCAGTCACCATCTTCAGACCCGGAATTGGTGAGTTGAAATCAAGTTTACTTTAATTGTTGTTTGAGCAGAGTTATTTCAAGGTGATGATCTTTGGCTTGTAGTTGTTTAAAGTTATAGTACTTTTTAACGACTTTTTAAATTCTTTTGAATTGCTGTTGAAATCCATTATTCTAAATTCTGTAGTGTGTGGATTTCCAATTGGGCATCCATAATACAGAAAACATAGAAATTAAGATATTTTGAAAAGCTTATTATGTTGTATCTATTATTCTCCGGTCACCTTGGATAAGCGAACGAAAAATATCACGCGATTCTTATCTATTGGTTTTGGCATATCGAGATAATACATAGTGCAGCATCAGTTATGTAAAAGCTTTTTTTTTAGAGCTTTTAATGCTAGCATAGTTAGGGCTAGATTTGCATATAGAAGCTTAGACACTAACTTGCATACGCTTATGCGATAAGGCTGTGTTATTAAGCCTATATTTAAACTCGTTTTTATTATAATTAAATATATAAGAAAATTTATTAAGCCCCAACGGAAGTTGCTGTGGATATAAGTGAAATAGTGATTTAGTGATTTTAAGCCAGGTATGTTTTTAAGTTAGTACAGTGCAGTTTTCTTTAAAGTATCATTTTCCCCAGTGCCACGTGCCAGTGCGGCTAGTACCGAGTTATGCAATCGGCTAGCAAGGAGTTACATAATTGACTAGTACGACATTATGTAATCGTCTAGTCTAATTAAGGAATTCAGCGACATTCGACCGGAATTAATTCCGATCAAATCGGATGGAATTATTTCCATTAAATTTTGGATGAATACACGGAGAGAAACCTCCAGCGAAAATGTGGTTGCGGTCGTATCAGCAGCAGTGAATTTTTATATATTTTGGCCTGCTTAAATATTCAAAGCTTTGCAGTTTATATTTTGCTTATTTTGTTATGGAGTTTTTCACGGAAGAAAACTTCCCTCGCACCTTTATATTTTTGACGATAATTTTTCAATTAAGTTAATGTTAAAAATTCGAATTTATTAGTATCTACATATTCTTCATAAATTTTAATATAAATAAAAATAAATTTATATATATATATAAGTCACGATGAATTTAAAAGAGTAATATTTGGAATTTAATTGAAGTACGAACTTAGCGATAATATTCGAGCATGGCCAAGCAAATTTATTGTATTATTTATTATTAATTATTATTATAAAAACTTATAGCATTCCTGTCCTTGAGCTCAACGGCGGTGAACCTCGGTAAGTGGATACCACTGAAATAAATTACTCAGTCTTTTGATTTATACCTTAAATTTATGAGCCATGAATCTTGAATAATTTGAATATATATATCCTCGCAAATTTATTAATTCTTAATTTTTAATCTAAAATGTAGCTAAATATAAATTCCTGAATTTATCCTTATAATATTAATTTTTCTTATATATATATATATCTAAATTTAAACATGAATGATAACGAAATGAATTGTTATAGATTTTAAGGCTATATTATTTTATTTAAATAGAAAACCCTAATTGTTAAAATGAATCAATTTTATAAGACTATTTCTTTGAATATTTTGAACGTTATGAAGGCTTAAGGCTCTAACCGTTCCGCCGCCGAACCCCTAAATAGCCATGCTGGAACCACAATAAGTATCACATAGGATCGTGATATGGGGCGAATCAAACGTCGTAGATCTCGCCAAGGTCGGGTGGGTTAAGACTAGGGTATAATGAACATCTAATTACCCTACAACTGATCGAAATCACTCTCTCTCTTCTGAAGCTATTTGTATTTTAGGGGATTTGTTTCTTTGTTTTCGGATTTGATTATAAAGTAAAATCATCCGGGTTTCTTCTTGAATTTTCGAGCCAGTGCACTTAATTTATTTTGATGATGTGTAGTATGGATACGTGAAAAAGAACCTCCCCCATCCGTCGAGCTAAGTCTAAGACCACAAGAAGTGCACGCCCTTCACTCCCATCCATACGTCCTTAAGGTATATCCTCTGGACCTTGCAGAACACCTTGCATCTTGGTTCTGTTTAGAACTTATACTGACCCACACATTACAAAATTGGCGCCCAACTTCAGGGGCCTGATTAGAGTTTTGGCTTTAGAAGGCTATTAACTAGTCAGATTCCTTTTTATTTATTTATATCGTCTTTCGTGGAACTGCAAGAAGCTAGAGTTTTTTGGCATCTTGACCCGTCAGACAATGATATATCGAAGCAGTATTTTTTTTCTCGTAATACCTATGAAGTCTGTTTATCTTGGAGGGCAATGGAATCCACAAGCGGTTCGTCTCTCGGAATTGCGATTGCAGTTCAGCAGATTGGACTGATCGACCAGAGCGACTGCTGTGCATAACCAGACCTCACCAAGCTTAATGCTTTCAGACGTATCAGGTCCGAATATTAGATCCTGGTTAGGAACTGCAAGTAGCTGGAGGAACTTTAGCTCTTGACCAACCGGATGTACATCTTATCGGAAGTTATACGAGTCAGTAATTTAATAGTGTATCCCCAAATAGAATCAGAGAAAGAGAGATTTTGTCAGTTAAATGTTCCAGCACACTTCGGATTCCCGAAGAGCTATATAGGAGTTTTGGTGGCGGATCTGATTATATTTTGATTTTTGATTTTGATTTTTTTTTATTTTTTATTTTGATTTTGATTTTTTTTGTTGATTTTGTTGATATTTTTTTAGTATTATATTTCGAATTCTATATTTTTTTTCTTTAAATTTGATCATTGGTGTATTGGAAGGATAATTTAGTATTTCACCATGGCAGTGAGACACAGTCTAGAGAACCCAGCTGAAAGCGTAGGAGAGCAGGAGACTATATGTTCCATTTGTTGCGAACCTGTGTCAGTGAATGAGATGTTGGCAACGACTCCTTGTAATCATAAATTTCATTACAGCTGTTTAATGCCACATTTACAAGTAAAATCAATTTGTCCCGTTTGCAATAGTAGTTGCTCGGTTAACCGGCTTTCGCTGGCAAACAATAATTTAATGATTGAATCGAACGAGGCAGAGACCGCAGGAGAAACTTTAGATCCTAGCGTTGAACCAACCAGAGGTAATCCCAGTAACAAAGGGAAAGGTGCTATACCAAAAATAGGGGTACAGACAAGGTCAATGCAACGTAAAGGACAACATCATGAGAGTGATAACAATCGAGAAGGGTTAGACAGAACCGAAATAACCGATCTAGTACAATCTTGTATACAAGCTCAGCAAAATACCATGTTACAGAACATATCCCAAATAATTAACGAATCAATAGAGCAAGCTTTAAAAGACAAAATGACTTCTCTTAATATCGAGTCAAGGGATCAGGACACAAGGTCACCCAGCGTTCCCCAATGCTTTAATGAATACCAATCTCAACTACCACCCATACATAGAAATATCAGTCATAATAGTGAGACATCTGCCGGAGATAAGCGCAGCGCTTAGAGCCAGTATCCATCAAAGCACTAGATTTTCGCCTTATTTTATGACCTTCGGTCAGAATATGGTTCTTCACGGAAAAGACTACGAACTGTTAAGAAATTTAAACCTCTTAAAAGATAATGCGGAAATACAGCGTTCCGATGCTTTGCAGTGTATTCGCAATAAAGCTAAGAATAACATATCTTTGGCACATGAAACAAACGCCAAAGTTTATAATTTAAGAAGCAGATCAATAGAATTTAAAAGCGGTGATGAAGTCTTTGCTCGCAATTTCGCGCAAAGTAACGCCAGCAAGAAGTTTAACGCTAAGTTAGCACCTCTTTTTATAAAAGCCAAAGTAAAGAAGAAAGTAGGACGTTCTTATTATGAATTGGTAAATGAGGCAGGAAAAATATTAGGAACGTATCATTTAAAGGACATACAAGTAGTAAAATAAATAATAGTTTTTTTGATTAATATTAGTAATTTCAGTTAATGACCCCTGCGAATAAGATTTTGTGGCATTAACTGTGGTGTAGTGTGTGGATTTCCAATTGGGCATCCATAATACAGAAAACATAGAAATTAAGATATTTTGAAAAGCTTATTATGTTGTATCTATTATTCTCCGGTCACCTTGGATAAGCGAACGAAAAATATCACGCGATTCTTATCTATTGGTTTTGGCATATCGAGATAATACATAGTGCAGCATCAGTTATGTAAAAGCTTTTTTTTTAGAGCTTTTAATGCTAGCATAGTTAGGGCTAGATTTGCATATAGAAGCTTAGACACTAACTTGCATACGCTTATGCGATAAGGCTGTGTTATTAAGCCTATATTTAAACTCGTTTTTATTATAATTAAATATATAAGAAAATTTATTAAGCCCCAACGGAAGTTGCTGTGGATATAAGTGAAATAGTGATTTAGTGATTTTAAGCCAGGTATGTTTTTAAGTTAGTACAGTGCAGTTTTCTTTAAAGTATCATTTTCCCCAGTGCCACGTGCCAGTGCGGCTAGTACCGAGTTATGCAATCGGCTAGCAAGGAGTTACATAATTGACTAGTACGACATTATGTAATCGTCTAGTCTAATTAAGGAATTCAGCGACATTCGACCGGAATTAATTCCGATCAAATCGGATGGAATTATTTCCATTAAATTTTGGATGAATACACGGAGAGAAACCTCCAGCGAAAATGTGGTTGCGGTCGTATCAGCAGCAGTGAATTTTTATATATTTTGGCCTGCTTAAATATTCAAAGCTTTGCAGTTTATATTTTGCTTATTTTGTTATGGAGTTTTTCACGGAAGAAAACTTCCCTCGCACCTTTATATTTTTGACGATAATTTTTCAATTAAGTTAATGTTAAAAATTCGAATTTATTAGTATCTACATATTCTTCATAAATTTTAATATAAATAAAAATAAATTTATATATATATATAAGTCACGATGAATTTAAAAGAGTAATATTTGGAATTTAATTGAAGTACGAACTTAGCGATAATATTCGAGCATGGCCAAGCAAATTTATTGTATTATTTATTATTAATTATTATTATAAAAACTTATAGCATTCCTGTCCTTGAGCTCAACGGCGGTGAACCTCGGTAAGTGGATACCACTGAAATAAATTACTCAGTCTTTTGATTTATACCTTAAATTTATGAGCCATGAATCTTGAATAATTTGAATATATATATCCTCGCAAATTTATTAATTCTTAATTTTTAATCTAAAATGTAGCTAAATATAAATTCCTGAATTTATCCTTATAATATTAATTTTTCTTATATATATATATATCTAAATTTAAACATGAATGATAACGAAATGAATTGTTATAGATTTTAAGGCTATATTATTTTATTTAAATAGAAAACCCTAATTGTTAAAATGAATCAATTTTATAAGACTATTTCTTTGAATATTTTGAACGTTATGAAGGCTTAAGGCTCTAACCGTTCCGCCGCCGAACCCCTAAATAGCCATGCTGGAACCACAATAAGTATCACATAGGATCGTGATATGGGGCGAATCAAACGTCGTAGATCTCGCCAAGGTCGGGTGGGTTAAGACTAGGGTATAATGAACATCTAATTACCCTACAACTGATCGAAATCACTCTCTCTCTTCTGAAGCTATTTGTATTTTAGGGGATTTGTTTCTTTGTTTTCGGATTTGATTATAAAGTAAAATCATCCGGGTTTCTTCTTGAATTTTCGAGCCAGTGCACTTAATTTATTTTGATGATGTGTAGTATGGATACGTGAAAAAGAACCTCCCCCATCCGTCGAGCTAAGTCTAAGACCACAAGAAGTGCACGCCCTTCACTCCCATCCATACGTCCTTAAGGTATATCCTCTGGACCTTGCAGAACACCTTGCATCTTGGTTCTGTTTAGAACTTATACTGACCCACACATTACAATTCTCAATTTTATTGCTTGCTGAAGCAGGTTTTTAAACCGGAAGCTAAAAAAATATGAATACCATTAAATTATTTTATTTTTAAACATTGCTCTTTAAATAACTATTACTTCACAGTCATCACTACCTACCGTGAACCGGTCACTGGCTGGATTGACAACATGTATGGTCCTTGCGGCGTTATTGTGGGCATTGGTTCGGGAGTCCTTCGGGTCTTCACTGGCGACATGGACAACAAGGCGCATATCGTGCCGGTGGACATGTGTGTGAATGCCCTGCTGGCCAGTGCCTGGGATATAGCGCGCAACAAGTGAGTCCTCTTTCCTATAATTGGCAGAGGTTGCTGACCATTACTCTTTTTTTGTTTTAGGTACGAAACGCCACCGATTTACAACTATGTGCCGGATCAGGAGAACATGGTCAGCTGGAGGCGTTACATGGAGGATGGCTTCGAGTACGGCTGCGATATTCCCATGCGAAAATCCATCTGGTATCCGCGATTCACGATTGTGCCACACATGTGGCAGTACCACATTCTGTGCTTCCTCTACCACACGTTGCCCGCCCTGGTCATGGATGCCATTATGGTTCTTATAGGCAAGAAGCCAAGGTGGGATTACTTGAGTGTATTTAGGAATAAAGGTTTTAATATTTTTTTTTGTATCCTTAGAATGATGAAAATCTACCGCAAGATACATAAGCTGAGCAACGTCCTTAAATACTTCAGTTCAAATGAGTTCCGCTTCGACAATGATAATGTGAGAAAATTAACAGAAAAGTTGGACGACCGGGACAAGAGGCTCTTCGCCTTTGATATGCGTGATTTGGACTGGACCAATCTTTTCCGGGTTAGTCTCTACGGACTGCGCCTCTATGTGGTCAAGGATGATCCCAGCAATATTCCCGAATCCATTAAACGCTATGAGAGGTAAGTCTGATACTTGCTGAGCCCGGGCAGGACTAATTCTTGTTCTTTTCTTTTCAGATTGAAGGTCCTGCACTACACGACGCTGGCTGTTTTCTATTCGTTAGCCGCCTGGGCGCTATATGCCCTCGTCAGGCTCTTCTTATGAGATCCTTTAAGTCTATTTAACCTTTGTAACCATTTTAGGGCATGTCTTTCTACTCCAACTATCCTCGATTCTTTCAGTAGTTGTTAGTTGTAGTTATATGTATGTTTTTATCATATTCATATGCCCCAAAGTCATATGTTTGAAACGCTTTATCCGAACCTTGTATAGCTTAGTTTATACGTACGTCTGTAAATGTAAATTCGCTCTATTTTATTGTGAAATGTGGATGTAGATGATTGATTACAAGCACAATAAATACTGCTTCACATATTGTTTGGGATAACTCGTGTGTTTTTCTCGCCAAACTTTAAGTTCTTCCAGCAAACGTCTTGTTTAATTTGGTTTGAATTTAATTTATTGCCGACTGGTCCTTCGCCTTAAATGAGCGTTTGAATTGTTCACCCGGGCGAATACATAATAAATGTTTTCCTGCTCGAAAAATGTACAAGTACTTGTCGGTTTCCAGGAAAGCCTCATTGAAGAGCAACCTTCAACTTTATACCACTTCTTCTCAATTGAAACACACTTCTGGAATGTCTGTCTGCGTTGGGAGTGGTATCAGGGGTCGAAAAGAAGTGTCTAAGCCGGGACCGAGACTTGTTAAAAAAATAAAGAGGGATGGTGAGCCGAAATGGGAATGAGTACAAATTGAAAACAATAAGATTCGTTTGATTTACACACCAGCTTAAAATCCGGAATATTTTATTGCATATTTCCCGGCGTCTGGTATATGCATATAAATGCGTGTATTTGTACGAAGAGGAACAAAGTCGTAAAAATAATGCCCAGAGGTAGCTTATCAAATTGCGAACAGCAGCAGTCCAATGCAAAATCCTGTAAGGCGCTTTATCGCTTTACGCTCACACACACATAAAGACACGTTCTTTTTTTATGTGCGAGTGTATGTGTGCATAAATAAATCCGCTCATGTATCGTATCGCTTTGCATTGCAGCGCTCGCATTCGTATGATTTCAAAATTAAAATCACAGCATAACCCAATCAGCCTCCACAGCCTCCTGCCCTTCGAAAAGAGGCGCCAGGCTGAAGCCAAAGTTAAAGCCTGACGCCTGCTTCTGATCCTGATTCATCCTTGCCGCCACCCCTCCCTTTGCTCTGCCACACAGCATTCTGCTTCTGCTCACAGCTCATTCCCAATACAGCCATAAAACTCTCACATACCCATCAAACATATACGAATAAGTAAGGGACGGGTGAGGCCAAAGGAATTGGAAACTTTGCTTCGATGCACGGGAAAAAGTATTGTTTAAATATATATTTTAGCCGTTTTAGCTTAAAAATTAAATCTTACACATTCGGAAGCTTTAAAAGAATGAAGAAACGATTAAAAAATACACCACTGATACCCGTTACTTATTCCTATCCATTCTCCTCCTAACTAATAACATTTTGAATAAAATTTTCTTAAAATCTAATTCCTTTTAAGTTAATAATATTTTTTTGGCCGTGTCCCATCAAACAAGTGAATGGGTGGTTGGGTGGTGTGGCGCTTGGTGGTTCGCCTTCGCACATTCTGTGAAAAATGTTTGTCAAACCGCAGCGAGCGTGGCGCGCAATGATTGAAGTCGCTGCCATGCGGATGCTACTGCCACTGTTACTGTTGTTGCAACTGCTGCTTTTTCTGCGTTTTCCGCTGCTCTTGGCATTACACTCGCCACTATCAAATCTCCCATGTAGATTTTTCAGCTGAAATTGCCGCAGCGTGGCGACGTTGCGCTCTACCAATTAAAGTGAGCGTGTGACTGTGACTTGGTGAATTTCCCAGACAAGGCCATAACTCCACAATATGCTCTGCTGCATAAATATATGGCCACACACACACACACTCGCACAAGCCACTCTTAGGGTCCAATATGTATTTGTACAGGACACAATATAGTAAGTGTGTGTGTGTGAGTGTGGGGAATGCCTTCATTGTTGTTGGTGGCCAGAAATTGCAAGCGTCGCAACACGAACATTGAAAGACCAAACAATCTCAATCTCTCAAATTAGATTTTCAGAAAAATGCACCTCTGGGAAATGCACAATGAAAAAGCAACTGGCCTCAAGCCCACGTACACACACTCACGCAATTACCCTTGCGCGCACACACACGCACACCCACTCACACACATGTAAGCTAAACATCGTCTAATAAACGAAGTTAAACGAAGGGCAAAAGCTTTGACAGAAAGAGAGAATTAGGGACTGTCCTCTCTTTAAAGAGAGTCAACCACCGGGAGAGAGAGTGTGCCAGATGAGACTCTTAAAGGACATGAAGTGCATGCCTATTCAAGGGTTGTTCATTCGTAAAATTAATATTGCGGCAGCCGTCGCAGCACGCGCGCCTCAATGTTTATGTTGCTCATGGCGCTGTTGTTGCCGCTGTGGCAGGACATATTGTAACGGGTTTTATGTGCCGCAGCTCTGTGCGCTCTGCACTTTGTTACGGTTTCGATGGCCTGCATTATTGTCCTGTTCCATTGCCACTCATTCCGCGCTCTGTCTATCTGCCTGGCTCTCTTCTAACGAGTTTCCCTGGTGCTGGTATGTGTGTGAGTGTGTCCGTGTTAGCCGGCTTGCGTTTATTTGCCTGCCTCATTGCCATGCCCTCGGACCATTATCAGATTTTGTAATAGCTTTACGTTTATTACTTTCTTGGCTCGTTGTTGTTTTTTTTCTGCTCATTTTTTCAATTTGGTTTTTCGTTATTTTTTCTTGGCCCACAACGGCCGTGTCGCTTTTTTTTTGCTCCGCTTGTTGATTTGCTGTTCCTGCTTACTGTCGCGTCAATTAAAAATAAAGTTGGTTTCGGGGTTAGGGACTTTTAGTTCCCGGGCACACACACACACTCGGCAGACTTACCCCCTGGCCCACACACTAACATATGTGTGTATAAAACCTCCAGCATACGGTTATTTAGCCACATCCCCCTCGATCTCATGCTGTTTGCTGCCACCGTGTTTGTTTGCTTTCTGTTTGCAGTTCGCTTGGGCTATAATTATTTAACGTTGCCTTGTCACTGTCTGCTCCTGTGCGTCTCCCCTCTCCCCTCCCTCGCTTCGTTAGGAGGGCATCCTTTTTCCTGCTGCCACCTCGGCTCCTGTTTCTGCTTTCTTCTTTAGTTTAGCACTCGCGCGCGCTCTTGTAATAATATTTTAAATTAATTACAACAAACATGCATTTGCTTCTCTGTGTGTGCGCCTGTCTGTGTCGGTGTCTCCCGCGCTCTCTACTTGTGTGTGTGTGTGTGTATATGTTTGGGCCTGCGAGGGTGTGCGTGTGGGGCGTGCTTTTGTGCTGCTCCTGTTTTGTATGAAAAGTGAATTAAGGCGAATTTAGCGCGCGTCGGCCACGTCCAAAGTGCATTTGTATTAGGGATGGGCGCGTGACCTCGTTCGTGCCCGAGAACGTGATCGAATCGAGCCGAATCGAAATTGAATCTAAGCACGGATTCCGAGTGATTTGGAACGATTCCTGATGATTGTTTTCAGTCTGGCTTGGTTTTAGATTTAGTTAACCAATTTAGAAAGTTTTTGTGGTCTTAAAATAGTTAATTTAAATAAAAAAGATAATGTTAAAAAAATATTTAAGAAATAGTTATCCTATAGTACGAGGTCATTTTCTTAGGTCAGTTCTTTTTGTTGGTTTCTTTTATATATTTTGTTATTGGAAAGAAAGAACTATGAATGTATAAATCATCGAAGAATTACGTATACGCCTAGTTGCCTCTAATTAATGCCGATGTATGTACGTACAGGTATAACCTTTAATTTAGTTATTATTTCCAACGTTCTTATATGAATTTATTTATTATTTACATAAATACATTGAATAGATTATTTTTCTTGACTTAATAACTTACAATTCTAATATTACGTATACGACTAGTTAGACCAGATCTTTTGACCTGCCATTCCTAAAGGCCAATAAAATGCCAATTTAATTGATGAACAAAACCATAATTTACTTATCATGTAAATTTGCTGGAAACATTCGTTTTTTCTCAATATTACGTATCCGACTAGTTGGTCGATCTGGTCGAACAGAAGGTGATAAAAAATGTTTACAAGCACCACACCTGATGAAAAGCAATATATTTAATTACCGCCTCGAGTAATTCGCTCTTGATTCTTAAAAAGAAAAATGAGTGATTTTAAAGCTGCAATTTAATGATTTGATTTGTAAACTAATTTTTTTTTTAGAGTTGAAAGCCATCGCTAGGCTCACAGGATGATTCTATGTCCTGCTTCGTCATCGTCGCTAACTTTATCCTTCGTTGGATGTCTAAAACCACACACACACTTAGACGGCGACACTTTCGCTGGGACAGTGTGTTAGTGTGTTTGTGGTGGTTCTTCCATTCAATGAAGAAGCCACGCCTACTTAAGACCAGCGCCCCCTTTCTGATGACTCACAAACAGACAAATACACACAGACACAGGGGTAAGAACTATATATAGAGATCCCCGAGCATTTGGCATTGTCTATTAGTATCTCGTTTGCGCTTCTGTTTTCTGTTCTAGTGCTTCTTTTGAAGTTTTCGCTTGCATTCGCATTTTAATTTGAAGTGCATCATTTCAGTTCTACCGTCTGCACACACACACACTCGTGCACATATACACGCATTCACCAAGGAAGCCACCGACAAACAAACACAGGGACAAACAGACAAACAAAAAAGTGCTTATGCTCATTCATTCATTTCATTTCCCATTACAACCCAGGAGGAGCTCTCCGCCGCTTCAGGATCTACCTGGCTCTCTTTACTCATGCATACGTTGGTGGACGGTGTTTTAGGACCTGTAACCTACAACTACCAATTAATGTAATAATTAACTTTAGACAACTCTTTATCATGTGCCCGTATTGTTATATATTCTTCATTTTGTTTTATTTGAAATAATATACCTTTACCATTTTAACATGATTCCTTTAATGATTATGGTAAATTTTGAATGCATGTTTCACTTTTTACATATTAATTTTTTAAAATTAATTGCATTGCTGGATTGTACTACGTTTTCCGTCATTATTGTGTGTGTGCGGTCGTCTGGGTCTGCGGGTCTTTGGGTCTAAAGGGAAAACGCTGAACGGTGAGCGCCACAACCAAACAAAAATGGTTAAAAACCAAGCCGAGACGAGTCAAGCCAGGCCAGGCCAGGCCAACAACAACAGCAGCAACAACTTCCCAACCGCCACTTGCCACTACTTTATGCCACTTCAACGCAACTCAATTGCTTTCTTTGCCTTTATGAAACTCTATGCGTGTGTCCCCACCCCAGCCCACTCTGCACCTCCCAGTTATATTCCCTTTATACGGGTTTTATTAAAATACTCCTCCAACTCTTCGCCTTCACCATCGCCTTTGCCATCACTTGTCTGACTCTATGCCTTCTTATTTTTTCTTTAGCATTTTTGTTCTTGCAAATAATGAAAAGTGCCGCACATAAAATTTGCACAAATTATTCCACTGCTGCTTCCACGGCTCCGGCCCTGCTTCGCTTTTCCGCCAGTACGCCAGTCCGCTTCCGCACCCTTCCTGAGGTCCTGCCCCTCTCCCAATCACCAGGCACTGCCTTGTTTTTCGCATTTTGTATTTTTGCCAACGCTTTATTTCTTTATTTACGCCAAATGCATTGAAAAAATAAATAAAATTATAAATGAAAGCAGGACGCGTCTTGTTTGGTTTTTCCTTACTTTCCTTTTTATTTTTTGTTATTTTGTTATTTTATTACTGTGTATTCCCCTTTGGTTTCGCTTTCGTCCCAGCCAAGCCACCCAACCAGCCACCCAACCAGCCAACAATGAGAACCGAAAAACACAAAAATACAAAACTGATGCACAGCCCGCCACTATGGACTAGGAGGAGGGGGCAAGATGTTGCAAGAATTTTTCAGCTTTCAGATACCCGGTACTCCAGTTCTCTAGTTCTCCGCTCGAAAATGTAATATTTTCTTATTTAATTTAATAGGAATTTTCGCAGATTCCCGTTTAATTATCTTTCAAAATGGTTGCAGTGCACTTTATAAAATCATTTAATTTTCAAAATAAATTCAATGATAAACCGATGAGGAAAAAATTTGTAAAGTCAATCTCCATATTTGTGTATAAAATAAAATTTTAGCCCAATCACATTTATTTGGCTTGCAATAACAATAACAAAAACAGCTTTCTGCATAAAATTTGGCGCCAAGTAAAAAGTATATTACAATGCAATTTTTTGTTTACTGGATTGTATTAAATGGCTTTTAAAAAAGACACAGGAAATAAACTGTTAGTATATTGTATGGCTTGAATAATGGCTTTTAAATTGCAAATATTTAAATATCAATCAAAAGGATAGTATTCCTTATTAAGTTAAAACAAATGTAATGAGAGAGTGTGGAGGGTCTCGGCAGCCACCTGTCTCTGGGAACGGGTATACCCTTTCAGTCTTACGACATTTCCGGGTAACATTTGTGCGTGTGTCGAGGCCCCATCTCGGGGTGTTACAAATAGTGGAATAGTCCAACGTACGTCGTAAATATTTCAACTGCAACAACAGCAATGCGAACAGCGGCGGCAACAACATTCAGGCAGCTTCAGCAACCATAACGAGCACAAATAGCAAACAAGGAGCAGGATAGTAGGATAGCAGGCGACAAGGCGAGAAGGAGTGCGAAAGGAATGAGATGCTTGGAGCTTGGGGGTTGTAGATTGGGAATTGGGGAAGGAGCACGGGGGGCGGAGGGGTGACTGTGGCACAGAGTGAAACAGCGAATCGATAGATTGCACCTGGTACATGCCACGCAACGCAGAAAGTGTCCCTTGGCTGGGATCCTTGGAGGGGAGCAGGGCACAGAACCTTTAACAACCTACGACACCAACAAAACCAGCAAACAACAATAATAACAGCAGCAACAACAACAACAACCTGTCCAACAAAAACAATAAAGAAGCAAAAAGGCGCCCTCTATCGGTGGGCAACTGCAACTTTGCCTTCAACTGCTTCAGCTGCTGCTTTTCCTTCTCCTCTGTCGCCTTCTGGTGCTGCTGCTGCTACTGCTGATTCTCAGCTTTGAGCTCAGCAGTTTTTGGGTTCCAATTCCCCCTATGCCCGCCCCTATCCCAGCTGGCCCCCTTTTCTAACCCCATCCCGGCCGACACCCACCCCTCTAGTCCGCAATCCATGCGAAAATTTGAAGCGATTTATTTACTTTTTGCCATTGCCATTTGCCGTTTCCTCGTGTCGTTGTATTTGCCGCTTGGCTCCTGGCTCCTGGCCACCCTCTCCGAGTCCTTTCCCGTTACTTTCTACCCCTTTCTACCCCTTTCTACGGCTTTGCTTCTTTCGTTTCGCCCAGCTTGTGCTTCTTCTTCATCGACCGAGATGCGGTGCAGCAACAAATTGAGGCATATTGGAATGGAAGGGCACTAAAGTATTTGCCTTATTGATTTGACAGCATCGGATTCAATGTACCGATAAGGTCATAATGGAATCGGATCTAGGAATTGGGCAAGTGTTTGGGGATTAGGAGATCGAGTTATAGTTTTATTGAAAATAATATTCAACCAAAGGAAGTAAATAAATACACATTAAAGATGTCTGGAGTTAAGATCAAATATTAGTCAAGAGCTAGGAGGTTTTTGCCCAGTTATGGACAAAAAGAGAACCATATTAAATATTAAATATTCCAGACCTTGGCCTTTTTCTAATTGTGTTTGAAACTCCCTTAATCCCTCGATTATGGGGGTACTCCAATTATGTGTAGTTCCCATCCAGTGCTCGGTATCCCCAGGGTCTCTACTTCTTGGATGAACTGATAGTTGTGCTGGTTGTTTTCTACTTTATTGCACCAATGGTAATGGTCTTGTTTTTCATTTTTAACATTTCTTCCAACCTTCACCTTCTCGTCCTGATCCACGCCCCCTTTTCCAATTTTTTTTGTTTGTTTGGATTACATCGTCGCCGTTGCCGTCACGCCGTCAGTTCGTTCGCCTCTCCTCTTTGGTTTTTCATTTTCCATTTTCCATTTTATTTGGGCGCATTTGCAGCGTTATGACAAACAAGTGTCCATTTATTTGCCAAATTTAATGTTTTACCATTTTGCCAGGCACAGGACCTCCCCCTCCCGCCGTCTCTTTTTGCGTCTATCCCGGTGACAAATTATCCTGCTTCGATTTCTCCGAGACTCCATCCATCCACTCTGTAGTGGATGGCTCAGAACTGGCTGTACTGGCTAACAACCGGGCCCCGTCGAACCGGACAACTGTGACTTGAATTTAATAAAAACGGGCTAATGGGACACATTTTGTGTAACTGGCACGCCCCCGAGCCTGCCCTCCAAAAAACGCCAACTGTCGCCTATTTGGAATCTCAGATCTCTGTTTAGCTTGGGCCCAGCTGAAAGCTTAACGCTAAATATTTTTCAAATATTTAACAGATTTTCACGCCGAACCTTGCCGTGCTTGCTGCTTTCCTTAGTCTGCCGTGTCCCGAGTCGGCTAATGCATAATTTATATGTACGAAAAAATTTGTCATTAGGGAAAGCGGCGCTTTTCCTCATCCCCGGCACTAATTGGCCAGGTGGTCGTTGTGGGTTTGGGTAAAGATATTTACGTTAATTAGCTGCGATGTCATGTTGGATTCGCTGCCGGTGTTCGCGATGCTATCTGCACTTTGCGTGGGACAAAGGTAAAGGCACAACAGTTTCTACACATTTCGCTTGTTTGTAAAACATCCTATCCACTTTTCCCACTCCAGGTCCAGGCCAGGCCGGCCAGGACCTTCTTCTTCTCCCTCTTTGGGAGAAGACCTCCCCCCTTTACATGTCAGACTAGGAGGCTAAAATTAATGAATAGATTATGATTAATGAGCGGCGACATCATTAAAATATATTTATATATTCAAATTGCGGTTTTGCTGACCGACCCTCGACTGCGTCGTCTCGACAGGACATGAATGAAAGGACAGTCAGGAAGAGGGACGTAGAGGGCTGAGCGGTGCCGGCACTGAATCGAATGAATGCGAATGTCCTCCAACAACATCAACAACAACATGACACACAAAGGCGCACAAAATGTTAAATCATTAGTTTAAATTGCCGCAAAAAGTTTGCGACGGACGAGACCATTTCTGCTCAGCTATTTACAAAATATGAAAACGTGAATGAGGCAAACAGGCTAACAAAAAAAAGGAAAAAACTGAAAATGAAAATGAAAAACGAAAGCAAAGCAAGTGGAATCAGCGGCAAAAGACCAAGAAGATAAAAGCGCACGCATCCTTGAACTTTTATTTATTTATATCTGCCCGCCCCTTGTTTCCAGACTCCGGGCTGGCTCTCTCTTCCTAGTCCTAGTCCTGTTCCTGGCTTTGCTCCTTATTGCTTTGTTTGTTTGTTTGCTTGTTTGCCACAAGTCCGACCGCAAAAGCTGTTGGTCTGGGCGGCGGAGGACGAGACGACGCGACGACGAGCGGGTAGTTGAGTTGGGTCCGCTGGCATTTTTGCATATTGCCCATACGCAGCGTTGCCGCTGCCGCTGGTCAAAAGTTTGCACAACGGCGTTTGCTTTATTAAAAACTACCAAAAAAATGAAAATAAAAATGAGAAGGAACAAACTTTCGTCCCGGAATTATTTCAATTCTAATTTATTTTGTGTTTGCAGTAAAAGGGGAAAATATTCTGGTCATATATATTTTTTTTGAATTTTTTGTATTTTTCGGCATTTTTGTTTGTTTGATCGTTGTCGCAGTTGGATAGCTGAATGATAATAGCGATGCTCCTGCTGCAGGACGAGGAAAATCAGGGCAAGTGGCAAAGGACGAAGGACTTTGTGGAGAAAATGGAAAGTGGTAGCGGGCCAGGGGAGACTATTCTCGAAATGGAAAATGAGTTTTATGCGAGTGTAGTTAGACAATGACATGCACATAATTCAAGTTGCAACAGCAAAGACTACAAATGCACTCAGCCGGAGGATTTTCTCACTCGCTCCAACACTCTGATGCTCCGCTGCTAGCAGGCCAGGACTAGGACTAGGACCAGGATCCCTTTCTGGCATTTGGCTTATACTACCGTCTCCAGTGAATGACAGAAATTAACTATCAGTCGGAGCCGGAGAGGCAACCGAAGTGGTGTTTTGGGGGATCTGGGAGTTGAGAGTTAAGAGCTGACTGTCACTCAACTAGATACGAAAAACACACACACACAGGCAGAGGCACAGGCACACAGGCGAACACGCACTTTGCCACACGGAACAAGTTGCAAAGCCATCTTTGATTATGTGTCGCTTTGGAGGGAGTGACAGAGTCCTTTGGCAAGTGACACAATTTATTTGCACACATTTCAGCACACGCCAAGACAACTGTCCAACTCGGAGGCCAATTAAGCCGCCTCTGATCCGCCCACAAAAGTAGGCAATCAAAATTTTTGAAAAGATAATCGCCCATTAAATATCGGCAATATTAGGTTTGACTGACATGTCTTACGACTCAGTGTCCGTAATTTAAAGATCCTTATTCATAAATATTTAATTGTCCAGCGGAGAGTGAGAGAGCCAACAGTGCAGCAAACACAAAGCTCTAAGTTTGGCCCACACTCCCTTAAGTTTCGTCCTTGCCACAAATTTCCGCCATCATAACATTTACAGTTGTTGCATTTTGTAATCAAACTTGTTACTTGAGCCACTTTTGATTTAACGTCTGCCGGATACTGCCGTCCGCCCTCGCTCGCGCTTCTCATCAAACTTTAACCCGACAGTCTGAAGCCGCAGCGAAATGAATAAGCTGTGCCCCCTCCACGATTCTGGCCCCCTCCCTGGATGGCAGCTTCCCCTCGTAGACGTTAAACCGACTTCAGAATTAATCAAATCCCAGTCAGATGTTTCGCGCTGCCAAAAAACTTAAGCACAACAACACCGACAGCCATTTGTTGTTATCCTTGGCATTCGTTCAGCTTGACTCGAGCTTCTGATTTTGCCCCAGACCCTTGTCCCTTGCCCCAGACTCTCCTCCCCCTCTGGTGTGGTACACACTTTCGGAAAGAGTTCGCCGGCGCGTCCCCTTCCTTTCATTCCATTGCCATAACGCACATTTACAAAATTATATTTGTAAACTTCGCTTACCGGCAGCGAATGGCCCTTCACTGATTCCTGGTGGCATCAAGTCCCTTCTCCTCCTCCTGATCCTGAGAGCTCATAACATCGCCCCTCCCGCCTGCCGTCTTTAATGTACAATGAAATTGGCGAAACTTGGCGAGCACATCACAAATATTAGCGCATAAAGATGATGATTTCATGACGATAATGAGAATGTGTGGGGGGCTTGCGGGTTAGGTTCGGTGGTGGCATAGTTGGAGGAGGAAAAAGAAGGGAGTCCTGCCAAGTGATTGGAGCAGGGGGCAGCGGCAAGATTGTGGGCTTTTAGCTTTCGGCTTGACTGCTTCATTGGCGGGCATGTTAATGACGTTGTACCGATGATTTGATAGCCGCATTCGAAGCAGCCAATAAGCCGGCTCCTGGCCAGCTGGCAGCCACACTTTCCGACTAGCTGACTGCCTGTCCCGTCCCACTAATGAACACTCAATTACAATGATGTACTCCCCGCCAGCAGCCCCTGCTCCAGTAGAGTCTCCCCCCTATTTTCTGGCAGCCAGCCGATGGATTCATTAACATTTGACCATGAAACGGATGGAGGATGGGAAGAGGCTTCCGACCCCGGCCCGGAGTTCGTTTAATGAATCTCTATCGCGTTTTCGATGATGCGGCTGCTTTTGATGCGCTTCCCCCTCTCCTGCACATCCTCTTCTCCCTCATTCTTTGCCAAAGTTTCACCCACGTTGACAGGGTGTGCCAAAACATTTTTCATCATCGCTCCAGACTCGAACATAATTAGATTTAATTCGCTGACATTCGACAGCCAGCAGTCAACAGTTTCTATGTTTCGGGCTTGTTCCTTTTTCGGTCGGATTTCAATTAAGTCTGAGCTTAATAGAAATTGTATTCATTATTAGCTTATGGCTCATTATGGACTGCATGATTTTATGGCCATGAGAATATTCTGTGGCATATTAGAGCCCGCACACATTACACTAATAAAGTGCTTACGAGAATGTTATCTCTCTGATGCCTGTTGAACATGGGGAAAAAATGACTTAAATGGGCGCCCCAACACACCAGAGAACTTTTCCCCCAAAAGGGGCACAAACTATGAAAACTTTGGCAGAAGGAAGCAATTAATAAGGAGGATGTTAACACTGGCTTGGCTAATTTACACATGTCCAAAGGATTGAGCAGGGATAATTGAGAATTAGGCCTAAACTAGCTAGCTAGGTGTGAACTTGTCTTACCAGACTATTCTACAATAATGGCTGATAATTGTTGGTCAAAGTATCACAAGCCACTCGAATGAAACTCTAAAGAAGAACAGTAAATATGGCTTGTTTTGCGATAATTGTCTAATTAGTACGCCATTAAATAGATCAAAGTAGAACCCAACCAAGTAGAACTGTTGTTTACACTAATTACCACTCATTAATTTTATTACATATTGTTAGTACGGATTTAGAGACGTCAGAGAGAGAGAGAGAGAGATTTTTTTCCCAAGCTGAACTCTTTAAAACCCAAAATTAAACATGACTTTTTCTGAACCCCCATTAAGTTTTCATTACCTTACCTCTTGTTAATATCCTCATACGCATAATGACGGCACCATTACGTCCTTCGCCGACTCTCCCCTTTATGATTTCTCCTTTGCTGAATGACTGCAAACAAATTGTTTTTGTAATTTGACGTTTAATTCGCGTAATTAGTGTTCCGGCATTTTTCTGCCCGTTTTTCTCGACCGTTTTCAACTTTTTTTGTTGTTTTTTTGGTCCTGTGGCTCTTGCTGTTATGTTTTGAACTGATGCTCCTGCCGATGTTGGCCTTAATTAAATTCATTGCCATATTTATGAAACTTTTTTCATTAAATTTTGCGTTTTCTTGAGGGCGCTTCGGTGCGGAGTCGAAAATATTTGACCCCACCGGCCACCCTTTGGTAGCGCCATTAACTCAGACCCGAGGCGACTCGGGCTGTCCATTGAGAACCGGGCTCTAAATATTTTTTGCGGGTTTTTACGCATTTTATGGATAGGAAGCGGGCGGGGTTGGACATTTCCTTTTCGGCAGGGAAAATGTTATAAAAATAAAAAATAAAATTTCTGACACCTAAATTGCTGTGACATATTTGATTTATGAGGCCACCTATTTGGCCCCAGAAGTGCGCGGCGTGGCGCGGTACGGCGCCCGAAACATAAAAGCATGGACGTTGGTCGCCCCGGCGATGGATAACCGAAAAAGGAGATGGTCGCCTGAAAAAAGAAATCATGGGCGAGTCCTTTCTCGCCTTTCTCCTTTCTCCTTTCCAAGACCGAAACCGAAAACCAAAAAGGGAAGCAGGAAGGATGGGAAGCACATAAAAAACACGAAAGGAAGTGGCACTAAAACAATTACAAAATAAAAACGATTACACGCCACTTCCGGCGACATAAAAATGGCGCAGGCCGAACGAAGACGAAGGAGAGGCTTTTCGGCCAAAAGGGTTCAGCCAACACACTCACCCATACGAACATATATTTTTATTCAGGACAATACACTCACAGGCACACACACACACATCCATTTAATAAAAGAGGCCACTAAAAGACGTCGGCAATACAGGACCATAATCTTGGGTTAAAGACCATTAAGAATTTTTATTTTCAATTAAACCCGATTTGCCTTAATGCCCCACAAGGCCGACAACGACGCTGCCGATGTCGCCAACAACAACAACCACAGTACAAGATATAGCGTGGGCCGTGCTGACCCACACCCTGGACCTCCCTCAGCCTCTGGCTGAAATTTATATGCGCCGCATAGTCTAAAAGGGTCGCCTGACTTTACGCGCCGCTCGAAGTGAGAGCCCTCATCCCCCTCGGATTTCGCCGCTAAACCTAAATTCTCCCCCAAGGAGCAGTGGCCAGGAGCAGTAGGCAATGGCAACAAGGACTCAAGCCAGAACAACAACAACAAGTCAGCGGGGACAATAGGGCGACTAAATTCAAATGCGATTTTGATGCCATTGCTGCTTTTCAATACCGAACGGAGTGGGATGAAGGCATGGGCCTCGGATTTTGGAACTTGGATTGGGGTGTATTAGGCGGAGTGAGGAAGGACTTGGGGTAGCGCTCCATAAATGCGTCAAAGGAGTGCGAGATGCGGCACAGTGTTGTCAAGATGGCTACTTTTGGGCAAGGATTTTAAAGCCGGGTTTTAAAAACTTCTAATTGATTAAAACTATCTTTAAAATTAAATACAAATAATAAAAAATTAATAAAATTCCATAAAATTAAACATTTAATTTTTTTTAGTTATAAATCTATCTTCCCTAGTTATCCCTAGTCTAGCTTCTAGCTTGCCCTAGCTTCTTAGTTATAAATCTTAAATTAATAAATAAGTATTGTTTCAAATCCAATTAGGGAATAACTTTGTATATCTTGAAAGAAAATCTTCGTTAGGAGGAAATTGTATGTAAAGGATATTTTGCAAAAGATCCTTTTATTTTCGATTCAAAAATATTCAGAAATGCGTCGTGCTTCCTTTCCGGTAAACGATAGCCGGCAACACTGGTCCGCAAGCCGGATGAAGCCTATGCGGTGCGGTCTTTAGGTGGGCATGGGCATGGCCGCCTCGAAAGAAATCTCGGGCTCAGTCGGAAACCAAAGCGATGGAAAGACAGAGATAGCGCCAGTGGCAAAGAAAGAGAAACACAAACTGAAAAACTGCAAAAGAAAAACACAAACAACTCGCAGCGCAACAAAAGTTTGCCGATATAAAAAGTGTGGACTGCTCGAGTGGCCACCACCCGCCCATAGATGGAGGAATAAAATAGAATATACTTCTAGCTTAGCCGCTGGAGGATGACGAGAGGCGGATAAAGGCGGCCGATTGGGGGGCGTGCCAGGGCACCAAGGAGGGTTGTCCTGCCTTGGGCTCTCCGCCCGACTCAACTCGATTCGGTTGGTTGTGCGGCGGTGGGGCAAAGTATATTTAAGTGCTTAAAGTAAAATGATGTCGTACGAACTCGAAACTAAAAACAAGTTAGTATGGTAACTTTTGGCCTAAGGCTAGACACACACACACAGAAACCTACAGTTGTATATATATGTATGTATGAATGGCTGTCTCTGGGTGTGTCGGAGTGTGTCTGCAATCCGCACAAAAAATCGTTGTAGCGTATCTATGCGCTCGCATCTTTGAGATAGTTTAGCGTGAAAATAAAGTAAAGTACGGTAAAATTGTTGGCAGTTGATTATTGAATCGCTTTAGGTCAAAGCTCAACGGCAGGCCCAGACCAGACCAGAACGGCACGGAACAGTACAGGCACCAGGCCCAAAACCAATCCCGACCAACTCGGGCAGACAACAGCATCAAGGGGGCTCTGGGGCAGGAACTGTGGCAAGAAGGGGGAAGCAAACAAGTCAGCAACAGCAGCAGAAACGGCAGCAACATGGCAGGCAGAGCAGAGATTAAAGCGTTTATTGATGCGCAGATTGCGCGCATTTTAGCCAGGAGGAACCAGGAATCGAGACAGGATACCGGAGGTCCTTGCGAGTGTGAGAGTGTGTATATGTTGTGTGGGATGCTGCCGTGGTGTCTGCAGCTGAAATTGTCGGTGGCTCTTCTGGCTGTCTGCTGCTGTTGCTTCTGCTTCTGCCTCAGCTTCTGCTGCTTACGCTCAAATTGAAATAATTAAATTGATAAAATGTGGCAAAGATTAAGCGCCGCACTTTATTTGGCTTAAAGGCAACCAAAAAAAGGAAGCACCCACTAAGCCAACTGTGGAGTGTTGATTAAATAAATAAACCGATAGCGCCCCAGGCTGTGCGTGTTTTCTTCGCCCCAACCACCCAGCCACCCAATCGCCCTCTAACCTGCCACTCATTGTTCTATTCGGCCTTGGGTGCTGGTATTTGTGAGTGTTTTTGTGTCTTTCCCTCTTATTGTGGGTGTGTGTGTGTGTAACAGGTAATACTATTTGTCTTTGGCATTATTTTCAAATCGCTTTTGAACTGTGCGTTTGTTTGCTGCCTCTTGGCCTCTTGGTGTTTCGGCCTTCTGGCCTCTCGGCGGCTGGCAAACATTTCGGGGCGAAAGTTTGAATTGCGTCGAGTAAATATTATTTGGAATTCAGCATGCAATATGGAAAGCAATTTCAATTATTTGCCCGGCCAATTCAGTTAATCCTTTGGCTGAAGGACCCTTCGGGGCCACCCGATTTCCGAGAACCCTCGCCAGCCGCTTTTGAGCACATTTTAATCCATTTAATAAGTCCGGGGCCCGGAGTGTGTGTGAGCTCCTTGATTTAAATGCTTTTGGCCTGCCATCGTTTTTGTTGCTACTGTTTGTTGTGGGTGTTGTTGGTGTTATTGGTGTTGCTGAGTTGGGGTGTTTTGATGTTGCTTTTCAGCTCCTGTTGCTGTTGTGGCTGACGCTGATGTTCATTTTGTTGATTTGAATAAGTAAGTGGCGAACCCTTTACATTAATGTGCGGGATAAGTGTTAAATTTGATTTCGCATTTGCATGCATTATGTGGCCTGATTAAGTTTTGTGGCAACTCCCCATGAAAATGGTTCATAACCAAGGTAACTCCATATTAGTCACTAATGAGCGGGCAAAATGGCTTTGCATTTTCAATGCATTTCAAACCCAATATGTAGCATTTCCGTTAATTTAGACCATTTTCTATTTCACATCTAATAAGCAAGTCCTTTCCGAGTTTGAAATTTTACAAAAATATTACGTATACGCAGCGTAATCATCACTCTCAACGAGACCCATTTTATGGTTATTTGTTTTGGAGCCCAACTGTTAGTCAACATCTCCATAATCCTTAATGACCGAAATCCATCACAATAATCAAGTCCCCGGCTGCAGGACGAAAACAAAACAAACCCAAAATAAGCCCAGAAAAAGTGAAAAACGAATTGAAAAAATGTTGCCTACATTCCGGGGAGGGTGGCCGACGATTGAAATAGTTAATCAATGCCAAGAGTGAGAGTGTGGGCTTAAATTTGTTACGCCGGCTTATCGAAATGCCAAAATCGTCATGTGTAAGGGGGGGCACATAAGCCATTTGATGACTTTTCACCAGGAGAGCGAATTAGGGCGTGGACGTGGATAAGTGGGTGGTGGGTGGTGGATGATGCCGACTCAGGAACTGTATAGTCTGGAATCGGATCGACTCGGCTCGGCAGGGCCTAATGGCCTTAGCCATTTCCGGCACCCTAAAACGTTGCCCGCAAATTAGTTTTGGGCCGCGGCGCTGCCGTGCGAACAATTGAAAAGCCGAAATCGAAAATCTTTTCAAAGAGCCTCGCACATCCTTCACTGGCTACGGCTACAACAACGAACTGGCTCTGGCTCTCGCTACGGTTTTGGCTCCGGTTTGGACCTGGCAGTACATCCTGCTCACACTTTAGAATTCATTAAACGGTCGCCTCATTAATGGAAATGGCCGATAACATTTGTGCCACGCTTCGATAAGCGTCGGCACAACCCAAAATCCCATGGCCAGGCCGGGCTGGTGTATTGTTCCCAGATCTCGGCCCAATATCTAGAGACCGTCCACCATAATTCAAAAAAACACAAGAACAAAAAAGGAGAGAAAAAACACGTCGACGACCAGGCGGCCAACAATAACTTCAAAGACCGCAAGTAAATTAATGTTAATTTTATGCTAAAGCCGCCTCGGAGCGGTCTACGGCCTACGATTTTCCGATGGAGGAAAATGAGGCCAGCACCGCAGAGCTGAGCGGCCGCACCAATCAACATCAACAACATCAGCATCATCAACATCATCATCATCGGCATGGAGGAATCAAGGCGACGGAGAAAACGGGAAATCGGGACCGACAGCCCGCCTCCGCTCCCCATTGCCTCTCGATACTCGATTGGCATTTTGACACGGCGGACGGCGGGCGGATTAAGAGCATCAACATCTTGGGAAGCGGCGGTAGCCGAAAATTTTAAATTTATGCCGACTGCGGCACATAATTTAAAAATATCAATCAACTCGATAACGCAGATTGTGGCAGCCACCAGCTACCAGGCAGCAGCCAGGAGTAGCGAGTCAGGAGTAAGGAGCTGGGATCCAGGAGTCGCAGCAGCCAGTCGGCTGCAATCGAACGAACAAACAAACAAACAAGCTTGGCTCGGCTTTGGGAAAGAGCACAAAAGTCGCCGAGTGGCGTGGCAGCGCAAAAACTTGGTAAACAACGCAGGATAAAAGCTGAAAATAGGAGGAGAAAGGGCGGGGGAATATGGCCAACAAATGTTGCAGGAGCTTTGGCCCGGAGATGGAGATGGAACCGAAGAAGCTGCAGGAGGAGTCGCTTGCTGCAAAAGTTGAGACATCCACTGCCGGTTCAATTCCTATTATCCCTTACCGTGCCAGAAGTGTGGGCCCTTTGGCGGAGTGCGAAAGGTTTAGCTCTCCAGGCCCCACACCCAAGGGCTCCTGGCGCAGCAGTTTAACCCCTTCTGGGCCAATGGATGATTTGGATACTTTGGTGAACTTTGATTGACCTCTTCACTTCATTTTCAGATGTCCAGATGAAGTTTGGCTCCCACTCTCGAGCAATTCAGTATTTCTCGAGTCGAAAGGGAAATTCAAGAATTTTTCATCTCCCTTGCAGAGTAAAGATTTAAAGGTCTTTTTCAAAGAGCACTATAATGCAGTGGAAACTGATTAAAAGTAGATAGCATTGAGTCCTGTGTCCTGTGTCATATGCACTCCCAGTTGATTTGAAATAATCAATCAAAAAGAAATCAGAAAGTATTCACACAACATTTCCCCCCGGGCCAGTGCTGGGCCAGAAGGGTTAAGTGCATTAGAGTTCTCTCCCATTCTCGGCTTATTTCAACTCTCAGTTCTGTGTGCATGTGGCATAGTGTGTCGTGCACTCATATAGCCATAATGCCAGAAATACTTATTCCCTGATATGCAACAAACAAGCAACAAACGACCAACAACAATGGCAGAAAGCTAAGCCAAGGCCGGAAAAAAAAGTGGTAAACAAGTGAAAAGCGGTGAGCGCTGCCAGGTGCAGCTGCAGTTGCAGTTACAGTTATAGCCATAGTCAAAGAGCCAGGACCAGAGAGGACCAGTTCAAAGGACAAAGCTGGAAAAAACCAGAGGAAAATGGAGGGAAAAAAAAACCCAGCAGAGAAGTAGACTTGAAACATTTACCTGAGAAACCAGAGGCGGGGCATTCCCTTTGCGGTGTCATTTGCAATTATGTGGCCAGGCCATGCATGCGAGTTTGATGAGCTCCCCCAGCTGCAATCTTCAACGGCAATCTCTGTGCATTAGTGGAGAACTAAGAGGATAAAGGCTTTCAATTCACACAGTGCACCATCCTGCATTTCTCAAACTGCATTCGAAATGAACCAGCTGGGCGATTCATTAGCCGATTACTGGTATCGAACTCAAATATTTATTAAAGCCAGCTTCGGGAAGTGTGACTGAAAAATTAACTCAATTTCCTTTGTTCTTTGTTCAACGCCGAAACTGAAGCTAAAACTGAAACTGAAACTGAGAAGATTTCGAGTGGCGGAGATGGAGAGAATTTTTCCATTTGGCCAATGCAAACAAGAGGCGAGGCAGAAATATGAGAAATCGAGTATGCAAACACAATTTGAATGCTTGAAGCGAAAGTGAATCGAGCTGAAAATTCATCAAATTCGAGAAACAATACTTTGCATTGCCGAGCCAAGGAGACTCTCCTACGAGACTGCCAAATTTAATTAGTAGAGAAGTAGTGGCATAAACAAAAATTCAATTCAACGGATATCCCTGTCAAATCACTATAGGTATCTCTCCGGCATCCATCCGGGTGTGCTCTTGACTACAAATTAATTATACTTCACTTCTATTTAATTAGTTTATTGAATGGCCGGCCACCCAGTCAGGCAGCCAGGGCAGCACTTGGCAATCAATTCGAATATTTTCATGCACATGCAGCTGCGATAAATGTGGCACTCAACACTTCAGTTAGGACTTGGAATTTGTCGAGGTTAGGTCCTGGTCTTGGTGCTTTTCCTGCTCCTGCTGGTCGTGGCCATTCAGACGTGCAATCTGAAATCGAAAAATCAAAACCCAAAACAAATTCAATGTCCCGAAAGTGTGTCCGTCGATCCTTTGCTCCCGTCCGGCTGTCTCTGTGTGGCTTTAGTTGTGCTTCCCTGCTTGTGCCTGTGTGTGTGTGTAAGCCACTCAGCAGGATAACGAATGGAACTGCACAATGGGTAGAAAAGTGCAGTTTGCGGTTGAAAACCGGATATTTTCTTTTCGCCCTCACAGCTGCCTGACACAAACAGCCGACGACTCAGGTGCAGCTAACGTCCACGGCCAAGCCTTAAACGAAGACGCTGGCAGACAGACGCAGGACTCTATGATTCAGGATCCAGGATGCGGAAAGAAGGCTGCCTGCGACTTGGCAATGAAGCGAGGAAATGAAATAGCAGCCCCGGCCAGGCAGATACATTTACGAGATACGAGTACATAAACATAAACATTATTAATTAACATTCAGGAGGCTGTCCTTGCCAGACCCTGCTTAGAGACGTCCTGCCTGGATCCTGGAAAACTTAATTGAATGCGGGACAGAAGCTCGGGAAAATCACAGTCAAAGTGGAAACTGGAAAAGATTATTAAACACATCCTCCAATCCTCTCAGTATCCCTCCCCCTCCCATGTTTTCAGTAACGAAGAGCTAACGACATAAACATCAGCCGGCAGCCAATTAATGACAGCGCGCTACAGCGTTTATCGTTTCACTTACAACCCAGTGTGGCAACCAGACAGCCTCCGCCGCCCCATTTCTGGCCACCCCTTTTTGCCACCTGTAATGGTGTTCCAAAGGTTTGGCAGACAATGAAAATCAACTAAGCAATTGGCAGCCAAACGGACACCTCCGGCCACTTCTCTAGTTGCAGCCACAAAAACAAAAGCCTCCAAAGAGTGCTTCAAGTTATTTGGCCATGACTGTGTGTGGCAAGGAATGGGGTGGTGCCCCGTGTGGTGTGAAGGGGGAGAAGGGCACACATGCAATGGCTGCAAAATGAAAATGAGAAACTAAGGAAAACAGAGGAATGAAAACTGAATTATTGCTCAGGGCGAAGCGGGTCGGGAAATCAGAGGGGGGACCACGGCTTGGATCTAACATAAATGTAATGCTTTTATTAGTTATCGATACGAGCATCTTACACAGAGAAAAGTTTAAAGACTTTAATGTTCCGACAAAAACCTCGTTGCCAAAATATCATATTTTGAGTTAGTTTTTAATAAATATTTTAGCCAATAAATAACGGATATCGAAAGGGAGTACCATTTACATTTCAGGGAACTTAGTGTCGTCGATCTGCATGAAAATATTGTTCAAATCGGAAAATAAAATATTGGAGCAATTTTTGGCCAAAATCATGATGTTACCCCTTTGGAAAATCGAGAAAATCGGGTCAAATTTTAGTTGGCCAGATTTTGGTTGAAAATGATGCTACTCGAAGATATAAGACCGGGAAGGCATAACATTCTTCGATCCGACAAGGATTATCCAAGTTATAGCTATTTCCCTGAAAATAATTGAGGCGGAAAACCTCTTGACCAAGTCAAGACAATAGGTGGCCAAAATATCATATTTTGAGTCAGTTTTTAAGAAATATTTTAGCCATTAGTTATAGGATATCGAAAAGGAGTACCATTTACATTTCAGGGAACTTAGTGTCGTCGATCTGCATGAAAATATTGTTCAAATCGGAAAATAAAATATTGGATCAATTTTTGGCCAAAATCATGATGTTACCCCTTTGGAAAATTGAGAAAATCGGGTCAGATTTTAGTTGGCCAGATTTTGGTTGAAAATGATGCTACTCGAAGATATAAGACCGGGAAGGCATAACATTCTTCGATCCGACAAGGATTATCCAAGTTATAGCTATTTCCCTGAAAATAATTGAGGCGGAAAACCTCTTGACCATGTTAAGACAATAGGTGGCCAAAATATTATATTTTCAGTCAGTTTTTAAGAAATATTTTAGCCATTAGTTATAGGATATCGAAAAGGAGTACCATTTACATTTCAGGGAACTTAGTATCGTCAATCTGCATCAAAAGATTGTTCAATTCGCAAAATAAAATTTTTAATCAATTTTTGGGCAAAATCATAATGGAAAATTGAGAGAATCGGGTCAGATTTTAGTTGGCCAGATTTTGATTGAAAATTATGCTACTCGAAGATATAAGACCGGGAGGGCATAACATTCTTCGATCCGTGAAGGATTAGCCAAGTTATGGCTATTTCCCTGAAAATAATTGAGGCGGAAAAGCTCTTGACCAAGCTAAGACAATAGGTGGCCAAAATATCATATTTTGAGTCAGTTTTTAATAAATATTTTAGCCATTAGTTATCGGAAATCGAAAAGGAGTACCATTTACATTTCAGGGAACTTAGTATCGTCGATCTGCATCAAAATATTGTTCAAATCGGAAAATAAAATTTTCGGATCAATTTTTGGCCAAAATCATGATGTTACCCCTTTGGAAAATTGAGAAAATCGGGTCAGATTTTAGTTGGCCAGATTTTGATCAAAAATGATGCTACTCGAAGATATAAGACCGGGAAGGCATAACATTCTTCGATCCGTCAAGGATTAGCCAAGTTATGGCTATTTCCCTGAAAATAATTGAGGCGGAAAACCTCTTGACCAAGCTAAGACAATAGGTGGCCAAAAATATCATATTTTCAGTCAGTTTTTAATAAATATTTTAGCCATTAAGTATCGGATATCAATAAGGAGTACAATTTATATTTCAGGGAACTTAGTATCGTCGATCTGCATCAAAATATTGTTCAAGTCGGAAAATAAAATTTTGGATCAATTTTTGGCCAAAAATCATGATGTTACCCCTTTGGAAAATCGAGAAAATCGGGTCAAATTTTAGTTGGCCAGATTTTGGTTGAAAATGATGCTACTCGAAGATATAAGACCGGGAAGGCATAACATTCTTCGATCCGACAAGGATTATCCAAGTTATAGCTATTTCCCTGAAAATAATTGAGGCGGAAAACCTCTTGACCATGTTAAGACAATAGGTGGCCAAAATATTATATTTTCAGTCAGTTTTTAAGAAATATTTTAGCCATTAGTTATAGGATATCGAAAAGGAGTACCATTTACATCATTCCTGCATCAAAATATTGTTCAAATCGGAAAATAAAATATTGGATCAATTTTTGGCCAACATCATGATACAATACAATTTTGGCTAAATTTTGTACCAAACTCATGAGGTTACCCCTTTGATAAATTTAGAAAATCGAGTCAAATTTTAAGTGGGCCATGTGTTGACATGGGCATAACATTCTTCGATCGGATTAGTATTAGCCGACTTATGGCCACGGGTATGGGTTATTTTCCCATGGGTTATTTCCCTCAAACACATTTAAAATGTTTTTAAATCATTTTTTTTACATTCAAATAATCCTCATTCAAATATTTCGACTTTTCGATATTTTTGTAACAATATGGTATATTTAAGAAAGGATCCTCTTTTATGATGATCCGCTACAAAACTGTGTTTAAAAAATATCTTTAAGATATCAATTTAGTAAGCTCTCTTAATAAATTATTGTAGAAATTGTAATTAAAAATATTTTCGAAAACCTTTAAATTTAATTATTTCCGGAATTTTTCTAATTTTTCTTGTGCAGAAACCGCGAAGCCGATGTGTAGA
Source organism: Drosophila pseudoananassae pseudoananassae (assembly GCA_018153035.1). Taxonomy (NCBI): domain Eukaryota; kingdom Metazoa; phylum Arthropoda; class Insecta; order Diptera; family Drosophilidae; genus Drosophila; species Drosophila pseudoananassae. The sequence goes on from JAECXR010000024.1 coordinate 12,765,267, forward strand.
AAAGTCAAAAGTCCGTGTCTCACGGGGGGATATATTAAATTCGTTGAATCCAGTGGATAGAGCGGGGAGTGAGGGGGAAGACATAGCTGGTATCCGGCGCCAAAGATTTACCAAACCCCCACTCCCCCCGGATCTGTTGTTGTTAGCCAAGTTTGTTGTTGCCAGACGCGATTGCAGCAAATCAGAAAATACTCGCACAAGTGCGAATGTGAATATTGATGCCAGCCATCGCATAAGTATGTATGTGCGATTATGTACATAAATATGTAAGTATGTATGTGTGGGGGGAGTGTGCATGAGTGTGTGTTTAGTTGGCATTGCAAAACACAAACACAAAACTTTCATTCTAGTCGTGCTCCGCGACTCGACTTCAGCCAGCCACTTGGTGCTACTTCGCCCACTTTACCGCCACTCCACCCACTCAGGCGGCCTTCCCCCCTCCAGCTCAACTATCCACAGGCATGCCACAGACACACAGGCACACATGCAACCAAAGCGGAGCGCTCCTTGCTCGCTTACTTGCTACTTCCGCTTCCGAATCCGTTTTGTGTGCTGTCGCCGCAGAAATTTAACGAAGTCACACGTCGCCAATGTTGTGCTGCTCTGCCACTCTGCCACTCGCTCTCTCTTGTCCCTAAAGAGAGCTTTCGACCTCTCTTCTGGCAAGGACGACAGCATCCGAGGCGGTCGGAAAGCATCGGCAGCATCATCGGGACATCGGAACATAGGAACATCGGCACATCGTCACATCCTTGGCCATCGGCTCCAGATGGCAGCATCCTTTGTGTCCTTTAGCTCAGTCACGAATTCAGTTTCGAACCGTTCGGTTGCAGCGTTTAAGGACCTTGTGCTGCCCAGAAGAACCCAAATTAGAAACTGTTGTTTTGTTTTGATTTTCGCAAAATTTCGCGCGATTTTTTACATCGGTGTGCGTGTGTGCACTCGTGGCGGGCAACCCCAGGAACTGTCTCCTGTCTTCTGGCTGACTCCTTTGGAGTGTATGTGTATGTGTATTTGTATTTGTATTTGTATTTGTAGTTGTGTGTGTGTGAGGCTACAACTCCGCGTATCCTGTCTGTCTGTCTGCGAAAGGGAAGAAGCCGGCATGGCAAGGCACATCTTGCGGCAGCAATTGTTGTTGGTGGCATTGTAATTGCAACAGCCACCGTGCCACAGCGCATACTTGACATCTTCGCCGCCAAATTGTGCGATTCCTTCTTTTTTCCCACTTTGGGAGCTCTGAAGCCTTGGAGCTGGAGCTCTTTTCCGTTTTCCGTTCCGTTCGAGCGACGTGAAGAGCCCTCAAAATCCGCTATTTCAACTGTATTCGCAATCCATTTGCCTGCTGCCCTAGACGGGCAAACAAATTTTTTGCAATTCAATTTCTATTGTGCATTGGCGATGCGGAATGTGCGCATCGTTCGCTGTCAATGCCAAGTATTTCGCATAAAAATTGAAAATTGCATGCAAATTAAATAAATAGACATCCCACCAAAGGAGACGAAGGAGCCGAAGCACAAGCAGAAGCACCCACAGCTGAGATAGACACTCCGGAAAATATACATCTCAATAGCGAGACATAGATATTACTGGAGAACCTCCTCCATATATATGTATATCGAGCTGCGAAAATGACAATTGTGAGTTGTGGTTCAAAATTGTTGGCTTCGCATGCGGGGCACAATCAAAGCAAACGTCATTAGCACTCGCGACATCGCCTTCGATTGACAGGAGCACGAGGGGCAGGAGCAGCAGCAGGAGCAGTAGCAGGAAAAGGAGAAAGAGGTGGAGCTGTAGCAGGTCCTGCCGCAGAAGCAGGCACGAACAACTTCACATTTGCATAACTTTAGTGCAACGCCAGCGTTCAGATTCCGATTCACAGGTACGAGAAAAACTCCTTACCAAAGTCGATTTCCGTTTCAGGCAACTTCCCTTTCCCTACCCACCTCCACCCCTATCCACCAGGACCTCCTCGTCCTTCCAGCTCCACAACTTTGCTATCATTTCTATTTTCCTGTTTCTGTTTTTCATACCCGATATCTGTATCCCCCACCGAGTACCCCGAGCGAAAGGGTAAAATCAGAGAATATTCAGCTCGTGCTGGAGTTGGCTGCGGAAAATCCATTGTGGTGCATTCACAGTTGGTTTCGATTCGCCTGGGTGGCGGCACTGGGTGGTTTTGTGAACGATTAAAGTACAAAATTTGCTTTCCTGCGCACAAATCGTGAGCACAATCCAGCAGGCTCAGGCTTTTTGGAGCACCTTCTTTATAATTTAATGATCTTAGGCAGAGTTTTGCGGCAAGCCTTACAGGTTAGATTTGACTAAGGATACCTGTTGGTTCTACTTAATTTCCAGTATTCGAGTAAAGCAATCACTTTTAATTCTTTTCCAATCAATTCGAATGAGTTGCAACAAGAAGAATATTAAGTTTCATCGTTTATGCTCATCTCTGATTGGCAACAATCAAGGTAAATAAGCTTTTTCTTAGAATATTCTTTGGGTTTAATTGTTTTAAAAATATTTTGTTTCAAAGATAACAAATTTAAATATTGTAAAGTGCTATTACATGAGGTTTTTTGTGAAAAGAAATTAAAACAAAAATTACGAAAAAGCCACTACTTGATTATCCTTTTCGAAAACCATAACCTCTGTATAGTTTTAAAGATTTGCTAGGTACTTGCTGGTCTAGAACACTTGACAATGGAATCTCCGATTTGTTTTTTGCACTGCTCTTTGCTTTAGTATCAACTTTACGGCTGCCCCGGCCCCGGATCCGTACCCATACCCGATCCCGCACCCGTACTTTGCCGGGCTACATCATGGCCACGTTATCCAACTTTTAGTTATGGCTTTCGCTTTTCGCATAATGTCAGTTTTATTTGGTTTTGGTTTTCACTGACGGGACGCGGGTTAGAGCCAAGGTCTGTAGGATTACGGGAGGGAGGAGAGGCTAGAGCGGGTGTAACGTCCCGGCTTAAATCCATGGCAATGCCAAAGCTTGAGGCCTCAAGAAAGGCTCGTGCCTGGCCATTCGGCACCCTTGCAAGATTTATTGTGCCTCACACACCCGGTCACAACCGTACACCCATATACCCATACACACGTACACCTAACACCTTCAGCCGGAGCGGAGTCCTTCGTCCAAGCCCAACCCGCCCCCTTGAACCTTTCCCCTTGGGTTCTAGCTCCAGTTCCAGCTTCAGCTCCATCTCCGTCTCGTTCTTCATACATCTGCAGTCCCATAATCTCTACTATTAGCATCGCAGACTTTGCTTTGGATTTTGCTATGGCAATGGATTTAGTTATGGTTTTTCTTACTCTCCTACTTTCCGCATTTCTTTTCTCTCCCCCATATCCTTCTTCTCCTTCCTCGGCTTCTGTCCATCCGTCTCCGCTCCGGTTGCGCTTTTCCATACACACACACTCGCTCACACTAGTCGGACGTTTGTTTTTCCTGCTGTTCCTGCCACACACACACACTGAGCAAAAAAGATTTGCCCAACTTTGTATCAAAAAAAGGAAGAGACAGAAGAAAACGGGTGAAAGTCCTGCGGCTAACCGCAGCCAGGGTCCTTGATGTTGGCCCAGGGCTGGCCAGGACTGCGACTAATGAATAACCGTCGTAATCCACGCTGCAGCAAGGACGATATGCAAATATGTAAGACAGATTAACTGATTGTAAGTCGGCGATGGGTTGGTTGAGACCAGGAGTTAGAAGGACATTTCACTAATCTCTCATACTTTTTATTACAATAAAATATTACTCTAGTAACTATTGGGAATAATCCATAGTTTCAATCAAAATTGAAGAAATGCCCCTAACTCTTTCGAATCTGACTTTTAATGCCTCTTAATGCTGAATAATTCAAGTTGAGATCCTCTAACCACATCATTTTACACATCGTTTTTCACAGAAACCTTTTTTTCGACCATTAATTCAAGGTCTCGCTTTCTTTTATTGGAGGTCCTTGCATCTTTTATGCCTAAAAATCACCCCTGTGACTGCTAATGAAATTCGTGGAATTTATTTCTTAGTTCTGACTTCATTATTATTTGAGTGGAGGTGCGGACGCCTATATAATATGTATGTATGGCCGGGCAATCCATAAAATTTGATCCCTGATCCATTTATTCCGGACCGGCACGCATACTTTCTCCGTCCTGGAAATCCTATCGCAACCCATCACCGCCATGGCGACCGCAATTCTTCTTTTTTTATTTTTATTCGTTTTGCTCGGTGTAGTCGTAACTCGTTCGCCCAGATTTGGGGCTCCTTGAGGAAGCCGCAAATGCGAGCGCTACACTCACACTCACTCACACCCATACAGGACTAACAGGATTTCCCATAAAACGGAAATGGCATTATCCTCGCACATATTGTTGTGCGGATTTTAGTTTTTATTACACCAAGCACCATCCAGTGCGCGGTTGCTGTCCATAAGAAGCCTCACGGGTACCTCCATTCGGCAAGGAACAGCAGCGAAGGAACAGCTCCAGCATAAATATCATTTGTGTCTGTTTGTGTGATACATCAAGGAGTGACCCATTAGCCCCGCGCCAACTGACGCCCCACCTGGCTCACCTGGTTGCAATTTATGGGCGGTCCCCTGAAAACTTCACACAATCTGCGGGGACTGGTTGAGGGTAAGGGGCACAGGCCGAGATGGGGGCAAGTCAAGGAGAATTGCTCTACGCTAATAGGTTCCAAGGCATTGTCTTGGCTAGCAGGGAGAGAATGATTGGGTAACGAGGATCTTGCGGGCAAGATTTATAACACCGCCGTCCAGGCCAACAACAAAGGCTTCAAAAGGCCACAGAAGGACCTCTAACTATGGTAACTAACACTCGAGCAAATTGCAAAATTGTAATTCTTAATGAAAATTAATATTTTATAACTAGAACATTTAGTTTATGCCTTTGGGTTAATTTTAATGACTTAACAGATTAGACAAAAGATTGATGGGATTACTATTTAGTTATTTAATGGACTTATTTGAAAGAATTGTAAAATAGTTTTTAAAACAAATAACTGCTTCAAGTAAACTACTGACTTTTTTTTTAAATATTCCGCAAGTTTTAAGAGCTTCAGGATGCTGTCCATGGATGTAGTTTTTAAGCGTTTGAACATTTTTTTGTTTTGGTAATATTCCCTGAGTGTTTCCCCCGACTCTGGCCGTAGTCTGCAAAAACCAAAACCCCAACGAAAGCAAAGCAACCTAAACAAACACTTGAGGTGTGTAAAGTTAGCCAAGACTGCGTTTTTGCTTGGCTTCGTTTCGGCCCACATTATGTGTGTGCGGTGTGGTTGGAGATTTTGGCTTTCTTTGGCTTGGACAAGAAAACTCTTTCGTCCGCCAGCCAGTCCGCTCGTCTATCGGTCGGTTCAACTGCCCGCTTCTTCGTTTTTGTATCTGGCTTACTCTGCCTTTGTGCTTAATCACAACACGCACATTTACATATTGGTTTTGGCCAACTTCAGCAATCCCTTAAGATGGTCGACCCAACCCTTTTTTCCCCGTCGCTGGTTTATCTGTTCGCTAGCCTTTTGTTGTTGTTGTTGCTGGAGCTGCTACTGCTATGTGGTTCAAGTTCAGCCCATCACCAGGGGTGGGTCAGGCTTACGGTTAAGTAAACACTCAGCAAGAAGCATCCACAGCCACCTCCACAGCTACAGCCACATCCACATCCAGTCGCACACTTACACTCGGCAGGCGGTCGTCTCCCTGGACAGACATTGCCCAACCGTTTGTGGCTTGGCATTGTTTTCACTTTCCAACGAACACCACCCCACCACCACCCATGCCCCACTGCCCCAGCTCCACCCACTGTCTCTCGCCCTGTCTGTTTGTCTGTCCAAGTGTCTGGTTGACGGGCGGCTGTCCTGTGCCTTGACTGCTTCATAAAACATACAACAAAATCTGAAATTGATGATGGGCAGTGATTGTGGAAAGTTGGCAGTCAGTTAAATTGGGTTCCTGCCTTTCCTTTTTCGGGCCTACAAGTTAAGAGCGGGGTGTGGAGAAGGAGGTGAAGGGTGTGCTGCGTTAATTGCTTTGTGAATGGTGTCCGCCTTGGCCGGAAAGTTAACATTTAACTTTAGTCTATTCGGGACTTTAATCTATTTATAATTGAGGAATGCATAAAGCATGTTAAATACGAACTTACACAAATTCTACTTTGTTATGCGACCTAATCGGGCCCGGTCTTCAGCTGGAAGGACTGGCTCACTTTTGGGAGCATTTTCACAGCCAAGGGTCGCCAGCCATTGTTTTAAATGCGGATCTCAGCAGGAGGATTGGAGTTAGAGGGAGGGGGACTTTCGAAGAAGATGTCAGTGAGATGGAGCCCAGTGAGGTGAAGGCGACTCACATAATTTGCATAACTAATTTGTGGAAACTTTGGGCATAGGAAGTTGTTGAAAGTTCCTGAAGGAGCTCCATGAACAGAGACAGGAACGGAGAGGAGTCGCAGCCGTAGTTTCAATGCCAGGAGTTGCTGCAATTTCTTCATCTCCTTAACTGCGGTGGCGCTGCAGAAAAGTGCTTAATTCTTTTAAATGAACGAAGCCAGTCCCGAGCAGGATGGGACTGGGCCAGGACCAGACAGGGCAGGGTAGGGCATTTGAAAAGCTGTCCTAATTGAATACATGAGAGCATAAGTTAGCAGTGTGGTACTTTGATATCAACTTTGATTGCTTTATGGCACTTGAGCGTACAATTTGGCTTAGTTGGCAGTTGTTTGTTGTCCTGCCACTGGGTTTCTCTTGGCCATTTGGGGCCACCGTTCCACCTCAAAACTGCCTCTGCCTGTGCCTCTGCCTGTGCCCCTGCCCTTGCCCCTGTTGATGCCTCTTTGCTTGTTTTTGCTCCTACCATGGCTTGAAATTCAATTCGAGTTTGAATTCGAGCAGCTTGCTCGGCAATAAATGAACTTGATTAATGGGGGGACTCTTGCCCTGGCAAGCATGCATAATTAAGCGCTGATTAGAGTCACATAGTGGAGGCGACAGAAATTGGGGTTGGCCGAGGAAATTTAAAGTGGCTCTTAGTGGTGAGGCCTTCGGGGCTCGGAACATTCCCATTTAAGTGGAGTTGCCAGTCAAAGTTTTGCCCAGTTTATTTCGAGTGCCGGCCTGCCCAGTAAGAAGGTTAACCTGCCCTCCAGACGGTCTCGTCTCAAATGTTGGCAACCTTTTCCAAGAAAGCATAGAATCTTATCCCATTTGTGCGAACACACATACACTGACAGCCAACTCCATTCATCAAATTCGGTCTTAAAAATTTATTTGGTTTTCATTTTTTTGTGGCTGACTGGCTGGCAGGCTGGCTGGCTGGGCGGCCCGGCTGTGTCTGGCGAAATTCTTTGCGGTCATAACTCATTTGCAAATATGTGGCAGATGAAACATTCATGTTGACTGGGGAATTTAATTTTTCTTCAAATTCTCTGGCGCAAGACGACTGGAATTCTTCCTTGAATCGGTCCCCCGATCTCCGATGCTCCGGCAGCTTCGGCTGCTCTTATTGCGAATCCAATTAGCATGGAAATGTAGGTCTCTGGGTCTCGCAGTCGCAGTCGCATTCTCAGTCCCAGTCTCGGTCTAATGATGCCCTGCAAAATGAAATTTACCGCAGGCGCACAACAACCATCGAGAACAGCAACCATAAGCAGCCGTAGCATCAGCAACACCAGTGCCAACGTGACCAAAGTCCAGTTAAGTGGGTTGGGGGCATCCAATGGGAAGTCCTGAGGAGGTGGCCCAATGTTGGCACACTTTATGGGCGGACGCGCCACATGGCGTATACGTAAACGTAAACGAAACGTAAGCGTATCCGTATGGGTAGCATTTTAACAAAGTGTTAAACTGAGAATTTTATCTGCTGTTCGGTAATTCACAGCTCTGGGCTCCAAGGAATACCCACGCCCCACCTCACCAGCAAAAAAGCGTACCGAAAAAAACCAGCCACTCCAGCCAGCAGAGACCAGAACTAACATAGTCCGAAAAAAAGTGTTAATTTCAGCGGAGCTCGGCGAGCTTAGTTAACATTACGTATACGTATAGATGGCCGAGGAGGAAAGTACTCCAACGCGCTGTTTGCCGCTGCTCACTGACCTCAGCAATTACTCCACGCCTTTATTTTAATTACACGAAAAACAAAAGCAATGAAAAGTAAAAATGGCAATGGGAAGACAGGCAGACCCACCGACAGACAAACAGACAGGCCGGCAGACAGTCGGCTGGGGAATGAGGAGGGTCTGGGATCCAAATAAGACATCGGATGCCGGGCAAGGGCAATGGCAGGGGCACAGGCAGCAGGCGAAGCAGAACAGCGCCAAAAATTAGGATATAATCCCGGGGGCATAGTTTTAATTCCCAATACAAATATCACTACACGAAAGTACAACGTGCATAAATTTCAATGACGTTGCTGGTTGCCTGTGGATTGCGGGTTTCCCCTGCTGTCCTCCCCCACGCTTGACTGCTGCTGCTCCTGCTGGCTCAGCGCTCCAGTCTGCTCTTTGCTGCCCGTGACTGCTGCCGCCAGCAGGTTGGCCTCACAATTATACGCACAGTCACACACCCAGCCGGAGTGGCGTGCACTTGGGAAAAAGCGAGAGGATTTCAATGCAAATTGGATACTGAATTTGGGTTGAAGTGGAGAAGGAAGAAGGAATGTAATGCTCGGTAGTCAGAAGATGTGGAATTAGTTAGTCTTCAGCTAGATCTATTAATATAATTCCCTATACTTCCACTCTGTTGCTCTACCCAGCTCCCAATCAAATCTCGATTGTTAATTGAAAGCAAAGCTTCTCCCATCAGTAAGGCATTTACAGGTATTTACTGGATTCATCCACTGTTGTGCCAATATAAATGATTCAAGTTGATTTGCATATCCGATTGATTTCGGGCAGTGTACGGAGCAGGCAGACAGACATTCGCCGGGGACCGATAACAACGCTCATTTAGTTGTATGCTCACCCACTCACTCACCCAGTCAGCCAGGCAGTCAGTCAGTCAGTCAGTCAGTGAGTCAGTGAGTCACTCAGTCAGCTAGTCATTTAGTCAGGCTCAGGCAGGGATTCAGTCAATTGAAGATGCTGGTTGGCTGGCCACGACCACCACCACAAGGATGCACAGGCAGACACTCCCATACACACACACACACACACACACATAGATAGACAGGCACGCGGTCTGCGGCATTCCCGTTGCTTTGGCTGCTCATTTAAATAAATAAAGAAATCTGAAGTAACTTCTTGAAATTCCAACACATTCCATATCATTACTGGAGGAGGCCACAAAAATTTCCTCAATCCTTAAATGCGGCATGCCCCTCCACGCTCGCACACACACACACACACTAACAGAGAAAAGCACATCAACATCAACGTCAGCGCCGCAGTCGTAAAAAATTGTAACGGATGTTGCGGCCATGTATGTACAGACACACACACATGCAGGCTCGCATGCGGAAGAACAGCGGAACAAGTGGAAATGGAAGAGAAAGGACGAGAGCGAAAGAGAGCGAGAGTTGTTTGAAAAAGCTTTCTCTCGTTACTCTGGCAAATGCATTGTGAATTGTATTCTTTTGGGCGCTCGGCAGCTGCAGTTGTTGCGGTTCTGGTCGGCTTCTGGCTCAGGGCTCTTTGCTCCTGGCACCCAGTACCCAGCACCCAGCACCCAGCACCCGGGCTCTAGCTGCTCAGCCACGAGAATCCTTTTTTCAGGAGGATAACCACGAAGTATAGGAACAGCAGCAGCAGCAGCAACTTCTCCAGATTCGCCTGGACCTCGAGGCGCACATAGAGGGCTATTTTATTAGAAAGTTTACCCGAAAGTTAGTTTGCGAGTGAAACAGACCAGAATTGTGGCTGTGGGGGCCTAATGACCTCCCTTCTCTTCGCCTCCTCCCTTTGGCCCTCTAACACCAACAAAAAAAATGGGAGGAACGGGAGGGCCTGAAGCAAATTGCTGAAGTTTGCCACTGCAACTAACTGAATGATTGATTGTCATTCCTGGTTTATTCACATTTTCACATCGTTTGCATCCCCCTCCGTGCCTCATCCTTATTTTATTCTATTCTATTTTATATTCTATTTTATTTGTTTTTCATCTTGCTACGGCATCTCCCGTCGTACCACTTGATGATTCCTTCAAAGGAGAGTGGATAAGACTTGATAAGAAAACTTCACCTAATGATCGGAGTTTCGAAAATGTTGTGAACTTTGACTTTGGCAGGGATTCAATTATTTGCGCAGTTTTCCAACACAAATCTGGGGGATCTCGTGCTTTCTACAACGAAACACATTTAATTGAATTTCATATTCCCTCGCTTCATTGATTTTTTAATTTTAATAAGATTGCTACTGTAATCTCAACCATATATTTTCTCATTAAGAAAGCCGGATTATCCTGTTAATCTTTTTTAAAATCGGTACCTCATGGCAGCGTTAATTAACAGCTTTCCTTACAGCTGTTAAGTGTCCTTTGCCCATTTAAGTAGGCAGCTTTTATTTCGTTTGAACTGCAAAATGGGGAAAATCAAGTACAAATTGAAATTCCGCATCTGTAAGGTAAAAGCTCGCCATGCTGCTCACATACACATGAGATGATCCATTATTATTATAATTAAATTACAACGGTGTAAAAAGAAACATGGGGAACCGCCTTGAATAAATAATGCTCCGCCCCCGAGGCTTACGTGTGCCGCACAACGATAGTTTAGGGGGAGCCTGAGAAGAAAAAGCCGGTTTACTGCATCCACATTTGAAATTCCCATAAGGGTTCTTTAGTGTTAAGATTTCCGTCATAGTTTCCCGGCGTCTTCCGGAGCTCGTCTAGCTCTCAGAAATGAATTACCCACTCGGATTAGGGCAACTTTTTATAATCGTAATAATAATAATAATAACAAGGCAGCCAGCACCAATCTTCTTAGCTCTCGTAAAAAAGTCGAGCAAGGCAAATCCTGACGGGCCCCGGCTCCAGGATCCCAAATACCTCGATTAGCCGAACTAACCAATTCGGGGGTTAGCCCCGGCATCTCCCTATATGGAAATAAGCCCCCTAAAACGCACATATGTATGAACTGGCATCCTGGCTCGTAAACTGGAGTGGCTTGGAGTGGAGGCGGGGGGCTGGGAAAACGCAAGAAAAATGAAATCAAAAACAATAACTTGTCTCCTGACAGCATTCCACAAGAGCCAGGACACGCCACGCACATTTCTTCCTTTTTTCCGTTTTTTGCCTTTTTTTTGGCATTTTTCGCTTCTTTTTCGCTGCCCCAACTTCGGTTGCTCCTTCGCTTGACATCTTCGTTTGCCACTCTGTTACGGTATTTTGTTGTCCTGGCTAGGCACTGAGAAAAAAATGGCTGAACGAAAGGATATATGAAAAATTGTAGTATAAAGCATGTTCCTTTTTCTTTTTCTTAATACCTTGATTGAAAATATTATTATAATATTACTACAGTTAATTCATTAAATATTACTATTACTTACTACTATTTAATTAAATATTTTGATATATTTGCTCACATAGTATTTTAAAAATGTTCATTTATTTGGTAACCAATACTGTGACTAACCTAAAGAATCGTTCTTACATCCATATAGTCTCCTACTTACCAAAATATACATATTCCAAATTCCTACTAAGCCCCCTATTTTGTCGAGTGTATTTGTTGCTGCTCTTGTTGCTGCCGCTGCTTTCTTTAGAAAAATGTTATTACGTGCCGCTTGCGCCTGGCGCTGGCGCTGGCAACTTATGCAGCGCTGCTGCCTATGCCCAGACACGCTCGCCCCTCCCTCTCCGAGGACACACCAACCACCCACCCACCCACCGGCTGGCAGGATGCTCGCTTGATTGTGTTGTTATTCGGCTTTTGTGTTCTTGCCGTCGCCTCAGACGGTGCGAGACGACGAGTTTGTGTGTGCGAGTGGAACTACACATTTTTTCGATACTTCGTCTTAATGTTATCGTTGTGCCAGGACTGCTCCTTCAGCTGCTCCTTCGCCTTTGTCGCAACAATTTTATTTGAAGCTGCCACTTTTTGTTGCTCTCGGCTGCTGTTGCTGCTGCTGCTGCTGCTTCATTTTTATACACAATTCCAGTTTTTTATGGGCGTAGACGGGGTGGGGACGGGGGCGTGCGTGCAGTTTCCTCCTCGACCCCGGCCTCGTCCTTCATTCCGGTCTCATTGGTATTAGGGGCTAATATTTGTAGACTTTTTCAGAGTTGATTGAGTGGCACGCACTGGCAAGCACATATGTCTGATGGGAAAAGTGGTTTTGGGCGGGCCTTTCGAGGGGTTTTTGTGTGGTGGATATATATATGTATATAGGATGTAGGATGCCTGCGGCTACAACGGAATGGGGCTGGAACTGGAACTGGGACATTCTTGTCCCATGTCCACATTGTTGTTTTCACAGCATTTGCTGTTTTTAGTTTTTCCCAGATTTTTGAATTGATTACGATATCAATTATGTTTGCTTTTGGCCATCGACATTGTTTGCTTTGTTTGTGCGTGAAATTTCTGCTGGACCAACTGGACCTGGCCAGCGTTCTGCGTCCATCTGCCAACAGGGCCGGCCATCTAGCCCCGCCCATCTGTGATTTGTGTTTATCCTAATAGAATAGAACGAACCGCTCCGTCCCGCTGGCACAGCGCTTCCTTTTAGGTCCTGAACCGTTGCGTTTCGGCGTATGTATGTGTGGGTGTGTGTTGCATTGCGAAACGAAGGACGCTCAATTTCGGTTTCCGTTGGCAGCTCTGGTTATTTGCGCCCGAAAGTATGCTTTGTCTTATGCACAGCGTGCATGTGTATTGGTGAACTACACGTCCTCCCTTTCTATGGGGAACATTGTCCGTGTCCATGTCCCTGTGTCCGCGTTCGCGTCCGTGTCCGTGTGTTTGTTGTGCGCGTAACTCCGTTGATTTGGCAGCCGCTGTGCCCCGCTACATTCCATTGCCGTATTGTTTTGTAAAATCGAGCGTACAGTTGGCGGAAACCAACGGACTTGGTACTGGCGCCAAGCGGAAGGGATTCCGCTGTTGCTGCCGCTGCTGCCACGAGACACTTGGCGAAATTTCAGTGCAACTGAAAGCGGCCTGTTCACCTGTTGATATCTGAATCCTTTTAAATACGTCACTGAATCGAATCGTGTCCGATCTTATTATTTTAAATTTGAACAATTAATTCGTATCTAGATATTTATGATGGTTACTGGGAGGAAGCTTCCCGTCTCTTGACATAAAAGATTTAAGAAGAATAACAACTTTATTCCCAGACAACTTAAGCGCTTTATGGCATCTCTCACTTCGATACACTGTAATAAATGGCTATACATGTTTTTATATCGATTAGGTTTAAGTTTTGTATAAGAATTTGTCTAAAAATAGGATTAAACATATCCCACACCGCATATAAATTAATAATAGTATTTATTTTGGTTTTAATTCCTCAACATTAAGATATATAGGAGAGTGTTAGTGAATTACAAATAAAATTAAATAAACTTGATATTTTTCCTTTCAGTGAACTTGTGCCTGATCGAAACTAAAGACATGAGGGATGTGCGGGGCTCTTTGGACAGGGAGGGGCAATTACGCAGCCCGGCCAGGCAATATTAAAGTTGTTGCTGTAGTTGCAGCTTTGTTGTTGCCGCCACCGCAGCGAAAATTTCAACTTTATTTTGAGCTATCTGCTGTCTGCAGTTATGCAAATATGAGAAATTGCATTTCACGCAGCCAGCAGTGGGCGGGAGGAGGAGCAGGAGCTGTGGTGGCCCATGGGCGGGGGAGAGAGGCGGAACTACAATAGAGGCAAAGAAACAAAAGTATATTGGAGTTGTGATGCTGCTGCTGCTGCTGCTGCTGCCTCTGATGCTGCTTCTGCTGTTTCTGGATCCTGGGATGGTTCAGTGCAGTTCAGTTGAGTTCGGTTGCGCTGCTCTGGCTTTGGTTATCCTGGGTAGTCGCGACTAGCGACCCACCAACTCATCCACTTCTTCTACGTGCACTCGTGTTCTTCTGCGGGAAAACATAGGCGGAAAAGTTTTCGCATTATTTGAAAATACAGCGCGTGCGATGCGATTTTCACTGCAAATTGCAGAAGAGTTTCGCCCCATGTTTTTGCATTGGCTCCCACACCCAGCGTCCTTGCCTGCCTGTTCCATTTTGTCCTACCGAATCCTAGTCATCCCGCCGTCGTCCTTGTAGGAGTCTCTCTCTAGCTCTGTGTATATGTGTGTGTGTTATTTCTTTTTCTGGTAGGATTGCCAGCAAGGAAGGAAGGGTTGCTCCTTCGTGTTCGGTCTTGTTAGGTATCATTGTGTAATGTCTGCTGGCTGCCGAGCATTTGCACATATTTTTCACAATTTAAAATAAACGAGAAGTAATTTAACTGCTTCCCAGCTAGCACAGCCAGCAGCCAAGCAGCCAGCATGGACAGCATGCAATAGTTGCCAGTTCCTCACAACTATCCAGTCCTGTACAGTGTACACCCTCTCCATCGCCATCCTGCTGGCTGGCAGTTGTGATGATTGCTGAAGGCAAGTTTTTCGGGCAAGTTAACAAAAGAAAATGTGGTCCTGATGTGAGGACTTTGCAATTAGCCATTCTAATTTGATGCTTTATACATATGCACGAGTTTCCAGGCGAGGGTGTATCTATGTGTGTATATATGGGGGTGTGTGGGTGTGGGGTAATTGAAGAAGTAAACGGCTTGAAGCTGGGTCGTTTCATAGTCGAAGACTCTACTCGGGGTAGTCCTGAACCCCTGAAGTCAGTTATGTACTCGAAAATTGGTTTCCTGCTCCACAAGGCTCAACGGATTTTATTCGAGAGTCTAGTTGAGGTTATCCTGTTTAGGTTTTCGAGATTACTTCAGCCCCACTTCTTGGGCTTATGATGTTTAAAGTACTCCGTCCAAATTGAGTAGAAAGTGAAGTGGAAATTCAAAACAATTCCATTGAATATTTGTTGCATTTCATAGGTTTAATTAAAACTGATTAGCTTATCTAGGTATTTTGGTATAGACTTAAGCACAAACTATAAGCTTGTAAAGTAAATATATTAAGTAACTTAATAGTTGATTAAAATTAGTGTAAAATACCCAAAGGTTAGAATGTTTTCCTCTAAAAATCAGTGCAAATTTTGCAGAGAAATGACTAAATTTAGTTTGGAGCTCGTTATGTAGCACCGTGATGTTGGTAAGTGCATAACTAGAAAATAATTGAAAGACCTTCATTAAAGCAAACCAGACAGAGGAGGACGGCCAGGCCACCAGAAGATGCCGGCGAGCATTTGTAATAAATTAGCCCGGCACGGAAGCAGTTTCTGTCATTGCCAGCCAAGCAGCCAGCCAGCTCGCCATTCCTTCCCAGAGATCCGAGCCAGAGTCTCGCGCGGTTTCCAGTTCTGCCCATTCAGATTGTCATTGTACTAATCACTCCGGAGGATTGGGGGATGGGATGGCTCGAGTGGCTGGTGTACACTGTGCACCGACTCTAAGGACGAGTACGAGAAACTTAATTTCTAATTACGCGTGCTATTTGTCAGCGTTTTTTCGTGTTTTTGTGCCTTTGTGGGAGAATGGGTCTCCTTTCCAGAAGTCTCCACAGCTCTTCAGGCTGAGTGGCGGAAATCTTGTTCTGTCCGCATCAAACAGTCGGGGCATGCCTCATTTCCAATTAACAATAAATCCGTCGCAGCCGCAACAGTAGCAGCAGAAGAAGTAGCAGCGGCGGAAAAGAGTGATTAAGATATATAGAATCCTGGCCAACTGAGCGTATGAGTAATTTAATTTTGCCACAGTTTGGCCTTTGCTGCTAAAACTGGTCAGGAATGCCAGTGGAAGATAGTGATTGCAGCAGAACGATAGAAAGAAAGAGAGAGAAAGAGAGACAAAGAGGGAGAGCAAGCTAGAAAGTGGGAAAGAGACGGGGCGCAAGAAACTGCACAGTTTACGCAATTAAAATTGTTGCCAGCGAATTTTCCAGCATCGCTGCAGCTACAAAAAAATAAAGGCCATGGCAGGAAAATAAAAAAGGGAGGCCAGGGAGGCATCCTGCCTCTTGCCAAGTTCTTCCTCGTCTGCTTCGGCTTCTTGCGCCCCTCCCATCCCATCACCCCTGGTAGTTCGTGTCTTGGCCGCAGCCACTTCCTGAGACAGGATGCGGACGTCCTCGTCGTCGTTGTAGTCGTCGTCTTGGCAGCCCTTTTACTTTTCATTTGCAGGTAACTTGCGTTATAATTAAAAAATAGCAAAGCGCATTAGGCAACAAAAGGATGGCAGACAGGGCCACAGTGAGTGAGGGGTTATAAGGTGAAGGGGCCAAAGTGGCAGAAAACGGGCCAAAGGAACAGTCGAGGAGCACCATGTCCTGCATGGAAGCCAAGCGGGCGTGTCCCGGGTAAAAGGAGCCACATAAAATGCTTTGGCTAATAGCCATTTTTACTTACTTCACTGCCGCTTCTCACCTGGCCCAAAACTGTGTGAGGCCAAAAAGCCAAGTTTGTCCGTGAGTCCGGGAGTCGGGAAGTCCGTTAGTCCTTTCGTCCGTTTGTCCGTTTTGTGCAATGAAAAAAGTTACGCTTGTCCACTCTGGGGAGACTCTGATAGGGGGGCGGGCTCGGCAGCAGTGAGCTGTGAGCAGTGAGGGCGTGGCATTCGGCCGAGTGCCAGAGTGGAATTCATTCCGTGCGTGCAATTAAATGCGCCGTTACATTAACTTTTACAGGGTGTCTGCCTCAATGTCCCTACCCTCTGCTCCCCTACCCCTCCACACCCCCTTGGGCTCCACATCCGGTTGTTTGTTTGCCAGGTTGTGATTGTGTGAGTAAGCGCTGTGCGTGTGTTTTGTGCGTTCCGTTGATTGTTGACTTGATTTGTTTTTCTGCCTTTGACGCCGCTCCACCGCACCCGAGGACCACCAGAGCTAGAACCATTGGCCTCCCAGCTAGGCCAGAGCCCCTGCCACCCACTGGCCCGCTGGCCCGCTGGCCCCATCGACCCCACTCAAAACAAATTGCCACACTGGCCAAGGAAAACAAAAAATCAAGTCGGTATGCGCCACACGGAAGTGATTCGACTAAGTGATGCCATTTATACGCTCCCAGAAGCAACATAATGGTCTGCTGCAGGATATTTCATTAAATAAAGGCAAAGGGAATCTGTAAGAGAAAGACATTAGAATTTAAAGGTTGTTCTAGAAGTTTAAAACATTTTAAAGCAGTCACTAAATAGGATCTTTTAACATAGTGCTAAAGAACTTCTAGATACTATTTTTAAGACATACTTCTTCAGAATTAGAATTTTAGGGAAGTTCTTTGACCTTGTTACCTTTCAAATTATACATTTCTTTCTTTAAAATAATATATACAATTTAATTTATAAACAAACACAAACAACAACATATAAACAACTAAAATTCGATGAATTTTATCCGCACACTTTTTAATCAAATATTTGTTTAAAAAAAACAAAGTGTGAAATTCTATAAATTGTTTGGTTAAACGAGCTTTAGTTATACCTACTAAAATTTAAATTCAACCATCATTTTAATAGCCTCTAGCTAATAGTTTAAAAGAACTAAATAATCATATACCTGCCCTTTAAATTAACAATTCCAATTTGTCTTGTTATGGAAAGTAGAACCCCTCCACCCATTCACACTTTAGAGTCTGGAGGTAATAAACAATCCTACAGACTTTGGGCCAAACTTTTGGCAATTTACCCTTATTTCAGGACACCCAAAAACCAAATCTAGCCGTATATACCCTTTACCTTAATGGATGGCAAGTGTAAAAACAACAAATTGTTTTACTTACTTTTTGTTTTGCGCCAAGTTGCTCATTTGCTGCTGCTGCCATTCCGACCCATTCCCATTCTCATTGCCAATCCTATTCCTCGCCGTTTCGGGACCAACTTTTCTGGCCAATAAATGACTAAGAAACTTGCCGTGCTCCCAGGTAGACATAGAAAACCATAGGATAGGTACACCCAGCTTCACGTCCAAGACGTCCGCAATCGTCCAACCACGTAAACAAATGTTAACTTTCCCGTTCGCTTCACTCCCCATCCCTGTTTGCCCTGTGCCGTGCCCTGTGTTTTTGGGAATTTTTTGATTTAGTGACTTTAATTTACGCTCTGCCCAGGTGCGCCAACTGTTGTCCCCTCCTCACATACCAGGCCAAGCAGCTGGGACGGCGACTCTGCGACTTTTACTAGCCAACCCCTGAAACGGAATCCGCATCTTGGCTCCGCCACTCGATAGAAGCGTCAGCGTCAACCTCAGCTCGGTTCGGTCGCTTTTCGTTATTCGTTTTCATTTTTAGTGGTGCGGAAAATTGATTTATTACTTGGAAAATAAAATGTGCTACGTGTCGCACACACACACACACACAGAGCCTCACAGACAATCGCAGAGGCAGGCAGACCCTCATACCAATACACCTACGCACTTCCCTTCGCTCCAATTCAGTTCAGTTCACTCCATCTTTCTCGTTCTGGATTTCTGGCTATATCCTGGCAGAGACCCCCGGCCAGGAATTACGCGCATACATAAACGCCGACAGGCAGACGCCGACCGCCTCACCTCACTCCCCTCGATCGGCTTGGCCCCTTTCCAGCCCCTCAGCCACGCAGTCTCCGCCCCTGGACCGCCTGTCGCTGTGCACGTCTTGTTGTCAGTTTGTCTGTCAAATCACAAACGCGCCGCATTCGCAGACAAAGATATGGACAGAGCCGTGCCCCAGCTGCCTATGCCACCAGCCTTCCTCCTTTTTGTATTCAAGCCCCCCTCCCCACACACACACCTTCCCATTGCCATGGCAGATATTTGATAAATCAATCAATCAATTCGCGTTTTTTTTTTCTACTTGGCATCCTGTCTCGTTTTTTCTCCTGCCGCGATATGTGTTATTTTTGTTATTATATTTATTTCCCTTTTTTTATAATCTTAATTTGTCTTTCACTCGCGCCACTGGCGGCGTCTCAACCGCGACTGCCATTCATTTTGTTTGTCCTGGCTGCCCGTTTGTTTTTGTTTTCGCTATCCTGGCAATGTTTACGCATCCTGGATTTTGCATTTGCGAAGGACGAGTCGATTCGCATCTGTTGCCTATTTTCTTCCTTTTTTTCGGATGCCTGGATGTGTTTATGATCGGGGACTGTATGAAAAAAGTTTCGAACGGGCGAAAAGTTCGTCCTTTGACTTTATATAGGCTGTCTCCTTATTCATAAAGAATCAATTTGGGAAAAGTTGCCCTGTGATTTCATTGAGAAGTGATCGCCTTTGAGGTGCCGGAAGTTGTTTTAATTGACAATTGGAGGTTACTTGATTGGAAACCTGAAATAAAGAAGTTTAAATTTTACATTTTAAATATCATATAATAAATTCCCAAGCCCATACGCTGAAAAGTATGCTGCGAAAAGACCACTATAGCAACAACCTTTCTGGTTGAAGACTTACTTTATGCGGGACGGGGAGAAGGCCAAATATTTACTCTATATCGCCATTAGGAAGTTCCGTATAAACCACCCTGCTCCATTTCTGAGAACCCATTTTGGGGACAGCGAAAACTAATTTGTTGCCTTTGGAGATTTCATTAGAAAGCCCTGGCAAAAATTTCAAATTCCGCCAAAGCCTCGGCAATCCTATTGTAAAGTGTAAACACAAAACCGCCGCAACCGAATTCTGTCAGTGCTCGTTACTGTTCCTGGCCTGGCCTGGCCCCCATGCCGCTGCCTTCCGCCATGGCCACGCCTCGGGCTCCACCCGCCTGTGTTATTGTTATTGAAGCTGGCATTTGAGTTTGGTTTGTTTTTGTGCGTTATAATATATTTGATTTGTTGTTGCCATTTGGCCACTTTTTTTTTTTTGGCTCAGTCCTTCCTCCACGTTTTTTTTTGTTGGTGCTTTGGGTTTGACTTTTTGCTGGTTGGGCTTCGATCACCGAAGCCCGGCCATGTCATCCCTCTTGGGGCCGCTCAGCCAGCCCACGCCACCCATCAAAAACCACCTCCCGCTCCTCCCACCACCCACTGGCATTGTAATTGATGCTGCGATGTTGTTGTTTTTGTTGGTGTATTGAGGCTGCTTTAGGCTGAACCCAGTTTTTTTTTTGGCGCGGCTTGGTTATGTTTGTTGTTTGGCTTTATGTTTTGGCATTTTCGCAATTATTTCTCGCACAAAATGTGGTTTTAGCAGTTTAATTGCTTTTGCCCAAGTATGTGCCGCGAGTATGCGAGTGCGTGCGTCAGTGTGTGTATGCCAGTGTGTGTAGTTATTTTAGCAAATTTTCACAGCATCAACATCAGCATCGATTTATATGCAGAGCACAAATGCCATACCCGCCATAGCCACCGCCGGCCATGTCCGCCAAGCATCCGCAACTTTGACCGCCAAGGCAGCAGCTGCCGGTGGTGTTGCCACCGTTGCAGTTTTTGTTGTTGCTTGGCGCGGTATTACCTGGTTCAAAGGTTATATTACAAATTTGAGGATGTTCCATAAATCCTTAAAAAAATTAAAAATTTTAATTAATATCGGAATGTACAACAGATATATCAAAAAACCTTTTTTTGTGATAATTCATCTCATTTCACTTTAAAATATCACATGAAAGATAACAAGCTTAATCATTTTTTAACATTTTTTTAGATTTTTAAAATAAAATACTTCTCTAGAGACCAAACCACACATGCCACATTTTTTTCAACATTTCCAAGCCAACTCTGAAGAGAAATAAAAATTAATTAAACCTAATTAGCAGAGGGTATCTTATAGTCTGAAAAATGCGACCTGTGGTTCTTCCACCAAATGGTTGCTGTAAAAGTTGTTGCCACCGTTTTTGTTCTTGTTGCCACTGCTGGCTGGTAACACGCACTAATTGTGAGCACTGCTGTTGTTGTTGTTGTTGTTGTCGTCGCCGATGTTGCTGTTGTCGCTGTTTCTGCTTCTGCTTCTGTTTCAGGTCCTGTTCCTGCTGCTGTTCCTGCCACTGTGTTGTTATTGTTTGCGGCCGAGCAATAAAACCTGAGCTATGTGGCCCGTTGTTCCTGTTCCGCTACCGTCCCGCTTGCTGACATTCCCGGTGCCATATAGCTATTGCCATTTCCATTGCCATTGCCACTCCCATTGCCATTCCTCATTCCCACTTTCGGCGAATAGAAGGCAGGAAGCGTGTGTGTTTGCCATACGCGGCGTATGCGTGACATTAATTTAATTGCAATTTCACATGGGAATTGCCCAACAGCTTTTGTGCGAGTTTGTGTGGTATTGGCATGGCAGGGTGTGTGGTGCAAGAAAAGTTATAAAAATCAGATTTATAAAATGTTAACTTTGATTTCATTTCTTATTTACGAGCCTGCGGTTAGACAGGCCAATGTTTGTGGACGGGCAGTGCGGTGGTCGTGGGTGGAGTGGAGGTCGTAACGAGGGAATCTTGTTTGGCGGAGCTTGGGTTTGGTTTGGCTCTGTTGGGGTTAGCGGTTGATTCCTGAATGTGTGCTGGAGTGGTGGAGAACTGGAGTGTGGGTGTCTTATGAGTGGCTCGGATTACACGGAAGAGAACATGATGGCTGAGCAGCGCATTTAGCGAGCATCCTGCGGCTGCCGTTTCACTTTAATGAGTTAATTATAACCAAAAGGCGTCGATTATGCTCAGTTATGCGCACACAAACTGTCGCCATTTCGCATGCTTCACTGAAGCAGAATGGGAATGTCTCATTCTATCCCGCCCAATGGCGCTTAACACCACCAATCTACCGACCCACTCCGAGCCACCCGCCTACTACGGCCCCCCAAATTCCATATCGCTGTCCTTGTGCTGCGTGTGACACAATGTCTCTCTGAGACGTTGCTACAACGAGGTCTCTTTTGGCATTATGATAATGACATGTTTGTTTGTGTGTTTGTCTGCCCGCCATCTTGCCTGACAGGTGTACCACGTATGGGTTTGAGACTGCGAGTGTGCTTGGGAGTATGGCCCATCTCTGTCTGTAGGTTTGTGGTCGGGGAGCATTCTTTAAGTTTCGGCATTAACCAGTCCGAAACGATTCCGTTTATTGAGTGCTTTAAGCAGTCTCAATATCAACAGCAACATCAGCGTCAATGTCAATGTCTTTGGTTTCCAACTGCCGGCGTACTCCGGGCTGCCACCGTAATTGGCAACTCTTCGTCGGGCTCAATTTTTAATTGGCAATTGGGCTTTGGTGGTTTAGCGGCCTGTTGGTGCTCTGAGGCATACGTGTCGTATGCGTAATTTGGGGGCTTTCATCGGCTTAGGCCAACTGGGGCGAGTGTCATTTGTGGCATGATTAATTGATGCTCATCAATGTGCTTAAGCTCGATTTAGGTGGCATCAATCGCCATGCCATCTTCCACAATACTCCGGCCCACGAACGACTCCCCAAGCACTCACAAAAGCAATTTGGGAGTGCAAATTTTAATTAATTTTGTATAATCCTTTTGTAATATTCACAAATGAATACAAATTGTTATTAATTCTCAAGACCGGCATCGAGGGAATCCTTTGCTATCGGCATCACCATCGCCATGGATATCCCTCTCGAAAGGAATCGCTTCCGCTGGCCATTGTTTGTTTGTTGATTTCTCCCGCGCTGGGCAATTATTGAATTATGCAAATCACGTGGACCCGGAAAACTTTTCTGAAAGCTTTATTAAACAAACGCAGCCCAGAGTGCAAAAAAAAAAACAATAAACGAGAAATAAATCAATAAATTATAAATCAAGATAACTGCTTGAATAACTAATAAATCATGACCGTGTGTATTTCCTTTTTGAATTAATATGAAACTGAAACCGAAACTAAAACGAAGTCAGTCATTTAATCAGAGGAATTTTCCAGATTTATAGCCTTCGAGCCCCTGTCCCCGGGCTGGGCCTATAATAAACTTAATTCCCATAAATCTGTTTAGGCACCTCAATTAGTTTCGTCCCTTTTCTTTTGAGGAATCTTTGAGGTTTTTAATACATTTATTGCAAAGTGCATTTAATCTTCTTATTGCTACTGCATCCTGGAAAAGTCGAAACAGGAAGCCGGAAGCGGGGATGCAGGACCCGGAAACAGGGATCCGGGATCCGGGATCCGGGTGATTATGCACTCAACCAGCTTGTCAAAATGTTGAGTAATGAAGGCAAAATATATTTGGGCGAATTAACCGAAATGAAATCAACTAATGAAAGCCATCTGAAAAGCCATATAGCATCTCTGTCCCAGTCGCTCCCCCGGCACCACTATAGCCCTGCTCTTGTCTCTGGTGGAATGTAAATTTAATAACCATTTGCCGTTGATTGCACACTGCTATCTATGCACATTCATATGCGTTCCGGCTGCCTGCCTACGCCCCTGTGCACTCCTGCACTCCTACACGACTACACAAATACGACTAATGCAATTCAGAATTTATGCCAACCAACATTTTACAGTTTAAGTGCAATTTACCAAAATTTATGATTGATAATGATGCTCGATTGTGTGTGAAAATAACCCACACCGAATGTAACCGACGAATCTATCATTTCCAGACCAAACGGAGGCGGAAAAGAAACCTCATATTAGTATCAGGAGATGTATTAAATACCCCAAGATCCTTGACATAATTTCAGCCTTTAATTATCCTTCATCCGCCTACTTGTCTGCTACTGCTATGCTGACCCAAAGATGATTGACTTACATTGATTAGTGCTGGCTGGGAATTGGGAATATTAAGATGTCGACGTCTCATTTCCAAGAAGAACTGAATTGCAATATTAATTTCGGTCTATCAACAAAAGCCTTGAGCTCTGAGAGTTCAGTAATCAGTAATATTTTCCATAGAAAGGGTATAAATAAAGGTAAATTATTCAATATTGAAGAGAAACTCAAACCTTAATTCAAGAAAGTTAAATTCTCTGAACTTTTTTCACAGTATTTAAAATTTATTGGGCCAATTCATGAGCCACACTTAATTAAATAATTTTTAAAATCTTCACCTTTTTAAAACATCCTCCGACTATAGCCTGTGCATTTAAGCTTCAAGCTTAAATTTATGTGGATATTTCCTGCCATAAACTTTGCCTCGACAAACAGGCTGGATGTCTAGAGCTGTGCAGTGTGTTTTGTCTTTGGCTAGCTTTAAAATCCTTTTGCAATTCAGCTCGGCCACACAGTCACACAAACACAGGACATACACAACCAACAACCAGTATCAGCAGGCACCCGGAGACACATGAAATCACACAAATGGAACGGAGGCAGAGCCACACATAAATGGCTGGCAACATTCTCGTAACATTATCAATGACAAATTTGATGAAATAATAATGATTTATTTGCCAAATTGCTCAAGTGTACAAATGTGTATAAATATGCACATACATACATATATGTATAGGCCGACGCATACACACAAAGATCCACATGAATATATATCCTTTCAGTGTGTACTGTGTGCATATGCAAAGAATGAAGAGCCTGGATTTATAGCTATTGTTGTTATCCTTGTTACTGTTGCTGTTCTTGTTGTTACATGGCATAATTGCTGTTTGACATGACATTAATATTTGAAGCCAAGTTTTTCAAGCGGACCCGTCCCGAGGGACGAGACGAAAGGGGTTCGAGTGATTTGCTTTGGCATCTGCTCTGCTCGGCTCATTACTAAAACATAATGCGATTCATTAATTGATTCCATTTATGCAAATATATTTTGCATGATGCCCAGTACGAGAACCATTACCACCGCCATTCTATGCTATGCTATGCTGTGCCCGCCACCCCCACCAGCACTGACACCACCACCGCTTTTCCCTCAACAAATGCGGTAAACTTAAATGAAAGTCAGCGCGAGATGCGGCCAAAGTTGGGCAATTTTTAATTCATGTACCATGAGCTCATTAGAGCGTAAAGTTCATTTAACAATTGTCATGGATAATGGATAAGTACTTCGCCCCGCACCGCTCTGTTACTGTTTTTCCAGCTCCTGTCTACCAACTAACCAACCAACCAGCCTGCCATCCAGTCATCCTGCCATCCAGGCGTCCTGGCGTCCTGGCGTCCTGCTACCATCATCATGCTGCTACTGGCAGTTGACTGGGATAGGACGCTGGCGCGGTGTGCGGGAATTAAAAACTTTAATTGGCTGCGGCGCATGCTGCGTATGCTTGATATGCGATAGCTCTCGGCATATGCAAAAGGATTTGTTGCACGGCCGTAGTAAGGGGCAGGCGGAGGCCTCGGCAGTGCCAGCGACAGTAGCGCCAGTGTGGTGGGTTGTTCGCAAAGTGGCAGCTGTCTGCTTTCCAGCCCAAACGCGACCCACTTCAGCCCGCTCTCGAATCAGCCAGCCAGCGAACCGAACCCAAACTGAAAGTGCCGCTAATGCGCTTAACTATTTGAAATATTTAACGTTGTGGAGGCGTGGCAGTGTGGCTTTGTTTGTTGGCTTGACTGTTGCACACACACCCATTTCCATGCCCACCTACCAACCTACCAACAAAGCCCAAAACACACGCACGTGTACGCATTGAAATATTTTACTGTTGCCGCAGCATCAGCTGGCGGCATACGGTGCGTATGAGTGACATTTTGATCACTTTATTTGACTGCTAATAAATGCGACGCTTATTAATTTCTGTGCGAAAGCCAGGGCGAAAGGGCACCATCGCCCTTTGGGAATGTCAAACTTTTTGTCACATATGTGTGGTTTTGGAGAAACCACCTCTCCACCGGTTACCGGTTACCGGGAACCGCACCCCTCCTTTAACTTATTTATCTGTAATACTGCCACGTGGCCGAGTCCTGAAATAATAAACTCTTGGCCAGGGCCGATGGTTGTGTTTATTATCGCTAAAATGCACAATTAGTTGATGTTTTTGCGGTGCTAATGCCTTAATGCCACGTCCCCCACACCAACACACACACCTGCCAAAGCAGCGATAAGTGACCAGCTACAAGTACACATATCCACATTCATGGAAAATAATGGGAATCCCACACTGCCACTCGGATAGTTCATTTCTGTCGCTGCTTCTGTGCGGTCAGCCAATGAGCGATAATTATGTAGTGTATTTATTATGTTAACCGCTAATTACATAAAATGCATATTAGCATGGAAATTATTTATAAATATGTTACTCAAATGACACAAGTACATACCCAGTAGCAGCACATCCGCGCATCCGCCCACCCGCCATCGCATCGCTGAATTTTATAATAGTTTTTGCCAATTCATTATCGATTTTTGGCCCCGGCCCGCACAGGATAATCATGCAAATTGTATTCCTGATGAATGGGCGCCTGTAGGCCCCGATTTAGATGTTTAGCTTTATGTATGACCCTGTCGGCGGTGCGTTTGGTAAGGTTAATCCCAGCTTTTGACAGGCCATGCCGGCGAAAAAGCTATTAAATGCTGCGAATTCATTATTAGATGCATTATTATAATTGATACAAAACCCGACCACAGCGATCAGGAATTCGAATTTAGGCCTAAACCTTTGCTTTGGGTCAAAAGGGCCGCTGCCACAGACCGCAGGTAAGCTTCTGGTGCCCCCCACCTCAAGATATTCGAAATCCCTCAAAGTTTTGCGGAAAATCCATAGGAACAAAAACAACCCATACGCGTGGAGTGGCAGGGACGGTCAGTACAGTCAGCAGATTTTGTTTACTTTCGCAAAACTAACGAGCAACGAAACTAAGACGCTCCATTTTCTTTACAGTTTATTATGAGCTTAACTTTCCATTAAAAAATATAAATCCCCATGAAGCGGAATGCAAGCCGTAGAACCGAAGCCGAAGACGCAGTTGAAGAAGTGCCCGCAAAAATAAAGCCTGGTAGATAGAAAAAACGGACCCAAGGCACGGAAGACAAAGGAATAGAGACAGAACGAGTGCCGAATTTTGTGCCGAACCATTTGGATGTAGTTTTTTAACGGCCAGGCGCAAAAAATGGGGCAAAAACGGAGAGAAAACATATAGAAAAAGCTTGCAAAAAACAAACAAAAAAGATGAGGAACAACAAAACAAAAGTGAGCTCTAAGCTGGAAAGGGGAGAGTCGTGCGGCAAAGTGGTCTGGGAAGAAAGCAAATGTGTATAAATTTCAACAAAATATCTTCCAACTTAATAAAAGTTTTTGGGGTTCTTCTGTTGTTTTTCTTCTGCTCTATAAGACTCTGTGTGTGTGGGTGGGTGTGTGTGGTGTGGTGTGGTACGGTTGTATTTGTCAATTCTTGAGTGTGGATTTGTGTGTGAGTTGGTCTTTGTTTTTTAGTTTGCTCGAAATACCTTTCAACTTTTGGCTAAATAATCTGCAAATTCATACATATAGGAGCTGATGTGCATTCAGCAGTATTATAGATACAGATAAACATCCACATACGTATGCAAATAGCAACAGTCCCTTCGGCTCCACCTCTTAGTCCTTCGCCTCCACCTCGTAGTGCCACCCTCCTGCCACACGCATCCCCTTATGAGCATGTGTACATTATCAATTCATGACGAAAGAACGGGAAAAACTTCATTTTTACCAAAAAAAAAAAACAGGAGAAGGGAGAAAAAATGAAAGAGAAAAACTGAAAGTTCCCTTTCGTCCTGCTAGGACAACAACAATGGATCCCCAGCTCGATGATGACGCCTCAGTTGCCACAGTAAGCGCCAAATGGGCCACAGGATGTGCAGGAGATAGGGATTAGAATTGGGATTGGGAGCATCTACAGGACAGTGACAACTCCCCAGCTGAATGCTCCTGATGGGGCTCCTGACATCCGAACCGAACTTAACCGAACTGAACTGAACTGAACTGAGATGAGCTGAGCTGAGTTGGTCTGAATTTGCCTTGACTTGGAAAACTTTGCTTCCAACTTTTGTTGGCTTGTCTCCTCACTTCACGGTCCGCATTGTTTTCCTTTTTGGCCGACACGACACCACCAGCAGCAGCCAAAGGATAATAAAAATTTGACATTAAATATGCAAGAGTCGAGCAAATGAGCCTGGCAGGTTAGGTTGATGGGAGGTTGATGGGGTAGGGGTCTGAGGTCTGGGTCCTTCGAGCGAATTTTAGTTTAATCAAATATCAAATTGAATTGCCAAAACACCGCCAAACAAAATGTGTCAACAATGCTACCCGATTGCGGTAAATTTGTCCAGGGCAAATACTCGTCCATATTGTTTGTTTGTTGCCATCCTGTTTGCCGTGTTATTCGATTTTTTTTTTGTTATTCGGTTCATGTCCCTCATACCCGGTTGGCCAAATGCTTTGCATTGAATGGCAATGATTAAAATTGAATGGCTTTATTAACGGCAAATGTCCCGCGGCAATCGTATGATTCAATTCCAATTTGGCCAAAGCGAATGCGAATGCAAATGCCGACAACCAAATTACAAATGAACAAACACCAAAATGTTTGTCAAAAGCATACACACCTACACGGGTGTATACGCAAATATTCCATATCTGTATGGCGTATGGTGTATGGTGTACCTGGACGTGTGTGTCGGCGTCTGTGGGTGGAGACTTGTTAATTTCAGTGGCAAAAGTTTCCGGGGCAAATAAAAAAAGAGAAAATCTCACAAAATATGATGACCCTCCACCCAGACTCTTATCCCAATCCGGCCAACACCACTCCAGAGTAAGCGCCATAAAAATATGAGAAATATTAAAAGCCCGAGACCGAGACCGAGACCTAGCCCGAGCCATGTGGATGACCAGAGTGCCAGGTGTAAGTGTCTATGTGAGCTCCTGGCACTCAGGACTGTGGTGTTCAAGGATAGGCTATAGGGGGTGGTGCCATCCCAGGGGATGCGGCACGTAAATCGTAAAAAAAGGTTCCCTCCGAATTGGTAATGGCCAAAGGCACACAACGCGAGCATACGTGTCTATGAGATTTCCCCAAATAAGTTTCCTTTTCGACTTGGACGTGGATGTGGACGTGGCGTAGGCGGCTTTTGGATTATGAAAATGGTCCTTAAAGCGATTGAAACGATCAAACATTGATGGCCGAAAATGATTCCGAATGATGAATGACTCGAAAATGTCTTGGCCAAGTTTTCAATGCCGGGTTTCGGGTGCCAAAGGGTAAGAAATCATTGGGATTTTAAAAATAGATTTGTTCATTTCCATTCCATTTTAATCTATTTATTTGGCTTGACTTTGGCTTGAGTTACATTCTAGAGTCCTTTTTGAATGTTAAGCTCGCTTTCCATTTATTTTTATTTAACTGAATTTCGGTTTTAAGCCTTACGAATCGAACCACTTTGTAGAACGTAAATCTACGCAAGCTCAAAGCTTATCGGAGCAGCTCCAGACATCGTATGCAGGTAGGATATATCCGGGATTATCGCATCTGGGCCATTAGATTCGCCCTGAGCTCGCAGGCGGAGCATGAAGGCGAATCGACATCTGAATTGATAACAATCCGCTTTCACACGATTTGGAATCCGAACCAGCCAATGCCCCACCTGCCACTGCCATCACCTGACGTGGCTTGTGGGTGTGCGAGTGGGTGCTGGTGTGTGTGAGCGACTGGCTGATTGGTTGATTGACAAACTGACAGCATGACGGACTGCAGGACTAGAGGACTAGAGGACGAGAGGACTAGAGGACCAGTCGCTTGTTAGGTTGATAGCTCAAGCTTTTTGCTATGGCTTATGCACGTAAGTCGCTTATGGTCGCCCTCAGATCATGCATATGCATTGTTAACAGTGAAACAAACTAACTGTATCTGTGTGCAACGGGCTCTCCTTGCCAGGATGTGTGTGTCCCTGTGTTAGTATCTCTGTTGTTGATATGACCATAAATTTGCTGCGCTGCTTCATTGCCAACTTCTCTGGCCGGGCGGGCCGGGCGGGCCGGGACTCGATGTGTTGTTTATTTTTGTGCAAAACTTTGAAGGGAAAACTCACAATGGCCAGGATGACAGATAGGAAAAGATATAGACCAAGTGGCAGGGAGGCAGAGAATCGGAGCGGGCTTTGGGGGGCAAAACTCGACAGAAGCAACTCACAAAAGTATCAAGTGTTGTTTTTGACGGCTGCATATTGACTTAACTGTAAAAATAACAGCAAGACGAAGCCCAGGACACAGCAGACAGATGAGCAAGATGAAAAAGATGAGGCCACGACAGGAGACAGCCCGAAGGGGTTTGTGGGAGGGAAAATGTAGGGACACTGGCAGAAAGTGAATTTTATTTTCCAATTACTATAGGGTCTCAGGAGTATGAATAAAGCTACCTCTGGCGAATTTCTCTCAGTGCCTGAGTGGGAGAGCCACAGCCACATCCACACTGGCACTGTCCATGTCCATGTCCATGGCGCGTGCTGCAAGTGTTTGGATTGAGTTGTTAGGCAACTGATTTGATTTACTGAATAATAAAAAAGCAACCAAAACATTCGCACACTGACAGTCCTTCCGACTCACACATCCTTGGACACTCCTCGGCGTCCCCCTGGGGAGGAGCGGTGGGGCTGAGAAGAAGACTGACAGACTGGGCCATAAACAGTCATAGACACTTGGACATGGCCCGAGCACGAACGGCAAGTTTATCAACTACAATAAGAAAATGTGACAGCCAAAGGAGAGTGAAATAAACTTTTTCCTCGTTCTTCGTCCTTGCAACTCCATCCCGTTCTGGCATATAGACAAATTTTTTATTTCTTGTTGTTGTATTGGCATTGCAAGTTCCATAAAAAATGCAAAATACATTTGAGCAATGAGGCAACAACACAAGCAGAAAAGTGGCAGGCAGGAAGAGAGATGGCGAAAGGAAATCTTCGAATGCAGAGGGGGATTGGGAGTGGGAGTGGGAGTGGGAGTTGGAGTTGGAGTGCGACAAGGAAAGGGCAATGAAATAATGGCAATGAAAAAACCAATTGCAGGCAAGAAAACGATGAAAAAATTCTGATACAATTTGAAGAAAAAGAAATAAAGAAATAAATAAGAAAAATCGCTTGCTTCTTATGGTAAAAGTGGAGAAATCCTGAAAGCACACAAGCACAAATACTTATAAATCATACACAAAGGCACAAACAAATAAAGCAAATTCACATAGCGAATTCTCTGTTCGATTGCGGCAAAAGTTAAAGCGGATATCCTTCTGGCACTGCCAGGACACCACCGAGCAAGGCTCCAGACTGATTTGAGTGCGATTTGTGGACAAGTTTCGTCTGCATTATGAGAAGAGTACAATTTTCCAAACTTTGGCGAACTGGTTCGTTTTATAAAATAAAGAGTATTCGATATCCTCTCTCTTTTGTTTTTATTATTTTATTCATTATCACATCATTCCATAAGGTGATCGATTTCCGAATAAAATTCTTGTAAAATATTAACAATCCTTTGCTCGAAAATCCTTTTACTCCTTTCCTTTGAAATCAAATATATTGTCATAGATATTTTATCAAAAATGATAAATTGGTTGTTCTATTTTGACTATGAAAGTGGAACTCACCAGCCCGATTACCTGATCAGTAAATTTAAAATTTATGGTTAGTATCTTTTGTTTGTTTGTGCCATGTTTTTTGAGAAGAATATTATATATTCCCCCCGGCTCATTGATCACTTTCGGTGGCGGGCTGACAAATCCACGTAGGCAACATCCTGAGTTTTGTAAATTGGAGTGGAATAATAAAAAAAGAAAAACACGGCCCGGCACAATGCAAATATACATAAATATAACGAAAAAATATTTTACATTGTGGTGCACCACTCACAGGACTCACAGTCTCCCTCGCTCTCTTAATCCGGCGTATCCGCCTGGCATCTTGTTCGCTCGCACAATCACTCTGATGTATGTGCGGGGAGCATAAAATATGGGCAAAAATGACGTATGCGTAACATAAACCAAAGACAAATGAACAATTGGATATAAATAAGCGACATAGCAACGCTCACACAGACACAAGAACACACACCCCCACCCATACAGGCACACGCGGTGTGGCACGCATTCAAAGAGATGTAAAGTGACACGGATGGAAGCGGAGCTGACAAAAATGCAACAGCAGCGCCAAAAAATTAACAGTAACAGCAGCGACAACAATGCCCAAAATGAAACAGAAAGCGGAGAAGCGCATCCTGTCGCGGCTCCTGCACGGTAAGGGGATTGGGTTGAAAGAGAGTGAGAGAGTGTGGGGGAAGTGGAGTGTCATGTAAAAGCCTTTCAATGCACGCTGCATACTTTTAGGCGATGCGTGTTATGCGATGCTGGCGGCGGCAGCCATGGCGGCCTCAATGTGCAAGCATGTATGGTTGTGTGGAAGCCTAGAAAACGCGATAAAAGCAATGCATAAAATACGCCAAAAAAAAAACAAAACAGACTCACAAAAAGCGAATGAGCGAAGAAAATTGGGTGGGACAGCGTGGGCAAAATAACAAAAACCAAACAATAGAAAGGCAAATATTTTCGAATTTAAAATACCTTTTAGTTTAAAATACAAATTGTTACATTTATATCTTTAAGCTCTCTTTAATACATTTTACTGCGTTCTTAAGATCTTAAAAAAAATAAGGAATGAATAAATGCTTTTAATGACTCTTTACCGGCTTTAAGGTTTATTACTCATACGCAACGTTGCCCTGCCTTAACATTGAGGCTAAGGGTATATTGGCGAGATACATAATAAAGGTGTTTGAATAATAGAAAAATAAGTTGATACAATATTATTAATTGATAATTGCGACTATAAGCCACAGTAATTGTTATTCTGATTCAGAGGCCTGAAATCTAATTAATAAGGTAAGGCATCTGAGAGCTCAACATACCCTTTTAGCCAAACGAGTTCACTGGGTATAAAGAAAGAAACGGCAACTATGAAATGAGTGGCAAAAGAGGCTGCACGTCCAAACGATGGGCTCCCAACAAAAACCGACCATATAGATGGCCATATGTATGCATGTAAGTGAATGGATATGTATATATGTATTTGTAAATGGATGTATGTGTGTGAGTGTATAGAAAGCGCGCTGGCGACGTGCATATGCTTGAATGCGCGTGTTCGCACTTGCAGGCGAGCGAACAAAAAAAAAATAAAATGGCAACCAAATGCACAGCAAACCCAAACACACACATGCACACAAACAGCGAGTGTACGTATGTATAAAAGCCATTTTATATGCAATGTGAAAAACGAGTGCAAGTGGAAAAATAAAACATTTTTGCAATTAATTGCGCTCAATTTAAAATGTTGCAAAATTAATTCAAGAGTCATGCCAAATACACAGGCGCAGTCATTTATGCAAACAGTGTCGGGGGAATGGGAGAAAGGATCAAAATGGAAAATGCAAGAGGGTGCTGGGGAGGAGGCAGGGGGAAGAGGGCAGGCACAGCTGAAAGGCTGCTCAAGCGACCAGACAAATGCGCAGTTGAAACGGACACACACGGAAGGACATGCTCGTGAAAGGAGCGCCCGGACTTGGAAGAGAATGAAACGGAGAAGGATCAGGCACAGGAGCAGGAGCTGGGGCACACAAATGTGGCGTTGATGA
Organism: Drosophila pseudoananassae pseudoananassae; assembly: GCA_018153035.1. Lineage (NCBI taxonomy): Eukaryota > Metazoa > Arthropoda > Insecta > Diptera > Drosophilidae > Drosophila > Drosophila pseudoananassae. Next base: position 12,798,748 of record JAECXR010000024.1, read on the forward strand.
GCAGACGCCAGAAGGGCTAGGTGCCGGACAAACCATTTCAAGACACAGGACGCACTCACACATACTCAGCAGGATACACACCAGGAGCTGAGGAGCCAAGCAAACAGCTAAAGGAAAACGGCCAGGACGAAGCGAGAGCCACTGCAATAAAAATAACAAAGCGAGAAGGAAAGTGACAGGCTGCAAGGAGTGGGATGGTGGCGAGCAGAAGAAAGGAGTTGCAGACGGATGGAAAGCCAAAACCAAATGAGCAGCAACATGTGCACTCGCAAAAAATAAATAGTCTTTAAGGTAACATTGCGTATGAGTTATATTCAGAAGACAACAGGGCGTATGAGTAATATCAAATGAAAGTAAACAATTTAATCAATATGTACACTAAAGTTAGACTCTAATCAGCAAAATCGCATTTGACTTAATAATTTCTTCAAGTGTATACACACACGTACACATTCGGCTAAGGCATATGAATGTATATTTGCTGCAACATGGCAAGCTTGTGGACTCAAATGGATTTCCATGTAGTCCTTCTCGCTGGCGGAGGAGTTGCACCACAACCAGCAGCAGAAGCAGAAGCAGAAGCAATTCAAGTTGCCGTCACGGAAGTTGCCTGTTGAAATTAAGCCAACAGCAATTATGGCTACAAATGTGGCTAGCAGCGTCGATTATGCGGCGCATTTCCCTCCTTCTGGCATTCTAGGAATTTTTCTAAAGACGTTCAGCCTTGGCTCCGGAGCAGAGCCAATTATACGATCCCCAAGGAGTTTCAGGCTCAAGAATTTAAACTGAGAGCTCAAGGAATGGCCATGGATGTGACATTTGGGATTCTTTAAACATCCGTTTTAAGAAGGATATAAGGAGGAAAATCCCTTACAAACATATGTACAATTTTATATCTTGAATAAATATTTAAATATTGTAATTGAAAGGCAAATTAAATGAAATGTCAAAGCAACCCCAGTCAAAAGCCACTTAACCCTTGCCATTTGGCCAGAATTGAATGCTCGAATTTGCATTTGATTCAATCGTGACCCATCCGATGTGTCAACCTCGTAGCTCAGCTTTTCAATTACAATCAAATTTGTCAAATGATTGAGCAATCACGACTATTAGATAACAGATAACACACGACACAGAGCAAACACGGGCCACCGGGAAAAAGTGCTCGAAAAAAAGCGAAAAGGAAAACAAAACCGAAAAACCCTTGCAACCAGGACGAGCGTGTAAAAATCATATGCATGTACGTGTGTGTGTTATCTTATCGCTTTCGTTTACAAGCTTCCAGCTACCAACTCTGGACACATGCAAAAAACCAAAAAAAAAGGATACAGGGGAGGACGAGGGAATTGAGAGAGTGTGGGGGGAGCAGATGGAACAGCACTTTCGCCCAGTTCAATGGAGTTATCGCTGAGCACAATGGGTTTTAAAAACTCCCCCAAGCAATTCCCCAAAATATATACATACATATATGTATATTCGCGATATTTTTCGGTGATTTTTTTTTTCTTCGGCAAAAAAAGGCGGTGGGGGCCTTTGGAAGTTTTCCCAGTTTGGCTGCGAGTGTCTCACTGTGGGCAAATAAATGCCAGGCGCTACGTAAACCAAATAAAGTCGAAGGCACGCACATCCGTCCACACACTTGCCCCACGCACACTCACTTAACAGTAGCAGACGTTGGCAATGAACGTCGCTGCGGCAGCGACAGGAAGTAGGCAACAGCCTTTTAGTCCTTTAGTTGCTCAATTTCAGTTTCACACTTCCGACGAGCAGGAGGACATTGGGGGATGCCCGCCCACCTATGGGTATACAGTTGCTCGCAATAGAAAAGTATCTTTTCTAGAAATATGACCTGAAGTTTGAGGTTTAAAATTTAAAAGGATTTTGCAACAAATTGAAGGTCCTTACGGGATGGTTTAGTCCTTGATGAAATTATATATTTTGAGATCTCTTTTGTTGTGACCTGAAGTGTCCCTCTTAAGACAGACGCATATGCATATGGGGCGGAATGCAGCCTCACCAACTCGTCAGCGCGTCTTCTTCTGGCTCTGGTCCTTCATCGCTCGACCTTCCTGCGTCTCCATTATCCTGGAGTCGCTGCAGGCGTAAAAACGTGCGGCGTACAATTTACACAACGCAGCGACGCATGGAGCCGGAGAAGGAGCGGGAGGAACCCGAGCATGAGACAGGATCATGAGAACTGAGAAAACAGAGAAAGGGGTGGGGGGGAGGGTACAGGAGTCTCCCAGCTAGCGTCGCTGGCGACGCAAAAAGACATGCAACAACAATTAAACTTTGAAAGACGTCGCTGCTGCCGCCGCCCGACACGGGAAAAGTAAACCGAGCAAAAGTTGTTAACGGGGCATAAAAAATGAACAAGGAGCGGGGAGCAGAAAAAACGTGCAAACAGATGGCAGGATGAGTCGGCTAGGGGCCACAAGGGGGCGACCAAGTGGCAAGGGGCATCCTGCAGTCGTGCAGGAAAAGGGAAAAGGCACGCGCAGTCTTTGGTGGCCGAAGGAGCAGCTTGGGGCAGAGGCAGGAGCAGGGGGTGGGGGGCATGACCGGGGGGCGGACACAGACAGCGGCAAATTCGCATGCAAATTGTGCGCGAAAAAAGCGAGGAGCAACACAAAAAAAATGAGAAGCGAACATGAGCTGGCAAAACCCCGAGTTTAGAGTTGGAAATAACGAAAGACCAGGCCAAGAAAAACTTTTGGCCAAAGATGAGGAACTCAAACCCACACACACCCGCACCCGCACACCCCATCACACACCCATCCGACCCGCACATGCTACTCATGTGTGAGTTTGAACATAAATGTAAACAATAAAATTGTTGAAAATTGTTGAATAAATGGGGTTCATGGGTGGGGGGCACACTGCCGGCGGAAAAGCTTTTTCTTGTCATCATTTCACGACTCTGCACCCACACACTTCCTTTGTCCTGCCCCAACTCCCAGTCTAGTCTAACCCACTCACTCCACACCCAGATACACCCGGCTAGGTGTGAGACAACGGCAATTATCGCAATTGTCCCCAGCACTCATTCACTCACTGAAAGCAGACGAGCGACGAGGCCAAGTCATAGCAGCCGGCCTAAGCCATCAGCATTTGTTCATTCATTCATTCAGGACCTCCTCCATGAACGGACGAGATTTTAGGGGCAAGGGATGGAGATGGGGGAGGCATTCATTCGACTTACGCATTGTTCCTGCTCTGACGCCTTGCTGGCTTTTGTTGCTGAGCTGTGTTTACATTTACACTCTTGGCAGCAGCCAAGCAGCCAGCCAGCAGCCAACAGGCAACAACCAGCACCCAGCAGCCAGCAGCCAACAGCCAGCGACGGCAGGCATCATTTCCATTTCCATGCCACTTGCCACTTGCCAGTTCGTAGTCCTTCTGGCTTAGAGAGTCACAGTGAGAAAAAAAGTGAAAGGATTAGGGGGAAATAATCCAAATAAATTCTTAAAACATGTTTTAGATTTTATTGAAAAGTATTACCCCTTACCTTTGAATAGATTACCTTAATAGTTTAAAGCTTTTTCTCTCAGTGCTGATCCCACCACCCTTTTTTTTTAGAACCCATCCCACGCCCTCACAGGCCATAAAAACCCGCTGTTACTGGTGCCTGACTGGTTGCCTACTTTGCGGCGCATTTAGTTAAATTGTTTATTTGTCTGCTGCAAGCTTTTCAGTTTGTTGACAATCAATTAAAAGTCAAGCGGCAATGTTTAATTAAGCTAAGAGAAGCGCCGACAACTGCAGCCATTTCCCATTTGCAGCGGTTTTAATTAGTGTCGCGCTCGCCGCCCCCTCGTGCCAACGCGCCGCCGTTCTTATCCTTGACTTGGCCCAAATTGAGTTATTAGATGCTCATTATCGGCCATTCCGGCTTGTCTTTTTCTAGAGTTCTTTGTTTTTTTTTTATTATTTTCTTTTTTTTTGCTCCCAGCTGCAGTCGAAAGCCGCTGACATGGAATATAAATTTGCAATGCCCCATCACTGCGTGCCCCTCGTCGCTGCTTAAGTCACCAATAATTGGCTACTAATGGTGGCACATAAAAACTTTTACAGACTGCAATAAAAAATCCCATTGACAAAACTTTTCTGCCAACTACAACAAATAAAAGCTGCAAAAGAAACAACACCAGTGCTTCTGTGCAAAAAGTAGGTGGAACGAAAAAAAAAACGAGAATCAATTAACATTTTCATTTTGCGATTTTCCGCTTCAACTTTGCAGCAACACAAATTATTGCATTTTGTCATCTTTGTTGGCATTGCAACGGGCTTTGTTGCAAGTGCATAATAGATGTTTGTTTGCCGCAGAAAACGATAATTGCAATTCAATAGCTAGATGTTGATCAAAACGGTTTTATTTTCGCTTTAATTTCAACTTGAAGTAGACTTAATTACGCAAATGCAATGCAATCTAACATTAAAGAGATTTTTGTATAAGCCATATTAAACATATAATATAATAATTAATTAATGACTTTTTAATTGATTTGGTTAAACGGGGTTATAAGATATTAAATATATTAATTTATATTAAATTAATTTTTGTTTCATCAAATATGCTTTCAAATTGGTAGACTTTTCGAGTTAAAGGCCCTTTTTTATATGATTCAGTTGTAACTCAAAGCCTTACTTCTTAGCAGGTAATAAATTATATTTTTTCCAAAATTCAGTTGCAATTTGTTCCATTATTATGGACATCTTGTGGCACTCTTTTTTCACCTGTTAATTACAATCCCCGCGGAACATGGCCACGCAAAACCATTAAACCGGCAGGCGTGTAAAGCCAATCCCACTTATTGCTGGTGTTGCTTTTTTGGAAGGCTTTTGTTTTTATTGTTATTCAATGGCACTTACAAATGCGAGTGAAATTCATTTGGCCGGCACAGCGGTGGGCCGTGGAACTCTGCAGCTCTCACCTGGCAGCAGCACCTGGCGTCGCACCTGCAAAATGTAGAATGCAGAATGCCGCACTCCGGCTGGGACGCGCATTATTGCAAACAATTTGCCCTGTTTGTGCCACCGGACAAATGACAAAAAGGACTAAAAGGACAAATGGCACAAAATATTTTGCTAGTGCCACGTGCCTGCTCCAGCTCCTGCTCCTGCCTCCTGGCTCCTGGTACTGGCAATCGGAAATGTTGCCAAAGTTCTGACGCACACTCTCAAACAAATACTCATATGCCCCGTAGGCACACTCACACACACAACATACACAGGAGGGCAAATGCAGACAAAAAGCAAGGCAAAAGGACATGCACAATGTATGCACTGAGGCGAGGCTTTGGCGGCTTAGCCAAGCTCACCCTGCCCCCATCTGCCAACCGGTGCAGTGGAGTGTCCTGTGCTGCCTGGGCTGCCTTTGCGCCTGCAGTGTTTGTTTTAATTTAAATAAATGAGCTTAAGCGCACTCACAGCTCGTGATCCTTTAAGGCTCTACGCCCACTCCTTATTTTATTTGTCCTTGTCGGGAATCGCAGTGGCACTCGCTGTCCTGTCCTGTCGCTGTCGTCTCCTTTTGTTATCCTTATTTAGCTGAGCTGGCTCTGAAGGACGAGCGCAGCTATTGCCGGGATCTGCCAGGATATGCAAGTGCTAAGCATTTTTAAGTCAAATTGCTTTGCCGAACATTTTGCCATTTGCCTGCACGACTGACCTCGACCCTCGACTCTGATACCTACCTCCCTCTGTTAGCCAGCTTTTCGCGCTTTTCCACTTTCCATTGCGTCGTCATCGCTCTCCAGCCTCTCCAGCCCAATCTCAAGTGTTTGCTGTTGTTCTTGTTGCACTTGCTTTGGGATCCAGTCTAAGGGTGTTTCCAGTTTGGCCAAAACTTTGTCCTCAGCCTACAGATGGGTCAGCCGGGTCTATTGAAACTTGGCCCACAGAAAAAAATCTATTTAATAATAAAATTAATAATATATTTTATTGAAATTTAACAACCAATAACTGTGAACTAAAATATGAGGTTGGCATGTTTGGCCTTGTTTTGGTTTTTTAAGCCCCATTCTGTTTCCTGTTTGCTTTTTTCTGAAACCAATTTTTGGGGAAATATTTTATTATTTACTTTACTTATTTTATTGAATTTAAATGACCAATATTATTAGCAAATGTGGTCATGACATTTTAATTTAAAACCCATTATTAATATTTTTTGTTTATTTGGCCAATTCAAGCCAAACAAATAGTTGTTTGCTATGGGCCTACACTTTCTGGTTAGTTTCTGTTTGAAACAAAAGGTCAATTAATATAAGCGTTGAAATAGAACGTATTAGATTATTAAAACTTTAAATTGAATTTCAAGAACAGGGTATTTAAATCCTCGGACTTCTAAGCTAAGCTGACGCTTGTGTTGTTTTGAAGTTTTTTAGTTTATAGATTTTTTTTTTGTTTTTCACGCTGCTGCCGCTGTTGTTTTTGTAGAGTTTGTTGTTAGCGGAGAAACTTCAAAAGGCTTTTCCGCTGTGTTAGTTCCCTTTGCTGTCGCCTTTTGCTCCTTTCACTAGCACCGCCGACCTCTTGCTGCCACTTGTCGAGTTGCTCTTCCTCCGCCCCCTTACACACCAGAAAACACACACCGGCAGACTGCTTCCCCACCTCAGGACTCGCTTTTGGCCAGGCCTGAAGTTTACCTTTGCTGCAACTGCGCTGATTTGCAGTTTCTTCTTTTCATTTGATGGGCGCACTTTTTTGTCATGTTTTTTACACATTTTTTTTTTTTTTAATTTTTTTTTTTTTAGCCCATTCATTCTTCTCTTTGCTCAGTTCAGTTTTTGCAACTGCTCGCTTTGCGCTCGCTTCTGTTTACACAGCAAATTTATTTATTTTCGCACTGTGGGACGCTCTTAAATATTCCGTCTTTTGAGTGCTAATGCAAATGTTGTCTGCCGGGCGGGCAATCAGCGGAATGGGTTGCAGTTGCACTGCCAGGACATCCAGGAGAAGGCTAAGGCCTGGGGAATTTTCCGCCAACAGCAGCGGAAACGAACAGCTAAGATATCTGGGATTTTTCCCTGAATCTACTAAAAATGACAATCAATTGGAAGGAATTTTATTTAATTGACTTGAAAGAAGTGCAAAATTTGCATTTGTTTGAGTTAGAAATAGTCTGAAAATTTATTCCGATAATTTAGATATCAAGGAATTGCTGAGATATGTGAAAACTATGAGTAGAAATCTTCCACAGAAACAGGGTAAAGAATGTCTCGAGAAAATAAAGGAAAATTACTTAATGATTCGTTAATTGCTAATATGAAACCCCATAAGATTACCTTTAATCTTTGATAAGAGAATACCTTTGTAAAATAACAAAGTAAAATAGCTTTTGTTATCACAGAAGAAAGCCATAAATTCAAAGTCTATGAAGAGGTGAGAGAAAACAATTAAATTTAATAGCCATAAGTTAATCCACTTAGCAGGGAAGCAGATTGATTCCCCACTCTGGCCCGCCAGCCCTTAACGATTTTGCAGCCCCCGTGGCAACTATCACCCCGTTGCAAGCTCAAGTGCATGGCATGCCAAAGTTCCTTACCCAGCCTTAAATCCAACTCCCACCGCCTTTGGAAACTCTAATTTAATAAGTAAATCACATTTCCGCCTTTTGAATGTCGCCATACCACACCAGTGCACCTTGGCAACTCCGGCGGAGTTTTGAAAGCGGAGCTCGGGCCAAGTTCCCGGGGCATCGCATTGACACCTCGTCAGAAGTTGGCCGGAGAAGACAGCGCGCCCGTCGACTTGCTAACTGGTTTAGTGCAAATTCACTATTAGGAGAGCGCTCAATTTCACACCGGAATTAAATTACAGCGCATGGCGATGTGGGCGTGAGTCGTGGCCCCCAGTTCAAGGATATGGGTGGATTGAGGCGAGCATCCCAACACATGCCACGCGGGAGCAAAGAGAAGCGGGTTTGTGGCGCGTTCTTACTTGCCACCAGCTAGCGGCAAATGAGCGAACACCTCGTTAGTTTGCGAGCCTCAAAACTTTTTTAATATTTACATTCATATTTTGCACCTTTCGCCTTTTTAACCGCTTTTTCGTCCGCCTTCTTTTATTGCAAGTTCTGCAGCGCCAGGATCCTGGTGCTGGTACTGGTACTGCTTGGATGTTGGATGGACCAAGGATGCTGTCGAGTCATAAATTTTTGTTTGTGTTGAAAATTGCATTTGCCTTTTACTTTGTGTCGAGGCTGAGCCAGGGATCCCGAAAATGGCGGGGATGGGCGGTGGGCGGTGGGTGGTTGGAGTTGGGTTATGCCCGGAGAGATTGAGCTTGCCCGGCAGCCATATTGGATGCCCCTAAAAGCAGGCAACGTCAAATTTGTTGCAACGCTTGATAATCAAGTTAGCGATGGGCGATGGGCGACGAGCTCCACGCCCATTTACGCCCCCTGTTGCAGGCCATCCTGACCATCACCCCTCTGCAGTATACTCTTAAATTGAACAGCCTTTTGTGCCGGATTGCCGGTTTTTTTTTTTTTCATTTTTCCGTTTTATCGCTGGTCGCGAAATAAATTTAAACCGATGATGCCGCTTTGGATTGTGTTTCTGATGTTTTTCTCGCATTTCTTGTTTACTTGCAGATGTCAATGGGCGTGGCAGGGGGACAGAGCAGTGAACCGAGGCAACTGAAAATCAAAGCCCAATTGGCACAAACACGCGGTAAATAGAAATCGGAATCGGAATTGAAATAGAAATTCGCATTCAAATTCAAATGCAAATAGAAATTGCCACGAGAGTCTCATAGAAGAAGAAGGAAACAACAACAACAACAAAACTATACAAAAAAACAAAACTGAAAATAGAAACTAAAATACCCATAAAATAATAGGAAAACAAAAAGTGCCACAGAAACAGCTGCTGCAGCAAATAAAAGAACCGCAACAACAGCAGTAGCAGAAACACAACTGCTGCACCAACAACAGCTGCAACAACAGCAACAATAACAATAACAACAACAAAGATAGCAACAACGACATCAACAATATGGAGAAGCTGCTGCAATCGACGCTGTTTGTCATCCTGATAATGGCCACAAAATGCGGCAGTGGCACGGCCCAGAACCAGCATCACGGTAAGTGGTTTCGGAATGATCAAAAAAGGAGCTAAAGGTCTCAATATATCGTATTTATATTCATACCACAGAAAGCAATTCCCAGCTGGATCCCGATCCGGAATTTATCGGGTTCATCAACAACGTCACATATCCTGCAGGCCGCGAGGCCATCCTGGCATGCTCGGTCCGAAACCTGGGCAAAAATAAGGTAACCAAGTTCAAAAAGCTTAATTTTAATATATTTTTTATACTTGAAAAATTATTTCAAAGAAAATTATTTTTAAGAATGCATGGGAAGGACAATATCAACCACAGAAAAGGATATATTTTTGCCAACACCCATAGTATTCGTGAGCGGAATAACTTAAAGATATCAATCTGAATCAAAATCTACCGCATCCCCTCCGCAAATCTGAAGCATCCCCTTCGAAATGTGAAAAATCGTGGGGAGGCCCATATGACCCACTGTGAAGACTATATCTTCTGTATTACTCATCCGATTCAAAAGCGGAATACCTTAATCGATTTGTACATCGATTCTGCACCAATCTGCTATAAAATCTAGAAACAAATTTTTTTTTAGATATTTTGTCAAATTTTATGGAGCATCCCCTTCGAAATGTGAAAAATCGTGGGGAGGCCCATATGACCCACTGTGAAGACTATATCTTCTGTATTACTCATCCGATTCAAAAGCGGAATACCTTAATCGATTTGTACATCGATTCTGCACCAATCTGCATTAAAATCTAAAAACAAATTTTTTTTTTAGATTTTTTGTCAAATTTTATGGAGCATCCCCTTCGAAATGTGAAAAATCGTGGGGAGGCCCATATGACCCACTGTGAAGACTATATCTTCTGTATTACTCATCCGATTCAAAAGCGGAATACCTTAATCGATTTGTACATCGATTCTGCACCAATCTGCATTAAAATCTAGAAACAAATTTTTTTTTTAGATTTTTTGTCAAATTTTCGAAATGTAAAAAATCGTGGGGAGGCCCATATGACCCACTGTGAAGACTATATCTTCTGTATTACTCATCCGATTCAAAAGCGGAATACCTTAATCGATTTGTACATCGATTCTGCACCAATCTGCTATAAAATCTAGAAACAAATTTTTTTTTAGATATTTTGTCAAATTTTATGGAGCATCCCCTTCGAAATGTGAAAAATCGTGGGGAGGCCCATATGACCCACTGTGAAGACTATATCTTCTGTGTTACTCATCCGATTCAAAAGCGGAATACCTTAATCGATTTGTACATCGATTCTGCACCAATCTGCATTAAAATCTAGAAACAAATTTTTTTTTAAGATTTTTTGTCAAATTTTATGGAGCATCCCCTTCGAAATGTGAAAAATCGTGGGGAGGCCCATATGACCCACTGTGAAGACTATATCTTCTGTATTACTCATCCGATTCAAAAGCGGAATACCTTAATCGATTTGTACATCGATTCTGCACCAATCTGCATTAAAATCTAGAAACAAATTTTTTTTTAGATTTTTTGTCAAATTTTCGAAATGTAAAAAATCGTGGGGAGGCCCATATGACCCACTGTGAAGACTATATCTTCTGTATTACTCATCCGATTCAAAAGCGGAATACCTTAATCGATTTGTACATCGATTCTGCACCAATCTGCTACAAAATCTACAAAAAAATTTTTTTTTAGATTTTTTGTCAAATTTTATGGAGCATCCCCTTCGAAATGTGAAAAATCGTGGGGAGGCCCATATGACCCACTGTGAAGACTATATCTTCTGTGTTACTCATCCGATTCAAAAGCGGAATACCTTAATCGATTTGTACATCGATTCTGCACCAATCTGCATTAAAATCTAGAAACAAATTTTTTTTTAGATTTTTTGTCAAATTTTATGGAGCATCCCCTTCGAAATGTGAAAAATCGTGGGGAGGCCCATATGACCCACTGTGAAGACTATATCTTCTGTATTACTCATCCGATTCAAAAGCGGAATACCTTAATCGATTTGTACATCGATTCTGCACCAATCTGCTATAAAATCTAAAAACAAATTTTTTTTAGATTTTTTGTCAAATTTTATGGAGCATCCCCTTCGAAATGTGAAAAATCGTGGGGAGGCCCATATGACCCACTGTGAAGACTATATCTTCTGTGTTACTCATCCGATTCAAAAGCGGAATACCTTAATCGATTTGTACATCGATTCTGCACCAATCTGCACTAAAATCTAGAAAAAAATTTTTTTTTAGATTTTTTGTTAAATTTTATGGAGCATCCCCTTCGAAATGTGAAAAATCATGGGGAGGCCCATATGACCCACTGTGAAGACTATATCTTCCGTATTACCCATCCGATTCAAAAGCGGAATACCTTAATCGATTTTTACATCGATTCTGCACCAATCTGCATTAAAATATAGAAACAAATTTTTTTTTAGATTTTTTGTCAAATTTTATGTAGCATCCCCTTCGAAATGTGAAAAATCGTGGGGAGGCCCATATGACCCACTGTGAAGACTATATCTTCTGTATTACTCATCCGATTCAAAAGCGGAATACCTTAATCGATTTTTACATCGATTCTGCACCAATCTGCATTAAAATCTAGAAACAAATTTTTTTTTAGATTTTTTGTTAAATTTTATGGAGCATTCCCTTCGAAATGTGAAAAATCGTGGGGAGGCCCATTTGACCCACTTTGAAGACTATATCTTCTGTATTACTCATCCAATTCAAAAGCGGAATACCTTAATCGATTTGTACATCGATTCTGCACCAATCTGCATTAAAATCTAGAAACAAATTTTTTTTAGATTTTTTGTCAAATTTTATGGAGCATCCCCTTCGAAATGTGAAAAATCGTGGGGAGGCCCATATGACCCACTGTGAAGACTATATCTTCTGTATTACTCATCCGATTCAAAAGCGGAATACCTTAATCGATTTGTACATCGATTCTCCACCAATCTGCATTAAAATCTAGAAACAAATTTTTTTTTAGATTTTTTGTCAAATTTTATGGAGCATCCCCTTCGAAATGTGCAAAATCGTGGGGAGGCCCATATGACCCACTGTGAAGACTATATCTTCTGTATTACTCATCCGATTCAAAAGCGGAATACCTTAATCGATTTGTACATCGATTCTGCACCAATCTGCTACAAAATCTACAAAAAAATTTTTTTTTAGATTTTTTGTCAAATTTTATGGAGCATCCCCTTCGAAATGTGAAAAATCGTGGGGAGGCCCATATGACCCACTGTGAAGACTATATCTTCTGTGTTACTCATCCGATTCAAAAGCGGAATACCTTAATCGATTTGTACATCGATTCTGCACCAATCTGCATTAAAATCTAGAAACAAATTTTTTTTTAGATTTTTTGTCAAATTTTATGGAGCATCCCCTTCGAAATGTGAAAAATCGTGGGGAGGCCCATATGACCCACTGTGAAGACTATATCTTCTGTATTACTCATCCGATTCAAAAGCGGAATACCTTAATCGATTTGTACATCGATTCTGCACCAATCTGCTATAAAATCTAAAAACAAATTTTTTTTTAGATTTTTTGTCAAATTTTATGGAGCATCCCCTTCGAAATGTGAAAAATCGTGGGGAGGCCCATATGACCCACTGTGAAGACTATATCTTCTGTGTTACTCATCCGATTCAAAAGCGGAATACCTTAATCGATTTGTACATCGATTCTGCACCAATCTGCACTAAAATCTAGAAAAAAATTTTTTTTTAGATTTTTTGTTAAATTTTATGGAGCATCCCCTTCGAAATGTGAAAAATCATGGGGAGGCCCATATGACCCACTGTGAAGACTATATCTTCCGTATTACCCATCCGATTCAAAAGCGGAATACCTTAATCGATTTTTACATCGATTCTGCACCAATCTGCATTAAAATATAGAAACAAATTTTTTTTAGATTTTTTGTCAAATTTTATGTAGCATCCCCTTCGAAATGTGAAAAATCGTGGGGAGGCCCATATGACCCACTGTGAAGACTATATCTTCTGTATTACTCATCCGATTCAAAAGCGGAATACCTTAATCGATTTTTACATCGATTCTGCACCAATCTGCATTAAAATCTAGAAACAAATTTTTTTTTAGATTTTTTGTTAAATTTTATGGAGCATTCCCTTCGAAATGTGAAAAATCGTGGGGAGGCCCATTTGACCCACTTTGAAGACTATATCTTCTGTATTACTCATCCAATTCAAAAGCGGAATACCTTAATCGATTTGTACATCGATTCTGCACCAATCTGCATTAAAATCTAGAAACAAATTTTTTTTTAGATTTTTTGTCAAATTTTATGGAGCATCCCCTTCGAAATGTGCAAAATCGTGGGGAGGCCCATATGACCCACTGTGAAGACTATATCTTCTGTATTACTCATCCGATTCAATAGCGGAATACCTTAATCGATTTGTACATCGATTCTGCACCAATCTGCATTAAAATCTAGAAACAAATTTTTTTTTAGATATTTTGTCAAATTTTATGGAGCATCCCCTTCGAAATGTGAAAAATCGTGGGGAGGCCCATATGACCCACTGTGAAGACTATATCTTCTGTATTACTCATCCGATTCAAAAGCGGAATACCTTAATCGATTTGTACATCGATTCTGCACCAATCTGCACTAAAATCTAGAAACAAATTTTTTTTTAGATTTTTTGTCAAATTTTATGGAGCATCCCCTTCGAAATGTGAAAAATCGTGGGGAGGCCCATATGACCCACTGTGAAGACTATAACTTCCGTATTACTCATCCGATTCAAAAGCGGAATACCTTTATCGATTTGTACATCGATTCTCCACCAATCTGCATTAAAATCTAGAAACAAATTTTTTTTTAGATTTTTTGTCAAATTTTATGGAGCATCCCCTTCGAAATGTGAAAAATCGTGGGGAGGGAAACAGTGGGTCAATGGGAACAGTGGGAAACAGTGGGTCAATATGACCCACTGTGAAGACTATATCTTCTGTATTACTCATCCGATTCAAAAGCGGAATACCTTAATCGATTTGTACATCGATTCTGCACCAATCTGCATTAAAATCTAGAAACAAATTTTTTTTTAGATTTTTTGTCAAATTTTATGGGAATGCGAGAATTCTGTAGAATGCGAGAGATATGGTCGTGAGTAATATCCATAGTCTTCAGTAAAATCTATTATTCATCGGATCATTAGGTGGAATACCTCAAACGATGTACCTTTTCTTAATTTTTTCAAAAATATATATTCCTTATATTTTTTATGTGTCTGAATTATATAACACTATATAAAACCATATTCCCTATATTTTATGTGTCGAAATTATATTAAAACTTTCTTTTAAGGTTGGCTGGCTTAGAGCCTCAGATCAAACAGTATTGGCGCTACAAGGACGCGTGGTGACCCATAATGCTAGAATCAGTGTCATGCACCAGGACATGCATACGTAAGCTCTAAAATTCAATACTTCATTAAAATATACTAAAATAATTATAACCATACTCAGATGGAAGCTAAAAATAAGCAAACTGCGAGAAAGTGATCGTGGATGCTACATGTGTCAAATCAACACGAGCCCAATGAAAAAGCAAGTCGGTTGCATCGATGTGCAAGGTACAGAACAAAAGCTTAAGCTCTAGAAACTATAATTAATCTAATATACCCCTAAATAGTTCCACCAGATATTATTAATGAGGAGTCCTCTGCTGATCTGGCTGTGCAGGAGGGCGAGGATGCCACACTCACATGCAAGGCTACGGGCAATCCCCAGCCGCGCGTCATTTGGCGTCGGGAGGATGGTGAAATGATACTCATTCGGAAGCCAGGAAGTCGAGAACTCATGAAAGGTTAGTTTACAAAGAAAAGAAATGAATATTTTGCTGAACCCTTATCCCTTTTCCAATAGTAGAGTCATACAATGGATCCTCGCTAAGATTGCTGCGTCTGGAGAGGCGCCAAATGGGAGCCTATTTATGTATAGCCTCCAACGATGTTCCACCGGCTGTCAGCAAACGGGTGTCGCTCAGCGTGCAGTGTAAGTCCTTAAATGTACATTTAAAATATGACCCAATTAATCGAATAAATCGGTAAATAACAATAAATGACAGTATCAGACAGGAGACTGTTAGCGTGCCTCCGAACAGAATGATTAAACTATTTAATTTTTCCCACCTGCTTACGTGCCTTTGCTTTAATCCTTCAATCGATTGAATTCCCCAGTTGCTCCGATGGTAAGAGCCCCCAGCCAGCTGCTGGGCACACCCCTGGGCTCCGACGTACAGCTGGAATGCCAGGTGGAGGCCTCCCCGTCACCTGTATCCTACTGGCTGAAAGGAGCGCGAACCTCGAATGGATTCGCCAGCGTCTCGGCGGCCAGCTTGGAGTCCGGTTCGCCGGGTCCCGAAATGCTGCTCGACGGGTGAGTTTCATGGAATTCCATCGCCACGGCATATCTTTAACCATCTGTAAACCATTCCATTCCTCCATTGCTTTCCACGGACCCATCTCTGCTGCAGGCCCAAGTACGGGATAACGGAGCGGCGCGATGGCTATCGGGGCGTCATGCTGCTGGTGGTGCGTTCCTTCTCGCCCTCCGACGTGGGCACCTATCACTGCGTCAGCACAAACTCGCTGGGCCGTGCCGAGGGCACATTGCGGTTATACGGTGCGTATACGCAATCTCTGCTCCGCCATCTCACCAGCTCACTCACTGTTTTTAATTTGTTTTGCTTTTGCATGTATTTCTCTTCCACATTGTCTCTGTGTGTGTGTGCCTCCGTGTATGGATGTGTGCTTTTGTCGGTTTTGGGTTGCAGAAATCAAGCTTCATCCGGGCGCCTCTGCCAGCAACGATGATCATCTGAACTATATCGGAGGTGAGTCTATAAAGGAGATAGAAAATAGAATACTTAATGTACAGACAAATAGGTAGTTAAGACTTTAAGGATTTAAGGCTAAATCAAATCCAACAGTAATCCAATCCAATTCAACACTTTAATCAAGCTAATATGCTCCGTCTTCTCTTTATATTGTCACAGGTCTCGAGGAGTCGCGAAATGCAGCCTGCAGGAGACACACGAGGTGGCATCCCCTGCTTGCAACGCTTATGCTGCTGCTGTGGATGCGGATAAAGCCATGTGCTGGGGGAGCGTGATATCAAAACTGAGAGAAGAAGAGCCGGCAATCAAGTATTCCTACAGATTCCCTCGGATACCGACATCGACATCTCTCTCTCTCGCCTGCGTTCTTGTTATTCATTTCCGTTTCCGGTTCTGTCTCCCGACTCCTTCTAGCGCACACACACAAATAACACACACATACATATTGCCGGAGGCACCTCCGCTGCCTCAAAAATATCATTTGCATACGTATCAGGAAACGCGTTGTTCCCACCCGCGCAACTCTCCCTCCACTGCCCCTCCCCGCCCCAACCATCCCGCTCCCAAATAGACACGAAAAACAGGATATCAAAAGTGGACAATTGGATGAAAACCCCAAGCCTTTGGCCCCCCAACCAATCCCCCAAAATAATGTTACATTGCATATAAATTAAATATGAATACTATAAAATAGTGCATAAAATTTATTATCATAATATAAATACCGACAAAATTATTGAATAAATTATCGCAAAAGTGAAAAAGAAAAACCGAATGGAAAATCGCGCTTTTCTTTACATCCGACAGGGCTTCCTGCGCCATTGTCCTGACCCACTGATCCACTTGCTGGCCACTGTTGGGCGGGTTGTTGGACATTATTCGGTAAGAAGGAAAGGAAAATCGATGATGTACCTACCCCAGTGGTTTCCAAGAAGCACAGGGCAGGAGGCCTGCAAGCTGCGAATATCACAATTAGCAGCGTTATCCAGTTGGTGGGTGACCAAGGCAGAACCTCTAGAGGGCTTGAAGCCAAACTGAAGTTCCGGAAAAGAGGCATAACCACCCATTTGCAAGTCACTCAACTGGGAGAGGTACAAACAATTATAAATATTGTTCCAAAATGTTAAAAAAAATTTAAAAACATACATAAAATAGCACCTTTGCCGACATATACGATTGAGGTTGGGGCTCTCCTGAATCCTGTGAAGAAGGATTTATAAAATGGAATGTTTATGAAGTTTAAAAATATATTACCACACCGTAGATTGCTCACAATCCAAATGAATAGTGTGCTGACCACCGATTCCATAATTCTGGACGCTTAGTGGTGGACTTTCTTCCAAATCAAGTCCAGTCATGTCCTCAATCCTTTGATGTATCCTTTCGACATGTTTCGAAGAATTTAATTCAACACTGGCTTCCATAACCGCTCTATGCGCGTTTAGTTGTCTTAACCGATTGCTTGTAACATTTATGAGAGCCTCCTGCTCATCTGTAGAGATCGCATCATGGAAAATCCCAATAAAAGGCTCTAGATTTAGCTGCTCGAACTTAAGAGGCGCCAATCGAAGGAATGGGGATCCTTCGGTGAAGTAGCGGCATCGCAAATGTGATTTCTTTGGAGTCGTATTCCTACCACGACACGTTTCCAAATGAATAAACATGTGGGCCAAGTTGTTCGACAAGTGATACGCCGACCAGGTATTATCGTGTTTTGAGGCTAGCTCTAAGGACTTTTTAAAGGCTACATGGGACTCTGGCAGCTTTTCTGCAAAGAAATATAACTTTACTATAACTCTTATCAAATCTTCACTACTTACGCATTTTTATTAATGTTATTCCGATACTCTGCCAAATTTGAGAACGACTTGATTCTAATATCTTATGGATAGGATCCAAGCTATCCTCATAGTGTTCAAGGGAGATAATAAACCAAGTGACAGCCTGATTGCCTAGTTGAAGGTTCTCCAAGTGTTTTCCCAAAGCTAAGCAATCCGCTGAACTTAATCTAGAGCTGAAGAAAAATTTGTTTCAATATGAATATGAATATGGAAGTTAAATGAAAAGAACTTACTCATACTGCTTGCCGTATATTTTACCATTAGCCACATCATTTTCCTTTAGGCCGTAAACGTTGAAAAATTGGAAAAAGCCATTAGCAGCTTCTTCAAGTTCCATTGGATTAATATGCCTTAAATCCTGATTCAAAAATTTGTCTGCAAAAACCACTTGTTTAGTAATTTAAAGTGATTATTGTCAGAAATACACTACCATAGCTAACATCCTCTTCAGCATATTTTAGCCACTTTGGTGTGTCCATATGCATTCGTCGTACCAGAGGAAAACTTACGAGTGGATTCGCAACATGAGTTGTCGGATTTTCATCAGCCTGATCCAGTCGATACTCCCATTCCTTTTGAAACCTTAAGATTACGATTATTTAAGTATTTCTCAATCAGAGTGAAGTGTTAACCTACCTTCTCATTGTATTAATTTTAAGCTGAAGGGCTTCCACATATTGCCTCATATCCAGAATTAATTCGTCTTCGAGTTGCAGCAGCTCCGCCATTTGGTTTGTCGATGTGGCAAAGCGCATTTTTTTATATGCAGCCGTCATGCCGAAAAGAAAAATCAACCAGCTGGGGTTCATTGCAAAAACAGATTGGCGAATGTATATAATATCCCATTTCTTTATGCTTATAACCAACTATGAAAAATCCATTTTCTAAGGTAGATTAAGCTGTTGGTGAAATGAAGCAACATTATTCGATGAGGAACGAGAGTATATTTATTATTTCCAAAAAATTATTGTTATTCCGTCATCTCTACTTAGTACAAACCAGGAACGCCAGGAGGTATCAAGGGAGACATTAAACAAATTTGTCAGCCTGCTTGCCTTGGACTTGGAATCCATATAATGCGTTTCATAAAACACTTCCTTTCGCAATTTTAACAAAGAAATAATTTTAAAGTCACCTATTTGACATAAGACAAAAAAATAATCGATTTTTATGAATTTTTTAATTATGGCTCCTTGAAATATATTTTTTTTCGCGAAACATCTGCAATGGTCGGCGTAAACTGCCTTAGAAAGAAAAATTGCTTGGAAACCGCAACACTTTCCTCCAATTTCGTTGGAAAAATATTTCTTCGAAGGTATCACTATATAGTAGACGGTTAAAAATAGGAACAAATTTTACTGAATTTTTTTATGAAAATAAATTGCAGATCATATGGTAATGTTTTCTCCAAATAATTTATAAAATAGTTTTAATTTCCTTCATAACATCTAACTTTGTTAGTTTGGATAAAACGAATCCAAACTTAAAATAGAGCCCCTTGATTTTAACGTCAAAAAGCTAAAAGTAAGTGAACGTACCACATTGCCTCAGTTTTCTCTGAGCTCTTGAGCTGAAAGCAAGAAAAAATAAGTCAATTTCTAAGTGGTGAAATCAAATCTAAAAAGTGATTTTGAATTTTGGAATTTTTATTATTATTTAATTAATTTTCGTACCTTTTTAGAAGGCTATAATGGAAGTGCCCAGGAAAGAAAAAAATAGCCCTCCCCCCCGGAACGAGCCATATATCCATCCCGTAAATGGGATTGTTCAGCCGCCTGTGATACCGCCCCCTAACCGACCAGGCCGGCGGACAAATGTCCTGGAAGACATAAAATCTGTCTTGAATTATATTTGGCGGAGCCGTTGGTCTTATCCGTTTAGAAATCCCGTAGATGCGATCAACTTACGAGTTCCCGATTACCATCAAATCATCAAACAACCTATGGATCTGGGTACGATTAAGAAGCGTTTAAAAAATAACTATTACTGGGAAGCTCAAGAGGCATTGCAGGACTTCAATTTGGTTTTTGACAACTGCTTCCTTTACAACATGGAGGGCACACCGGTCAACCAAGCGGGGAAAGAACTCAAAACCGCTTTCTATAACCGCTTGGCGACCATAGATCTGTCCAATGAGAAGGAGCTGCAGCCCAAGGTGGACAAGCGAAAGCGTAAGGCGGCGGAGGCTCCGTTTCAGGCTCCGAAGACTAAGCCGTTGTTAGATCCGTTTCCAACTCCGAAGACTAAGCCTGTGTTGGATCCGATTCCGGCTCCGAAGTCTAAGCCTGTGTTGGATCCGGCTCCGAAGTCTAAGCCCGAGTTGGATCAGTTTCAGGATCTGAATTCTAAACCTGTATTGGATCAGTTTCAGTATCTGAAGTCTAAGCCTGTGTCTGCGCCTTCCACCTTTCAACCGATGATTCCACCCTTTCCTTTTGCGCAGCCCCTCCAAGTTGGACCTTCGTTAATACCTCATGCCATGCCCTCGCTTCCCGGCATGCTGCCGAACGTGATGCCATCCTTTATGCCCAACACCTTGATTAATCCTCTCAACCCATTTATGCAATTCAGCAACATGACGACCCCGATGACGATGGTAAAGGAACGTCAAGATATGAGGAAGCATATTCCTAAAACACCGCCGATTCGAAACCCCCTATCTGGACTACCGCCCTCTCTGACTCGGGCCCCAATTTATATGCCACCCTCGCCACCGTTACCACCTTCTCCGACTAAAGTTTACTCTGCGGTACCTGAGAAGCCGAAGGAACCAACAAGGTCACCAACTCCACCGCCGCCAAAGATCCTTCCGCCCATTATTTGTTACAAGGAGCTGGACAGACTGATCGAAAAGAGCCACGCTGTTCACCTGCTGAAGGCCATGCGTAAAAGGAAACGTCGCCAATTCACCTGGTCCTTCAACCGCGCCGACTACTGGGCTCGCTACAGCCCATCGCCGGACTTGGGCAATGATAAGGAGGAGCTGCTAGACTGGAAAGTGCTGGAAGAGCGTCTGAACTCCGATAAGTTTGAAAGTATAGATACTTTCGTGTACTCCGTACGAAAAATGTTCCAGAATGCACTTCGCTGGTTCCCGGACGATAATTTGGTAAAGGTCTCTGTGAAAAAGTCCAATGAGATCTTCGAACGAAGGCTGCCCAAGTGCCGGGAACTAATAGCCAAGGCCAAGGAGCATGCCCGATCCGTGGTGGAAGCCAAGGAGATAAAAAAAGCAGAAGAAAAACTTGAAAAAATACCCGAGCCTATGAAGACGCCAATAGCAGAGAGTCTGAATGTCAAGCCGCCTATGGATATGCCTAAACTACCGGAAACGAGTGAACGAAATTTCCAGCTGCCTCTGAATATTCCAAAACTACCAGAGACGAATGCACGAAATTTCCAGCCGCCTATGAATATTCCTAAGCTAACAGAGACGAATGCACGTAATTTTCAGCCACTTCTGAATATTCCTAAACTACCGGAAACGAGTGAACGAAATTTCCAGCCGCCTCTGAATATTCCTAAACTACCGGAGACGAATGCACGAAATTTTCAACCACTTCTAAATATTCCTAAACTACCGCCAACGACTGAACGAAATTTCCAGCCGCATCTGAATATTCCTAAACTACCGGCAATGAGTGCACCAAAAATGAAATCCCAAAGCCCATCACACAATCATCACTATCGCGATGAGTTAAAGGATGGTTATGAGAAGAAAATGAAACGATAAATGTTTAAATTGTATTTGTTAAAACTGAATACCAAATTTTAACATAATTTGTAACCATGTTATTGTTTATTGTAATAATAAAATACAGCAACAATTTCTTTTATTTAATCTGATCTGAGGAGACTGTAAACAATCAGTTTAAAATTTAAACTTTAAATTAAAGCGCCTAACATGGTACCCTCTAGCGACAGAATTTGGTACTTTCGCAGTATATGCCCAGATCCTTTTTAATCCTTTTGTGCCCTTTCGTTTGAAGTTTAAGACGGAATGTAGCACGACACGACTGTTTTAGCTTCTTAATTTATTTACAAAAACGTACTTGGCCAAAACTACTATAGATAAATTCTATAAATAAAAAAAATGTATATATTTTTTAAAAGAACACATGTACGTATTTACCTTTAATTTGATAACTCGTAAATTTGTATCTTAAAAAAAAGAATATTTTAATAATAACATTAATTTAATAATTAATTCTTATTTTCCTTTTTTATTATTAGTAAAAATGGTAAGAAAAATATGTAGAATTTAATTTGTTAGTATTTAGTATTTCATTTGTGGGAGAAAAAGACGGCGCTACTTTGTTATCTTCGGCCACACTAAAACAGAAAAACAGAAACGCAGCTGCAAAATTTCAAGAAATCATCAAATCCACGCATTGAACACCTTAAGCACAACTTGAGATGTCTTACCAACTGTACCGCAACACCACTCTGGGCAACACCTTGCAGGAGAGCCTGGATGAGTTGATTCAGGTGAGTACCGGATGCATCACATTGCAGTACATTATCCTAAGTAATTATGGATTGCCGTCCCACAGTATGGTCAGATCACGCCCAACTTGGCTTTCAAGGTGCTGCTGCAGTTCGACAAGAGCATTAACAATGCCCTAAACCAGAGGGTCAAGGCCCGGGTTACTTTCAAGGCCGGCAAACTGAATACTTACCGCTTTTGCGACAATGTCTGGACTCTGATGCTCAACGATGTGGAGTTCCGTGAGGTGCACGAGTTCGTCAAGGTGGACAAGGTGAAGATCGTGGCCTGCGATGGCAAGAGCGGCGAGTTCTGATCATTGAGAGAGTTTCCTGAAAACCATTTACATAGAATTAAGGTTCTTAGCTGATAAGATGGCCGGGCCCTGACCGCCAACCGTGTGATGTAGAAGAAGCATTGCAAGAAATACACTGTTATTCATAGTTCAATTTGATATTCGGAGTTTTTAGTTAAGCAATTGATAACTTTATGTTATGCCAGTTGCTCATAAATTATTTACCATATGTGTAACAGGTAGTTGGGAGTGTTTTGCGACCAAACATTTATGTATATTAGAAAGGGTACATACATATGGCTTGGCTACCATATACGGTAAAGTATCTTGTTTATCAGAGATTAGTTCCTGAGACAGGAACAGAAAAAGACAGTTTTGTTTCATGATCTTTGTGTACGTTTTTTAGAATCAATTCTTGGGCTATTCTTTTTCCGTTTAGGCGTTTACAACCCACAGCCCTGCCAGTTATTTCTTGACAAAAAGGAAAGTATTTTAAGGGTAATAGTTAAAGGTAGTTAAAAAAGAACTGATTAGGTGTTAAATGACTTTCATTATTTAAATTTTTTAATCAGCATTTAAATTTGCGACCAACCAAGTATCGGTTAGACTATGGTCTATCAACGTTTATCAACACTTATTCATAAAGCATAAATACTACATATTTTTCGTAGTTTTGTCTAATTAAAAGTTTGGATTAAAGAGCAGTTCTAAAAATTAACAAATACTGTGTAGGATACATTGTAAAAACAATATAATATGCAACATTTTTAAAAGGACAGGCAACATTTAGGTAATATCATGACGTCAAAGAATGATTTTAGGCTATTTCTTTCAAAGAAGAATTCCAAACCCTTCTTTTTAAAAACAAGTTTTAATCTTATGTATTTGTAATAATAAAGACAGTAATTAAGTTGTATTTTAAATTAAGCAAAGCGGTTAACCGATTAAACAGCTGATATTTCTGGCCACCAGTGCTGCCAATTCTTAAAAAATAGCTAGAAATCTAGCTTGTTTCTGACTTTTAGGTCAGACCGTTGGGGCTTTATGTGTGAATACCAGAAATCAGTGTGACCGCCATTAGGTAGGCAGGGTAGAGTATCAAAATATCAATATCTCTCAAAAAAAAAGTAGAGGGCGCGCGGTATAGACGGCCGCTCTGTCACGGATTACCCTACACTTCAACAATCGTTTCTCTCACGGCGTTTAATCTGGAATTTAGTCAACAATCCATAAATCGAAGTAATCTTGGCTTAAACGGCGGTACTGTTCAGCGACTCGATATTTTGCAAGAAAACGAAGCAGAGAACGAGACGCGCGCGAGATGCGGAAAAGCCAAACGCTGCGGCTTTGTTTATGTGTGTAGAAAATAACACAAGAGAAAGAATCCCTTTGAATTCGTGTTGATGAGCAGCCAGTGCATCAAGGGCTATAGAAAAATCCAACGCAGGTTGCTGAATAAATCGCATCCCGGAGGTAAATCGGTGGCCGAGTGTGTATATCCCATAGAGCGTGTGTGTTTACCAAGAAAATGGAGAGAAAAAAAATGGCTAGGGAATAAATAATATAAAGTGCATTCATATTGCGTGATAATCTCCGCTGTTTTCCGCTCGGTGCAGAAACGTGAATAATTACGGCGAAAGCGGATCAATAAAGTGATTTTTCAAAGAAAACTAAAAATAAGGCTTACAAGCGTTAGCGTAGCAGTAGCAGCTAAGGAAAATTAAAGGGGAAAAGAAAATATAAATGGGGGAATGGAAATATAATGGAATGGAAAGCAGCAGCGTCAGAACGATCTTTCATGCGCATGATTAACCCGTCTGCAATGTGAAATATAAATAAAGTTCTATGTACATGAACCATTTGAGCCTTCTCGACCTGTCTGCCATCTCTCTCCAACTTGTTTGTTGTTTTCTTGCCCGCTTTGTTTTCCAATTGGACTCCTGCTGCGCTGCCAACGCCGACATGCTAAATATTCTTACCACTTCTAGGACATAAATCTGTTATTTGTAAACACAGTAATTTTGTCTAAAAAAAAGTGCATAATATTAAATAAAAAAATAAAATAAAAATCAATTCTTTTTAAAATTAATTTAAAGGTTTAACGAAAAGATCGCCAAAATTAATTTCCGTCGCATTAAAATCTTTACATCAAAACTGGATTATAACAGATCCGTTGATATTGGCACTCAGCAGGAAAACAACTCGGGAGTAACCAACAAAATGGTGAAACGGTAAGAAATATTCACAATTCTGTATCTAATATACATCGTCTCTATCAGTCAGATCCCACCTGATGCGATATCGGTGTCATTAACCCATTTTATAACCAATTAGCGACCATTTCCGTCACAGACTGTTACTGTTTATTGTCGTGTGCTGGCATATAGAATCTGGATTTGCGATGCATTTGTTGGGTCTACCTTCTGGGTATGGGTCTATTGAACTCCAAAACTTCTGCCTGCCTGCCTGACTGATAAACATTCACACAGCGCCACATTCGTTCAAAATATAACGCAATTTATAATTGTGTTCCTTGTGTGTTTTTTTTTTGGTTAATCGCTTCTACGTCGCAATGCAAGATAGCAGATTCTATTTTCGTGCGCATTTTGTCACTGCCGCCTGGGTTTCGGGCTGAGGCCCATTATGGAGCACCTCCAACCACAACCAACCCCCAGCTGAGAAAAACACCCCTCTGGTGCAGCAGCCACCACCACACCACCGTACCATTTCCTATAAATTTCATGTGCGCTTTGCCCCAAACAGGAGAGAAAAAAAAACAAGGATATGCGGCAGAATGGTTTTCAAGTTAGGATTTGTAAATACTCTGGCTTTCCTTATATAGATATTTTAATCTACAACTTTGTCACAGTTTATCTCAAAAACACCCTTCTTTAAAGGGACTCAAGTATCCTTTTTCCAGTTGGATAACCAGATGAATAGTTTCAGACACAGGTTCAGATACTTTTGGTATTTTCCTCAAGTTCCTGAGTAGAAAACCCTTCAAGTATGTTACCAACTCTGCCACAGAATGAGAATACCCCTTCAAAAGGGGCCTAAAGGATAAGCCATAACATCATTGAAATGACAGCAAAATAGAAAAGCGGTATTCGTTTCAACGCATGCGCCTTGACGTCACGACTGCAGGAAACGAAAACAACAACAAAAATAAAAAACAAAGTCCATCCAAGTGAAGTTTTGCTCTGCAATTTGATTTTCTCAAAAAATAGCCAGAATCTACCAGACAGTGAAGGAAATAAAAATAGTTGCTGTTTTTTTAAATTTAAACTTTATAAATATTTATGTTAAAAAATTAAATAAATAATTTTACTATTAAAATTTTATTTCTTTAAATTTTTTATTTTTCTTTAAAATAAGGATCACCTTATTAAAATTTATATTAACTGTAAACTGCATACGTTGCATTTTCTATTCCTATCCCTCGCGTATCTTCTATCTCGCTTGTTTTAATTTTAGACTAGACTTGCTTCTAACAATTTTTTCCATTACTTTGTCGCTTTGTTTTTCGTGTTCTTCTGGCCTTTTCCTTGCATTCGCTGTTTGTTGTTGCTGTTGTTGTTTCTGCTGCACTCAAAAGCAGGTTCTTCTTGTTGCATATTTTACAGTTGTATTAGTTTGTTGATGTTTTTCTACCTTTATGTGGTTGTTGTTGTTGTTCGATTTTTGGTTTGTTGTCGCCCTCGCTCCCCCTTTCAGAATCTTTTCCTGGATTTCTCTCGTATTTCTCCTATTTTGTGGCGATATTTATCGGCCCACAATACCTTATCGAGGCTATCTCGCTCGCACTTGTACACTTCCTGCCTCCTGGTGTCTGTCTGTCTTTTTTTATTATTTTTACCTGAAGTCCGCGACCTGTTCAACTTGTTGTTGTTGTTTGTTTTGGGTTCTATATAATACTCTCGTTGTTGTTGTTGTTGTTGTTATTATTGAGGTTCGTTCTGGCGATCGTCTGGCAGGGATTTATGTACA
Organism: Drosophila pseudoananassae pseudoananassae; assembly: GCA_018153035.1. Lineage (NCBI taxonomy): Eukaryota > Metazoa > Arthropoda > Insecta > Diptera > Drosophilidae > Drosophila > Drosophila pseudoananassae. The sequence continues at coordinate 12,825,321 of JAECXR010000024.1, forward strand.
AATCCACAGCCTTCATGCATATGCCCGCCTGCCTGGCCGGCCTCTGTTTATTAAATTCTCGGCGCACACACCGGAGATCGTTTCAATAGCATTCCAGGGCGTGGTCAGGAATATCCGAATACTTAAGAGTAGCAGCAGCCCTCTTCAAAAGACATATGCACATATGGAGGAGGACCTATGGAGATTTTCACAAAATCTGAAAGTATCTTCAACTGCCTGAGATACATGAATATTTGTGGAACTCGGCTACTCTATTCCTTCAACCTTGCTTGTTTTCCTGCACATTCTGGGTTGCCTTCTGGTTGGGAATTTATTTGTCCGCCTCGAGTATGAGTATATGGGTGTGTATGAGTATATATGAGTGTGTGAATAATTCGCTTCCTTGTGTTCTTCTGTATGGGCCCCCAGTCTCTTTCTCTCGCTTCCCATATACAAACATACATATAGTACATACATATACATATATATCTTGTTGTGTTTATTCGTTTTTGGCGATTAAAATTAAAATTTAATTCCACTGTTCTGCTGGCTCTGTTTGTTCTTGTCTCTGCCGCCGGCACAGGGCTCTGGCTCTGGCTCTGGTTCTGTCTCTTCTCTTTCATTGAGCTTGGCTTTGTTTTACGACTTCCTAGTTGTTGTCCCACCCCCTCCATTTAAACTCCCCCCTTTGGAAACACAGCCTGTTGCTTACGTTGCTTATTTGTGTTAAGTGCAAATTTATTAATGGAAATCGCACAGCATACCCGCTTTCGGAGCAAAACTTTGCCTGAATCATAATATCAGATAGGTACTCGCTCGCTCATCCACACAATGAGCATAATTAGCTCTCATTATTCATGCTCATGACTCGAGCAAATGGGTATGGAAGGGTTACCCTTTTCCATAAATTTATTTTATCTAAAAGATACTAAAAAGTATCTTTACATACAAATGTATCTTGATTTTTATGGTTTTCTTCATTTTTTAAATAGAATATTGTAGTTTTTAATTAGACCATAATGTTATCTTAAAGGGGATTATTTTATAGACAGTTTTATTCTTTGAATAATTTACAATGTGTTCTTGAAAATTGCTTATCATTTTCACTAATTTTTAGGCTTTTTTTTGACAAACTGTGGCGGCCTTCCTGTTCAACCTTGACAGTTGCGAAACTGAACTGAAACTTTAATAAACCGAAATTAAAATTTCAAACTAAATAATGGACTTTCCTGCCGCCCTCTGCGTCACTTTCACTCTTGTCTTGTCTGTCGGAGGCGGATTAGGGAGCTGCCACTCTGAGGCAACATTTTAAGTTCTGCCGCATTTTGAATTTTCTGCTCTTGCTGCTGCATTTTGCAGTTGCCCTTGCTTATCATTTCACTTTTGTTTGAGCTTTGTGTCTGACAGATACTAAGTGCAGCGATAAGAGACCCCAGGGAAGCGAAGGGTAGGGCTGATAAGGGGCAGCCAGAAAAATATCTGATTAGTTGAATGCAGCTGACGCCGCCACAAAATAACAGAAAAAACAAACTATAATCAGGCAAGCAAATACACGTGACCTGGATTTCTGAAGCAAGCCTTAATTAGGAGCGCATTTGTGGCCATGTGTGTTTTTCTCTGATAAGCCCACTGGCGGAAAATGTCAAGCGTGGAATCCAAACAAACCACATTGGATGGCCCGGGCCTGGATGGATAAATAAACTAAATAAAAATAAAATAACTTTTCGTACTAATCACGAGTGCTCTGTCTGAGTCTGTCTCTTTGCATCAAGTCCAGTCTGCTTCGGAACACAAAGAGGCGCCCATCGGTATCAACAACCTCACCGAGGTCCCCCAGCTCGTCATCGGAGTAACTCCCTCCCCCCCCTTGGCCTATTTGCGGACCGACAACGAAAACGGATTCAACTGTAATATTTACTGCTGACCGAGCAGGGGGGGGGCGTTGATCTCAAGGTTCGGGAGGAGTGCTGGGGGGAGTGTTTATATTTTAATTGAAATGAACTTTCAGGGAAGCCATAAAGTATCCTTGAACATGGCTCTATAATTCAACAGAATATGCCTTTAAGGCTTCTCAAATCAAATTTCATTGCCTGAAGGCGTCGTCGGGTTCAAAGTTCATGATGCTTATCGATGCGCACATCTGTCGGACCGAGAGAGAGATGGCTTGTCGTGCATTGGCATTTGAACTCAAAGTGTCAGAAGCACGAAATCGTTTGAGATTACCCGAAAACGGGAGGCAGAGTTTGATGCTCCCGGCTCGTGACCCACATAAGGAAAAGGAACGCCTCCTCCTGATGGCCTGGTCGAGTGAAAGTTTCTCTCGTTTGCTGGCCAAGTAATTTACGACAAATTTGCATTGGGCCTGTTGAAATTTTCGGGCTGTGGTGTGAAAAATATGAAAGTGAAAATGAAAATGAAAATTGCCTAATGAACGCGTTTAACTCTGATTCGGATGTGTGAAGTGGATGGGAAAAGTTTGGTGAGCGATGGCAGTGAGGCGTGACTGGCGAGAGACATGGACACCATACCCCTGGTGGTGCTTTGTTCCATGCCCAGTTGTATCCTGTATGGGCAGGATATGCGTGTCGCTGAGTTGCAGCTGCAGTGCAGAAACTAGCCAACACATCCTGGGGCGAAAAAAATGAAACAAAAAAGTGGCGACATTGTCACTTGGCCAGGAGGAAGTCAAGGGTGAACGACCAGGAGAGCGCCCAGTAGGGAAGTACCTTCAGGGTGAAGTTGCAAGAATGACTCTATATACTTTTAATATTTTAAACTTAAAAGTAGAAAACTTGTGATGGATAGCTTATATTTCAAGTAGAGTATACCCTTTTGTATAAGTGGGGGGTATCAAAGATACACATTTGCATACACCTCTCGTGGGGCCTTTGTATACGATTTGACCTTAATTCCCTGGCACATTGCACTTTAAATGCAACTGCTCCTTTAAGAGCATTTTGAACTTTGTTGGCTGGGCTTCTAGCCTTCTTTGTTTTGTCGGCCATTTCCGATTTGTGGTGTGAAGACGCTGAACGAGCTAAGCCTGCCCGCTGAAAGATGATGGTGGGCTGCTGGTGGTGGTGGTGGCTTCAAGTGGACAGGAGAATACAGAACCGAGAGAGACCGAGACTCAGACTGAGACACAGGGGCTGGCTGGGACAGAGAGCCACATCCTTTGTCTGCAAGTTGGCTTAGTTCGAGTTTCCTCGCACAATAAGCCCGCAGGAAAGTGAGCGTGTGCCAGACTGTGCTTGCCACAAAGGATAGAGGATATTGCTCCCCCGTCACCAGTATGTGTGTGTGCCTGCACTTAGGTCATTGGCTTGCCACCAAGCTGCTGTTCCGGCCATCTCATCCATTTTCCTCCGCATTCCTACCTCCTCTCCCCCGAACTTGAAACTTTTCCTCAATATAAGTTTTTACTTAAAATTTTGTTTTTTCTTTTCTTTCTCTTGCAGGTAAGTTTTTTTGGTCAAAAAACGCTAAACTGCTGCTACCCCCACACTAGCATCCCCACTTGACTTTGGCCAAGACCTGGAGGTGGATTGGATTGGCTTGGCATGGCTTTGATACTTTATTTCTGTGTGTGGTTTTGTGAACTCATTTGAAATAATTACACGGCCCGGCTCAAGACCCAAAACCGCCAAACCGAACAATTGATTTCCCACACGCGGAGACACACAAATTGCAAAAATCACAAAGACCAGAAATGGGAAATTCCTTAGTTATTGTTGGCTCCACATAAATATGTATCTTAGTTAACAGTTGAAAATCGCGTGGGCTGGAGTTTCAAGATTCAGCGAAAGAGCTGACTCTTGGCTAAAATGGCAATGGGGCTTGTTAGCCTTGTTAGCTCCTGCTTAGGCGTTGCCTGGTACAGTTATGGGCCTTGTGGGCTGGCGAATCCGTTCTCAGAACTCTTATAACTCTCATCGGAGTCGGCTCTAATTGGCAGAAATTAACTCAAGGTATAGCATTTGAGAAGTATTATGACAGCTTCCCACAAACGAAAAATGCCTAAGAATAAGCCGGTAACTGCCTTCGTAGAAGTTATTAGTCAAAATGGGTATTATTTGTAATTAAAATGGCTCTCGATCTAGTTCAGACTTCTGAAAGATTAACTTTTCCTAAAATAATAAACCAAAACCATAAAAATTAAACCTAATCCCTAATCTTCATTAGTGTTTTGGGTGGTGGAGCCACCAAACTAAAAGTAGTTTGGCAAAGCCCCTAGAGGGCTCTTGGGAGGAGTTACTTTATCTGCATGCAGCCTGGCCCATTTTCTTGTCCAACAGCGACACTGCCACACAGATTAACTTGGCCATGTTGCACATAGCCGTTCTGCCATTTCCCGGACGGGCCTGGGGCCTGAGCCCATTTCGCGACCCAATTAAACTGTTTACTTGCATAATTTCCACGTTAGTTAGTGCGTAATTGCATTAGTTGGAGTGTTAATAGACCATGTATTTGCGTGTGCAATTTTCAAATAGCAAACCAACTGAAATTGATGAACAAACTGCCGCGATTACTCCACGATGATGATGATCGTGGTGGTTAAGGGGCGCGCCTTCGTTTCAGTTTTCTATAGTTGGGCTGTTGGGTGTGGAACTATGTAGGTCTGGCAGGCGCTTTGATTTGTAACTGCAATTGCAGTTCACAGCTTGCAGCTCGCACACTCGCAGATACATTCTTGGCGCACAATTGTGGCATTTATTGGGTGTTATTGTTGTGGTTGTGCGCTGTTGACCCACATTTCTGCCAATATGTTGCGCAGTTTATGCTGCTAACCAGACAGCAACTGGAACAGGGATACAACTACCCACAAGCTTGGATGGAAAATTTACTTCAGAGGTGTAATGACACATGAATCATAAATTGAAGAAAGTTTACACTAAAACTAACTAACTCTTGATTAAAATGCATAACTAAGTACTCATGCCGAGTCCAGCAATTGCTTTTATCGGTCATGTCCCCATCTAACCGCCAAAATAAGACAAATCCAAGAATAACAATCCCCATTCTGCAGATAAGCCCTATTTTGGTTCTCGAGAAGGAAACTGGGAGCTGCCAGCCAAGATGCGGTCGTGACTCCGAGCTCGTTGGCCCAAAAAAGTGGAGAATCACTGCACAAATTGGAATATTAAATTAGAATGAGTTTGCTGGAAGAACAGCATAAAATTAAGATAATAGCATCTTGATAAACTTAATGGCAGGTCAATGTTTTCGTATCTTCTGCAAAACAAGTTCCTTCTGGTCCAGTTACCTGAATGGCCGATAAGATAAGCAGGGATTTGTAGAGATCTCTCTGGGATTAAGGACTTAATCCGGGATTAAGGTTCAGAGATCAAAGATAGGTGTACCTGGCTCTTTGAAATCTAATATCTGTGCCAGTTTACCTGACACACTTTCAAGATATTCCACAACACCTGTTCGATGACATCAACAGTAAACTTTGAATCATACTTTCAAGCATTAATTGCCAGGTATTTGCCGGGCACTTGTGATTCCTCTCCTTGACGATGCAGCGGAGATGGAGGCCACACCCCCTTCGACATCTGCTGGCAATTAAGGCACAACACCGTGAAATTACAACAATTAACCAACAGATTGTTGGGGCAGATCATGGCAAAATGGAAATGTATTAAATCCGAGTAGAAATAACAGGCGATTTTGAGAGTAAACGTCAGGAAAGCCTCTCCACTCTACTCCACTCCACTCCACTCCATATAGAAAACAAAGGCAGTCTAGAGGCCCTTGTTGTACCACACGGTGGTCAGGTCGGGACGCTGCTTTTTGATGCTGTCCCGCACCTCCGGCTCCAAGCTATCCACCGCAATGCCGAAGCGCTGCGGGAACAGAGCACAGCCAGCTGGGGTCGAGAAGATGAGGATGGTGCCGATGATCAGCACCTGGAGTGGAGCAGACCACTTGGAGTCTTTGGCCAGAAGACCCCGGCGCTCCATGTGATTCATCAGGACCGGAGTTAGGGTCATCGTGGGCACCGCCATGGCCACGCGACTCATCACGACTGTAAAGATGCCAATGGCGGCCGCCTTCTTGGACTTTCCCAGCTCCTTGTTCTTCTCGTCCAGCAACGACACTCCCTCGAGCAGCTCCTGACTTCGCATGACGGGGATGTTGATGCCGTTGCCGGCGGCCACTGCCACAAACGGGACCAGTCGGCTGAGGAGCGGGTTCATGTTCCTCACCGCCCGGTTCATGGACAGGGCCGTGCCCAGTGCTCCTCCGGTCGCTAGGCAGTAGGACATGCCCAGCTGCGGGTAGCTGATCGAAGAGGCGCCCGAGCGGTTGGAGAAGTTCACGATGGCGTTGAAGGTCTGGTTGAACCACTGCCAGAAGACCACCGCCTTGGTACTCTTGTAGAAAATCAACATGCATCCAGTGATGACGGTGTTCACGGGCATCTGCGAGGACATCCGGCCGACGATGATTTGCTTCTCGCCCGTGTCCGGGTGGAAGGCGGAGTCGTACAGGTACTTGGCCTGCCACACATCGTCAATGGTCTTGCACTCGGGCACATCCTTGCCGTCCCTGTACCGCGTCACGATGTCCCGGGCCCTGTCCAGCTCCGCATCGGTGGCTAGGATGTTCAGGGGGTTGCAGAGCAGGAAAAAGTGCTGGAACCTTCCCCAGTAGGTCGACTGGTCGAACTTTGGCTTGTCGATATCAACTCGAGGAAGACCCATTTGACAGGAGGAAGTCTACAGTAAAGATTTGATTCCAAACATACGTAATTTTTAAGTGTCATGGGAGATAGAGATATACTTTGAGAGAAATGACTATCTGATCAGTATTTTATTTAATATTCTATAGAGAGTCTATAGAGTCTGAGGTCAGTTATGGAGGGCAGATACTACATAGGCTTTCCTCTGGCTCAAGTATAGAACATAATCTTTATAATTCCACCGGCAAGTACAAGCTGTTGTCCCTGAAGAGCTTAACGCTCTAGTGCTCAACAATTCCATTGAATCTATAAATATAAACTCCTAGAGATAATGCCTATAATGGCATTATTGGTTTTTGCTGGAAGTATATAGTAAAGATAGCCACTTCAAGGGTATGCAAACATGGTGGCACTTTTTCCGCTCCTCTAATGAAGCTAAAGATCGGCAATTGTTTGCCCGCAAAGTCCAAACAGATTAAATCATCGGATCGCTGACTAAAAAGTGCAAGAAAGAAAATGAAAACTCGCTTGCTGAATGCGTCACAGATGCAAGTAAAACTGGTTCGACTGGGATTGGGGGCTGGGGGGGCTCTTCTGCTCCATCGATGAGGCAATGTGGCAATGTCGCTGACCAGCTTTTCTTTTTGCACCTTTGCCTTGCCACTCGGGCTGGAAAGTGAGTATGCTCGGCCTTTGTCTTTAGTCTTCAGTCTTCGGTCTGCCTTTGCACTGATTATGGCAATTGCAATTGCAACTGTCGCGGCAAACAATGCGAAATAAAGAGCGCCATAAAAAGTCAAAGAAAATAAAAGCCCCGACGCAATAGTCATAGCCAAACAGAGGTAATGAAAAGACATGTACTGTAGTAGGTTCTTAAAAAACAAGATTAGTAATATTTGCTTATGAATAAGATATATTTTTATGAAATACATAATATTCATTTCCCAAATAACCCAAGATAGTGACTCATTTCAGAGATTCTTCTTGAATCACATGCCTCCCACTCTATAGAGTATCTCTATCTACAGGGTATCTATCTATTCGCCAACCTGAGAGACTGGGCCCTCCTGTGAGGTTGTTTTTCCTGCTGGTGCTGTCTGTCATTGTCGCCTTGAGACGACAACGTCTGGTGCGTCTTTTGGGTTCAGCGTCTGATTATTGACGAAGCCGGCGGTTGTCACAGTGCTGTTGACATGCCTGCTGCCTGAAGCCTCCTCCTGCTCCTCCCCCTGCTCCCCTGGCACCACGTCCATAAATCCCAGGCTGCGTCAAGGTGCTCGTTGTGTGTGCACTGCACTTGTCAACGCAATTTGTGGTTTTGTTTCTACCTCTCCACTCCGCCGGTGGGATGTGGCATGGAAGCTGGTCTTGCCACTGCCGGCTACCCATAGTCATGTATATGCATATGTATATTGTGTGTGGCCATCGAACATCGTACAACCGGACCTGGCCATATGGGGCATATACCATTTGCATTAAAAATCCATGAGAAATTGATTTTTTTGTTTTGTTCGCTTTCGTGCGGCGACTGCGGCTACGGGCTGCTGCAATTAAATAAAAATTATCTGCACGCTTTGGCGATTTGAGAATTCATTGAACAAATATCAAGATATGGCAACTGGGGTGGGGTGGTGCCTATAACAGTGGTGGGAATATATGGGAATGCACTGTGGATATATGGCAGTTTTATCAAAGCGCGATAATAATGACTTTGATTCATCACCAAGGCGATAGCTATGTGGGTGATTTAGGAGGCAAAGTATCTCTAGAATCCAGATACTTGAATAAAGATTTAAATTCTACACACACCCATACTAGCTTGCAACCTCAAGCAAGCTTCTTAAAGACCCTATTACCATTACCACTGTGGGAGATAGTTCGGCCAAACCCATCGGCTCGGCCTTGGCTCTGAATGTGCGAAGGTCAGCACCGTAATTCACCAGAAAACAAGTCACTTTTAGCGGTACTGGTGTTTCTATTTCGAACTTCCGTTGATAAGATCCTACGTGTTGGCTTTGCAACGGAAACGGAATAGAAACCCCGCTAGAAACTATTTTATGACTGCAGCACTTTCGGAAAAATAAATATAAATACTTAGTTTCGTGAGCCATGAAAGTTTTGCGTCAATATCCGTTCCAAATGGCTTGAAGAGCTTGAGCCAAAAAACTAAAATTGAAAGTGCGCCATGGTAGCAGTCTACTAATGGGTTCCTTTTCCTGCTTTCCAAAGCCACACTCACACTCGCTGGGCATTCTGATGGATAACCTTTGGGGCACTCACTCAACGTAATCGAATCGACAAATTCTTGGCATTTCGTAAATCATTTCGGAGTTTAGGGAGGTGGGTCGGCCCGGCCACCACCCCCTTGGAAACTAGAACGGAACTGAGGACTGAGAACTGAGCGTTTGTTGCATTAGCAAAATTGAAATGCCAACAAAAGCAACAAAGGAACCACACACACACATGAGTGTGTATGCTAAACAAGGGCATCGCCACTCGGAATGGGGTCGTGGTCGAGCCACATCACAAAAATAAGGCCAGGGGAGTGAGCAGCCCAGCTCAGCCCATCGCTTCCCAACAATTAAATTTCCGAGTGGCTGCCGCTGGTGCCCTTTGACATTCGCATGGGAGGCTGTCTTGCCATTAACCCCAGAACTCCATGATTAACGGTTCTGACAGCTCAAAGACCATTTCTCAAAAGTTGCAGAAATCCAGGTCTCTGGAGTTAAGATGTCGGAATAATTATTTGGCCGATCAGTCGGATCGACAGCTAACATGGTGGCGTTTAATGCGAGCCCCAAATCCCCCGACATGCTGGCAGAAATAAGCCAGCTTACAGGCACAGGCTCGGTCGGAGCCACAGAAACCAGAGCCGCCAGTCTGAGAGGCAAGAAACCAGACGACAAATGCCACAGAACACGTAATGATGATAAACGCGGGATGCAAGAAGTGGCCTGGTGGAGGAGGAGGAGGGCCTGTTCCTTAACCCATGCGACTGGGGGCTCGGTGACATAATCGGCACAGTTGGCCTGGCAACAACTGTTTTGCCAACGCTGGTTGTTACAGAACCTCTACTCGGCAGGCACTTGATATTAAAATAAACACATATACTTATGTATTCCCGCGACTAGGGCCGAGTGCGTATGCCTGTGTTTGCGGACTTCCGATGACGAACGTTACATTTTCCCAATCTACCAGAGAACCTCAGAGAAAGTGGTAGAGCAGGAGAGTCGCCTGGCAACAATTTCCAATTAATTATTTGCATAGCGCTCACAGGTTCCTTTACGAGGCATTAGTTACAACGTTTCTTGGTAATGCCTCCATGATAGCCATAATTGGAATAGCTCCGACAATGATTCCGTCAACTGACCACCAAGGGCCACCTTTCCCGGGCCAGTGGTTGGGCAATTCCTGTGTATTCTTGTACACCTATTATGGCAGTTACACGACCCACTACCAATCAATATTCTCCTTCGATTGAGTTGGCAGTTGGCTGGAATTGTGGAGATTTGAGGTCGTACCGTGTCTGACCCAAAACTGCACGTTTTCCGTACCGTTATTTGTTATTTGGTCTGTGACCTTTGGCATCTGATAGGCAGGATAGGCCTCCAGGCCACCAGGCAATTCAGTTGATTGACATAATACATTTGAAATCGTAGGATTTCCTCGGAAAGATATCGATTATGGCCAAATGTCAATCGCAGGCTGGTAAATGTCAATGAACCGATAAGGCTGTAAGTCGGGCTTGGGACGCAGCCTTGGCCAGTTTATGGCTTCATTTCAATTTTGGCCTTATTGGGTGAATGTGCATTGTGGCTCTCACTGGCTAGCTGTTGCATTTTCATAGTTTTCCCCCGAAAGGCAGTGGCCATCACCACTCACTTGCTCTCGCCGGCACTGCAAGAAATGGGGTATTAAAACTACTACAACATCCAAAAGCCAATAAATAAATGGTCTTAAAATGGAAATTTTTCCAGGTGTGGTGGCACCTCCTCCTTGCCTTCCTCCTCGGCCCTACAATTCTCCTCCCTCTCATGCTCGAGTGAGTCGATTGTGTCTGCGTTTTGGCCATGCAGATTGTGGCTGCCTGCCTGCAACTTTTTCAATGCATAATCAACAACAACAACAACAACAACGGTAACGGCAAGAGCTACAACATTTCCAGCTACGTGACGAATTACGTGCAAAATTGCTACCCAACAGCTAGCAGCCAACATGGCCAAGTGTGGCCCGTGGCCCGTTGCTTGTTGCCCTTTGTGCAGCTGCTGGCTCATACATATACCCTCTTTTTTTCTCGTTCCTGACTCAAAAGACTCTGTTTCTAATGCGCAAAAAAAAGACCGATTCCCTTTGAGTTGGAAGCTTTGAGCTCGTCAGCGTCCCGTCACTTCAAGTGTCACGTACATCATGGCCAAAATTTTATTGATTCGCCAGCCATCTAGCTGTTGCTTTTATTTCTCATGCTCCCTCCTATATATGTGCTGACTATACGCACTACGTTTCGCATACAGACGAGCATAATTTTAAAATCAAATTGCAATTTTCGTGGCTGCCAGAAGAACGATCCGAGCCGGCCGGTAGGATCCTCCTCTGGATGAGTGGATGTTGCGCTTGCAGGTGAAATTGTGTGCAGCCGTAACATATTATTAAATTGGCTTGATTATGGCCAGCGAGCCAGTGCTCAGAGCGCTTTCGGGCTTCAGACCACGGTCAGTTGACTTGGGCGGGAGCAAGAGAAAAAAAAAACCAATTTTCAACCTCAGCCGCTGGAGTATTTCCTGTCGTGCCGAGTTCTTCGTAGCCACTACCACTACCACTTCCACTGCCTGGCAATTAAAGTGTGTAAACATGGCTGACTGAGCCGAACCAAACGGAGAGCTGAATCGACTGTCAGAGTGGCAGACATTTGATCATAAATCTTCGAGTGCTGCCAAAAATAGAGTCATTCTTTTTCCAGGGGATCCCATCCAATCCAAATGGAATGGACTCGTTGATTTCGATTCGATTCAATCGAATGGATGGATGCATGGTCTAGCTCATGCCGATAAAGACCAAAAATAACCAACTGCCACACACAGGCAGACAACAAAGAAATCGGCAGGGAGGTACTGCACTCTAAGGAAAAGCCCAGACTATTTATAGGAAGTCGATCTAGTAATACTCTCCGGGGGCAAGTCGGGAGTTCATAAAAGTGCCGTCCTCGAAGGTGATTGATATCCAGGGTGAATAAAATGCCAGAGAAGAGGGTCTTTTAAATATTTCCGAAATAAAAACAAATACTTTATAACTTGAACTTTAGACTGGTGGGGTGTGCCGACAGGATGGTAATTAGTTATCACTATTTTTGTTATCACAACTATATTCGATGGTATACCCCATCTAAGCCCTTATACCCGGTTCTGTTCGCCAAGCTCTCCTTCCTCCATTTGGGGCATTACCTTATCGGCCCTACTTAGTCTTTAATGCCACAAAGTAAGGGTATAAAAAGGTCTTTGCCGCTCTAATGATTGATCTACGATTATTTGAGCAAATGGAGGTTCTGTCTTTTTCGGAGTTGTGGTATGGGGTTTCGGGTAGGAACCGAATCGAACCGAACCGAAGCACTTACTATATATGGGTCAATAGTCTGGCGATCGCAAGAACTTTGATTGATAATGGCTTGTCAGATAATTGTTGTTCCAGTTTTTCCAATTTACTGAAAATCAGGGGATAGACCGCCTTGGTGTTTGTCCAACTAACCCAACCTGACGATGTGTTTTTATTTATTATTATAAAATCTGCCATAATGCTTAGTGTTTTCTCCTTTTGTTTTTAGTACATATGTTTATTGTGTCGTAACGTCTTTAGTCACGCACCTTGTGTCGACAGTTTTAATAACTTTTTCTTCGCAGTTGGGTCTTTGTTTTCTCACTTTTCCTCTGGCTCTTGCAATGTAACGCCTCGGATGGCTGTTCACTTGCCCAAATTATGTCACTTTTTGTTTAAATGTTTATTTAAAGAGCGCCAAAAAGTTTCAATTTCCGTTTGCTCATTAGGCCGGGGCGTGCTGTTGGTTTTTGGCCCGAACAGGAGAGTGGGGAAGGCGGGGGAAGGCCTACATAATTAAGCGCTTTCCGACCAACTACGGGCAGCTAGGCGAACCGCCTACACCCGGCTGTAGAAATAGCTTAATGCCTCATCAAGCTAGCTGCGATTTCGAACTGCAAATGCAAATACCCTGGAATATAGAGATAGGGTGGGGTATGCTACGAAATATAGATAATCATAACAACTTATAAGATACCTTTTGAAAAATAGCTAAAGGTATTTCCTATGTTTATTCTATTTTTTGAGTAATTTAATGTCGAGACTACTTTCCATCCTATTCGAACTCGAACTCCAACCCGTTTTCTCTTACCGGCTGATTTATTCCTCTCGTCTATTCATTTTTTTTGGGTGCTAATGAGTTTAACAACCCGCGGCTATATTTGACGAGAAATTTGAATTGAAAATGGGATTTTGGTTATGTACAGGGAATACCGAGTCAATGCATTAGTCAGAGTCCGAGGGTGAATCAACTCGAGATTTTTAAAAGCTTCTTATGTCAAAAAAAAGGTCAGAAAGTGTATTTCACAAGTGCGGTTTTGCTATCAAAACATGAACTTGTTATCGTCTTTTGATACAGGAAATCAAATAGCTTTAGAGTCTAAACCCATGACATACATATATAGCATATGCGTTACTTCACTTTCAAGATTGTACACCATTTGAGGGGAAAATTAATTAAAAGCCATTGTTGGGGAACTAGTCGCTGGGGAATGGTTCATAATGGCCCGATATTGGAACCCTCTCTCTCGTTCTGTCGGCTAAGCTCGTCATTAGTTTCATAATCACGCATACAGGCGCGAAATGCTGGAAATGCTGGAAATGCTAGAAAGAAGTCGTGCCCAGCTCAACCCAGCACTTGGCATTTGTTTATTAAAATTGCTAAAAGCAACGATAGTGCTATGGTGCCATTCCCGATGACGTTAAGTAATAAAAAAAAACTGATAAATTAGCATATTCATGCTTTCATTAACCGCCTCGCTCGCATCCAAGATGACAAACTGCAGGCCATGATGGCATCTCTACTTGAGCTCTAATATAGCTCTTGGCCCGATACAATGCTCCAAATTAGAGCCGAGCCAGTGCCAGAGCCAGCCAGACAACTTGGCTGCGAAAATAGAAACACTCCACGAATGAAAAGCGAAACTATTAGCACGGAAATGGGTTGCCACAGACCCCATCTGCTGTGGGTCCTAGTGCCTGTTATTTTTAGCCATGAAGGAGGTGGAAAGAGGCACGAACTGCTGCTCAGCCAAAAGCCAAAAAACGAAAACTGTCAGGCGGCTTTGAAAAAGCCATAAACCTAGGAACCTAATGGCTCAGCGAGACAATGATCAAAGAGCTCCAGAGATACTCTTCCTAGGCCTCTTAAAAATTAAAAATAAAAGGGGATTATTAGAGGAATTGGTGGGTAATATGTGGAAGTCTTTGAGAGAAAATCTTATAGAGATAAGGAATTTATTTATAAACTCTGGGCGACAAATATCTGAGAGATATCTCGCCGCAGACCGCACTTCACACCGAAACTCTTTTGAAGAAACGTGCTCAAGAGCAGCTCAGGCTCTTGGCAAGCAAACTAAATATGCTTTTTGCCTGTTGGTCTGTTTGTTTGTTTAAATTTAGCCAGCCAGCTAGTTGTTTGCCAAAAAGCAGCTGGAAAAAGGCAGGCCAATGCTAAGGAAAGCAAACCAAACCAAACCATAAGCGAAAAAATATTGTTCGCGACGTGCCGCTGCATAGGCAAACAAAAAGTGGCAAGATCAGGGAGCAGACTAAGCTGCCATTGTTCGGTTTGGACAAATGTTTTGTTAAAAAAAATGTTTAAAGAAAAAAATTAAGCCAAACAAGCTTTAAATGAAATTTCTGTCGATTATGTAACGAGCTGAGAAAGCCATCTTTGTCGCGGCTTCTCAACTGGCCAACTACAAAGAAAAGTTGTTAAGAAACTGACAGGCAGCGGGAGCGGCAGTAATTTGCATAAACGGAATTAGTGGCTGGCTGCTAACAAGGCCCAAAGCCCAAAGCCCAGCCCAGACCCACAAACTCTTTGACCCTGTCACTCGTCGATTGCAATACCTCAGAGATACAACTCAGACTCAGTCTCGTGGATTATTTCGCGATCGAGAATGCAGAGTGTATGTGTATCTTTGAGGTTTAATTCCCCTACTTTGCTTCTTTTTTTTTCTTTTGTATGCTTCTTTGATGTTCTCTTCTGGCCATGTTCTTTCTGCTTAAATTTCGCTGGCAAAACGAGTTTTTTTTCGTGGATGGCTTTTCAAGTTGTCTCAATGAGAGTTTCATTCTTGAAATGCAAACAGCTGTGTGGTGGCCGAGACATGTGCACAGATACAGATACACTTCACGTCAGAGAGCAGCAGATACAGATACAGATACACAGCCTATTAATGGGCATGGGAAGCATGCGAGGAGCCGAGTGTCTTCGCCCATCAGCTAACCCAAGCACAAACCGCAAATTTAACCATAAAATATGGTAACGAAACACCTGCTCTTACCTGCCCGAGGAGGGGGTGAAGGGGTACACAAAAAAAAGTGTCGTCTGTCTTCCCCGCTCCCCCTTAGACCCTGTTCTGGCCATTGTTACCCCTCTTGTTTATTGTTTAATCTGCCATTGCACTCTGCTGGTCTTTGCATTTATTTGGCATGGCAGGGAAGGGGATGGTGATGGTGGAGGGGCGAGGGGCGACACTGTAGTTTCGGATCAAATTTCAAAATTTCAGAAACAAACAAGCAGTGGGAACTTGTCCACCAACTCCTCCTTCTGGTGCGTTCTGGGGTCGTTCAAATATATTTCTTTGCTGTCGCCGCATGTAAATAGAGCCAGGCTGCCACAAACTCGAAAGATTTATAAAAGTTATAAATATAGTGGGCTATGTATGTGTGTATATATGTCTCCCGATGCCACAGAAAGTGGAGCAAACGAAGAAGAAGCCCTAGCTGCAGCTGACATTTTCAGAATTTCATCGAAAAGTTTACCCGTGGAAGTGTTATTTTTAAACCTTTGTGGGATGTGGATCATCATCATCATAAGCTTTCTTAAAGGTTGGTAGTGAGAATATTTAAACTCATTTAAAGAGAGAGGTTAAGACGGCCCCTCGGGTGACCTTTCGCCCCCGCCTCGGTTAAACTCAATTAGAGGTGCAGCGAGAAGCGCTAAAAGCCTCGCGAGACCCCATTTAGCCACAGAGAGGCGCTCAGGTGGGGCTGCCGGCGGACTAATCAAATGAATGCAATGAATACCTCGCTTACTTACGTGTAATAATCAAATTAATTTGCATAAGCCACTGCTGCGGCGACCCCGTGACATTAAGCCAGCGGATGGCCTAGGCTGGTCAGAGCGGATGCCCTGATTTCGGAGCCCGACCCTACCTAGCTGATGGAGTCCTGCTGCAGTTTGTGGCATGCAATCAGGCGGGTACGGCCAGGGACATGTTTGCCCTTTGTGTTAGTTTGAAAATTTATTGTAATGCGATTGTGTCGGTGGGTTGTGGGTCTCGTTCTGGTTGAGGTTCTGGTCTGGTCTGGTCTGGTCTGGCCTGCCATGGCATGGCATGCACGGAAAATCGATGCTTTGCGAGCATTGTCATGCAACGGTGAGGTGGTAGTTGGTGCCCTATAATGAAATACTCTTCTACACAGCAAGCCTGTGCCTCTGCCTCTGCCTCTGGCTCTGGGCCCTCACAAATACCAGCTCCCTAAACCCAAACACACAGACACGATAATTGATTTCCCTAAACAACAGACGGCAACAGCAAAAGTACAAAGCCGGCTACACCACAGCCCCAAATACAAACACAAACAGAAACACCAACACCACAGCCCAGAACTCACAACCGAGAACCATGCCATCAAAGATATCGTATCTCATGGATGCCCCTTTTAGTATCTCTGTATCGCTGCCACCCCCGACGATTTGGAAGTACAACGTATATTTTTTATAGCGCAGAATGTTTCCCATTTTTCGCCAGCTTTTTTTCTGGTTTTCAGCTGTAATGTGCCTGGGCCTGGGCCTGGGTTAGTTTCAAAATTGAAATGTATGCAAATAGTGGCATGCTGCTGCCTTTGAAAATCGATAAATTCTTGTCCGATGGAGGGGCCTGATGGCAGGGGGAAATGAGAACATGGAACAGCTGATTGCATGTGTAATAGTCACGCAGAGAGTGGTGGAAGCCCTCGAAATTGTTTCCCATTTTTTGTCGTTTCCAAATAATCAAGATTTATGCGATTTGCTAATGAATTCTTGGCCCAGCCAGCTCAGCCCGCTTGGGAATAATTTAAGCTTTCGAAACAGAACTGTTTCAATTGGGATGTAGCTCATGGATTGCCTGCATATTGTGTAAATATTTACTCTGATATGCTGTTTGATCGCATCTCGATCGCATCTTTTTGTTTGCCAGTTAATTGAATTTAATTCGGGCGGCAGTCAAATGACAAACACTGGGGGTTGTAACCGACAAACTTCTATTATTATTAATCAGGCTAGTCTTGATCAATTTAACCCAGTTTATTCCGCATCTGATGCCGGGTAGGTGGTCTCTTTGTCTAATTAAGGATGTCACATAGTCACTAATTGGTTGGCATGATTACAAGAGAATCTCATTGTCACATCACTGGCCAAGATCCATCTTAGTTCAGAGCTTTAACTTTGTGCTATTCAACATTAATGACTGGTTGGACCATCAGGGCTGGCTTGCATCGCCTGCACATGTGCTCGTCCTTGTTTATAGCCATTGACAGGACTGTACATCAGCTCAGATATGTCTGTACATATCTAAACAAAGTTGCAGCGCTAATTTGAAGCCTGCAAACAGACGGAGCGACAAGGACGGATAATGAGGAGGGGTGAGCCTTTCGCCTTTTGCCTTTTCACCTTGCACGCGCCCAGAGTACAACCCACCCACCCAACCACCCATCCATCCAGCCAGCCTGCTTTTGTGGGCTGAAATTCTGTCTGCGCTGCACAATTTCAAGTGCCAGAGCACCCCAGCCCAGACCCGCCCCTCTCAGAGTCGGTGGCAGAACCACGCAACCATCGCAGCGAAAGGGGAGCAAGTTTAAATGCAACGAGCAAAAATCAATGCAGCCCCCTTACCAGCCCCTCTCACCAGCTCGGTGAGAAGTACATTTTAAAAATCCATTTGCCATGTGTATGGACGGGTGGGCGTGAACCGGCGCCAAGCTGGTTTATTAGATTGCCGTAAATACGTTTATGATGTGCCCGAAATTCCCAGCAACCAGCCAAGATGCAATAAGAGTGAAATGGGGTCTCTATATGGAAGATGGAGGGGCAACTAATTTGCAAAATAATTATCTCTATAATTAGGCGATTACCTACAAGTTGCGCCTATGGAGGGGGCCTGGTAACTGGAGGCGACACTGCTAGGGCTTTGGGCCAAGAACCTTCGGAGCCAGAGACCGGGCGGAGCCATCTCTCGCACACTTCCTCATTTGAAATTCTAGAAAGCCAAGAAAGCCATGCAAAAGTTGCAGAATAATACGAGAGTGTCTGGAGAAAGAAAAGGGCGAAATAGAGATGTTGGAAATGAGCAATTTCTTTGGCATTTACTTTGAAATTGTTTTGCTTTAGCTGGCAAGTGGAAAACTTGGAAGTTTCCTTTATTGTTTTCCTTCTCTTGCGTAACAGCAGCAGTTTTCATGCAGGCGAATCTTTCTTTGTCCAAATTACCAAAAAAAGAGTAGCGAAAATAAAACTATAACCATATGCTGGATGAGAGTGCATCTACATTTAAATATTAATATTTAATTCTCATTTTCCCCCTTTTGTACTTACAGCACCGACGGCACAGAGTCCCCCATACTGGCCGAGGACGGAGGCGACGGGCACGACAAACCGCGATTGCGCTATGGAGAACTGGTGATACTCGGGTAAGTCCATCTAATACTCGCACTCGAGTACATGACAAATACTCCAAAAGTAATTGCTTGTCAAGATTTCGCGAAATTAATTGGAGAATAGAAGAGTCAAGTAGCCAATCAAAGATTATATACTCTGGCGATTTGGGCAAGGTTAGTACCAAGGTGGGGATGTTCTATGAGTATTGGCCTACCTGGCCATCCACCAAAACCAGTTACATTTTACCAACAACGCATTCCAAACGGAATCTATTAAAGAACAATCTATTAAAGCCCATCACCGATTCATAAATTAGGATTCACTGCACTTTTATGGGGATCTTCAATCGATGCGGCACACCTTACCTTTCCGAGCCGCTCCATCGTTCCGTCCGAGTCTAGCCATAAACCCAATCAGTCAAAAGCAGCTCTACGTCGGTTCGGTTACAACAGGAGTTTAAATGCCGGCTCTCAGTGAACCCGGTCCGGCACATAAATTTGATCCACGCAGCGGTCTAGCCGGAGATTGATGGTCTTGGCCGGCTGCCGGGACGGATGATTGTAAATCTCGATGCTCGTCGTCGGAGCAAAGCGTCTGACACTGCCGATTGCCGACGCTTTGGCTCTGACTCACCCGTCCCTCCAAAATCGGAGTCACAGCCTCCAGACTTGAGTCATTACCTGAAAGCATTCAGAACTGGAACTGCATTTTCTGCTCTTTATGGCCCAGTTGTTGTTGGCGGTTGTTATCTTAACACTTTTTAATTGCCCATAGGACAAAGGCCCTGCCTCGCAGAGGGAGAGAAATATTAAAGGGAGCTGAGAGTAGCAGCGAGCCCACAAAGATCTCCATCAATATCCCATTTATCATGACTACGATGTGCTGGTAGTACCACCCCGGAAAGCAACATGTGGTCACTCCATAGTGCCTTCTCTCGGTTATAGTGATATATGATAGACAAGCACATGATGAGTGCCGAACGACATGGACGACAAGCAGCCAACCAGCCAGACTCGTACAAACACTTAAATTGTTGTCAGCCAAATCTCAATCGCTTAATTGTTGTCATCAAAATAAGACATTACCAATTAACGAGCTCGAAGAGCAGCGCGAATTTGGCCGGCTATCCAAATGAGGGCTTGAATAAATCAAAAGCATGACGGGCAGCTCACTAAAAGTTACAAAAATAAGACTTAGCTGGGGAGGAGGGTCAAATGTCATTATAAACATGGATTGGGATGTATCATTTTATTGGACATGTCCCGGACTTTGATTCTGGGAACTTTACATCACGAACAGATAACATTGGGTTCTGATGGTTGCTTTGGAAGAAAATAAAGTTGTGAGGGAATTTTGGAATCTTGTGGAATCTTTGGAATCAGCCAAGTCATAAAAGGCTGGAAGAATGAGGGATCGATCTTTTCAGAAATCATGTTGAGGAATTTTATAGTTTGGAGGGGGCTTATAGAGAAATTATTAGGCACCTTTTGGGCTAAACTATTGGTTCTCTTTCCTATAAATATTTCTTAACTGATTCCCAAAGGTAATTACACATTTTATTGCCTAGCTAATGTAGCAAAAAGACAGAAATATATAGCCGAGAAGGGAAACAAAGGCCAGCACACTATTCTTTTGAGTTATTATTGGCCATTATCTGGGGAGTGGGAGTGGGAGGCAAGGGGAGAGGCCACTAATTGCGTAAACACATCGACAGGGCAGAACTTGACCTATAAAGTCCATCTGAATTATGTGTACTTGCTGGGGCAACGCAATCTCGCTTGCCCCCATTTCGAACTAAAGCTTATCGCCATAGCCGACATCTCGCTACATGGGTATCTGTATCTGAATCGTTGCAGCTACAATGGTTACTTGCCACAGGGCGATCGCGGACGACGGCGCTCCAAATTTGTGCTCCACAAGCGGACGGAGGCGAGCGGCGTGAAGCGCTCCAAGCACTACATTGTCCAATCGCCCCAGACCTCGAAGGCCATACTGGATGCCAATCAGCATTCAATCTCGTACACGCTCTCACGCAGCCAGGCGGTAATCGTCGAGTACAAGGAGGACACGGAAACGGACATGTTTCAGGTGAGAAGAGAGTACATAGTTCCTTTGCCACACAATCCTCCAGGGGCCAGACCGGGCAACTGACTTTGATGAATGTCCCAGAGCTAATTAAAGCTTCGTCAAGGTCCTTAATAGTGGCCACTCCATCAGAAGGTCACAAGTCATAGCCATGCAGACAAAACGACATTTAATATCGGTATGGCCTCCGCTTGGCAACCGAGGTATCGCTTCCCTGTTGCCCTCGAGTGTAATGCCAATATCGCATGATTGGACATTTATTTGTGGAGTGACAAATTGCAGATACCTGCGCCGTCAGGCTGCCAGATAGGGGACTAATCAGTAATCATCACTGTTGCCCCGACACTAATAGCACTATGATGATGATTCGCAGGTGGGACGCTCCTCGGAGTCACCGATTGACTTCGTCGTAATGGACACACTGCCCGGTGATAAGAAGGACGCCAAGGTGATGCAGAGCACGATTTCTCGCTTCGCCTGCCGCATTCTGGTCAACCGCTGTGAGCCCGCCAAGGCGAGAATATTCGCCGCCGGCTTTGATTCTAGCAGAAACATATTCCTTGGGGTAAGTAGTCTGCCCTCCTCCAGAAGGGCATCTGAAATCTCCAGCTGATTCTAATGAGCTTCGAACTTGACTTTGCGCAGGAGAAGGCCACCAAATGGCAGGACAACGTGGAAATCGACGGCCTGACCACCAACGGCGTGCTGATTATGCATCCCAAAGGATCCTTCTGTGGCGGCAGTGCCAAGTGTGGCCTTTGGCGCGAGTGCTCCGTGGGCGGCGACGTCTTCAGCCTCCGCGAGTCGCGTTCGGCACAGCAAAAGGGCCAGCCGGTGAGTAATTTAATTATCCAGTGCAGCCATTCAGAATTTCATTAATCTTGAGCGTATCTCTCTTTCAGATCTATGATGAGTGCAACATCTTGCAGGACGGCACACTAATTGATCTCTGCGGCGCGACTCTGCTCTGGCGTTCCGCCGAGGGCTTGCAACACTCTCCGGTGAGCTCTTGAAAGATTATCCAGAAATCCCAATGACTAACCTCTTACTCAATTACAGACCAAACACGATTTGGAAAAACTTATCGATGCCATCAATGCCGGTCGCCCACAGTGCCCGGTGGGCCTGAACACACTGGTCATACCACGAAAAGTTAACATTAGCGATCAGGTGAACCAACCTTATGTGTACTTAAACTGCGGTCATGTCCAAGGTGAGGGATTGTAACTTTGTCCTTTGTCCCCAGTGACGAAAACTTTAATTGCGATTTTATTTGCTTGTGCAGGCCATCACGACTGGGGCCAGGACGAGAACACTGGCGCACGCCGCTGTCCCATGTGCCTGGAACTGGGTCCAGTGGTGACCTTGTGCATGGGCCTGGAACCGGCCTTCTATGTGGACGTGGGCGCCCCAACGTTTGCGTTCAATCCATGCGGACACATGGCGACTGAGAAAACTGTCAAGTGAGCAGATGAAACCCTACTTGCCCCCCAAAGATTGATTCTATTAATTGTATTTCTTGTTGCATCCTTCAGATACTGGGCTAATGTTGAGATACCACACGGTACCAACGGATTTCAGGCTGTCTGTCCGTTCTGTGCGACGCCGTTGGATGGCGCGACCGGCTACATTAAATTAATTTTCCAGGATAATTTAGATTAAATATAAATATAAATGATAAACAATTGTATTTACGTCTATATATAGTCTTGTAGTAATTGAACGATGTCCAAGTTTGAAGCAGGCATTAAAACTAGGCTTTATTTATTATCATTAATTAATATTTAACAAAAAAAAAAAAACAGAAAACGGAAACCATTTCTGCAAACTGAATTAAACAATGAAAGGAAAACAAATGATACCCAAGCGAAGGCAACCAGTTGTATGTCTCTGTGCGCTTTAGTTTTGCAAATTTAATTACCGCTACGTAACTGCTTCATTATGTTTAGCAAATCAATGCAATTAATTATGAGAAAATGATCCCGTTCCCGTCTCCTCGAGCGCTTGCATGTTAAAGTTTCGTGTTCGGTTTTCCTTTACTGTTTAATGTAAAAATTATTTTGAACCAATTAATGCAAGCGATCGCGCGAACCAACGCAACAGCACACATAAACAGCGAAAATGATATGAAAATTGCCTAACTGTAAGAGTTACAACCGAATGTATGTAAATCGCCGATATATTTATAGCCCCGACTGGCAAACACCATAAACTGTGTATAATTGTGTAAAAACCAAGCAGATTGAAAGTGTAATCGTTAAAACTAATTATTCGCAGTCTTGCAACCGCCCCAAACATTGTTACGGGTGATAGGCAATCGACCCATAAACAGCAGCAACATTTACGTATTTCTCACCAAATCTAGAGCTTACATTTAGAAAGATCGATGGGGAGAGACCCCACCCAATCACAATTATAAGCCGCATTGCAACTTCAGAAAATTAAACACATGGTAAAGCATTATTCTAAATAACAATAACATAAACTAAACAAAAACAAAAACAAAAATCGTGTGAAGAACATGTACAGTTTCCAAACTCTGTCAGCAAATACGTATAATCGCGAATGTTCATTGATTCGAACGCATTTAGTACGGCCCATAACAGCATCATACGTATATCTAGATCTATGCTTAGGTTTAAATATATCTACAGCGATATGTCTATGTTGATATTCATTTTCTGCCCCAAATCGCATAATGCATTACAATGTTAGTTAATCTTACATCTTATTTTTATTATAATATACCTTACGATTATTTGTATTATTATTTTGTATGCATTAAACACGTTTGTGTGTTCATTGAATGTTGCACAGTCGTGTGTTAACAAATCACAACATTGCGAAACAAAAACAAACAAAATAGTTTATAATAAATACAAAATGTAAAATAAAAACTTTCTAGCAATACACATAAAAGATGAATGGAGTATTAATTGGGTTTTATGGGGAGTATGTTTATTAATTATTATCGAAAACTAAGATCCGCAACTGCAGGAACTGAATGGAACTCCCTCTAACATTTGAATTCTTACGTCGGTGGCGCCATCTACTAGTTTATTTGTAGCATACTTTCGGGGTGGCTGTTATGCGCATGCGCTATTCTCGAAGAACCGTTATAATTCCTAACTGGTTCTAGCATCACTTCAATGGAAACCCTACTGTTGAGCGGAGAAAAGCATACTTACCTGGCGTAGAGGTTAACCGTGATCACGAAGGCGGTTCCTCCGGAGTGAGGCTTGGCCATTGCACCTCGGCTGAGTTGACCTCTGCGATTATTCCTAATGTGAATAACTCGTGCGTGTAATTTTTGGTAGCCGGGAATGGCGTTCGCGCCGTCCCGACATAAATAATAAATATGAAATTAAAATAAAATAAAGTAGTATTTCAATATACATATAATAGAATTAACGTCAACCCTCTTACTGTACGTTGCGTAATACGGCTCAGTATTCCGCATTTCCTGCAGTTATTTATTATATACCCTTGCTGAGTAGTATGTGTAAAGTATATCGGCCGACTTTATCCTATTGCTATCCTATAACTCTGACAATAGAGTTCCGGAGTAGAAGATCCGGAGATATGTCGTTTAGAGCAACACATATCTCCGCTTGTATCTCATATCCACATATCTCATGTTTTTTTATAGATCCGCCCAAGAACAACAGCACTTTATCTTTCTTTGAGATTTATTTATAGAATATTTCTTTGTTTTTTAGCAGTTTAAATATTATTTTGTGAAGCTGCTTATTGACATCAATCTTTCAATTCTCTACCAATTATCCTTAACTGACCAAACTGCCTGGCTCGTTATTGTCAATGGTTTTGTTGTGGATCCGATAGTATTAACATTTTAAAATGGAATAGTTGTTTTTGCTGTGATTCATGCATATCTATTTGTTACATTGGAGATTTGAATGCAAGTTTTGATTTCGATTTTATTATTCGTAATGAAAGTACTTTGTTTAGGTAATGCAGAAAAATGTTGCTATCTAAGTACGAGATGTTAAGTTATAATCGACATGGAAATTTTTTAAACTTTTAGGGATATTCTTTAAGAGTCATATTCTTGTCTTGTTCGTGTAATGTAAATATATGTATAAGTATGTATATTTATATAAATGGAGTACAAACGGTCTGAATTCATCTATAAATCGTTTGATTTGCGCGCTGTTACATCATTGGGTTTCCCTTTTTATGGACTTTTGTGCGCTTAGCTTTATCAACTATACAAAAATCGATGAGTGGTACAAACCCTATCCAGATCTTTACAAATTTCAATATCAAAACTGCCCAAAAGTGTCTCAGATGGGTACGTACAGAAAAAAGTGGCCCTTTAACACTAACTTGTTTTTTTGAGGATAACAAAGGAAAACTGTTTAAGAAGAACCCAACATAACAATAGAGAAACTTAACAAACTTGAGTGTCCAATATTTATACTTTTAGGAAAAGTTAGTTCTATTAATTCGGCTTAGGCTAGGCGACAAAATGATTTATTTAATCGATCCAAGTATTTTCCGTACATCTATCAAAAAGATTTACCAAAACCTTGCATGCATACATATCTATTATTTTATAATATTACTTAATGCATGTGTTATTGTCTAGAATATTTAATTATTTTCCCACTGCGTCTCTTCATTTAATCACTTACCAAAGTAAACATACAGCTTATTGTAAACATACACATATGGATACGTATCATGCTTATATAAAAACACCAATTACGCAAATATAGTTAAAAAAGTTATAAGAAAATCATCTGATAACAAAAACAGAGTCCCATCAGAGGGGGGATTTGTTGGATTCCATTACATGTATAAATTGTGGCGTGTCATTTACATTTCATCTAATATCGTTACAAGAAGCACCACAGTGTAGTCAATAGCATTAAATAACATAGTGTTTTATCTTTATTTTATTAGTACATTCAAATTCATTAAAATTATTGTATTGTCGTCATAATGTTCTCAAAACTCACATATTTGCAGATTTTATTGTCTTACAAATTGCATTTGTTGATGCCCATCCTTTCTACACTCCTAAGTTTCTTATTGTACAATGTTCCAGGACCTCCCGTCGAGGCCCATCTAAATAAATGTTTCTTTCTGAATATTCTCGTGGGTTTTTAGCCACACCATTATTATCATTGTTCGATTATTGTCGCAATGTCACTGTTTCTTATTGTCGGCGTACATGGAACCGCTTAGCAAACACTTTTGATTCTTTATGTTTCAGTATCTAGCTGCTAGAAAAATTACATTTTACTGTACTAGAAATGTAGATGTATAAGTAAATTTAATAAGTATACATGTAAAAAAGTAGAATTCCATACTCGTAAATTTACAAAAAGATCTCGCTGCCCCTCCAACTTATTTTCAGAGTCTAGGGCCGCCAACCGATCCAGTCTCGACTGCGGCCAACATCCATTCTTCGCCCACTTCACTAGTACAGTGGGCACTCTCACGCATGCACACACAATTTCAACAGTTTTACATCTTACGAATTATGGTCAAGATATGTTTGTCAGATGATATTAGCCTGGTTGTGAAAGCCGCCGAGTGGCTCAAAACCCAAGACAGACAATGTCCTTTCAAAAGTTTTCGAGGTGAAAAATAATTCGATATGAACAGTATATAGTTTTGGATAGAGATATGTGAGAATTGAGATATGTGTTCCGAAGGTTGGAGCATTGTCTGCCTATGGTTTTGGAGGTTAGACTAAATGGTAAACCGATTTAGTTGGCAAGTCTTAGGCACTATCAGGCAAGCACAGAGCCTCTGAAAAGAAGTCGTGTCGCAACCAGGCTAATAACTGTCATAATTCCATACAAGGAGAGATGGCTGCTGCCAAGGTGTGCTCCCCTGGATGCTCCCATGTTCACCACTTTTATTTTCCAGCCCAGGTTGTTGTGAGTGAAGCACTAAATTCAGGAAGAAAGTTAGACATTTATCTGAAGAATTACTGATTAGGCCTGTACCTGATAGTAAAGCTCGTCAGGAGCATTCATTGGAACTGTCCAATTCAGATAACCAGGCTCTCCTTCAGCGCACCTATAGACCAGAGTCTTAACATACTCTTCGAAAGTCTCGGTTTCCGCCGATTTATCAATGGTCTGGTGTTCCCACTCGCAATAGCGACCAACTGGAAATAATTTTCATTTGTAGTTCTGTGCAAATGTATAACTATAAAGCTTACCTGCTGTGGGAATGGCATCGCCATCTTCATCGTACTCCACACCAGCATAGGCCTTTTGCTTGCGGGCCTCCAGACCCATTTTCTGGCCCAGTCCACCTTCAGGCGAATCCGTAATATAGAATGGGTGATATCTTTGAAGTATAAGAAAAGGATTAATAAAATGCATAGTATAGTATGCAATCCTTACCTTGCTGGCTGAGACGGATCGTTGCCGCCCTCGACGATAAACTCGTAGCTCAGGCCACGTTCCACTGTGATTTCAGGAATCAGCAAATCGTTCACATACCAAGCAATGCCCCACGAGGGTCCACCAGTTATGGCCGTGTAGCCTCGTTTGCCTCCCGTGGGTCCAATGCTGGCACGGAACTTCCTGACACCTTCGATCTTCCTCGTGGGCCATGGCCTGGGTCCGCTCTCGTCCTTGACATCGTACAGCGAGCTCTTGCAGGCGTGGTCGTTCTAAAGGACAGCATATTTGAGATACTTGAATTGCTATTCCTCTAGAAAGTCTCGGATTCCTTACTCTTGCTCCAAAGTTGATACGAATGTCGTCCTGGTTATGATCGCTGGCGGTGTGGGAGTGGGCATTCGCCTCCTTTCGGGCATTCAGCGGTCCAATGGCTGCGATGACTGAAACCTCTCGATCAATGGGTATCGCAGTGTCGTATAGGGCTTCGTTGGTTTGCAGGAGTCGCTTATAGCGGATGGTAGTTACCCCGTTCTTCCGGTCACCGCTCACTAAGCAAACATGATTATAATAATGTCTAATACCAAGTTCTATGAAGAGTCTACTGACCCACAACAACATCATTCCGGGCTCCTAGCCTTTCATCTGGACAAGCACCTCGCTGCCCATCGCACTGGGACAAATCTGAAATAAAGTAATCCTCCGCTCGGAAAACGCGGGCGTTGGTGTCGTAAAAGGCCACAACCACATCGGATTGGGCCATCTGCGGCCGTCCATTGGCACCGGATAATCCAAAGGCCATGTACTGATCCTCGGTGATGCGGCCAAAGAGCTCGATCTGTATATATTCTCCCTGGAGCTCCCACTTCACCTGAAGCCTGTTCGGCAGGATCTCCCTGCAATTACTGTACACCGGCCGCGGCGTCGTGGTGGTCTGAAATGGACAAATCGAAAGGATTAGGGAGCATTCTTTGACTGGAAGCTGAATCATGCATGAGGCTAAAGTCTAGTACTCACGGGTGAATACCACCATGGAGGCTAATGCGGCGCGCATAAGTTAAAGAGATATACATTATGAGTTATGTGAAAATGACAAATGCTAGCACATGGATCGGGGCAATGTTCCATAACTATTTCTATAAACTATGTGTGTGTGGAGAAAACATACCGTGATCTTGGTCTGGCCCAAAGCCGGAGGGACGTCCAGGTCCCTGGGTATATACACATGGCCAAAGTTGTGTCTGTACTCCACGCACCAAACGGCTAGCCAGTCAATGTCGTAGACGGTCAATCCTCCAGGCAACTGAATCTCGATGTCCTCGCCCTGGTAGCCACGCAAGGGTTCCAAAGATCCCATTTCGTTTGGCACCTGTAATTTAATTTAATTATGTCATTCTACATCCAAATCTGGGAACGAAATATTTTTTCGATTTTTTGTCAAATTTTCTGGAGGGTCCCCTTCAAATTTTGAAAACTGCACTAGAAGGGCCACGTGGCCCCCAAAGAAGGCGATATCTTTCTCAATATTTATCCGATTCCTAAGAGGATTACCTTAAACGATTCGTACATGAATTCTCCATCATTCTGCATCCAAATCTAGGAACGAAATATTTTTTTCAATTTTTTTCAAATTTTCTGGAGGGTCCCCTTCAAATTTTGAAAACTGCACTAGAAGGGCCACGTGGCCCCCAAAGAAGGCGATATCTTTCTCAATATTTATGCGATTTCTAAGAGGAATACCTTAAAAGATTCGTACATGAATTCTCCATCATTCTGCATCCAAATCTAGGAACGAAATATTTTTTCGATTTTTTTTCAAATTTTCTGGAGGGTCCCCTTCAAATTTTGAAAACTGCACTAGAAGGGCCACGTGGCCCCCAAAGAAGGCGATATCTTTCTCAATATTTATCCGATTCCTAAGAGGAATACCTTAAACGATTCGTACATGAATTCTCCATCATTCTGCATCCAAATCTAGGAACGAAATATTTTTTTCGATTTTTTTTCAAATTTTCTGGAGGGTCCCCTTCAAATTTTGAAAACTGCACTAGAAGGGCCACGTGGCCCCCAAAGAAGGCAATATCTTTCTCAATATTTATGCGATTTCTAAGAGGAATACCTTAAAAGATTCGTACATGAATTCTCCATCATTCTGCATCCAAATCTAGGAACGAAATATTTTTTCGATTTTTGTCAAATTTTCTGGAGGGTCCCCTTCAAATTTTGAAAACTGCACTAGAAGGGCCACGTGGCCCCCAAAGAAGGCGATATCTTTCTCAATATTTATCCGATTCCTAAGAGGAATACCCTAAACGATTCGTACATGTATTCTCCATCATTCTGCATCCAAATCTAGGAACAAAATATTTTTTCGATTTTTTGTCAAATTTTCTGGAGGGTCCCCTTCAAATTTTGAAAACTGCACTATAGGAGCTATATGGCCCCCAAAGAAGGCGATATCTTTCTCAATATTTATCCGATTCCTAAGAGGAATACCTTAAACGAATCGTACATGAATTCTCCATCATTCTGCATCCAAATCTAGGAACGAAATATTTTTTCGATTTTTCGTCAAATTTTCTGGAGGGCCCCCTTCAAATTTTGAAAACTGCACTAGAAGGGCCACGTCGCCCCCAAAGAAGTCGATATCTTTCTCAATATTTATCCGATTCCTAAGAGGAATACCTTAAACGATTCGTACATGAATTCTCCATCATTCTGCATCCAAATCTAGGAACGAAATATTTTTTCGATTTTTCGTCAAATTTTCTGGAGGGCCCCCTTCAAATTTTGAAAACTGCACTAGAAGGGCCACGTGGCCCCCAAAGAAGGCGATATCTTTCTCAATATTTATCCGATTCCTAAGAGGATTACCTTAAACGATTCGTACATTAATTCTCCATCATTCTGCATCCAAATCTAAGAAGGAAATATTTTTTCGATTTTTTGTCAAATTTTCTGGGGGGTCCCCTTCAAATTTTGAAAACTGCACTAGAAGGGCCACGTCGCCCCCAAAGAAGTCGATATCTTTCTCAATATTTATCCGATTCCTAAGAGGAATACCTTAAACGATTCGTACATGTATTCTCCATCATTCTGCATCCAAATCTAGGAACAAAATATTTTTTCGATTTTTTGTCAAATTTTCTGGAGGGTCCCCTTCAAATTTTGAAAACTGCACTATAGGAGCTATATGGCCCCCAAAGAAGGCGATATCTTTCTCAATATTTATCCGATTCCTAAGAGGAATACCTTAAACGAATCGTACATTAATTCTCCATCATTCTGCATCCAAATCTAAGAAGGAAATATTTTTTCGATTTTTTGTCAAATTTTCTGGGGGGTCCCCTTCAAATTTTGAAAACTGCACTAGAAGGGCCACGTCGCCCCCAAAGAAGTCGATATCTTTCTCAATATTTATCCGATTCCTAAGAGGAATACCTTAAACGATTCGTACATGAATTCTCCATCATTCTGCATCCAAATCTAGGAACGAAATATTTTTTCGATTTTTCGTCAAATTTTCTGGAGGGCCCCCTTTAAATTTTGAAAACTGCACTATAGGAGCTATATGGCCCCCAAAGAAGGCGATATCTTTCTCAATATTTATCCGATTCCTAAGAGGAATACCTTAAACGAATCGTACATTAATTCTCCATCATTCTGCATCCAAATCTAAGAAGGAAATATTATTTCGATTTTTCGTCAAATTTTCTGGAGGGTCCCCTTCAAATTTTGAAAACTTCACTATAGGAGCTATATGGCCCTAAAAGAAGGCTATATCTTTCTCAATATTTATCCGATTCCTAAGAGGAATACCTTAAACGATTCGTACATGAATTCTCCATCATTCTGCTTCCAAATCTAGGAACAAAGAATTGTTTGGATTTTTTTGAATGTTTTTACGTTTTTGGTCAAATTTGGTCAAACATTTATCAAAAACAAGCGAATGTAATTGACACCCGATTCCGTTTTTGAAATGCTGGAGAATATGCTGCTTCGTAATTAAATGGTTCACTGACCTTAACCCCCATGATGTTCGGTTCACTGCCGTTGCCCACCCAAAAGTAAGCATCCGGTCCAGCGCCATCGTAATGCAGATTGGGGCTTTAAAATAATAAAGAGCCATTAATATACATTTTTAAAATGATGTAATAAACAGTAAGCATACATATAAAAAGTTTTGGCATCCAATACGCTGATGTTGCTGGAGCGAAGGCCATGAGCTAAACGCTTAAATTCGGGCAGGACCCGGGGCTTGGGCACATCTAGATTGGGCGGGATAAAGACTTCTCCGAAATCAACCTGAAAATAAAGAGGTACGGATTAAATTTTGTAGTTTTTTACGAAAATATTGTAGTGTGTATTGTATTTTTAAGCTAAGGAGATTTGGAAAACATATCTTCTTTGCTACTTAAGGCGTGGCAGCACAAATATTTTTGTTGCATTTCTATTTATACACTTTTCTACATATAAGCCGAGTGGTCTACATTTGACATGAATGAGTTTCCATTTATTTTTTTAATGAATAAAAATGTTTTTGAAATAATAGCCATAAAAATTGAAAATGATGATGACCTTGACAAGGTATTAGCATAATAAAATGTATGCTGAAATAAATATGTCACAAAAATAAATATTTTTGCTAATCTCTAAATTCAATTTATTTCCTAAAGACCAAAGGAAAGGGTATTAAAATCTTAATAGTTTGGAGAATATTTTCCTATTCTATATTAGTTTCGCGTGTCTACGTATTTTCGACATTTGACGCGGTTCTAAGTAAGCAAACAAACGCTTTGTTGTTGTATACCCAAAACATTTGTACATAATGTGTGTTTATGTATGTCCCCCCGGGTGGGGGCTCGCCCCCGGACCTGCCTCTCCCCCCTGCACAAAAAATCGGGCATGCGCGCTCAAAACTCCACAAACAACACTCACACAGCGGCAAACTAACCCCAATCTGGCTGCACTTGTGTGAGTGTGGCAGTCAGCCCCCAAGAAGTTTTTTGGCTGTCAGTCAATGGAAGGCATCGTAGCACACCCACACCCACACACAGACACTGACACACGTGAGCCGTTGGGGGTGTATTGGTGTGGTGGAGCAACACACCGAAATGGCACCCTGTATCCCGGACGTGTGTATACACAGGGCTGTCTGTGTGTTGGGGGAGTGTGTCTGTATTTATATGCAACCACTTGAGTTAATCAAAAATGTCTGCTGTAATTTATTTTACTACGGTCGCCATCTTTTATTCGACCGTGCAGCGAACTCGAGCTTAAGGCCACCAAGCCGCACCACCCACCGCGCCCTCCGAAATTGAGGCAAAGGGTTTTCCCACAAGTTTCCCAGAAAATTTATCTAAAAATGCATTCTTTTTTTTTGGCTTTTCTCTTCTCGGCGGAAAGTAAAACAAAAGTAATTTTCAAAGGACGAAGGCGGTTGGCGGCCAAAGCAAACATAATTGCAAGTGGACGGGATTCGGGATTTGCATTTTCAAAAGTGTAATTAAAATCTAAAACTCTAATGAAAACAAAGTTCCTGGCTGGCTGACCCACATTTCCAGCTACTCAAAGGATTTAAAAAAAAGGATATTCATATATATATATTTGGTCGGGTTGAATTTCCACAAGCAAACCTCCTCTTTTCGATTTTATGTGCCATGCCACTAATGATATAAAATCCTTATTCTTATGAACGCAGAGAAGAAAGCCAAATGACTTCCTTTTCAAAAAGCTATTAGGACGATAATCGATAGCCCAGCATAATGCTAGGATATCCTTGTTCAGCTGCAGTTAAATTACAAAAATGTAATTACAAAAAGGACACAAGCTACAACCCGGCTAAATACACACATAAATCTGCAAGGATGGCGCGTGCCATCCTAAAAGAAAACAAAAAAAAAAAGAAAAGTAGAAATATAAACCAAGGATGGTTAAGAAATAATACTCACCGTGAAGCGTCTGCACCACACTGACAGCCATCGAATGTCCTTAATCCTTTTGCCCATGGGTAAACGCAGTATGATGTCCGTTCGGTTGTGCGCCTGCAGAATGGGGGGATCGCTGTGGGGTTTCGCCAAAAGGATGCAAACAGAGAACGAAACAGAAAGAGAAAGAGAGGGAAAAATAGAGCATTAAACGGGTTCCAGGACACACTATACTATCAGGACACTCGCTACACCACAAGTACAGGCAACGCAAAGAGTGCGCTTTGGCCCTCCCAAGGCCAGGGCTTATTACATGCTGCCCGAAAAGAAGCTTCAATTGTCCTCGAATGCTTGCAGATGAAAATCAAACACACTAATGGCCGCCCGCCCACAAATTGTCCTGTGGATGCACGCCTCCAATTTGCACTCCCATCGCCAGTATGTGCATTGCGATTAAAGTGAAACCAGGCAGAAAATGTATGTAACAGTTCGAACTGGCCCCGATAGGGCGTTATCTTTGTGTGTCGAGTATGCCGGGTGGGCGGAGAGTCATTAAAATTAAAGCAAAAAACAAACGAGCGACGACAAAACCAAAAACATTTCCCATTTTCGCATATTCGCATTATTTATGAAGCGAGCCATGATGAAGATTTATGGCTAATGCAACGAACCGAGGCATTACACACGTCCCATGCTCCGCAGCCTCTCAGCTTGCCACCTTGCCACCATGCACCTGCCCCCATCCGCCACATAGTTTTTCAATGCATAAACTGTCGGGGAGCTACAACTTTTTGCCACTGGCTTAAAGCTTTAGCCAATTAGCGAGTTTTTTTTTAGGTTTCGCTGTCATTGCATCAGTGTAGAGCCTTTGTGGGAATCACTATTAGCCTTGGCCCAAAGCTTATAATCGCTACATTCATAACTGGAATATTTCTAAATGAATAGAGTGTACTGATTAAAAAGAGTACATTATCATATTCACTGCTTTTAAAAACATGTATATTTAGCCTCTGTCTTCAAAGAGTTTCAATATTGAAATACATTCATCTTAGTCAGTTACTGCATCTCACTTGAGTTCAGAGAAGATCTGGCAATTTTAATAATCAACTCGAAGTATGAGTATGGGAATCCCAAGGGGCTGTCGTCGACATTTTGGTTTCGCTGCCAGCCTGTCAGTGTTTTTTAATATATCTGTATTTGTCCGTGGTATATATCTGCACAGAGTGCACAGCAATATATCCTTATTGAAGATGGAGAACTCCTTGAGGTCTGAGAATCGATTCTTTGCAACTAGGACAAGTGTCAGTGTGTTAGTCGGTTAGTCAACTGCTGAAGTGGAAAGGTCGATGTCTAATGAATGTCAGCAAAGGCCACGCAATCCGCTTTAGACACGGCTAAGCACTTAGCCAAACACCCTTGAAATGACGTTGACAGCGGATGAGGTCCGAACTCTGCTGGCTTGATGTTCCTGTCATGGTCTTGATTCCAGGTTCCAGCAACAGTTGCACCACTCTAATGAGCCAAAACAAATTGAATGGCTCTGTGTCAACAGTGCATCAAATGTATCTGGTGGAAACACCACCATATAGTACACCCTCTTGGGTGTAGTCCTTCCTCCAGTCTCCAGCCTCCACCATCCTGTGTATTGATGTAGTTTCCCTCGAATTCTGTTTGCCTTCTATTTCGAGTTCCATTACAGCTTCCGCCTGGCAAATATGTTTGTTGCTTTATTTGATTTGCTTGTCCTCCTACCGAAGAAGAAGGACCGACTATTCAGTTCCATTCGGAGTGTGTACGAGGTCGACATTTATTGATGCACTTAGGCTGGGCGGACGGGGCATCCATCGATTTTATTTTATTTGCTCTCGTTTGTGCTGCTTGTTTGTGCTGCCCATCGCCTAAGCCTCGTCTCTGTGCACTTTCACCCAATTAGTTTGAATTCCGATTTTCAAAGAGAGGCCAAGCGCCTTTTATTCGGTTTATGAGTATGGATTCATGTGAGCAGCTTTCCCACTGACTAGCTGTTCATTCAGCATCGTTTGTGGTTTACAAAACTTTTCTACTTGTTGCTTGTTCGACCCAACAACACACCGACAGACACCTTCATCTCCAGTTTGTGTTCCGGGTTCCGGGCTCCGTATTCCTGCTGACTGGCACTTTGCATTCCCGCTCGATAAACAAAACGCACAACAATTGAGAGCATTTTGCAGACAATAAAACGCGCCAACTCAGCATTCAAACCCATCCATCCATCCATTCAACCCAAAACCCCTTCCCCAATCCCAGATTTACCATTTTAGCACCACCCCCACCCCCACCCACAGCCACATCCATCCACCAACCACAACCGAAAATATTCTAAAATTATTATGAATATTTCATGTTTCCGTGACGAAGCGCCGGAGCCAAGCCAACGCCCCCACTTCTGTGGGTGACAGGTCGCAGACGGATGAGTCCACGGCGGCAACGCCGACTACTCAATTAAATTTGTATTAAAAGGCAACGGGTGGGTGGTGGTTATTTCTGTTGTGCCTGGGCGGGGGCATTAATCTGCCCAACAACAATAATAATTAGTAGGCCTTGCTAAGGGGAAAGTACATAGTCCTTTGACTAAAAGATAAGTACGGGAAGATGTCCTTTAAAGAAGTTCCCTTCAATTTGCTAAGGAATCTAGTTGAAAATGTTTGAGGTGAAAAGGTTTGCATTTAGTATGGTAAACTTAAAAATCATATACTTTTCATATACTTCTTATACTTTAAATCTTATGATTCATTATTAATGTTGATTAAAACCCGTAAAAATGCCTTAAATATCCTTTCAGCTGAAGAGTCAAAAAACATTGCCTACTTTTCAGCGCATCGAGGATGATGTGACAGCAACAGGCGAACGTACTTGAGGGCTGAAACTGAGGGTGTGCTGGGGTTCGCTGGGCTAAGCTGAAAGCTAAGAGCTGGATTCTGAATGAAATCCAACAACTTTTTGTTGCTTAATCGAGTTAAAGGTGGCACATCAGCCGAGCACCGACAGCCCAAAACTGTTTTTCGTGTTGCGGCTGCGCTGTCAGCGTTGATTAACACAATGAAGGATGATGCGGAGCGAAATGCGGACGGGCGGACGGGAGTGGGTGGGCGCGAGTGCCAATGAATGGGTTGTCGCCGACAATGGGGAACAAAACTAAAACTTCATTTTGCTACTTTGCATGCAGAAAATTTTAATGAAATCTGCATAAATCAGAGTTAAGCAAAAAGGCAAGCGCTAAGGTGGCACCGGGGGCCCGGAATGGCCGAGGGGGGCTTTGTACTGCAGATGCAAATGAGCAACAGCCAGCGGCGGGTGGCGGGTGGCCTTTGGTGGATGGTAGAGTGGTTCGGGGACAAGGAAACAGCGTCATCCTCATTGTCATGGCAACGGGCGTTAATCAGCGCTGCCTCGCTTTTATGCTTCTCGAAAAATTCTAATTTAATTACTTATGCTCGATGCATCCATTGTGACACGTACCCCACCCACCAACCCCATCGTCAGCCACCCAAGGCGGGGTGGCAAAGTGAGCGTGAACACAAAAAGAAGTGAGCAATACAAGGAGCCAGGATGCACTCGAAAAAAAGTATTATTTATAGTTAATTAGGAGGAATAACAAGGAGAAAACAGGACACTATTTCAAAGTCTTTTTGGTGGTGTTTCTAGAAGAACTTCTCTGAGAATATTTTTCCCTGTGCAAGGACATTTTGTGATGCAGCAGGATTGGCAGCCCTTTAACGAAGCCTGCCAGAAACGGTTGGAATAATTGAGCCTGATTGGCATGCCCGAGGAGGAGCTTCGCAAGGAAGCCACCGCGACTGTCACTCGCCATTCCGCCACTTACTGGTACAGTTTGGAGAAATTAGGATACGTCAAGGAGTGTTCTCCTGCCAATACCCAATACCAATCAGCTGCATTTATCAATTATCGCTTGGCGACGTCAACACCCACGCACAGACACATGAGAATCATTAGACCTATAATAAAGACGGGCAATTTGTTGGCCCGAATGCATGCGATTGCGATAGCAGCGGTGTGCCACATAATACAGCAATCGTCGTCCTGCCAGGGAGCACCACCGACAGCCCCCCGACCACCCCCACGGCCAACCCAGAAGGTGCACCCGGTAATGTAGAGCCATGGGGTATGGGTAATGTGTCTGAAAGCGTAAAAGCGTGCAATCGGTACAGCGTTCCGGGCTTGCGCCCCCAGCCCTCCGTCCTCAGCCAGGCCATGCCTCAGCCTAACACTGCTCTTTGTCAGAAGGACAGGAAGCAGTGAGGTGGGCGGCGAAGGGGTGCCGGAGTGGATGGAAATGGAGGCGATGCCATCGTTGTACATTGAACTAATAAAGCCCGGCACGTGGCATCAACAATGAAACGCATTAAAGTCGATTACAATATGAATGCTTTGCTTGCCAGGGGTTTGGGTTTTCGGGCCATCTACTCGCCGTGGTCTGGATGGTTTTTGGATTGGTTTCAGCCTGCCTCA
This sequence comes from Drosophila pseudoananassae pseudoananassae, assembly GCA_018153035.1. NCBI lineage: Eukaryota > Metazoa > Arthropoda > Insecta > Diptera > Drosophilidae > Drosophila > Drosophila pseudoananassae. The sequence goes on from JAECXR010000024.1 coordinate 12,862,848, forward strand.
TAGCCCATACATAAACATTATCAAAGGCGGCCATGTGACGATTCCATTTCTCAAGCGCGTAACCGCGCTGAACAGTTAAGAGATTTTCCGAAACGTGAAAATCCAAGGCGTAAACACATTTTTTTCCGGCGAGTAGTGGGTCGATTTTTGGAGCAGATCGGCGACTGCGCAGTGGGGGAATGCGATTTTCGGGAATCGCTTATTCCACGCACGATACGTTTTGTTATTTTTGTGCGAAATGAAAATATTTTGCCAAAAATTCATTGTGCAAAAATTCTTTATCACTGCTTTGAGTTGTTTTTGAAGAGATACTCTAAAGGTTTTAAATATTTGTCAGGCTGGAAACCTTTCTAGACTTAAGCCCTGACAATGAATTTGTGGCTTTCATGTTAATTACTAATATTAAAGGGTAAGGTTACCCATTGTCAGGGTCTAATCACAATAAGCAAATACCAGTCATGAAAAAATGTCAATAGCAAGTGCCCGCCCAACCCCTTTTACCTAAGCCATGTACCTTAGCCTTGAAGGTAAGACTAGGCTAGAGACCTAAGGGGGAAGAAGGATCTGGAAATCAGGATAATGCCGCTGGCTTAGTTTAGGCCTGCATTGTTCATGATAATGAAATAGGCAAGGCTCGATGGCTAAGCAGGCAAATGACGTCAAATTGTTTGTGCGAGTGCATCGCTGGATTAGGCCAGAAGAGATGCGACATTGCCGGCGGATCGAGATGAGTGCCAAAGGGCTAGGGGCTATGACAGGAGCAGGAGCCGGAGCACGAGCTTGAAAGGAAGGCCAAGAGCGGCTTAGTGCGTTCAAGTGGCAGCGGGCGTGGCAGGGTGGCTGGCAAGGTAAATAGTTGAGCGGCTTAACCTTGTGGCGACTCAAAGTAAATACGAGTAGTAGCAAAGGCTGAAACTTCTCCTCTGTCCGCCAGTCATCTGATGTCTCTTTCCTTTGCTGTCTTGTGGCTTTCTTTGTTTGCCGCTGTTTTTTGTGGCATGTGGCTGCGACTGTGACTGGTCCTATGACTCTGGCTCTGGCTCTGGCTCTGGCTCCGACTCCAGCTCCTCCTACTCTCCTACTACATATGACCGCAAATCTAACGTGAAGAAATAAATGAGTTTTTCACATTAGGAGGCAACGAAGCGACACCACCATCGCCATCACCACACCCACCAACAACAACAACAACAATGACACCCACAAACATCAGCAGCCACAATAACAACAACAACGGGAGGGGAAAAAAGCAACAAAGAGCTGGGAAGGAAAACGAAAGCGAGCACAAATGGCAGGCGAGATGAAAAATGTTTTTTAATTTTTGAAAGTGGTTTCATTGTCAGCCGTGCGTAACGTAAAGTCTGCAAGGATACTACCATACACACACACACACACGCATCCAGGCTCTCACACACGTCCTAAGGAAATGGCCTGCTGCGCTCGAGTAGCCAGGACATCTCCATCTCCGTCTCCGACTCCACATCCATTTCCCACTTTAACAAGGACCAACTGGACCACCAGTGACCGCCCACGAAAATTCATCTGGCAAGCCATATGCATTCCTAAAATATCCTTACAGATCGATACACTTACATGCCCGAATACTCCTCCGGATAGGGTATAATGTAGCCCTCGGGACTGGGACGTGGCGTCTTGCCCACCCAGAAGAAGGCATCCGGACCGGTGCCATCATAGGCAAAGGACTTTACGAACAACGTAGACTCGTCCACCGCGTAGATTTTTCCCTAAAAAGAAAGAAGGTTTGAAAGTTAAAAGTTTGTAAATCATTTCTTTAAAAATAAGACAAAATATCTGGTCCAGCACTCACCTTGATGCCATGGGCAAAGTTAGTAAAGTTTCCAATATAGCGGCCGTAGTAGGGTTCTGGTGGGGCACGTCCAGCGGCTGTGAAAACAAAAATGAAATGGTTGGAGATTCGTTAGTCAGGAAACAGATTTAAATAAAAAGAAGCTGAAAATATTATTTTCATATTGAATGCAGTTTCAGGTGCTGAATTTACTGCAGTTTCTCATACGGATTCATAATCCAGAGGCTCAAGAAACTCGCTGGACACGAACAAAGGGAGCGAAGCCCGCTTTACAAATTAATCCTCAGACGAAAGAACTTTGCCATACAAAAAGTTGATGGCGTGTAGCCTTCCATGGGTACACTGAGCACTGAACACTGATGTTTCTGTTGCTTTTGTCGGCAACGACGACCATGATGACGATGATGACGAACTACGACTCTGTTTGCCATCCTCTTGACAAGTCCCCGGGGAAGTTGTTGGCTTGCCGTTTCCCTTTGGGGATTTCGCATGAAATTGATTGAAAACCATGAAATATATTGAAATTCAATGCTAAGCTTGACTTTGCCAGCCGAACAACTCCTGGCTAAACAATGCAAATGTATGCCAAAATGTTTAAACCGAACAGGATGATGATAGGTGTCTTGTTCTGCATGGGGCTGTTCCATCTTCCATCTCGCAAATCGCAAATCCCCGGCTGCAATTTCAGTTTGTTTCTGGCTTGTCGATTCGATATTAAATCCTAACGCCGAAAGCTTCGGCCAGGGTGGCTCATCGGCTCTCTGCGAAACATCAATTGTTGCCAGGGTATTCCCCAGAACGTCTCAATTGGTGCCGCTGGTAGCCAAGACGCACTCGTAATATGAATTAAATCGACTAATGCGAGCATTAATCTCCTCTGAAGTCCTGGGCCAGCGTTCGAACTACAGTATATAGATATATATGGGCAGCCAGCACGTGGCCCAGCCAGCGTGGAATATGTCCTACGTGCTCGAGGATATTTATACAAAGTGATGACGAGCACGTTGACATCCCCCAACCACCCATCCACCCAGCCTCGATACGCAATCTAACTAGATACATTCAGACAATGAAGAGCGAGCCGCCTGAGGCTGCCCGGCACACGACCGCCGATGGTTGTTGTTAATAATGTTTGGTTGCTTTTCAGCTATGGGCTTTGTGGGTCAGAGTGGGTGGTGGCGATGGTGGGGGGCAAACAAATAATAGTCAATGGCCATGTCTATCTTTCTGGCTGGCTGAGTGGTTGCGTCTGTCTGGGGTCTACTTCGTCTCCTGATGCCTCGATTAGATTCCTGACAGCCGATAAAATAAAGAAGCAGGCGTCGATGACGTCGCTTCCAACCTGGCATGGAGATGGATAGCTTCATTTTTGACTTGTTGCCAGGCCGGCCAGGTTGGAAAATTGATTGGCAACCTACGGCAAAACGGCAACTGGACCCCCACCAACATCGACCCACTTTTGGCAATTGAATTTCCACTGACGGACAATAATCACCAGGACAACCATTCGCTGCGCCTCGAATGTCTGCCGAAGACAATAAACGGTTTTAATCTACTAATCGCATTTAAGTGCAGGACCCAGCTGAAAAGTAGAATGGATCGCAGACACATAAGCTCTATAAATTAACGGGTTTCCAGGGATACTTAGCAGCAGCATCCCCCACTTTGAAATCTATCTTCGCACAACCGTGAAATCCAAAAGGGTTGTGTTGCTCGTCTCACCCCTCTCGAGGATAGAAGTCCGTAAACCATATCCCGTCCATCAGCTCGACAAGTGCGTTTTCAGGGTGGGTGGGTTCAGTCGAAATATTCAAAGCGTGTAACCACAGGCAACCAGTGCACAGTGCATTCTGTATCAGATTTTGGAATCAGCGGCATTCCCTTATAATTTACTCGCTGCTCTACTTTGATTGATGGACACATGATAGACTTTCAGTGCATGGCTAATATTTGATATCTGTGCCGTTTGTAGAACAAAACATTTAGTTGTTTTTAAAGGGCTTAGCAGTGGATTATGAAGTTAAAGCCATAAACAAGTTGTATATTTATTATTTATGTCGGGACGGCGCGAACGCCATTCCCGGCTACCAAAAATTACACGCACGAGTTATTCACATTAGGAATAATCGCAGAGGTCAACCCAACCGAGGTGCAATGGCCAGGTCTCACTCCGGAGGAACCGCCTTCGTGATCACGGTTAACCTCTACGCCAGGTAAGTATGCTTTCTCCAGCTCAGGTAGAGGGTTCCCTTACGGACACTGTTTGAACTAGTTGGGAATTATTCGAATGTATGGAATATATAGAAAATCAAGAACCACTAGTTGCCAGCCAGAACATATTGGTTATAAAACATTTTTCGGAAAAACCAGGAAATAAGAAGGATACGAAAGGAAATATACCCTGGCAAATAACATCGAATATGCATATGGATGTATGTATGTATATTTAAACATCCTTATTATCAAAAAATTTCATTAAATTTGGCAATCTTGTTTAATATTTATTTTAATATGGATATGGAATATGGGAAATATGGAAGCTATAGGATCTAGTCGGCCAATCCTCAAAAATATTTGGTAGCTTCGCTGAAATGCTAAAATAGTAGAAACTCCTAACCTTTAAAGGTAAAAAAGTCAGCTTATCCGTAGGATATAGTCGGCCGATCTTGGCCGATTCGGCTTTCATACTGCGTGCAAAGGGAAGAGGATGTATTTAAAGTTTGAAATCGATAGTTTTGAAGTTTAAACCTAGGAGACTAGTTCGTGTGGAAACAGTCAAACGGACTGATGGGCGGACACCTTCATATCGACTCAGGAGGTAATCCTGTTCAAGAATATCAATACTTTTCTCTTCATTACACTCTTCTACCAAAGTTATAATACCCTTCCTCCCTCTGAAAGTATAATAAAGAATAGGTCAATAAAATAACCCGCCAATATACTTTTTTCTTGGGATGCCAATTTTCTATACACAGGTACACCACATTCACTGTGGTGTGAATATTTTGAAACATCTATGTGGAAAGCTCATTGTTTATACTTAGTGAAAATTTATTAATAATGTTGGGCCGAAATCCCGGCGGTACTGCAATACCGGGCCAACCCGCGACAGAGGTGGAGCAAGCCCCTAGCACTCCGTCTAATTCCAAAAATCAGTTTAACATTTGTTGTCCTCCAATGGAGGAACTATCAGATGTTAAGCTGATAAGAACAGATACTACACTTTGATCTTAGCCATAAGGCCGAGAAGCGATACCTGAAATCGGAATCGATTAACCACTTCGTGAATTTCAGGCCTAAACCGCTTGGGAATCATAAGGACTATAACAAAAATGGAAAGTGGAAAGTAGAAAGTAGTAAATTTCATGTGGCATACTTTATGGTTTTCTTAAAATCTTGTATTTATTATTATTATGTCCTTTTGCCATCCAAGGAGATCATATGCCTATCAGGCACTATAAAGTATACTATGCATATACATATATCCTTTATCAGAACCATCACCAAATATACATATGTACCATATTTACCCTTTGAATTTAATGAATTGCACTGGTAGTCCTTTCAAGGCCTCCTAATAAAAAACTACATCTTTATCTCATTATTCGATCTGATTCCTAAAAGGAATACCTTAAACGATTTTTTGAAAAAAACTCAAATTTTGAAAACTGCACTAGAAGGGCCACGTAGCCCCCAAAGAAGGCGATATCTTTCTCATTATTTATCCGATTTCTAAAAGGAATACCTTAAACGATTCGTACATGAATTCTCCATCATTTTTTTTATCTAAATCTGAGAGTAAAATATTTTTTTTGATTTTTAGTCAAATTTTCTGGAGGATCTCCTTGATATTTTGAAAACGGTACTAGAAGCGCTATATGTTCTTTCTAAATGGGACTTCCCCTTCAAGGGTTTGTGTACATCGTTTCCAAAAAATTACGGAAACGAAGTTTGTTTCTTTGTATGTTAATTTGTTTTTGGTTAATTACACTAACATTAAAATTGAAAAACATGCAAAACAACACTTCAGTGTTGATGCCTTCTTTTGAGGAGAATGAATTTAAACTCTTGATGAAGAGGTTCTATATTTTTTAATATAGAAGTTTTATTTGACAATTTATTGATAATGGTGGGCCGAAATCCCGGCGGTACTGCAATACCGGGCCAACCCGCGACAGAGGTGGAGCAAGCCCCTAGCACTCCGTCTGATTCCAAAAATCAGTTTAACATTTGTTGTCCTCCAATGGAGGAACTATCAGATGTTAAGCTGATAAGAACAGATACTACACTTTGATCTTAGCCATAAGGCCGAGAAGCGATACCTGAGCTTGGGACCAGGTAACCATGCTATAAATATTTGACTTGAACCAGTTGAGAATTACAAGAATAGACTCTAAATTGGTCAGTTAAAAATTTATTTATTGTATGCTGCATATTTAAGGGATGTTGATTTCTAGGAATATTTAGGATTACCGGGTTACAGATTTAAGTTATTTACCATAAAATGGGGAATCCCAAGGATTCTTAAAATTATTAATTAAAATTATTATTATCATCTTTTTCGAGAGGTATAAAAATATTATTTTTTTTTGTATTTATGAACGTATATAGTTATAGAACGTATAATTACATTTTCAACTTTAAAGTAATGAACGTTGGGTCCAATATCATATCCATAAAATGGTATGGGAAGTCTTTCTCAAAAAAAAATTTTTTAAACTATCAAAAATTTGTCTTTTATTAATAGTTTGTTCTTTTTAAATGATTACTAATCAAATGTGTGGTTTATATACAAATGTACATATGTATTTCATTTAAAGCTAAGAACAACATCGTCTTGAAGTACATACTAGGATGCCAAATTCAGAGACGAGATAAGAATTGTGAATCATGGGACTGTGAATCATAGGACTGTGTATGCTCATGGGAATTTTTTTAGTAATCTTTGTAAAATTTTAAGAAGAAAAAGACTGGTACATGAAAACTAAAGGATCAGAGGCAACAATTTTGGAAATCGGAAGATTAAATTAAAAATGTCGTGGAAAAATGTCAAATTTTTCTTTAATCTTTGCGATTGGTTCTTAACTAACTGATATTGGGTTTAAAATGAATTAATAAGATCGGGACGGCGCGAACGCCATTCCCGGCTACCAAAAATAACACGCACGAGTTATTCACATTAGGAATAATCGCAGAGGTCAACCCAACCGAGGTGCAATGGCCAAGTCTCACTCCGGAGGAACCGCCTTCGTGATCACGGTTGACCTCTACGCCAGGTAAGTATGCTTTCTCCAACTCAGGTAGGGGGTTGTGATGTCGACATATCCTTAACCAGTTGGGAATTTTTGTAACTTTCACATTAAAAAGTGGAGGGAGGATACCAAAATACCCAGGTAGCTACCTATTCTCTTTTCCAATCTAGCATCGCATACTTTCCGCAATTAAGTGGGTTCGGAAATAATGATGTTAGGACTGCCGTTTGAATAATCTTCATATTTATTCCTTTTATTTACTTAGCGCGACATCAAAGGAACAAACGATAATTAAATTCGCACTAATCTGCCCGTAATTTATTTTATCACATACCCATCTTCGACTTTGACGTCGTCATCAGGGAGCAACATCATCATCGTTCTGCCCACTCCCCCCGTTCTGGGAGTTCCCTTTGGGTTTGGTTCTTGGGCTTGAGCTGAGATCCTGAACGCACGCACGACCAGGACACACGAAATTCCAAATCAAATTTTCATTTACTTCCGAAATATACTGCTCCTTGGCAAGGAGGGCGAGGGGCGTTGTGAGCGGAAGCGGAACGGGACGGAGCGGAAGGCAGGTCGCCCTCCCTTTTTGGCGGGTTCATTGGTTGGTCGCCCAACCTCATTAAAGCTCGGAAATATTCCTCCCCAGGAATGTTCTTCTGACGGGGGATGCTGCTGGTTGTATTTTCATCTGCGCTTGTATTTGTCTTTCTCTGTCCGGGGGAGCCCTTCTGTATGGTATGGATGGATGGGTGGGTGGGTTGGTGTGTGTGTGTGTGTGTTGTGTGTGAGGATGGTAAATCGAATAAAATTTAGCTGACTCAATAAAAATCAAAAAGCGTTAATGCTAACGATATGACTTTAACCTGAAACCGAGTAAATTGTTGCTTGTGTCAAAGCCAAAAGTGGGGGGTGGTCGGTCCATCCGACTCCCCGGCCCTCGTCCTCCCTCGGATTCTTGGCGGCGTGAATTTGGGCGGAAAGCAGCCTGGCAGGATATGGCAACTGGAAGCAATATTGCAACGTAATCTGACAGCGACAATTTTTTGTCGAGCCCGGACGGACTCCTTTCTTGGCATCGGAAACTTGGCAGGCAAGCAGCCATGGAGCAGGAGACCAGAACGGAGCGTTTAATAAATGATGATAAATAAATAAGAGAAAGTGCGAAAAAGGAGGCTGGACCTAGGAAAACACAAACAAAACGGAGGCCTGTTAATGGAGGAGACCCGGAACTGGTTATGTTGAGGGTTGGGGTTTCTGGCGTTCGAACAGAAACACCTCCTTTTCCTCCTGATGATCGATGGAACTGGGACAAAGTATTCAGACATTTGTTTAAATTAAATAAGAGTTTATATATGTTGAAGGATAAAAGGACATAGCTCTTAAGTTTCAAGTTTCATAACAGGAACTTAATTTTTACCGAGAATTAGCGGCCTAGGTCTGAGGATAATAATCTCACATCGAGCAAGGATCTCTCACTTACATCTAATATTTGTTTTGAAATGTATTATTTATGTCGGGACGGCGCGAACGCCATTCCCGGCTACCAAAAATTACACGCACGAGTTATTCACATTAGGAATAATCGCAGAGGTCAACCCAACCGAGGTGCAATGGCCAGGTCTCACTCCGGAGGAACCGCCTTCGTGATCACGGTTGACCTCTACGCCAGGTAAGTATGCTTTCTCCAGCTCAGGTAGAGGGTTTCCTTCGGGACCCTGCCTGAACTAGTTGGGAACTACAAGACGAGACAGTTCAATAACTACTCTCGAAAGTTGGCAGCAGGAAAGGAAACCTTTCTGTTAATTTGTTCTCTGACTTGCGAGTCCTTATCTGCTCCTGGACAGAACCCAACACTCCTGGGAGATTTGTGAGCACCATGCTGCGACGAGTGTCCCCCATCTTAGGAGGAGGCGTGACCGCCCAGCTGGAAATCAGCGCAACTCGCATTTATATTTATTTCAATTTTATGACTTCATGTTAGCCAAAACGTAGCCACAAACGAAATGAAACTCAAATATGTACACAAAGTTTCAATGTGGTAGTCGGAGTGGTTTGAAGAAGCGGGGCTCCTCAGTGGTTGCAACAATGGGTGGCTGGGATGGCTGGGATGGCTGGGTGGGTGTCCGTAGCTGGGTAGCTGTGTGTGCAAATCCAGCACAGAGATTAGAACATTTTCAGCGGCAACATCACAGAGAATTATGTGGCTCACAGTGGGTGGTTTAAGCGGGGGGCGTGGCGCCTTTACACCCACACACTGATACCGAAACTGGCACTGTCTCGCCTGCTCTTTCTTACTGTCGGTGGTGGTTTCACTTGTAACCACACTTCCCCAACCTCCAATACTGCCGGTCGTGGAGCATTTGTATACATTTAATACTTTAGTCCGTCTGAACAACAAAAACAACAAGAGCTCCAGCAACAGGAAGATGTGTGGGCGGAGGAGGAATCACTTCTTCGACGGCACGCTTGAGCTAATTTAATCGCTGCAAATTGCTCGACAATCTGGCCGGCATTAGAGCCGCTCCACACACGCAGCATCCACACCGAGCACCCCAACGGAGCAGCCGAGATACGGATTCGGATACGGATATGGATATGGAATTATGGATGAGGAATGGGGAGGCACTGAGTGGCTGCTGGTGAGATTTAGATTACATTGCCATGGCAGCGTGGACACCAAAAAAGAGCTAGTGCTCATCTATTGACTGCAAGGGAGCGATAAGTTTGTCAAAAATTGCATTACTTTTGGGTTCCGGAACGAAAAATTAAAAAATTTTAAATCATTTTTTATTACGAGATACAGATATCCTATCTTTCCCAATACCATTACCTTGTTCCATACGCAATGGCACTTGGAAAATAAAGAAAGTAAAATATTATAAGCATTGCACAACCAAATAAGTCTGATGTTGTCGCTGTTATGGCTCGGGTCTGTCACACAACCACCGCCCACGAACGTGGACAATTGAAATTCAATGAACCGCCCTCTGATGAAACTGCAAACTGCCAACTACCGAGAGTTACCAAAATAGCTGGACAAAAGTGCACTTAATTGGTGGCCCAACTACCATGTGTGGGATGGAAAGATGGCAGCCGAATGGAAACCATTTCCAAAATGGTTGGAACCGGGCTGTGTGGGAGGCCTAAGCCCGAATACATAGAAATATTGTTGGCAATGGAAACAAAAGCAAATTGTGGTTTCATCTTTAAATAAATGACTTGATATGCCATAAAATTCTATTCCTTTTGAAGACCCGAACCGGATGTTGACGATTAATGATTTTTTATTGAAAATGACTTAAAGTTTTTATGGGACTTTGTCAATGCACGAGATCAATTATTTTGTTCGGGTGTTAAGTTACAGGTGTAGCTGTTCAACAATCAAGGTATTAATTAGTAGTCGTTAATTTTGTCATTTGCTTGTAGATATATTTTTCCAATAGTAATATTTACAAAAATTGTTTAGGTATTTCTTCAAAATAACCACCGTCACTTGCAACGTTGCTGCATCTTGTACCACAAAATAAAATATTTAATGGCATAACTATTATTCAGAAAACGAGTTTCTTTCATAGCCGACTTCTCATGCGTTTTTGTGGCCAAGACACGCACTTTTAAAGACCGCTCGATGGCAGACATTGCCGCCGACACACTTTCGTTTTTGCCAGGCCTGGATAATTTACATTGACGGCGAGTCAAGCGGTTCCATTGGTTTTTCAGCCGAGTTCAACGAGCTGTACTTCACATCGTTTTTCTTATACCCTACCAGAGGGTATTTTAAATTTTGTCAAAAGTATGCAACGCAGTGAATGAGGTACAAATATAAAGCAACATACATATTAGAAGATTTGTAGAACCTAAAAAAGTTTTTTGGCTAATCACCTTGCACTAATCTCTAATAACCTTTGACATCACAGCCTTTGCTCTCGCACAGGCGTCCCTCTCTAGAGAGAGGGATCTCTTATATCACTAAGTTAATCTCTTATCACTAACTTTTAAGCTCAAGCCCAAAGTCGAAGATGATTTTAAAATCAAGAGCCATTAGTCTCGAACCTTCAGTTTAAAGTTTTCTAGTGACGCTTAAAGACAAAAGTTTCGTGAAAAGAAAAAAATGATCTTTCCTGTGGTCCTAATATTTGCGATGTGTTTCGTTTCTGCCTCCCAGGGATCAGATGGAGTAATAGCGATTTAAATATTTTTATGTCATAAATCAATTCAAGTTTAAATTCCGTAGTCTTGCTATCTATCGGAGGAGAAGGAAGACGAGTGCGCTTCCGTTTGTTACCCAATTGTAAAGCCTCTTCTACGGTACTTTGAGAAATGCCAGGAAAAAGATGCCCAAACAACACAGTGCCACCGAGATTACTTGGAATTGCTCAAAAAGCATTCAGACTTGCAGGAAAAGGATCTGGAAATTCAAGCCCGGATCATCCAGGGTCAGGACAATTTCTTGGAGTTGGAAAAAAGGCATTCGGCAGTGCTTCATCAACTTGATGAAGTAAATGTTAAGTATGAAACACTTCAAGCAAAGCATTTGGAAGTAGATGATTATAAAGATGAAATACATAAAAAAAATGAGGAAATCAAACTACTTAAAGATCAAATTAATGTCCTAAGAGAAAAAAATGAAATCGGAATGTTAACAAAACAATTTAGCGAAGACGTTGAAATAGATGAAGAAATATTAAATAATGAAGAAGTGTCAAAAACTCATGGGGCGAATAATAGTCAGGCGGTTAGTCACTCCGATAATAATTCAAAGGAAATTGTTGTAGAAAGAGGGCTGGCTATTATTAGTGATCGGACGCAATTGAAAACTCAACCCACAGGTAAGTTGGCGAACCTTAGAATTTTTTAATTAAAACATCGAATTTCCCAACTCTTCCAGATCGTTGTCCACTAACCCAAAATAGAACAAGGATCGTCCAAGAAATTCAAATTCCAGGATCAGACCCATTTAAAGTGACTTGTTATTCACATTCACATGAGAGAATAGGATCGGGTTGGATAATTGTTTATCGTAAACATCCTGACACAAATGAATTTAATCGAAAATATGAAGAATACGTAAGTGGATTCGGTGGTCATGGAGTGAACTTAAACGATAATATGTTTATCGGACTTGAAAGATTGCATCTCTTGACAAAGGGAAAGCCTTATGAGGTGTCTTTAGTCTACATGAAAATGAGAGGGATATGCGATAACTTTATTATAGGCAATCGTAGCGAAGGGTATGTGGTTAAAAGCGTTGGCAATTGTGATAAGAGACTTAGTCTGAGCCTGAGGCAAGGAACGAAATTTTCCACCTTTGATCACGATGAAGATGGCAATCCTGAACATAATTGGGCCAAGGAACGCGGCATTGGCTGGTGGTTCCCTTCAATGTGTGTATTATTATTTATCTTTATGTAGATCTTTGTTTATAATTTTTTAATTCGATTTTCATTTTCTAGATTTAATGACACTAAAATTAAATCAATATCATTGATTATCCGACGAAAAGATTGAGGAAAACCAACTATGGAAAATTATACAATATCAGAATATGTACCAAATAGGCATTTAAATGTAATTATATTATTTATAAGATTATTAAGGTAATCTGTACCTTTATTAATTTTACATTTTGAATTCAATTTCCGAATAAATATTATATTTAGATAACTTGGTGTTTTTTATGTAAGAAAAATTGAACTTTTTATGGATTCTATTTTTAGTAACCAATCCGATATATAAAATATCAAAGAGATCAGACAACTGTATCCTGTCATACATATAACCAATGGATTGGAAATGCCAAAACTCACAAGATAGTTCAGATAGAAGCATTGGACTTGGCTTCCACTTACCTCCAAGAGTATATCTAGTTCGGCTTTGCCCGAATATAGCTTTTCTTTATTGTTTTTATTTTTAGTTTTTTTTTAGCCCCAGCTCAGTTTTCTGGCGAGTGTTATGTAAGTGTCGGGGTACTGGGGCGACGAGATTGCTGCCGACTCACTTCTGTTTGCCGGCTCTTGGCGCTGTGAGTTTCTGATGTGTTACTTTTGGGCCTGGCCAAGCCTCGTATCTGTAGCTGGGAACCGGAGAACTTGGAACTGTGCAGGCCAAGTACTACACACAAAAGCTTGTCAACCGGTTTCCCCATATTACACCATTCCCAGTGGCCCGTATTTTTGGCAGTACCTCGTCGCGGCGAGATATGAATGATTTAGTTTGTTTGCGGTTCATTGGCCCCCTCTAACGCCTTATCGCGATATTTTGCATAATGCGAAGAGTAATTTTTGGTAATAAATAAGAATTTCCTGCTCGCCGACAGTTGGCTGAATTTATAAGTAAATTTCAAGAATGCCAAATGAATCGAAACGAAAGTTTCGGCCTAGTCCGCCGAAGGTCATTAGTCAGTAAGATAAGGGCGAAGACCAGAAACCGAAATTAGTTTCTGGGCTTAAACCAAAAGCAGCCAGTATCTTCACAATGGGCTAGTTTGAAAGAGCTTCTCAGGTTTATTCTGCTCTACTTCATCTGGCCAAACTTTTTTCCCACAGGGCAGACAATTATTTATTTAAATTGGTTGTAGGTTGTACATGGGTAACTGGCGAATGTCTATATTTTCAACCAATGGCCAATTGCGTGACCAGCTGGAACTTGGTTCAGTGAACTCAGTTAATATTGCGTCATTGGCCAGTACAGCTCGCCCCTTGTTTCCCGGCTAATTATGGCAATTAAGAAGTCATAGCCAAAGTTAGATGATAATATGCAAAACAATGGGTATGCTTTGATTTAAAGTCCCCTATCTGCATAAATTATACACCCGATTATAGATGACGTGATACGGTATAGATATGTTGGTCTGAAGGCCTAAAAAGATCCCAATAAATTTAATGGCAAGCCAAGAAGAAATTTATTATCTGGTCTGTGACGATTTTTGGCCCAAATTCTGCAAGCGTGCAATCTGTCAAAGATGCTGCAAGTTAATTATCTGGAACAGTGACAATTGCTCAACCGATTTGTTGTGCACTAAATAATTAAGGGTTTTGTTTATTTCTTGTATCAAATATTAGGCCAAATGATTGACAAACTTTTTTCAGAGCATATCCGGAAGTAGATTGCATGATAAAGCATATTATTCGCAAGAAACCCCATTAAAAACAATTAAAGCTTATTTCTCCCCATTCCCAAAGCTGTTGTTTTTTTTAGAAATCTAAGCTCACAATCAGCTTGTACTCAGCTAGGTACTTAGTTAGTTAAGATTCGAAAGATTTATGTTGTTGGAAATTAATTACGTGCCTGGTGAGCGGTGCTAATAGTTTTTACAAGCCTTTTTTCGCTTTTCAGCCGCGTAAGTACCTTAAAGATACAAAAATGACGCATCAAATTCAATTTTTTGCTGGTAAAGCCATTAAAAATACATCATACCCCAGACATTTGATCATTTTCTTTATTTTCAATAGTATTACTGAGTTTGCACTCGTTGAAATCTCAATAGATATTGAGCAAGTCCCAAGGGTTTCGAAAAGGAGTGCTTCAAGTAATTGAGGTTTGTAAAAGTATGTATTCATAGTGCTATTGCTTAAGGCCGAATTCGTCAAACTTTTGGCATTTATTGAGCCATCTGTGAGATACTCAAACCACAAGACGCTCTCAAAACACCATAAAATCGAAAGTACACCCAGAAAAATAATCTTGGATAGTATTTATTTCTTTTCTTCAAATAATCAATCTTATAGATAATATCTATTTTATTCAACAGAAGGGATGCAACACCTACCTTGACATCCAGTACAGTTAAGTAGAACTGTCGCAGCGACGAGAACTGCCAACTGCATCCATGTGAGTAGTAATCCTTTTGCAGCTTGTGTCCTTCCTTTGATTGCTGTTATTGTTGTGGATGCTGCTGGGGCTTCGGCTTGACCCTGACGACGCGTTTCCCTTGCTCTGGTTTCCCTGACCAGTCTGCTCGCTTTCCTCCACATTTTCGGCTGTGCGATTAAAACAAAAGGCGAATCAAAGCAAAATAAATTCTCTCAGCTCCTTCGTCCTCCTCCTTTCGATTTATTTATTCCTTTTTTGTTTGCTTTTTTTTATTGTAGGTGCTGGGGGTTTCCCGGGGACCTGCGCTTGCGTGCGTGGGTGCCAGGGGGGACAGGTGCTGCGGGCGGGGGCGGATCTGGTGCTAATGCTCAGGTGGGCTGGAGGCTGCTGGCTTTCAGAATCTGACTCCAATTGAAATGCTTTGATTTGTTTTTGGGTTCTTTCGGTTCGTTTGGTGGGATTTTAAATATTTTTGAGTTTCTGCCCAAAACTTGGCGGCAAAATATAATCCACCGTAGCTTTTGTTGTTGGCCTTCTTATTTGGAGGTCCTTAGAATCCTCTATGTACACACAAGACCCTGTATTAGTGGCCTCCGATATGTACATACATACATATATGTATCCAAATGTATTTCAATTTCGTCGTATTAAATCGAAAATTAACTTTTATGAAATTCCTTTTTTTTTTAATTTTATTTTATAACAATAAAATTATTAATTTTATGCTTAGCTCACTTATAAATTTCTTTTAGAAATTTCTATAATTATTGCACAATTTTCACATTAACATTCAATAAAGTTGATTGAAACGCTATTTACTTTCAGTAAACGTTGTTTTCATAAAAATTTGTTAATAAAACTATTTAAAAACAAACGAAAAAAGTTGAATTTTGGGCTAGGCCCATTTTATTTTTACGGGTTTTTAGTTCGCGCACTAAAATTTGTGTTTTTTCTTTTATATAGATTAAAAAATTAAATTCATAAAACAGATTCATCATATTTATGGTATCCGGTTTTGTAGCTATTTATATAACATTGTTGAAAATCCGATCTTGAGCCTTTTTTTTCGTCTGGTGGATTTTTCAGCGCCAAATAAATGTGGAGGAAAGTTGTGCGGGAAAAAGCGTTACGTCGGTGCGACAGTTTCGGGAATTGGCGGCGGAGTGTGCCTGTCGCGAGCTTGCGCCAAAGCACACCAAATAAATACCAGATGAGTTGTGGTTGTTAAAATACGGCCACCCTGAAAATACAAAATGTAGTTAAATGTTATCGGGTATCGATGCATATATTTCTGGTTTGACCCACTTCAGTTTTAAAATTTCGTTTTATTTTTAACGTCCGAAACGTACGCAACTTTAAGTACAATTTACATTTCTATTTATTTTCTTCTCTAATTTTGGAAATTAGGAAAAATACTAAAAAGTATCGGCCGAGGCTACGGTGCGTTTCCGGTAGGTGGCGTACCCAAAAACCCACAAAATATTTGAAATTTTTGTGGTGTGCGAAAATTTTTTCCAAGTGCCCCCACAAAATTGTCGGTTTTCCTAATTTTTTCATTTTTACTCCTTCCGATGGCCATAGCTCTGCCAATTTGTATCCGATCAGGAAATAAAGTACCATTTTGTAATCAGCCAACCCAAAAGCGCCTTCCCTCATTCAAAACCATGCTTAAATACCATTTTGAAATTTTTCGAATTTTTTACAAGGGGTACCCCCACAAAATTGTCGGTTTTCCTAATTTC
Source organism: Drosophila pseudoananassae pseudoananassae (assembly GCA_018153035.1). Classification (NCBI taxonomy): domain Eukaryota; kingdom Metazoa; phylum Arthropoda; class Insecta; order Diptera; family Drosophilidae; genus Drosophila; species Drosophila pseudoananassae. Next base: position 12,879,488 of record JAECXR010000024.1, read on the forward strand.
TTCATTTTTGCTCCTTCCTATGGCCATAGCTCTGCCAATTTGTATCCGATCAGGAAATAAAGTACCTTTTTGTAATCAGCCAACCCAGAAGCGCCTTTCCTCATTCAAAACCATGCTTAAATACCATTTTGAAATTTTTAGAATTTTTTACAAGGGGTACCCCCACAAAATTGGCGGTTTTCCTAATTTCTTCATTTTTGCTCCTTCCGATGGTCATAGCTCTGCCAATTTGTATCCGATCAGGAAATAAAGTACCTTTTTGTAATCAGCCAACCCAAAAGCGCCTTTCCTTATTCAAAACCATGCTTAAATACCATTTTGAAATTTGTCGAATTTTTTACAAGGGGTACCCCCGCAAAATTGTCGGTTTTCCTAATTTTCCCACTTTTGCTCCTTCCGATGGCCATAGCTCTGCCAATTTGTATCCGATCAGGAAATAAAGTACCTTTTTGTAATCAGCCAACCCAGAAGCGCCTTTCCTCAATCAAAACCATGCTTAAATACCATTTTGAAATTTTTCGAATTTTTTACAAGGGGTATCCCCACAAAATTGTCGGTTTTCCTAATTTTCCCACTTTTGCTCCTTCCGATGGCCATAGCTCGGCCAATTTGTATCCGATCAGGAAATAAAGTACCATTTTGTAATCAGCCAACCCAGAAGCGCCTTTCCTTATTCAAAACCATGCTTAAATACCATTTTGAAATTTTTCGAATTTTTTACAAGGGGTACCCCCACAAAATTGTCGGTTTTCCTAATTTCTTCATTTTTGCTCCTTCCTATGGCCATAGCTCTGCCAATTTGTATCCGATCAGGAAATAAAGTACCTTTTTGTAATCAGCCAACCCAGAAGCGCCTTTCCTCATTCAAAACCATGCTTAAATACCATTTTGAAATTTTTCGAATTTTTTACAAGGGGTACCCCCACAAAATTGTCGGTTTTCCTAATTTTCCCACTTTTGCTCCTTCCGATGGCCATAGCTCTGCCAATTTGTATCCGATCAGGAAATAAAGTACCTTTTTGTAATCAGCCAACCCAGAAGCGCCTTTCCTCATTCAAAACCATGCTTAAATACCATTTTGAAATTTTTCGAATTTTTTACAAGGGGTACCCCCACAAAATTGTCGGTTTTCCTAATTTTCCCACTTTTGCTCCTTCCGATGGCCATAGCTCTGCCAATTTGTATCCGATCAGGAAATAAAGTACCTTTTTGTAATCAGCCAACCCAGAAGCGCCTTTCCTCATTCAAAACCATGCTTAAATACCATTTTGAAATTTGTCGAATTTTTTACAAGGGGTACCCCCACAAAATTGGCGGTTTTCCTAATTTCTTCATTTTTGCTCCTTCCGATGGCCATAGCTCTGCCAATTTGTATCCGATCAGGAAATAAAGTACCTTTTTGTAATCAGCCAACCCAGAAGCGCCTTTCCTCATTCAAAACCATGCTTAAATACCATTTTGAAATTTTTCGAATTTTTTACAAGGGGTACCCCCACAAAATTGTCGGTTTTCCTAATTTTCCCACTTTTGCTCCTTCCGATGGCCATAGCTCTGCCAATTTGTATCCGATCAGGAAATAAAGTACCTTTTTGTAATCAGCCAACCCAGAAGCGCCTTTCCTCATTCAAAACCATGCTTAAATACCATTTTGAAATTTTTCGAATTTTTTACAAGGGGTACCCCCACAAAATTGTCGGTTTTCCTAATTTTCCCACTTTTGCTCCTTCCGATGGCCATAGCTCTGCCAATTTGTATCCGATCAGGAAATAAAGTACCATTTTGTAATCAGCCAACCCAGAAGCGCCTTTCCTTATTCAAAACCATGCTTAAATACCATTTTGAAATTTTTCGAATTTTTTACAAGGGGTACCCCTAAAAAATTGTCGGTTTTCCTAATTTCTTCATTTTTGCTCCTGCCGATGGCCATAGCTCTGCCAATTTGTATCCGATCATGAAATAAAGTACCATTTTGTAATCAGCCAACCCAGAAGCGCCTTTCCTCATTCCAAACCATGCTTAAATACCATTTTGAAATTTTTCGAATTTTTTACAAGGGGTACCCCCACAAAATTGTCGGTTTCCTAATTTTCCCACTTTTGCTCCTTCCGATGGCCATAGCTCTGCCAATTTGTATCCGATCAGGAAATAAAGTACCATTTTGTAATCAGCCAACCCAGAAGCGCCTTTCCTTATTCAAAACCATGCTTAAATACCATTTTGAAATTTTTCGAATTTTTTACAAGGGGTACCCCTACAAAATTGTCGGTTTTCCTAATTTTCCCACTTTTGCTCCTTCCGATGGCTATAGCTCTGCCAATTTGTATCCGATCAGGAAATAAAGTACCATTTTGTAATCAGCCAACCCAGAAGCGCCTTTCCTCATTCAAAACCATGCTTAAATACCATTTTGAAATTTTTCGAATTTTTTACAAGGGGTACCCCCACAAAATTGTCGGTTTTCCTAATTTTCCCACTTTTGCTCCTTCCGATGGCCATAGCTCTGCCAATTTGTATCCGATCAGGAAATAAAGTACCATTTTGTAATCAGCCAACCCAGAAGCGCCTTTCCTTATTCAAAACCATGCTTAAATACCATTTTGAAATTTTTCGAATTTTTTACAAGGGGTACCCCTACAAAATTGTCGGTTTTCCTAATTTCTTCATTTTTGCTCCTTCCGATGGCCATAGCTCTGCCAATTTGTATCCGATCAGGAAATAAAGTACCATTTTGTAATCAGCCAACCCAGAAGCGCCTTTCCTCATTCAAAACCATGCCTAAATACCATTTTGAAATTTTTCGAATTTTTTACAAGGGGTACCCCCACAAAATTGTCGGTTTTCCTAATTTTCCCACTTTTGCTCCTTCCGATGGCCATAGCTCTGCCAATTTGTATCCGATCAGGAAATAAAGTACCATTTTGTAATCAGCCAACCCAGAAGCGCCTTTCCTCATTCAAAACCATGCTTAAATACCATTTTGAAATTTTTCGAATTTTTTACAAGGGGTACCCCCACAAAATTGTCGGTTTTCCTAATTTTCCCACTTTTGCTCCTTCCGATGGCCATAGCTCTGCCAATTTGTATCCGATCAGGAAATAAAGTACTTTTTTGTAATCAGCCAACCCAGAAGCGCCTTTCCTCATTCAAAACCATGCTTATATACCATTTTGAAATTTTTCGAATTTTTTACAAGGGGTACCCCCACAAAATTGTCGGTTTTCCTAATTTTCCCACTTTTGCTCCTTCCGATGGCCATAGCTCTGCCAATTTGTATCCGATCAGGAAATAAAGTACCATTTTGTAATCAGCCAACCCAGAAGCGCCTTTCCTCATTCAAAACCATGCTTAAATACCATTTTGAAATTTTTCGAATTTTTTACAAGGGGTACCCCCACAAAATTGTCGGTTTTCCTAATTTCTTCATTTTTGCTCCTTCCGATGGCTATAGCTCTGCCAATTTGTATCCGATCAGGAAATAAAGTACTTTTTTGTAATCAGCCAACCCAGAAGCGCCTTTCCTCATTCAAAACCATGCTTATATACCATTTTGAAATTTTTCGAATTTTTTACAAGGGGTACCCCCACAAAATTGTCGGTTTTCCTAATTTTCCCACTTTTGCTCCTTCCGATGGCCATAGCTCTGCCAATTTGTATCCGATCAGGAAATAAAGTACCTTTTTGTAATCAGCCAACCCAGAAGCGCCTTTCCTCATTCAAAACCATGCTTAAATACCATTTTGAAATTTTTCGAATTTTTTACAAGGGGTACCCCCACAAAATTGTCGGTTTTCCTAATTTTCCCACTTTTGCTCCTTCCGATGGCCATAGCTCTGCCAATTTGTATCCGATCAGGAAATAAAGTACCTTTTTGTAATCAGCCAACCCAGAAGCGCCTTTCCTCATTCAAAACCATGCTTAAATACCATTTTGAAATTTGTCGAATTTTTTACAAGGGGTACCCCCACAAAATTGTCGGTTTTCCTAATTTTCCCACTTTTGCTCCTTCCGATGGCCATAGCTCTGCCAATTTGTATCCGATCAGGAAATAAAGTACCTTTTTGTAATCAGCCAACCCAGAAGCGCCTTTCCTCATTCCAAACCATGCTTAAATACCATTTTGAAATTTTTCGAATTTTTTACAAGGGGTACCCCCACAAAATTGTCGGTTTTCCTAATTTTCCCACTTTTGCTCCTTCCGATGGCCATAGCTCTGCCAATTTGTATCCGATCAGGAAATAAAGTACCATTTTGTAATCAGCCAACCCAGAAGCGCCTTTCCTCATTCCAAACCATGCTTAAATACCATTTTGAAATTTTTCGAATTTTTTACAAGGGGTACCCCTACAAAATTGTCGGTTTTCCTAATTTTTTCATTTTTGCTCCTTCCGATGGCCATAGCTCTGCCAATTTGTATCCGATCAGGAAATAAAGTACCATTTTGTAATCAGCCAACCCAGAAGCGCCTTTCCTTATTCAAAACCATGCTTAAATACCATTTTGAAATTTTTCGAATTTTTTACAAGGGGTACCCCCACAAAATTGTCGGTTTTCCTAATTTTCCCACTTTTGCTCCTTCCGATGGCCATAGCTCTGCCAATTTGTATCCGATCAGGAAATAAAGTACCTTTTTGTAATCAGCCAACCCAGAAGCGCCTTTCCTCATTCAAAACCATGCTTAAATACCATTTTGAAATTTTTCGAATTTTTTACAAGGGGTACCCCCACAAAATTGTCGGTTTTCCTAATTTTCCCACTTTTGCTCCTTCCGATGGCCATAGCTCTGCCAATTTGTATCCGATCAGGAAATAAAGTACCTTTTTGTAATCAGCCAACCCAGAAGCGCCTTTCCTCATTCAAAACCATGCTTAAATACCATTTTGAAATTTTTCGAATTTTTTACAAGGGGTACCCCTACAAAATTGTCGGTTTTCCTAATTTTCCCATTTTTGCTCCTTCCGATGGCCATAGCTCTGCCAATTTGTATCCGATCAGGAAATAAAGTACCATTTTGTAATCAGCCAACCCAGAAGCGCCTTTCCTTATTCAAAACCATGCTTAAATACCATTTTGAAATTTTTCGAATTTTTTACAAGGGGTACCCCCACAAAATTGTCGGTTTTCCTAATTTTCCCACTTTTGCTCCTTCCGATGGCCATAGCTCTGCCAATTTGTATCCGATCAGGAAATAAAGTACCTTTTTGTAATCAGCCAACCCAGAAGCGCCTTTCCTCATTCCAAACCATGCTTAAATACCATTTTGAAATTTTTCGAATTTTTTACAAGGGGTACCCCCACAAAATTGTCGGTTTTCCTAATTTTCCCACTTTTGCTCCTTCCGATGGCCATAGCTCTGCCAATTTGTATCCGATCAGGAAATAAAGTACCATTTTGTAATCAGCCAACCCAGAAGCGCCTTTCCTCATTCCAAACCATGCTTAAATACCATTTTGAAATTTTTCGAATTTTTTACAAGGGGTACCCCCACAAAATTGTCGGTTTTCCTAATTTTCCCACTTTTGCTCCTTCCGATGGCCTATTTGTAATAGCAACCCAGAACCCTTTCCCCTCCCAAACCATTAAAAAACATTTAAAAATTTTTAAATTTTTAAAAGAAACCCCCACAAAAAAATTCTTTTTCTTCTTCTCCCCCTTTACCAATTTGTATCCGATCAGGAAATAAAGTACCTTTTTGTAATCAGCCAACCCAGAAGCGCCTTTCCTCATTCAAAACCATGCTTAAATACCATTTTGAAATTTTTCGAATTTTTACAAGGGTACAAGGGGTACCCCCACAAAATTGTCGGTTTTCCTAATTTTCCCACTTTTGCTCCTTCCGATGGCCATAGCTCTGCCAATTTGTATCCGATCAGGAAATAAAGTACCTTTTTGTAATCAGCCAACCCAGAAGCGCCTTTCCTCATTCAAAACCATGCTTAAATACCATTTTGAAATTTTTCGAATTTTTTACAAGGGGTACCCCCACAAAATTGTCGGTTTTCCTAATTTTCCCACTTTTGCTCCTTCCGATGGCCATAGCTCTGCCAATTTGTATCCGATCAGGAAATAAAGTACCATTTTGTAATCAGCCAACCCAGAAGCGCCTTTCCTTATTCAAAACCATGCTTAAATACCATTTTGAAATTTTTCGAATTTTTTACAAGGGGTACCCCTACAAAATTGTCGGTTTTCCTAATTTCTTCATTTTTGCTCCTTCCGATGGCCATAGCTCTGCCAATTTGTATCCGATCAGGAAATAAAGTACCATTTTGTAATCAGCCAACCCAGAAGCGCCTTTCCTTATTCAAAACCATGCTTAAATACCATTTTGAAATTTTTCGAATTTTTTACAAGGGGTACCCCCACAAAATTGTCGGTTTTCCTAATTTTCCCACTTTTGCTCCTTCCGATGGCCATAGCTCTGCCAATTTGTATCCGATCAGGAAATAAAGTACCATTTTGTAATCAGCCAACCCAGAAGCGCCTTTCCTCATTCAAAACCATGCCTAAATACCATTTTGAAATTTTTCGAATTTTTTACAAGGGGTACCCCCACAAAATTGTCGGTTTTCCTAATTTTCCCACTTTTGCTCCTTCCGATGGCCATAGCTCTGCCAATTTGTATCCGATCAGGAAATAAAGTACCATTTTGTAATCAGCCAACCCAGAAGCGCCTTTCCTTATTCAAAACCATGCTTAAATACCATTTTGAAATTTTTCGAATTTTTTACAAGGGGTACCCCTACAAAATTGTCGGTTTTCCTAATTTCTTCATTTTTGCTCCTTCCGATGGCCATAGCTCTGCCAATTTGTATCCGATCAGGAAATAAAGTACCATTTTGTAATCAGCCAACCCAGAAGCGCCTTTCCTTATTCAAAACCATGCTTAAATACCATTTTGAAATTTTTCGAATTTTTTACAAGGGGTACCCCCACAAAATTGTCGGTTTTCCTAATTTCTTCATTTTTGCTCCTTCCTATGGCCATAGCTCTGCCAATTTGTATCCGATCAGGAAATAAAGTACCATTTTGTAATCAGCCAACCCAGAAGCGCCTTTCCTTATTCAAAACCATGCTTAAATACCATTTTGAAATTTTTCGAATTTTTTACAAGGGGTACCCCTACAAAATTGTCGGTTTTCCTAATTTCTTCATTTTTGCTCCTTCCGATGGCCATAGCTCTGCCAATTTGTATCCGATCAGGAAATAAAGTACCATTTTGTAATCAGCCAACCCAGAAGCGCCTTTCCTTATTCAAAACCATGCTTAAATACCATTTTGAAATTTTTCGAATTTTTTACAAGGGGTACCCCTACAAAATTGTCGGTTTTCCTAATTTCTTCATTTTTGCTCCTTCCGATGGCCATAGCTCTGCCAATTTGTATCCGATCAGGAAATAAAGTACCATTTTGTAATCAGCCAACCCAGAAGCGCCTTTCCTTATTCAAAACCATGCTTAAATACCATTTTGAAATTTTTCGAATTTTTTACAAGGGGTACCCCCACAAAATTGTCGGTTTTCCTAATTTTCCCACTTTTGCTCCTTCCGATGGCCATAGCTCTGCCAATTTGTATCCGATCAGGAAATAAAGTACCATTTTGTAATCAGCCAACCCAGAAGCGCCTTTCCTTATTCAAAACCATGCTTAAATACCATTTTGAAATTTTTCGAATTTTTTACAAGGGGTACCCCTACAAAATTGTCGGTTTTCCTAATTTCTTCATTTTTGCTCCTTCCGATGGCCATAGCTCTGCCAATTTGTATCCGATCAGGAAATAAAGTACCATTTTGTAATCAGCCAACCCAGAAGCGCCTTTCCTTATTCAAAACCATGCTTAAATACCATTTTGAAATTTTTCGAATTTTAAACAAGGGGTACCCCCACAAAATTGTCGGTTTTCCTAATTTTCCCACTTTTGCTCCTTCCGATGGCCATAGCTCTGCCAATTTGTATCCGATCAGGAAATAAAGTACCTTTTTGTAATCAGCCAACCCAGAAGCGCCTTTCCTCATTCAAAACCATGCTTAAATACCATTTTGAAATTTTTCGAATTTTAAACAAGGGGTACCCCCACAAAATTGTCGGTTTTCCTAATTTTCCCACTTTTGCTCCTTCCGATGGCCATAGCTCTGCCAATTTGTATCCGATCAGGAAATAAAGTACCATTTTGTAATCAGCCAACCCAGAAGCGCCTTTCCTTATTCAAAACCATGCTTAAATACCATTTTGAAATTTTTCGAATTTTTTACAAGGGGTACCCCTACAAAATTGTCGGTTTTCCTAATTTCTTCATTTTTGCTCCTTCCGATGGCCATAGCTCTGCCAATTTGTATCCGATCAGGAAATAAAGTACCATTTTGTAATCAGCCAACCCAGAAGCGCCTTTCCTTATTCAAAACCATGCTTAAATACCATTTTGAAATTTTTCGAATTTTTTACAAGGGGTACCCCTACAAAATTGTCGGTTTTCCTAATTTCTTCATTTTTGCTCCTTCCGATGGCCATAGCTCTGCCAATTTGTATCCGATCAGGAAATAAAGTACCATTTTGTAATCAGCCAACCCAGAAGCGCCTTTCCTTATTCAAAACCATGCTTAAATACCATTTTGAAATTTTTCGAATTTTTTACAAGGGGTACCCCTACAAAATTGTCGGTTTTCCTAATTTCTTCATTTTTGCTCCTTCCGATGGCCATAGCTCTGCCAATTTGTATCCGATCAGGAAATAAAGTACCATTTTGTAATCAGCCAACCCAGAAGCGCCTTTCCTCATTCAAAACCATGCTTAAATACCATTTTGAAATTTTTCGAATTTTTTACAAGGGGTACCCCTACAAAATTGTCGGTTTTCCTAATTTCTTCATTTTTGCTCCTTCCGATGGCCATAGCTTTGCCAATTTGTATCCGATCAGGAAATAAAGTACCTTTTTGTAATCAGCCAACCCAGAAGCGCCTTTCCTCATTCAAAACCATGCTTAAATACCATTTTGAAATTTTTCGAGTTTTTAACAAGGGGTACCCCCACAAAATTGTCGGTTTTCCTAATTTTCCCACTTTTGCTCCTTCCGATGGCCATAGCTCTGCCAATTTGTATCCGATCAGGAAATAAGGTACCATTTTGTAATCAGCCAACCCAGAAGCGCCTTTCCTTATTCAAAACCATGCTTAAATACCATTTTGAAATTTTTCGAATTTTTTACAAGGGGTACCCCTACAAAATTGTCGGTTTTCCTAATTTCTTCATTTTTGCTCCTTCCGATGGCCATAGCTCTGCCAATTTGTATCCGATCAGGAAATAAAGTACCATTTTGTAATCAGCCAACCCAGAAGCGCCTTTCCTCATTCAAAACCATGCCTAAATACCATTTTGAAATTTTTCGAATTTTTTACAAGGGGTACCCCCACAAAATTGTCGGTTTTCCTAATTTCTTCATTTTTGCTCCTTCCGATGGCCATAGCTTTGCCAATTTGTATCCGATCAGGAAATAAAGTACCTTTTTGTAATCAGCCAACCCAGAAGCGCCTTTCCTCATTCAAAACCATGCTTAAATACCATTTTGAAATTTTTCGAGTTTTTAACAAGGGGTACCCCCACAAAATTGTCGGTTTTCCTAATTTTCCCACTTTTGCTCCTTCCGATGGCCATAGGTCTGCCAATTTGTATCCGATCAGGAAATAAGGTACCATTTTGTAATCAGCCAACCCAGAAGCGCCTTTCCTTATTCAAAACCATGCTTAAATACCATTTTGAAATTTTTCGAATTTTTTACAAGGGGTACCCCTACAAAATTGTCGGTTTTCCTAATTTCTTCATTTTTGCTCCTTCCGATGGCCATAGCTTTGCCAATTTGTATCCGATCAGGAAATAAAGTACCTTTTTGTAATCAGCCAACCCAGAAGCGCCTTTCCTCATTCAAAACCATGCTTAAATACCATTTTGAAATTTTTCGAGTTTTTAACAAGGGGTACCCCCACAAAATTGTCGGTTTTCCTAATTTTCCCACTTTTGCTCCTTCCGATGGCCATAGCTCTGCCAATTTGTATCCGATCAGGAAATAAAGTACCATTTTGTAATCAGCCAACCCAGAAGCGCCTTTCCTTATTCAAAACCATGCTTAAATACCATTTTGAAATTTTTCGAATTTTTTACAAGGGGTACCCCCACAAAATTGTCGGTTTTCCTAATTTCTTCATTTTTGCTCCTTCCTATGGCCATAGCTCTGCCAATTTGTATCCGATCAGGAAATAAAGTACCTTTTTGTAATCAGCCAACCCAGAAGCGCCTTTCCTCATTCAAAACCATGCTTAAATACCATTTTGAAATTTTTCGAGTTTTTAACAAGGGGTACCCCCACAAAATTGTCGGTTTTCCTAATTTTCCCACTTTTGCTCCTTCCGATGGCCATAGCTCTGCCAATTTGTATCCGATCAGGAAATAAAGTACCATTTTGTAATCAGCCAACCCAGAAGCGCCTTTCCTTATTCAAAACCATGCTTAAATACCATTTTGAAATTTTTCGAATTTTTTACAAGGGGTACCCCCACAAAATTGTCGGTTTTCCTAATTTTCCCACTTTTGCTCCTTCCGATGGCCATAGCTCTGCCAATTTGTATCCGATCAGGAAATAAGGTACCATTTTGTAATCAGCCAACCCAGAAGCGCCTTTCCTTATTCAAAACCATGCTTAAATACCATTTTGAAATTTTTCGAATTTTTACAAGGGGTACCCCCACAAAATTGTCGGTTTTCCTAATTTTCCCACTTTTGCTCCTTCCGATGGCCATATGTAGCTCTGCCAATTTGTATCCGATCAGGAAATAAAGTACCATTTTGTAATCAGCCAACCCAGAAGCGCCTTTCCTTATTCAAAACCATGCTTAAATACCATTTTGAAATTTTTCGAATTTTTTACAAGGGGTACCCCTACAAAATTGTCGGTTTTCCTAATTTCTTCATTTTTGCTCCTTCCGATGGCCATAGCTCTGCCAATTTGTATCCGATCAGGAAATAAAGTACCATTTTGTAATCAGCCAACCCAGAAGCGCCTTTCCTCATTCAAAACCATGCCTAAATACCATTTTGAAATTTTTCGAATTTTTTACAAGGGGTACCCCCACAAAATTGTCGGTTTTCCTAATTTTCCCACTTTTGCTCCTTCCGATGGCCATAGCTCTGCCAATTTGTATCCGATCAGGAAATAAAGTACCATTTTGTAATCAGCCAACCCAGAGGCGCCTTTCCTTATTCAAAACCATGCTTAAATACCATTTTGAAATTTTTCGAATTTTTTACAAGGGGTACCCCCACAAAATTGTCGGTTTTCCTAATTTCTTCATTTTTGCTCCTTCCTATGGCCATAGCTCTGCCAATTTGTATCCGATCAGGAAATAAAGTACCTTTTTGTAATCAGCCAACCCAGAAGCGCCTTTCCTCATTCAAAACCATGCTTAAATACCATTTTGAAATTTTTCGAATTTTTTACAAGGGGTACCCCCACAAAATTGTCGGTTTTCCTAATTTTCCCACTTTTGCTCCTTCCGATGGCCATAGCTCTGCCAATTTGTATCCGATCAGGAAATAAGGTACCATTTTGTAATCAGCCAACCCAGAAGCGCCTTTCCTTATTCAAAACCATGCTTAAATACCATTTTGAAATTTTTCGAATTTTTTACAAGGGGTACCCCCACAAAATTGTCGGTTTTCCTAATTTTCCCACTTTTGCTCCTTCCGATGGCCATAGCTCTGCCAATTTGTATCCGATCAGGAAATAAGGTACCATTTTGTAATCAGCCAACCCAGAAGCGCCTTTCCTTATTCAAAACCATGCTTAAATACCATTTTGAAATTTTTCGAATTTTTTACAAGGGGTACCCCTACAAAATTGTCGGTTTTCCTAATTTCTTCATTTTTGCTCCTTCCGATGGCCATAGCTCTGCCAATTTGTATCCGATCAGGAAATAAAGTACCATTTTGTAATCAGCCAACCCAGAAGCGCCTTTCCTCATTCAAAACCATGCCTAAATACCATTTTGAAATTTTTCGAATTTTTTACAAGGGGTACCCCCACAAAATTGTCGGTTTTCCTAATTTCTTCATTTTTGCTCCTTCCGATGGCCATAGCTTTGCCAATTTGTATCCGATCAGGAAATAAAGTACCTTTTTGTAATCAGCCAACCCAGAAGCGCCTTTCCTCATTCAAAACCATGCTTAAATACCATTTTGAAATTTTTCGAGTTTTTAACAAGGGGTACCCCCACAAAATTGTCGGTTTTCCTAATTTTCCCACTTTTGCTCCTTCCGATGGCCATAGCTCTGCCAATTTGTATCCGATCAGGAAATAAAGTACCATTTTGTAATCAGCCAACCCAGAAGCGCCTTTCCTTATTCAAAACCATGCTTAAATACCATTTTGAAATTTTTCGAATTTTTTACAAGGGGTACCCCTACAAAATTGTCGGTTTTCCTAATTTCTTCATTTTTGCTCCTTCCGATGGCCATAGCTTTGCCAATTTGTATCCGATCAGGAAATAAAGTACCTTTTTGTAATCAGCCAACCCAGAAGCGCCTTTCCTCATTCAAAACCATGCTTAAATACCATTTTGAAATTTTTCGAGTTTTTAACAAGGGGTACCCCCACAAAATTGTCGGTTTTCCTAATTTTCCCACTTTTGCTCCTTCCGATGGCCATAGCTCTGCCAATTTGTATCCGATCAGGAAATAAGGTACCATTTTGTAATCAGCCAACCCAGAAGCGCCTTTCCTTATTCAAAACCATGCTTAAATACCATTTTGAAATTTTTCGAATTTTTTACAAGGGGTACCCCTACAAAATTGTCGGTTTTCCTAATTTCTTCATTTTTGCTCCTTCCGATGGCCATAGCTCTGCCAATTTGTATCCGATCAGGAAATAAAGTACCATTTTGTAATCAGCCAACCCAGAAGCGCCTTTCCTCATTCAAAACCATGCCTAAATACCATTTTGAAATTTTTCGAATTTTTTACAAGGGGTACCCCCACAAAATTGTCGGTTTTCCTAATTTCTTCATTTTTGCTCCTTCCGATGGCCATAGCTTTGCCAATTTGTATCCGATCAGGAAATAAAGTACCTTTTTGTAATCAGCCAACCCAGAAGCGCCTTTCCTCATTCAAAACCATGCTTAAATACCATTTTGAAATTTTTCGAGTTTTTAACAAGGGGTACCCCCACAAAATTGTCGGTTTTCCTAATTTTCCCACTTTTGCTCCTTCCGATGGCCATAGGTCTGCCAATTTGTATCCGATCAGGAAATAAGGTACCATTTTGTAATCAGCCAACCCAGAAGCGCCTTTCCTTATTCAAAACCATGCTTAAATACCATTTTGAAATTTTTCGAATTTTTTACAAGGGGTACCCCTACAAAATTGTCGGTTTTCCTAATTTCTTCATTTTTGCTCCTTCCGATGGCCATAGCTCTGCCAATTTGTATCCGATCAGGAAATAAAGTACCATTTTGTAATCAGCCAACCCAGAAGCGCCTTTCCTCATTCAAAACCATGCCTAAATACCATTTTGAAATTTTTCGAATTTTTTACAAGGGGTACCCCCACAAAATTGTCGGTTTTCCTAATTTCTTCATTTTTGCTCCTTCCGATGGCCATAGCTTTGCCAATTTGTATCCGATCAGGAAATAAAGTACCTTTTTGTAATCAGCCAACCCAGAAGCGCCTTTCCTCATTCAAAACCATGCTTAAATACCATTTTGAAATTTTTCGAGTTTTTAACAAGGGGTACCCCCACAAAATTGTCGGTTTTCCTAATTTTCCCACTTTTGCTCCTTCCGATGGCCATAGCTCTGCCAATTTGTATCCGATCAGGAAATAAGGTACCATTTTGTAATCAGCCAACCCAGAAGCGCCTTTCCTTATTCAAAACCATGCTTAAATACCATTTTGAAATTTTTCGAATTTTTTACAAGGGGTACCCCTACAAAATTGTCGGTTTTCCTAATTTCTTCATTTTTGCTCCTTCCGATGGCCATAGCTTTGCCAATTTGTATCCGATCAGGAAATAAAGTACCTTTTTGTAATCAGCCAACCCAGAAGCGCCTTTCCTCATTCAAAACCATGCTTAAATACCATTTTGAAATTTTTCGAGTTTTTAACAAGGGGTACCCCCACAAAATTGTCGGTTTTCCTAATTTTCCCACTTTTGCTCCTTCCGATGGCCATAGCTCTGCCAATTTGTATCCGATCAGGAAATAAAGTACCATTTTGTAATCAGCCAACCCAGAAGCGCCTTTCCTTATTCAAAACCATGCTTAAATACCATTTTGAAATTTTTCGAATTTTTTACAAGGGGTACCCCCACAAAATTGTCGGTTTTCCTAATTTCTTCATTTTTGCTCCTTCCTATGGCCATAGCTCTGCCAATTTGTATCCGATCAGGAAATAAAGTACCTTTTTGTAATCAGCCAACCCAGAAGCGCCTTTCCTCATTCAAAACCATGCTTAAATACCATTTTGAAATTTTTCGAGTTTTTAACAAGGGGTACCCCCACAAAATTGTCGGTTTTCCTAATTTTCCCACTTTTGCTCCTTCCGATGGCCATAGCTCTGCCAATTTGTATCCGATCAGGAAATAAAGTACCATTTTGTAATCAGCCAACCCAGAAGCGCCTTTCCTTATTCAAAACCATGCTTAAATACCATTTTGAAATTTTTCGAATTTTTTACAAGGGGTACCCCCACAAAATTGTCGGTTTTCCTAATTTTCCCACTTTTGCTCCTTCCGATGGCCATAGCTCTGCCAATTTGTATCCGATCAGGAAATAAGGTACCATTTTGTAATCAGCCAACCCAGAAGCGCCTTTCCTTATTCAAAACCATGCTTAAATACCATTTTGAAATTTTTCGAATTTTTTACAAGGGGTACCCCCACAAAATTGTCGGTTTTCCTAATTTTCCCACTTTTGCTCCTTCCGATGGCCATATGTAGCTCTGCCAATTTGTATCCGATCAGGAAATAAAGTACCATTTTGTAATCAGCCAACCCAGAAGCGCCTTTCCTTATTCAAAACCATGCTTAAATACCATTTTGAAATTTTTCGAATTTTTTACAAGGGGTACCCCTACAAAATTGTCGGTTTTCCTAATTTCTTCATTTTTGCTCCTTCCGATGGCCATAGCTCTGCCAATTTGTATCCGATCAGGAAATAAAGTACCATTTTGTAATCAGCCAACCCAGAAGCGCCTTTCCTCATTCAAAACCATGCCTAAATACCATTTTGAAATTTTTCGAATTTTTTACAAGGGGTACCCCCACAAAATTGTCGGTTTTCCTAATTTTCCCACTTTTGCTCCTTCCGATGGCCATAGCTCTGCCAATTTGTATCCGATCAGGAAATAAAGTACCATTTTGTAATCAGCCAACCCAGAAGCGCCTTTCCTTATTCAAAACCATGCTTAAATACCATTTTGAAATTTTTCGAATTTTTTACAAGGGGTACCCCCACAAAATTGTCGGTTTTCCTAATTTTCCCACTTTTGCTCCTTCCGATGGCCATAGCTCTGCCAATTTGTATCCGATCAGGAAATAAAGTACCATTTTGTAATCAGCCAACCCAGAGGCGCCTTTCCTTATTCAAAACCATGCTTAAATACCATTTTGAAATTTTTCGAATTTTTTACAAGGGGTACCCCCACAAAATTGTCGGTTTTCCTAATTTCTTCATTTTTGCTCCTTCCTATGGCCATAGCTCTGCCAATTTGTATCCGATCAGGAAATAAAGTACCTTTTTGTAATCAGCCAACCCAGAAGCGCCTTTCCTCATTCAAAACCATGCTTAAATACCATTTTGAAATTTTTCGAATTTTTTACAAGGGGTACCCCCACAAAATTGTCGGTTTTCCTAATTTTCCCACTTTTGCTCCTTCCGATGGCCATAGCTCTGCCAATTTGTATCCGATCAGGAAATAAGGTACCATTTTGTAATCAGCCAACCCAGAAGCGCCTTTCCTTATTCAAAACCATGCTTAAATACCATTTTGAAATTTTTCGAATTTTTTACAAGGGGTACCCCCACAAAATTGTCGGTTTTCCTAATTTTCCCACTTTTGCTCCTTCCGATGGCCATAGCTCTGCCAATTTGTATCCGATCAGGAAATAAAGTACCATTTTGTAATCAGCCAACCCAGAAGCGCCTTTCCTTATTCAAAACCATGCTTAAATACCATTTTGAAATTTTTCGAATTTTTTACAAGGGGTACCCCTACAAAATTGTCGGTTTTCCTAATTTCTTCATTTTTGCTCCTTCCGATGGCCATAGCTCTGCCAATTTGTATCCGATCAGGAAATAAAGTACCATTTTGTAATCAGCCAACCCAGAAGCGCCTTTCCTCATTCAAAACCATGCCTAAATACCATTTTGAAATTTTTCGAATTTTTTACAAGGGGTACCCCCACAAAATTGTCGGTTTTCCTAATTTTCCCACTTTTGCTCCTTCCGATGGCCATAGCTCTGCCAATTTGTATCCGATCAGGAAATAAAGTACCTTTTTGTAATCAGCCAACCCAGAAGCGCCTTTCCTCATTCAAAACCATGCTTAAATACCATTTTGAAATTTTTCGAATTTTTTACAAGGGGTACCCCCACAAAATTGTCGGTTTTCCTAATTTTCCCACTTTTGCTCCTTCCGATGGCCATAGCTCTGCCAATTTGTATCCGATCAGGAAATAAGGTACCATTTTGTAATCAGCCAACCCAGAAGCGCCTTTCCTTATTCAAAACCATGCTTAAATACCATTTTGAAATTTTTCGAATTTTTTACAAGGGGTACCCCTACAAAATTGTCGGTTTTCCTAATTTCTTCATTTTTGCTCCTTCCGATGGCCATAGCTCTGCCAATTTGTATCCGATCAGGAAATAAAGTACCTTTTTGTAATCAGCCAACCCAGAAGCGCCTTTCCTCATTCAAAACCATGCTTAAATACCATTTTGAAATTTTTCGAATTTTTAACAAGGGGTACCCCCACAAAATTGTCGGTTTTCCTAATTTTCCCACTTTTGCTCCTTCCGATGGCCATAGCTCTGCCAATTTGTATCCGATCAGGAAATAAAGTACCATTTTGTAATCAGCCAACCCAGAGGCGCCTTTCCTTATTCAAAACCATGCTTAAATACCATTTTGAAATTTTTCGAATTTTTTACAAGGGGTACCCCCACAAAATTGTCGGTTTTCCTAATTTTCCCACTTTTGCTCCTTCCGATGGCCATAGCTCTGCCAATTTGTATCCGATCAGGAAATAAAGTACCTTTTTGTAATCAGCCAACCCAGAAGCGCCTTTCCTCATTCAAAACCATGCTTAAATACCATTTTGAAATTTTTCGAAAAATTGCTTAAATACCATTTTGACATTTTTCGAATTTTATCCAAGGGGATAAAATAATGTTTTTTGCCTTATTTTGTTTTCTTGTTATTATGCCAACCGCGTAGTTCACAAAAAGATGACAGATTCTAGAAAAACAGGCCATGCTAAATATTTTATGACCCTCTGTATGAAAAACGCTACAAAAAGTGTGGGAGTTTGTTTTGGTGCGGTTTTGCTTTGCCAACTTTATATTTGCATTTGCGGTAAAATTTTTTTCTATTTTCATACCACAATATAATCTTTTTAGTTCCTGTTTGTTAATACTACTTGTACATTTTACATACATATGAACAATGTGTGTACATATATTAAAAGTTTGCCGCAAAAAGTTGTTTCTCTCATTTATCTTGAAAATTGTTTTTATGCAACGGAAAAAAAAGCTAATAAATGTAACAATTTATAGGCTTACAAATAGAAGACTTAAAGTCTAATTCCCAAAAGTATACATTTGTAAATAAATAAAAAATTCAAAATTAATGTGGCGGGGAAGACAGAAGTGAATCAGGGTGGTGCTTTGTCAGAATTCCGGTAAAGACAATGGGAGAAAGTTTTACTACATTCAAGCGCGTAAATACTGCAAGTTTCTTTTACGGTGGCGTTCTGTTGAAAGGGGTGAGGGTAGTGGAACTATAAGTGCAAATGGAAGGACGAATTCCTGCGCATGTGCCAGACCAACGAATCCTGTATAGAAACGGAAGAATGAAAATGCCGGCAAATCCACTACCAACTACAAACGCGTATAATTTGTGAAACCAAAAAATAAAAAGTAGTTCAATACTTTTAAACTTATTTATTTTTCCATTTTTTCAGACATCAATTTCAGCTATATTTAAAATAACGCGCCTCTACTGCCCTCGAACTTTCGAAATCGAATCGGGTTTTTTCTTGACCTGCCACTTCGAACTTTTTGTTGAAATTTTTGTTTTTGCCACAAATTTCCCCTTCGGTTGAAAATTTTGTTACGATTCTGTTAAGTACTACACGATTTTCCGTCCATGGATTCAATTTAATTGAATTTAAGCGTTTCTTTTTTCGTTTCCTACGAATTAAATTTCTAGTCGGGACTCCAACCTAACCGATTGATATTGGGGAAAAATGTAGTGTTTGAAAACGCGAAGGTAGTTGCCGCAAGAGTGTTACCAGGTTTTATGCTAGGGCTTTTAAGGTGACCATATTTTGTGGCTCGTAGCGGAAAGAAAAAATTCGGGGATTTCCAAACGGATGTCTGGTAACACTGTTTTATATTCAGCTAACGTAAAAGTTTCTATAGAATATTTACATTTACAAAATTATTTGTAACAGATAGTGAATCAACTAAAAAAAAAGCTTAATACAACGGACAATGCACTAATGTAAAGGCCTAGTGGCAGTGTAACTTTTGGCGTGTTCCCCGCGTGGAACTGCATTTTTATTTCTTTCGTTTCCTCAGTTTTGTGTGTGCGCTTGTATGTGAAGAAAAAAAGAGTGAGAGCGGCGAGGAGTAAAGCGGTAAGTACTAATAGCCAGACAGGGATAGAGAGATAGAGCAAAAACCGAAAAGCAAAAAGGAAACGCCAAAAAAACAACAACCAACGCCTCGCCTCGCCTCGGCGCAGGAAAAGTTGTGAAAAGGAAAATTCAGTGCTCAGTCCGACAACCACAGAAATAATAAAAAAAAACCGAATAGGCATTGAGTTCAGGTTCAAATTCTGATTCCGATTGCAAAGCGAGTCGGGAGACTCGATTCCAATTTCTGTCAGGGGCTGGAAGGGACAGGAAGGAAGGAAGAAATCATAGCATGCGCTGGTCGGGTAGTCAGTATAAAAAAAAAATTGTAATTTTATGTAAATGCAAAATTATAGCAAGAATTTGTATCTTTTCTCTTTAATATAGAAAAAAAAATTACCGTGAAATTTTTGCTCTAGCCCGTACGTTGTTTTCTATATTTTTGTACGTATGTACGTGTACGTGCCCGTCGTCCGTCTGCACAAATGTGGATGTGGATGTGCATCGTAGAACTCGCGTATTTTTATACATGGAATATCTGAAAATTCCGGATCGAGCGAACCGCGAAAGCCACTATAAGGACGATACCACGGCACCGGAGCATAAATCATAAAAAGGTTAGGAGAGGACTTGGAGGGTATCGCAGAGGTAGGGCTTATAGATCGAGCCTCCAGTCACACGCCCCACAAATCACACTCGGATCACAGGGACAACCGTCCACTACCCACTAGGTGGGTAGCTCAACGGGGATCCAATTAGAAGAAGAAGAAGACCACCCAATCACACGCGCATCGAGGAATCTTCTGGAAAGGAAGTCTGCATTGGGGTCTGAAGCACAGGAAGCGGTAAGTCACCAACGAGTACCACTCGCTGGCCACATACGCATCTGATTAATAATCTTTATTCTGTGGATCATTATTTGCATTAGTTATTGTTGCTGCTTTTTAGTTTAAATTACACCAAATACACACACACACACCTACCCATTCATGTACGGATACACTTGCACTCCACATGCCTCACATCTCCCATTGTCAGCGAATTCCAATCAGCCGCCAAGAGGCACCTCTAATTGGTACCGAAGCAGCTCTCACCCACACAGAGGCTCCAACTGGTTTTGTTTACAAACAAATAAGAAACAAGTGAGCATTTCTGGGCGATAAGTTTTCGTTTTCCTCGCCAGCGAGTGAAAAGGCATGCAACGCGGTTGCATTTCCAGCCTCCTCTTCTTCGGTTTGACGGAAACAGGTTTCTCCCCGAGAAGGTGCTTGGCCTCAAATTGCAGGAGACTTTTTTCTAGGCCAGTAAAGAGCTAAAAAACTCGCATAATACAGTGGAAACAGTGGTCAGGGATTTCAAGATAAGATAATTTAGTAAACATAGAATAAGTATTTAGGAAGTAAATGAAAAGTATTGAAAAATGTAGTGGGTAAAGTAAGGTATTTAATTAAGAATACCAACATCCGAACCCAATCCATTATCTGTCAGTTTCTACTGTGCCGAGAAGCGAACGCCAAACTGGTTGAGACCTCAGCCGTCAGCAGGCCAACAACACCTCCCACGCCCCACGGCGGCTGCCTCTTTGTTTGCGGCAGAAACTGACTAATAGCGCCACCTGTTGTGTGTCATCAGCCAGGAAGGCTAAGTGGCTTTGTTAGCCACTTTCCAACCTATATAGACCATTGATAAAATCGACGATAAGGTAGTGGGTCGGCCCATCTTCGAATTTAGTTTCGTTTGTTTTCGCGTTCGCCTACAAGTGACATCATACTCCACATTCCAATTGAGGAGCTCAATTAAGTGGCAAGTGAGAGACAAGAAGGAGGAGGAGGGAGTGCATCTGTATCTGTATCTTAGAATTGTTAGTCATAAGCGACCTGTATCTGTACACTCGATTTGCATGCATGCTGCTTTTTTGGGTTGCTTTCTCACTCACACTGACTCATGCCTGCCTGCCTACCTGGCATTCACCCACCGTAGACCGCTTCAAACTTTAATACGCCAAGCTTACCATCACCAGCTCCATTTATCACTTCCATTTCCATCTTACTAACATTACAATTTGTACATCTGTTTTGTTCCGGCCTCGAATCCGAACCGGCGCGAACTCTTAATCCCCCGTGTGTGCCATTGCGATTGTGTGTGCGTGTGTGTGCGATTTCTTGGCGTGTCCAGATCAACCGAAGGTCCTCCTATGTTCCTGCAAACGGGAGGGGGTGGGAAGGGAACCAGGCAACAGTCGACACACCAGCAGAACCACAACCACCAAGCCCAGCACCACCAGACGGCGCACTCGCACCACCACCACCTCCAGCAGCAACAAGTCCAGCAACAAGTAGTCCAGCAGCAGCCGCCCCAAACGAGAACGAGCCTCTTGCAGCAGCAGCAGGAACAGCAGCAGCAGCAGGCTCACGCGCTGTTCGTCCCGAACCACACCGGTCTTCACCACCACCAACAACAGCAGTTGCTTCAACAGCACCACCAGCAACAGGCCCAGCAGCAGGCCCAACAGCACCAGCAACAGCTCCACCAGCAGCTTCAACAGCAGCAGCAACAGCAGGTGCAGCAGCAACAG
This sequence comes from Drosophila pseudoananassae pseudoananassae, assembly GCA_018153035.1. Lineage (NCBI taxonomy): Eukaryota > Metazoa > Arthropoda > Insecta > Diptera > Drosophilidae > Drosophila > Drosophila pseudoananassae. The sequence goes on from JAECXR010000024.1 coordinate 12,900,954, forward strand.
CAGGTTCAGGCCCAACCACACCCCCAGCCGGTCATATTCTATCCCCCACCGTCGTCCTACACTAGCCACTCGGCTGCGCCAGGCAACAGCAATGCCGGCGGCGGCGGCGCTGCCCTCCAACTGAGCGCCGCCGCCAGCACTAGTTCTCTAGGACATCCGCACAGTGGGGCCGGCGGCGCTGGCGGTCATCACCATGGAGGAACCGTTGCAACCACAACCGGGGCCAACCTAACGCGCGCCCTCAGCAACCCGACGCTGCCGCCCCACTTTCCGCAGTCAGCTGGTCTGGCTGCAGGCGCTGCCCCAGGGGCTAGTTACATCACGACCACCTACATACCCTACAACCCGACCAGTCAGCTCATGGGCATGCAACCGGCGGTATCGTTTCCAGCCAACGGAGCCGCCGGAGCTCCAACCGCCTTCTATGCCACACCCCAGCCGCCGCCACAGCAAAAGCAGCTGCCACCAAATAGCCAGCAGCCCGGAGGACCGCCGGGTGGGGCAGCGGGAGCTGGTCAGCCGTCGATAACGTACTTTGTAGGTACTCCACCGCCCAATGCCGGCAATGTGGGCAACAATGTGACTACTGCGGCCACTACCCTTCGGGGCACTATGCGGGGCGGTCAGAGGGCGGCCGCCACGCCTCAGCACCCGAGCTACTATGCCGCCTACGCCATGGCGCCGGCCAACGCACCGCGTCCCGCTCCTGCAGCTGTGGCGCCCATGATGAATTCGCGCAACGGGGCCCTTAACGGACCGGCCGCCTTTCATCTGCAACCGAACTTTATGCCTGGACTGACCTTAGGATCGCCGGCCGGAATGGCTACAGCGCCCATGCTGGCTCCGGCCGGAATGGCCGCCCCGCCACCTCAGCCGCCCGGCGGCCTGCACACCTATGCCCAGCACCTGCAGACCACGAACGCCACTGCCCTGGCTGGCGTCCAGAATGTTGCTGGTGTGCCGGCCGTGCCGACCGGATTCTCGGCCACATCTCTGACAACTGCACCAGTGGGCGGAGCTCCGCAAATAGGACAAGGCGGCGACAAGGTGCGCAAACACGCCATTCCCATCATCCACCCGGACACAAAAGAGAACGTGCTAGACCCCAAGAGCTCGGTCTTCATCAAGAAGGACTCTAACTCGACACTGACACCCAGCACCGGCCTGGACTCGGACAGCAATAGTACCCTGTGTCTGTTCCAGGCGCCTGTTCTTATGGACTCCACCTCGGGTTCGTCCCTGGTATCGGGCGTTCCGGCCCCGGTGGACCAGCCGATGCAGACACTAGCCGCCAAGGCACCCGAAATGCCAGTCTCCCAGTCAGGTTCCGCAGAAAAGCTACCTGGCATTGTGTTCGGCAACGATGCGGCCTCTGAACTCGATGACGGAAATGTGAATCCGGCCATCACCACCACAGACAAGGATCAGATCAGTGTCATTGTGAAGGATATTTTGGCCCACTCGGGCAATACTGAAGAACACCTCAGCTTCTGGCAGTACAGCGACGGTAAGTCTCACGGGTGTCTCTACATAAGTTAGAATGGAGAAAGGGTACTTCATCCTTAGCTGTTAATCCATAGTTGTCATTATGACATGTGTCACTTGACTGGAAACCCCAGTAACCTGTCAAGTTTTTCTGAAAATTAGTATCCGCCCGTTGGATACACCAGTTACTACAATTGTTTTCGGTGAATTCTTAAAATTATTTTGTGAAATCAAATTGTTGCCACCCATTGTTTAGTTCAGTTAAGATACAACCCTACACCCATATCAGGGTATGTTTGGCATGCCGACTTTTCCCCGCATTCCCCCTCCTGCCCATATCTAATAGCTTCTCTTGCAGTGGACAATGCCACCGACAGCCACGTTAGCCTGCCACTGGTACACAAGGAGTTGAACTTGCCGGAATCTACCGATTCGGGACCACAGCCCGTTTTATTCCAAGAACCACCCAAGAAACAGCGCCCCAAATCAGCAAACAAGCAAAGTGAGTCCACGGGAGATACAAATATTGATGGCTTACTTACGATATCTTCTTTAAACAGGTACGGCCACACCCACATCGATAGCGAATGACGTTGCTGAGGCTGCGGCCAGTGGCTGCTCGGGCATCTCAATACTAACCAGAAGCCAGCCGATGCTGACCCCATCGCCAGTACCGTCGCCAGCTCCGCGTCCCGCTGCACAGAAGCCGACCAAGTCGATAGCTACGACTGCGGTTCCGGCGCCAGCGGGCTCGCCTAGCAGAAAGGCATCCACGACCACTAGTTCGGGCGCCTCCTCGTCGGCCGCCTCCACACCAACCCATCAGTCAAGAGCACAGCAACAGCCAGCCAAGCAACAACAGGTGTCGGGAGCTGTTGGGCAAGCACCAAGCGTGGGCAGGGCCTTCGCATCTGCATCGCCGGCCCCGCCTGCTCGGGGCTCGGCTGCAGTCAACCTACTGGCCGGCACAGCGCCCGTACCGGCAAACACCGGCAACAATTCCAACAACGCGAATAGCAACAACGCGAGCAACAAGAAGCAACGTAAGGCCCAAAAACGGGCCAAGGAGCTGGAAAAGAAAAAGCAGAAATCCACGATAACCAACACCACTGGCATCCAGAATCAAAACAACAATGGCAAGGGCAATAATGGCAGCGTGCCGCCGGCCGAAAACACAAACAACAACAGTGCCCCGAATACAACAACACAGAACGCAACGGTGACAACAAAAGCGGCAGGATCTGAAGCCGTGTCCGAGGCAACAACCAAACAAGTTACGACGCAACCGACGACTGATAAGCTTAGTGCAACTAGTAATAATCCTAGCGTAAGTTCTAGCCTAAGAGACAACCAAACAAAGCCACCACAACTGCTGGCCAATTCCAAGGAGCAGCTGGCATGCATCAACAACAACAATGACGAGGACGTCATTGATGACGCGGATGGCGACAGTGACATTGAATGTGAGTAACCTAGTAAAAACCCTGCTATGACGTGTCATAATATTCGTAACACTAATGCTTATCCACTTTTCTCTGCAGCGGACAGTATGTCACAGAGCATGGAAGGCAAAGTAGAGCAGCACATACCAACGGACGAGATTGTAGCGAAATTTTTACAAAAGGGAAGTGCCAACTCAACCGCCACTTTCTCGGAATCTCAGCTGCAGTTCCTAAACAGCAGCAGTTCTGTATGCGAGGAGGATGCGCCTAGTCCTTCAACCAAATCCTCAACGGTAGCCATGTCCCTGAGCGAGGACAACTCCGTGGGCGAGCTTAAGTTTGGAGATTTCAACGAGGAGACCCGCGACCCTGGTTTCATTTGCAGCTCCACCTGGTCCAGTTCCACCCTTAGCAAGGCTGCGGAAGATGCATCATCCATTAGCAGCAAGAGTACGGACAATGTGGACTGTGCTGCCCCGATTAAGGCCCCGGTTGTGGCCGAAAAGAGTGGAAGCGGGGGAAGCAAAAAGAGCTCACCCCTTCATCAGGTGTCCAGCAAAGGATCTGGATCAAGCTGTGGATCACCGAAGCCGAAGCAGCAGCAAAAAACTAAATCGAAGAGCCCCAGTCCCACTCCTCCCACCCCAAATCCCGAGAAGTTCTATCGCTATAGCATCGAAAAGCTGCGCGAGCTATCCAAGCTGAGCGACTCCCGGAAGCCACCGATGGTGCCGTGCCAGAAGGGAGATTGCATTTCGCAGCTGTTTGTCTCCCGCCAGCAACAGCAGCAGCACCACGGCCACGGCCAGCACATTCAGCAGTACCAGCACATGAACTTTAACGAATCGATGGACTATGTGCCGGGCAAGCGGGGTCGCGGCCATGGAGCTGGCAAGAAGCATCACGACGGACACCAGCAGATGGGCAGCTCTGGCGGCATGGGAAACATGGGCGGAGGTGGTGGTGGTGGTTTAGGCAGTGGCCTACCCAACTCGAATCAACGCCACATGGACATCATTCGTGTCCAGCTGTCGCTCAAGGAGGAGATCAAGTTGTCCGAGTGCGAGAATGCCTGGCAGCCAGAGACTCTGCGTCGGATGTCCATGGCCACGGGCCAGGAGGAGGACACCGATGTCGAGGGCGTGATCAAGAAAGTGCGCGGCATACTGAACAAGCTCACTCCCGACAACTTTGAGGTTCTGCTCAAGGAGATGTCCAGCATCAAGATGGACAACGAAGCTAAAATGACAAACGTAAGTATACTCTCTTATGATTCAAGGAGGTTGTCTCCTTACTTTATAATCTTGAATTCCCCTCCAGGTCATGTTGCTGATCTTTGAGAAGACCATCAGTGAGCCAAACTTTGCACCAACCTATGCCCGCTTCTGCAAGGTTCTCTTCCACGAGATCAAGGCCGAGAACAAGTCCCTGTTCACGAGCTCGCTGATAACCCGCATCCAGCACGAGTTCGAGTCAAATGTGAACGATGCGAACGCCAAGGCCAAGAAGCTGCAGCCGACCATGGACCGCATCAATCAGTGTACAGATCCGGCCAAGAAGGCCGAGCTGCGATCGGAAATGGAGGATCTGGAGTACCAATTCCGCCGCCGAGCCTGGGGCACTGTGCGATTCATAGGCGAGCTCTTCAAGCTGCAATCGCTGACCAGCGACCGGGTGCTCAACTGCGTGGAGTCCCTGCTCGAGCATGGGTGCGAGGAGAAGCTGGAGTACATGTGCAAGCTGCTGACCACGGTTGGGCATTTGCTGGAAGCCGCCCTTCCGGAGCAGTACCTGCTCAGGGATCGCATTGAGAAGATCTTCCGCCGCATTCAGGACATTGTGAACAGATCTCGCGGAACGTCGCACCGCCAGCAAGCGCACATCAAGATCAGTAGTCGCGTCCGATTCATGATGCAAGACGTCCTCGATTTGCGACTGCGTAACTGGGATCAGCCGGCAGGAGGGAACCAATCGCAAGGCGGCAGGAACCAGCGGCACAAGCAGCACGACGATTCCAAGGACCAGCAGCATCACAGTTCCGGTGGGAATCGCGGAGTGAACCAACACCAGCAGCAAATGCATCACCAGAGCCAGCAGAAGCATCACCACCACAATCAGCAGCATCACCAGCACCACGGCCAGCAGCACGGTGACGACAGGGGTGGCGGTGGCGGCGGCAACTACTTCATGCAAAAGATGCCCAAACAGCAACAACACGAGAACCAAACGCTCAGCATCGATCCCAGCAAGCTGCGCTTCAGCAGCAGCAGCCTCGCCAGCGAAGACACGCCCGCCAAGCTGGGCAATTCCTCGCACTATCAGTGGCGCAACGCCGGCAACCGGCCGGTGGGCAGCACACCCGCCAACAATCCGCCGCCGCCCACTTCACTGCTCAAGCGCCTACCCAATCCTGGTCAGAACTTTAGCTACTCGCCGTACCAGCAACCCACTGTCCAGTCGATGGGGGCTTCCGCACCCCCTGCCAGTGGCAACAGCCGGAGTCATGCGGGCGAACAGCAGAACTCTTCAGACGCAGGTTTGGACGCCAAGGAGTGCCAGGAGCTGCTCACTAAGATGGTGGAGGAGGCTTTGAATACCCGCGACTGGCAACCGGAAGTGCTTATGATCTGGCGATCGCACAACGGAAAACAGCAGTCGAAAGTACTGCATTACCTACTGATGGACTACCTCCATCGGTCGACAGTGAAGCGCCAGCAGCGGCAGGCAAGCGCCAACGTGTTCTCCCACTTGATGAGCCAGGACGCCGTGGATAAGGCCGTCTTTGTACAGGCGTACTCTCGGTTCGGCGAAGACTTTCCGGATTTGCTGGTGGATGTACCCAATGGTTGGGCGTATGTGTTCGAGTTTTTGGGACCGTTGCTACACTGCGGCAGGCTGAGTCTCAAGGATATTTGGCAGCGACGCTGGCTGGATAACCCTTCTTTCACGGAGCGCTTCGTGTTTGCCTTTGTGAACTATTTTGTGCAGGAATTCGGTGCCGCCTACGCCCGCAAGCTGTGGCACATGGAGTACAAGTTGGACCGCGGCCAGATGTTCTGGAGTGACGGACGCAAGTATCGGGACTTTGTGCAGGCGCATAGTTTTTACTTTCTGGACAATGGACCCGCACAGCAGCAACAAAGCCAGGGAAAAGCAAAAGGGCCGACTGCCTACCGCTCGCCGGTGGAGCACGTGGAGCGAATCCGATACCTACTGGGTCTGTCCTGCGACATGGCCATCGACTACATCAACACAAACGTGGCCATCAACGCCAACTTCGTACGGCAGCTCACAAAATTTCTATGCTGTGATTTCGCGCTAACTGTGATGACTAACACCCACAATAAGAAACAACCGCTGCAGCTCAACACGGAGAGCTTTCGCAGCCGGTGCACGCCGCTGTTGCGTCTCTGCATCGACGCCCAGGAGGCGCTGGAGATAGCGTGCATTGACGAGGCGGTGGACTCGCTGCAGCAACACTTTATGGCGGAGTTCGAGGACGAGATGGCCGCTGGCGAGACCATCTGCAGCACGTTCAGTGTGCTCTACGACAGCGAGGTGATACCCAAGGAGTCGTTCGACAAGTGGTACAAGCTGGAGATCGAGCACTCCTCCGCCTACCGTCGTCCGTTCATCGACAAACTTCGCGGCTTCATCGAGGAGATGTAGATGCGTAGATGCGAGACGTTCATATACGAATACGAGAAATTAGAAGAACCAAAAGTGGAAAAACAAACATAAAATTAGAAATCCCCAACTACTAACTACCCGGCGCGGTCGTGGGTGTGAAGTGGATATTATTATGCAAAGGATCTGTCTTAAAATTTAATTGTGCATCGTCGACACACACTCACATACACCCCATTGTTTGTTGTGCAGTGTTTTGGATCTGTCTAGACGAAAATTCCTTGTTTCTTTCCACACAGATTTCTTATGCAAGCCACACACCAAACATTTCATTTGTATCACAACACGTTCCTTATGAGAAAGAAAAATTTCCCTTTCGATGACTTGGTCATGTTTCAACACAGACAACAAATATTTACACTTAATCGTATCAAATGAATAAATATAACAAAAAAACACACGAATAATGAAAATCATAATAATTCAATGGAATCTCCGATGACAAAGTATTTTCGAGGAATAACATCGTCTAAGAAGCATTACCCAACAATACAGGGTATACAGCGCATATTGATGTATAATTACACATAGAATATTCATTTTCGTAAACTCTACAGTATTTCGTTAATCATTTAAATAAATGCGGACATCATTTATAGGCCTAGCTTCGTAGCTTAGCGTACTTTTCTAGACTTAAAAGGAATTTTTGTTTATTTTACCTTTCAGTACAAAGCTTTGTGAATTCAAATTACGTTTGTTTTTTTTTTTTTTTGTTGAGGTATTATAAACTATAACCACTTATGATTTACGTATCTTCGATTTCAAATGTAAACGGCTCAAAAAATAGGCAAAAATATCCCCTCTTCCTAACAGATCTGTATTTCAAATCTCAATTCCGCGGTTTATTGTACAACTCGGAATATTCACTTATATATTAAATCAATATATATATATATAAATTATAAAAATAATTTATGGCAAAAATATACGTACGTATACTAAACAAAAATGAATGTAAATTATAAAGTTCGTAAAGACATGTAAAGTATTTAGCACACAAAGCATGATTATCCAAAGATAAATCTTAAAATTAGCTGTAAAAAGGAAAGAAAAAAATACACTAATATTAAACTCGACAAAAATATAAAAAAACACACACACATTTACTATATAGTTATTTAAACCAAATTGAAAAACAAAAAGTATATATATAACAATTCAAGCATAAAAGCATACATAAACGTCATAACGAAAAACGAAAAAAAAGCAAAAACAAAGAGCTCTAAGCCGCCTTTAATTAGTTATTTTTATAAAATTGAAAGAAAAACTAAATCTAAATCGATAAAAGCAAAAACTCAATTTCAAAAATTTATATATAAAATATTTGAAGCAAGGCAACAAACAAAAAACAAGTTTAGCGAAAATTAGTTTTACTAAACTCCACATTTTTTGTGTATAAACTTTAGGTTTTTTTTATTTTACACTACAAGTGGAAAAGATGAAAATGATTAACGGCAAAAGCAAATGAAAATTGTACGCCTAAGTAATTAGCAAAACAAGAATTGAAAAAGAAGCAAGAGATATGGTTTAAATAGGTAAGAAATTGACAGAAGATAAACCCGAGAAATCAGAAAAAAAAAGGAAGTGATTATAACACTTCTGCTAACACTAACAAGAAAATAATTCTAAAGCCAAGCTAAAACATTTATGAGCTAGACTCCCGACAGCGAGGAGGAGTGGTAATGGCTATTTAACTAGTTTCGTAGCAATTCGGCAGGCATTCCAAATGCTTTCGGCCAACTTTTGGGATGAATTTCAACCAGATACCAGTATCCCGAATTCCAATGAGCCGAGGCAGGAGATTGAACCAGAGTTTCCCAGTGAATTTCCTTAGAGAAATTGAAAGTAGATCGCAGCAGAACAGGGCGAGCAGGATATGCGGAGGGCATATGCTAAACAGGAAAACAACAAGAAATTGTAAACAGCTAATAATAAAAACGAAAAGTAAAACTTGAAGGCGTTTTAATGCGGGTCCAGTCTCTGGCATTTCTCATTTTCATAGGCATGCGGCACATCTTCATCCCACCACACTCAAGAACTTATCCTCAAAAACAAAACACTCGCAAAAAGTGCATCCCCCTACACACCCAAACCCACACCCACACCCACCACACATCTCATCATTTGGTGATGGCAGACAGTAAGAGTACCATTTGTTGCATTGCTTAGCATAAGAGGTTGTGGACATTGGCTTTAAGGCTTGTGAAAAATGTAAGCAAACATAACATCCAAATTTGCAACATTACGGCACTAAACTTTAATCTTTTTTGTAATCCTGCCAGGATATAAGACAGTCTGACAATGGCCGAACGTCGAGGGCGCATTCCTGTGGCCAAGTTCCGCACCCAGGAGGCCAAGACCCGAAGCAGAAGTCGCGTCCGGGAGCCAGACTATAATGAGCAGGACCCGGAGCACGATATGTTCACGCTGCTGGAGGACAACATTGCCCTGAGGGAGGAGAACAAAGCCCTCAAGCTGGAGATCGAAACGCGTATGTTGAAACATTCTCACTTTAATGTTTGAACTTCTTTTGGAACCATTTCCGCAGACAAAACCACTCAGGAGGAGCAGCAAGCCCAGCACGAGAAGCTGTGCATTCAACTGGAGTCCCTGCAACAGCAGCAGGCCAACTTTGAGTCCCAAATCAAGGAGTTGAGCTCCAAATTTAACAAGGCCTTGAACGAGAGAAATGCTTTAGACAAGTTGCACAAAATGAAGGTCGATCAGATCCACAAGTATGTTAGATTATAACTCTTTAAAGAAAGTAAAAGTAATTAAGAAATGTATCCTGTAGTCTCACCAGCGAACTGGAGCACATGCGTGAAAAGCAGCATGATCAGAGTCCAGAACCCATCTCCCGACCGGTTATCGGTTCGGTGGAACTGAAACGCAAACTATTCAAGATTCTGCAACAAGGTAGTGCTGACAGTGCGGACAGTCTCGGTAATCATGACCTGGATAGTTTAGTGGATGTTAACTCGGAGGGAGTGCCTGTTACCTCGGGCCTGATGGAGCGTTTAGCCGATGAGTTTCTCACACTCAAGCATTCCACTAATGCAGTGGAGCTACAGCTTTATGAAGCCAACGAAAAGATGTCGGAGCTATTGGAGCAGGTAATGGGGCTTGTTACTTTTAATAAGTGAATCAAATATTGATAATGTCTTATCGTAGCAACACTCATTGGAGGAGGAAAACGAAACACTGCGCACTGAGAACAGCAACCTAACCAAAGTGGCCAAGCTGCTCACCGAAAACATGAAGGAGAGTGTGGAAACTAGCCAGAAGTATGATAAACCTAGTAAAGTCACTCCCATAGACGCTCATAATATCTTTATCCCCCGCAGAATGGAGGCGGCGCTGATCAAACTGAAGCAGCGCAACGACGAGCTCACTGCCAGGACCCGGGACCTTACTGATGGACAGCCGGGTACCAGGACCAGTACCACATCGAGCGTGCTAAATGATCAGGAGGAGTTCGAGCAGATCCAGGATCAGGTGCAGCAGCAGGCCCGCGAGCACAATGAGCGCATCGTGGAAATGGTTAGTCCGGGGCTTGGGTTACTCTCAATCTTTTCGCACTCAGTATCTATGACTATCAAAGTATCTATTCTATCCATCTATTATGAATCCATTAGCAATCACGGAGCGTGTTCGATGTATTCAAGCCGCTCTCGAATTTCTTCCGGAGCAACTGAATATGAACAGCTGGCGTTGATGATTTCCCACAAAAAAAAAACAAATAATATTTCTTGAGAAATGCATGGAATGTGTCCAGCTGGACATGTTGTTGTTCCAAAAAAAAAGATACTGGTGCTGGGTCAGATCACCGTCTACTCTATTACTCCTCCTCATCCATCCGAGTCACGTAAGCAACTGGCTTGCTGCGCGTCGCTTTTCCCATGCAACTCCTCCTCTGGCTTTCGATGCACTAACCTATCCCTTAGATGCTTTGATCGATCTACTAATTTTCTCACCCAAATCTCTGCACCCTCGCCTCGCTCCTGCCCGCCCGCCCCGCTCTACCCTTCTCGTTTTCGTTTCTTACATTTGTAGCAAAGTCTAATGGATGCGGCTATTGCCAAAACTACTAACGATGAACTAAAAAAATTACAACTTAAGTTGGAGATTCTCGAGGAGCAGCTGCGCGAGGCAGTGCTGCGGGCTGACCGGGCCGAGGATCAACTGGCTCGCTACCAAGAGGCCGAGCAAAAGCCTCTGGCAGCTCCACCTCCGCCGCCGCCACCACCGCCTCCGCCTCCCATGCCGGGCAAGCTGCTCCCAGGCGCATCTGGTGGAGACTGCGGGGGTGGAAGCTTCAGTGAGAACATTGCTGGCCATAGCTTGCGCAAAGGCAGCGGCGACAAGATTATCGATAATGTGAAGCATCAGGTACAAGCCGAAGCAGCAACAGGTATGTATGCAAATCCAGCATCCCCTCCAGATGGTTCTGATTTCTAAAGGATTAGGATGTGAATAGTATAGGTGTGGGTTGAAGTTCATTCCATTTCATTTTTTACACAAGAACACTACACTTATCTTCATAAGATTCCATCAAGCACTAGAACAGTGCTGTTAAAAACTTGTGCACTCGAGTGGCAGATGACCGAACTCCTTCTTGTCCAACTATGTTCAAGTGGAAAAGTCCTCAGAATCAGCTTGAATCAGTTTCTAGGCCAGCCTCCATTGTGTGGATGAGCAGGGGAAATTGGACCGAAAAAGCTGTGCCGCTGGCCATCCATGTGTCTGAGACTAATCCCTGCCAGCCGTGCGTTGACAAGTGCCTGCCATTGTCGCCATGTCCTGGAGATCTGGCTGAAGGGCCCAACTTGTTGCTGTCAATTGTCACTGAAGGCTCACGCCACTCATCGGCCTATAAGCCCTGCCCCTCATAGTCCTCCCGCTCCTGCTCCCGCACGCCACACAACAACCCGTCTGCGATTGTAATTGATTTTACCTACACGTCGGCTTCTTTTACGGCTCAATGCAGGCTTTCACTAGCTGGTTTTCCCCATCCACGCTGCTCCACTCTGCTCCGCCCTGCTCCCTGCCCATTCACTCTTGACTGCTGCAGCAGCAACTTCTTAATTAAGTTTGCGAGCTGTTTTTCGAGGGATGGGGGCAGCGGGCAAGGGGTGGCTTTTGTGATGACCTCGACAGGTCTGGTCTAAAAATAGGGAGTGCTGGCACTAGGAATAAGCGCAAAATTAGCCAATCAAACCTTCTAATATATATCCATTCCAAGTAAATGAAATATTTAAAATGCAAAAGCTAATTAGCCTTGGAACTTAACCTTGAATGGATTTCCTGATTGCTCTTCTGTTTTGTCATTATTTTAAAATATATTTTCGCGACAAATAGAATCCAAGTTGCGTGTAAAATAGCGTAGGTCTGAACAATATATATACTAAGTACTATATTTATATACGTATGTATATGTTCTTAGTATGAAACACCCTGGGTGTATTTGGCTTTGGCACTTGTGGGCCATCACTGCCAGCGTTTAATTTCGTTCCCAGTGAGATGATGAAACAATCGTGGGAAAAATCCAGAAGTACCTTTCAAGACTTTATAGTTTCTTGTATCCCTACACCCTGACTTTACCCTATATTGAATCTACATAGTACATAATCTACCATCAGAAATGTGCTTGATAAACTCTATGAAAATGAAATCAGTGTATATACCCGCATAAAATGTCACAAAATTGTAAATATGCCCATGTACATTGTGGTTGGGTGGTCGTTTTTATGCAGCATGACACACAGTGCATGATTTTATTATACCAGAGCAAATACCTTTGGCAAATATGTATCTACCTATCTGTGACCTATCGATCTGTGATGCGATTTAATTAAATAGATTTCTTCAATTGGGATAGTTTCTTAAGCATTTAATGTTCACTCACCCCGAGGGAAGCTAAACGGACGCTTTAAGCCACCAATGCCATGGACATCCTTGCACATACACACATTGATATGCACCCAACACTGACACTAAGCACTTCCGTTTCCGCTTTGTTTTGATGCTGATTTCATTTCTGTTGCCTACTTTTTGGCGCGCACCACGCGTCGTATGCGTAACGAGCGCACATTCAAGTCAAAATCAATCAACGCGCGTATTGTTGGAAGCCAGAAATGTGCCGCTATATGTATTAATATAGGTATATCCATCCATCCGATGTGGAGGCAACCTGGGTATATAGATTACACTGGAGTGCCCTGCAAGCCGAGTGGAGCGGAGAACGCGCGCGCGTCTCTTGAGGCACGTGAAGCGTTTGAGCTGGCAGCCAGCCGTACATCAGCTTTACGGCTAGGCATCACCATCGCTACTCGTGTCCTTTTCCGCACTCGTCAAGCTCGTCGTCGTCCTTGTCCTGTTCGTCCTTCTCGCCCGGCTCGGAGGCTATGGCTATGGCTATGGCAAAAACAAATGAAGCGTTCCCATTGCCGTTGCCGTCGCCGTTCCTGTTACTGTTTGTTGAGGTAAAGCAGAGCTAGGCAAATGGAATTGCTTATATTGTCCAACTCAAAGCATATCGTGTGTATACATAACAACAAGTTGCTGTCGCTCCTGCTCCTGCTCCTGCTCCTGCCAGCCATTGTTGGTGTTGCCCATGGCTACCGCTACCAGCTTCACTTTCAACCAGTCGATGGGACGAGGTGGAGGTGGAGGTGGATATGGACCTAAAAACCCAGCGACCGACCAACTCCATGACCTACCCCGGCCGAATCTACGGCTATACGCTTTAAACGAATTGTCTTCTATAGATGGTACACACATACAACCTACATGGAAGCGGAAATTCCACAACACACATTTGTCAATATCCTGTCGACACTAAAGCTTTTTCTCTGCGCTGCGTCTGAGTGCCATTTCCGGTTTCATGCCATACATTCAAAACTTAAATTTGATTTAAGTTGGCCCTGGCGAAAAAAGGCTCCTGCCTGGCTTCCTTTCAACCTGGCAACCTGCTCGGAGCTCGCTCGCTTGAATGTTGGCTTTAAGCGAAGCGGGCGAGCTGTTCGCATTTTTCGCTTGCTGGGCGGCTTTATTTTTCCATCCTCCTGGATGGCCCACTCTTGTTTCAACTCAGCCCCCCACCCAACTGTCAGTACAAGCCAGGACCGTATCAAATTCGACTATGACGACAAGGACGCAGAGGACGAAGATGATGATGATGATGACGGAGGCGATGGCGACGGTGCAGAGGACGCAATTTATTATTTTTACGAGGAGGGGCCAAGCCATGAACTAGAAGGAGCAGCCGCAAGCCGCATTGTGGCTGCTGGACCGGCCAAGGCTTATTATTATTATTTGTGCGTTTTATATTTCCGTGTTTTATTGCGCCACTTTTCTTGGCAGCAGCACCATTGGCAGTCGCCAGTCTCCATTGTAAACCCGCCCTTCATGTACGCACATACGAATTCCAAACAGGGGAGTGCCGGCAGGCAGTAGGTACACATCCATTGACTCGCCTTTAGCTTCATTTGTCGCCGGTGACAGTTGTCGAGGGCCCGACATGGCCTTCCATTCCATAAGCAACCCGTTTCGGCCTTGTCCATGATTTATGTCCAATTGCCACCTCCAAATAGCCTTTAAAGTCCCCGGCTTACGGTGAGTATGGGAGCTGTTCTGTTACGGGCTATGGTGCGTTTCCCTCCTAACAGCTAACCGCATGTTAGTTAAGCTTCAGTAGCGCCTTGTTTTCAAGTCCGGCAATGATCTAATGGACTTGGTGTACGATTCTTTCAGGTCTTGACGCTCTAGTGCGGGAATTCAAGTCGGGCGGCGTGACTCTGCGGAGGCGAAATCGACGCAAGACCGGCACCAGCGAGGCCCTCAAGGAGATGTTCCAGGTTTTGGAGATAAGTCAGAAGCAGAATCGCAACTCCAAGATATGCGTGGATCTGCACTCATCCCGTGGAGTGGATGTCTAATCCCCGACCTGCTCTGTTTCTCTTCCCCAACTCTCTACTACGTCTTGGTCTCAAATCTCAGGACTCGGCTGTCCCTGAACATCGAACATTCCGTGCATTTTCAAATTGTATTATTTTTGTGCCTTTCTCGAGGAGGAAATCAACGCCATTTACAATTTACTAAGCTTAAGCCTCGACTATATACTACTACCCTGGTTAACCTAACCCCCAACTACACTATTCTTGCAACCTAACCCACGTTTGTATCCGCCCCTGAGCAATGTGTTCATTTTAACAGGTTTCGCGTCTACTAATCAAAGATACCCCATCGGTTACCAATAAATATCAATACATTTTTTAACACAAACAGTACTTTGCGTTATTTTTGGGTGGTTTACTTTAATAAATCCAATCGTTACTGTTACATCCTTAGTTTTAGATAATTATTGCTTAATCTTTGGCCGATACACAGATCGCAATTACATAATTACACAGAGCTCTTTAAAATAAAATATTGGTTTATCTAAGATTAAATATAAGTTGTGTAAGTAAAATAGTTGTGCCTCGGGGTCTTCGCACGCTAAATGGTTTGTATAAAATGCGCTTATCGTATAAATCTCAACAGCTAGTTGCACTACATAATGGCTACACATAATTGTATCAAAACAGTATATATATATATATATATATATGTATAGTAAAGCGCTCTTCACAAAAAAATTGTCTAAAATGTTAACAAAGATTTCGTTTGCATTTCGTAATTGACTTGTTAGTAGATTTGTGCTAAAACCCTATTTGTGTTTGTAAAATCGTGGTAATCGATATTGCATATAGACTGTGTGGCACTTGTTTGCATAAGAGACGTAAAAAGTTTCTAGAGTTGATAATTAAGGCCTAAGATCTAACATTATATCTTAGCGTACAGCGTATCGGGTGTACAACGTAACTGAGTACTTGTGGAAGACAAGTAGATGGGCTTTTGTTCGAAAACAAATTACACAGAGAACGTATAAACTAAACGAAAATGACGACATGTTCAACATAATATCATATAAACGTAAACATATTTAAAAACACTTAACAAGACATGTAAGAATAGGTATCGTAGTCGAATTGCTACAGGCTAGTGCGATCGTTTTTAAGACACTTGTTTTGGTAGGCGGTCGTTCTTCTGTGGCTGAGGGCTAAGATCGATGATTTTTGTTTTCATTTTGTGGGTTTTGGTGGATTGCCGCTATACATGTAGTAACAGGGAAATACTTGGCACTCGCGACATCTTTTGAACGTATATGGCTACTCCATGCCCTATGGAATGTGTTTGCTGTGACGCGACGGCTTCGGTGGCGGCGTCGGAGGACGCGGCTTGCTGCCATCGATGGCATTCACCACACTGAAGTTCGTGGCCTGCAAATACTCGTACGTGGTATTGGTAATACTGGTCTTTGTCAGGGTCGTTGTAGTGCTCATGCTGCTGCTGCTCGTATTGCTCATTTGGCTCAGCAGCGCATATCCGTTGGGCGCCCAGTCCATGGAGTGCAAGCTGCTGAAGTCTGTGGAGTCGCGTGACTTGGCCGGCAGAGGCGGCGGTCGGATGTCCTCCTCGGATGTCGAATCAGTAGTTTCTACAAAGAAGAAAAGTTGAGTTTCAAAGGTTACCCTTTAGGAACACCATTCCCTGTCACTTACCAACTGAGTTGCGATTGCTGCTCTCGGATAGGGAGCGTGTATCTGGGAAATTCTTGATGCTGGCAGTGGGCGTGGCAATACTGGACGGCCGGGAGAGTCGGCGCTCCTTCTCCTTCTCTGAACGCAGGGGACGCTTTGGCGTCAGCTCTTCGGTCAGGACATGAGGATCTGGAGTTTTCGGACCACTCAGTGAACTGTTGGAGGCACTTGCTAGCGACGCTATGGATGTGTTGATCTCCTTCTCAGGCGTTGATGTTATGGTGGTCAGAGGTGGCGTATACCACTGGCTGCTGGGCAGACTGAGAGCGTCCCGATCCTGCAGAATCAAGGGGTATAAATAAGAGATTATCAGAGTGTTGGATCCAGACTTACCTTCTTCATGGAGCGCCGCTTGGCCGGTGTCTTGTCCTTACCCTTGCTGCTGGACATGGTGATAAAGGCAATGGAAGCAGGGATGATTGGCAAATGAAGGCAGTGAAATAAGTACAACGAAAACAAATTAAAAATCGGATGAACTAAATCAAGTTAAAGTCTCAAACTAAAAGCCAGCGGTTAGCATGGAGAAAGAGTTGAAATATTTGTGGTTAGGCGGGTCTCGTTCAACTCGGGGATATCACTTTACACACCTGGTGTTGAAACTGAGGCTGGCTAGCGTTGACTTGATGGAGTTGGTCTGGGGTCTCGGCAGAAAGGTTGACTTGGAAAGGCCGCTACTATAAGGGGGGAATCAAAAATACTGTTAATACTACAACCCCATAGAGGGACAAGATCCACTTACTCTGATGATCCCATGCTGGTCTCCGAATGGCGGTTGTAGCTGCCATCGAAGCCCGCTGGCAGGAAGGAGTTGGTGCGGCGCATCACAACCGAGTCAATCTTCAGATCACAGGTCTTTTCGCCGTACTGCGTCTCCACATGCCTCTTCATGTCGGTGAAGCATTTCTCCAGGTGCTCCTGCAGCGCTTTTAGGCTTTCGGGTGCTCGTTGTCGATGCAACTGAATGGCTGTAGAAGGAACCAAGTTAGAGACAGTAGCTGCTTAAAACCTGCAGGTAATGCTTACCTATCTCCAGTAATGGAATCTGCAGGGCAATCAGATCCTTCAGCTCCTCTACCAGCTCTTTGTCGTCTGGATTCTGCTCCAGGTACTCCTCAACAAGGAAAGCCTCCTCGTACTTGGCAAAGCCACCCATCACCGCCGGGTCCACGATGCCGTTCAGCTTCATGGTCAGAGGATTAATGTGCAAGGTCTCATCACTTCGGTGGAGGATCACCAGCTGTCGGACGTCCCGGTTCGTGTCCCGCATAATCTCCACCGCCCGCTCGAGAGGAGAGATCTTAAAGGTATTTGTCTCGACGACGGGGAACCAACGCAGCACTCCCGGCAGGGGGAAGCTGGCAAGGAGCTCCGTACGCTCCAGCCACAGGTTCCTCACATCGTCCATGTGGCCGCCACCGCTGCTGTCGCGGAACGGTCGCGAAAACTGGAACTTCTGCACGTTGTTGGCGGTGAAGTACTTGACTATTTCATTGGAGATGATCTTGTCGTTGAATTTGGCACAGTCGGGATTCATGATGGGCTCCACCTTGTTAACCTGAATGAACTGGCCGTCACTGTTGGTTATATCCTCGCCCGGGGCCTCTAGTGTTTGCATGAGTTCCGCCTGCGGATGTTGGACCAGCATCCTGGTGCAAAAATCACTGTGCCGTTCGTACTCCTTGCCGCGGAAGATGTAGACCTTGTTTTGGAGCAGACGTGGGAATCCCCGTCCATAGAAACACACCCGGAAGTACTCGGAGCTGTGACGCAACTCCTTCAGAATCTTCTCAAAGAACAGAGCCATTCGCTTGAGGAGCTCCGCCAGCTTGATGTAGTCATAGATCTCCTCCTCGTACTGGCGGGCCAGCACCTTGCACATATCGATGGCGCACTCCCATTGCTTGCCCTTATCGAAGTAGTCCATTATGTCGAAGTACAGCGCCTCCTTCAGCTGGCGGTGGGTGCGGCAAACGTTGTGCCTGGAGCTCCGGAGCTGGGGAGAGAGTTCCATGTCCGTCCAGCGCAGAAGGTTCGCGTGCAGCTTCAAGGTAAACGCCGCCTCGGTGTAGTTCTCGAACTCCATGTGCAGGGCGCACAGCTTGTACACGTACCGGATGTACATCTCCTTGAGGTCCACATCTGAGTAGAACTGCAGGAGCGAGAATGTGCATGCCATGCGATTCTCCTTGCTCTCGTCCTGAATAATAAAGCGGTACTCCAGGAGTTTGTCCATCAGCCGGGTCACCATCTGGACAAAGGCTGTGCCGTCCACGTTGAGAGTGCTGTGAGCGGCACAGCGTTCCAGCATGATCTCCTCGAAGAGTTTCTTGTATTCCGCATCACCTTTGCCTTTGGATAGTTGTATTAATATTAAGTATATAAGGTTTATAAAAAGTAGTGTCCTTACCAGCTCCAATAAGGATGTCCAGCTTTTCGATCATCGCCGTCTTGAAGTCGGAAAAGTTCCCCTTATGGTGGGCGTTGTTGAACTTGGTGTCCCCATAGCTTTCCAGCTCCAGCCTAGAGCTGTAGTACTCGCACTGCATCATGTCGAAGAAGATGGGAATCGTCTCCCGGCGCAGATCTATCTCTGGGATCATGCTCATCTCCAGAATGGGTTCGACGAGTTGCGGCACAAACTTGGGCTTGTGCTGGCCCAGTTGGAACCACATTTTCCGAATCTCCATGGCGGTGTCCTTGCGGATATCCCGATAGCGGGCAAACACAATCTGCCGCTTGTTGTCGTTGAAGTCGTTCAGTTGCAGGGGAGACTGCACCAGGAAGGCGATGGAGCACTGGAAGAAGTTCGACCAGATCTGCTTCTCGAACGGGCACAGGAAGTAGTCCGTAATCACCACGGCCAGGTGCTGAAGGGCCCCCAGGATCACCGTGTTCTGGTGCATGATCATGTCCATCCAGTCCCTGGGAAACACCGCCTTCTGGATTGGCGACACCAGCTGCTCGAAAGTCAAGAGGATTTCAGTGACAAACACCTTCAGTTCGCCATGCTGGTGCAGATCCTTCACGAAGTACTCGTAGTGCTGGGCATCCATGCGCTGCAGGATACCCAGCATGATGGCAAAGAACTTGCCAACCAACCCCGTGTCCCTGTCCAGGGCCTGGGCTGCCTTCATGACGGTTCGCAGCAGGATAATCATGACGTCGCGGATGTCGTTGTGCGTGGGGCCCACATCCGAGCGGAAGAGCAGCTTGAGGATGTTGTTCATGATGTTTATGCACTCGGTTATCTGGCGACGGAAAGGGGTATGTTAGAGTTGGTCATGACTGTCTTGGAGGAGGAAGGAATGTTTAATGGAGCCTGTTTACCAATTTCATTCAAGATCAACTTGGTTTCATGGTCTTTCTATCAAGAATTGGTAAAGAGGCTCTAATCTTTTTGGATTCTGTTGCAAATATCTTTAGGTTCTTTGGACTGTCTGGCTGGGCTTCATAAAATTAAGTTATCATTAGTGTTTATTAAAAAATTAACATCAACAAGAAAAAAAACACGAAACCATTTAAACATTGCATGGCAGGAAGCTGGAACATCTTAAGCCTAACTTAGCGGTCGTCCAAGGCGGCAAAGCACATGGATATGGTACTTCCTGACTGTCCGGCAGGATAGCGTTTCAAACACCACCATCCCCAGGAAGCTATAAACTCTAGGATCTTAAGCTTAGGGTTTACAGAACAAAATAAATATTGTATACAGAACGAGATGCTGAGACGCTGAGACCTAAATCTGGCTGGATGGAAATCGAGAGACGTATTTTTGTTTTTTTATTTTTTACCTTTTTGTTTGCAGTCGTATCACATGTGTGCAGTTGGGATTTTTTCTGTCCGAGCACTTTGGCTGCTTTCGAAAGATTCTTTTCTTGCTGCCAGATATCGGTTTTCGAGTCTCCCTAAATATGGTATTTGTTGGGGGTTTGTACAAGGCAATTGCGGCATTTTGTGGCAAAACAACAAACGAGAAACGATAACAACACATCGGTTGGGTTGTGCGTGAGTAAAAATTTGAATTGATTTTTGTTTGGAATATTATACAAAAAAAACATTTAGAAGATAATGAAGTAATGGAGGTAGAAGAGAGGTAGATACAAAACAGATAGATAGTTTATTACATCGGGTGCCAGTCTCGTGGGTGGGTGTGTGGTGTGGTATTGTGTGTGATGTGGATATTGTTCCCAGGTGTATGCATCATGTGTGCTTGTGTGGTGCTGTGATGTACTCCCAAATGCAAATTGCTTTCTAACAATGACGATGACGGGGTGATCGGGTGCAAAACTAATGGCCAAACTAGACACACGCCTATTAAATGTTTATGCAACATTTACATGAGTTCGCAACTACATACGCCCCATGGTCGGGTCGATCGATACAAAAGCAATCTCGCTCTAAACACACACATGAGGATCGCTAACTAACAAATGATGAGATCATCTGGGTGCTTAAGACTAGGACGTGAACTAGGACACAAGACACATAAACTAGCATAACAATTAAATAATAATCCGTGGTGTTGGCAGTTTATCACTAACAAGCAAATGCAACATGCTTAACACTAACTAAACACGCTCGCAAAGTCTACATATCAACTAGTAACTAGGAACTAGGCTTAGTTTTACTTGAACTGAACAAAATTAATACAAGGCACATGTCAAGTTGGAGGGTTCCTCATTCGAACCACTTGATGGGATTTTAGATGGATATCTGGATAATGAATCTCGATATTCAAGCGATTTTAGAGTAATTTTGTGTTAAAATGTATTCAGGATTATCTTTTAAAGAAGCTTCATTTTAGTTACTTTTAGTTTGTCAATTAGCTTTCAAGTTGACTTGATCATGTGCTGGGTTATGTTTTAATTTTGCGTCTTGTCGGTGCATTCACAAGACAGTTTTCAAGGACGATGCATCGGATTAAGAACAAAATGCAGTTTCCAAATGACAAATTAGTGAAACACACAATGCGGCTGCAGCTCTAAGACATACCTCCTCCTTGCTCTCAAGGTGGTCCTTGATGTGCTTGCAAAACACCGGCAACAGTATGGCCCGGCACTTTGGCAGCGTGAAGAGTTTCGTGTCCACAAAGTCCTTGATGCAGCCCATTTTGGACTGTGTGAGGCGGCGCGGTGGAAACTTTTCCAGGATTTCAACGATCGAAACGCTATAAAATATTAAATATTTATACATTTATTCAGCATATACAGCTCTATGAGCGTACCTCAGTGGCTCTTGGTCAAAGACCTGCATCAAGTCGGTGGCAATGATGTGCAGGTTCTTGAGGAGCGCGCCCTCCGACTTCAGCAAGTTGCTGGGACAGCCAATCATGTCGATGAACATGCGCAGTAGCTCCTGCAACCGGGAGGCAAAGTCCAACTCCGAATTGCAGTTCATCTCGGTGTAGAGCAGACGAGATCGGATCACAAACTTCATCACATAGTGGAGATAACGAGTCGTCTTGTAGAGACGCCGCACCTCCAAGCTCTCCTCGAGGTTGTTGCCGTCGGCGGACTTTTCCTTCGGCGATATGGCTTCCCGGATGTTCTTTTGCAGCACATCCATCAGTTTTCTAATAAAATAATTAATTTAAATTGATTTTGAATGAATTACAAATACACTTACGTGTATGCCAGGGTGAAGGAGAAGCTCTCATTGATGTACACGTCCAGCACGGTGAGGAAGTGCTGGTACTTCAGATCCGACACCGTTTCAATCAAGTAGATGATGCTCATGAACACCAGCTGGTCGTACTTCTCTGGGTCATCGTTCTCCACCAAAATGTTGAACAAAGCATCCAGTATGTCCTGCAGGAACTTCACAACCTCCTCGCCAGGCACCAAGGTAAGGGCCTTCAGCGACTGCTCCAGCGTCTCCTTGTGGGCGGACCAGTTTAGGAGACCCAGTAAGCTCACTGCAAAGAATCTTTACCTTTTAGTTTCTGGAAAGATCTAAGGAGTATCTATGCTTACCGCTTTGCGTGAGCTTGGTGCTGCACAGGTTCACGCCAATGGACAGATGATCCTTGGGCAACAGGCTGAGTCCACCGATCGAGGGCTTAGTTCCTTGGATCTCGGCCGTCGTGGAGGGAAGCTCCAAATAGCAGTTGGCCACCGTCTTGTCGTACTTCTTGTGGTCGATCTTGTAAACGGCAAGGGTGTGCTGGCCCTGCGGAATGGTGGTGCCATTGGCCTGCATCAGCCGCATGTAGGCCAGGCCGAAGGGCTTCTCGCTCCGATCCTTCTGCTCGTTGCTGCTGCGATGCTTCAACACGAATCGGAGATGGCACTGCTTGAAGTCCTCGATGGGCACGTGAATCTTGAACGTCTCCTGCCACTTGGGCTTGTCGTCGTGGTAGTAGACCACGGACTTGTACTCGTCGATGGGCGGATGCCCTGCCCCAATGCTCAGGACGCCCGGCACCAGGTAACCCTGCTCATTGGCCACGCACACCGACACCTCCACGTTCTTCTCCGAGGTTTTGGCGATGCGGGAGAACTCTCCGCCGCAGATGGTTAGGTAGAGATCGTTGCGCACGTCACCCGGCAGGATGACCTCGGGGAAGCCCATCTTGCGGGCCACCGGAACGTTGGTGTGCACCAGGCGGGGGAAGTCTTCTTTGATTTGTTTTATGTCTCCGCGCAGCACTTCGATGGTCACCGCCATTTTCGAGTCGATCTTGCCGATGTCCTTGTTGCCAATCAGCTTGCGCAGCGTCCCGTCCAACGTGTCCTTGTCGCACATGATGAACGGCAAGTCCAGGTTGCCCCGGAAGTCGTCCGCATTGTTGATGATGGGGGTCAGGTCCTTGCAGGCCACGCCAAAGGGTCGCCTTATCACATACTCTCCCGTGCTGCCGGAAGATCCGCTGGAGCTCACCGAGAGCTGCGACGCCTTGCGACTGGAGGCATTCAGCATGGTGTTGGCCATGCTAATGCTCGTCCGCTTGGACTCCACCGACTCCTTGAACTCCATGGACCCGATGCGGATGGCGTAGCAGACCAGGTACATCTTGGAAATGGCCAGGTCGCTTTTGCTGAGATCCGTGAAGAGCACCCGGTTGTTGTCGATCTGCTCCAAGGCGGCTCCGGTGCGAGACCACTTCACCACGTAGTTCTCGCTGATGGGCTTGTGGTTCTCGCCATCGAACAGGCAGAAGAGCAGGTCCGAGTCCTCCTGGAACTTGCACACAAAGGCGTTCACGTGCAGGAGGATGTTGTGGGAATATTTGTTCAGAGTTCGTGTGGCTCCACGATCGCTGGTCAGTCGCTAGAAGGTGAATGGATGGTGAGGATGAGCTAAGATGATGTTGATATCTTTAGGAACACTTACATTCGCTTTCTCGATTCGCTGGACGGCGTGCACATGCTGCTCGTACAGCTCGGTGGTGCAAATGGCATTGGTGTCCAGGATGTCGCCGCTCTCGTCGCGCACAACCATGTCCAGACCGAGGAGCTTGTTGCCCGTATCGATCTGGTTGGTGGCCAGCAGCTTCACCTTGCGCACCTCGTCCAGGGGCAGGTTGCCGGAGATCAGGGCTGCCCGATTATTGTTCAGCTCGTTCATTTTCCTTCGAATCTTTGAGAAGCTGGGATTGGTGGTCTGAAAGAACAGAATCCTAATTAATTAAAAGCCCAAGAAGATTAGCCTCCCTGAGAACTCACCAAAAAGTAACTTTTGGCAATGGAACCCCACTCCAGGAGCACTTTGGTGATCTCCTCAACAATGTCGGTTCGCTGGATGCAGAACTCTCCATTCACGATGGTGTATTCACACAGATGTATGTAGGTCTTGGGAAATATGCCTCGTGTTTCCTTGGCTCTGCAACAGAAATTGAATAAAAAAAAGGAGGGGGGGAAGTCATTAAAATGTGGCCTGCACATGGTGGAACACAAAAAGGACAAATTGCCAGTGGAAGCTCCCCTCTTCACTGTGGACTTTTAATATTTACATACATACATATATGACACAATTCAACAGCCATCGCGACTGATGAATTACCCAACCCAAGCCCTAGCCGATAGGGGAACTTGCAGCACTGCGATATGGGTTTTTTTTTGGTGGTTAAAAATATATACATACATAATATCTTTTTATAGAGTAAAATGCATGAATAGATTGTGATTAATCCAGTGACATAATTAGAATTAATTTCTTTAGATCACTTTTCTTCCAGTGTAGCCCAGTCTGCAGAGGAAGTGCGCTCAAAGTGTGACATTGTCGGACGAAATGGAATGCTTTAATTTGGCTCAATTCGCGGCTTGACATGCGGGGTGGCCACTTTAATTGCCCGAGGCATTCATCACTTACAGAATCATCCGCCCCTCCTTACCCCGGCCTCTCCATCCCGGTCCCTGAACCCGGTCAAAGTTCTAGATCGATGCCAGCGCGGGGTTACCTTTATGGTATCTATCGCTCACGCTCCGTAGCCTTCGGAATTCATTTAACCATTTCCAATTGATTGGAACGGCGCCCAGGCCAGGGGGCTCATAATTCTCAATATTTACGCTCGAAAATCGTGAGAAAATCCACAATTAAAATTGATATTTTCCTATAAACAAAAAATTAAGTATTTTTGGGATAGGAAGAGTTGTAGGCAGAACCACATCGAAAGCAAACATGAAGTTCGGGCCAAAGAGGTTATCAGCATATCGGGTGTCGTCTTGCCGTGAATTCCCTTCGTTATTGGGAGATAGGCGGACAGTAGAGTGTGGGAATGTGCTACGTAATTGAAGCAAATTAACGCCCAGAACTCTCAGATGGGTCTTCACTGTGATCGGGGAATGTGTGTGCTCGGCTTTATTTACTTTACTGTCTTTGCTGGCCATGCGAGATGTCTGGGATCTCCGAGTCTCTGGGGTTGGGCTGCCTGGGTCAGCAGAATTATGGACAAGAGGTCAGAACCGTCAATTCCGAAGGCGTTCTCTCCCTTCCTCCGCCAGCTACTGGGTTGCCTGATAAGGCGGCTGAAGATAAAAACCGACTCGAGATACAAACTCCAAACAAACCAAAGAAAAAGGGTCAAGCCATGTATACGTATATATAGTATATACACATAAATATTGAATGACGGAAGGGGTAGGGAAACTTTTATCTCTTCGACGAATGTGGCATGCAACTTTGGCAGCCAGCATGTGGCGGCATATGGTCGCCGAGCAAAGGATGCTGGAAAGGAGCGGTCTTGGCCCCGATTTCCTTGGAATACTCACTCACTCGATGGGTAAACAAAGGCCCAAACAAATGGGCGGCGCTTGTGTACCTGATTTACGATTTCTATGCATCTGAAAAGTCTGTTTCCGCTTCTGAACTTGTATCTGCTGCCTGTTTTCTGTATCTTACAGTCTGTGTAGTGATGTCTGGGATGTTTCCTCGCAGCTCTCATGCATATGCATTAGACAAAACGAGATTGCAGTGAAAGTCTCCTCTCATCTCGGGTGGGGGGGAGAAGATCCACCAGATCGCTGATTAGACAAACAACGGCGGGAAAAATAGTAGCAACCCATAGCCATGCTCGACAAACAAGCTAATGAGATAATGGGGCACTTGATTGGTTGTGTTTCCCAGCCCTGTTTTGGAATATAATCTACAGATACTATACTCACTTTTGTCTGTATCCGTAGTACCAGTGAGTGGTCTCCTTGAGGATCACAACAGCATCTCCCACGTCCAGGTTAAGGCGATGTGGCTTGTTCTCCTGGTCGAAATTGCATTTGGCTGAAAGATGAAGAACAGTTTAGTACTTGGGTCTAGCTTGGAGCACCTTTCCCTCCAGACAGCCGCTGACAACTGAGCCAAAATCAGCGCAAAATCAACGCAAATAAACGGGAGCGGAAGGTTATCAATTAGCCCATGCCATCCCCGGCCATGAGGGGTATGCGCTGATCATCGGAAGCCGGGCTGTCGCTATCTGTGCACCCGAGCGGATGGGATATTTGATAAACCCATCATCATCCACCCCACAGAAGCCCCCCACCCGGCATCCGCCATGCCATGTCGTTCTACGTGAGATCTAACACAGAAATCATAACCAGAAACCAACCAGAAGTTTAAAGTTTAATATTTTATTTAATCTCAGTCTTAAATCTTTATTTTATTTATTTTTATATAAAAATGCAATTGTTTTTCTTTCTCTCCACATCGGAGTTATGGGGACATGCCAAGCGCATCATCGCCATGGGCGACAACATCATCATCGTCGGCGACAAACTTCCTCCTTGGCTCTGATAGTGCAACTTTCCAGATATATGGTACGCCAGCCATGAAACATACTTAATATACACATGTGAGTCCCCCCTTTTCCGAACACAGCCCAGCAAGCACAAAAGATACAACACCCCAAGAGTTGGGACGCCTTCGCGTGGCACGCTCCGGGTGGTGCTGAAATCGGTGGTAGTGGTGGTAGCGGGAGGTGGAGGTGGTGCCGGTGGCGACTGCGCAACAAAAGCCAGCAGGAGGAAGAGGAGGAGGAGGTGGGCCACCGGCAGCTACGGTCCAATGACCGATGCTCGCCATGTTCGCGCTCTGGCCGATCTCGATGGAAAGCATAACAAGCGAGAACGACCTCCACAGCACATTAAGAGTGGCCGCAGCGGCAGTAATTCGCGAAAGGTATGCCATTGTCGCGATATAGACAGTCGCGGTTAAAATAATATCCCACTAAATATTATTTAAATATTAAGGAAAATAAATAGAAAGAGGGTAAAGGGTTATGATTAGTAGAATAGAATCTTAGCTATGAGATAATGGATTATTAAGGTAAACCCCTATCTCTAAGATGAAATGTCTGTATCTCTTCCTGTTCTTATACCTATTTCCTTGACCTCAGGTATCTTAAAGTGTAAATGTTGGCTTTTTTGCATTTTATTTGGTCTGTCCAATTGCGTGGAAAGTTATCTTGGAATGGGACTGGGTCAATTGCGAAAACCAGTTGAGCGAGTGCGTCCAGGAGAAGTGCTTTCCCACCTGGGTGGTTTTCAAGAAAGTTTCTCAAGATTTCTAGCGAAATGGATTAAATTAGATCGAGATCGAGGCTATAAAAAGGCAATCGAAATGATTGAATTCCCGTATATCAGAGGCGATGGATGATTACTTAGTCTTCGCACTTCTGGGCCGAATTATGCGCAAATGAAAAATACTTCGAAACGGCAAGTGAATCATCAACGACGCCTACGTCGCAGTCGCTGTCGGCGCTGCGGTCAAGCAATCAGTCACAGCGAACGGCACACCTACAACGTGAGTAGAAAGGGGTATGGGTTAGTATGGGAGGAGGGGCATGGAGGGGTATTCGTTTCAAGAACGATCAAAAACGTCATTAAATTGAGCCCATTTCCTTTCCTTCAGATAAGCAGTGACCCTTTCTGTGCCACAACAACAACAACAACTAACGGAAACAATCATAAATAATGAAATACCCACAGTATCTTGGAGTTTTAAATAAAAATACACAGAAAAAAAAAGATACAAAAATAAAAAAAATAACAGCATATATTTGTAAGCTTTCTTGGTCGAACTCAACAGTAATTTTTGTCAGTGTGAAGAGCTGTCACGGCTCAATGGCAGTTGTGGGAAGGAAAAAGGGTATGCCAGACCAGACCAGACCATTATATAGAGAGAACAGGCAACAGGCTGGCACTCAGGTAAGCCAGAACAAATTTATTCACAATAGCCCTCCAGACCCGTCCAGGCCAGGCCAGGCCAGCCAGCCAGTCCTCCCTTCTTTGTGGCACTGCAGCGGATGCAGCTGCACCTCCAAAGGCTACAACAGAGATGCCCCCAGCACGTGAACGAAGTGTGCTCCACGCTTCTCAACACCCCTCTCCCGCCCGTTTAGTAGTTAAAAAACAATAGATAAAATACAAAAAAACAAACAAAAAACAACTACAAATCGCAGTGGATAATAAAATGAAGTACCCCACAGCAGTACGAGGTGATGCTTCGTCATCATCGTGACTGGGTGACTGGACGGTGAAAAGTATTAAAAGTAAAATACAATAAAAAATAAAATAAAAACAATCTAAAATAAAACTAAAAGCCAAACAGAAACCACAACAATGAGCGCCACTTGGCTCATATATTTGTCGAAATTTCAGGTTTAAATAGCACGTTGGCTTGGAGCTTAGAAGATTCTATAGCTACGACTATGGCTCTGGCTCTGGCACATATGCAAATTCTATACACACATTTAGGTATTTTTTGTTGTTGTTTGTTTTCAGCCAGCCAGTTTGTTTGACGCTATTCGAAATTCGAATATAAATATCCAAGTACTGGCAAGATCTGGCATGAGCTAAGCCCCTCAAGCGTTTTCTATATATATATATGTATATTTGTATATATCTTTCAGTTTGGTGTGTATTTGTATCTCATCTTTAATTGCCCAAAGCCCGGGGAACTGTTCGGAGGGTTAATTATAATGATTCTCGGCGGTTTAGATGCTCTGGCATTGACTAATTACAAGTCTCAAGAGGAGATCTCTGAAAAAAGGGGTGAGGATCCAAAAATAACAACACTTGGGTGGCTTGAAATAGAGAAGTGGGAGTTCTATCTCAACTACGAGTTACTAAAATAAGTAAACAATTAATTTATGAATCAGTTGAAAAAAAAAATAAAAAATAAGACAAGAAACGTGACTGTTTTCTTACGATGAATAAATTCTGTTCAAAGTTTGTGACACATTTTTGGGTTTGCCGAAATTATATTCATAAGATACATATATGTATGTACATATATCTTTTATTTGTATAATTGTACTGCGCGAGTACTAAGTTTAAGTTGTAGACCTCCCAGATAATATTTGATGGGACATAAATTCATAAAAATACTTGCACAACCTCTTCCAGCGACAGGGACAGTTACGGTTAATGTCGGTTCGCTCGTAAAAAGTAACCAGAAACAAATTAGAATTAGGAACCAAACAACAAGAATGTTGATAAAAAAACAAAAGCGTTATTACGGAGCAGAGCTATAAAAATTAAAAAAGTAACAAAAGACATCCAAAGACCATCCAGAGGAAATGTAAACACAAACTTGACCCATTTGAGGAAATCACTTAAAAAACATTGAAACCTACGCTTTATGACTCTTTGAAGTTGAGGTTGAGGTTCTTTAGAAATAATTTTATCAATAAGCGGCAGTCTTTGCTTTCCAGATACAAGTTCTACTTCAGTTAACCTTTATGACTGTAGCTTGCCACAGAAGTTGCAGCTGAAACCAGTTTCCTCCGACCACCTTCGGATGACGCACTGGGCCTCCCACCCTCCCCGACTTTCCCCGCCCAGATTCGATCCGAACATTTATGTTTAATTAAGCAATTTCGGAGAGCAATCGAAGACTGCACTCGGCCAATTAGCATAAGAGATGCGACAATCTGCGATCTCCGACATGGGCAGTCTTCGATTGGGGTGGCACTCGGAGGAGGAGCAGGAAGTGGCGGCGATAGAGTTTCCATTTGATTGCGAAATGGGAAGCGGAGATTGCGTCTAGATGGGTGGGGTTGAGTTGGGGGTGGAATCAAAAATCGGAATCACAAGTGGATGTGCAATCCACTTGGACGGTTGCTCAACTATCCGGAGTGGGAGATACAGTGCCTGTGGTGGGGATGTTTCAGGGGATGAGTGTTCCTCCATATGAGTCAGCAGTGCAAACAACTATGCATCTGGGCCGGGGTCGGGGCAGGGCATCTGCCGCATGATAACACCACCCAGGGCGTGTCTTATTCGCAGGAGAAACATAATAGTAGTGTTTTTATATTTTGAAATTAAAGCTTGAACTGCTATTACTTTTCATAACAGAAATTGGAGAAATAGAACTTGAGCCTTTAATGAAAATAATCCAGTTCCTAGACCTGTAATACTCACCTGGATGTGGTCTGGACCTTGTAGTTTCCCTCGGAAAAGCGAAACTTCAACTAACCCAACAGAAGACTATTATAGGTAGAATCGGAAATCTGAGACGACTCTGCGGCCTGCTACAAAATTTGATTAGCTTTTCACTTGGAGTGGAGTGGAGTGTGGCAGTGTGTGGTAGAAAGCCTTTGAAATTATGCAAATCCAAAGGCATTTCATGCAACTAAAACTCCAACGAGCTGGAAAATTTTAATTAAATTGTGAAAAGCCAGACTCTGAAATCAAAAACCAAATCTACCCTGCCACTCCGAGGTCCGGACTCCGGAGTTGGGAATCTCCCCATTCCTCTGCTCAGGCCTCATTAAGTTTTACGCCTACTTTTCCCCTCGTCCCTTTGGTGTTTTTGTATTTATTATTAACGCTCTTGCTCTGGATGTTGTTGCTATTCAAATTTAGAAGTAGAATGCACCTTGTGGCAGGGGCTGATCCATCCCCTCCAAAAGGGGGTTCCACAAATCATAGTTCAAGAAAAAAATATATTTTTATTTTCTACTTTCTCTGAAAACTCATGTTGGGAATAGATCCCCCCCTTGGCCCACGCCACTGCCACTGCTAGTGAGTAAATAGAAGTTTGCTTGCCCTAGAGGGAGGAAGGGAGGAAGGGCGAGTGAAGAGGATGCAGGTGTAGTCCAACTAGAGGCAATGAACAGTGGAGTAGTGCGGCACAGAGATGTGAAGATGTCACCGTGGGGCAGCACTGCCATCAGCGACTTTAGCAGACGACTCGTCAAAGCCCTGGCAGGCAGAGAAGGAGGAGTGATGGCCCTCTTGTCCCCAAAGGAGTGAGAGGAGTGAGTGGAGTGCGTGTGCGTGTGCGTGTGTGTGAGTGAGTACACACCCCAACTATTTCTATGCAGGAGGCAAACTCACTCTCTTCGACAAAAATAAACTCACCTACACCGGGCCATTGCATGTACATCGATGCACGATAAGGGCCATAAAGTGATAAGGCTATTACCGAATTTTTATCGACATTGTTTGGCTAATATTATAATTCAATAAGGAGAATGTGCGAGTTTTAGCTCAAGTCTAATACACTTTATATTATGTGGGTCAGAGGAATGTCATTTATCGCTGCAGTTCTCGAAATGCTTCCGATTGTTTGTCTAGAATTTGAAAATTGTAAGTCGCAGAACAAAAGAAGCAACAAAAGCAACCATCCAGGCCCGATAAGACAAGAAAATACATCAAACCGCTGCTGATAAAAGCCACAAGACGAGTGCGGCTCGGAGCATTACAAAGGCCAAAATCGCAATGCCAAAGAAAAGGTTATCTTTCGGCCTGATTACATGGGCGTGGCGGGGTGGATCAAGTACTCCAACAATTGTTAGTACAAGCACCGTTAGTACGACAGGGACGGACGGAGGCAAACATGCGTAAGTAAGCATAGCTCCGTTCGAGTGTTAAGAGATTGTGTCAGCGAGTGAGTGAGTTATTGAGTTGCACTCACCCTCCGAGAATACCTATGTGTGTGTGTATATACCTGAGTGTACCTACACCTGTACTATCTATTGATCGGCGGCAGGGAAAAGGTCAACAGCAACAACGAGAGGTCCATAAAAAATTCACACGTAGCATGGGATCGGGTCGCGATTAGATATTTCATGGTCAATGCCAGTGAATAGGCCGGGATTTGTCTCACACAATATGAGTGTATGGTAGAATGCACGAGTGCCTCTTGCAGTTGCAACCAGCGGGGTTCGGAGGTAGAGGGTAGGCAGATGATGGAAAACAGGTTTTTGTTTCAAGAGCAGATCTCGGAATTCTGGGCTGGGGTGTTGAATGAACAAGAGAGAGAGAGAGGCTGGAAAACAGGATGAGGCCGAGAGACCGAAAGAAAAACGAAATTGCCGTGCCGAGGCCGCCTACGTGTGTGAGTGTGCAAGCGAGAAGGTGCAACAAGTTACCGACCCAAGCACAGCGGGGGGCAGGCACATGGCGAACAGCGCCAACAGTTCATAAATTTAGTATGTTTGTTTACAATGTACTTTGTTTAAACATTCTTCCCGGCCATATTTTAGTTAATTTATTTTTTAAGTTTTTCCAAAAACAGCTCAAAAGCTGTTAGCTTAGCACTTACCAATGCCGAATGCCTGCTTGGCATTGCAGTCGCTCCACACACTCATCTTGAAGGCTTTTATTTTCGTTGTTTTCGCCAACTTCTACCACCAACACTAACACGAATAAAACAGCTATCGCGATCACCTCCACTACCACTCATTCACATGCAGCCAGCCGCGTAGTGGACTTTCGTTGGCGAATATCAACAAAACAACAAAACAAAATTAGGCAACGGCAACGGCAACAACAACGGCAAGAGCAACACGTAGTTGAAATTTCGTTTTCACAATGCCGCCATCAGAAGTACATATTTCATTTCACTACCGATTTCGCCAAAAGCATTGATTGCAACAAATTCATAGGTACAATTAATTATTATTGCACAATGGCCTGCATTCCACTATTGTCGCTTTTAATGCATTTTGCGTTGTTATCCGCTCGTTTTGTTCTCGATTTGGGAGTTGGCCCGCCGCTAATAATCTCCACTCGCACTCCCGCACATGCACACACACACGAGCATGGGGCTAGAAATTAATTAACGACCGCTCGTAGCCCGCGTTCGGTTTGGCTTAACGGTTGAAGAGTGAGTGAAAAGATGGAGAGCCACAATTCGAGACTGCCGGGGCAATTTAGTGTAACCATAGTAGTATTTTTTTTGCTAAAATAGTTGGCAACACTAAAAACCCTAAGTGCTGTTAAAAACACTACTCAAACTGTTGCTCTTAAGAGATTTTTTTAAAATAATTTGGCTTTGAATAACATTTCATTATTAGAATTTAAAAATAAACACTGCCAAAATTCCAACAAAAGTTGTATTTGCGTACAATTATTTGATTACAGTATTTTGTAAGGAACCCTCTACCGCTTGTCGCGGCAATTCGCGGCGTAAAATGGTCATACTGCTGGCTGCATCTTCTTCGGACATCGTGAAAAAATCGGCGCGCCATTTCTGTCACCTTTTTGCGTCGAAGTAGCTCTGTTTATGCAAACTAAGCAAATTCCCGAGTGTTTATTTGTTTAAGACAGAGCCCGGCCGACCGGAAGCCGCCCCAGCTCCAAAATAACAGCTCCTTCAGCACGTTGGCCAACGTTGTGAAATCAAGGCATTGCTCATCCCGATAACTTGTGCAATTCCTACGGACGAACAAAGGGGACTACCCGTTGCAATACCATCAGACGCGTGACATTCGAGTGAG
This sequence comes from Drosophila pseudoananassae pseudoananassae, assembly GCA_018153035.1. Classification (NCBI taxonomy): domain Eukaryota; kingdom Metazoa; phylum Arthropoda; class Insecta; order Diptera; family Drosophilidae; genus Drosophila; species Drosophila pseudoananassae. The sequence continues at coordinate 12,934,367 of JAECXR010000024.1, forward strand.
CATCATGTTTGGTGGCTCGAAACCAGCCTATGGAGCTACCGCTGGGTCCACCGGATTCGGTGGGTTCAGCGGCGCCGCCACGAGTACTCCCTTTGGGCAGTCGGCCTTTGGAAAGCCAGCAGCTCCTGCATTCGGCAGCACTTCCACCTTTGCTGCACAACCGGCGCAGCCTTCGTTGTTTGGAGCTGCAGCTACGCCTGCGCAGCCAGCTGGAGGATTGTTCGGGGCCGGCACCTCGAGCGCCTTTGGAAGCAACACTACAGCCCAGCCGACTTCATTTGGAGGTTAGAATCGAACAAGCAAGCGTTTTAAGTCATATTTTATACATTATTAATTTTTTTTTTTTTAATTTTTAGCTTTCTCGCAACCCCAGCAGACATCAAATATTTTTGGAACTACACAAGCAGCATCCACACCCTCTCTCTTCGGGCAGTCTACTCTGCCCGCCTTTGGAGCTGCCAAGCCGGGGATCACGGCTTTCGGCCAGACGGCAACAGCCCAGCCCACAACGTCGTTGTTCGGTCAGCAGGCTGCTGCAACTAGCACCTCGGGATTTGGCTCATTCGGACAAGCAGCACCAGCCACAACAAGTGTCTTCGGCAGCGGCACCGGCTCCGCCTTCGCGCAGCCTCAGGCCGCGGGAGTGGCCGGCGGAGTGAATCCAGGCACAGCAGTGGCCAAGTATCAGCCGACCATCGGCACGGACACCCTCATGAAGAGTGGTCAGCCTAATAATGTGAACACCAAGCAACACTGCATCACGGCCATGAAGGAGTACGAGCTAAAGTCACTGGAGGAACTGCGAATGGAGGACTATCTTAGTTCGCGAAAGGGACCTCAGGCGGGAAGTGCTCCTGGAGCCTTCGGATTTGGCTCTCAGGTGGCTACGCCAGCCCAGCCCGCAGCCACAAATCTCTTTGGAAGCACAGCCCAACCCAGTACTGGTCTGTTTGGTCAAGCAGTCACCGAGAACAAGAGCTTATTTGGTGCATCAGCATTTGGCCAGCAACCAGCGACGAGCAGCGCCTTCGGAGCACCCGCACAGCAGAATAGTTTTCTTCAAAAGCCTTTCGGAGCCACAACAGGCACTACTTTCGCTGCACCAGTTGCAGATGCCTCGAATCCCTTTGGAGCAAAGCCAGCGTTTGGACAGGCATCAAGCTTGTTCGGCCAGACGCCCGCCACCAGTGCAGCTCCTGCTTTCGGTCAGACCTCCACTGGATTCGGAGGTTTTGGCTCCACAGCCGGAGCAGCTCCACAAACATCATTGTTTGGAACCACACCAGCTGCCGATCCGAACAAACCGGCCTTTGGATTAGGCACAGCAGCACCCGCGACCAATACTGGATTTGGATTTGGGGCTACGGCCACAAGTACCGCGGGAGGAGGACTCTTTGGTGCCAAGCCAGCGACTAGCTTTGCAGCGCCTGCCTTTGGAGCGACATCCACGGCTAATGCCGGATTCGGAGGCTTTGGCCTGAACACCAGCACAGCGTCAACAGGTGGAGGTCTGTTTAACTCGGGACTAAACAAACCGGCCACATCGGGTTTCGGAGGATTCGGAGCCACCAGCGCCGCACCGCTCAACTTCAATGCCGGAAACACTGGAGGATCTTTGTTTGGAAACGCGGCCAAGCCGGCAGGAAGTTTATTCGGAGGAGGCACCAGCACTTTGGGAGGCACGGGAGCTGCGCCAGTGGGAGGAGGGTTGTTCGGCGGTGGAACTAGTGCGTTCGGCAACACGGCAGGATCGTTGGGTGGCGGATTTGGTGGTCTGGGAACAAACAATTCATTGACAGGAGGAATTATGGGAGCGCAGCCCACCGTGGGCATTGTCACCCCATCGCACCAGCCTATTCACCAGCAGATTCTGGCGCGAGTTACTTCTCCCTATGGCGACTCGCCCATTTTCAAGGATCTGAAGCACCGGGACGACGTGGATGCCACTAGGGCCACAAACCCGGCCGCACAGCAAGCTGTATTGGATATGAATAGTAACCAGTACAAGATTGCCACCAAGGACAGTCCCGCGGCTATGAAGGTCAAGGCCCTGGGCAGCTCCCTCAACCGGAAGTCTTTATTCGATGGCCTCGAGGAGTTCGACGCGAGTGTGGAGGGCTTCAATCTCAAGCCGAATGCCAAGCGTCTGGTGATCAAGCCCAAAGCAAGGCCTGTTGAGAGTGGAATTCCATCGTCATTGAACGGCAGTGGCCCCAGTACTCCTCAGTCCCGTCCTAAAGTGGGATCTCCAAACAGGGAACGAGAGTCATTTGGTGGTGTCATTCCAAGTGAACCGCCGGCAGCTGGACACTCTCCCACTGCTGCAACTGGAAGGGAAAGCCAAGAAGGCACTCGACGCGAGTCGTGGCTGCATCCAAATAATCTGGAAAAGGTCCGTCAGCACAACATCCAGACGGGCATGGATCAGAGCTCGCCCCACAACAGCACTCTCAACGAGCTGGTGCCACGCAAAGCTTTGGACACCTATCGCCCCACTTCTAATGTGCGCCTCTCGGTGTCTACTATTCCTGAGAACCCGTTCGAGGACCAGGCCAGCGCCTTAGCTCGTCGCGACACCTTCACCTCTGACCAAGCCAACGATAGCCTGATTTTGGCCAGATCCCGCGATCAGGAAGGGGACGACCATTCAGGAAACAGGTCGCGGCTGGCCATTGAATCTGCTGGCGAGGCTCAGGACTACGAGGCGCATCCCACCGGCATAGTGTCGCGCCGCGTTGGCTACTATACCATTCCGTCGCTTGATGACTTGCGCTCGTATTTGGACGAGGATGGCTCCTGTGTGGTGCCCAACTTCACGGTGGGCCGCGAGGGCTACGGCAATGTATTTTTCGGCAAGGAGATGGATGTGGCTGGACTGAATCTGGATGAAATAGGTAGGGAATTTATTCTATAAGTATACTACTGAGCACTATATAACCAAACCCATTGCAGTTCATTTCCGGAACAAGGAAATCATCATTTATCCCGACGACGACAACAAACCACCAATTGGCCAAGGATTGAATAGAGAGGCACAAGTGACCCTGGATCAGGTCTGGCCGTTGGATAAAACCAAACACGAAGCAGTCAAGGATCCGCAACGCCTGCTCGACATGGACTGGGAGGGAAAACTGCGACGGGTGTGTGACAAGAATGACACCCGCTTCATCGAATTCCGGCCAGAAACCGGTAGCTGGGTCTTCCGAGTCAAGCATTTCTCCAAGTACGGCCTAGACGATAGCGACGAGGAGGAGGAGCTGCCCACCGATCCCAAGAAGGCCAAGATGGCGGCCCTGGAGGCACAGCAAAAGGCGGCTGCCGATAAGATGACTCTGAACTCGTTGCGGCAGGCACAGAAAATTTCAGAAGACGCCGCTCGCAACTTGGACCCCAAGGCTTTGGTGGCCGGAGTGGCCAATGGCTTTCGCCCAATGGACGACACTGCAGAGTTCCTCTTAATGGACAAGACGCGTAAGATATCTGGCTTTGTGTAATTTGGTTTGGTTTGCAATGTTTGCTTCGTAATTCGCAGAATTCTTCCAAGCTGGCGCCGCCGGATCAGATTTCTCAATGTTCGATATGCCGCGAAGTCGGCCCACGATCACCAGTCCAACTGCGTTCCTGGCCCAAGAGATGGTGGGCAACGAGCCGCACAAAATGCAGCTGATGAAGTCCTCCCTGTTTGTGGAGGACAACGGCAGCGAGGACGAGAGCATGGGTAGGTGGATTAGATGTTGATTCAAGGTTCGAGGACTTTAGGTCAAAAAATGTATAAATTGTTTGTTAGTATTATCACATTTTCAATGTTTACCTTATGAAAGTTTCAATGAATTAAAGAATAAAAATAATAAACATAGACGGAAGCTTGTTTGTCAGGTGGATCCGGTTTCACCACCATCCAAACACATACAAAACTATAGCTTACAATATCCATTTAACCAATCAAAGATTCATGTCTAAACTGTAGTTGAATTGGAAAACCATCCTTCATGCTATAACATACGATAATTTTTAAAATAGATCCTCGCCTGCCTCGCCAACGAAACTTCTTCAATGTGGACCCCCATGCCTGGAAAGATGGCGCGTCCGAAGGTTCCAGCCAGTACGATTTTGGGCACCCATCCCTCGCTCTGCCGGTGTCTTCGTCCGCGTCCGTGGCTAGTTTCCTGGGCGACGCCCATTCTGAAGAGGTAATCCCCGACTTTGCTATCCGGAATCACCTGAATCACAACTCATTTCATTCCAGACATCTTCTATGGCCACTGGAAGTATCGTGGTTGTCGAAAAAGAAAAGCCCGTTTCGGGGCCGACCATTAAAGTATTCAAATTCGTGTGTAAGCCAAAAGTGGCCTCCGTCAAGATGTTTGCCACCACAGTCCCTTTGCCGCGGTCCATTGCCAATGACCTGACCAAAAACTGGGTTGCCGATCTGGGTCTGTACAGGGGTCGCAGCTTTAAGCTCAACTTCGGACCCCACAACATGTTGATGCTGCCCACCACGTTCAACAACCAAATAAAGATGAAAGAATGTAAGTGGGAGCTATTTTCTTTAATTTAATCTATCCATAATATAACTATGATTCCTTTAGTCACTGGACCGTCTATCCCAGCGTCTATGGTGTTTGCCCCCCGATTGGCTACCGATTTGTCGCCCAGTGTCATGCAAATGGTGCAGTTCAACATGGTTGGCGGCTCCGAGAGTTTTTACGAGAGTATTGTGCCACATCTGGAGGTGCAGCTTGGTGACTGCTTGTCGGTGGAGGTGGAGGGAAGCGAATGCCCCTGGCTTCATCCCGACAGCGGTACGCAACTAGTGTCTAAACACTTCTCGGAGTCGCTGAAGCAAAGAAACGCTGGACTCAAGGAGGACTACGCTGTGTCCGTGTGGTCATTACTGTTCGCGCTGTGGGGTGATCATGAGGAGCTTGTAGATCTGGACACCAATTCCCATTACACCGTCATGTGTCGGCGAAACCTGCTCTCTGAGTGGCTGGAAAACACGTTGCTGGGCAAGGACTTGTTGTCGAGGAAGGTGAACAACCATAGTTACCTTGGTCATATGCTAGACCTACTCAGCTGCCACCGGGTGAGCGAGGCCTGCGAGCTCGCTTTCAACTACGACGACGCCAACCTGGCCTTGATTTTGGCGCAGCTTAGTTCGGGACCAGTATTTCGAATGCTTATGGAAGAGCAACTCTACGCATGGCAGCAGAGCAAGTCAGACAAGTACATCGACATGGAGCGACTCAAGATGTACATGCTCTCTGCCGGCGTTCCCATGATGCAGTCCTCGCAGGGTGCCATCAATCTCCTTGAGGATAACAATTGGCTGACGGTCTTGGCCCTGCAGCTGTGGTACTTTACAGCCCCCACATCGTCCATCACGGATGCTCTAATTGCCTACGACAAAGCGTTCCAGGCGGAGGAGTGCTTTGCTGAACCACCTCTGCCCAGTTACAAGGGAGCCCCCAACGACGGCGATAAACCTGTCTACGATCTTCGCTACCATCTCCTACAGCTGTACTCCAAGCGGTCGCATTCCCTGGAGAAGACTCTAAATCCAATAACACATACCTCCGATCCCATGGACTTTCGTTTAAGGTGGATACTAAAAATAGCTCTTTTAATCGTGAAGTTAATTTATTTTGTTTCAAATTTCAGCTGGCTCCTGCTTCAAACACTGCGTGCACTGGGCTACCGTCACTGCTCGGCCCCGACGGAAGCCCGTCTGACGGTTGACTTTGCCAGTCAGCTGGAAAACGAAGGCCTCTGGCACTGGGCCATTTTTGTGCTCATGCATATCAAGCGCCGACCCCAGAGGGAGCGAGCTGTGCAAAATATGCTGGAACGCAATGTCAGCGTGTCTGCCAAGGTGGCTCTAAACGATGCGGAGAAGTTTGTAATTGATAAGTTGGGAGTCCCAGAGTCATGGTTGGACTACGCCAAGGCAGTTAAAGCGGGCTCATTCGGAAAGCACCACCTGCAAGCTAAATATCTATTGAAAGCACGGCACTGGGCATCTGCTCACGAGGTCATCTTTGAGCACATAGCTCCTGATGCCATCATTAATGGTAGGTTATGAAGCATGCTTCCAAAAATATATGTTTATCTTTATTTTTAATTATAGGAAAATTGGAATATCTGCATAGCCTGCTCATCCAGTTCGAGGACACCGAAGGCAGCAGCATCCGAGTGCCCAACTGGGCCAACCAAGGACAGATCTTCTTGGACTTTATTGACATAAGTGCCAAGTTCAAGCATATCCGTTCAGTGACTAACATTGCCGACATAAATGCCCGCTGGGAGAACCTTAAGCCGCAGCTCAGTGAACTTTGCTCTCGGATCAGTCTGTTGCCGTGTCCCAGCTCCAAGCACCGACTATGCCAGAGCGAGATTGCGCAGAGCTTGAGCTGCCTGGTACATGGTATGTGCATAGTGTGTGCGGAGATGGAGCCCTCAGCTGTACTCAAGTCGGCATTAGAAAGACTACCCTTGCCGCAAGAGTTTTCATCCAAAGAGCTGCGAATCCTGCTCGAAGAACTGCTGGAAAAGATCGAGAACGAGCCTCCGTTTAGGGAGAAACAGTCCATAATGATGGAAACATAAAATCTTTAAAGAAAAATAGTAGTAGAAGAACAAAGTCTAGATAAGGTTCACATTAGAATAGGTACACAAATTCACTAGCGTGCGTCTCCCGCATGCCACAAAGCGCCAGAGTTAGGATAGTTCTTAGGACTTCGATCAGCCATGATTACTTCATAGATAGGGACAAAACCAGAATCAGTAATATAGTTTTTTGTTACATTTGTTTATATCGGTATCTTAATAAATTGAGCTCTTGTGTCGAATTTCATAACTGTAATATTCTTGATAAAAAATATTAAATAAAATAAAGTTTGTTGTCAACAAAGATCAGACCTAATCCGATAGCTCAGCGGGTCTATCGATAGCTCCATGACAAGCTACACCTGGGTGGAATGTACGTAAAGCTAGATCAGTAAGCAATCGGTTGCTGATAAGAACACAACTGTCTAGGAAGGCATTAACCACCTGTAGCTTTGGCCAATAACTAAGACATGGCATCCACTGCTCCAGCCGCTACGCCCGCTCCTTGGTGCGGTCGGGACTCCAAGCCGCGTACCTTTGAGAAGCACTCACCGGTCATCTGCTATGATAAACCAGAGGCCTCGATCGTTTCCAAAACGGAATATGATGTAAGCTTATTTGGTCTTAGATATGCTATCTGCCGACCCTTGATAAGAGTACTCCTAATACTCTTTTGACTTAACGTGTGTGATGTTTTCTTGCCAACTAGGACAAGCGCTTCCAGGCTCTAACCGGTGATCTTGTTCAGACACTGGTAGTGCCAAAGAGGGAGGCTCGAACCTGGACAATGCAGGCAGGCGATCTTTGCCGTGTAACCGTCAATGAGGGCTCTCAGGTGGGCGACATGAACTTCTGGAATCTGGACAACACTGCTGAACGCTTCTACTCGGGCAAGACACGTCAGCTGCACTCCTCGCACCTGCGCGTCTATGATCGTCTTTGGAGCTGCTTGCCTTACTTGCGTCCCATGGCCACCTTTGTGTTTGACTCTCTGTCCAGCTACGGGATCGACGATGATGGCGGTTCGCTGCACGATGTGATTGGAACTCGCTGCGATGACTATACCTACAAGTTGATTACTGGCAAGGATAGGGTGGGCAGCTGCCATAGCTCCCTGGTTAAGGCCGTGGTGGAGGAACGCGGTCTGACGGAGCAAGATGTCCATGATGTTTGGAACATCTTCATGTGCACTGGGTTCACCCGGGACACTCAACAGTATTTCTGTAAGCCGAGTCCTGCCCGCAAGGGAGATTTCATAGAGTTCGTGGCCGACATGAATCTTTTGGTAGCTCTCAGCGCCTGTCCCCAAGGCGACGTCTCCATTCAGGTGGGCGCCGAGGTGCCGGACGACAAGTGCCACCCACTCAAGGTCGAGGTGTTCCGCAAAAAGTAATCTGAGCCAGATTCATTTGTATTCCGTGTGCCAGACACGATATTGTGCCATTGATGTAAACATCGCTTTCGCAAGAATTTCAAAGTTGTGACTAATTTACAAAGATACAAATATTGGTATCAAATTATGTAATTACTAATTACACATAAACATTGTTATTAAAATGGTTGGGGGTTTAAATATGAATAAAGAGCAAAATGAAAATGATAATAGCTATCGATTTATTCAATAATCATTACAATCATTATTGAATAATAAAAGTCTATTGTTGAAACTTTAAAATCACAATTTTTGAAATCCAATAAATTGGAGAAATTAGATTTCGGAACATTTTCGATAGCCCTCCATAGTGTGACCAGACTATCCGCTCTTCCCTCAATTTTTTTGTTTTCTTTTGTTTTTACTGTCATCTATATTTTGCTAATGCTAAACAATCGTTTTTAATAGAAACAAACTACCAAAATGAGCCAAATCAAAGGCGAGGATAATCTGGAGAGGCTGCGCAATTATATTTTGCGCCCGGACCTCGCCCTTCACAATCCGCTACCCGACTTTGTGCCGCGCAAGTTTGATCCGATGCGCCTGTTGAATGTTCCCCGGTGTCCCGGCAGCACTAAGCTGGCACCTCGTAGAGATCAGAATGGGCAGATCATCGAATTTTTGGAAATGGAACTGGAGGACGTGGGAGCCAATGCCAACAATTCAATGTCCATGCAGCGCGAGCCAGGCCTGCTGGAGGAGGCCACCCGGGGATCCCATTCCAATTTTCCCTTCTGGCCCGGTGGCTTCGATGAACAGCGCCAACAAATTGCTGCTCTCGAAGTGGAGAACTTCCACTTTGGCGATAAGCTACTAACAGTGCCGCCGGGATTTTCGGTGGGTCACGACTTCTCCACGTCGCATCCCCTTCCCACAGCGCCTCAGGTTGTCGATGAACCCAGTTCTAGCAATGTGGACCTGTTGAAGAACCTGGAGAAGGACTTAGACGTGCAGGAGTGGATGAAACTGACTAAAGAAGGTGGCGAATCCCCCACACCACAATTTCCAAGCGACGGAAACCTCCCATTTCCCACCGAAGAGTTCAAAGACGTGGATGACCAAATTATGAAAACGGACTTGAAGCCGGTTTTGAATATCTCCACCACCACGAATACCTTCAAGAGCGATTGGGCCGAGATGGTGGATATTAGCCAGCCCATCAACAACTTCAAGGAACAGATACCTTGCCCAGCCATGGACTTTCCGTTTGAGCTGGACGTCTTTCAGAAGCAGGCTATTCTGAAGCTGGAGCAGCGCCAGTATGTGTTCGTAGCCGCTCATACATCGGCCGGCAAAACTGTGGTGGCAGAGTATGCTATCGCCCTGTCCAAGCGGGATCTCACCCGGACCATTTACACGTCTCCTATCAAGGCACTGTCCAACCAGAAGTACCGTGACTTTAAGAAGACCTTTAAGGATGTTGGATTGATAACCGGCGATCTGCAAATCGAACCCACAGCCTCATGCCTGATCATGACCACCGAGATATTGCGCTCCATGCTTTATTGTGGAAGTGAGATCACTAGGGACTTGGAGTACGTTATTTTTGACGAAGTCCATTACATTAATAACCCTGAGCGAGGTCATGTGTGGGAGGAGGTGATTATATTACTGCCGGACCACGTCAACATTATCATGTTAAGTGCCACAGTGCCGAACACCATGGAATTGGCCGACTGGGTGGGCAGCACCAAAAAAAGGAAGGTGTATGTGATAAGTACCCTGAAAAGACCCGTGCCGCTAACCCACTTCCTCTACACGGGAGCCGGGGGGAAGAGCAGAGACGACATATTCCTTTTGGTAGATGCCCAAGGCAGATATCTGCAGGGAAATTATGAAAAGGCCGTGGAGCGGAAAAAGGAGATGCAAGGGAAGTCCAAGTCAGGACCTGGAGGAGGTGGAGGAGGTTTCAATGCACCCAAAAATGCAAAGCTCGATCAGTACACTTGGATTGGGCTGATTGACTTCCTCAAGCGCAACAACAAAATGCCTGTGGTGGCCTTCACGCTATCACGGAACCGATGTGACACAAATGTGAGTGCCTTGCAGTCGGTGGATCTCAATACGGAGAAGGAGAAGGGAGCGGTGCAAAAGTTCTTCCTGCAGTGCTTGGCCAAGCTAAAGCCGCCGGATCGCACTATTCCTCAGGTTCTCGTTCTTAAGGATGCATTGGAAAGGGGCATTGGCGTCCATCACAGTGGCATCCTGCCAATTCTGAAGGAGATTGTCGAAATGCTCTTCCAGAACGGTCTGGTTAAGCTACTTTTTGCCACCGAAACCTTTGCTATGGGTGTCAACATGCCGGCCCGAACCGTGGTCTTTGATTCGCACCGAAAATTTGATGGCGTGGAGGTCAGGAACCTAAAGCCAGGGGAGTATATCCAAATGGCGGGCAGAGCGGGACGACGTGGGCACGACGAGACCGGAACTGTAATCCTTCTATGCAAAGCCAATGTGCCGCCGTCAATGGAGCTGAGACCAATGATCCTCGGACTGCCGGAAAAGCTACAGTCGCAGTTCATTCTACGCTACGCGGTCATCCTGACGTGCTTGCGCATCGAAAGTATCAAGGTGGAGGAGATTATGCAGTTCAGCTTTAAGGAATTCAGCCAGAAGCTGCAGCTCCCGACCCAGCAGAAGCAACTTCGGGTGGCCGAGGCCAAGTTTGCAATGCTGCCCACTCTCGGAGAACATCTGCAGCCACTCGTCCTTTTCTATGACAAGGCCGTGGAGTACTGGAAGGAGAAGCACCGCAGCATGGTAAGTTCTGGTCAATATATCATGATCTCTAAATCAACATTTCATCTCCATATTTTCTTCTAGAAATTTATAGTGTCCCAGGCTAAGATTCAAAAGGAGCTAAAGGTGGGTCGTGTGATTGTCATCACCCATGGGAAGCACTACAACAAACTGGCCATTCTTCTGCTCATCAAATCCGTACCTGGAAAGGACACTGTTTACAAAGTCCTAGTGCTTGACCATCAATTTAAAGCACACGATAGTGAAGGCTTTCAGCGGGGCGAGCTCTACTACAAAATTCTGTCCCTGACGCCCAAGTATAAGTTCTTCCAGCCAGAAGGAATTGGTGGCCACACCGTCCTAGATGTTAAAGCGATAGATATTGTGAACATTACGAAGAACACATTTAAGGTGGACGCGGACGTCATCATCCGAAACTGGGAGCAAAGACAGCTGGAACGATTCAAGGACACTCCACCAGGTGGAACTGTGGTAAAAGCTGTCACCGAGCTGCACCAGCTGAACGAAAGCTATATCGCCAATCCGGCGAGCATCAAGTTCGTGCATTTAAGCAAGGAAATCAATGTGAACGCGGACACAGAGTTGGCGATGATCCACTATGTGGACCATTTGTACAAACTGGTGGACGATCTACTGCCGCACACAAATATTGCCGGTTTCGAACAGGAGTTCGCCAAGGTCTATGAGCGTCGAATGCTAGAGATCCACATTGAAGAGCTACGCTTTAAGAACTCGGCCAAAAATCTATCGCTCTACCCGGACTACTGCAACAAGTTACAAGTGCTGCGGGCTCTCAAATATATCGACGAATTGGACGAGGTTACCTTGAAGGGCAAGGTAGCCTGCGAAATGGGTCAAAACGAGCTGTTGATTACAGAGCTGATCCTGTGTAATATGTTCAACGATCTCGAACCGGCAGAGATTGCGGCACTGCTGTCTGGCTTGGTCTTCCAGGCCAAGATTCAAGGGGAACCATCTATTCCGGAGCCGCTGAAAAAATACGTTGAGTCTTTTGAGCAGATTAATGAAACAATCCTGAAAGAGGAACAGCGTTTCCAAGCATCAATCGAGACCGAGAGCCGTCTCAACTTTGGCCTCCTAGAGGTTGTATACGAGTGGGCCAGAAATAAGGTAAATTAAATCTTCACAAATTACAATTGGAGTTAATATACAATTTTTCTTTACAGCCATTTGCCGAGATTATGAAGCTTACTGAGGTGCAGGAAGGCATCATTGTGCGCTGCATCCAGCAGTTGGACGAAACACTGCGAGATGTTAAAACCGCCGCCATTCGCATCGGCAATCCTGGACTGCAGTCTAAGATGGAGGAGGCTTCGGCAGCCATTAAGCGCGATATTGTGTTTACTGCATCCCTGTACACGGAACTCTAGTCGAAGCGACAAACAAGAAAATGAAGAAATATAATTTCTTACAATTAAAATTTATGCTTGTGTCAGTTTGAACTTATAAAAAATGTATAAAATGTATGATAGACGCGAGGCGCGGGCAGGCGGAAGTCGGGGAGGTGTTGCGCCACGCAGAAGAGCAACTTCATCGAGACTCGGGCTTGAATTTGGGCGGCACCATCATACCAGTCATATGTTTTTGTTTCTTGGTTTTTTTCGACTTCCCAGCTCCCCCAGACTGGAAATCGTGCCAACTGTTAACACGGCTTTGTCGCGACTCCTCAAAGTTTTGCTGCCATTCCCGGTCCGCCTTCACACGCTCCTCCTCTTCGATCTCCGTTTCACGTTTCCGCTTACGCTCTTCTTGGTCGCGCTGGTCAAGCTTCTGACGCCGACGTTCCATGTCGGCGAATAGCTTCATTACCATAACGTAAATGGCGTGTTTATATTTGGCGGGATCATCCTCTGGAATTGGTTCTGTTGGCCGGCCTTCTTTTTTAAGCTTTTTGCGCTTCTCCGTTATCTGAAATATACATTTTATATACATTTTTAAGTTACATATTTTTTGTAAATCCAAATTACCATGTGGTCGGTGCGTCCCTTCGCCTCTTCGTACACGTCCAGGCACTTTTTCCGCGTCAGTTCGTTTTCGAGGATTTTCCAGGCACGAGCCACAATGTCAAATGCCATCTGGGCGCGTTCCTGATTTTCATGATTCTTATCCGGATGAACCAAAATAGACAAGGTGCGGTAGCGCTTTTTAATGTCAGCTACCTCGGCCTCGGGCTCGATTTGGAGCACTTCGAACGGATTGAGATTGAAGTACGTAGAACCTGGACGAAGTAAACGATCAATTTGTTGAGAAGGAGTTAAAACTGAGTCACGTTTTTCAATTTCTTTCACCTGCAATAATAGGCACAAAATTGTTTATTAAACTGTTCAGTGGAACGATGGTACATTTTTGTTTGAGCTTCTTGCAAACGGAGTCCGCAGCAGCCCCAATCACAGGGGCCGCGGCGGTCCGATTCACTTACTTCGGTGTAAAAATCCTCGAAGGTGTCTCGGGATGTGCCGGGCTGGTCTTTCGCCGATGAAGAGGACATACTCTCGTCTTGTATGTAAATTTCGCTATTTTTTTGTTTTTCTTAAAGATTTGCCTTTGATGGAGTTGCCAAGAGAGTGTTGTGAAGTGACATGCAGTACAGTGAAGTAAAACGCGAATAAACAGGGCTGTAAAATGAAAAAAAAACTCTGACTGATTATTTTTAAATTTTTAAACCATAAACACGCTTAAAATAGACATTTCACTAAATTATATGTACCTAACAAATGCAAGATAAAAAATCACTGACAGATGAGAAAACACAGTTTTAAAACCCCGATTAGCAGTGTTGTCAAACGCCAGCCATGACCGAACACATGGTTCGCGCCTAAAGTCTGTTGATAAGATTAAATAATACTTTAATAAATGTATTCTCCAATCCATCGTGTGGGGCTGTTTTTAAATCGTCAAATACGAACCTCTCCAAAACTCGTAGCAGCAGCAACAAGAATGTCTAGCAGTAACAGCGCAGCTGGGTCCGAAACGGACATAGTTTGGATGGACATGGAGATGACCGGGCTGGATATTGGCAAGGACAAAGTGCTGGAGTTGTCCTGCATTATTACCGACAAGGATCTGAATGTAAAATCCGAGGGCCCCAGCTTCGCCATAAATCATCCCCAGGAGGTGTACGATAATATGAACGAATGGTGTATAAAGCACCACCATGAATCCGGCCTCGTGGAAAGATGCAAGAACTCCCAAGTTAATCCCGAGCAAGCTGAGGACCTTTTATTGTCCTATCTCAAGAAAAATATTCCCGAAGGAAAATGCCCGTTGGGAGGGAATTCTGTGTACATGGATCGATTGTTTCTCCGAAAATATATGCCACTGGTGGATGAATACCTACACTACCGCATTGTGGATGTGTCCACCCTCAAGGAGCTGGCGAAACGGTGGCATCCAGAGGTTGCTGATGCTGCTCCAAAAAAACAGCTTAAGCATCGGAGCCTAGATGACATTCTGGAGAGTATTGAGGAGCTAAGGTATTACAAACAGAGATTATTTAAGTAACTTATAATAGTAGTACTTGGTAGGTAACTTAATTATTGATATTGGTTATTTAAGTACAAAAGTTGTGTTCACCTTGCTAAGTCGCGTGTCAAGAACGCCCCTCCGTTAAAAATAAATTTTTATTTTAAATATATTTAACTCTATAGTATATTTTATTATGGGCTTTTTGTGTTGTTTTCATTTTTTAAAATTTAAAATAAAATAAAAAAAACATTTCTCACTAAATGGTGCGAATGTGAACGGAAAAATAAAATTCTATCATAAGAAATAAGAATACGATGGCAATAAAAAACTCAAAGCTAGTAGACGCCGTTGATATTATTGTGGGCGGCTGAGTAATGATTCGCCTCCTGCCGCCTCCGCGAGGATCTGTGGTTCGAATTGGCGCTGTCACTGCCGGTCACCTTTTCGGCTTCAATGCGTCCGGATAGAAAGCTGGCCAAACGTTCCTGCAATGGTATATCAAGTTAGTTTGTTAAATAAAATCTATTTTATGTCCTTTTCATACCAGGTAACTGTTAGTCATGCCCTGCAGATTGCCGTAAAAGGCCAGCATACGCTTCAAGAGAGATTCGGCTTCCTCCTTGGATAGGTTCTTAACCTTGTCCAGTTTAGAAATTGTAATTATGCGGTTGTTGATATAAATTATGTGGTGAGCCACCTCTGTGGATGTGTGGGCCAGATTTCTGTGAAAAATTTACGGTCTATTTGGAAAGCCCAGTCAAATGAATTCAAAACAAACCTGGGAATATTGGCTGCTACATTGGCACTGAAGTTCACCAGATGCACTACTCTTCTAGCTGATTCCCTGGTTAGTAGGACTATTAGCTGTTCCAGGGTGGCGGGTCTGGCCTGGTTCTCGGGTTCATCTGCACTGAGATAGGCCCAAAGCTCCTTGGCTTTCTGCAAGGCTTGCTTGGGATCTGTGGCAATCTGTAAAAAGATAATTAGTATTAGTCTTTGGTTAAAAGCTGATATTTTTGGTAACCAACCAGTTCGGCGGCATAGATGAGCACATGGATCGCCTCCTTGCTTTGCTTCTTGAGGGCGCGGGCCTCGGCAATGGTTCTTTGTGTGAGACGACGCTTCAGCTTGCGGGAGAAGCGTTGACCGTGATGGATAGCCTTGAGAGCACCCCGCTCATCCGGCACGGCATCGTTATCATCGTTATCTTCCTGTGGCGCTGAAAAGCGGATTTTTGGAATCGGTAAGTGTTTGAGTTTCGAGAGCGGATCTCTGTGGGATCGACTAGGCTTATCGCCCGACTTTCTCCACCAGCGGATCCGAATGAATTCGCGTTTCTCAAGCGATAACCTCCTCGACAACGAAGAAATTTAAAAATAAACTATGAGATGAGTGCACCTTTAAGTGGAAAGAACCAAGGCATGGGTGTGGAGCTTAAAAAATGTCTAAAAACTTGATACTTGAGAGGTGGATGTATCTTCTAGAATCTATCTTTTTTAACTACTAAAATATATTTTTAACTACTCACCATCAGTCTGATCCTGATCTGAACGAATGGGCACCAGATACTTGTCCACGAACTTATCTCCGGCAGTGAATGCTCCGTCGATGCGATCGGCGGCATAGGTCGTCAGTGGGCTCTCCAGGACAGCGTTTCTAATCAGCTTGACCGAGTCAGCACGCTTCAGCACGGGACGCACCAGGTGATCCGACATGTACTCCTTTGTGTTCCAATACATCTTTAGACACAGAATAATCGACTTTTGTCAGCGAATGCGGAACAATGGCCGACGCAAATACTCACCATTTCGGGCGGCAGATAGACCAAGGGGATGCGCTGCTCCAGGATGTCCAGGCTTTTGCACATAACATTGTCCAGACGACGCAGCGAAGGTTCGAACAGCTTCACAGCCGGTTGTACCGTTTCATAAGCAGCGGTGATGGTGGCCTCGGCGGTCTCGAAGTACCAGGAGAATAGGCGATTGTTGTGCTTGACCTTGTCGTAGATGTTCTCCACTCGCTTGACGCTGGACTCCACAAGTGGAATGGAGCCAATGCGATCGATGGCCTCCAGATGAAGTCCACTGCAGCTGGTTGCAGTTGCTGTGAAGTATGATGAATGACATAACGTAAGATCTACAATCTTCACTAGCGGCGCGTGTCACTACTAACCCATTTGTTTAAAAAATATATTTCAGGGAAAACCGAAGAGCTATAGATGCGCTCGCTTTGGGAACTGAATTGATTCTGACCAGCCTCGGGCACAGCGGCTACCAGATAGACTTGGTATTGCAGGTTCCCAAACCGAACTAAGTCAGAATTGCACCCATTGACCTTTTCTTGTCGATAAGCTCCCGCCAGAGGCGCAAACATCGTGTACCTAGACGACGCTTGACTGGCTTATCACCACGCCATTCGCAACAGTGTGGTGTTCCAAAGTACACTCGGACTTTGAGTAGTCCAGCCTAGGAACTCCAGGCATGTGAATCACGAAGCACGGTATCTGGACAGATCATAATCTCATAATCACCAATCACCTGATTAACAACGTCCATTGATATAATTGCGCTAATTCGAAACCAGTGACGAAAGAGTCCAAACTTCAATCCGGCGAATAATTGCGGGGGCGTTCAAGATCCCCTTCGAAATCGGGTCGATGTGCTGGTTGCTGCCGTCCCAGACAGTTCCCATTAACCCACCAATGGAAAAGAAAACAATGTTTATTGGAATAAATAAAATTAATTCAATAACATTTCTGTGTATTATTTGTTCATTAAACTTTGTTTTTATTTTTTCTTTTTTCAAAGTTCACTAAAAGATGGGTGAAAAATAAAATAATTTATTTGCTAACTTGCACTCCAACCGATTCAAACATTTTAAATACATTTTTTTTTTTAATTTAATCATTGAGGATGGAAAATTTTCCTATTTAAAATATATATGTTGAATGTGTTAAGCAATGCTGAGGGTTAATTTTAACTGCTCTTTGTTGTCTGGAAAAAAACTCGGAAAAATTAAATAAGAAGGCAGACTAAGAAGAAGTTCTACAAAAACTGCGCTTTCAAAGATTGCACCCTTAGAATTACATACATATGTATGTATATGGATATGAACCTTATAAAAATTATACCTCCATCAAAGGATATATCTATCATTGCCACTACTTGTCAAATTTTCTGGGTCAAAAATGGGGAAAATGCATGGGAGGTCTATATGGCCCACACCGAAAGCCATATCTTTGCCAATAGTCATCCGATTCTTGAGAGGGGTACCTTAAATGAATTGTAGATCGATTCTCCATCGATCTGCATCAAAATCCAGGAACAAAATATTTTTTAGATTTTTTGTCAAATTTTCTGGGTAGACTCTTTCAAAAATGGGGGAAATGCATGGGAGGTCAATATGGCCCACACCGAAAGCCATATCTTTGCCAATAGTCATCCGATTCTTGAGAGGGATACCTTAAATGAATTGTAGATCGATTCTCCATCGATCTGCATCAAAATCCAGGAACAAAATATTTTTTAGATTTTTTGTCAAATTTTCTGGGTAGGCCTCTTCAAAAATGGGGGAAATGCATGGGAGGTCAATATGGCCCACACCGAAAGCCATATCTTTGCCAGTACTCATCCGATTCTTGAGAGGGGTACCTTAAATGAATTGTAGATCGATTCTCCATCGATCTGCATCAAAATCCAGGAACAAAATATTTTTTAGATTTTTTGTCAAATTTTCTGGGTAGGCCTCTTCAAAAATGGGGGAAATGCATGGGAGGTCTATATGGCCCACACCGAAAGCCATATCTTTGCCAATAGTCATCCGATTCTTGAGAGGGGTACCTTAAATGAATTGTAGATCGATTCTCCATCGATCTGCATCAAAATCCAGGAACAAAATATTTTTTAGATTTTTTGTCAAATTTTCTGGGTAGACTCTTTCAAAAATGGGGGAAATGCATGGGAGGTCAATATGGCCCACACCGAAAGCCATATCTTTGCCAGTACTCATCCGATTCTTGAGAGGGGTACCTTAAATGAATTGTAGATCGATTCTCCATCGATCTGCATCAAAATCCAGGAACAAAATATTTTTTAGATATTTTGTCAAATTTTCTGGGTAGGCCTCTTCAAAAATGGGGGAAATGCATGGGAGGTCTATATGGCCCACACCGAAAGCCATATCTTTGCCAATAGTCATCCGATTCTTGAGAGGGGTACCTTAAATGAATTGTAGATCGATTCTCCATCGATCTGCATCAAAATCCAGGAACAAAATATTTTTTAGATTTTTTGTCAAATTTTCTGGGTAGGCCTCTTCAAAAATGGGGGAAATGCATGGGAGGTCAATATGGCCCACACCGAAAGCCATATCTTTGCCAATAGTCATCCGATTCTTGAGAGGGGTACCTTAAATGAATTGTAGATCGATCCTCCATCGATCTGCATCAAAATCCAGGAACAAAATATTTTTTAGATTTTTTGTCAAATTTTCTGGGTAGGCCTCTTCAAAAATGGGGGAAATACATGGGAGGTCTATATGGCCCACACCGAAAGCCATATCTTTGCCAATAGTCATCCGATTCTTGAGAGGGGTACCTTAAATGAATTGTAGATCGATTCTCCATCGATCTGCATCAAAATCCAGGAACAAAATATTTTTTAGATTTTTTGTCAAATTTTCTGGGTAGACCCAGATTTTCAAAATCCAGGAACAAAATATTTTTTAGATTTTTTGTCAAATTTTCTGGGTAGGCCTCTTCAAAAATGGGGGAAATGCATGGGAGGTCAATATGGCCCACACCGAAAGCCATATCTTTGCCAATAGTCATCCGATTCTTGAGACGGGTACCTTAAATGAATTGTAGATCGATTCTCCATCGATCTGCATCAAAATCCAGGAACAAAATATTTTTTAGATTTTTTGTCAAATTTTCTGGGTAGACCCAGATTTTCAAAATCCAGGAACAAAATATTTTTTAGATTTTTTGTCAAATTTTCTGGGTAGACCCCTTCAAAAATGGGGGAAATGCATGGGAGGTCTATATGGCCCACACCGAAAGCCATATCTTTGCCAATAGTCATCCGATTCTTGAGAGGGGTACCTTAAATGAATTGTAGATCGATTCTCCATCGATCTGCATCAAAATCCAGGAACAAAATATTTTTTAGATTTTTTGTCAAATTTTCTGGGTAGGCCTCTTCAAAAATGGGGGAAATGCATGGGAGGTCTATATGGCCCACACCGAATGCCATATCTTTGCCAGTACTCATCCGATTCTTGAGAGGGGTACCTTAAATGAATTGTAGATCGATCCTCCATCGATCTGCATCAAAATCCAGGAACAAAATATTTTTTAGATTTTTTGTCAAATTTTCTGGGTAGACCCTTTCGAAAATGGGGGAAATGCATGGGAGGTCAATATGGCCCACACCGAAAGCCATATCTTTGCCAATAGTCATCCGATTCTTGAGAGGGGTACCTTAAATGAATTGTAGATCGATTCTCCATCGATCTGCATCAAAATCCAGGAACAAAATATTTTTTAGATTTTTTGTCAAATTTTCTGGGTAGACCCCTTCAAAAATGGGGGAAATGCATGGGAGGTCTATATGGCCCACACCGAAAGCCATATCTTTGCCAATAGTCATCCGATTCTTGAGAGGGGTACCTTAAATAAATTGTAGATCGATTCTCCATCGATCTGCATCAAAATCCAGGAACAAAATATTTTTTAGATTTTTTGTCAAATTTTCTGGGTAGGCCCCTTCAAAAATGGGGGAAATGCATGGGAGGTCTATATGGCCCACACCGAAAGCCATATCTTTGCCAATAGTCATCCGATTCTTGAGAGGGGTACCTTAAATGAATTGTAGATCGATCCTCCATCGATCTGCATCAAAATCCAGAAACAAAATATTTTTTAGATTTTTTGTCAAATTTTCTGGGTAGGCCTCTTCAAAAATGGGGGAAATGCATGGGAGGTCAATATGGCCCACACCGAAAGCCATATCTTTGCCAATAGTCATCCGATTCTTGAGAGGGGTACCTTAAATGAATTGTAGATCGATTCTCCAACGATCTGCATCAAAATCCAGGAACAAAATATTTTTTAGATTTTTTGTCAAATTTTCTGGGTAGGCCTCTTCAAAAATGGGGGAAATGCATGGGAGGTCAATATGGCCCACACCGAAAGCCATATCTTTGCCAATAGTCATCCGATTCTTGAGAGGGGTACCTTAAATGAATTGTAGATCGATTCTCCATCGATCTGCATCAAAATCCAGGAACAAAATATTTTTTAGATTTTTTGTCAAATTTTCTGGGTAGGCCCCTTCAAAAATAGGGGAAATGCATGGGAGGTCAATATGGCCCACACCGAAAGCCATATCTTTGCCAGTACTCATCCGATTCTTGAGAGGTGTACCTTAAATGAATTGTAGATCGATTCTCCATCGATCTGCATCAAAATCCAGGAACAAAATATTTTTTAGATTTTTTGTCAAATTTTCTGGGTAGGCCTCTTCAAAAATGGGGGAAATGCATGGGAGGTCTATATGGCCCACACCGAAAGCCATATCTTTGCCAATAGTCATCCGATTCTTGAGAGGGGAACCTTAAATGAATTGTAGATCGATTCTCCATCGATCTGCATCAAAATCCAGGAACAAAATATTTTTTTAGATTTTTTGTCCAATTTTCTGGGTAGACCCTTTCGAAAATGGGGGAAATGCATGGGAGGTCAATATGGCCCACACCGAAAGCCATATCTTTGCCAATAGTCATCCGATTCTTGAGAGGGGTACCTTAAATGAATTGTAGATCGATTCTCCATCGATCTGCATCAAAATCCAGGAACAAAATATTTTTTAGATTTTTTGTCAAATTTTCTGGGTAGACCCTTTCGAAAATGGGGGAAATGCATGGGAGGTCAATATGGCCCACACCGAAAGCCATATCTTTGCCAATAGTCATCCGATTCTTGAGAGGGGTACCTTAAATAAATTGTAGATCGATTCTCCATCGATCTGCATCAAAATCCAGGAACAAAATATTTTTTAGATTTTTTGTCAAATTTTCTGGGTAGGCCCCTTCAAAAATGGGGGAAATGCATGGGAGGTCAATATGGCCCACACCGAAAGCCATATCTTTGCCAATAGTCATCCGATTCTTGAGAGGGGTACCTTAAATAAATTGTAGATCGATTCTCCATCGATCTGCATCAAAATCCAGAAACAAAATATTTTTTAGATTTTTTGTCAAATTTTCTGGGTAGGCCCCTTCAAAAAATGGGGGAAATGCATGGGAGGTCAATATGGCCCACACCGAAAGCCATATCTTTGCCAATAGTCATCCGATTCTTGAGAGGGGTACCTTAAATGAATTGTAGATCGATTCTCCATCGATCTGCATCAAAATCCAGGAACAAAATATTTTTTAGATTTTTTGTCAAATTTTCTGGGTAGACCCTTTCGAAAATGGGGGAAATGCATGGGAGGTCAATATGGCCCACACCGAAATCCATATCTTTGCCAATAGTCATCCGATTCTTGAGAGGGGTACCTTAAATGAATTGTAGATCGATTCTCCATCGATCTGCATCAAAATCCAGGAACAAAATATTTTTTAGATTTTTTGTCAAATTTTCTGGGTAGACCCTTTCGAAAATGGGGGAAATGCATGGGAGGTCAATATGGCCCACACCGAAAGCCATATCTTTGTCAATAGTCATCCGATTCTTGAGAGGGGTACCTTAAATGAATTGTAGATCGATTCTCCATCGATCTGCATCAAAATCCAGGAACAAAATATTTTTTAGATTTTTTGTCAAATTTTCTGGGTAGGCCCCTTCAAAAATGGGGGAAATGCATGGGAGGTCAATATGGCCCACACCGAAAGCCATATCTTTGCCAATAGTCATCCGATTCTTGAGAGGGGTACCTTAAATGAATTGTAGATCGATTCTCCATCGATCTGCATCAAAATCCAGGAACAAAATATTTTTTTGATTTTTTGTCAAATTTTCTGGGTAGGCCCCTTCAAAAATAGGGGAAATGCATGGGAGGTCAATATGGCCCACACCGAAAGCCATATCTTTTCCAATAGTCATCCGATTCTTGAGAGGGGTACCTTAAATGAATTGTAGATCGATTCTCCATCGATCTGCATCAAAATCCAGGAACAAAATATTTTTTAGATATTTTGTCAAATTTTCTGGGTAGGCCCCTTCAAAAATGGGGGAAATGCATGGGAGGTCAATATGGCCCACACCGAAAGCCATATCTTTGCCAATAGTCATCCGATTCTTGAGAGGGGTACCTTAAATGAATTGTAGATAGATTCTCCATCGATCTGCATCAAAATCCAGGAACAAAATATTTTTTAAATTTTTTTGTCAAATTTTCTGGAGGGTTCCCTGGAGGGTACGTGACTGTTTCTTATAGTTTATTTATTTAAACTTCAAGTTTTGATGTTATTATTGTGTTTTTTTATTTTCCATTTTTAAATATTTATCGAATAATCGAAATAGTTTAGAACAAAGACCTAAATGTGTTGTGTAAAATAGTATCGTAAAGATTAAAGTGTTGTAAAGAGCGTCGGCTATCTTAAAGATATCAGTGTTGGAAAGAGCGGCTTGACCATTGGTAATTTTTGTTTGTTGCGTGTTTTGTCATTTTTGTGTAAATCCGCGTTTTATTGACTCCGTCCATAAGTTTTAGTCAAAGAATATGTTTAGCTGCTAAGTGTATAGATTTAAGACTTAATATGAACTATTACTTTGGTATTATCTGCCTAGCGGGCGTCCTAGGCCCAGGTTAGTGATCTTTCAGTTCAAGCCACACCCAAGGCTCAAACAATCTGAATCATGTGTATTAATTAATAAAAAAACAAATTCAATTAAATGCAGCATTGGCCCAGTACAATCAATTGGAGCAGCGCAACTGTCTCATACCGAAGATCCTGCAGGGATCATGGTTCTCTTGGGAAGTAGGTCTGCCCACCCAGACGGTAATAGACGCCACCTCAATGTCCCAGCGCGGGTACTGCATCAACTACGAGCGTCACCACGGAAGCGAGTACTCATTTGTCTTCAAGGAGCGCTCTAAGGACTGCTATCATTGCGTCAAGACCATCATTCGTACCCTTAATGTCTTTGAAAAGTTTGAGGGACCTTGCGTCGGGTTGCCGCCAGGTCAGGAGCCCACTGTAGAAAACGTCTGTTCCGGCATTAAGGACGATCAGCAGTTGATCACACTCTTCAACGAAAACTTCGTGCCCATCAACTGTCGGTCCTCACTGGAAGGAGTGTGGCACTTTACATATCAGGTAAGTTCGGAGCATTTTATGAGCGATCAAGTGGTTCCTCACATTATAAACTAAGCACCCACAACATGTAGACATTCACCGAAAGTTAATTAACCATAATTGATGATAATTGCTCATGCCTCTACTCTCTCTTCATGTAGAATCGTTTCCGGTTTACGGGAGTTTGTGACAAGCCTGATGCTCGCATCCAATCCTGCCAAACGGCGGGCACCCAGTTCCTCATTCAGAACCAAAAGTTTAACATCACTTATCAGCGGTGCGAGGGCATGGAAGGAACCTTTAGCGGAAACGTGGAGTTCAGCTGCCTCGGCGATTGGTTTGTGGGCAAGAATCACTACTTCGCAGTGGCCAATACAAAGGAATCCCGAAAGGACGAGAAGTACCGATGCTTCCTAAAGAATCGTGACGATGATCTGTACGTGGGTGTGTCCATTACGGCCGAGTGCAACACCTTGAAAACTCCGGAAACGTCGCCGGAACGTCTTAAACTTACGCCAGTTAAAGCTGAGTTTGTGGAGCCAGGTTGCACATTGCCTCAAAACTTCTCTGGCGAATGGGTCAACACGGCCAATATTGATGCGGATGTTTCAATCAGTGAAACGCACATTAACGAAACATACTATCCGGACAAAGCACGTTACCGCAAAACGATTTATGTTTGCCGGGAACGGCGTGGTAATCGGGTGATGATGGCTCGTCTGACCGTGGATGGTTGCCAGAAGGATTACGTGTGCTTCGATTTCATGCCCCGCCACCACAACATCATCCGGTATCGCAAGGGATTGGCCGTAATTAAGGATGACTTCAGCACGGTTTGCTCTTGGGTTCAGTTTCCCAACTCCGATGCGTGGAAGTACGATCTTTTCTTGGCTAGAAATCCTGTTCCTGTTCGGTGCCCTGTCGCGGGTAAATTTAACTTTACGCAGCGAGGAGAACATCCATTCAAGACGAGGTCAGTAAAGAATTATATTTTGTACTTACTTTTCCTAACACATTTCTTTTTATCTTAAAGAATTCTTGGTGGTGTCACGTTGAGTCCCCGTCCAGACATCCACTGCAAGCAGAACATCTCTGATTTGTCTGTCTGCGATACTGATCAAAAGGAGCTGGCGGTGGACGAAAACTACTGTCTGTCCGTGGACCATTTGGGCCGGCCAGTTGATATCTACAGTGATCCCGATTACCGCATGAAGTGTATTGGCTTCTGGAAGGAAAACCTCAAGTCCTACCTCATCACCTACGACGATCTGGATCCGCTGTCAAAGTACCGCTGCTGGGTTTACCAGCGTGCCGACCTCAACCGCGTCCTTATGTCGCAAGCTGTGGGCGCCTTCTGCAAACTGGAGCAGGATGTAACCTCATGGAATCATTCGGAGGGCGCTGCTGTAGCCATCGATGCAGTGGAGTACGAACGAGAGCGGGACGACTGCCCCATGTACTTTGACGATGGATTAAACCCGTGGAAGCCATCGGACGCTTCCAACATCGTCTTCGACTGGGACTTCTACCGAGCTGGAGCTGCGAGTCTCGAAGGAAAACTCACCATTATTGCCTTTTCCGCTTACATGGTCCGGCGTTTAGCCGCGCTCTAAGTTCAAAGTATTTTTAAGTTAAATCATCCAACGAAATTTATAAAGCCCGTCCATTTTTTCCGAGTGAGTCTCAGAATAGTTGTGTGCCTTAAAATGCAAATTGTAGAAACTTTTATCAAATGTATATCATAGTTTTTAAGCTGATCGAGTTCGAACTTTTAATTGTTAACAGCCATCCCGTCCCAAATGACTCTCAATGTTTATTTTAAATGCAGATAAATAAATATACAATTGCTATTTTAATACGAATTGCCCATTTTTTTAAAATACAAAATAGAATGCTTAAAACAAAGCCCTTTTAATTATTTGGTGTCTCGTCACCTATGTGGGCGGCCGACCATTCCCAATATTCTGGCCTCTACTGTTTATCGATAACAATTCCATAATGAAAACATAGTAGACGACCCTATTTCTAGTGTTGTAAAACTTCGCAGGCATATTATTCCGAACAGCTAAAAGTTACATTTTATTTTGAGCTGAAAATTCTCTATTTTAACACATCCCAACATGTCCCTCTCGCTGATCCTGCGTGGCGCTGTCCGTTGCAATGGTAAGCGGTCATCAGATGGTCGATCATATGAATATTTGCCGAAAAACAGCTTTTATTATATAACCAAACCTTTTGTTGGTATCTGCAATTAGCCGCAAATCTCGTTAAATCGGCCCGTATCACGCCACTGAAGGCGTACTCCTCGCTGGTGGCCAATGCTCAGCGCCAGGTTAAGCCTTTGGTTGTGGCCAAGGCAGTCGCGGTGAGTATAATGAAGTGGAATAATACTTCTTAGTCAACTATTAACTCCTTACTCCCTCTTTAGCCCGTGGTGCGCCGGGAGATCTCTGTGAGTGCTCCCCGCATGGCTGCGGCCGGAGGAAGTCATACCATGTTGTGGACTATTGAGCGTCTGGTGTCCGTCGGTCTGTTAGCTGTTATCCCAGCCGCTTTTGTTGCCCCCTCCCAAGTGCTGGATGCCCTTCTGGCCGTTTCGGTTGTCATCCACACACACTGGTGAGTGGTATATCCATGAAGTTATCAGACATCCAAATGCTCACTCTGTCATCTAAATTTTCAGGGGAGTAGAAGCCATGATCGTTGACTACATGCGCCCCTCGGTTGTTGGAAACGTTTTACCCAAAGTAGCCCACATTGGACTGATTGTCATTTCGGTGGCTGCCCTGGGAGGGCTCTTCTATTTTATCCAAAACGACGTCGGATTGGCAAATGGCATCAAGCGATTCTGGTCTATTAAGGGAAAGCAGCAGTAAAGCCTAAAACCAGTTGACAAATCACGAAACCCCAGTTATTTATTCATAGTTTTGTCTGGAATCAGGTCCCGCGATTAGCCTTAAATAAACAATTGTATAAAGTAAACCAGCTGCACATTCTTGTTTAGAATTTAGAAAACTGTATTAACACTTTCGGTTGGGGTTTGTCACAACACAAGATTAACGTCACTTAATAAGATGGGCAGCAACACCTTTTGTTACGTATGGTAATCTACTGTAGGCAATAAACAAAGGATTATGGTCACGACCTGGTCTCCACATTGTTTGTGTAGAATAACCTCAGGGCATCCCATTGTTTGGTGTGCAGCAGAATGTGAGGCCGGCACTGACGCATATGATCCACCGCCTGGTCTGGGGTCCAGCCGTTCTTCTGCGAAAGATAACATTTATATCCTACTTCTACACTTTCGTGTGCCTTTTAACCCACCAGCATGAGGTAGCAACCAACAAGTGTGGCACTTCGCGTCCTTCCAGCTTTGCAGTGCACATATACAGAGCCAATGTTCTCTGGGGATTTGGTCGTGCTGAGCCCGCTGATTCTCTTTGTCAGGGGGAGAAACTGATTAATGAACTCCACGCCTCGATAGAGCTTCTCCTGATTTGGCGACTCAAAAATGTCTGTGGTGGCTAGCTGCAGGAACTCGATACCCAGCTTGCGCCACTTCTCCGTGTTGTTGGAGAAGGCGCTCAGTTCATAGTCCTCGTTCATGGAAACCACTGCTTTCATATTCTCCTTCTCGATGAGCTGCGAATCAACTATGGATTAATTGGACATGGGTTTCGAATGCCCTACTTACGTCATTGGCCTGGCTTCGAAAAGGCAGGGCGCCCAAGATAACATTCTCGTCTATGCGATCATACCAATTCCTGGCGGAGGCCTTCTCCATAAGGACATTGTACAGCAGGGTGGGGTAGAAGGAAACACGGGCGAACATAGCAGCCTGGAAATGGGGGGGATAGTGGGAATAAGGGGCACAGGTCAGTATGATGGCCAAGGGAGCGTGCGCAACAGCTGTAACTTTCACCAGCTCTCTTAGACAGTCTTAAATACTGATTCGCTTTCTGACTGTCTCGAACGAAGCGCGGATTGGAACTGGTTTCGGTTTGGGCTTTTGCCTGGGTGTCTGGTACGCAAGTCGCTACTTACACTCATCTCCATGCCGGGTGCCCACTGGGTGGCTGGCGGGATCGATCGAGACAATGGGATGCGTGAATCACGGCTCCAAGTGGCCTTCCTCGTATTCTAATTAGTCGGCCGCCGAATTATCACCTCGACTCGGACGTCAAAACCTTTAATTTCCTTCTGCCAAACTTAATCTTTGCGTTCCTTTGCATAACGGAACAACAGGCGGAATTTCCAGGGACGCCCTAACAGGGGCTACAGAACCATTCACCTAGAATGGCTGACCAACCGAAATAAATATTTAAATATATAAGTAGGCTATTTTGGATTTAAAATTAAAACAATATATTGATTTTTATTTTTTATGCGTCAACAGAAAGATTTTTTTGTTATATATCTTTTCTTTTAATGAAGGTTAACCTAGATTAATGGACATTTACCTTATTATCGCTAATTTATAGCTTGTAAATATGTTAAATCGACAACCCCCTTTTATTATTTTAAACGACGCCCATTTCAACGTCTGATTAAATTTCTTCGCTACCCAGCACTACAACTTTGTGACCGTTAGCAACACTGAGCTCTAAAAAACATTGCAACAAAAAAGATTAAAGAATCTTACGTGTGAAAAATTAAGGAAAGCAGCTTACGGTAGAGGCCTTTTCCGGTAAGCAACCGCTTCAGGCTGATAATGCGCCACCGATAGGACTAACGAGAATTCCGCGAGAAAGCAATCCGTCGAGCAAATTGGCCGCCCCGTCCCTGAGGAAGAAGTAAATAAATACAACACGTCAGACGAAAGGCAGATAGAACAGACGAGGCAAAGACGAAGATCTAAATTTTCGGTGTTGACTCTTTCATACTAATTATTATCCCACTACTTTTACATAAAAAAATACAGATACGCAAGGATGAAGGCGACCGTTTGGATATGTGTGCTCCCTCTCTTCCTGGCCTGCTACCAGTTGCGGGCGGAGGAGCTCCAAGGCCCAACTACCACCACAGATGCCACAGGAACGCCAACAAGATCTGGCACCGGCACAGACACTGCCCCTACCACAGGTACTGGGACAGCCACACCCACCTCAGAAGAGGTGACCACAGCGGAACCTGAAAGCCGTGCGCCCACGGAAAGCAACGAGCGCAAGGCAGCCAAGCCCAAGGAGGCCGCAGAGTACATAGCCCCGCGAAAAAATGTTCCGCCTACCTTGCTACTTGAAAAGCTGTGGAACGACAGCCTTTTGAGGCAAAAAAACCTCAAGGCTGAAATCGAGAAAATTGAAGCCAAGCGGCCGCCCACTGAGGTGGTTCAACAAACTCCCGAGCAAATAGAAGGTAGGCTTCCATAATACATGTCTATATTCCGATCTATAAAGCGTATACTTTTAGCTCAAACCATGTACGATAACGCCATGGAAATGCTGGCCAAACCCCTCACGGATAAGCGAGTGGCCTTCACGCTCCTGAAAAAGGCAGCGGCCTTTAATCACCTGAAGGCCAGGGCTGAATTGGCCTGGGCCGTTCTTCTAGGCCACTGGATGGACTTTGACTTCAACCATGCCGCCGACGAGTTCGAAAGTCTGGTCAACGAAGGCGTTCCAGAAGCCCACATGGGTCTGGGATTCCTCTACTCAGCCGGAGTGGGTGGCAAAAACGTTAGCCAGCCCTTGGCTTTGATACACTACACCCTGGCCGCCCTTGGGGACAATACTCTGGCTCAAATGGCGATGGGCTATCGGCATTTGTACGGAATTAATGTGCCAGTTAGCTGTGAAAGGGCGCTGATCCACTACAAGCGAGTGGCCAAGAAGGTCGCCTCGAAAATCACCTTTGCCAATGGGCCGGTTGTACACAGGGTGAGACTTCTGGATGAACTAGAGAACCCCGGCAGTCATGAGACTGAGATAGTAGACTACTACAAGCTGCTGGCCGATAAGGGTGATGTCCAGTCGCAGGTGGGCCTGGGCCAACTGTACTACCAGGGTGGCAAGGCTACCGAGCAGGATCACCAAAAGGCTCTGGAGTACTTCACGCTGGCTGCCAATGCCGGCAATGCAGTCGGATTTGCTTTTCTGGGCAAACTTTATCTGGAGGGAAGTGAGCAAATCAAGGCAGATAACGAGACTGCATTTAAGGTGGGTCTCAGCATGATAAGCATTTTTCAACTTTTGTTTGATAAACAATGATTTTCTTTAGTATTTCACGAGGGCCTCCGAAATGGGCGACCCAGTGGGCCAGAGCGGCCTGGGTCTCATGTACCTGAAGGGTTTGGGTGTGTCCAAGGACACTATTAAAGCGCTGTCCTATTTCACGCAGGCTGCTGATCAAGGCTGGGTGGATGGACAGTTGCAGCTCGGCAACATGTACTTTAGTAAGTAACAAAAAATGATAATTTTTTAGTAAAAATAAGTAGTTTTTCATTTTTAGCTGGTAACGGAGTCAAAACGGACTATAAGTTGGCCCTCAAGTACTTTAACCTGGCTACTCAGTCTGGCCATGTCCTAGCCTACTACAATCTCGGTGTGATGCACGCTTACGGCTTAGGAATGCTACGATCCTGTCCAGCAGCCGTTGAGGTAACTGGCCCACCAAACAATCAGTACCTTGATTATTTATTTATTTCTATTTTAGTTCTTTAAGACTGTCTCGGAGCGCGGACGCTGGAGCAGCCGGCTAATGCATGCCTATAGCGATTACAAAGAGAATCGCATTGATGAGGCCTACATGCAGTACTCATTGATGGCCGAGGTGGGCTACGAGGTGGCCCAAAGCAACGCGGCATATCTGCTCGACCGCGAGGAGGTTCATGTCTTCAACGATCGCCATGAGGACTTGATCCGCGCCTTCTATTACTGGAAGCGAGCTGCTGGCCAGGGCTATTCAGCGGCGCAGGTGAAACTGGGCGATTATTACTATTACGGCTGGGGCACTACCACAGATTTCGAGACCGCTGCCTCTCTCTACAGGTAAGCTAACGTCACTAATACAATGTAGGCACTTGGAAACCTTCATATATGTATATTCCTTTTAGGAAAGCGTCGGAGCAGCAGTACAATGCCCAGGCTATGTTTAACCTTGGTTATATGCATGAGCAGGGATTGGGCATGAAAAAGGACTGGCACTTGGCCAAAAGGCTGTACGACCTGGCGGCCGAGACCAACTCGGATGCCAAAGTTCCAGTGGCCATTGCTCTCTTCAAGCTGCAAATGCTGGCCAAAATAGAATCTATTAAGGAGGTAGGAAATGGACTTTTAAAATTTTAAAGCCCTCCGTCTAATTTAATTTTTCCTCAGTCGCCATACAGGTTCATCTTTTACATGGATGAAAGTATCGCTGCCAATTGGGATTTGTACATGATAACCGTGTTGACGCTTCTGTTGGGCATTATCATGTACATGAGGAGACCGTTCCTCCAACCGGATCAACCCGCCCAGCAGCCACCTGCGGATGATGTGGCTGCCGCGCCACTCAATGTGGCTCCGGTTGCTGGAGTTGCGGTTGGGGCTGCCGCTGATGAGGCTGCATTGGGGGCAGGAGCAGGCACTGCCGCTGCCGCCACCGGCGCAGCAACTTCTGATGCTGCACCTGCACCTATATCCTCGGCGTCGAATTCTCAAACCGAAAGTACGCCGGGACGCAGCAGTTCCTCATCAGCGGCGCCCGATGGCGCCAATACACTTGATCCCACTGATTAGTGATAGTGAATTGGTTAATCATCTTCCTAGGTTAATTAGTATGCGTGTAAATAATTATCATCTAATTTCGCCGTTTTAATAATTTTTATTAATTCTAAAGCAGACCTTTTTAGATATTTAAAAAATATCGTACTCAGAATGAATGTTGTACTGATAAACCGATCGTCATTTAACATTAATTTGTTTTACTTTCGGGTTGGATATTATGGACATGAATTCCATTTCATTATTTACTGAAATTCCAGAATTTAAACACGAAAATCTATTATTTGATATTAAAGTTTCATGGTTTATTATAGAAGCGGGCAATGTGGAGTTAAACTGCAAATTTTTTTCCTAAGCATAGTAGTTAAGATTAGCTTTCTTCTTCGCTTGCACCTCCATGATAGCATCCATGAAGTCTTCATGCGTCACCGAGGTGGCGGAGCGGCGCAGAGCGATCATTCCGGCCTCGACGCACACAGCCTTGCACTGGGCGCCATTGAAATCGTCCGTCGATCGCGAGAGCTCCTCAAAGTTGACATCGGTGCAAACGTTCATTTTGCGAGAATGGATCTGCATAATGCGGGCACGAGCTTCCTCGTTGGGATGCGGGAACTCGATCTTGCGATCCAGACGACCGGAACGCAGCAGTGCAGGATCTAGAATATCCACACGATTGGTGGCTGCAATAACCTTGATGTCTGCCGTGGAGCTGAAGCCATCCAGTTGGTTCAACAACTCCAACATGGTACGCTGCACTTCACGGTCACCGGCCTTTTCAGAATCAAAACGCTTGGTACCGATGGCGTCCAGCTCATCAATGAAAATGATAGCGGGAGCCTTTTCCTTGGCCAGAGCGAAGGCGTCGCGCACCAACTTGGCACCATCTCCAATAAACATCTGCACCAGCTGCGGGCCGGCCAGCTTGAGGAAAGTTGACTTCGTTTGGGCGGCGCAGGCACGAGCCAGTAGAGTTTTTCCCGTTCCAGGTGGGCCGTAAAGTAAAACGCCTGAAAGGAAACAGTAGTTATACGGTGTTATTGGTTTGTCTAAAGGGATCTAACCTTTGGGTGGATGAATGCCAAGGTTCTTGAACTTTTCCTTGTGGGTCATCGGCAGAACCACCGCCTCGATCAGCTCCTGGATTTGCTTGTCGAGGCCACCGATATCTGAGTACTGTTCTGTGGGTCTCTCGTCGACCTCCATGGCCTTGACACGGGCATCGTACTCCGCCGGTAAAGTCTCGAGGATCAAGTAAGAGTCCTTGTTGACACCCACAAGGTCTCCGGGCTTCAGCTTCTCCGCATCTACGAGGCCGATGACGGGCAGGAAATAGGCCTGGCGCGTGGATGTTTTGATGACGGCGCACTTGCCTTTGCGCTGGTTGTCCAAAACCGTAACCGATCCGTCATCTTCCTCCTCCTGCGGATCGACGTCCAGCAGCTCTATGACATTTGACACCAGGTAAGGTAGCGTCTTGTTAACCTACAAGGGATTGAAAGAAGTTATAGAGTGGGGTTTCCAGCTTGCGAGTTGCTACCTTTATTTTCTCGGTGTTATCCTTGATCTTCTCGTTCTGTGCCTGAATCTCGTGTGTGATTCGCATCACCTCGCTTTTCATGATCTTGATCTCGTTGTCCATCAGGCGAGTCCTGCTCACAATCTCATCGGTGGACATACGCATCACCTCCTCACCCAGCGACTCTTCTCCATCCTCCCATATCGACTTGTCCTCCAAAGTCTGTGCCATGTCTATTTAGTACTCCGGCTCTTTTTTGACTCTTACTTCTTTGTTTAAATCACTAAATTGCCGATCTTTTCGCGTATACTCTTGTCGATGACTTGTAAATTTTCTTGTTTTTTTCTGAGCCAAGTTGACAGCCCGGCCAGTGTTGAGCAACTTTGGCGATAGGTAAGCGGCGCGCGAACCTATCGATAGTTGCGATAGTGCAGCGATAGTCCCACTGCTATTTACCCACACTGGCGTATTCTTTGCAGAGAACGCTCTTTTCGGGAAAAGATTTGGCAATTTATATTTACAAATTGCAGATAACAAAGTCTCCTTCTTTGCGATGTCGGAAAATAATGGTAAGTACTTCCCGTACAACTGATAACTGGTTGTAGCTTCAAAATATCAAAGAAACGAAGTTCTAGTGTTTCGGCTGCCTCTTAAAACAGAATCTTGTTTTTTTTTTCTTGTCAGAAGCGTCAGTCGAAAGTAACTGTTTCCGAGGTGGCTTCACGTTGAAGGCCTCTCGACTAGGCGGCGCCGTTCTTCGTCCGGCAGTGCTGGCTAATAGTAGCGGCTCCAACAACAGCTCCACATCGCCGTCCCGCCATGGCGAAAAGCCTGAAGACGATGGACTGCTGAACAATCCGTTTCTGCGGGAAGCCAAGGATGAGGATGAAGAAGAGGATCCCGCCCCGGTGGCCGAGTCCTCCAGCGAAAAGGCTGGCGATAAAGAGAAGGAAGAAGAAGCCGACGAGCGGCCGGATCCGCTGACCAAGTTGCGGAGCAACGGAATTGAACGTTCCAGCATGTTTGGGGCGGCTAAGACGAACATGCCCCACGTACAGAGCAGTGGCTTCGTTTTTGGCCAAAACGTGCATGAGCGCGTGGTGGCTCCCCTACCGGAGCAGGCCATCGCAGAGCAGCCGAAGGAGGCCGAGGCAGCTGCTTCCTCGTCTTCCTCCTCCGTTTCCCTCTTTTCAAGTGTCATCCAGAACGCCGCACAGACCACAGATTCCAGTGAGGCCGCTGCCTCATCCTCCAGCTGCAACAGCAGCAACAACAATAAAGAGTCTGCTGAGGCCAAGAGCCTGAACGACGTGGCCCGCGAATACGAGGAGAGTCGCGCCCAGAAACGAAAGTACGAGGAGGTGGAGACGTTCACCGGCGAGGAGGACGAGAGCAACATTATCGACGTAAGCTGCAAGCTATTTGCCTTTGTAAACAGCAACTGGGAGGAGCGCGGCCGTGGAAGCCTGCGCCTTAACGATTCCAAGAACGGGCGCGGCAACTCGCGCGTAGTCTTTCGCACTTCCGGCAATCTCCGCCTGCTGCTCAACACCAAAGTGTGGGCTGCCATGGTGGCGGAGCGTGCCAGCCAGAAGTCCCTTCGACTGACAGCTATTGATAATTCGGGCGCCGTAAAGATCTTCCTGGCCATGGGCCGTCCGGCAGACATAGCCCAGCTGCACAAGGCCCTCAGCGAGCGGATTGCCCAGCGAAAGATTTCGCATCCCGAGGAGTGCTCCGTCGAAGAGACGAAAAACGGTGTTGGCTCCGACTCATCCGCCAGCCTGCAGCCGGAGTCGACGACCCACGATGACGACGATGAGGAAGGTGCTCCAGGAGCGGGATCGTCGAGAACTATTGCCGCCGAGGCGGACAGCAACGAGCCGAGTCCCAAGAAGGCTCTTGTCCAGCCCGACAGCAGTGCCGATGTTCAAGTGCCTAGGATTGGACAGGGGGAGGAGGAGAATGAGGAGGCCGACGCCAACGCCGAGGCCGAGGCCAAGGAGTCCCTGGATGAGAATTAACCGCCGCTTGCTCTTGTTTTTTTTTGATACACGATTCTTACTTGAAAAACCCAGAACCACACAAGCAACCAACCGATAATGATTGAAACGAGAAGTGAATTATTATAAATTAATTATAATAATTTATTAATAATTATCATTATTAAAAGTAAAATAAATGAAGTGCTGATTTGCTGATTTGTAAACCCGTGAGCAGCGTCTACAAAAGACATTTATCCATTACGTTTTGTGTTTATAATTTTAGTTAACAAACGAAAACAGAAGTTAAGAGATATCGATATCTGAATCGCCCTAATTAAATGTTTTAATTTAGTTACTATACAAACCCTATGTACTACTTTTCGCTTAGGAAATACTTTTTACAAGTTCGTCGCTTGCACTTGTCCTGGTCATCGTAGCTATATATCGACTGAATCCTGGAGCCACTTGCTCCATCTTCGTTCAGTATTTGTTTGTAATTTCGACAAAAAAAAAATGATACAATCTAGTAGCAGTAGTGGAAGTAGCAGTAACTGTTGGAGACAATCATCGAGTGCACCCCATCCTCTGCATCCATGGGGGGGACACAGCAGTTCTTTTCTGTCCGTTGGCCTGGCCAATCAAGGTATTTATCATGAAATTTTTAAAACATTCAACTACAAGGTAACGCCTAAGTAAAGTCAGTTGCAACGCCTGGCCTGCCTGGTTACAGGATCTATATACAAGGGGGAAGAGGGCGGTGGAGGAGGGGCCTGACAATGCCCGATCTTAGCTAATGGTGCTGCAGCTGGACACGGTCACGTTCAGGGGATTGTTGGCACCACTCACAGCGATGGAGGACCTGCAAAGTAAAGGGGTACTTATGTAGGTATTGGACTTGGACACACTTTACGTGCTGGACACTCACCTATTGTGCCTCATGTGACTCTTGACTAGATCGCTGTTGACCAGCGCTGCCATCAGACTCAGTTCACCCGCCATGACCGTGGCGCACACGATCTGCGCCAGCTTCTTGGCATTGTCGCCCGGCCGGGTGGCGTGCGCTCCTCGGACTCCGAGCATTTCCAGACAGGCGCTCTGACCGGGCAACCCCGTGCCACCGCCCACCGTACCCACTTCCAGGGAAGGCATTGTGCAGGTCATGTAGAGGTCGTCGTTGTTCTCCACCCAGCACTCCATGGCCGTGGAGCAGTTGCTGGAGGTGACGTTCTGGGCGGGATCCTGTCCAGTGGCCAGGAACACGGCCGTGACCATGTTCGCCGCGTGGGCATTGTTGCCACCAATGCTGCCAGCCATGGCGCTGCCGCCCATGTTCTTCAGCTTGTTGCACTCGACCAGGGTCTTGGCATCAGTCTTCAGCACGGAGCGCAGCGTCGCCGCTGAAATGGTGCACTCGGTGACCACGCGCTTGCCTCGTCCCTTGATCCAGTTGATGGCCGCCGGCTTCTTGTCGCAGCAGAAGTTCCCACTCAGCGAAATGATCTGCATGTCGGGAAACTGGCGCTTGATCCTCCTCAGCGCCATTTCCGCTCCCTTGGACACCATGTTCATTCCCATAGCATCTCCGGTGGTAGCCACGAATCGGATATACAGCTGCGGCCCGTCCATAGCGATGTGGCACTCCTTCAGCCGGCCGAACCGAGATGTGGAATCGAATTCGGTCTTCACTTGCTGGTAGTTGGTCTCGTTCTCGATCCATGCCTTCGCCTCCGCGGCTCGGGCGACGCTGGGGAATCTGACACAGGGCGCCCGGGTCATGCCCACGTCCTCCACCACCGAGCGGACGCCGCGCACTGACAGCGCCTTGCAGCCACGGTTCGTTGAGGCCACCAGAGCTCCCTCCGTGGTGGCCATAGGCACGTAGTAGGTCTCTCCGTCCAGGAGTAGGGGGCCGGCATAGCCCACCGGAATGGGCACGTAGCCCAGCACGTTTTCGCAGCAGGCGTTGAGAACCTTGCGGTAGTCGAAGTGCTCATAGGGCAAGACCCCAAGGCGCTCCACCGGCATCTTGGCGCGTCCGGCGATTATCTGCCGGCGGATGCGTACTCCTCTCTCGGGATCGTCGAGCACGGACTCGATCTTGTAGAGCGGGCAATGGGGTCCTCCGGCCTGGACAACGGCAACTATCTCCTCATCACTCAAGGCGGCTGGTCCACTGCCCTCCTCCGTGGAGTTTAGGATCTCCAGGCACTCTTGCAGCGGGCGGGGCGGACGAACCGGCAGGACCAGTCGCTGCCGGAGGGG
Organism: Drosophila pseudoananassae pseudoananassae; assembly: GCA_018153035.1. Classification (NCBI taxonomy): domain Eukaryota; kingdom Metazoa; phylum Arthropoda; class Insecta; order Diptera; family Drosophilidae; genus Drosophila; species Drosophila pseudoananassae. Next base: position 12,971,417 of record JAECXR010000024.1, read on the forward strand.
CAGCAGTTCCGTCTGCGTGGAAGCGTTCACCGAACTCTGCTCTTCAATGGTGAAGAGAGGTGTCCTCACTGCGATCGGAGCCATCTCTTGCGTCTTGGGTTCGTCCACAATGTCCTGCTCCTCGATGGGCGTCGTCTGCGAGGCCTTGGCCGCAATGGCCACAGTTCCGGACTGGCGCATCTGATCGGTGAGGGGATCGCGATTGTCGAAGCATATGAACTTGATCACCAGGGCAATGAGGACAATTGAGATGACGATGTGATCGGCGCTCATGGTCAGCCATCTGGAAGAGCAGAAAGATGTTCGTTATTGGAGGCAATTAATCGGAAAGATGCAGTGGATGTGGATCGGTATAGCTTCTACTTTATAGCTTATTTAAATACGGGCTTTCATAATAGCTTTAATAGCTCCACAGGTAACTATTTCCAGACACAGATGGTGTTACGTTTCGGGTTATAGAATTCCAGAAACTTACTTGATGATGATGTCCGTAATCTCGCCGGACTCCGTGCGGTTGTTGCTCACATTCAGGCTGAGTGTGGGCGTGAGGGTCTTGTCCACGGAATCGTAATCGCTGCCGGAGAAGGCCACACGGCTGTAGATGTGGACGGCCATCAGTCCGGTGGTCATGATGAGCTTGACACGCTGCAGCACCGGATTGGCCTTCTGCTCCTCCTCGGTGAGGGATTTCAGCAGAAGCGAGCCCTTGGCCTTCTCCCTGACGACGGACATGTCCACGCCGGAGCGGGAGAGGTCGAAGATCAGCGACAGGCAGGCGGGGTAGAAGGTCATGAAGACCACGTAGTTGACCAGCACAGAGAGCACGGCAAACATGCAGAGCACCTCCAAGCGCTGGACACCCGACAGCGTGCCCACGCCCACCAGCAGCACCTCCACAATCGTGTCCAGGGAAATGGCCGGGCCCAGGAGCTCCAGACCCCGGGCGATGTTCTGGGTGACCTCGGCTTGGTTGCTGCCCGACAGAGCCAGCTGGGCGAGGCGGCCGGAGTTGGACAGGTCGATGACCAGCAGGAGGAAGAACAGGGCGTCCCTGAAAGTTTATAGAAGGAGAATTCGATTGTGAATCAAATTAGCACAGCCAGCTTCCAGCAAACAATGTTTACGCGAACACACCATTGTTAACATTAAAGGCCGTTCATGGGAAAATTTTTGGGGAACTGGTAGCACCAGGCACTGTAGGCTCCAAATTGCAAATCATACTCACTTGAGGTCCGAGATGTCGCTGCCGAGGAACTTGATGATGGCCGTCGTGAAGATGAAGCTGGAGAAGACCGTGAAGAGGCCGGCTATGCCTGAAATGGAGAAGGGAACCAACCATGAGATGGACGCGTCTGCCAGCGGAGGTCGAATCGTTTAGAGCGCACGTGAGAAATGTCGGACTACCTGCTGCCCCACCTCTAAAAACTTGACCAAACATTCCAGTCTTGTTTGCTCCCCAAAAATAGTTCGGGGTGGAGATGGAGACAGGCCAGGCCAGCATTCTAACCACTTGGGTCAACACATGTGCCCCACAGCGAATCTGGCACAATGATGTAATCCCCCCAGAGGAGGAGGCACACTCACCTAGTACGTATTTGGAGCCCATCCGGTGGAGGCTGCAGAACTGGTAGTAGCAGTAGAGCACCGCGGTGCAGCGGACGATGGTCATCAGTATGACGTCGGCGGCATTGTACTCCGCTTCCAGACCATCGCAGGACTGGCTCCAGCCGTGGCAGGGTCTGTGCCGGCTGGAAGTGGCCGATCCACCCACAACCGGGGGCGGACTAGCACCGGCGGCTGTTGCTGCTCCAGCTGCTGCGGCGGCGGAAGCTGTGCCCAGGCCATTGCTGCTGGCATCCAGCGTGTTGTTCTTGTCCACCGTCAGCATGCAGGCCGTGATGGTGAGGAGGGCCACGATGACCTCCCAGGGGTGCGAGGCGCAGAACTCGCCGTGGGCGCGAAACAAACGTCCAATCATTGCTGCGATGCGTCCGATTCCCGTCCAGATCAGGCCAATCTCGGCTGGCTGTGAAAAAAAAACGAGGAAATCCGCTTGTCAGTTAATACAGTTTCGTTTATTATTATTTTTTCCTATTTCCTGCTATCGACTAGCCAAGGACGTTGGGGCCCAGGATGCGGCCAGGCCAGTCAACCTAAGCTACATAATCAAAAGCAATGGCACTCGGATGGGAAAAGGGAAGGGCTATGAGCGAGAACATATCGATTCAACTGTTGACACATTCAAAGGGCTCCGAGCGATAACGAGGCCGACAAGGCGATTCTCGCCGAGGAACACGTTTATTAACCTAAGCGGATTTGTCCAGCGTCCAGGGCTTGAGCGTCCTTGAGCTCCAGGGCGTCGGTAACTGCGCCAGCCCCTCCCCGTTCGGAGCAATGCAAATCCATGATTGATGGCTTAAGCCGGCTTGGCCCGGCCGGCAAGTTCCGCATTCGACTCCGAGCCAGGTTTAATTAAGCCATCGGGCAGACGCTCTGCCGGCCATAGCTCGCCCACCACGTGCCCAGCATAAAAACCACATACTATCCTGGTGTCTAGTGCCTCCCAGTTAGACAACAACGCGCCATAAATATTCAAAAACAGTCTCCAGTCTCCGCCTTTTAGCTGCGCCGGCGCACCACTTTTTTCGCCTCTATCTGGTGGCCATAAACAATGTTTTCCATTTTGTTGTAAAAACGAGAGAGAGAAAAAAAAACCCAACAAATAAATATGTTAAATAAATCAAATGCCACTTTGCCAGCAGCGCGCCGAGAGACGACAGATGAGGTTCCGGGGGACTTCGAGATCGAGTATCAAAGTGGTGGTAATCCGAAGCCTTTGGGGCCATAAACCATTCCAGCACTCAAGGAGCTGGCATCCTTTTAAATGTTTATGGGGCACTGCACTGAAAGGATCGGCTAATGCATTCCAATTGAAAGTTTTCAAAACGGAACTAACTATATAAATTGAAGAACATGTTTCTTATTCCTCCAGAATTTTTAGGGCTTTTTTTATTGGTCTGGGGGGCAGTGGCAACAGCTGAGGCGGCCAGGCGCGATCGTCAAAAGAGCGAAACATAAACAATCTCCTTCAGTATCCAAAACAACAAAAATTAATGTTCCTTTAACTCATTGGATTGTGGCTAGCAATTGCCGACTTTATTTTCGGCAGATGGGTGTTTTACGGCCGGAATGGACGCCTTGCCTCTCGGGAGCTCCAAAGGCCAGGGCCTGGGCCTGGTGCCTGGTGCTCCTCCGAGTAGATCAAGATCATTTTCCGGGGAAAAGAATGAGCTGTAGAAGTGCATAAATCGCTTATGAAGTGATCTTCGCCCATCCTCGTTTATTTTGCTTACTTGGGAGAATGGAAATTCCGTTTTGGATTTCCAGTAAGCGCCAATTTCACAGAAATGTGGCTCCAAGGCATTGTGAGGCACGTACTTGTGAAAATAAATGAAATAAACAAATATTTATCAAATGCCTGACATGTTTGGGATTTCATCTTTTTTTATTTCCATTCGAGTTAGACTTTCTAGTTAACTTCGACCTGGTTTGTGAAGCATTTCCTTGTTTTTCCAGCCTCTAATTTTCTTCAATTTCCGGCGTTGGAATTGAAAGCAATTGATGATCGAATGACAAGCAGCCTTTTGTTGTCCCTGCTGCGGTTGTTTGCTTTTAAAAGTCCATCAAATCGGTGCGAAGTAAATGACTCCACCTCTTATAAATAGAGTGCAGCTCTTGCTAAATCCCCGGAGTATGGTATGAACAACAAAAAATGAGAAACATTTTTCATTTTCATTTTCATTCAAATGTTTATTTTGAAGCCCCAACCAAAGTGGCAGAATAACGAGGGCGCCCGCCGCTAATATCTCTTGAATGGCGAAATGTTTAAATTTAGCCCGGCCCGGCCCGGCTGGACGGCAGGAAACTAAACTGAAACTAAAATCTGGAAATCTAAAAAGAAGTGCTCTGCGAAGTGGCGCTGCCTCTTTGGAAGGAAGTCCCGGAAGGCCAATAATGGGGCGGTGCGACGGGTTAAGACCTTTTCATTTGGCAACAAATGCTCGGCCTGGGAAGTGTGTGTGTCTTGCATTGTTTTGCATACTTTTATTTTTTTTTTTTGTTTTTCGTTTACATTTGAAAGCACTCGCCGAACGGATGTTTGCGGCCGACCTCAACCTTATGGCCAAACAGAGAAACAACAGGGTGGAGGTGGGGGTGGCTGGGTCTTGAGTAGGGGAATAACAACTAAAATAAATACAAGTATACATACTGGTATGAACTACGTGTACATATATGTTTATGCGGAAAGAAACTTAGTCAAACACGGAGCACAACTCAACAAAGAAGCGGCAGATACCCAAAATAAATACCCAAAACCAGAGTACTCTGATATTCCCTTAAAAAAAGGTTAAGATCTCGAGTTCTTAAACTTTCAAGTGGAATAATTGTTTATAATTGCCCCTCTGGGGTGTCCTCTTTATACTTCTTGAGAAATTGGCAGGGCAATCCCCAATTGTCATTGTTTGTAGAGCTTGGCACCCTCTTGAAACCGAAACGAAATTCTGCGAAAAATTCGAGCTACGCGTGCAGCATTTGCATTTCCCAACTGGAACTGCCACCGTCCAGGCCCCCATGTATGCCCAATGGGTGCGGTATGATCTCCTCATGCGTCATCATCCGTCTTCTGGTTCGTCTGCTTTTCGGGAGTGGGAGTGGGTGCTATGGGTTTTCCTGGAATCTTCAGTACACTTTTATTTATGGCCGGCCACGGTGATTTTCCATATAATTCTGTATTGTTTTTTGCTGGCAATTAGCACACTGGAATTAGCACAACGTTGCTAAGATATAAATCACAACCAAACCATGATCGAGTTAATTCAATTGATCTCTCTTTGGATTAAAATTCAACAATTTCTGTTCATAGCCGGAAAAGCGGAAAGTGTTCCACTCGTGTTGCGGCTTTTCCTGCCATGTCCTACAACTGTTTTCAACAGAAACACGTATTCTGCATTATTTTGGAATGGAATTTGCAAAATATTTTCTTTATTTTTGATTTGCTGCGCAATCGCCAATCAAATTATTGCAATTAACGCCTCTGATTTAGGATTCCTCGATATAAGCAAAGTTTGGACTTTGATTTACGAAATTTCAGGTGTACTATATGTGTACACAGTACTAGGTATACATCAAAATAAATAAATATTGTACTTTCCCACACAGCATCCCATGGACCAATAGACCTGGCCGATGATTCGCGTCAGTCACATTTGTTTATGAGACTTGCCAAAGTGCTGAGCATTTAATGGCCACAGTTGGTTTATTCCATTTTGTTTAGGCAATGAGGCCGGCACACAAAAAATAAATGTGCCAAAAATTATAGCCAAAGTTAAACAATCGGGGACAGTGTGATTTATGATTTAGGGAGAAGACTTTAAGGCGAAACAGCAGGTTGCTTTCCCAAAGGTCCACTGGAATGTCCAGGCGGGTTTCATCCCCGAACCTTGGGGTGGCGCCTCCCTCCCTACGTGGGCCTGCATTAATTAAATGTTTAAGGTAATTAATGTTTTAGGAACTTTGTCGGGGTTTTATGGATGAAGTTGGATGTTTATTTGACAGACAGTGGCAAGTCCATCCACTTACCTCTCGAAACCCCAAGAATAAGATCAGTTTCCAGTTCCAAAGAGTCTGCCAATCTTGATTCTTGCAACACGTTTGCTTCTTCAGTTCTCCGCAAAACTACTTAACCTGTCTAGACTGCAATAATCCAGCATGACTCATGTGGCCATTTGCTCTAATTCTTTTTTTGAACCTAACTTGATGGAGTTTAGCGAAGATGTAGTGACTCATCCAAACAAAAGTTCCTCTTTAAGGCAATCGGAATTGGCGTGGGATTGGGGACAACTAATTACAATGATAGCTGGTGGCGGCAAGAGTGATAGAGCAGCTGGGAAAGTGACGTCCGAAAAGGGGGTTAAGCGGGATTGATGGGCCAGTGTTGTCGCAAGTGGCCCTATTTGCGGCGATTAGATAGTAGACAAGGTTATAGCCAATATCAGATATTATAGTCAAATGTATATAGATCAGGTTATCTACCTTCTGCAAATGCCAAATCATAATCAGTTCCAGCCACCCCCTAAAAGCCAAATCAAGTCGCCTGTAATTGCCAACACTTGCCATGGAAATAAATGCAGCCATTAGACGATAAGACGGCCAGGAGAAAATTAAATAAAATCTGAAACAATTTTGTTTGCTTTTTTTTGTAATTTACAAGTTGCCGAAACAAAAAGTAAAAGTTGTCGTGTGGGGCAAACAAATAAATAAATTAATAAAACGACACACTCCACTCCAAGACAGTCTTACTTTCTACCAAAAAAACAGCGAATGCTGCTAATTTGTATGCAGCCCCCAAAGAAGTCCCCAAAAAAAAACATTTAAGTTTTTTAAAAACCCGGAGAAGCGGAGAAACAAAAGTTAAACCAAACCCACAGACTTTGCACATCAAAAGATTTTTTCTACAAAAGTTACAAACAAGAAAAAGTCTTTCAAGATGTTGGATTTTAATTTAAAAGTAAATCAGTGTTAGGGGAGATGCTTCCCAGATCTGCTGGCCTGTCAATGGGCTTTGTTAATCAGGTGCTACAGCATCATCTTGGCCAGCCCGGCGCTTGACATTGACCCACTTGGACTTGGCCAGTCGGCTGGCCATCGCTATTGACCACAAAGCCGTTAACCGATCCAAAGAGCAATCAAATACCAACAACTGTCGGAGGGAAAAACCGGAACCGTTCGCAATGAAATAGAAAGTTTTTTATTTTGAGGGTTAGGGGCTTTATGGCCAACGTGGGGATTGATTAGAAATCTCAAGTGGCAGAATTTAATGGCCGCTTTCTTTACACAGACTCATTGAAACTGGAATGAAGGCAATGGGAATGGGAATGGGAATGGGACTGGCAATGCCTTTGAATAAATTAAGTAGCTTTACCTTTGGAAACAAAAAGTAAACTTCCTTTCAATGGGGATTATTTTCTCGCACTATTGTATCGCCACAATTTAGGCCATTAATTGCAAACAAATGCAATGAGTTGGCTTCTGGGGAAATCTATTTCATATTCAATGTATGCTAATAGCCATCTTTCGTGGTTTTCGGTGTCGGCACGTGCACGAATCTCCATGGCATTACATTTTGTTATAAACTTGTTGCATAAATTATAAATAGTATTAAGTATTTCGGTGCCAGCTAATTGGCGATCCGGTTAATTGCCCATTAACATGCCTCTGCCTCTGACTCTGACTCGGGCTCGGACTACCGCTTGAATAAACCTTTGTTAACAAATTAAGCAATCCAAAGCTATTATTAAATAAACCATAATTGAAATGCACCAAGGTTTTGTTATTTATTTGCCAACGCATGTAGTCGCCGGAGCATCCTCAGTTTGTATTTATTTACAAGTCTACGATTCGCAATCACGCTAAGTAAAGCTGCCTTCATGCTCGGTTTGCCATTTGGCCAAAACCAACAAGCAGACAATTCTAAACACACAGTGTCACCCACCCACCTACATCATTATACTCTGGCTGCACACACATCATCATTAGCCTTATCCGAATCGGAGCCTGTCATCTGCAACACAGGCGCCCGTAAAGTGGCCAACCTGGTTGGCTGCCTCTCCATTCTGGCATTCTGGCAGCTTGTTGCAAATTTGAATTTTAATTCAACCTTCAACCGTGTGGCAGAAAGGGAAAAAGGCGTTTTTATCGCTACTCTGATGTTTGCCGGATGCAATTTCAATTTCCAATCACAGTCATATTACACGGCTTCACGGATTACAAGCTGTGATGGAGGTGGAGGTGGAGATGAAGGTGGCCCATCCACTCATTTCCCAGGCCTGCTGCTTCCCACATATCCTGCTGCCTTAAACAGAAATTGATTCGAATGCGTGTGTCTGTCGGATGCGGGCTTCCATCCTCTCGAGGGGTTTTTATTCCTTATCGGTTCGAGGCTCTTGATATATGTATGTGCTTTACTTTATCTTCCGCCCATGATTGCCCGAATTAATTTTCAACTAATTCACCCTGATTAATGGGAAATATTCCCACTTGTACGATTGCACGAATGATTCATTTTTCACAAATACGAAATTATTTCCAGAGAAGTGTCATTATTGAATAGATCAGTGTAGTTACGATGTGAGAATTATATATTTCTAGGAAGGGCAATTAAGAATCAAGCTAATAAATATTCTCCCCCCAGTTAAGGGCCTTTAAGACTTATCTCTTGATATGAAGCCAAATCTGTTTTCAATTTCCCTAAGCACACATCATTAATATACAATTCCTGTCTTCTTTTCGATAAAACATGTATAATCTGATTAATAGCACGCACCCCCACACCCCTCGTACCACCAGCAGGTGGCAACATGTTTGTTTTCACAACCTTATCTGAGCTCCTGGCCTGCTCTGGCTCATCCTGGCCTTGTTGCCTTCAATATCCCACTCTGGGCATTATGGGAATTAATTAAATCGCGGCATAAATATTTTTCCAGCCCCTGCCGGCTGAGACCTCGCCAATAGTATTGCTTTGACTTTGAAGTTTGATTATATACCCAGTGCGAGGGTCACTCCATGTCTTCCCTACTGCCAGACTGCCAGACTGCCAGAGTGTGGATTTGTGCAATATTTGCTGGCTTAGGCCTTTCGGCTGGAGAGGTCTTCAAACAAGAGACTATGGAGCATAGAATAAGTTGCCGTGTTTGATATGATTATGCATGTGGAGGGGCAAGGCGGTGGTGGCAAGGCGGCAGTCTAGCTTCTGCATTGTTCAAATATTTGTTGCACTGCCTGGTGTCGTTGTTTGTCCGGCCGGTAAATAAACAAACCCAGGCCTAGCCATGGGTGGTGTTGGTAATAAAAATCACGACATAAACAACCCAGCCATGATGGCACAGGGAGAAAAATTCAACTATAAATAGGTATAGTTACGTTTAATTACAAGATTAAAGTAGGTTTAATTTCTGTGATAATAGACCGTATTATGAGGAACAAATAAGGCTAGAAATTAGATCTATATCTAGAGGTTTAGTACTTTATTTTTTATAAAATATGGTGTACTTTTCCTCTCTCTGCACTGGAGTCTCTGGTGCTATTACATCCGCCCCGAACTTGGCCGGCTGTTAACGTGATTATGCCATAAACCAATACTACTGAACAGGGCCCATCTTATAAGCCATCAGCATTCAAGGCGGTCAACTACGATATTCGTAGTGCCAATTGCTCGCTTACGTGCCTGGCCAAACGAGTTGAGTTTTGGGCCCAAAAAAGCCAAAACCGAAATTCGAAAACTGAGGTCCAGACCAGGCCAGACCACCACCACTTCAGATCCAGCTGGTGGAAGTCCAGTGGCAATTGCAACGGTTTACTTGTTGGCACTCCTGAACCCTGAACATGAAAACGTTGACAGGTTTTTCTTCTTTCGGTCCGAGGCGACCTCATTCGGAAAAAAGAAAAAGAAAAGTGGCTGCCATCGTGGAGTTGTTATGCAAAAGCCAGCTTTGGTGGCATCTTCCTCATCAGAGTCATAAATTAAGCCTTGAAATCTTTGTAGTTAATGGATCTTAAACAAGATCTTCTTAGATGGCAATTACAGATACTTCAAACTCAATTATATTCATAATTTAACTTTATATTTTATAGTAATTTTAATCGAAATATGTGCCAACTTTTATAATTAAATCAGTGAGGCCCCTTTGATGCTGCAACTTCTTTGAAATGTTTGCCTTTGGCGGACAGCAATGCGGGCCCAATAAACATCAACTTTGATATGTTTATGCCAGAGAAGTGTGTGCTGGTGGCTTGTTTGTGTTTGCAGTCGGGCCTATTTGCATTATAAAGTGAGTTTACGACGCAGTCTATAAGGCTAAGCCAGAGCCCGGGCCTAAGCCTAAGCCTCCCAGTGCCCCTGGACTAATTCGAACATCAGTTCGATTGAACATCGATTTTTATCGTGTCGTTTTTTTATGACAACCCAACAAAGGGTTCGCATCTGGCCTTCGCTGGAAGTTGGCCCAAAGCGGCGGAAATGTGTTGCCATCAATGCAATGTGGATGGCTTTGGCGCGAAGGTGATTTTCAAGCGATTTCCAAAGTCATGTAGGTGTTAAAGCGGGAGGTGGTTGGAAGGAGAGTGTATCTATTGATGTCCTACCCACTTGTCACTGCAATTTGCCAGAAATAACAATAATTGTATGACGAAATTGCAGGCCCGACATAGCACGCGTTTTGCATGCGACTTCGACTCCGACGCGACTCTCCTAATCGCGCAATCTTCGACAGACACACACACGTACTCCGCGGCACATGACCAATTTCTGTTGCCAACCCAGAAGGGGGGGTAGAGTGGTAGAGTGGGAGAGAAAATAAGCTGCGCATGCGTGATGTTTAAAATCGCGCGTAAGTCGGAGAGCGATCGCAGGTGGAGGAGAAAGTTTACATTGAAACCATTTTTTTTTTTTTCGATGTATTTTCGATGGGTATCGCAGCCTATTGTTGCTACACATATAAAGAGAAAACGAGAGAGCCATGGAGGCCATAAAGCCAAAGAAGAAGCGACCCGCCGATAAATGAAAATAAATTTGTTTAAAATTTCGACCAAAGTTGGGCAAAGGCAGCGGTGAGAGCAAAAGTTATGAAATCGCATACCCCGTCAATGGAATTCCAAGCCGAATTCGTATCAATGTTGACACTATGGCGGTCAGCAACGAAGTGCTAACGAAGTATCTCCAATAAGAACAAGGTTATTCTATTTGAGACAAATATTTACAAATAGGGGGAGCTTTAAAAGTTACTTCATTTTTTGTAGAAAAACTTAAACTTCCGTAAAATACATCTCTGTATTTTTAATATTTTTATGAGCTAGTCTCGTGACCAGAGCTGTTTTTTTTTGAGCCGAGCTTGGCACTAAAACTATATATGTATGTATATATGTACATATCGTTATGGTAAAGTATATGAATATAAGTGGATACAAGAAATAAACTCTTTCGCAACTCCCAAGACGAACGCATTGACGCGGAGGGAGGCCTGGGGCAACTGGATTGGCTTGTAATTGAATAATATTTCTACTCGGCTTGCCACATAACGATCGCCAGTCAGCCACACCAACAACAACAACAACAACAATAACAACCAAAGTGCAACGAAAAAAAATGTAGGAAGCGGCAATGCACTTGACAAAGCTGCTGCACTCGTTGCGGCTGCTGGTTTTAAGGCTTTTTTGTTGTTTTTTTTTAATTTTTTGTTACTTCAGCGGCTGGCGGAGACTGTGTGGCATTTTTCACTTTTGCTTTTAATAGCCAGATGCCGCCTGTCGTCGTCGTTGGGGCGTCCCGGACCGGAGATGAAGTCGTCATCTGACGGCGTTTGTTTCGGAATTTATTTTGGATTTTTGAAATTGCCGCTCTTCACATAACCGTTCAGGTTTTTATAGAGCATCCGCATCGGTATCTGACAGATATCTGTATCTCGAGTGTGACTGTGCGTATCTGTCGCAGCCAGATGTTGCCCATCTTCCATTTTTCTTCTTTTTTTTTTTTTGGTAAACTGGGGAACCGAGCAAGGAAATCAACTGCCTGCCAATGCCACTTTCGACTACTTTCTTCCGACCAGAGAGGAAATGTCGAAAAAAGCATGCCCCACAAGTGGGAATAACTAAGAATCCTTTAGATCCTCTTGGTAACAGATTCTATTATTGAAACAACAAATGTTTTCAATAAATACGAGTTTATTTGGTAACTCCTCTGTGGGTCAACCACTCGAGTGGCTGGGTGGGTTTCAAGAGCAGGGGTAAGAGAAAGTTGTCCAACATACATATGTTTCCGCTGCAGGCCAAGAACTTATAGCCGACGCCGCCGACGTAGTGCCAGACATTTTGATAAGATTGGGCAGGGAGCCCAATTGCATAACTGGCGGCTAACCAAACACCCATTTGGTGTACGCTTGGGGCTGGCATGCAGTAAGTAGATCGTTTCTAAAGAGACATTCCAATGGGAATGCCTGGGGTGGTGGTGATAAGGGCCAAACCGCAGCTACTAAGCTGGGGGACATGTACAAAGTATTACTAACCTTTCTTTTCTGACGAGCTCTCGGAAGAGGATCGGTTGAGGTTTTCGGGATGGCCTAGGGTCGTGGCCAATGGGTGTCACACGCCAAAGGTGTCCACAAAAGAAATGGTAATGAGCTGGCTCCGGGCGACTGGTCGGGGCGCTTATCGGCACGGCACGGCACGGCGCGTCTTCTCTTGGAAACAACCAACTTGTTTCGGCCAATTGCCAATCACAGCCTCGAGTGCGTGCTAGTTCTCTTCGATTTGTGCACTTTTCGCAAACAAATCCACATAATTGGGTTCGCGGCGGGCTGTTTGATTTACATTTATATAACCACTAATTGCGGCACTTTCGTTCGCCAACTTCGCGACTATTCGCGACCAATTCCGATTTCGATTTCTATTTTGTTTAACTAACAAATTTTGTAAAGCGAACACTTGGTCTCTTTGTTGTTATTGATGTTGCGCGCACCCTTTGGTCGAAGCTAGTGGTTATTGGGGATGTTACTGTTCGATTAGCACTCTGATCGGATCGGATCAACTGACTGGGTCCGCTACCCAGGAGCTATTAGATTGAAAACTAAACCAAAACAGGTAATTTGGTGCGTTAGCTCTTCCGCGTACAGATGGACAACATGTTGTGGTTGTGTATCGAAATATCAATAAATATCGGTAAATATCGAACAATAGTCAGCTGATTGTAACATGGTTCGTGTCTATGCTAATGTGCATACAGTTTGAGTGACCATATAACAAATAAAAGTAAAATTAATTTATTTTTAAATATTTGGGGTAAAAGCCAATACTGTTTATATATTTAATGTATATAGGATAACGAAACAATTGCATTTAAGGTCATAAAACAAGATTTATAAATTAAAACGGAAAGAAAACTAAAAAATACTAAAATACTCTCCCTATGTTTGCCTCGGTGCTGTTAACGCAACACTGTTCGGGTGCTGTCAATTTGACAGCTGCGTCGGCGATTGTGATTTGCAATTTTTGTAGTTTGGAATTATATTTTACAACAAAATCTGAATTTACTCAGAACTTAGCGCATATACGAACATAGTTGCAATGTCCAACCCACAGGCAACAGTAACCGCCTACCTGGCGGCCCAAAAGAAGACCACAAACAAAGATCTCGCCGCCGAGTGGACACTCATCGAGGAGCTCTACAATGAAAAGTGAGATTAACCAGCCAAAAAGTTGTTTAGCAATATAATAATCAACATTTCTAGATTGTGGAATGAGCTGACCATAAAACTGATCACCTTTGTGCGCCACGAAACCCTCCAAGATGAGACGGCGTTGCTGCAGCTCTACCAGAACTTCCTGTCCACCTTCGAAACAAAGTAAGTCGGCGTCTCCCGATGACTCGGCAATATTAAACCTATTTCTCCTTAGAATCAATCCCTACGGCCTGATCCAGATCCTGGAGGTGGTGGTGGACAACATTAGCGATAAGAAGGAGGCCATCGATTTTCTTGAGAAGATGAAGGACAAGGTTAAGATCTGCGATGAGGCCGTTTGGTATCTGCAGGTGATGCAGGGCAACCTTTACCTTAGCAACCTCAACGACCTGAATGCCACCAAAAAAATCATAGAGGAACTGCGCGACGTACTGGAGGAAGCGGGCAACGTGACCCCCGTTCATGGAAAGTACTACATGCTGGCCTCTCAGTACTACCGCCGTGTAGGCAAGCACAGCGACTACTACCGGTGCGGTCTACAGTTCCTCGGGTGCTCGCTGGAGGACTACCCTCGGGATCAGTGGCCGCAGCAGGCCTTCTTCCTTGGCTTGGCTGCCCTGCTGGGTGATGGCGTTTACAACATCGGGGAGCTGCTGGCGCATCCCATCCTGGAGTCTCTAAAGGGCTCGGACAATGAGTGGCTCGTGGAGCTCCTGAAGGCCTTCAATTCGGGCGACATTAACAAGTGGGTGCATTTTCTCCATATTTCGAAATAAGTTACTTAATTATTCCTTTTTTTTAAAAGGTTCAACGATATGAAGAAAATCTGGTCCAAGATCCCCGATCTGGCTGCTCAGGAAGTCAAGCTGCGCCAAAAGATCTCCCTGCTCTGCCTGATGGAGATGACCTTTAAGCGATCAGCCATCGAGCGGGCCATTTCCTTCGCGGACATTGCCCAGGAAACCAAACTGCCCGCCAAGGAGGTCGAACTGCTGATCATGAAGGCCCTGGCCTTGGATCTGGTGCGCGGGGAGATAGATCAAGTAGCTGGAGTAGTTAACATGTCGTGGGTGCAACCCCGCGTCCTCAACCGCAACCAGATTGCCGGCATGGCCAGCACTCTGGACACCTGGATGGGCGCCATAACGAACATGGAGAAGCTGATGGAGAATCGCGCCGCCGAAATTCTCACCAATTAGTCGTAGGTTCTCAGTAGGAGTTTCGCCAGATCTTGATGGTCCCCTTATAATTTCCATTTGCGCGAATGCTTTTGTATTTAATTAAAATGTAAAACCCAATCCATTGGTTATGTTCATTTGTTTTGGCTTTAATTTAGCTCCCTGACGGTTTCAAGTATAAAAATTGTGTTGTGCTTACGGGCTCCTTAGTCTACCTTAGTGGCTAAATCAGATCACTTATCGAGGACTTTCTTACGGGCTAGCTCTAGGATTATGTACAAATTAAAATACATCAAATTTGGCGATAGACTCCTCAGGTTCTCTAAAAAGCTAAAATGTCGATCTCGAATTTGGAATTTGCTGTTGCAATAAACGCGGCTGGACTATCACTTGCTGCTGCTTTGTCGGATTCTGTTGTTTCTGGATTGTCTTCGCGGCGGACGATCGTCCATCCAGACACCAGCGATCAAATGTTGAGGCAGCGCAGCTTCGTTTCCGGCACACGGGAGGTAAACTCGAAGGACGGCGGGCGGCGGATGTCTTCGTGGGAGTCGCGGCGTATCCGATCCGGGTTGCGGCCCATCACTGACGAGAGAGGTATTTCGCGGCGGTAAAGCTCTTGCAGGACCAGGCGCTCCAGCTGGAACAGGTGCTCATCCCACACGCCGGGTATCTCGTCGTGCATGAACATGGCTAGGCGCAAGAGGTACTCGGCATTGTGGCCACTAGGTCCCCGGCAAGAGACAATTTGCTCAGCGATCTCCTCCACTGGCGACTCGCCCAGCCAATGGCAGTTCTCCGGCGTGGCCACGTAGACTAGCACCTCGACGGCTTCTCCGCTGAACGGAGTGTCCTGGGATGCAACACGGGGAAAGAACTTGGTATCGATGGTAGCATAGCCTCCTGTTGGAATAGCTTTGTGTTAACTTCAATTACTTGGAACTCGTTAGTGGTAGACTTACCCAGGGTGCACTCGCGCTGCTTGAGGTAATCCAGAGCTGTGCTTCCTGTTATTCTATAGGCGCATCCCCAAGTTATGCCCTGCAATAAAAAAAATACAAACTTTAATTTAAAAAAATGTATAAAAAACACAAACAGATGGTTAACATAAAAGTAAAAATAGCTCGCCCTCCCTGGGATTTGAACTCGTGCGAGTGGTGGTGCTATTCTTATCGTCCGCCGCCTCTTATAATTCCCAACCGCGTTTTCAGCCACTGGTAGCGTATAAATAACGCGCAAAGCGAGTAGTCTCCCGTGCGCTTCGAGTTTTTCATGCTTGTCTCTCGGGGCCACAAACGAGTTCCTGGTAACTCTATGAATCGTGCCCTGGGTAAAGTCCCCGGGTCTAGGATAGAAAGTATCAAGGTGTAAAATGTGCGTTTTCGCATTCGCCTATATTTCGCGGAATCTCGCCAGGCGTTGTGATGAAGAAGGATCCGCAAGGATTCCGAATCGTTGCGTCCGGTTGTCTGCGGAAATCTGCCAGAGTTCTCACCTCAGATATGGACGAGTTGGTAGGACCTCCCCTACTCCTCGGAGTGGGGAGATAACCGCCTACACGGAATGGGGCTTACATTGAGAAATTTGAACAGCACTCTTTTTTTTATAACCCCCTCCACCCTTAGTGGATAAATATTTTGCGTTCACTTACCTCTTTGTCCTCCACCAGCGTTGCAACACGTCCAGGCTGTAACAAAGAACGAAGGCACCTATTAGTACTCAAGTGTAATTTATATTCTCATTTATGGCGATTTTATTTATCGCGCCCACAAAGGCAGAGGGATTCAGGGATTGCACTCTCAGCCATCTGATTGTTTACCTTCTGTATATACGCCTTATATATTTTATTTATACTTGGATCAGCGGACCTTGACTTATTTCGACATTGTTGCCTTTGGTCGTGTAATCGGAAATGTATTTCAGATTGCAGAGAGCATTGTAATAGGTATTATATATTGTAATAGGAATATTACAACGACTATAATTTCCAAAACAAATATATACAAATGTATCTACAAGATCCAAACTTGAACATCGAGAAATGGTGTGGCATGAGACCATTTCCTAGGGGCCTGTCCTGACTCGTTTGTCCGGCAAGCAAATCAGCTATGCTAATTGAGACGCAATCTGTATCTTAATTGGGAGTCGCTCCACTCGCTGCTGAATACTAATTTCACTTGTTTTGAACGAGCTGATAAGACCGGGCGACAAGTAGATAACGCGTGCCAGGCCAAGTGATCATATTTGCACACACCCAAAGTCAACTCAGACGCGAAAACATTTGTTATAGAATGAAACGGCGGCCATAAAGCAATTACCAGATGGCTGCCACTAGTTGGAAAGTAAATATCAGAGAAAACAGCCCAGCCCCAGACGGTGACCAGACTGATCTCCCAGATAGTAGATGTTTAGAAACCCCATAGGGTGTGGTTAGGGGGTTAAACAAACTCACCTTTTCTTCACAGCCCCGGTGGGTGACGTTGCCCTGCCAGAATCGGCGGGCATAGCCACGAATGTAGCCAGTAATGCACTTGCTGTGGGTGAAGCCGGGATACCAGCACAGAGATCCGTATCCGAAGACCCAGCAGGCGATGTCCGACTGCTCGTTACTGTTGTCATCGTTGTTGGGCCGGTTCTCCTGCTCGTTGTTGTCGCCGGGATTGTGGTTATCCTCGGCAGCTCCCAACTGGCCGTTGGTGAAGAGATTTTTGAAATGGGCCGGCACCTCGGTCGGCTGGCGGTGTCCACTGAAGTGCGCCATTGTCTCAGCCAGCACTTTCTGCGATCAGTTTTTGAATACTCTGGGGTAGGGCGGAGTGAATTCGCAGGACTATCTAGGTAGGTCTAGGCAACTGCTCCAGGTCGAGATCGGTATTCCTGTCCTGTGCGCTAATATCAGTGCATGTTGGTAGCGGCTGGATCCGTTTCCTCTTGTTACATTTCCCGCCAGACAACGTCTCGACCTGTCCAGCGGCGGAGCGATGGTGAGATTCTACGGACGGTGGGCCAAAGTAAAGAGTTATTACATAAAAATTTAATTTTTGTTTCCCTAGTTCCTATTCAACAAGTATAAGTAGACGAATGAGAGCCCCGGGCTTACTTGTGTCTGGATTAAGGGGGGCGTGCTAGCTTATTAGTTGGGTTACGAGAGCGATGTTGTTTTGGATTTTTAGTCTTGGCGAGTAAAACGCGCGAATGCGACCAAATAGTTCCGCGAGCGGACGGGAACTAAAATGCCTGAAGCGAAAACCGAAAACATTTCCAACGCCAGGCGACGGCGACGGGCGGCAGAGAAGCTAAATACAAATGCAAAAATATAAAAAATAAAAATGTAAAATAAATATTTATGACGCTCTGTCTGACTTATCTATAGCTCTGCTGGCGAACGAGTATTTAAATTGGCGAAGCTCTCCCTCTCTCTCTCTCTTTCTCTGTGGTTTCCACACCCACTCCCACTCTCCCAGCCTAGTCCCACTATCAAAAGTGAGAACTAAGCCAACATCTTTGGGGCCTTGTATTACCTTTGCCGGTGAAGGTAAAGGTGACTTGCTGACCAGCACGTTCCACAAATACAATCAAACAATTAAATAAAGTTAATTATTTATATACGTTATAAACGCTAAATAATACCCGATCATATAATGACCAAGCTGGAAAAAAGCTACGCACTGAAAGAAACCCTTGAACTCAAGAATCGGCCGTAAATTCAAGTATTTAATAATTATAAATATATAAATGCCTTAAATTGGGGTTTGATTAAGGATTTTTGAAGAATTGATTTTGGAAATTGCCAATCATGGGCCATAAAGATTCTTATCGAATTAATATTTACCGGCCAGACTGGGAAAGTGGCTAGAAAACAAATTCAATTTACTGATTTGGTTCCTAACATGAGTTATTATTATTATTTTTTCCTGGATTTTCCTATTTGCAACTCATCTACAACTCATCTCTGCCCGGTAACAGGCCATTGTTTAACCAATTGTAACTATTACAGAGATTAGATCAAAACATCTACGCCATCGGGTGATAAGATTGGGACTGTAGTAGTAGGAGGAATGATTTACACCTCTTTTTGTCGAATGTTTTACGAAATGAAGAATAAATCTAGCCTAGGGGCTATTAATATGGTACTAGCTTCCGAGTACAAAGTCTCAGTTTATCTTAAAACATACTTATCGGAAATTATTTATATAAAAGTACTATGTACTTTAAAGGGTATTTCTTCTTAAGCACTGGCATATCTGGTTAGCTTTCTTAAGATCATTGGACTAAGAGCTATAGGATTTATATTATTCTACAGTCTAGCAAGATTTAATCCCATAGAGTACCCAAAGTTCCACCTCGAAATATATTTGTTTCCGTAATTTTACTTTCGCAAGTTCAAGGCGGGGAGAGGGACCCGTGCTTGTGGTTTATTAAATATGTGTGACCGATCTTCTCGCTGTGCTAACTACGCTGCTGCTCAAAAGCAAATCATTTCAAATGTCCGACGGTACGTATACTTGATTTTGACGTTCGTACAATAGATGCTTGGCATGCGAGTCGGCTGCCACACCATCGTATCGTGATGGGACCCATTAAAGAGCCATGCTCGATATATACGATATGTGTATGTACTTTGTACACATTTGTTTGTATTTTTAGCTATTTTATTTCGCTTTCCCATACACATACACTTTTTTATTTATGCATAAACTTAAACATTTTGCACACTTTGTTTTGCCTGGCGTTTTTCAAAAAATGGAAAGGGAATTTGTGAGTGTTTGTGTGAGTTCTGTTTTTATACTCTGTTTCTAAATACCAGTATTTTTGGCTTCTGTTTATTTATAATTTTCTTATCTGCCGCTTCGGGAGCTGCTTTTATTTTATATTTTGCATAAATATATTGACCCAAAAACAGGCTAGATGGGTGGAAAATTACCGAAAAAAACGAGTTCAAAAACCTTTTACGCACATCCGCACGCACACACTCACAGATAATCGGGCGAAAGCATGGCAGGCATCCCAAATCCTCACATGAATCCGCATCCACACACCACCATACACTTTTCTTTTGCTTCTGCCTTGCCAGTCGGTTACGTATACGCAGCGTTGGCCATTGCTCGTTCGTACTGAAATGAAAAACGTACCGATAGCTGCTGGCTATGCTTTCTGGGTCCTTGATACTGAACTTTTTTCATTGTGAAAGTTTTTTGCCAACGGTTCAAGGTTAGCAATTTTTCTTAGTTTGTTTATATAGAACTTATAGTTTTTATTGAATGCGGGGGCGAAGGTGGCTACAACCGACAGAAGTGTGACAGAAGGGGCCGGGTAAATCATTCAGCAAATCAACTTGTTTTTTGGGGCCTGCTTCGGTAACAGGCGCATACCCCAAAAATTCTGTGCTCCGTTTTTCACTCTGTATACATAACAAAGCCTTAGGTACATTGATATCTCAGGCACTTGAGCGTACGTATGGATGGATGTTCACATACGAGGGCATAAAAGTAACTTGGGTTGGATATGTGAGGGGGTGGGACTTAAATTCGTTAAAAGCCAACAAAGCACACGAACCCATAGAAAGACACGAATACTTCATGGCCCAGCGCCTGTTTTTCTGTTTCAGGTTATAGGTTTGCCATGGGGCTTTACGTGCAGCTGTCTAAATTACTGTCTAGCTTATCTCATTTGCCGTCCCAGCATTTAACTTTCATCGCGCGACGACTACTGATCTCAATTGAGATAGACAGAGTGCTAAATGATTTAAATTGAGCAAACTCTCTATTATCGCCTAGGGAACTCGATCCCACGGCTCTTGGAAAACACAAATTGCATTAATCAAAATAGACACGTTGTCAAATAAATATTATTTTTAGAAATTATACACCATATTGTTTATAAAGAAAAACTCTCTCCACACCCTCTTCTCAAGTGCATTTATTTCTGGGAAATTATACAATTATTTTGCTGAGAGCACTTGAAAATAAAATAATAAACTAGCCTACTTGGATTTTGGTTGATTATTAAACAATTAAAAATATATTTTATTTTATTGGACAACATTTATGGCCACCATCTCCTACGTGGCAATTAAATACTTTTCCTCTCGGCCCTATCAAGATTGTTTGGCGGCCTAGACCCTATGTTATTGATAAATTAGCAAGTAGACCGACAAAAAATTCAAGTGTGTAATTTACAGTCGCGCGTTGGCCATTCTTATCGTCATATTATTTTGCTAATATGATAAGAGTTCATTATGGCTTCGTCTGGGAACGGCTCTTGGAGACGAAAGGCCTCTGATATGGTCGGCCTGTTATATATACGAGTATGTATAAGATTACCCCCTCGAATCGGTAAGATAAGAATTGTGAACTACAGAAAACCGGCTGATAAACAGAGTTCGCCAGACAGTCCGGTTGGACAGTGGCGCGAAAGGTAAACAACATTTTTCGCTTCTGCCTGGGCCATACACAATTCTACACACATATCAATTAACACATCTGGCCTAATTTCTCGAGTTTATATAATGAATTCGACAACCAGCCCACCAACCCCCGGTGTTGGTATTTGCGCATTTTTATTTCCCAGGTCTTCGTCATTTTTAGTTAGTTGGCACACACGTGTGGCTCTCTCATTCAGTCAATTTTCTTCTGGCCTCCCCCACGATGTTGATTTAAGACCAAAGACTATAATTAAAACCTGTGGCTATGTTTAACTTTATTGATGTTTGCCGAAAGCATTTAAAAATAATCCCAAAATGCTTGAGGAAGTTTGCTTTCCATCCGAAAGGTAAATGTTTAATTAGTTAAATCCAAAAAGCTTAATATTTTGGTTGATGTTTGTCTTCTCATCTGAGAAACTTTTTATTTAAATATTGATATTGTTCCCTTATAGGGAATTATAATATCTGTCTCTTTGGTGTGAATAAAACACCTTGAGGCTGATTTATTTAAATGGGTTAACTGCCTGTCACGCATTTAAAAATAATCCCAAAATGCTTGAGGAAGTTTGCTTTCCATCCGAAAGGTAAATGTTTAATTAGTTAAATCCAAAAAGCTTAATATTTTTGTTCATGTTTGTCTTCTCATCTGAGAAACTTTTTATTTAAATATTGATATTGTTCCCTTATAGGGAATTATAATATCTATCTCTTTGGTGTGAATAAAATCACCTTGGGGCTGATTTATTTAAATGGGTTAACTGCCTGTCACGCATTTAAAAATAACCCGCCAGCAAAGGCTGCAATAAAATGTAAATAATTCTGTTATATACTCACTTACTATATTCGGCATTCGTATATTTGAAACTTTGGAATGCACCCGGCACGTGCCAAAAAATGAGACCCCAAGTGACTCGCTGATAATGTCTCAATTAATATATATTTTTTTTACGATATGACCATAATAGTTGTCATACGTATAGGCATATGTCATGGGGTCGGTTGACCTTGGGAGTGTGACACTGCGACAAAGATGCTGGTCGCGTAATGAAGAAGAGGAAGACAGTGAGTAATCCCAGCTGTTGAGAATGTAACGAATCGATAAGAACGACACCCTAACAAGCTCCTAACTTTCAAATCTACTCACGTAATATTAAAAAAAAAACAAGTTTCAAAACAAATCTATAAAAATATCTAAAATAAACAGGCCTTTAGCTTTCCTTTTGAGTATTGTTACAAAATATATGTATTATTCAAATGAAATTTCACTTATTTAAGTGCTTTCGAAAAAAACAAAACAACTCAATTTCAAACTATTTTCAGGGTCTGGGAAATTGCATCAACGAGTTGCATGCTCAGTGACTTGGCAATAAATTAAATTAAAGTAGACTATTAAAAGGCCTGCAAGCACGCAGTACACAAAAAACAAAAACAAAGTTACAAATAATTTAAAATCTGTTTTGATGTACCGATAGAGAGCGAAAGGGGGCGAGAGAGAGAGCGCGCTTGTGATTGAGAGCTTGCGCAAAGACACAAACAAAATCCACCAACACACGCACAAAAACGCTGATAAGCGCCATTACAGCAACAACATGCTGTAAGGCAAGAGCAAGGTGAATAAAACCAGAAGTGCACCTGTTCGTGAGTGTATGCACGTGTTGACACTGAAAGCTCTGCTGGCTGTGAGCGACTTTTGGCACACTGACACACATTCTGGTGTCCCCCGATCTTTCCGCATGCAACAACTGGATGCAGCAACAGCTAATTACCTGAACATTTGTGGCAGCTTTCACAGGTAACGGTTGAATACAGTTCGATCGCTTGTTTTTCGCCTCGGGAGCTTATCAGTTTCCGTTCAACTTTTGCACTACACTTTGGCTTGTTGATTCTATTTCTCTTCCGTTTTTATCAGCATTTTCTATTCCGTTGCGACATGCTTCTTCGCAATAACGAATACAACGCGCACTTTGTATTGTGAGCAATGAAAACAATAACAATGGCACTCGCCTTTCTCGACCGAGAAAGCAGATGCGAGCACTCCACAGTGAGACGTCCGTCTTCACCGACGGCTTTAATGTAAATGCGTGAATTGCGCTGTTTTTCCCCTCTCAAATAACGCTACAGAGTCTCCCCAGTTCCGTCAGCAGCCCTCCACACACTGAAAAAAAACTATCTATATTTTAAGGTGTTTATTATTGTATTAAATTGGTCTTACTGGCAGTTACATACATATATATAACTTTTTACAAAATAAAATATTGAATTGATCTTTTAAATGTTATACTTTTTTTCTTAGTGCAATCTCACCGCTTCTCTCTGTTGTCTCTCTACTCGAATTTTCGCTGAGCGAGCATAAATTTTGTAAAAATATTAGGTTGTCAAATATCTCCCTTCCGCTTTTTTGCTCTTTATTCAATGCTTTATAAAAAGTGTTACAGTGATCCGATTTAGTTGAAATATGCGCCGTTTTGTTCGATAATCCGTTTCCATCTAGACGGCAACTTCATAATACCTCCCTCGTAGAAGCCCCCCTCCTTATTTGCGAAGAACTCGGACAGCCACTTTTCACAAGCCTCTTTTGAGTTCAACTTTACACCACCAAGGGCGTTCGTCATGGACAGGAACAGGTGGTAATCACTTGGCGCTATGTCCGGGCTATATGGTGGATGCGATAAAACCTCCCATCCGAGCTCCCGTAGCTTCTGACGAGTCATCAACGAAGTGTGTGGTCTGGCGTTGTCCTGGTGGAACACTACACCCTTCCTGTTGGCCAATTCTGGACGCTTCTGGTCGATCGCCTGCTTCAAGCGGTCCAATTGTTCGCAGTAGATGGTAGAATTAAGCGTCTGGCCATATGGGAGCAGCTCATAGTGGATGATTCCCTTCCAATCCCACCAAACACACAGCAAAACCTTCCTGGCCGTCAATCCCGGCTTGGCCACTGTTTGGGACGATTCACCGGCCTTCGACCACGACCGTTTTCGTTTGATATTGTCGTATGTGATCCATTTTTCGTCGCCAGTCACCATCCGCTTCAAGAATGGGTCGAGTTCGTTCCGTTTCCGCAGCATATCGCAGGCGTTGATTCGGTCCACAAGGTTTTTTTGCGTCAAATCATGCGGCACCCAAACATCAAGCTTTTTTTAGTATCCAGCCTTCTGCAGATGGTTTAAAATGGTTTGGTGACTAACTCCCATCTCCTGGGCGATGTCACGAGAAGCCACATGCCGGTCTAACTCGATGTATTCCATGATTTGATCGAGACAAAAAGGCGGAAGGGAGATATTTGACAACCTTATATTTATCATTACAAACTTGTACCGGCATACATATTTACAAACATGAGGACAGTAAGTGATTATTTTCAGTTTTACTGAATTTATTGAGTCAGAATTTTAACAAGTCATACAAAAACAAAGGACACAAAAACCAGTTGTGATAATAAAGCTTCAAGGATATGGGGGATGCCCTCCCATTTACTCTTTTTCTCTCCCTCTCTTCGCGCATATCTTTTACATCAAACTCTCTCTCTCTCTCTCTTGCCATTTTATGCATTGGCTGACGTAATTCATACGCACTGTTGCCGCATGCAACTTGCTTTTATGAATGGAAAGCAGAAAGCCCCAAGAAACAACAACTACAACATCAACTGCCACCTAGCAACAGGAAAAGAACAACAGGTTATTTGCAACAAATATTGCATCAATATTTTCGACTTGGATGATCATACAATTAGTACACATGGCTGCCAATTCTCTGGGTAATTGCTTTAATTGGAAAGTGATGTGCCCCAGGTTCGATTCGGAAGTGGCTGGCTGATGACATTGCCATCATCAGACCAACCTTCAATGGAGTTTGGCTCAGATACACATTTGTGTCTAGTTGGGTAAAAATAAACTAAAAACACAACTGATAGCGTCTGCACAAAGATTGTCCGAAATTGCGTCATTTAAGTTTGAATCTATTTTAAAATGTTTTTTACTTATACAGACTTAGTAGATTATTAAAAACTATAAATATTTAAAAAGAAAGAGTGCTAAATATTAAATAATAATCAAATAATAGGTAATTACTCTAACTCATAGATGAGGTACATTTAGGTTCGTCTACTCCTTTGGTCTCTTTATCGAAATAATTATCGTAATAATTAAAAATAATAAATATTTAAATTTTAAATTTAGAGTTCCAGTGATGCCAGTACATTAAAAAAAGGGCTACCAAATTGTATTAAAAAAGGTTTGAATCTCTGCAGGTTTTTGTCAGATCCAAGCATGACCACTAGATGGCGCTCAAAAGCTATGTGTAGAATTTAAGTACATTTTTGAATTTGAATTTTAAAATCTGTTTAAATTTGGAAGAATAATAAGCAGCTCCCTTAGCTTATTCCCCTCTGTACTTTTCTGAATCGGTCATTTATTAGGAAAGGATATTCCCTTTTTTAATAAATTAGAACATTATTTTAAGGAAAATTTCTTAATTTTTCAAGTTTAAACTGCTGTATTTAAACATATTCCAAAACTTGCATTCTTTGGTTTTGATGTGCTATGTAAGGATGATTTAAGTATTCCTTTAAAAATATGTTTTTTTGTTTAAGAATAATGGATGTCACTTCCCTGGAACTTTAAAGCATTCTTAATAATAGACACAGTAAAAATACCCTAAATAAATTTAAACATTTTCTTTTAATCCCAAATATTTTAGGAGGTAAATTTGAAAACGCATTTTTTGGCGTACTTAGGCGGCTAATTCCCATAAATCCACTAAATGATCAGACCCATGGAAAGAGAGACAGGTGACAATTATTAAATTTACAATTGGGATTATCGTGTGGCACAACAAATAGGCTCCGCCACCAAAATACCATCAGACCGAATCAAAACAAAACATCCATCAAAGTGCGAAGAGAAAACAAAAGTGAGGAAAGCGCCGCCGAAGAAAATCAAAATAAAATGGAAAGCAGGGAATGGAAAAATTAAAATGGGAAATGCTCTGTGAAAAACCACGAGCCTAAGACAAAAGATTTACAATATCGTTGGGGAAGATTTAAAGGTGATTTCCAAAGATATATATTGTGCTTGAGCAGCGATAAATAAACGGCCACTTTTTGACTATTTTTATTTTTTTTGTCGGTCTCTCTTATTTTATTTTTTTGCTCAATTTGATTTGGTCTTGAGAAGTGGATGGTTTGGTGGTGGAGGGGTGGACGTGATAGAAAATGGGTGCCGGAGACAATTGGTGGGTGGGTTGGGTTATACAAATCCCCACTAAAAGTGTCACATTAACGAATTGCTCTGCTCCCCCACACAGCTAATTTATGCCTAGCACTAATCGCTGGGCAGGTAGGATCGAATTTATTTGATTCCTCTCCGGCAATAAATAAGCAAAATAAAGCCTTTCACAAACATGCTTTTCATTGAGCGGAAAATCCGCATGGCCACTCGTAAATACTTAACAACAAATGGGAGGCGTGGCCTGCGACAACGTCCTTCTGCCTTAGGAACCCGCCAATGTTGTCTAATGGCGGTGCGGGTTTAAAAATAACATTTTCGAAAACCACTCGAGAGCACGGACCCCATCAGCCACTCAAAAAGCAGCACGATCGGAGTGGATAGTGAGAACATCTGGGGGCCCCGAGTAGGATCCGTTCTTGAAGTGCTCATCTCCGGCAGTGTCACCAAATGTGTTGCGTTTGCAGCGGATGTCGGTTCGTAGGCTCAGCGACTCGGAAATCAATTACAAGTCGGGAGTTACTAAATACAACATTTAGTTAATCGATCGTTACCAAAAAAAAGTGTTATCAAAGTTTTAGAATAGTGTTTTCAAAATACCTTCAAGGTTTTAAAGAAATATTACCCTTTTAAAACCCAAGGTGAAAATCAAATCAAAGTGAAAATGACCAAATATAATAGTGCTTCAAGTGAAATGCCTGCCACACACAACATCAAGCAGGAGTACAACAACAGCTACCAGCAACAATCTCATCCAGGATACGGATACCACAACTATCACCTCCAATCACAGCCGCAGTCCCTGCATCCCAGCCAGAATCCCCATCAGACCCTGCAAAATTTCTTCAGCCGTTTCAATGCCGTCGGAGAGGCAGGAGGCAATGGCTCCGCATCTCTTTCCGCCACAGGATCCGCGTCATCCTGCAACTACAGCCACGGAAACCATCCGCCGGAGATGGACAAGCAAATGACTATGAACATGACGCCATCGCCGATTTACACCACGGATTACGATGACGAGAATAGCAGTCTCAGCTCCGAGGAGCATGTACTGGCACCACTCGTCTGCGCCTCGGCCCAATCCTCCCGACCCTGTCTCACCTGGGCCTGCAAGGCGTGCAAGAAAAAAAGTGTCACCGTGGACCGACGGAAGGCGGCCACCATGAGAGAACGCCGAAGACTGAGGAAGGTGAGAGTTCATGACTGATTTTAAAAAATAAATAAGGATTAAGATAAGATTTAAATCTCATGGCTTTTGGATAAGCTCATGATTCTATTTACTTTATAAAATAAAAAAAAAACACTTCAAATACAGGTTTTCTAGTTCTGTCTTAAAACTTTTAAATAATATCTGATGAGAATTAAATATCAAGCTAAAAATATCGATTGCCATTCTTTGTTTTAGTTTTTGATAAATATTAACATTAAATTATGTAACTTAGCAATATAATAAATAAAATAAGATCGATGGCATGCAGAACATAAAAAGAAATATTGGAGCAGTATCTTTCATTAATTTTAAAAGGATTGGAAAACAAGGAGGATTCATAGATAGTTTTTTACAAAAATTATTGTGCAACGAAATCTGAAAATGCTTACTTGATTGCAATTATCGTAATATTAAGGAGAATTAAAGATAATCCCTTAAAGATATCAAAGTATCCAAGTAATGTCCTAATCCTAAAGTTTTCTACATATCTATAAGTTAATAATGGCCTTTGTTGTCATTACCATCAACTAAACCTCCACTTCTATGGTCAGATACTTAAAATAGATAACTCTAATCTTGGCCAATTTCATGCTGTTAATGGGGAGATACTTTGTTGCAATATTAAGAGAACAGCCCCGCCACACAAATTAACACATTGGCACTTGCCTCCGGGAACCTCCCACCACCAGGAAGGACTCTGAAGGGGAAACCACCCAACAAGCATAACACATAAAGATTTGCCAAGACCAAGAGTTAAACAGCGGCATTTATGAGTTCGACAATCGTAAAAGTTTTGGATGAACCACACGTATTTATAGCACCACATGGAGACCGTAACAGGGCGATGCAGGGAAAAGGGGAAAAAGGGGGCTCTAACACTCGGAGCTGTCATAAAGAGACAGACGACAGGCGAACGGTTTAATTGTTGAAAATTTTATGCTCTATTTAAGTTAAAATATGTTTTATTAAAGAGCCACTTAAAGAGGAACACGCCTGGGGCTGGGTGTTTTTACGATGCGCCTAATGGATATCCATGATTTCTACGATCGCTATTAATTGATGTATCTTTCTATACATTCTAGGTTAACGAGGCCTTTGAGATTCTGAAGCGACGCACATCGTCCAATCCCAACCAGCGTCTGCCCAAGGTCGAAATCTTGCGCAATGCCATCGAGTACATTGAGAGCCTGGAGGATCTTCTTCAGGTATGTTCAATTATATCCCCCCATCCATTATAGTCCATTATATATTAGATTGTCAAACTTATTTTGTGGCTTTGTAGGAATCCACGCCCACTCGCGACACCGACAACCTGGCGCCGAGTTTAAGCGGCAAAAGCTGCCAGTCCGATTATCTGGTAAGTTTTTCACTGAACGCCAATTAATATTAAGAGTTGGAGGGCCGGGGAGCTCGTTCCGCAATTATTTTCTCGTAAAATTCTCATGCATGAGAAACGCTTTCATACATTTTTCTTTGGCGACGCGCACATTCATCAAAATCTCAGGGTCTGGCCGCTTTCTGGTCGAAACATGAAAATAGAATATATACGGGGCGGACATCGGTGGCATCGGCAACGAAGATCCCCAAACGTGGTTCCCGTCCCATCCGATATCTAAGCATTGCTGTTGTATCTGCTGACCAGAATTTATGCCCTCGCTGACGTGCGACTTAATAAGCTTCCAAGCACCCATTCAAAAAAAGTAGAATCCTCCTCCTGAGATTCTTCCGATTACGGTATCAAGAAATATGAATTATGGCGGAGTTGTAAGAGCCTCGCCTCCATCTGGCCAGGAAAGTTTACCCCTCACCAAAAAACGAGGACAAATAGTTTGGAAATTTATGCAGCCGGAGAAAGGGTCGTTGCTTGTGCATTTAGTGAAGTGCAATAAATAAATTTTCTTTTTATAAGGCCTCCCCTTTTTGGCTATAAATGTAAATGGAAATCGTGTTGTAAATTAATTACAACAAATTCGTTTGCCGGAGGAGTTCTCCTTTTTGGTTGTGCCCGATTCTCCATGTTCGGGGGATTGAAGTGATCGCTTTCTGTTTCATAATAGTTTCCCGTTCGGCGGGGGGAAACAAAAAGAAAATGTGTCAGTTGACAAATTGCACAGGAAAAACATGACAAGATCTTGGGGTGTTCTGTTGCTTCGAAAGGTGTTGCAAGACATGGCTCTAAGTGGGACGAGACGGCGGCCCGGGGGGCCTGACAGGCCAACAAATTGTGAACAATTATGCAAACATTTTTGCCATCTTCATACATACATATGGCGAATGGGGATATGGATCCTGCAGTCCCCCACTCTCTTGCCGGTCTGTGCTGAATAATTTCCATGCAGTTTGTTGAAGTTTTTCGCATTTTTAATGTACAAATTTGTTAATTTACCATAAAACTTTGCATATTTGTTTGCTGCAAGTACACCAGTACCCCTCCCTCACATTGGCAGATATTAATGTGCGGCCATAGTTTGATTAAAAACTGGCATCCCGCCAAACGTGCAGACATTCAAATGCATCTCAGACCCTGGCCATCCATCCATCTCATCCCGTATCCATCCATTCATTTTCTCGCTTCTTTGGAGCTTGTGTATTTATAAATCTCAACTGCTGATATCCCCGCATCAAAGATTTAAGTGGAGGGCACTCCTCTTGAACAGTATCCAAGTCTCCAATGTGGGCTAATATTTGTTTGTTATTCCCTGAAAGCGACCATACTCTTATCGCTGCCAATAAACTTTCGCACTTAAGCCAGTTGGCGTCTCGCGTGGCTGTAATCAAAAAATGCCTAACCGTCTATCAGGTGAATATCAACATACCTGGAACTCTAATCATTTAAGGGGCTTCATCGAAACGTCAAATTGCATGTGACTCATATAAAGATGCGGGTAGCTCGGGTGCAAACAGTCCATTGATAAATGTACCCAGGTGTGACTCAGGTTCCCATAGGGTTTCCTTCAATTAAATTTATTACGACAATGGCATACTTATACATACAGATAGAGATATGCTTTCTTATCATTTTTTGGAGTTTACAGCTCAATCAATTATAGATTTGATAGTAAAATTTCTGCTGAACTGGATATCTGTAAATTATTTGGAAAAAAGAATTAAGATTCCTGGACCTAGGTACTTTTTTGTTTTTTATTTTGATTTGGTTCACAAATTCTCTAAAAATGTTGATTTTTCCAATACAACCTTGCCAGCTTTAGCAGAAAATTGTAATATTTTCCCGCACGGATTTTCAGGGATTATCAAAGTGACCGCCTAGTACATGAGAACATGGCAATATTTCCAAAGAGGGTTTAGGCCATCATAAGCATATTTCATGGGAAAACTTTATGCGGCTTGCTTATAACAAATCGCATAATGCCACATATCCGTTACATGCAGAACAGAAAATAAAATAAAACTTCTAAGAGGAACGCGCCAAAAAGCGGCTTATGATCTTTACGCAACCCATGGGACGACGACGACGACGAAATGCTCAAGTGATAAGTGGCATTTCATTCAGATACAAAAACGCATGATATATGCCCGGGATGCCCGGGGAGAGAATACACCGAAATTCCATATAATAATGCCAGAGCAAAAGATACAGATACAGATACAAGTTGTCGCATATCGAGCGCATGCTGTCACTAAACGCTTGAAAATGATAAATCGCTTTATAAAAGTGCAGTGTGAGTTCTTGTGTTCCCGTTCAGCTTAGTTCAGTTCACTTGGGTTGAATGTTGTGTTCTGTTGTTCGGTCTCCTCGTACTTTGTTGTTCTCCTAAGTGTATAAATAAACATACTATGAATTGCTCTGTATTTGCTTTTTGGCTTTCCCCCGATCCTTGCAGACGAAGTGACGGCATGGCTTTAGAGGGAGACCCACCCAGAAGTGGCAATTATAATTTGCTTAGCATCGGCGTTAAAGCAAATTTTTCTAATGAAATCTCGAGCGCATCTCCGTCTCTGTCTCCGGATGCCTTGTCGTCTGCGTATGCCCAGCAAAAATATTGCATCAAATTAATTTAATTGCTAATAAGTGTGTGCCTCACAATGCCCCACCAGACAATGCAACACTGGTTGCAGCCACTTCTGGTTCAATGCATTTTAATTGGCCTGTGGAATCTTTTACTTGCTCCGCCACGGTGGCTGACATAAATTTTGGCTTAATCTCGTCATTAGACTGCATTTCGTATGGCATTTGTTGGCCAAAATGACAGGCCCCGGAAAGCTAGAGAGCCGTTTTGACGTTGTCATTTCGGCCGGCGACACATTTCTGTAATTTATCGTTTTCCCAATTTCATTGGAGGCCAACTAAAAGTTTCTACTTTATTTCATTCTTTTACAGAGCTCATATGCCGGGGCCTACCTCGAGGATAAACTCAATTTCTACAACAAGCATATGGAGAAGTATGGACAGTTTGCAGGTGAGTGATAGGTTTTAAAAATAATCCACTTATATATTATAATACTATTTCTTTTTCAGAAGACTTTGATGGAAATGCCAATGGCTCTAGCTTGGACTGCTTGAACCTCATTGTCCAGAGCATTAACAAAAGCACAACGAGTCCCATTCAGAACAAGACCATGCCCACATCCGCAGATTCCAAAACACCGCCTCCAACAACAGGATCTGCAGCCACAGGACCTACAGCTCTGAACTCGAACTTCAAGCGAAAATGCAGCACTTAGTTCTTCGAAAATGTTCCCAATTAGAAAATTGTAATGATATATTGTTTAAGAGGATACACGAGATACCCAGTGACCCGAAATAGGCCTTAAATTATTTTTATAGCATTAGCACTTAATTAAATGGTAATCCAAACGAATATAGTCTTTGATTTAGTCCAGTTCCAGTTTGCGGAAGGATCCACTCATTCCGTCCAATTCTCCGTTGGCCCAGGCACTGGCCAGTCCCACTCGAAGTTTTTCATTGGTTCCGTACTGGGCGTCCTTTGCCAGATACTCCTTGTACTCCTGCAGCTTTTGGCGCCAAAAGTCTATGGCCTCTGCCTGGTAGCCATTGGTGCCTCCATACTCGATGGTCATGGCTTCTCGGGGGAGATGATCGTATAGCTCCTCGGATTTTTTGTGGATCACAAACTAAATAGACAATAAATTAGTTACCTGCCATACAAATTTGAGTATAAAACCTTACCTTAAATGGCAGCTTGGAGGGCAAGAACTTGGTCACAAAATTAAAGATACTTTGCCCTTCCTTTCTCATGTTAATCATATGAATCTCCACAAATTTCAACGGC
This sequence comes from Drosophila pseudoananassae pseudoananassae, assembly GCA_018153035.1. Classification (NCBI taxonomy): domain Eukaryota; kingdom Metazoa; phylum Arthropoda; class Insecta; order Diptera; family Drosophilidae; genus Drosophila; species Drosophila pseudoananassae. The sequence goes on from JAECXR010000024.1 coordinate 13,003,995, forward strand.
AAACATTGCTCCACCAAAGCAAATGCCTTCTTGAGCAGAAAGGGATCGTACTGCATCATTTGTTCCATGGTCACATCTCGGCAGTCCACCACCCAGATCAGACCGGAAATCGAGGCATTGTCGCACTCCAAAGCGAGAATTTCCAGCAATATGAACACTAATTTGAAGGCCTCTCGGGGACTGGACTTCTTGGGATCAATATTCCGGAATTGGGATATGATCACCCTCGCTCCTTGGGGACTGACAGGTCGCGAGGGTATCACATGGATGCTGAAGATGAAATTGTGAGTTCAAAATTATTGTGAAATATGCTCACTTATAGGGCGCCCAAAACCAATGATTTTTCAGCTATTTCGTGCCTAGCTGAATTCATTATTTTTGGTAACCAGCCCGATAAACTTGTATACAAAATACTGGTGTACTTTTGACAGCACTGATAAGACAAGGGAATTTAAATTGATATCCGGAAGCACAAAACACTGTCATGATATGAAAGTAACTTGATTTAATTAAAGGCTAACCCACCTTCTCTGGAGCTGGGCTAGTAGGGCTTCGTCCACCTGCCTGGATCCCAAGACCTCGGGGAACACGGCACGAAGAGAATAGTAGTTGTCGAAACGTCTCTTGGCCTCCTCCTGGCTGAAGCGGCAGCGACGAAGGAAAGCCAGGATCATTCGCTCATCAGTGGGGGCCTTGAGGTGTGGGGACTTGGTAATCCATGTCTGGATGGTGGCTACGATCTCCGCCCGCTGGGCCTGCTCCTCGTTGCACTCGGTCTTGGCCAGAGCGGCCAGTTGGGGGTCGAGAGGTCTCAGCTTAGTCGCCATTCCGGCGGTGGTTCAAATGCTAACTGAATGCCGAATCCCCTGACGCACCGTCCAAGTGGACGCGGTGGGCGCGGTGGCGCTATCTAATCAGTCCAACACCTTGTAAACCAGCAAGCCGAAACCCGAACCCCAAACCCGACGGCAACCAGATACATAGATAGATAGATAGAAGTACACGAGTGCATGAATTGCCGATACGCGAGCGTTATCTTTAATTGATCGACTTTACAGCAGTGCTTGGAATGTTTATGTGGGGATATAAAAACAAATGAGACAACAGAGGGTATTATATTTGCATTTACTTCCGGGTCTAGTCCCAGTTGAGCCTGCGGAAGGATCCGCTGGCACCGAATTCCGCCTCGTAGATGGCAATCTCCCCCTGGCGGAGCTCCTCAATCGTACCGTAGTTACAGTCCTGCTCAAAGTATCCTCTGTAGCTGTTCAGCAGGTCCTCCATGTAAGCGATGCACTCGCCGATGTGGCCATTGGTGCCACCATACTCCTCCGGCAGTGAGTCCTTGCCGATGTGCTCTATCAACTCCTCGGTGTTCTTAAGGACTCGAATCTTAAAAAAAGGATTAAAGATAAAAGTTTTATAAATAGGGCAATTTTAAATAGATGTACCCACCGGATGATCGACTTGCATGCTCAGCAAATTATAAAGAAACATAATGGTACCCTGTATATCCTTGGGCATGTTGATAATATACATTTCCTTAACCTTTAGGGGACTGCAGGAGTAGAGCCAGTTCCACCACTTTCGGAAGAGAACTCGGTCGAAACGGCGCATCTTGTCCGAGTTGACTCCCTCCAGGTCGATAATCTCACAAATCCCCGCCAGGGAGGCGTAGTCGTTTTCCAGAGAAATCACCTCCATGGCCATTGAGGAGAAATGGTAGATCTCACGCAGCATGTACAGATTAGGGTCGAAATGGCCAAAACGGGCTATAAACATGGCCGTGCGACTATCGCCCTTGGGCATGTCAGGATAAAGGCAGACTCTGGAAGGGGGATAAGCCTTTAATCGCTTTGGAAATAAATCCCAAGGATCTTACCCCAAACGATTGATGTCCAGCAGTCGTTGCGTCACACATCGGTTGTTCATTATCTCCGGAAAGAGGTTGTAGTGCGTGAAGTACCTATCTATCCGACGCTTGGTCTCCTCCAGACTATAGCGACACCGTCGCAGGAAGGAAATCAGGAAGTCGACATCCGTGCGGGCGCGCAGATGCGGTTGCTGGCGTATCCAGACGCGCAGGATGATGATGTCCTGCTGGATGCGGTCGGGTGTCTCGTTGACCTCCTTTTCGGCCAACTTGGCCAGAGTCGGCGAGAGCGGACGTCGCATTTTGGTGGCAGCTAGGCGGTGTTTGATCGCCCGGAATCAATGATAGTTGGCCAATTTACCTATTTCTCTCCCGATTTGGCCCTGTGGGTGGGCCACAATCTAATCTTATCGTTAGGCGAATCGTATTGGGGGAAAAATTGAAACATACACAATTCCAGTTTGGTATCTACACGCTTTTCCAGCTTGCACTTTTCTTCATCTCTGGGACTGGGATTAGGCTTGGGGTTTTGGGATGGAAACATGGCATTAAGGGACATAGACTGGGCCAGCTCGATAATAGCTAACATCCGGCGCCTGTCTGCACAACTCACTTAAGTGCCCTTCTTTAGTACATTTGGGAAATGGAGACAAATGCACTGAAAATAATCTTATGCTTCTGGCTTGCTTTCCAACTAAATAGCTGATAGATCTCTCCGAAATCCTAACATGGTTTCCTCAGTGTTCTCGGCTTCGTCTGTAATGCGATCTGCGTTTAATGCCCGAAATAAATCTAACGCTAAATAGTATCCACTTTGCTGTGTTGTGAGCATTCAATTTGAGTGGCTGTCAGAAGGCATTACACCGACAAGCGACAAGCGAGAACCGGAGGAGCGGAGATCCCGGATCCGAGTTCTCGGGCTGCTCTTCAAGTTGACGTGGAACACCTACGGACTACAGCCTACGGCAAATTGCTGTGACATGACGCTGTCAGCTGCTGACAAGCCAGGAAACGGATCAGCTTGCCACTGGAATGACTTCTTCTCCGACATCTCCCACTACTTCTCCAGCCAATAACTCATAACACATTATGACCATGGGACTTCTGGGAGTGCAGGGACTGCAGGGACTGCTGAGACTGCTGGGTCTGCGCTTTGATCTTCCTGATGACAGTGCAGCGCGTGTAAATTCCCTTCACAGCCTTCGCGCTCATTGCTTATGACACAAACATATCGTTGCCATATTAATAATGAGGCTCATTAACAGTTTTGCCGCACTGCCACCACCACCGCCACATCCTACTACTCTCAACACTCAACACATTGCCCGATGTTGGCACTTTCTTGGACGAATCTTCGGGGGCAAAGGGTTGGGGGCGTTGTGCTATGCAATTGACACTCATTGCTGATAAGTGTATTTTGTTGTAAGCACTTGAGATATGCTCGCAAACCCTTGGAATCCATAGTGAAGCATGCATGTCCCGGGGAAGATGGATGCTCGGGCCATAAAAAATGGTCGGGACCCATAAGTACCAAAAGCGCGTTACTTATGAAAGGAAATATTTACATAAAACTATATTTAAAAACTTCTTTTTAGGAAAAATATATATACAAAATAGTTTATGGTTAACTATACATTTTTCTTTATTAGAAAAGTTAGTTTATACAATAAAATATTAAATTGTAGGTATTTAAAGTTCGCTAACTTAAATTATATACGAGCATAGCTCTTATCAATTCTTATGGAAAATATTCAAGACAATTTTGTAGGCAAGTAAGTTTATAAGAGAAAGTCTAGAAAATTGTATATTGAATTATTAATACTATGTACTATTTTTAACTCTAATATTTTATATTTTTATACATTATTATATGGTACTCTATAAAAAACTAAAAAAAGTCAGCGCATCACCACAGTAGAGGCTGCCGCAACCACTAGTCATATGGACTTATAAACGTTTCATGTTTTAATTTATAGACTTACATAAAACGCCCCATTTTGTGCGCCAAGTGCGGCAAGGAGCTGCGGGAAAGAGCGGCTGGGAAATGGGGAAAATGCATTTGCTTGGCGCTCAATTGACAATCATATTTATAGAGCATATTGAACAAATAGACTACGGCCAGCTCTAAGATAATATTCGTCTAGAGAGATGTTTTTCGGTTGGCCGTCGTTACCGCTCGACTGGCAGTTGTCACTCAACTTGATCCGAGATATGTTCCTACTTTGTATACTATATAGTACATGCCGGTCGTTTGTACTTTGCCGTCCGTCCCCTCCGGCTCGCGAGATCAACTAAGGCATTAAACGCCAAATGAAATTTCATTGTAAACAGACGCGTTCCGGCAAATTGAGCAGCTTAGACAAATTTCCGCTGGGATACTCCAAGTATCTGAATCTGACTCTGTATCTGTAGCGTTACATCCTTAAATTTCCATCCTGTTGAGGGCAATTTATTGGCTTCCGTTGTTGTCTTGTTGTCACTTGAGCCTCAATTGGTCCTTTGGGCAGCGGATGTGGAACTAGAACGGCAGCTGGACCCTTTGGCTTACTATAACTATAGCTATATCTGTACATTCCAGGAACTATGTAGATCACTTGTAGAGGACCGTGTGCCAGGATCGCGGCGGCAGGCGTAGGTTGATTGCCCCACGTTGGCTATCATTGAGGGCCACATCCACCGGCAGATTTTGGCTGAAAGATTTCAGAAGACGGAGCTCCCATTAGAGGCATTCATAAAACGAATCGTTGTCGGCAATTAAGTTGACGCACTTAAGCGGCACCATCGCAGATGCAACCAAAATAGCAGCCAAGCACTTGAAAAATATTGCTTCACTTTAACTAAAATATACTACATATTTCTTGGCCCAGACAGATAGAACCAAATCTACATCACTTAGGACTATTACTTTTTTGCAGTGCACTCACCCATTGTAGAGGATCAACACCACACTGCCGTCTGGACGCTGGAAGCCCACCACACTCAGCTGGGTAAAAAGATTGGTCTGATTCTCCAGAGTCGTCTCGATGCGCACCGATTCCTCTGGCAGAAACTTGGAGAAGTGCCCTATGGCATAGTAAATCGGCTGTTTATAAAACTCATTTCGACTGGAGGCATTCACAATAATCGGAGCGTCTACAAAGTTGTTGACATAGTTGGGTCCGCCCTGTTCATCCAGCACCAAGTTCCAGTCCAGCCAGCCGTTGAAATTGTAACGAAAATCCTGAGTGTAGGCTCTCATATAGCTTTCGCCCCGCTGCCAGCTTCCTAGTTCCGGGCCATGGGTCTGCCAGGGCTTATCTCCGATGCAGGACTCTGTGTTTAGGAGCATTTTGTCGGGCATTTCCGCATGGGCCTGCTCGATAGTTTGAGGGCCGATCAGCTCGTCCCAGTACCAGTGGACAGCTAGCCCGTCCAAATAGGACAGGGAATTTCTACGGGATGATCGCATCTGAAATTTATAGGTACTTGTAGTAAGATATATGAACTTTTTGAGGAATGGTACCTTTCTGAACCACGAGGGATAGGTGTAGCGCTGGTCGTCATTGCCAAAAATGAGCACTTGGCTGTGCGCCGAGTTCCTGATGGTCGGGCCCAGATTGTCGTTCAGCCAAATAGCCTGGCCAAGAATGAAATGTGTATAGAGATGCTTAATAGCCAGAATCGTGATCGAACGGCTGTCACGGCTCATACCTGCTGCCAGGGCGTCCAGCCCATGCTCATGAAATGCACAAAGAAGAACCCGATGACGCCGTTTAGCGGCTCATTGCCGGTGGATATGGCCCAAATCGGCATATTCTCGGCCTGCATGAGTTCGAGAAATCTGCAATAAATAAATAAAAACTATAAGAACTCATCTGCATTCGCATCCCAGCACTCACTTGAGGTGGTAGTTGGCCCAGGTCTGGTAATATTCAGATCTTAGCGTTCCGAATCCTGTCCAGCGCTCGTTGGTCTTCATCCACGTCGGTGCACTCCAGGCCGCGGCCATTATTTTCAGGTTGTCTATCTTGGCGACAGTTTTAAGTCGTTTTATCTGCTCTATTTTCTGCAGATCTCTCGGGTCCAGAGCAGTAAAGTTACTTAGCTCCTTGTCGTTTCGAGGCAGCTCGTTGTAGGCCCAAGGCTCCAGATCAAAGTCACATCCACCGATTGACGTGCGAATGGTATTATAAGCAATTCCATCTGGATGAAAATAGGATCTATCAAAAATTCAAAGTTTAATTTTTAAGAATAGATATTAGATTTCTCCTTACTTGTAGATATGATCCTGAAGGTCTTTGGGAAGTTTTTTCAGCAAATGAGAGACAGTGCCCGTAAAGGCTCCTCCAAAAACAGATACATTCTGAAAACGCTGCTCCCTTTTCACGGAAATTCGTGCAGTTCTCACCGCTGAATTAATGACTGAAAAGGTGTAAAATAAATTGTAACTGAATTCTCAATAAATTGTATTATTAAGTTACAAAGCCTTTGCGATATATTGCTCAACTGTAGCCAGGCTCTGTTTTCATCCACAACTATGGCATCGGCCTTAAAGTTCTCATCAGTAAACTGTTGGTCCTCCACCAGTATGGGATCTCCAGAAGAAAGGTCTCCGACAGTTTGCTTGAAGCGCAAGCCATCCTTAAATTAAATAGTTTTAGTATTATAATATTATTCTCAAGTATTATACAGTTGGCCGCAATTGTGGCCAGAAAATCCAGCTGACTCACCTTGCTGGAGCTAATCACCACAATTTTGGAATTATCAGTGAGCTCGGGCTGCCCCAAGTAATCGCAATAAGTGCTGTTGCAAACACACACACTTCCATGGCTAGTTTCCCGCAGATTACATGGTATCTCTACCTGTATCTTTTGTGATGCCACCACACCTGCAATATTACCAAATAAACACAAATCTTTTGTAGGTCAAATGACCAGGTAGCCGGCAGATAATATTGTTTCCCACTCACCTGCAATAAATGCAAAAAGAAAGCAATGCAAAATTTCTTTCATGTTTCCTTCTGGAGTGTACCGGCAACGACACTTCCCGCTCGAAGGCCCGTCCAAAACTGAGCTCGAGCCGAGGCTGAATCGGTGTTTTCACTCTCCAGATCGCAAGCGTTTCTCTAATCAACTGAATTTCGCTCACATTTGCCGTATATATGTGGCTGTTTATGTTTTTCGAGTGCCACTTGACCCAGGGCCCCAGTTTGTGGCTGATTTGATAAAGCCACTGAGCCGGCAGACGGCGACATTCCCACTTGGAAATCGGCTCACGCAATCGGAAAGTAAAAGTTATGCAAAGCCAGTGGCGGAGTGGGAACCTAAGCAAGGGGTTGCAGAGTTCAAAATATAGTTATAAATTAAATTTAATTTAATTTGATGATTATCAGTTAAACAAAAACAATAAAGGAGAAAAAAATTATATACCCTTGCAGTTAACTAGCAGTTTATGTTTTTAGAAAATATCAAATGGTATTTGTATTGCAAATATAGTGGGAAAAATCGGACCACAGTGATGGCTATGTCTTCCCCAATTCTCATCCGATTCTCAAGCGGAGCACCTTAAACGATTTCTGGATCGATTCGCCATAATTCTGCATCAAAATCCTGAGACAAAATATTTTTCAGATTTTTTGTCCATTTTTCGTGATGGGTCGCCTGAAAATGGGGTTTTCCCCTATATGGCCCACAGTGATGGCTATATCTTCCACAATTCTTACCCGATTCTCAAGCGGAGTACCTTAAACGATTCCTGGATCGATTCGCCATCATTCTGCATCAAAATCCTGAGACAAAATATTTTTCAGATTTTTTGTCCATTTTTCGTGATGGGTCCCCTGAAAATGGGGTTTTCCCCTATATGGCCCACAGTGATGGCTATATCTTCCACAATTCTTACCCGATTCTCAAGCGGAGTACCTTAAACGATTCCTGGATCGATTCGCCATCATTCTGCATCAAAATCCTGAGACAAAATATTTTTCAGATTTTTTGTCCATTTTTCGTGATGGGTTCCCTGAAAATGGGGTTTTCCCCTATATGGCCCACAGTGATGGCTATATCTTCCACAATTCTTACCCGATTCTCAAGCGGAGTACCTTAAACGATTCCTGGATCGATTCGCCATCATTCTGCATCAAAATCCTGAGACAAAATATTTTTCAGATTTTTTGTCCATTTTTCGTGATGGGTCCCCTGAAAATGGGGTTTTCCCCTATATGGCCCACAGTGATGGCTATATCTTTCACAATTCTTACCCGATTCTCAAGCGGAGTACCTTAAACGATTCCTGGATCGATTCGCCATCATTCTGCATCAAAATCCTGAGACAAAATATTTTTCAGATTTTTTGTCCATTTTTCGTGATGGGTCCCCTGAAAATGGGGTTTTCCCCTATATGGCCCACAGTGATGGCTATATCTTCCACAATTCTTACCCGATTCTCAAGCGGAGTACCTTAAACGATTTCTGGATCGATTCGCCATCATTCTGCATCACAATCCTGAGACAAAATATTTTTCAGATTTTTTGTCCATTTTTCGTGATGGGTCCCCTGAAAATGGGGTTTTCCCCTATATGGCCCACAGTGATGGCTATATCTTCCACAATTCTTACCCGATTCTCAAGCGGAGTACCTTAAACGATTTCTGGATCGATTCGCCATCATTCTGCATCAAAATCCTGAGACAAAATATTTTTCAGATTTTTTGTCCACTTTTCGTGATGGGTCCCCTGAAAATGGGGTTTTCCCCTATATGGCCCACAGTGATGGCTATATCTTCCACAATTCTTATCCGATTCTCAAGCGGAGTACCTTAAACGATTTCTGGATCGATTCGCCATCATTCTGCATCAAAATCCTGAGGCAAAATATTTTTCAGATTTTTTGTCCATTTTTCGTGATGGGTTCCCTGAAAATGGGGTTTTCCCCTATATGGCCCACAGTGATGGCTCTATCTTCCACAATTCTTATCCGATTCTCAAGCGGAGTACCTTAAACCTTTAGGTACCTTTAGGTAATTTTTGTTGGCTCTTTGAAACTGAAAGCGCTTTATTATTAAATGTGCGGGCATTACGATCTTGATAACTCGACAAAAATACTTTTCAAATTACCTCAATAAGTTAAAAACCAAACTCTTTATTTAAAACCATAATTTTTCAGTTATACAGCAATGTGTGAATGGATTTCGCGGGAACATTGACAATGAACTTGCCCCTTAAACTGTCCTCCACAGTAATATCGAGATCAGCACGTCCACTATTGAACAAGACGGCAGCGATTTTGTTGTCCGGACGGAGAAAAGCCACAGTATTCAGGTTGACATTACTGGGAATGGCATCAATGCGAATAGAGCCCTCTGGAACCAGTTTCGAAAAGTGACCAATGGCATAGAACATGGGCTGCTTGTAGAATTCCTCAAAGGCTAAAATATATTAAAAGTTTAATAACATAGTCTTTAAATATTAATTCTAAAATATAAACTTACTTGTGGTATTTGCAATCACAGGGGCATCTACCGTGTTATCCACATAGTTGGGACCGCCTACCTCATCCAAAACTATATTCCAGTCGATCCAGGCATGGAAACCCAATTTAATGTTGGCCAAGTAATCCCGAGCGTACTTCTCGGCCCGCTCCCAACTGCCCAGAAGAGGAGCAGCCGCCTGCCAGGGCTTGTCCCCAATACAGGACTCGGAAACGATCAAGATCTTATCGGGGGCAAACTCGGTGGTCTTTTCGATAAAGCTGCTGCCAAATATTTCATCCCAATACCAGTGCAGCGATAATCCGTCCAGATAATCAACCGAATTGGGGCGGGTTTTGTTCATCTATTAATAAAAATGATTAGATGATTGAACTTTGGTTGTGAATGCTTTGGAATTTTCAAACTTACCCTCTGGAACCAATAGGGGAAGGAGTAACGCTGGTCATCATTGCCGAAAATAATGATGTCCTTAAACTCAGAGTTTCGAATCGTGGGACCCAGATAGTCATTTAGCCAAATCGCCTGTGTCTGTGGAGTCCAGCCCATGCTCATGAACTTTACAAAGTACATGAAGAATATTCCGTTGAGGGGCTCGTTGCCCGTGGAGATGGCCCAAATGGGAAGACCATTGTCCTCCATCAGCTTCACCCAGCGAAGGTGATAGTCCGCCCAGGTCTGGTAGTAGTCGCGCTTAAGGCGTCCGAATCCTGTCCACCTATTGTTGGTCTTCATCCACGGCGGGGCGCTCCAGGCGGCTCCCTTGATCAAAAGGTTCTTCACTCCAGAAACCTCGACGAGGCGCTTAATCTGGGCAACACGCTCCACATCCCGCTCGTCCAGTTGATCTAAGTCCGAGAGCTGAGTGTCGCCCTCCTCCTCGGCATAGGACCAAGCACCCAGATCAAAGTCACAGCCTCCAATGGAAATGCGCATGAGATTGAAGCCGATTCCATCCTCGGCATAGAAGGACTTGTAGAGATGATCGGCAAGTTCGGGATCCTTGAAGTTTTCCACCAGGTAGGTTACGGCACCAGTGTAACTGCCTCCGAAACCCACCATCTTTTGGTGGGTCTTGCTTCGATCCAGCTTCAGGGTAACTGAACGGGTGATGGAGCTCTCCCGGGTCTCCAAGGTAAAGGCACTAGCCACCATCCTGTCCATCAGACGGGACAAGACAGTTTCATTCACAGCCTCTGGCTTGTCCTCCACATAGTCCTCCACGGTGTACACCTGTTCCGTGCCAAACTTGCCACTAGATGTGGCAAACCGAAGTCCTTGCTTGGAGCTAGAAATCAAAGCGAAATCGGAATCCTCGGCTATCGTGGGATTCTCCAGGTAATCGCAGTAATCCGCGGTACAAACACACACCTTTCCATGTTCCGCGTCCCTCAGTTTGCAGGGGATCGATTCAAAATTCCCACCTGCGTTCCAAATTTAGATTAGGTTTTTGTTTTATTTATTGTCCATAGTTTATAGCCACTTACCAATCGCTGATAGCAGCACTAACCCAAGCACCAGAGGTCCTCTGGTGGCCAACATGATTCTGGTTAACTCGACCACTTACTCCAAAAGTTGCCAGCCGACTGAAGTCGTTGGCCAAAATGAAGGTACCAACTGGGTTCGTTTTGGCCATTATCAGACCACTTGGGACCCTACCACAAGTGGCCAGCTCCAGGAAGTACAAACGATAAGGTCGATTACGATTACCTTCTAAAGAAACATCTAAGTTATCGTCATTGGGGTTCAATAGGCAGGGATTTAAAGCCAGTATATAAAGTAGGTCTTGTATTATAATTCAGCATCAAATATAGGCTGGTGGGGTTTGCTTCCAACCGAGCTCATTCCTTTCGAGAGCCTCGTTCGGCAAACAACTTCCTTGGGAGTTTCAAAATTTCAAAAAATATTAAAATTTTTTTTATAAAAATTCAAAAAAATTTACCTCAGTTTTAACGAAAAAAAAATGTCTTGCAGAAAAAATTTTGGTAATTTTGGTTATTAAATATTTAAATTTTAAAAATTTACAATAATGTTTTTTTTTTCAGGACCCGGACCTGGGGCGTACAATCTTCCCACCACCTTTGGCTACAAAAACTGTGACGCCAGAATGGAGAGAAGTCCCGGCTTTTCCTTCGGAAAACGTACCCGGTCTTGCAACAACCCTAACCGGAGGAGAACTGCTGGACCTGGACCGGCCGACTACTTCCCCAGCAAGGTGTCGCGGTTCGGAAGGGTAACGGAGCACGAGTTCTCCGTTTTTAGTCCGCATAGTAGTCACTGGGTGTCCCGTCGTTAGAATTGGAATAAATTCTTGTTTTCTGAATAAACATACATGTGCGAGGTAAAAATCTCTTCTAGTTTGTTTACTGGGTGGGGAGGTGGTCTATCTAATCTGGAGTTTCCTAAAACTGCTTAGTCTAATCGCTTTTAGATTAACGAGTGTTATAAACTTAAAGGCTACAACAGGTGTCTGGCTGGCTTATCATGCCCCCGGGTATCTGCGGAAATTTAATTACTCATTGAAGAGTTTTCCCCTTAATCTTGAGCCAAGAAAATGGTTATTTTTAGCTGCTCTTCAATAAAAATAGATCGACATTGGCTCGCAAGGTGCCTGATGTCGTTAGGAGAAAATCAATTTTCAGTACCAATCGGTCACAGATTTTTCCGGACTAAATTTAAACGGCAGGAAATTCAATGAAACGGAAAATGTGACAAAGGCTAAAAATCCATAGCCTGCTTATCGGGGCCAAGACAAACACTCACTCGGCCTGGCCTTTAAGGCTGTGCTTTAATCTACCCTCTACAAACAGGGGTAGAGGAGTAGATGCTTCAACGGGGGGTACATGGTGCTAATAATACGGACGCCCATGACATGGCAGAAGCTTTAAAGTCGACCATGTGGGGCATGGTAGCTGGGTGTTAACAAAAAAAGACTCGCAGGTTTAATAGAAAAACTTGAAAGGAATTGTAGCACAGAACTATGAATGCTCTTTTAAAAAAATAATATATTTAAAAAATTAATTTATATTTTATTTAAAAATAGCATTCATTCCTTTCAAGCCTTGTGGATTAACGATATTAAAAATATTATTTATAAACCGATTCGAAAAAAGTCCTTACCCTCTTAAGCTGAGCATACGAGCCATGTTCAACACGACCAGAGTAAACTAGCCCGGAATGGATCCCAGATGAGATGGCTGTCTGGCTGGCTGGTTAGCTGCTTTCACTCTTTGGGGCATCCACTCGGGACTTCAGGCAATGGCATTGGCATCGGGCTCCGAAACGGCCGAATGTGGCACTCGGCTCGCTTCGCGTGCCTGTCAATAAAATACAACGGCAACTTGTCGCTGCCTTTCAATATTGGCACATACGTCGTTGTGGCAGCACCACCACCTGTTGCTGAGTCCGTGCCGAGTGTGGGTGTGTGTGCTTCGTAGCACTCTTTTGTGGCGCGAATCCAGAGACGCGAAACTTTCAGCCATATGGCAGCCTAAGCTGGCAACATCAGTGTGTTCAACTAGCTCGCCATGTCGGAGAAGTCAACTGCACGCGGCCACCAGGCGGTGGTACACTCCCAGTCCGAAGTCCCAAGCCAAGCCCAGGCAGCTGCCCACCTAAATGCCCCCGGCAGACGCAGCTCCACCCCGCCATCCCACGGCCCCTCCAATCGCTGCCTGATTGCCGTGATTGTCTACCTGGCCCTGTTGCTAGATAACATGCTGCTAACCGTAATTGGTAAATGGCCGAATCAATTACCGATAAGCGCGCGCTAATATACCATAATTATCGTTCGTTTCCAGTGCCCATTTTGCCGGATTACCTGGCCAGCCTGGAGCTGGATGCGATGTCCACCGAGATTGTCAGTCTGGATGATGGCAATCCATCCGCGAGGCTGGCGTACAGAGGTAGTGATTTTCCGTTGCCCGGAGGACATCCGCAGCTACACATCGCCAAGCATCCGATTCCTGGCAAATCGATGGTCAATTTCACCCTGTTCCAGCTGGCCACCGAAGCCGCAACCACCACCACCACCAGCACCAGGTCTGTAACCACATTAACGCCCAATTCCACCTCCACGCCATCGACTGTGAGACTGGCCGATAGCCAGTCGCCTGGAAGTAATTTGACTGGGAACCGAAACAGGAAGCTCGCCTCCGGAAATGCACCCACCCACAGAAACAGCAACAGCAAGACCGACAAGGAACTGACCTTGTCGAGGGAGAACGGGTCCATCGGGCTGCTTTTGGCCATGAAGGCTCTGGTTCAATTAATTTTCAATCCGATTGTCGGCAACGCATCCAGCAAGTTTGGCTATCGCCTACCCATTGTGGTTGGCACCTTCTTCCTGTTGGTCTCGTCCTTAGGTGAGTGATCACATTATGGAGTCCTACTGACATTGGTTCTTCTTTTTTCGATTCCATAATAGGATTTTAAAAGTTTTTGTTATTCAATTATGAAGGCATATGTAAAAAGTTATGGCTTTTATTTTAATCCACTTTCAATCGAAAACTAACGATACCTTATTTCTCTAAAATTAGTTTTCACAGTGGGCGAGTCCTATTGGGCTTTGCTGCTGGCCCGTGCCATTCAGGGTGTGGGCTCCGCCTGCATCAACATCTGCGGCATGAGCCTGGTGGCCCAACACTACCCGGAGGAGGCACGCCGCTCCAAGGTGATGGGCATTATTCTTGGCAGTATCGCACTGGGCGTACTGCTGGGATATCCCTTCGGAGGGATCCTTTACGACCTGATGGGCAAATCGGCGCCATTCATTATACTCTCGACAATGACGTTCCTCAGTCTGGGACTTCAATTACTGACTATGGATCTGTCAGTGCAGCCTGAGGTGGTGATGGAGGAGACCCCGAAGTGGCGACCGCTGCTGGAATGTAAAATGATTCTGGCCATTGTGCTGGCCATTTGGTTCTCCACCTCCACAATGGCTATGCTAGAGCCATGTCTTCCAATTTGGCTTATTCAGTATCTGAAGCCTAACAAGTGGCAGCTGGGAACAGTGTTTATACCAGACTCGGTGGGCTACTTTGTGGGCACAAACTTCTTTGGCAGCATCGCCTACCGATATGGCCAGGTGAAGGTGTCCTGCATTAGCTTATTGCTGGTGGGAATCGCCTCCATTTTGGTGGGTAAACACAATGATCTATAAGGATTTATTTTGATGTCTTTACCCTCTACAGATCCCCAGTGCCACAACAGTGGCTCAATTGCTGTTACCCCACTTTGCTCTGGGTCTGGGCATTGGCGTGATTGATGCTGCTCTGGTTCCTTTGCTAGCCACCTTTGTAGATGCTACTCTCGCCCAGGAGGATCAAAGCGAGGCCAGCACTTCCATGTCCAGCTACGGAACTGTCTATGCCATCCAACAGACCTCTGTTAGCCTGGCCTACTGTTTGGGTAAACTATTATTTATTTTTATACTCATTTTCAAAAAAAATATATTTAATTTTGGCTTGCAGCTCCCTTGATTGGCGGTGAGCTGGCCCAAACCTTTGGCTTTGCTTGGCTCATGCGAATCGTGGGCATCTTCAATATGATCTATGGCCCAATTCTGGTCTATCTCCATCAGAAATACGATCCCAAGGTAAGTTATCTTTAAACCGGTTATAATAGTGTTGTTTAAATGAAAATTTTCCAAAGGCCCTGAGGGAACAGCACAATGATATGTTGCTCCAAAGCAGCGGACAAGGATCCCGGTACAAGCAGCTATACAATTCCATGGATGTGGAGTAAAAACCCCCACTTAATCTCAAGCAATGTCCCCATTAAGATGTTCCGTTTGGGTCATTTAAAGCAATATATTGGAACTGATTTTCGGAAACGCAACTGTAATTTCGAATCTCTTTAAATCAGAATCACTTTGTAACATTCCTATTAAAACTATGGTATCTAAATTAACTTTCGTAAATGTGTTTGGAATCTAAAATGTTTCGAATCAAGTAGGCCTGGCCTTTATGTTTTCATGAGGTGGGTGAGCTGGGGTCTGGTAGACCTCATTCTATGCTTAGAATCCGTTCGGCAAACAACTCATTTTTGAGTTTCTAAATTTAAGTAAAAAATATTTTTTCTAATATTGCACAAAAATCTAACTAAAAATGACGGCGGTGCGACCTTTGGGTAAGTAAATTATTAAATTATTTCTATCCAATTCGGTATCCAATTCGGTATTAATTTTGTTCAGGACCTGGACCTGGCGCGTATATGCTGCCACCCACCTACGGTTACGATAAGCATGACAACCGTAAGCAGCGTAATCCGCAGTACTCCTTCGGAATGCGCACCAACCTGGTCGGCAGTGAGCTGGGTCCTGGTCCCGGTGCCTACAAGGTCGACAAGTTGACGCGGTATGGGCCAAGCAAGGGCTTGGAGTACTCAATGTCTCCAAGGACGGAAATACCTAGTAAGTTACTCTTATCTCTATAAGATTAGCAGATTTTTCAACAGGATTGTGCTTTCAGTCGAGAAAGTTGGTCCCGGTCCTGGCGCTCACGATGTCCACCTGAAGCCCTTCTTTACGGGCGTCAATGCCCCTTCCTATTCCATGGGCCTAAGAACGGATATAAACTTTAAGAAGGAAGGGCCTGGACCCATTTATAAGTACGAAATGAACCCTGTCCGCCCAAAGGTGCCGGCCTACAGCATGTAAGTTTCTTCAGGAGTTTATAAACAGGATCGTGTTCCTGCTACTATAAGCTTACCATTTCAGGGGTCTCCAAACCAAGATCCTGAACAAGACCAATTCGCCTGGACCCGCGGCCTACGGTCCTGGCGACATCAACGTAAAACTGAATCGTGCTCCGCAGTATTCCATGGCCCCGCGCACCAACATGAAGGGAGAGAATGTCGGCCCCGGCCCGAACTACTACGATCTGATGTACTACCGCCCTGGAAAGAGTGGACCAGGCTACTCCTTCGGTGTGCGACACTCCCAGTTCGCTCCGCCCATGATAGTTAGATGTGATAACATGTAATAGTGCAATATTAGAACAAATATGTGCAAAATTTTTGGTGATAATAAATTTAATAATAGTTTTTGAATAGAAATAATACTATTATTATTGGTATGAGTGGGAAAATTGCAGATGGCTTACTTGATCAAAAGATCTTTGGATTTGGTACATGGTTTTATTTTCTTTATATCGTTTAAAGTAGTCAAATTACGGTATTGCCATTTTGACAGGTCGTTTTTGAAAAGTAGACTATGTTCGAGAATTCAGAATAAGGCTAATTTAAGGGGCAATTTCCATGTAATGTATAAAGTTTTTTTTTCCACTTTCGGATATATTTGTTTAAATTTTAGTCTCCATAATTTTTTTTATTTTGGGTCGAAATCTTTTAAATTATGAAAGTTTTGTTGGACGTTTGTTGGACCGGTGTCAAGCGCGCGGGTCAGCGTGTTCAAATTTTTAAACGCGTTTTTCTCGAAACCATTTAACAAAGTTTTCAATGTGGTACCATGAATTCCAAAAAGTGTATTGACTTTTTGACATTACAAGTTAATTCAGTAAAATTGTAAAAGTGTATTTTAAAATTGAATACAGTAGTACAGACAGAAAGGAAAGTTGGAAACTAAATCAAAGAGCCCCTTGAATTTCGAGTTTTGTCAAACATTGGTTGAATGTTTCATTTTATACTCGAAAGACAAAGAAACACATTAAATTTCTGTGAAGAATTCTGAGAACAATTTTAATTTTTTCTCCAATACGGATATACTTTTATTTTAAAAGCGGTAAGTTTTTCATTCCATACTACTCGCATAAAGATGGGCCTGTTTTTTAAGTTTAGCCCCATTTTGAATTATTTCTGCCTCTTTTTTTTTTGGAAAATGTTTTTCTGCATTATCGCGTCAATAGTTTTTGCATTAATCATGATATTTTGCCTTGCTGTTTTCCATAATTCCATAAATAATTAGAAAATTTAAAAATGCAAACATTTAAAATTTGTGTCTTAATCGAACATCGATAGGTCGAAGCTATCGATGGCTCGCTGTGGCGCCACCTACATATACGTTTTGGGCTAACGCTTGAACCGGGTAAACAAACACAGCTGATTGACTGCTCAATAATGAAGTGAGCTCGCACAAGAAGAAAAACCCTATTAAATTAGAAAGTTTTTATTAGTAGAATGGCGTTTTAGATACCATTTTAGTTCTCGCATGCCGACAACACTCCCTCTAATTGTTGGTCATGACGAAGCGGGATGGGAACTGGTTACGAACCACAATATCGAACATGTTGGATCGAACAGCCCCTTACGTTTTGTTACGTCTTACGTGTTTAGTTTACGTTTTGTTGTTGTCTTCGGCGATTTATTCTCAAAAGAACGAAGAAAAAGAATAAATTAATAGGCGGCAGGCGTAATGTAACAGATTGTAAATTTAACCGTGCTAGTAGGCGTTACGCCCTTAGTCTGAGTTTGTCGTTTTGTTGTATATTTTGGCCGTTTTATTTAATAGTTTTTGTAGAGGAGTTGGCAAAATTAACCAATTAAATTAGGATATTGGCGCAGCGTATAAATTTAATGCAGCCCCAGGGAATCCGCTTCAGTGATTGTAGTTTGTAGCCCAGAGTCAGGTAGAGTAGTGGGGTGACAGCGGAGAACTCGCATGCCACGCAAATTTAAGCTAAAGCTTCGCAGCCTCGAGAGCGCACTCTGATTCCGCTTTCCATGTGCACAGTTCACCATTGGTAACATGTCAAGTCAGTTGGTGGGCGCCGCCCTCGGTGGCGCCCCAGAAGACCGTCTGCCCTCCGAGGCCGACGGTCGACAGCATAAAAAGGATCCGGAGCCAGTGGGAACGACGGCAGGCAAGGACCCTCGTCCAACGAACACCGCCCGACGAACTGGTGGCGGCCAGGCGCCGTCCAAGACCCAACCAGGCAACAACGAGTGCAAGTTCTTCTTCGAGGACGAGGTCTTCCGCATCGATCGCCGTGGACGTGTCCATTTCGGCGTGATAACCGAGACGGCGGAATCCTATTCCTCCGACGAGGACGAGGAGGTGGACGAGGTTCTGGCCAAGGGCGAGGTGCGCGTGGCCTTCTATCCCGATGGCAAGGAGGTGGTGCACACGGAACAGGCGGTGAGTAAGCCCTTCCTCCTCCCCGCTCATAGCCCCATTCCACCACTCCTTCCAAGTCCCCCAGCCAGTTGAGGTTATGTAATGCCCCTCGAATAACAGTTAACCGTCCTATTTGGACAACTGTTTTCGGTCTGTTTGTGCCGTTTGTTTTCATTGGTTCTGCTTTTTTTCAATTTCGGCAATAACACGTGTTTGTTTGTTCTCCATGTTACTCGAAACCTACTTGGAACAGATTGGCCTTGCTGACAGAACTCTGATGCCAGGGGATGTCGTGAGGCGATGCCTGCCAGGACAGAAGAATCTCATCGGCCAAGCCGGCTACGTTCGGGATGTCAACGTTCGCGCCGATGTCAAGGTCTTGGGCTCCAAGTTCGTCATCAAAAACGTACCCGCTGAGCGGCTTCGACCCATCTCCGAGTGGACCAGGGATGTGCCAGTGTGCCTGGGCACCTGGATAGGCACCACCGTCAATGTGGATGAGTGCGCTGTGCTTAAGTAAGTTGGGATATACCCTTTGGTTCAAGTATTTTATTGAAAACTTTATAAATTACAGAACTGTTAACGGTGGTCGTATAGAAATCACCTCCAACGACTTCCACAAGTTCAAAGATGCCGTTTCGCCGTGCGCTCGCGAAGTCTTCAATCCGAATGTCTACTATCCGGGCAACGTTGTGGTGGGTCGTCTTCCGCCCCATGATCGCCTCACGAACCTGACTCCAGATATTCCCTTGCCAATCAATCGTAAAACACGTGCTGTGGTAGGATAGTCCCCCTGTTTGTCTTTAAACCCCAATTTAATTATTCAATTTCCGCTTCAGTACACTGTGGAATCTATACGCACCGCGTCCGTCAATGTGGCCTGGACCTGTCGCGCCATTTCTCAGCTTGATAATGGCACGGACATTGATCCGCTCAAGCATCCCAAGACCAACATTAAGGGCGAGGACCTGGACAGCGTAAAGCGCCTTAATATATACGAATCCTACATGCTGCAAATCCACGATCGATTCTACCTCAAATATTCAAAATGTGATACATTAGTTAAACACGTGGACTGGGAGGAGGAGCAAGGTAAGGCGTAGCAAGGCACTACAGTTTACTGGAAATTATTCCAAATAATTCACTTTCAGCGGAGAAATACCTTACTATTTTCCAACGCCAACGTCTTGAGAGTATGGTCGCAAAGAATCCCTCGGCTAACAGTCCGGCTCCTTCAGGTAGCGCAAATGCCCGTAAGTTCCGCCGCTTGGTGAACAAGCCAAGCGCCACTAAGTTGCCCCGCCCGATTGCCGATCAACACAACCATTCCAATGCGTCAGTGAAGCTGAGTAACTCGCAATCTGTGTCGAAAATTCAGTCGGGTGACAACGAGGAGGCCTGGGAGTCCGGTGACGATGAGGAGGAGGAAGTGACAGGTCCAGAAACATTGGAACCTGCAGCGAGTCCGGAAAAACTAGCAGGTGGAGCTGATGTTGCAGAATCTCCATCAGCCGCCTCCGCGGCTGCCGATGACACTCCGCAAGCTCCAAAAAATGCCACGCGCTACATAAAGCCCAGACGTCACATAAAGAAAAAAATTCGGAGTGTGAAAAAGCTGATATCTTCGCCCTTCGGCAAGAAAGAGCTAGATCCCAAGGACGGCGATGAGATTGTGGTGGAGACGTTAGTGGTCTATAGCTCAGTTACGGTGGTGTGGCAGGATGGCAGTGTGGAGGCGGGGATACACTCCACCCAGCTGTACCCGATCCATCACCTCGACAACCACGAATTTTTCCCCGGCGACTTTGTCAACAGAGCCAACGAAAACAGCACTGGAGCCACCGATTACGGTGTGATTCAGTGCGTGGATCATGACGAACGCATTGCCAAGGTCAAGTGGTTTAATATTTACTCCAAAGCGGATAATCCTGTGTAAGTGTTTGTTGGATTTTAATGAGTAGACTAAAGAGAGCCACTAAGCCACTAATGTGTTTTCTTTGCAGCCCCACGTGCCGAGAGTCGGAAGAACTAAGCGTCTATGACTTGAAGGATCACAGTGATTACCAATACCGTCCCGGCACCATGGTGATTCGGGTGTCGAACTTCACGGGCGAGGACGTCAACTCAACTGCTGGACAGGTGATTGACAACTTTCCTGATGGCCGGGTACGGGTTTGGTGGGCAAAGGGTCACATCACAATGAGCTATCCACAAGACCTTTTCGAGATAAACCATACCGATCAGGAGCACGACGCTTATGACTCGGACCAATCGGAGGACTCGTGGGAGACTCAGTCGGAGAACAGTCAGATCAACATGAGTCTGTCCTCGCTGGACGGCGAGGAGCAAATTCTAAAGGGTGTAGACCTGGCGAGAGACGCAATGAAGTGTCTGGAAAAGACCTACCGAGCTTTGCCCGGTAAACGAAAGCCGGAAGTGCTTAACGACCTGGTTGCCGTGTATAAGAATTGTGTATTCCTGGACAACATGTTCAGCACCAACTTCTTCCACGAAGATCATTTTCAGGGCATTGTGCGTCGCAAACGGTCCAAAAAAGTGTCACCATGTCCCGACTGTGCCATTTGTGGCGAAGCTGCAAAGAATATGTCGCCCGAAGCTTCAGTCAAGCTTTTGTCGGATGTCGCAGCGGCCATCGCTGGTCACTCCAGCCAGACCCCCACAAAGAGGAAATCTTCAACCGAGGTCGATGAGGTCCAGTGCAAAAAGACCACTGCTACCTCAGTCAACGAGGACTCTGAGGAGGAGGAATATGAGGATGAAGAAGACTCGATGTGCGAGCTCAAACTTACCGAAAGCGAATCTAAGCTCAGCCGCGAGGAACTTACAACCAAGCTTCACACTGAGTTCACCGAAATGTTCAAAGAGGCACAGGAGAGCATCCACAAGGCGTTCGAAATACACATGAAGGTAGGCTAACTATACCATACTAAGTACAGAATAGAATATTAAATACAAACTCATTTGCAGAACGATTCTGGAATCGTCCACTCACGAGGAGAGAACGCTGGCGAAGAAAGCAACGAATGCAAGAACAATTCGCTGAAGGAGATCCATGTCGAGTTGATTGCCAAACCAGATGTCGACGTGTGCGAGGTGTTTTGCTTCCTGATGAAGGAGCAGATGGCTAAATGCCGAAAGCTTATCATCGATACCTATAACAAGGCCAAGAGCGAAAAGAACGATGAGGAGGGGGTGAGCGACGCGGAAGAAGCCACAGAGGATGATGAACCTACACAGGCTGACAACGAGGCCATGGACCAGCCACTGAACCTCAACGGCCTGTCTGAATCCCTACCACCAATACCCAGTCCCATGGCCTGTTCGTCACCATCAGCTGTACCTGGATCTGTAGATCCAGGCACTTCCCCGTTGTCTGACAGTTGCTTTCAAGTTCTGCCCAATGCTCCAGCAGCCCATCACTTCATCGGAAGTTCAATCACGCCGGTCAACAAGTCACAGTACCAGAGGGCGGTGCAGCGCGAGTACCGCATGCTGCAAGCCTCACTGCCGCCCGGCGTGATAGTGCGGGCCTATGAGGATCGGATGGACCTCATGTCCGTCATGATGGTTGGCCCCAAGCGTACTCCCTACCAGAACGCCCTTTTCTTCTTTGATTTCCAAATGGGACGCGAATACCCGAAGAACCCGCCAGTGTGCCACTACATCAGCTACTGCACGGAGCGGCTCAATCCGAACTTGTACGAGGAGGGGAAGGTGTGTGTCTCGCTGCTGGGCACCTGGTCAGGTCGCGACACCGAAGTGTGGTCCCCTGCCAGCACCATGCTGCAGGTTCTCGTCTCTATACAAGGCCTCATACTGGTCGATGAGCCCTATTACAACGAGGCTGGCTACGAGAAACAAAGAGGTGAGATTAAGAGAATGCATTTTACCAAAACAGGCTATTAAAGGGTGACGTTTCAGGGACACAACTGGGTAATGAAAACTCTCGTGTCTACAACGAGATGGCCATCATTAAGATTGCCCATTCAACGGTCAAGCAGTTGAAGAATCCGCCTCTGATTTTCCGCCAAGAGCTGATAGATCACTTCAAGGAGTTCGGCGCAGAGTTGCATGGTCGCATGCAGGCCTGGTCGGAATACTCGCTGGAGGCACAGCGTCGCCGTATAACCTGCATCAAGGGTAAGTCGCAATGAAGTGACAAATCAATGACTTGCTATTGACCCTAACCCTAACCCACTTTTAGACATGCCCGAGGAGTACAAGGCGCCATGTGACATGCCAGAGTTCCCCCTGCTGCCCTGCAGCCGAGGCTTTTGTATTGCGGTCAAGGGTGTTTTGGCGCAACTGCAAAACGAACTGACTGCCCTAGAAGCTAGTAGTCAGGAGGGGGAGGGGGAACGTGGAGCTCCAACTCCGATTGAAGCTCCAACGGGAGCCGGAACTGCACCGCGTGCTGCTCCCGAGGAGGTCTGACTACCGAAAATGCAGTGACCCCTGCCGAGCCCTTGCCTGTGAAATTGGTGCCTCAAATGCGAATCACAAGACTTTTGCCGCCTCTGTTCGGGATTCAGTCTGGCCTACGGCAATGGGCTACATTTTATATTTACGCTATCGAATCTCGAATTTGTTCTCTCGAATTGCTGGCAATATGCCTTTTAGTTAAAATAATTTCCTAAATTTATTGCTAATATTAATATTTTTCCACAACAAAAAACTCAAAAATAATGGAAAAAAATGTATGATAAGCTCAAGTACATATGCGTATATAGCACTTAGCTGAACTAGATTGTACATGGCTATGCCACTCATGTAATGTCAATTTTATTCATTTTTAGTTGTGGGCCGGCAAACCAGTTGCGTAACTGGCTTTGTGTTAGGTATATCGTTCGGAATATTTGTGTCCTGGGCTGGTCTGGTCCATGTGAATCTTTGTTATTCGCCACGCTGCGTTATAGTCGGAATTCCACTAGAGCTTAGCTTAGTTAGTCTAACCCCAGCCCCAAACGCGCATCCTGTACGTTAATATTGTAAGCTAGCCAATGCAAGAAGTGTGAATAAATTAGCAATTTTATTTATTATGCCTCCAATTTCTGCTGTATCCAATCGACGTAGGGCCCGGTGCGAGTATAAACTCCCGGCCACCCCTTAAAGCCACAGGATTGGGGACCGAAAGAGGTAACACCAGCTGCGTAGAATATGTCCCGGGGCCCAGAGTTGAGAGTCACCATTAATGGTCCCCCGGAGTCGCCCCCGCAGGTGTCCACACGATGCTCGCCACCGGCGCACATCTGGGTCTCGTTGAGCTGAATCTTGAAAATGCTGTACTTTTCCTGGCAGCTGGTCAGGTTCCACACATCCACACTGATCTTCAGCTTGATGGGACTGGGCTGGTTGTTCTCCGTTAGACCCCATCCGGCTGCATCCATGGAATAGCCTGTGAAAAGATTATTTCGCACCTGCTCACTACTGGGCAAGCAAATGGGTCGCACATAGTCGGTATACCTAACAATGAAGAGGAAGCTTATACAAGGTATTCTTATAGAATATCCAGAGTGGGAGTTACTTACGTCACACTCTGCTTTAGTCGCACCAGAGCAATATCGTTCCTTTGGTCCACCGAGTTGGGCACATACCCATCATGGAGGATGGTCTTCTCCACTTCGATGTCTATGTGCATGGGCGCGCAGACCTGCTGGCCGTTCATCAGTTTCACGCAATCGGGACTGACTCGGGTATCCCACTCCCCCAGACGAATGCTGTGCAACGTGGATTGGGATTCTTCCAGTTTCCGGCTGACCAGGCAGTGTCCGGCGGTCAAGACGTAGCGGGAGTTGATCAAAGAACCTCCGCAGTGGAAACTGAGAGAATCTGAAAAAACTGCAAGCAGTATATTTTTTAAAATTATTTCAATATTTTATAGAAAATCTAGGACGCTTGTCAGTTGAAGATAATGCAGCGTGGACTTTGTGTTCTTTTTTGTATATAAACCATATTTCTCTTATTTTTGCTATCAGCTTATAAATAACAAAACAGAAAAATAAACTAAAATAAACTAAATACAAGTTTATAGCCCAATAGCAGTTTTGATTTGGTCTTTAGACTCACGTTTTTTATACTGCAGCATTACCATCCAGGGGAATTCCCAGAGACTTGTGTTTTGCCCCCCAATGATACGATCCGAGAACAAAAAGCCACAGGTGTCGTCTCCGGGAAGAACATTGCCCGGCAGAGGCCCTTCATCGTCCGGAGTACTTCTAGTCTCGGTGTTGCCGCTACGTTTGCTCTGAGGACAGCAGACCAAAATCCTCTCCAGGACTGGTCGGTTATTCTTTCGGTTGTCGAGCCGAAGAAAAAGAATAAATTAATAGGCGGCAGGCGTAATGTAACAGATTGTAAATTTAACCGTGCTAGTAGGCGTTACGCCCTTAGTCTGAGTTTGTCGTTTTGTTGTATATTTTGGCCGTTTTATTTAATAATTTTTGTAGAGGAGTGGCAAAATTAACCAATTAAATTAGGATATTGGCGCAGCGTATAAATTTAATACAGCCCCAGGGAATCCGCTTCAGTGATTGTAGTTTGTAGCCCAGAGTCAGGTAGAGTAGTGGGGTGACAGCGGAGAACTCGCATGCCACGCAAATTTAAGCTAAAGCTTCGCAGCCTCGAGAGCGCACTCTGATTCCGCTTTCCATGTGCACAGTTCACCATTGGTAACATGTCAAGTCAGTTGGTGGGCGCCGCCCTCGGTGGCGCCCCAGAAGACCGTCTGCCCTCCGAGGCCGACGGTCGACAGCATAAAAAGGATCCGGAGCCAGTGGGGACGACGGCAGGCAAGGACCCTCGCCCAACGAACACCGCCCGACGAACTGGTGGCGGCCAGGCGCCGTCCAAGACCCAACCAGGCAACAACGAGTGCAAGTTCTTCTTCGAGGACGAGGTCTTCCGCATCGATCGCCGTGGACGTGTCCATTTCGGCGTGATAACCGAGACGGCGGAATCCTATTCCTCTGACGAGGACGAGGATGTGGACGAGGTTCTGGCCAAGGGCGAGGTGCGCGTGGCCTTCTATCCCGATGGCAAGGAGGTGGTGCACACGGAACAGGCGGTGAGTAAGCCCTTCCTCCTCCCCGCCCATAGCGCCATTCCACCAGTCCTTCCAAGTCCCCCAGCCAGTTGAGGTTATGTAATGCCCCTCGAATAACAGTTAACCCTCCTATTTGGACAACTGTTTTCGGTCTGTTTGTGCCGTTTGTTTTCATTGGTTCTGCTTTTTTTTCAATTTCGGCAATAACACGTGTTTGTTTGTTCTCCATGTTACTCGAAACCTACTTGGAACAGATTGGCCTTGCTGACAGAACTCTGATGCCAGGGGATGTCGTGAGGCGATGCCTGCCAGGACAGAAGAATCTCATTGGCCAAGCCGGCTACGTTCGGGATGTCAACGTTCGCGCCGATGTCAAGGTCTTGGGCTCCAAGTTCGTCATCAAAAACGTACCCGCTGAGCGGCTTCGACCCATCTCCGAGTGGACCAGGGATGTGCCAGTGTGTCTGGGCACCTGGATAGGCACCACCGTCAATGTGGATGAGTGCGCTGTGCTTAAGTAAGTTGGGATATACCCTTTGGTTCAAGTATTTTATTGAAAACTTTATAAATTACAGAACTGTTAATGGTGGTCGTATAGAAATCACCTCCAACGACTTCCACAAGTTCAAAGATGCCGTTTCGCCGTGCGCTCGCGAAGTCTTCAATCCGAATGTCTACTATCCGGGCAACGTTGTGGTGGGTCGTCTTCCGCCCCATGATCGCCTCACGAACCTGACTCCAGATATTCCCTTGCCAATCAATCGTAAAACACGTGCTGTGGTAGGATAGTCCGCTTGTTCGTCTTTAAACCCCAATTAAACTATTCAATTTCCTCTTCAGTACACTGTGGAATCTATACGCACCGCCTCCGTCAATGTGGCCTGGACCTGTCGCGCCATTTCTCAGCTTGATAATGGCACGGACTGTGATCCGCTCAAGCATCCCAAGACCAACATTAAGGGCGAGGACCTGGACAGCGTAAAGCGCCTTAATATATACGAATCCTACATGCTGCAAATCCACGATCGATTCTACCTCAAATATTCAAAATGTGATACATTAGTTAAACACGTGGACTGGGAGGAGGAGCAAGGTAAGGCGTAGCAAGGCACTACAGTTTACTGGAAATTATTCCAATTATTCACTTTCAGCGGAGAAATACCTTACTATTTTCCAACGCCAACATCTTGAGAGTATGGTCGCAAAGAATCCCTCGGCTAACAGTCCGGCTGCTTCAGGTAGCGCAAATGCCCGTAAGTTCCGCCGCTTGGTGAACAAGCCAAGCGCCACTAAGTTGCCCCGCCCGATTGCCGATCAACACAACCATTCCAATGCGTCAGTGAAGCTGAGTAACTCGCAATCTGTGTCGAAAATTCAGTCGGGTGACAACGAGGAGGCCTGGGAGTCCGGTGACGACGAGGAGGAGGAAGTGACAGGTCCAGAAACATTGGAACCTGCAGCGAGTCCGGAAAAACTAGCAGGTGGAGCTGATGTTGCAGAATCTCCATCAGCCGCCTCCGCGGCTGCCGATGACACTCCGCAAGCTCCCAAAAATGCCACGCGCTACATAAAGCCCAGACGTCACATAAAGAAAAAAATTCGGAGTGTGAAAAAGCTGATATCTTCGCCCTTCGGCAAGAAAGAGCTAGATCCCAAGGACGGCGATGAGATTGTGGTGGAGACGTTAGTGGTCTATAGCTCAGTTACGGTGGTGTGGCAGGACGGTAGTGTGGAGGCGGGGATACACTCCACCCAGCTGTACCCGATCCATCACCTCGACAACCACGAATTCTTCCCCGGCGACTTTGTCAACAGAGCCAACGAAAACAGCACTGGAGCCACCGATTACGGTGTGATTCAGTGTGTGGATCATGACGAACGCATTGCCAAGGTGAAGTGGTTTAATATTTACTCCAAAGCAGATAATCCTGTGTAAGTGTTTGTTGGATTTTAAAGAGTAGACTAAAGAGAGCCACTAAGTCACTGATGTGTTTTCTTTGCAGCCCCACGTGCCGAGACTCGGAAGAACTAAGCGTCTATGACTTGAAGGATCACAGTGATTACCAATACCGTCCCGGCACCATGGTGATTCGGGTGTCGAACTTCACGGGCGAGGACGTCAACTTAACTGCTGGACAGGTGATTGACAACTTTCCTGATGGCCGGGTATGGGTTTGGTGGGCAAAGGGTCACATCACAATGAGCTATCCACAAGACCTTTTCGAGATAAACCATACCGATCAGGAGCACGACGCTTATGACTCGGACCAATCGGAGGACTCGTGGGAGACTCAGTCGGAGAACAGTCAGATCAACATGAGTCTGTCCTCGCTGGACGGCGAGGAGCAAATTCTAAAGGGTGTAGACCTGGCGAGAGACGCAATGAAGTGTCTGGAAAAGACCTACCGAGCTTTGCCCGGTAAACGAAAGCCGGAAGTGCTTAACGACCTGGTTGCCGTGTATAAGAATTGTGTATTCCTGGACAACATGTTCAGCACCAACTTCTTCCACGAAGATCATTTTCAGGGCATTGTGCGTCGCAAACGGTCCAAAAAAGTGTCACCATGTCCC
Source organism: Drosophila pseudoananassae pseudoananassae (assembly GCA_018153035.1). NCBI lineage: Eukaryota > Metazoa > Arthropoda > Insecta > Diptera > Drosophilidae > Drosophila > Drosophila pseudoananassae. The sequence goes on from JAECXR010000024.1 coordinate 13,032,043, forward strand.
GACTGTGCAATTTGTGGCGAAGCTGCAAAGAATATGTCGCCCGAAGCTTCAGTCAAGCTTTTGTCGGATGTCGCAGCGGCCATCGCTGGTCACTCCAGCCAGACGCCCACAAAGAGGAAATCTTCAACTGAGGTCGATGAGGTCCAGTGCAAAAAGACCACTGCTACTACAGTCAACGAGGACTCTGAGGAGGAGGAATATGAGGATGAAGAAGACTCGATCTGCGAGCTCAAACTTACCGAAAGCGAATCTAAGCTCAGCCGCGAGGAACTTACAACCAAGCTTCACACTGAGTTCACCGAAATGTTCAAAGAGGCACAGGAGAGCATCCACAAGGCGTTCGAAATACACATGAAGGTAGGCTAACTATACTATACTAAGTACAATATAATATTAAATACAAACTCATTTGCAGAACGATTCTGGAATCGTCCACTCACGCGGAGAGAACGCTGGCGAAGAAACCAACGAATGCAAGAACAATTCGCTGAAGGAGATCCATGTCGAGTTGATTGCCAAACCAGATGTCGACGTGTGCGAGGTGTTTTGCTTCCTGATGAAGGAGCAGATGGCTAAATGCCGAAAGCTTATCATCGATACCTATAACAAGGCCAAGAGCGAAAAGAACGATGAGGAGGGGGTGAGCGACGCGGAAGAAGCCACAGAGGATGATGAACCTACACAGGCTGACAATGAGGCCATGGACCAGCCACTGAACCTCAACGGCCTGTCTGAATCCCTACCACCAATACCCAGTCCCATGGCCTGTTCGTCACCATCAGCTGTACCTGGATCTGTAGATTCAGGCACTTGCCCGTTGTCCGACAGTTGCTTTCAAGTTCTGCCCAATGCTCCAGCAGCCCATCACTTCATCGGAAGTTCAATCACGCCGGTCAACAAGTCACAGTACCAGAGGGCGGTGCAGCGCGAGTACCGCATGCTGCAAGCCTCACTGCCGCCCGGCGTGATAGTGCGGGCCTATGAGGATCGGATGGACCTCATGTCCGTCATGATGGTTGGCCCCAAGCGTACTCCCTACCAGAACGCCCTTTTCTTCTTTGATTTCCAAATGGGACGCGAATACCCGAAGAACCCGCCAGTGTGCCACTACATCAGCTACTGCACGGAGCGGCTCAATCCGAACTTGTACGAGGAGGGGAAGGTGTGTGTCTCGCTGCTGGGCACCTGGTCAGGTCGCGACACCGAAGTGTGGTCCCCTGCCAGCACCATGCTGCAGGTTCTCGTCTCTATACAAGGCCTCATACTGGTCGATGAGCCCTATTACAACGAGGCTGGCTACGAGAAACAAAGAGGTGAGATTAAGAGAATGCATTTTACCAAAACAGGCTATTAAAGGGTGACGTTTCAGGGACACAACTGGGTAATGAAAACTCTCGTGTCTACAACGAGATGGCCATCATTAAGATTGCCCATTCAACGGTCAAGCAGTTGAAGAATCCGCCTCTGATTTTCCGCCAAGAGCTGATAGATCACTTCAAGGAGTTCGGCGCAGAGTTGCATGGTCGCATGCAGGCCTGGTCGGAATACTCGCTGGAGGCACAGCGTCGCCGTATAACCTGCATCAAGGGTAAGTCGCAATGAAGTGACAAATCAATGACTTGCTATTGACCCTAACCCTAACCCACTTTTAGACATGCCCGAGGAGTACAAGGCGCCATGTGACATGCCAGAGTTCCCCCTGCTGCCCTGCAGCCGAGGCTTTTGTATTGCGGTCAAGGGTGTTTTGGCGCAACTGCAAAACGAACTGACTGCCCTAGAAGCTAGTAGTCAGGAGGGGGAGGGGGAACGTGGAGCTCCAACTCCGATTGAAGCTCCAACGGGAGCCGGAACTGCACCGCGTGCTGCTCCCGAGGAGGTCTGACTACCGAAAATGCAGTGACCCCTGCCGAGCCCTTGCCTGTGAAATTGGTGCCTCAAATGCGAATCACAAGACTTTTGCCGCCTCTGTTCGGGATTCAGTCTGGCCTACGGCAATGGGCTACATTTTATATTTACGCTATCGAATCTCGAATTTGTTCTCTCGAATTGCTGGCAATATGCCTTTTAGTTAAAATAATTTCCTAAATTTATTGCTAATATTAATATTTTTCCACAACAAAAAACTCAAAAATAATGGAAAAAAATGTATGATAAGCTCAAGTACATATATGCGTATATAGCACTTAGCTGAACTAGATTGTACATGGCTATGCCACTCATGTAATGTCAATTTTATTCATTTTTAGTTGTGGGCCGGCAAACCAGTTGCGTAACTGGCTTTGTGTTAGGTATATCGTTCGGAATATTTGTGTCCTGGGCTGGTCTGGTCCATGTGAATCTTTGTTATTCGCCACGCTGCGTTATAGTCGGAATTCCACTAGAGCTTAGCTTAGTTAGTCTAACCCCAGCCCCAAACGCGCATCCTGTACGTTAATATTGTAAGGTAGCCAATGCAAGAAGTGTGAATAAATTAGCAATTTTATTTATTATGCCTCCAATTTCTGCTGTATCCAATCGACGTAGGGCCCGGTGCGAGTATAAACTCCCGGCCACCCCTTAAAGCCACAGGATTGGGGACCGAAAGAGGTAACACCAGCTGCGTAGAATATGTCCCGGGGCCCAGAGTTGAGAGTCACCATTAATGGTCCCCCGGAGTCGCCCCCGCAGGTGTCCACACGATGCTCGCCACCGGCGCACATCTGGGTCTCGTTGAGCTGAATCTTGAAAATGCTGTACTTTTCCTGGCAGCTGGTCAGGTTCCACACATCCACACTGATCTTCAGCTTGATGGGACTGGGCTGGTTGTTCTCCGTTAGACCCCATCCGGCTGCATCCATGGAATAGCCTGTGAAAAGATTATTTCGCACCTGCTCACTACTGGGCAAGCAAATGGGTCGCACATAGTCGGTATACCTAACAATGAAGAGGAAGCTTATACAAGGTATTCTTATAGAATATCCAGAGTGGGAGTTACTTACGTCACACTCTGCTTTAGTCGCACCAGAGCAATATCGTTCCTTTGGTCCACCGAGTTGGGCACATACCCATCATGGAGGATGGTCTTCTCCACTTCGATGTCTATGTGCATGGGCGCGCAGACCTGCTGGCCGTTCATCAGTTTCACGCAATCGGGACTGACTCGGGTATCCCACTCCCCCAGACGAATGCTGTGCAACGTGGATTGGGATTCTTCCAGTTTCCGGCTGACCAGGCAGTGTCCGGCGGTCAAGACGTAGCGGGAGTTGATCAAAGAACCTCCGCAGTGGAAACTGAGAGAATCTGAAAAAACTGCAAGCAGTATATTTTTTAAAATTATTTCAATATTTTATAGAAAATCTAGGACGCTTGTCAGTTGAAGATAATGCAGCGTGGACTTTGTGTTCTTTTTTGTATATAAACCATATTTCTCTTATTTTTGCTATCAGCTTATAAATAACAAAACAGAAAAATAAACAGCATATTAGTGGAACAAAATATGCCTACAAGTTTATAGCCCAATAGCAGTTTTGATTTGGTCTTTAGACTCACGTTTTTTATACTGCAGCATTACCATCCAGGGGAATTCCCAGAGACTTGTGTTTTGCCCCCCAATGATACGATCCGAGAACAAAAAGCCACAGGCGTCGTCTCCGGGAAGAACATTGCCCGGCAGAGGCCCCTCATCGTCCGGAGTACTTTTAGTCTCGGTGTTGCCGCTACGTTTGCTCTGAGGACAGCAGACCAGAATCCTCTCCAGGACTGGTCGGTTATTCTTTCGGTTGTCGAGACCGCACTGACTGTTCTTGAGAAGAGTCCGTTGAGCTGAAGTGGGCTGGGTCGTTTGCAGGATATTGGACAAGTAGGGGCAGCTGGTTATGTGGACGCACTGGCCAGTCTCGTCGCCCTCCTGGGGCCTGCAACTGCCGAAGCTGATTTGCGCTGCATCTGGAAGAACGGAGCACGGCGTATCAGAGCACTGCGAATTGCGATGCAATTGAACGGAACGGCGGAGGTCAAACCGGTTTCCCCCGACACCTTCTCCGTGTCCCATGGACAGGCAACCCACCTAATCCAGCCCGCAAAGTGCCGAGCAGCAATAGTGCCAGCGGTAGCAAATTTTGATCCGTCACCATCTCGTCGAATCGGCTTCCAAGCGGAGACTAGCCGCGCTCTCCGTCAGCCGGGCTTAGTTAAGACCGAGCGCTATCTCTGGAGCGGAGTGGATTGGATCAAAGGTAATCTAGATTAGCAGCTTTACTGATAATGATGTTGACGAGTTTTCCCATCTACGTATGTATGTATATTTCTGTGGAAAACCCATTACCCTTTGATGCAGATTTATAGATTAGCCCTTTTTCGACATGTTGCGAGCACTGATATGCACCGGTTCTCTTAACCGGTTATCCACTTCTCAGAACATTCACAATTTCTTATTGATATTTCTTTCTCACATACACATATTAATTAACATCTGGGGAAACTCCTGGTTAGGATTGTTAACTGCCGATCAACTATTTCTATTTTTAAAAATTTATGTTCTGATATCGGGCTGAGACTTGAAGACTTGAGCTGATCTTATGTTCCAATCCATGTTGAATCCAATTATATTATTCCTGTCGTAATTAAATTACTGTAGTTAATTATTTAACTACATATCGGTTCGTCATTAATATGACATAATTGAAACAATAAATCTTGATTGGTTTATTATTCAAAAAGTTGGACAAACAGAGAACATGTTCCATTCATTCACAATGTATGCCTTGACGCATTCGAAGGCATGCGGTTCGACATCTGGTGGACTGCATTCCACTGTGATTATAGCCTCCATGCTACCCCTATGGTTTCAGTGCCGTACATGGACATCATCCCAATGTGATAAACGGACGGCGACTTCACCCATTCCCACCGAGCATGTGACGTTTCAAAAAAATGGATTTCAAAATAATAATTGGGCGTTTATCTTTTTACTTTAACGATGTTTAGTGTTTATTAAATACAATACCAAACCATTATACATATACTAATTATACAAAAACAAAAATTCACATTGAATAAATCATACTACTCTTGGGCACTAATACATGCAATGCGGAGAAAAGTGAAAACGTTTTGGGGTGGTCAAGGATTCATCCGGGACTTATATTCCTTCTATAGCCTTAGATTTTTTTCAATCCAATTTAGATATGGCAACGTCCTTACATATAGACTTGGAAAATCACGAGCTCCACAATTTGTTGCACCAACAGAGGTGATCCCAGCTAAATAGGTCTTATCGCCCAAAAGGCTCATCAGTGGTCCACCGGAGTCACCTTTACAGGTATCAGATCCATGGTTAGTGCCAGCACATATATAAAAGTTATTCAAGCTCCCATAATGTTTTGAGCAGCTAGATAATGGCATTCTTATCAGTTCGGTTTTCAAAAGTTGTGAACTCATTGGGGCATCCACTCCGGTCTTACCCCAGCCGGCTACCGTCATTTTTGTGCCCACAACTGGACTTTTATACGACGTGAGTCCAATGTCATCACCCATTTTCAAACAAATGGGACTGATAGCTTTCGTAAAGCTAAAAAAACAAAAGTTGAAAATAACATAAAATACAGAATTTATTATTCAATAATTCTGAAAAATTAGATCTCGTCAGAGGCTGTAATATATTAAGTAATCAACTTTTTATGATTTTGGGTGTTCAGGAAACGTCAATCAACATACTAATAATTCAGCTAACCGTCAATAATCATCATAAAGCTTGTTAAACTTTATTGTTCGAAGACTTATTGGGTCAGAATATAGACACAGCCCTCAACAAATATTTATAAATATTAAAGATGGATCAGTGACTCACCTCACTGGCAGATTAAGTCGCAAGAGAGCAATGTCGTTTAAAAAACGATTTTTTATCCTCCTAAATTTGGGATGTTTAATCGTCTCTTCCACCATCATATCGAGGTGAGGGCGTGCGCATTCACTTATTTTATTCAATTGGTCAGGACAATCTTTAATGTTCCATTCGCCCAGACGCACACGAACGACATAATCATCATTCGAACCTCGATCAACCAATTCGACATTCGAATCAATGTCCACGCAGTGAGCAGCAGTCAGGACGTACCGAGAATTGATTAAAGATCCCCCACAATGGAAGCGGTTTTCCACCCCGAATTTTGATATCCTTTCGTATTGAACCAAAGCCATCCAGGGAAATTCTTTGTAGGATGTTGGCTGTCCGCCTGAGATGCGTGGCTTAATCGGAGTATGTCCGCAGGAGTCCACAGTTGGAAGCTTGTTTGCCGCTGTTGGACAGCAAACAAATATCTGTTCGTTAAGGGGTACTTTTTCTTTGTCCCGATTGCACTGTAGTTTGTTCAGTATATGTTTCTCAGATTCGGTCATATTGTTGCCCCTTTGCCGTAGAATTTTACGAAATGGATCACAGGTTCTGAGTGGGACGCATTTTTCTTGGAATAGGCATTTTTTGAATGTCTCTTTTGAAACTGTTTCATTAAAATAAATTATTAAAAATAATCATAATAAATAATCATGTTAATTAAATTCTTAATCACTGTCTTTTATTTCTAATAACATTAATCTAATAATTACCAGCCGGTTCCAGGGAAATATTAAGTAGAAGTACTATTATAAAGGTCCACAAGAGCATATTGACGCTTTGAGGTTTCAACTAAGACTGCTCCAAAAATTTGATTTAATTTCCGAAGTAAGCTCGCTTTCATCTGTTTCTATGATTCAGTTCACTATTCATTTCATTCAGTTTCCAACCCAAATGCAAAATATTAGGAACAATGTTCTCCAAGTCTGCGGTTTTCTTGGAATCAGTTGGTTGTACAAAATACAAATACCGACATAAGTAAAATACAAAGTGATCCATTGGGTTGATACTGATAGGATCCATCCTGACCCTCAATGCTACACATAGCCAGCATTCCGATGAAATCTGTCTTATCTGAAATCTTTTCATGTCGGAAGCTTATGGGTTTCCTCTGGATTTCTATTCTTAAAATGATTTCCAGATAAATTCAACACAGCATATTATAGTATGAGGTTTGTCCTTTTAAAATTGTTATGCTTAAAATTAAAAAAAATATTTTGAATTAGAAAATATAGTGTTATTAAATACAATTTTCATACGCGATTTATTGATTATTTTATGCCCCAAAGGGTTTTTGTCGTGAGTGGGCTACCGGAGTCACCTTTACAGGAATCAGATCCATAGTTACTGCCAGCACATATATAAAAGGTTTTCCGTAATGTTTTGAGCAGCTAAATAATGGCATTCCCCGCAACAGTTCGGTTTTCAAAAGTTTTGAACTCATTTGGATAGCTTCCGTCTGACCCCAGACAGCTATTGTCATTTTTGAACCTTCAAATGGGCTTTTATCCCTCTTAATATCGCCCATTTTTAAACACATGGGACTGATATCTGGCTGAACGCATTGATCATTCATTCACGGAAATCAAATCTCATTAGGGGCTGTTAATATATTACGCAATTTTACTCAGCCCCCGTAAGGCAGCCCTAATGAATACATCCATGAGTATGAACGATGAATAAATATTGGCTCACCTCACTGGCAGACGAAGTCGAATCCTGACCCCACCTCGAATGCTGATATCCAGGGATTTTCCTTGTAAGCTGATGGTGTTCCGCCTACGATGCGTGGCACAATCGGAGTATGTCCGCAGGAGCTCACATTTGGAAGTTGCAAACAAATATTAGTTCCTGTGCTTAAGGACCTTTTTGTCTACCCAACCCGCACTGGGTTTTACTCAGAATATCTTTGTGAGATTCGGGGATATTTGTGCGCGGATTCAAAACTATGAGGAGGTGAGGACATTTGCTGATTTGGACACATTTTTCTCCGAAAAGACATTTTTTGAATGCCACTGTTTCGTAGAAATAAATAAGTTCAGTTAAAATTTTAGCAATTTCATAAGTCTATTTAGTTATTTGATTAAAAGGAATTTGTGAGTAATTCTCAGAGAATATAATTCTTTGAAATTTCTTATTTTTTTTCAAGTATACTAATCAAATAATTACCAGACGTTTCCCAGTAAAAGCTAATTAAAAGTACTATTATTAATTTAATCCATATGAGTATTTTGAATCACAGAGGTTTCAAGTGAGACTGCTCCAATACCTTGTAATGTCTGAAGTAAGCTCGTTTTTATCTTTAAATGATTCAGCCCCCAATTGTGAAGTTTCGATTCCAAACACCAAATGCAAAGTAATAAGACAAATTTTTTTTTTACCCTCTTCGGTTTACTAGGAGTTAGCTGGCTACAATTCAAATACAAAGGCTTAAAGCTAAGGCCTAGAAGAGGGCTTTTTCTTCCAAAGGACATCAAGTATGATTCTGATTAGCGGGATGAGACGGCGTTGGCCAAAATCTGGAAGTTCGTGCGTAGAGACAGGGGCGTAGCGTCTAAATCTTGTTGCTGTTGTTCGCGTAGTTGTAGACCTGCTGGAATCCTTCGCCATCGTCACCCTCGCCATCGTCCGAATCATCGGAGTCGAATGTGTTGTCGGGTATGTCGTACAATCGGATGATCGGCTTGTTGGGGTCTTTCATTATCAGATACTTGCCGTCCTTTTGCTTCATCACTAAATCGATAATGCACCGCAGGACGCCCCAGGCATTGTCCATGCTTAGATTGATCTGGGTGGCGAACTCGTGCGGCTTGAACTGTTGCGTGCCCAGAATGACATGGCGGGAGTGATCCCTTGGGTTGATACGCGAGACATAACCCAGTTTTAGCTGATCGGATCCAGCGAGCACGGCCTGGACGGTCCACTTAGCCAGCTTGCAGGCATTGTTCCTCAATTCGTTGGCCAACACAGCACCACGTTGTGTGTCCAACTTCTGGCGCCACTCCACTCCGTTAGCCAGCTTGGAGTCCCATTCGTTAAGCGCCTTGATAGACATGAACTGTGGCTCGCCACTGGGAGTCTGCAGAACACCATCGTGTTCGCAACGGGCCACCAAAACCTAAAATAAAGTAAAGAAACGTTCAAAGTCTGCAATGTACCTTTTAAAACCGAGGATAACTTACAATGTCGCTTCCCAACTCCCACTTCTTGTACCGGTAGCCTACGCTAGCCACCTGGATGTCCTCGTCCTCACTAATGAAGGGATTGCTCTCCTGGAACTTGAACTTGGCCTCTTGTTCACCGGTCTTGAGCACCTGCTGGCTGAAGTTGTGGTTAATGAAGGTTGCTTCGATGGCCAGGTTGCGAGGCGAGTTGCAAGAGCTATCATCGTCAGTTGGCGGCTCCACGCTGGTCTCATTCACGGTCAGCAGGTCGAATTCCGTATGGTCTCGCTTGTCCATGAAGATCTTTTCGCCTGTCGAGGATTAAATTTGACTCATTTTCTGATTGATAGAATATTCTTAATTAACTAACCGACTTTCTCGATGACAATATCCCAAGAGTAGTTCGAGCGCGTCGAGCACATAATGGTGGCCAGGATGGCGTCCGTGGCAAAGACGTTGCCGATGGTTTTGGACAATCGCCGAATAACCGGGTCGTCGGTGGTGGTGACCGTGTGCACAATGCGATCGATCTTCTGCAGCGGCTTCTCGTTCTTTACGTTAATGCGATCGTAGGTCTTGTCGTAGTATTCCAGCGTTCCGCAAGTAACGATGTCCACGCCCTCCTTGATGTTTGGCAACGACAGCTTGATCAACCGTGGGAAGTCCATCTCCTCGATGGAAGCCCAGTCGGCGCGCACGGCTACCGATGATTCGCGCATCTTTGGTGGCGGACCACGGTTTCCAAACTTCTTGCCCATGCCGCGACGGGGATCGCGAGCCTTCACGTTCTTGCCACTAAGCGTGGTCATGCCGTGGGTGTTGATACCACCACGGGCGTTCCTGCCCCTACCCGATCGAGAGTTGCGCATGTTGCGGAATCGGCCCCGCTGGTGCGGCGGCTTCTGGACACGGGCCGTGTCCACCAGGTGGAAGGTGGTCTCATCCTCCTCATGGTAGTACGAGTACTGATTGCCGGTGCCGAAGGTGGACGCGTACTTATCTGCAAAACATCGATAAACGCATATTAAAGTAAAAATCATCTAGACAGCTGCCACGACACAGGCACATAACCTCACTTTTCAATATGTGAGTTAGGAGCCCCATGCCTGAATTAACTCACTCTGGTACTTCTTGTCGTTGTTCGAGGTGCTAGTCCAGTCGCAGATCTTGCCCAGGCGATCGTTCTTGCTGAACGGCTGGTATGGAACATCCTTAAAGGTATCCGGCAGTTCGCATGGTCCCCATCCCTTTTCGTTGAATTGAACCGTCGGTTTCTCGAACGTCGGAAACTGCGACGCGGTGTTTATGGTCTCGCTCATTTCGCGCTTAGCTCGGTATTGCTCTTCACTCTGGTATTTGGGTCTCTGATTCAGCAATCAAACAGAAAATACAGAGAAATGGGAAACAATTGTTTCGGTCGCGAGTTGCAAAAAAGAAGGAACGGTAAGTGCTGCCAGATGGTTGAAGTTCGGAAAAATTGGTCACACTTTGAAAACTATCTGGCAAGTAGGAAGGTAGTGTTGCCACTTCCGCGTAGCCGAGCCACTTGACGAAAGTTATCGAAAATTCAAATTTAAATTCGTTATATCAAAAAAGCTTTTTATTTTTAAAGAGAGTTTAAGTTCTACCATGTTCAAACAATTTCAACGTTTCAACGTTTTTAAAATATATTAGAGAAAAATCTAAAATAATATATGTTTCAAGGTTTTGGTGCAGATTGATGGAGAATCGATCTACAAATCGTTTAAGGTATTCCGCTTGGGAATCGGACGAATATTGGCAAAGATAGAGCTTCGCTGGAGGCCTTATAGTGCTTCCCATGCATTTTCCCATTTTGAAGGGGACCCCCTAGAAAATTTGACGAAAAATATAAAAAAATTTATGTTTCAAGGTTTTGGTGCAGATTGATGGAGAATCGATCTACAAATCGTTTAAGGTATTCCGCTTGGGAATCGGACGAATATTGGCAAAGATATAGCTTTCACTGGAGGCCATATAGAGCTTCCCATGCATTTTCCCATTTTGAAGGGGACCCCCTAGAAAATTTGACGAAAAATATAAAAAAATTTATGTTTCAAGGTTTTGGTGCAGATTGATGGAGAATCGATCTACAAATCGTTTAAGGTATTCCGCTTGGGAATCGGACGAATATTGGCAAAGATATAGCTTTCACTGGAGGCCATATAGAGCTTCCCATGCATTTTCCCATTTTGAAGGGGACCCCCTAGAAAATTTGACGAAAAATATAAAAAAATTTATGTTTCAAGGTTTTGGTGCAGATTGATGGAGAATCGATCTACAAATCGTTTAAGGTATTCCGCTTGGGAATCGGACGAATATTGGCAAAGATATAGCTTTCACTGGAGGCCATATAGTGCTTCCCATGCATTTTCCCATTTTGAAGGGGCCCCCTAGAAAATTTGACGAAAAATATAAAAAAATTTATGTTTCAAGGTTTTGGTGCAGATTGATGGAGAATCGATCTACAAATCGTTTAAGGTATTCCGCTTGGGAATCGGACGAATATTGGCAAAGATAGAGCTTCGCTGGAGGCCTTATAGAGCTTCCCATGCATTTTCCCATTTTGAAGGGGCCCCCTAGAAAATTTGACGAAAAATATAAAAAAATTTATGTTTCAAGGTTTTGGTGCAGATTGATGGAGAATCGATCTACAAATCGTTTAAGGTATTCCGCTTGGGAATCGGACGAATATTGGCAAAGATAGAGCTTTCACTGGAGGCCATATAGTGCTTCCCATGCATTTTCCCATTTTGAAGGGGACCCCCTAGAAAATTTGACGAAAAATATAAAAAAATTTATGTTTCAAGGTTTTGGTGCAGATTGATGGAGAATCGATCTACAAATCGTTTAAGGTATTCCGCTTGGGAATCGGACGAATATTGGCAAAGGTAGAGCTTCGCTGGAGGCCTTATAGAGCTTCCCATGCATTTTTCCATTTTTGAAGGGGACCCCAATAAAATTTAACGAAAAATCTAAAAAAATTTATGTTTCAAAGTTTTGATGCAGATTGATGGACAATCGATCTACAAATCGTTTAAGGTATTCCGCTTGGGAATCGGACGAATATTGGCAAAGATATAGCTTTCACTGGAGGCCATATAGTGCTTCCCATGCATTTTCCCATTTTGAAGGGGACCCCCTAGAAAATTTGACGAAAAATCTAAAAAAATTTATGTTTCAAGGTTTTGGTGCAGATTGATGGAGAATCGATCTACAAATCGTTTAAGGTATTCCGCTTGGGAATCGGACGAATATTGGCAAAGATATAGCTTTCACTGGAGGCCATATAGTGCTTCCCATGCATTTTCCCATTTTGAAGGGGACCCCCAATAAAATGTGACGAAAAATCTAAAAAAATTTATGTTTCAAGGTTTTGGTGCAGATTGATGGAGAATCGATCTACAAATCGTTTAAGGTATTCCGCTTGGGAATCGGACGAATATTGGCAAAGATAGAGCTTTCGCTGGAGGCCATATAGTGCTTCCCATACATTCTCCCATTTTTGAAGGGGACGCCCAATAAAATTTGATGAAAAATGTAAAAATATGTTTCAAAGTTTCGATGCAGATTGATGGATTGATCTACAATCGATTAATATGGGGAGTAATATTGGCAAAGAGATGTTGGAGGTATATGGATGTGGAAGGTAAGGAATCTTGAACGCTTTAGAATGTTGTGCTCTATTAATCGTCAGTTTCTCTTTTTATTTTAAAGTTGGCAAAGCCAACGTTCTGAAAGTCTATAAAAATGCAGTGCTTAATATGTACATAGGTAAAGAGAGATCATCTTTTTAAATATTGGTGGTCCTATAATTTGCAAGACTCCTGGGGCAGGACTATGGTTTCCATTAATTAAATGCTATTCAAATAACTTCATTTGGCGCCGACGTATTCCGTGCCAATTGAGCACGAGCTCTGCACCAGGATGTTTGTTTTATTCCGAAAAATAAGTGCCTCCAAAGTATCTGAGATAATTCTACGTGGTTGGTTTCACTACGCAAAAATACTGGGCGTAATATTCTTCACACCTAATAAGTCAAAACATGGATTTTTTGAGATGAGCTGCCTGCGTCCTCTATGGAAGTGGACAATCTTTACTTGCCAACTAATACTGCTTACTTTCTACATCTACAATTACATTAAATGGACACTGAAAAGAAACGATTCGCTGGACCAGGTGCAAAACTATAAAAGTCTACTGCTTTCAATCTGGTGCTTTTTGGGACTCATTGGAGTGAAAATCCTTCATGGCACAGAGGTGATAAAATTGGTCAACAGATATCTGCGCGTTTTCGGTCGAGTTAGAGGCCTGCCTCTGCAGAAAAAAATTGGATTCGGAAACGGTAGAGACTTGTTTTTGATTCTTTTAACACTATGCTGTCAATGCCACGAGTTCGTCTTCTATTCGGAATCGTTACTATATGATCATACCTTTGTGGATATCATGGATTGGTTCTCCTATGTATATGTGGTCACCGTCAATCACATCATGATGCGGATCCATTTCTTCTGGTACCTCAGTGTAGGTGTTCTGTATTCTGACCTAAATGAATACGTCCGTGTAGAGATGAAGAACTTAATGTTTCCTGAAAGAAACCAGAGAAAAACACAACGACTATTGGAGGAATGTCTTAAAATTTACGAAGAAATTTCTTCCATTACCAGCAGTTTCCAGGACATATTCAATTTTCATCTGTTCCTGACTCTGATGCAGATATTTTTCTACGTTTCTGTTTACTCGTACGACATGATCCAGTTTTTGGATTTTCATGACATCTGGAGGTGGGGATTTTTTCTAAAAATTATAATGGATTTCCTACTATTAAGTGTGGCTATCCATGGAGCCGTAGATCAATTCAAGGGCATCCGAGATCTCCATTTTGAAATGTCTGGATTTATGGGATGCCTAGAGTGGCAAAAAATGGTGAGCGGATTCCAAAAATATTAACTAAATCGTAAATTTATTTTCTTTTTTCAGGTGGAAGTTTTTCTCAGTCATCTAAATCAGTTCGAGCTAAGAGTCACCATTTTGGGTCTGTTTGACGTTTCCATGGAATTTTATCTGGAGATTGCATCTGGAATTGTCACCTATTTAATTTTTGTCATACAAACTGTAATGCAGTTGGAAAATGAAGAAGAACATTAATAAAGGTTAAAGGGTCGTTATTCGATTGAGATTCAGATAGCTTGTCAACGTATTGTGTCAACTGTGTTGAGGTGGCATTAAAGGTATACTTTAGCAATTACTCAATTCATTTTTCCTCACCAATTTAAGGGTCATTCGTGTCCTAGTCCTTCACAAAATGAGTGCATCCAAAGTTTCGTCGGTAATCATACTCGGATGTTCATACTACGGCAGATACGTGGGCCTACTCTTCTACCGCGTCAACAAATCAATCGATGGACTTATAGAAATAGAAGAAGCATTTATTTCTTCTCGGCGGAGGAAAATAATGACCGTTTTTTTTCGCTTACTTCCACTTTGTTTACATTTCCAAAACTTGTATTATTTCATCCCGCCAATCGACGATGTTCTTGATTCAATAATGCACTGGACTCAACTTATACTGGCTACTCTTTGCTATTTGGGATTAACGTTCTTGGATCTTTTCCACGGTCCAAAAGTAATCAAATTGGTCAACAGATTTTTTCAACTCCACCGGCGTGTGGATGGCTTATGTCTTCAAAAAAGTAATGGAGTGGAATTTGGAGACAGAGAATTTTTTTTAGTTATCTTGACAGTATTTTGTATAATTCATGAAATTGTCGCATTTATTTATGTGTTCAATACATCAATTGAATGGGCCGCTTATAATTATATTTTTGTTGCGTGTCACACCGTCTTGAGGATTAATTTTTTCTGGTACCTCAGTATAAGAAATTTGTATTTCGAAATTAATGAATATATATCAACATTTCAACAAAGAAGCATAAAAGAGTTAGATCTGGCTTTTAATCTTCATAAAGAGTTATCAATTTTAAATGGGACATTTCAGACCATTTTTAACTCATATTTATTCATTAGTATGTTAAACGAAATCACTTTTGTTATGGTTTTCGTAAATGACTTTTTGATGAAATCAAATTTGGTGAATCTGTTCCATGTTAGTTTGATGGTTAAAGGTTTCATGGAACTTTTGCTTATTACCCTGTCCATTCACGGAGTAGGGAAACAAAATCAAAAAATTCGCGAGTATATTTTGGAGATAAGATACATTTGCGAACTTAAAGATTGGAAGAGAACTGTAAGTGGTTTATTAAAATTTAAAAACTGCTTTATAATCGCTTCTTTACAGGCGGAGGTCTTTATTACACAACTAAATCTATACGAGTTCAAGGTCTGCATTTTTGGTCTTTTTAATATAACCCAGGAACTGTTTCTTAAAACTTTATCGGCAATGGTTACATATATACTATCTTGTTTACAATTGGCTTTAAGAAACAGAAAATAATAATAAGTTTATTTTAAAAACTCTGATTACGAAGAAATGTCCTTAAACTTATAGCTTGATTATCTTACAACTATGCATAATTATAAACTTGATAATGAAAGTATTAAAATATTTTAGACTCTTTATTTGAGCAAAGTTCGGACGGGGTGGCACTTAAGGGCAGGTATTGAGACTTTTGTTAAACTTTTTCTTATATTTCGCACAAAACATGACATCAAAATTTTCCGAGAGCTGTTCGGACTCATGAGCATCGTAAATCTGGAACGTGAACAGGTAAAGAAATGCTGTCAAAAGTTTGTTCAAATCAACTCACATTATCCAATGCTATAGCCGGCACTCCGTTGAATGAGACCTTGGCCGTCTCCTGGCGGTACTTAGCCAATATCTCATTGACGGAACGGGTTGCCTTGCATTTCTTCACATCGCCCACGTCGATTTTGTAGCGGTCAGCGCACTTGTCCAGTCTGTTCCTCTTGCCCCTCATCATGCAGGCGATCAGCTTGAAAGATTGGGTGACGTTGTGGTGCTCCAGTATGCATCCATGCCAGGCATTTAGCTCGCACTCATCCACCCCGTGCTGACAAACGACATTTCCGGCATCGTCGAGCTTAAATTGCATGGGATTAAGTGGCGATTATGACTGATAACTAATTTTATCGCGGAATCGGAAAGCCAAAAGCATTTGAATACATATCCCACCTTGGCATTTCCATAGGGAACCAAAATTAGCTCCGTAAATGGTAAAAGGTTCAGTCGCATCATCGCGGGTAAGAGTTGCGAGGTGACGAATTCCCTGCAGTAGGGACACAAAGCCTCGTAGTATAGTGTCACTGGCAGCTTGTCACGCACTGGTCCACGACGCTGTTAGATGCCGTTAATTGTGAAATGAATTCCAAATCATCCAAATCAATTCAATTGGACACTCACCTTTGCAGTGGCCATGGCTGCAAAGCCCAGTATCAGCAGGCAGATATAGAGGAACGCTTTCATTGCAAGTTTGATTTAAAAATGGAATTGTCAGTTGATCTTGAAATTTTAAACTGCTCAACGCCACCGCCCGGTGAACACTGAAATAAAGTCTGGATTGGATGTGCTTTGTCACTGGAATTTATCAATTCGAAATGAGGCAGAGGCTTAGGCAGAAGGCGAGGGGAAAACAGGGATATTGTTAAAATATATTTTTACTCAATAATTAAGGTATTTAAAAATATACTTTTAAATATATTAGTGAACTTCATGGGTGATTTTGTTTCCTTATTGTTTTCAACAATGAAAACGCAAGCTTTCTCTGAGTATTTTTAAGATGATGACTTATTTCCTCTTAAAAACCATAAAGACTAGACCCCCTTGGGAGTCGGCGTCCCTGCTGATAGGAAGCATTTCCCTGAGACTTCAAGCTGCGTTCATTTGTGAGTATATTCCGACAGTGTCAGACTAAAACAAAGACCAAAAATCCCGAACACAGCGAACATTTACCTCTGGACACTGAACAGAGAAACACAGCGGGTTTAATCTTATTTTTAGCTGGTTAGACAGCTGTTCCTGATTAGGATCGGATCTGTGTACAAAAGCAGCTGATAACCTGATCTATTTAAATTTCTATTTTACTTTCGTCAAGAGGCTGAGTCAGCAAAAGGCAAACACTTTCGTCCAAGCTGGCCAGTGGAGTATAATTATTATTTATTGGTTTTGGGACATTAAAAAGAATTACTCATCAAGATACA
Organism: Drosophila pseudoananassae pseudoananassae; assembly: GCA_018153035.1. NCBI lineage: Eukaryota > Metazoa > Arthropoda > Insecta > Diptera > Drosophilidae > Drosophila > Drosophila pseudoananassae. The sequence continues at coordinate 13,049,272 of JAECXR010000024.1, forward strand.
GACATTATTAAAAATCTAGTCACATGTAGGCAGTTTAATATTGAACTTTTTCAAGTACTCTTTGCAGAAGAAGCGTTCAAAGTTGTAACGGATGCTGCTTTGCTCATAGGGATTAAAATCCTAGGAAGTACAAAGAATATTGTTTATGATATTTATATGGAATTTAAAAGAAAGGTGCCTTACATTTTCAAACACAATGCTGGGCACAAAGGAGATGCCCAGCTTTAGAGTTTCTTTTCCATAGGGGGCCAAGATGTCTGGGGTTTTACGAGACGCCTTACATTCCCGGGCTTTGCTAACATCGAGATTTAATTCTCTGGAGCATTTATTTAATTGATTGCTGTAGGATCTCAGCATGCAGTAGATCAGCTTAAAGGCATTTTGGATATCCAAGGTCTCGATAATACAGGCATGGAGGGCATTCAGTTCGCACTCTTCATCGCCATGCTGGCAAAATACTTGAAGTTCTCCGGTGGCAGTATTGTTATAGAACTGGAATTAGTTTGGAAAAAATATTCTATTCAAAATATCATTATGAAATCGGGGATAATAAATTCTGTCATCGCATACATATATCTTTTGGTAAATAAAAGTGTCTTTATTGAGATCAAAATAGCACAAGCATTTGAATGGATATTATTAGGTTAATAGCTTAGATGACTTGTTCCAATTCTCTGTGTAAACACAAGTGTTTTTGGTTCAAAATAAACAAATGATTGAAATGGAAAATTTTGTTGAAAATAGTTAATATCCGACAAAGAAAGGGTTATAGGAAACTTACCCCAGCCTTGCCAAAGGGATACAGCTTAAGGTCCGTGTTTGGCCACCAGTTATAGCTATTCAGGGCATCGTACAAACTTCGCCGGATAAAGTACATACTGTCTGGACACAGGGCTTCATAGTGTATGGCCAACAGCAGTTTTCCCGGGGATGATGACGTCGTTGTCGATGTAGGGGTCACTTCGGTGACATTTTCTGGGCGCTCGACTGTCTGTCCAGAAGCGAAAGATATGAGCAGCACGCTCAGGGCACAGAGCATCCCACATATTTTATTCATTGTCCGCGTTTCGGTTCCCGCTCTTGACAGCTTCACAAACCAAACACAACTGCTCTTTCTGATTTACCCATCTCGTATCTCTACATGTGCCTCTCTATATAAACAATCCCGCGTATTTTTATATATCACGTCCGTACATAGGCGACATAAGCTATATGTATATAGTAGCTTCTGTTTTTATGCAAATTATTTCTCTCCCTCTCAAAAGAACCAGAGCACTACCCCAGAATTCTCTTCAAATATCAAAAAATCGTGGGGCTAACTGACTTATCACTAATCTCTAATCGCCTGGTTCGTCCAAGTCGCTTAACCCAATGAACTTTTGCGTTGCTGATAAGAGATTTTGGGTATTTCAAATACCCATTTGTTTGTATTCCAATTATTAATTCTTCAGAAAATATAAAGAGATTTGTTTTAAAGAGATTTCCTTATATTTTTTCATACAAAGTTAAAAAATTCTTTCGCTTCAAACCCTCAGAAACATATTTAGGAAAGAATTAGGAAAGAATCTAGAAAGAAAATCTTTAAAACCAAAACAGTACGCAGTCACATCCCTTGAAATCCGTCAGGTGGAAAATAGGTTAATGGCCAAAACCGTATGAGTAGCGCAATTAAGTGTGTCGCCTGTGGTGGCCGGTAGGCATTAACAATTCATAAACAGCGAGCTTATCAACAATTTAAAGCGTAACAAGTTCAGTGCACTGTCATGTCGCTAATTGACAGACCGGCAATGGCTCCATTTTGGTAGCGTGCCTTGGAGGCCGGTCCAAAACGGTTGTTTAGCTTTTTTTGTTTACCTTTTTTTTATGCTGTTGCTTATTATTATTTTTGTTGCTGCTGCATTTTGTGGCTAGAAAACCAGTTGGTGGCGCGTATATAGATGTAACTGTCGCACAAGATGGCTTGCACAACCTGCAGGCAACCGGCAAACGAATGCCATTGACCATCGTCCCAACGTGAACGCTAACGTGGCCGACAAGTTAGTTGAGCAATTTCAATTTCTAACTAATTTTCTATGCCTCTTAATTGCCAGGAAAATGTTTGGGATTGTTGCCGGCAGCATTTATGGGCACGTCATCACATCACATGGCGGATCGTGTTTCATGGTCAAGGTTTGCACGCAAGAATGCCTCGAGGGCTCCCCGGACATGCCAACCAAAATATTTACAAACAACCAAGTTTTGAACATGTCTTTCAACTCTATTTTAGCCGAGAGCCTATATTTAGAGGCTGGGCAATGGGTTTTGGTGATTAATTAATGAACTTTAAGCCTAACTCTTAAGAACTGAGATTCTGAAGTTCGTGACTAAGATCTTTTGATTTATCTGTGAATATTTTCTTAGATTTTATAATTTTGTACTTAACAAACTTTTTACTGTGCATCTATGGCATTGTTAATTGCGCAGGTGCAGCAGCCAAGCAAGTCCATCCTGGAGGAACAACTTCCCATCCACAGACTTCGAAAGCGAGAGATGAAAAAGCGACAGTAGTTTTTATGACGCGCCTCGCAGATTTCCGTACAATTAATTGGCTAGTGAGACCCCCTTTGGCCCCAGACACTGGTATTTCATAGTGTTGCAGCTGCAGTTAACCCAAATTGCTTCTTGCTGACCAATTGGGATGGTCAGCTCGTAGATCACATAGCCTGAAAAACACTTTTGCAGCCTCCCGGCAATAGCACGACTAACGTTTAACTCCGGTCTCCGATTTTCGTCTTAGAAGCGGAGTTTAAGCCGCCGGGGTCTCTGAATCAGAGTCTTGAGTCCGTTCCAGTTTCTGGAGTCGTTTATTGTACTTCTTTTTTGCTTCTTCTAATTTGCATTTTTATAGATTCGCCAGTTTTTGGTCGGTGTGTCTAGATTTGATGCCAAATTCAAAGGGTATTATTGTATAAACCCAAAAGTGGGTAAAGCCCTGATTAAGAGAACATAAAATATTTATGGATAATGTCATGCCAAACTGGAGCATTCGATTTTATAGTTTTAAAATAGTTTCTATTAAAAACTAGTCTTTATAGTTTAGCCTTAAACCTAAAGGGTATTGAAAGTCTCGACTCACCAACCTTAGTTTTTTCTGTTGTTTTTTGCTGTCCAATTTTCTGGTGTTGCCTGTTCTTGTTGCAACATTTCAACCGCAAACCAATGAAGCCATGTTAGCCGCGTTTTATTGTTGGCTTTGTTTCTCGTCGATCTTGTTGCCGAAAACGCATTGAGCCAAACATTAACCCATGGTCAGAAAGAAATTCGTAAGAGTTTGTCTTCTAGAAAAAGAAAAAGTATATCTAGTAAAATAATACATTTTTAATCTATTTTAAGAACTAATAGCCATTAATCATTGTTTCTTGATGTCAAAAAACTGTTGATGAGCTCACACCAGCCATTAAATTGCCGGGAACCTTATCTTCCTGGTTTGATTGAACTTGTTTTGCAAGGGAAAGTTGTGTTCAGACTTTACACATACTTTAAAAATACCAGCTTTTGTTTTCGCAGAGTTCTTCGGTTATTTATAAAACAATTAACGCACGTAAGAATCAAACGTGACTCAGGGAAAGGAGTATGGGTGACTTTCCACCAACTGGCATACGGTGGTGTTAAGCATTGCTTTCGGTGGCTGCTTTCCGAAAGAGAGGCTTTAGTGGGTCACGGTGGACCAGTTTTGCAGTTTTTTTTTGCCAGACTGGTCAGGAAGAAATTTTGTTGCATATAATTTCTTTTCTCTTTTGCGTGTGCAGAGAAAACAAAAATTACCAGAAAAATAACATGCCTTCTACTTACAAAATAATTAAACTACTGGATTCAAAATAATCTTTAGTGAGTCATATTTTCTTGAGGTGTGTAAAGGCAAGGAAAGCCTTTCTCTGGAAATAATTTCTTGATATCCAAAGCACTTTTATTCAATTGAATTTCCGTTATAGGCTGGAAGCGGTCAAGATCTTTTCTATCTCCGATTCTTAAGCTCCCCATGCTGCGATCAGTCCACGTCGCAGCAACGTGTCTGGGCATCTAATTGTGCATCCCCAATGCGAGATGATTTCTTATGCAAATTATAGATGGTAATGCCCGATTTCCGCCGACCCATTAGCATTGTCAATTTTTATGATTTTATGAGACGGCCAGTCTCGGGGCTCTCGGCCACATCATAATCCAACTCCGTGGGGATTGCCTCATCGTTACACATTTCTCGGGTATTACATGATGATATTCATCAGCGTCTGCCTGCTTTGCTCCACTCTTCGGCTCGCGTGCAAAGGCCTTATAAAAAGTGGGCATAGCTGGGGCAATCGAATCCCAGATGCTCTGCTCGGCTGCGGTTTGCAATGAGAATCGTTTCGAGATGGTTGCCACGAGATTAGCAGTTTCGGCTAAGCTGATTCAAATTGCCAGTTGAACGAATTTTCAATTGTTCGTTCGGAACTCTGATTCATGGAAAAGTATTATAAAGTTTTAGGTGCAACTCACATTGTCCGTGAACTATCTTATGTTTTCATTTATTTGTGCCAAGAGTTTATTAAGCTTCATGAAAATTAGCTCAAAACTTAAGCTCATATGTTCATATAATCATTTTTCATTTCCTTAAAAAAATCTTTAAAATTCCACCTATCCGGCAATGAAAATTTTCCACGAAAAGATTCCTGTTTAAAAGTCCGGTTCAACTTTCAACTTGTCCACTCAATGGTTTGACATTCGCTTTTGGCTCAAATAATCCGCTTACCAAGTGGTTCAACTAGCTTGATGAACCAACCAGTTCGGCTTACCCTTTCCATTTAACTGTTGGCTGAAAGTGTTCCTTTACATAATTAGCGGTCATTGCATTTACTTAAAAGATTCATGATTCTTACCATAATTTCACGCCTGAAGCTGTACCCCTTCTAAAGTGATCACTATAACCAAAGTACTTTAAAAGTGCAACAATAACCCAACAGGGTATCGTCAACAAAGCTCTGCCGCACATGCAACCAAGCATGGACCTTACAAATGACGCCACAATACCGCAAAATGCCGAAAATGCATTTTCACATGCAGTCTGATTCCGAGGGAAATAAATCTCATAGTTTTCCACTTACCACTCCATGCAGTTGTCAACTTTGACATTCCGAATCGGCCCCGGGAAAGATCCAGGGATTCATAAAAAAAAATTTCGCAAACCTTTTTTGGCCACAGATTCAGTTCAATGTAAATGTATCTGTATCTGTAACTGTAACTGTTACTGGCGAATAGAGAACATTATCTTGTAGCTTTTGCGCTTTTTTCGCATGTATCTAGACCAAGTGGCGACGGATGAGCTGAGGGCTAGCTGGGAGGTAGAAACGGGTTCTGATGTGTGCGGTAATGTTCCATTTCCATTTCCTAGCGCGGCAAGAAAAACCTTTTTTTTATGGCATCTGGTAATTGAGTGCAATACCCGGCCAAAAGGTGAGAGGGAAGCGATCGCTTCGCAAACAGTTAGTTCCGATGCCAATAACCCGACCGGGCCGAATGACGCACGCCACACCACCAAGTCTGTATCGTAAATCTTGGTCGCTGTCCATACAGGTACAGATACAGATACCGTAAGGAAAAGATACACCTTCTAAATAGGGCTGACTTCAGACGAGGGCAGATAAAGCGATTAAGTGTTATACGCAACTATTTATTTATAATTATCGTATAATTGTGTGGCACACTGAGTGCTCAAAATAACACTTGATTCAAAAATTGGGGGCATCACCATCGGGCACAACTTTTTAGGGCACCGACGACAGATGGTGGGGTTTTTAATTGGATTGAGCGGTGAATAGAGAGCAAAGTGTTCTATGGGGTATATACCAAGTGGAAAGGCAAACAGCGAATTGAAAACATTACCCGCACTCGGGAAAATTCTGACGTAAACCCTTTGACTTAGATCATTTCACTTAATTATATGTGTTCCGTAAAAGTTTAATTATCTAAAGTGCTTTGCCAAGTAATTGTTTTAATTCCAAAAAATGGAGACATCCCGTCACCCCACATTTAAATTCAGTTTCTAATTCAATTTAAATTATAGGTTTGTGGTACATTTTTTTTCGAGTGAAGTTTTGTTTTCCATTTTGATTCTCACCGATCTGATAACAAGAAGCGGAAACAGTGAGCGAATAATTTACGGCCCAGCTTACTTCCTTTGGGCCCCAAGGGGGCGTTGAGCAACAAGTGGCTAAGAACTTGACTGAAACTCCACTTTGGCGCATCGGCACTTCAACAAATCAGCCCCTAATCACATTAGCACAGTGTCCAACAAATGGCCATTAGACATTAGAATGATGGGGCATAATTATGTGACCCATGGAGGTGGCCATTGTCTTGGCCAGAATCGTCTTGACTGGCAGGGATCTGCACCTCTGCGGAGGTGTGGGCCGCTGGCAAAAGCCAATGGGGCGTTGCGCAAGATTTATGACGCCTCCAAGCTGACTTCCCAGCTTCCGCTAACCATAGCTTTTGGCTTTAGCTTCTGCCACCGATCTGGCATCTGGGTCTAGGTCGCCCGACCGTCTGACGGATGGCTGACGGCTCGGCCGCCACGTTCGGCTGTTCAGTCAGCTAGAAATTCTTTGCCATCTATTTCTGTTGCCTTTTGCGGTTTGTGTGTCGTACTTGTACAGATATATAGCCATAGAATATACATATATTTTTTATATATACTCGTACTTTTTTTTTGGGCTCGGCATGCCATCTAGCATAGAGCCAATTACAATTTGTCTGACGCGGGAACTAAAATATTGACTTTGCCGAAATCTGCATACCCTCTGGATTTATGTAGGTCTCTCTAAGCCCAAAACTAGTTTGGTTCTTCAAAATAAATGAAGATAATAAATGGATCTTGTTTGTGTGCTTGGACTAAGATTTATCTAAATGGAATTGGATAGTGCGGAAGAGGAAGTGATGAATGAAGTCTTAGATGCTTAAAGAAGACTCTCACATATTTTTTTTAAGAGAAATGTAGATTTAGAGCAGCTATGATAGAGGTGTGAAAAGTTAAAGAAAGAAAGTTAACATTAATCCTCTCTAGTGATAAGTTGTTTTGGGTAGTGGAAAAGCCCTTTGTATTTCAGGGTATTGAAAATGGGACAGGCTAAAACGAGGACAGGCAAAATCTCTTAACTAACTTTGCGGTGTGCATTTCCCGCCTCCATCAGTGGCCCCCTTACCCCTGGCCCCTTTGCCCCACCTTCGAGGTGCAACAGGGCCGCACATTAGAAACTCGTTTCCGTCCACCTTGGCTTTGTTTTAGCTTCTTAGTCAATTACTATTTTCAATCTGAAAGCGTTTTAAGGCACACTCATTAATCCCAACACCCCCGCTGCGAGTGCAGGTGAGATTGAGATTGAGAATGAGAATGAGAAAAGCTAAAGCAAAGCAAAAGCAAAAGCATTGCTAAAGCAAAAGCAAAAGCAAAAGCTGAAAAGTGAGAGGAGAGCCAGCTAGTGGCTCTCTGGGGTCTGTTTACATTTTATTAAGTAATCAGCTGTTTTAGTTTAGTGAGAGCGCCTAAGCAACAGCAGAGTGGCGCAGCGTCAGAGATGAGAGGCTGAGAGGATGTAACTGTAAAGTCAGCTTTAGCTATACTTTTTTTTTGTTTGTCAATTGATTGACAACAACAACCATCGGCAACGTAAAGCCACTGAAGGAATTTTTACTGTCAGAGCTCTTTCTCGGCCGCTGCCGGGTTTCTGTATCTGTATCTCAGTATCTCTGCCTCTGCCGCCGCTGTGTGAGCCACCGTGAGCTGTGTAGCGCAAACAAGCGAGCCAGCCAGTTGTTATCGGAACTTGGTCGAGTCAAGTTGGTCGCGGAGGCTCTTTCTCGCTGCCTTGGTGGGTGATTTTTGTTGTGTTTGTTGGGGCTGCTACACTTTTACTGCCTGCCTCTCGTGCTCTCTGCTCTCTCCGTTCTCTCTCCGCTTTGGGGGCTCCCACGCGCGCAGGCAGAATAAATCGTTAATAGGCTATTCGCGAAAATATCGAGGAAAATTGAATGTTCAACTGAATGTCAAAAATTGGAAAGTTCACAAGCTCAGCGGAGTCGTCAGAATCGTGTATATAACCTGCAAGAGCAAGCGACAAATTCCCCAAAAAAAAATATATATATTTCAATTACAAAAATAATATAATCGGGAAGCTTTATTTATATGTCTAGTGGGTGTGTGAATGCGTGTGCTCAAGTTCATGGTGTTTGTTGTTAGGTTGTCAACAACAACAACATTGTAGTAACAAAAACAACATCCAATAGAATGAGAAATGTTTTGGTCAAGTGAAAAAAAAAAAAAAAATCAATCGTAAACTACTGTGCCAGTCAACTCCATCCACTACCTGGGGATGTTCTACAGCCCGCCAAACACGGCAAACTATAAGATACAGATACACTCCATGTCGCTGGATGTCGAACAAGCTGTTGCTACACACACACAGCGCCAAGCACGCATAATAACAGAAGTGATAAACAGGAGTTAGATCCACGGTTTTCCGCTGATTGCAATGTTTTTCAATTTGCCCCTCCATCAGCGTGTTCCATCTCTGTATAATATACTCTGGAGTATCTGTGAACGTCATCAGCGGTCGCGCTGATGATAACCGCTGATAAGCCATCTACTAATTCGCTCGCTATCTCTCCCGTGAAGTCCTCTCTTTCTGCGGCTGCTAGGGCGTCAAATTTTCAGGCGAAATTGCTGACTTTTGCACGTCTTTGTCAGCGGTTTTTGCGTATGATTATTATTTTTGTGTCTGGCGGCGACCTTAGCCATCAACATGGTCCCAGCGTCCAATCAAATCTACATTTTTTATTCCCCTCAATTGTGCGCGGTTCAGTTCAGGCTTTCCTCCTGCTAGCGCTCTCTATGATCCGATCCGATTCCGCTTTGTCGTGGAAATTGCTTTATAAACGGCTCTATCAAATATGCAAAAGCCCCTATAATTAATGTGAAAACCCCTACAACTAGACGACGAAGAAAACAATCGCGAGTGAATAAATAATTGCCATCTTTATAGTCGTACATGTATATCCTTTCATATATTTTTAATTGTAATTGCATTTAATTAAAAGAGGAAATACTTACAGCCATAAACAAGAGATTTTCACAATACAACAAGGAGAAAACACAAAGCAATTAAAAAGTAAAAATAAATAACGCAAATTACTAAATCTACATACAATAAAAAGCGAGGGTAAGTTTCCATTTAGTTGAGCAAATTAATTAAGTTGTCGCTTATCTCAGTATCCAACGGTTTTTTTCCAAGAATGGGTGACCTTTCCCTTATTTCCACTCCACTACGACCCGCACTACCCCCCGAGAAATCAACAATCTCCTTCTGGCCAAGTTACGCAGTTGAAAATCAATACGCTTGTGACTCTTGCTTAGTCCTGGCGGAGCTCGCCGACGTTTTTCATTAGCAACAGCTGATTGCACAAGCTGCGCCCTTCTACTCTCCCGCCCCCCATTACTTCCACAGCCTTGCCCCTAACTCGCCCCGGTCCAGTGAGAGTCCCCATACCCCCGGCTCGCCCGGCTCGCCCGGCTCGGACCTTCCTGCCCCACCTTTGTTCAGCGAACGCTTAACCTTGGCACGCCTTCGCACACAGTGAACACACCTCGGCCAGAACAAAAGCTGGGAAACTCAATTGAATCTGCCCACCACCTGGCTAAGATTTACATTTTCCGGTATTTTCCTATTTTTTTACAAAGCAGAAGAGTACTTGTGTAGGCACTGAAGTTTGTTTTTTTATAGACCTCAAGACCTTGGGACTGTAAGTGTTTACTTGGAACTATAAAACTATTTTTAAAATGAATTATTTTAATGAGGCTGGAGCTAATTCAGTTTCTAGTAAGCTTCAGTATTATTGAGTGGATAGGTTTCCCCATTGATGTGGTTGGGGTTTTTCGTTTAAAATAATTGACCTGACACTAGTTACTAAGTAAGCATAGTTGCATAGTCTGTGTGTTTACTGTATCCTTGGGTAAGAGCGGTGTTTTCGAGCTTTGCTCTGTTGATGCTTTCATTTTTTAGTTGAATTGGCTTCCTGGCGCCTCATTAGTTTGATATCCAGCTTCGGTTTGTTTGTCAGAGTCTCCTCCACGGCAAAGGCGACAACTCGAGTGCATGCCACTGGCTTCCGGCCCCCGTGTCACTCCCCGATGGCTGACTTAAGTGATGCATTTGCTACTTCATCATGTCAATCAAAGTTGAAGTCCCTGAGAGCAACAGAAAGGGGGCGGGACTCAAGAGGGACTGGAGTACTATTCAATCAACCATTCAGGCCAAAGTGATGGGACGTCTCTTAATAACAAACCCAAACCCAAATGCAGCTATAATCAGCTTTTAGTTGTTTTGACGTTTAAAGGACATGCGCACTGTCAGTCGGCTCTCTCTCAGGATATGGCGCTGCAAACTATCCGAAAGCTCCACCACGTGACTCTGCTCAGCTGCCATCAGCTGTACGTTAAGTTTCATTCTAGTCCTGCAAGGATCTGCATAAAAGTTTCATCAAATAGCTTTTTCATATCCCAAAGCTCTTCCTTTTTGGCGTCAATGTCTTGGACAACCTGTTGATGTCATTGATGAGTTCTCTTTTGTTATTTAGAAAGTTACTTTTTACGTTAAGAATTTATGCAAATTGTGATTAGCAAAAGACTATAAAAAGATGTCTGATGGATGGACGAAAAGAAACTATAATTTTGATAGTTCCAAGAGGGTAACGTTCTGTCATTTTGGGATGAAGTATATCATTTCCTACACAGTGAGAATTCTGACTATTTTAATATATTGAAGCTGAGATCTGTACCATGATTTGGTAAAATCAAGAGGATGACCATGGTAATATTTCTTTACCGTGTGGGTTTTCTTTTCTTTAAGTTTTTTTTTACTTCATTTTTTCATACTTTCACTCCAAACTCTGGAAATGTACTTCATACGAACATACGTTCTAAAGTGAAAGGAAGTTTACATGTTTGGATGCTTTCCAAATGATGGCCACTTAAATTGGGCATTCATCAGATATATTTTTAGTACGATACATTGTATATCCAATGGCACCCACAACACGAAATAAAAGCCAAAGCCACGAAAAAACACTGACCGGCAACATTCTATTTCAATTAGTGTAACTGACCTATGCCATTTGCTGTTGGCTGGATTGCGATTTTCTCCGCCACCTCCGCCGCCGCGAATGGAGGCACATTAATCAGCGCTATTCCAACCCGTCCAGCGTTTGTTTACTATACATGCTCGTATTCATGCTCCACTCCAGTCCAAATGCTATATCTCTAATGCTGGGAAGCCGGAGGCACTCTGAACAGCAAACACAAACACTCGACGAGTACTCGTGCTCACACAAGAAGACAGTTTGCCCATAAATTTCGCATTGTTTCGGATTTCAGATTTCGATTTCATTGAGAGTTTGCAATGCTTTTTCGTATTTTTGGTTTATTTTTGTACCTTCCTCTTAATGGGGTTTTAAAACACCATAAAAAAATGGAAACACAAATATAATTTTCTATATTTATGAATTTTGGGGGCCGGGCGGTCTTATGTTTTATTCGGCTTCTGATAAAAAATATAACCTATTAAAGCAACCTTTATAGTTAGCGAAACCTTAGATTATTTAAAACAAATTACTTTCAACTAGAGCACAAATTTATCACTATTTTCAATGATTCAACTTTCCTGCAGCTCATTATCCATATGAAACCGATAATCAACATTGAATCACGCAATATATTCATCATAACGTGGTTGGAGCATCTGTCATGTGTACATCTATCAAAATATATATGCCATTTGATCAATCACAGTTAATGTTGTTTGCCATCGGTTAATTGCATTCATTTTGATGAGTTGTTGGCCACGATTTATGTAATGACTTGAAAATTTATAAATAAAAGGAGGAACTTGGCATTGTTAACGGCACGCTATATAATATTTAAAAAAAATCAAAATGACTCTCAATATCATGCAAATTATTTAATATTTTATAAGCGTCGTTATTTTGAGAACCATTTACAGTTTGTTTGACGCACCCTCCAACCGGTTTTTAAACATTTTTTCATAACCCATTTATTTCTTCTTTTTGGCCTTGTTCTGTTTGGCCAGCTATGGTCACAACTGCAAAAAAAATGAAATATATTACCACCAAATATATCAAACGTAAAAAATTTCTTCGGATGTGTGGAGCTTGTTGGGTAAATATGAACCCAGAAATGTGTAAGTCGTAAATAATGGGACTACGCAGATTTTTTCACTTTTCAAGAGCTCGGCTTACATTTGTTCGTGAGCGAGCTTAAAAAAAGCAACATAATTGTTTATGATATTTGTACGTGAGTACTTGATGGGATTTTTATGGCATATGAACTTTCTATAAATGGCATAGAAAGTTGGATGTTGACTTTGGAGCTGTTGTTTCCTGGAGCTTTGTGTAGAGGGCGCTTCTGTTCCAGGAAACAGGATGAAGCTTAGGAAATTGAGTCCTTTGAAAAGCTCACTTGTTGCTTTAGCTGATAATTTTGTAGTAATCCTTAGAATACGTTAAATGAACTTGTAAATGAACTTTGATTACCAATACTTTAACTCTTGAAACTTTAAGTAGCTTGAAGTTATTCCCGTCCCATTTTAAAGTTAGAAAAACATTTTTGTAAAAAATATCCCCTGGTACAAAACGTGCCCAGACCGAACAATAACTAATAAAATACCAGTCTATTGCAGATACTACCAATAGTAAAAAATCAGCCAACAATTGAAAAAACAAATAGCAAACACATTCAATAAAATGAAATGGAATGGAATTGTGAGTTCGATAAAAGTCACGTTTGCGTAACATTCGCTTGTTTTAAATTCTGCCTTAAATTCCTTCTTTGTATTTATTAAATAAATTTGTCTGATTTTAAAACAAAATTGCATCAACAAGGAAGCTCAATAATAAATACATACAAATTAAAACCCATTGGCTAAAACGCTAAAAATGACAATTGCTGTTTATACAGAAAAAAAATCGCTGAAATGATTTTGTCCGGCAGCAGGAAATTAAAATTTTTGCAAAAGTTTTAAAAATGCCACTGCACAAGGCAGAGCCAAATCCAAATAAACGTTGAGGCAGTAAAATAAGCAAAGCAGCAAAATAAAATCGAAACAATGCAAATAAAATGTAAACCACATAGAAACGTGCGATCGCAGATTTGCATTGAATATAAATGAGTTGACTAAAGAAATGGATGAAGCAACAAAAAGCCAGACTTTGGGAGTTGTATTTGAAGCATTCAGTATTCGAACAAATGTATTAAACTATTTAAAGGAAAATCCCATGGATTATTTGGAGTGTATCATATTTATAATTCATTAGTTACTGATACCAGTAGTCCAGGGACTTCCCCGAAGGCCTTGTTATCAAACCAGTTTGTTTCTTTGTTTAAATGGGTGACAGAAAAAATAATTATTCATTAGCTCTTTGCTAGTAAGCATGGCGATTAAGATAAAAATAAAAGCTTCTACTAAGTAAAAAGTGTGTCAATGAAATTTCCATGCAATTGTTTCTAATAAAATGCCAGACGGACCTTTGTTTGAAGTTTAGTGGTTGATTCACAAACTTGTTTGGTGGTTTGGTCACTGCGTTCCATCGCCAAGCAAAAAGTATCTTTTCGATAATTAGTTTGTTCGCTCGCCTCACTAATTATGCTGAAATATTCAGCTGGAAACAAGTTAAACTTGTCGCCTTGGCGCTCGTTTGATTGAGCTTGGAGCACACCCCGAAGTGAATCTCGTTCTTCCCAGCCGTTCTTCCAAAAACGGTGTTAAATATTTCAAATAACTCTCAGGTTCTAGGCATTAGTATGCAGAGCATTGTGCGTCGCCAGGCGGGTTCGGGTTCTAAAAAAGCAGGAAGCCTTTAGCTTAGGCACATGCCACACGACTCCCTGTGAGCACTATTTAGTATGGATAGTTCGTAGCCAGGTTAGAGTTGCTTTATCATATATGGGCGAGTACTTCCAGTGCTTATTTATGTTTGTTTTGATTGCCGTCAGTTATCAATGCGTTGCAAAGAAAACAGCGACCACTCAACCAGTCAGTGTTAAAATTAATTGAATTCAATCAGAAACAGAAAATAAGCTGAATGAAAATTGAACTGAAAATGTAAATGTTTGTATATTTGAGCAAGATGTTGTGGGACTTTGTTGAAATATTTTTAGCTTGTGTAATTAGTAAAAAGAAACTACTTTAATTAACTTAAGTTATTGTTTATATAATAATTGGTAACTAAAGGCATTGTGACGTATTCATGAAACTCCCTTTAATTGTAAACTGCCATGTCACTCTGAATTTTCTAATCGGTCATTGACCTGATTTGGATTCTTCATCTCTAACCAGAGATGCATTGACTGTTAGTTTCTACAACTCTTATTGTTTAGACGCCCTCCATTGACTAGATTATATAAACATATAAGAAGCTATTATTACCGTAGCCTATAGTGTATTGGTAGAGTGCATGATGAATCAAAAATATAATATTAATGGATCGGCCTGGGGGGAAAAGTGAAAATCATTGTTCGATGTGCTCGCAGCTTAAGCTAATGAAGCGCATTAAACGGAGCTCGAAATTCTGTTGATGGCTCGATGGTGAGTGTGTGCGTGTGTATCTTGTAGATACTTGGCCAGACTTTGACTGCCGTCATTGTTGTTCTTGTCAGCTTCGTTTGAGAGCTGAGCCAGTGACACAGAACGCGGGCGGGGTCGGAGACACACGCAGATACAGATACACAGCAACACAGATACAGATATCTGGGCCGTGAGGAAAGCTTGTGGCTGCTGCTGAAGTGGGTTTGGTTCTGGTCTGCTCGGAAAGGTTAATGAGTTATAAAACTTATGGCACTTACTTTGTTTAGTGTAAACGATACGCATTATTAAAATGCCTTTATGCGTCTGGCTTTGGCTCGGTTCGTGTGTGTTATGTTCTTTTGTTTGCTGTGTGTAATTTTCATGTGTCAGATGTAATTTGGCTCTGGTAGACTACAGCCAAGATACAGTTCTCGTTTATGCCCGATGCTTTTTGGCTTCTTGCGGCTTTTGTTACGCTTTCCAGAACATGACTCGAAATTTTCGGCGCAGCTTTCATTTTGTTCGTTCGTTTGCTTTCTTAACTGATGAATGAAGACATCTGCAAGCGGTGGCCGAAGAAGAAAACATGGCTTAAATAGCATTTAAAGAGCAAAGCGAAATGGTCGCAATCCCAGAAGCAGCTGAGAAACTGTGTCAAACCTTTTAGAAGAGCAGTGCAGGTGCGGAGAAAGGGCGACTGCGAGAAGCGAACTGAAACAGAACAATGCCAACAAATGGGGGCCAACAAACGGGGCAGCATTTAGGCAGTCAAAAGGTTGCAAATACAAAAGCGTAACTGTGCAGCCAGAATCTTTTATTTTCCTCCTCCTGGCCTCTCCACGGCCAGGTGAAAAGTGAGCAGCCTGAACAGTTGTAATTAAATCTCATAGAATGCCCGGGTATTTGGCCATTCCACCTTTCTCCCTTGGCTATATGGCCGATCACAACATCGCTATGGCCATGCCTGAGCTCCTCTTAAAGTTCTCGTTATTATTACCCGCCTTTTTCGGCTTTGGATACGGTTTTATTTTTGGTTTTTTTTCTTTTCGGTCCTGAAAACTCGTAGGTAAAAGGCAACCCAACCGCATCACAGAAAAAGCCCTACCTTAAAATATTCAGGCAACAAGCGCAGCTGCAGCTCTGCCTTAAATGGTTGGGCCACGGGCGTGGTTGCAGCTTTAACCCCTGCCAGCCATCCAGTCACCCCCAACTCATTCCACCGGATGTGTTGTAATACAGGGCAGACAGGGGGCCACCTTGAGGTGCCACTTCTGGTCGGAGTCAATTCGGGTTTGGTTTACCTAATGAGTAATTGTTAGAGGAACCTTAGCACACACTCCACGAGGTACCTCTAAGAGAAATAAAAATAATTAACTGGTTAAATAGGTGCTTATTTTTATACTTGGACTTGGACTATAATAAACGAATTCTGCCTGTTAATAATAATATAATTTTTGTGTTTATAAATATAGTTTCTTTCTTACTATTTTAGGATCACTTAGGGCCCACTGTCTTCCCCAAACTCGTTTTCCTAAACATGTACTCAGCCAACTTAATAGGGTTTGACTGTTAACCCAACTACTAGATTGAAAAGTAATGAAATTGCGTGGTTTGTGTTTGGTTTCCCAGTCTGATGGGTTGAAGGGCAACTTTTTCAGTTTATTTTCAACTTTTGTTCCAGCTGGGAATCCCTGAATAACAAGTAAAAAAACACAATTAGATAAATGAAGATGGACAGCAGGCATTAATGCCAAAGCCAGGAATTATCGAAGCTATAATTAGACACAAATTGTTTAAATCCTCGCGACAGGTTGTCCAACACATTCCTGTCAATACATTGTGTCGTTTTATTTTTGTTCAGGGGCAGATAGTAAATTTTTACAAACGTAGTGACATTCAGAAATAAAGGTACAAATGTTAGGTAAGCACAATTTGTTGGGCCATTAAAAGTATAGCGTTTCAAAGTCAAAATCCCACTCGAATTACCATTTTCCCCCATTAAGTGTTTGCAGGTGTGTTGCTTCGTTTTATTTAATGTAATAATTAAATCTTAAATTTCTGCAATTTCTTTGGACATAAAAGTTGTTTAAATTTCTGGAAATCCTTTTGCATTTAGTTCAATGATTAGCATTTGAATTTTGGGTTTTTGCGTTCGACACAATAAAAACTATTCAGCAATAAAATTTTATTGAGAGATAGAAAGGCAGACGGGCAGCAGCCAGAAATGTGCCCGGCACCGACACTGACATACAGATATGGCATATGTTATTTGCTGTCTATATCGCATGATATACTAAACAAGAAGCAGAAAGCAGATTGTTTGGCATTGTTTCTGTGAGTTGTGTTTGTGTTTTTCGGTTTTTGTTTGGCTTAGCTGGAGCGTGACGCGACCAAGCTCAAAATTAAATTTCCAAAATGCATTACTGCAATCCCATCGAAAACTGTACAATTTTCTTATACAATTTATTTTATTGCAATTACAACAAAAAATGCTGATTGCCTGCAACTTCCGTTGCGGGCTTAGTTGGCAAAATGGCAAAAAAAAAAAAACGAACGGAAAAAAATGAAAAATAAATTAAATAAAAAAATTGAAAAGTGCAGAATGTCGATAAATGTTGAAAATAAAGTAAAACAAATGTACTCAACTAGTAGTGCTCGAACCAAACTGAACACATGAACAGCTCTCGACCGGCAAGCAGCTAACTTTTGTTGAGTTTCATTTCGGATCTGGCCTCTTGGCCAATTCACATGTGTTGACCTGAAACATTCCGTAAAATGAATTTTACGCACGGCCTCGAATCATGACTAAGTGCACATAAAAGTTTATTTTATTTCTGTTGAAGATGCAAGTGCAGAAGTTTGAGGAGTGATTGATTTTCCCAGGAAGTAGCCGGCTTAATTTGTTGAATTTATTTCGGGATCTCAAATATTATTAATGAAGGCTCGGATTACACGAAAACAAATTAAATATGATTAAGTTCATTATTGTTCATTATTATTCTGTACTGCGGCCTTCTTTCGCTTAGCCTTTTAGTAAATTATTAAAAATACCCAAAATTAAACCAATTTGTCTTTTGGGTCTGTTCCAATTCAGAAATAGCCGCCCCTATTTATACTGCTCCCATTATTTTTGGCCCACACTTCACGATGATGAATTCGTCGTTGTTTTAGCCAAGTTGATGCAAAACAAATTAATTCAAAAATTGAATTTTCGGTTTGGTGGTCAACAGACTAGAGACAGAGAGAGAGCTAGAATAAAAAACGCAATTGTTTACTTTTAATTATGAAACCGCGACGAAGGACTGAGCTGAGCTGATAGAGCTCAGGTTTCTTGCTTCTGTTTTGTTTGCTAGAGCTTCTGCTTTTGCTTCTGCTGGTGCTGCTGTTTATCAATTTTCAATATTGACCTTTGCCTGTTTTGTCTTTGTTTTTGCTGTTACTTTGCTCTTTTCCGTTTGGGTTTAGTTGGGCCACATTAAATATACACAGACAGTGGCAGCGACAGAGCCGCAGCGAGCGCCGTCCGGCGATTGCCGTGTGCTTGTGTTTGTTTTGTGGCACCGCGTTTTCTCTCCCGTTCACACCTTTGCCTCCTTTGGGGAGTCACCTGGCAGCCCAGGGGACGGCCCGTGGCCCGGCGAGAGTGTGAGCTAGTGGGGCCGATAGAAAGAAATACACACAAATATTTGCGCTATGCAAGGTGACATTTTTTTCGGGGTTTCTCTCGTAGCCCTCCTCTATCGCTCAGCGTTTTTTTTTCGTTAAGCTATTAATAGGTGGTCTTTAGGTCGTTTAGACTAGGGCAGACTGCTGGGAGACTGGGACTGTACACTATACTATGCAGGGTATTTCGTAGACCATATCTCTTCTGTTTGTTTCCTCTATTTTTATTCAGCTTACGCTGAAAATAAAATTGCCATCATGTTGTCAATTGAATTGGAGCGTCGATTTCAATATCTAGACATTCTGCAGACTCCTCTCCCCACGACAGCAATGTCTCAATTGGTCTGCCCTGTTCTAATTTAATTTCAGTGCAATGTCTGCATGTATCTAGATACTGTATCCGTGCATAGATATCTGTAGCGCACTGGGTGTGTATTTTAATGCAAAGATATTTTCGCTGATTGATTAGTCAGAGAGGAAGTTTAAAGCCGATAAGCGGCATCCGAGCGCCAAAGTGCACTTAACCCAATTAGTTGAACAAAAGCCGATAAAATAATTGCATTTAATTAAATTTCATTCAGCGCGCAAACAGCTAACTAATTGTCAAGTTTTGAATTAGCCGGCCATTTGTTGGCCAGCCAGTGTTATTATTGTTGTTGGTTTAATTTTCATTTCCTTTTCATCGACGCCGTGGAATATCAGTCGGATGGCCTGTTTGGTTCTGCTTTTGCTTTCTAATGACTTGCGTTTCAATGAAAGTTCAATTAGTGTGTGCACAGAGCGAAAGTTTGTGCAATACAAATAAAGAAAGTAGCAGATAGAATAAAAGACTGAGCAGAAGCGTGAACCAGAAGAGTAAATATATTTGGTCCCACTTAAGGGCTTTGTCTTCCCCCTTTCGCCTTGGCCATCTCCTCCGAATTTCCCTGGCTTTTTTCAACGCCTTTTATCGGTCGTTTCCTCTACCAATCAACTTCAACATAAGCGGATTCTTTTGGGTCCTCATTAACATTTATTTTGGCCTTGCGGCATCCACTCGTGCATGAAGAAAAAATCGTACAACGGATGTGTCTGCCGAAAGGGTGCAAGTTCAATCCGAGTTTTATTGAATTCATTAAAAGCATTCCCAGCACTCCACTTGATTTTTATTTAATTTTTTTTCTCGGTTTACAGTTTTCAGTTTTCGGGTTTTGGGTTGATTCTTTTTAAATTTTATTTTAGCTTTGCTGACACTTAAACAATTAAAATAGAATTTCTGTGGGTCGCTGTGAGTCCTGTTCCCGATCGGACCCCCTGGCGTACACTCCAATTCTGCTATCCAGCAAAAAATCCCATATAGTCTGGCATGATTGTATTTAAAATGTAGCCATCTCGTGTCTGTCTGGCTGTCTGTTTCTCTGACTGTCTCTCCAATGTCATGCTGTCTGTGTGTACAGATTTGGTTTGCAGATTGTATTTTTTTTAAATTGGTTTATCCGTTGTTATTGTTCAAATTTATATGATTTTTTCCTTTTTGTTCTTTGAGTGTGGTACTGGATGGGCAGATAGGATTCTTTTTATTTTATTTTTCCCGTCATTGCTGTAGGTATTTTAAAATTGTCACACGTAGCGTATGGGTGATGTTTGAATGAATTTTTAATGGAGGTTAGAGATAGCTATTAGAGAGGTAAATGAACTAATTGGTTTATCCCGAACAAATTTGTAGCTAATAGAATTTATTTGGAAAATTAATAGTTGTACACTAGACAATATTGTTCGTAAACCAAAGTTAGCGAAGTTGTATACATTTTTTTATGTTTCTTAAAAATAATAAGGATGGATAAAAAAAATAGAGAGAAATACGGAAGTTAGGCCGATTGTAGATAATTTAAGGCACGTACTAAAACAGGGAAATCACTAAGAATCCACTTAAGATTAAAATTAAAAAAATTTTGTTGGCAATCATTTTTGAAAAAGACTTTAAATTAAAGTTTAAAGTTTTTAAATTTAAAATAGGTAGAGAAATATGTGCTACATTGTCACACGTTGCGTATGGGTAATATTTAACATCGCTCATACGCCCTGTGTTAAACTTCAGAAAGGAACAAGCTATTAAAATCGTGTGTAATACTACCTTTGACTAATATATATGAAAAAGTTAATTGTCCAAAGCGTGAAAACAAAATTTAAAGCACACAATCATTAAAAAACTTGTGTCCTTTCATTATTTATCTTTAAAATTGAATGATGATTAATATACATATATACTCGTTGAACTCATGAAATTGTTAACTTTTTGATTTCTTTCTAAAAACAATTTGTGGAATGTAACAATTTATGATTTCCGTCGTCACAGCTAAGGCATAAAAAAGATGTTAATAAAATGTATTTATTTTGCAAACACAAAAGGGGAAATTATTGGTAAAAAATTCCAACCTGAAAAAATGGACTAGTACAAATTGAAAATTTATTAAAATTTACTATAATGGGAGGATAACTTTCAAGAGCCACTTACGAACTTCGTTTTATTAATTTCTTTTTTTTGAGAAAAGCTTTATTGATGAACATTTGTCAGCCATTTAAATGACATGTACTATTTATTGGTGTGTTTTTTAAAGCCTCCTTTTTTGTGTGGCATGCGAATCAATTTTGAAGAAGAGCTCGTGTGTTGCAAAAGTGCGATAAAGCCATTTGCATGGCAATCTTTCCTTTTGTTGTTGTGCACTTAAATTTTAATTAATGAATTTGTTATCGTTTATCGCCATGGTGACAGCAATTGTTTCCATTTCCCCCCCAGCAGTGCCGTTGCTGTTGGCAGTGTCACTGCCGATAGCACTCTCTGCCGGCTTTCTAATTGTTGGTGGTAGTAGAGTGTTGCCTTGGCTGCTGTTCTCTGTCGCATCAATGTCAGTTGCTCGCTACCGCCATTGTCTGTCAAAATTTTGACAAGTCACGCGAATGCGAGATGAGCCAGGAATATGGGTTATTACCTATGTTCCTATGTACGTATGTATG
Source organism: Drosophila pseudoananassae pseudoananassae (assembly GCA_018153035.1). Classification (NCBI taxonomy): domain Eukaryota; kingdom Metazoa; phylum Arthropoda; class Insecta; order Diptera; family Drosophilidae; genus Drosophila; species Drosophila pseudoananassae. The sequence continues at coordinate 13,070,574 of JAECXR010000024.1, forward strand.
TATGTATATGGTACATGGACCTAATGGTTTTCCGGTGTCATAATGGATCTAGTGTACCCTCCCATGTTGACACAGGATAATTGAGACCTTTAACCGGAGGTTTAAGAATTCTTTTAATTTATGGGTGTCGGGCAAGTTCTGTGTGGGGTTAATGGAAGTGCTTTTTGTTTTCGTGAGAAAGTGGGTTAAGGATAATTACGGATTGTATAACATTTTACTGCAGATGGGGAGTTTCAGTGCTTTATTTTTGAAATACTAATATATTATTTAGCATTTGCGTTGAAGAACATTAAAATTTAATGAATATTACATTATTGTTTTACTGATGCTATGACTAATTAGGAGGAGGGCGCCAGAGTCGCATGTCAAGAGCTATTTGAACTCCGTCGGGTGACTCTGAGGTAATACGGCAGAGACTTTCAAGATGCGGCTAGGCCTTATTATTAATTTTATGGCGTTTTAATGGGTTAATTAAACAATTAACCAGGCGGACCACGATAGTTCAATTATGTAAGCAGTCTGCCAAGATGCCAACAATTAAAAGTTCATAAAAGCGGCCTGCACTTTGGCGAGAAGTGCGGATTCTGCGGAAGACCGAGAAAACCCGAGAAAAGCTGCATAAAGAGCTGAGGTTGTTGTTGCCTTTTGCATGCTGCCTTGCCAACTAACTGCTTGCGGCTACAAAGAATCTAATTGTTTATCAAGTGCAAGTGCAATTCTACAAGTGGGTTAAGCGGGATGGAAAGAAGGTGGAGGAGGAGGGGCTTCTGCATCAATGAATCGGCCAAAGCCCACAAGCAAATAACCCACACACAAGCACACACACGTACCACAAAAGCCCCACTTCCAGTGCTGGCGATACTTGTAAACTAATTCAATTAACGTCTAAGCCGCTTAACATCATCAAGTGACCCAGTCCGCCCGGTTCTCAATCTCTAACCCTCTCTCTGCACCCCTCTGGCGGTTTTTAAGAGTGACCCAAAACTGGTTGAAATAATTATTATCTAAATTAGCCCGGCACACGCAGCCAGGAATGCACTTTAAGTTTCGCACAGTTTCGTCGTCATTTAGCAGAGAAAATATTGTGCAACTGGCGATGGCAACCGGTTGGCACACTAAGCGGTAGCTGATGCTAAATGAAATCATTCAAAAAGCCCAACTCAGTCTCCGGCGGGACAACCGATGTCACATCAAGTGCATTAAACTGGTTTGCGGTTTTGTCGAAGCCCGAATTGTAGGCGGAAGTGGGCGCGGGGCCAGAAAGCCAAACCAAACAAAACGAAAACAAACCGAAACTGGGTTAAGCAGTTAATCAAAACGCGCTTGACATTTGCATATTAATCAAGTTTACAATTTCCCTGTTCTCTCTCTTTGCAGACAGTTCCCAGAAGACCCATTTCTGTTTTTTATCGCATCTGAGGTGAGTAACAGCAAGGTGACGAGTGGGAATTTCGTTTTGATTTACAGGCCACTATCAAAATTAAAATCTAGAATCTAGACATATTTACTGCAAAATTTAACACACTGTTCGTTCCGCCATCAACCCCCTGATAATTGGCATTTCACCGCAGCCTAAAAAGTCATGCTAGGGTTCGGATTCGGTCATGTGCATGGTTCTAATAAAAAATTATTTGTCAAAACAACCATAGTGTGTGTGTGGGATATGGCTGTTGTTTTGACCAGGTTCAGGGCTTTGTTACATGTCAGCGTGGCTTAAACACGTCACTGACAGATAAAAAACCTGCAAAACCTATTTGTTTTCACATCTCGGACATGCAAATAAAAACACCTTTGAAAAATATTTATAAAAAGGCTTGATAAAATACCTAGCTTCCGAGCTTGTCTACCGACTTGGTGATGATTCGCTTATGAAAACAAAAATAAAACGCAATATGTGCAAATTGTCTTAATTAACAGCCAACTGGGGTTAGCTAATTGTTGCGAAGGCAAAGGATTTTATAGTAAGCTTAATAATAGTTTATCAAAATTATAATAATAAAATAAAATAAAAATTCCAGTAATATTTCCTACTAAAGTCTACTTATTTAATGAAAGTCATCTTATTTATATAACCAATTCGAACTTGAACCTAAATGCCACACCTTCTGCTGCCTGAATTAATATTTTAGCAACCTTTATTGCGCAATTTCTCATTCAAGCCGTGCTCGTCGGGAACACTCACCGAAAATATTTCATTTATGATTTTTCTTAATTTATTGTCAATTAATTTAAATCTACTTAGCACATTTGCGTAGGTTTTCGTCTGTTTTGCCAATTGACTGGTGTTTGTTTATAAAAATTGATATACTATATGCCCTTGGCAAACAAAACTGTCGCAAATTGGGTTAAAATTTGACGAATGCCGTATATAGGCCCGGAGTATGCATATGTAGATCATGCATAATCAATGACAACATTTGTGCCAACAAGAGCCGCAAATAAACACTGTTGAATTTGTTGTCTCTGTTTGCCTTTGAATATTTCAGCAGGGGGCAAGAGCTAAGTAAATGTTTGCAAATGGCTCACAGCTAACCGGATACTGGGTGAACCGAGCCCGGCCGGGATCTTTGTTATCTAATCCGTCCGCTGCACATGAGGACCGCGCACATCAAAGCAAAGATAAAAGATGTTATGGCTTGGTTCTTTCCAAGGAATACGTTCGGCTTATAAGCTCAGTGGCATACATAATTCCATCCGGAAGAGATGCAGACACTTTATAGCCAGCTAATTTTAAAACAAATCAATCAGTCTATTTGCACGAGGATAACCTATCAATGCAAATTGCTTATCCACAGCCCGTAATTAATGCCACAAATGAGTCTAATTTAACAAAAAAAGATTCGATGGTGGATTTAATTGTGATACTATTAATTAAAGTCCTAAACTGGCCTAGCATGGAAATCAATGGTAAACATTTGAGAATTATTCAATGGCAAAATAAACAAACATTTGCAGATATTATTTGCATTCTGAAATGACCATCACGCAGGAACGGCAGCACGGCGTATACGCAATGTTGGCCAAATGTAAATACGGAAAAATCTATTTTTGATTCCGAGAGGTGAAATGGCATTTGAATGCTGTAAATGTTGTTAATTATTATGCGCATTTGACCCACTTTGGAGACAGTTTTGGGACTGGGACTGGTAGTGGGGGGGGTGTGCATGCCAAATGTCAAAAAGGAAGTTGGCAATTATGATCATACAATAGAGTTTTTGGCAACATTTGCTATGTGGCAATAACGTGGCATTGTCTAGCCGGCTGGTTGATTTATGTATGCTCTTGCCATTGTACACTCTCATTATTGTTGTTATTTGCCCAGCGGGGAGGGCAGTGTGAGTTAGCATTACCGGAATTTTAAATGAATTTCTCAGGGGTGCTTACCAGTTTATTCAAATTTCAAATGCTAAAACCTTTGCCACAATTGACGCGCCAGTTTGGCAGTTGCCGGTGTGTGCATGTGTGTTATCTCACACGCACACTTATTTGGCAAACATTCCCCATAAACTCATCCCCCAATACCAAAACCAACATGCCCCCGACCCTGCCACCAATCTGTTCAAATTGGGAGTCAAGCAGGAAACTTTTAGCGCTTGCCGAAAATTGAAAAAGTGTGCAAGAAAACTAATTTGATGAGCAAATATCGTCCGGGCTTGGGAACAGTAACCCTCACTATGAAGTGCAAAAAAATGTAAACTTGTAGTAATTTGGTAACTTATTTTTTCACGCTCCTTCAGCTCGTTTGATAATATAAAAAGATATTTGTTTTCGCTCTAGTCTAGCATAGTTTGGCAGTGATTTTGTGCCAATATGTTCGTCGGAGAAATTATGCTGATTGGCTTGCGTGTAGACTCTGTTTATGCAAATGTTACGTGCAGTCTTGTCGGGGAAGTGCTAGGCCAAAAATTAAAAAACCCCGCCAAATTATGCAAATGAACTTTGCGCTATTCGTCCCCAAAGGTCAACAACAATGGCAAACGGCACAACGGGAAAATACAAGGTAATTAAGCCATTTGCCTTGAGCCTCGACACTGCAATTAGCAGCGAGTTTTCTTTCGGCCAACCTCCTGTCCGGCCCCCTTTTCGAATTAAAATGAAGGTGTCAACTTATTTGGCCGGCTCAAATTTTCCCTCGAAAATAAAATAACAAGACTCCGGACTGCGGAAAAAAATTGTACAAAAATGAACAGCACAAAAAGCATCTGAAGTTGTTGGGTCGAGGGGAAATATGCTAATTTTATGACTCGACATTGAAACGTGGCCATAATTGGGCCAAAAGTCCGAGTCAAAGTTTGAGGTTAGAGCTTTTGTCTTTCCGAGAAGATTCGGTTTGTTCTCGCTGGTATTTCCATTGCTCAACAGCCCCTTGGCCCCCCCGTAGGAAGCACATAATTAGCTTTGCCACGTTGGTTGCATTTATTGGTGGTTGTTGGCAAAGTTTTCCCAGATTTTGGATTGGCTTTTTGTATGAAGGGAGTTTGGTTTCATGAAGTGTACTTTATTGAAAAGGAAATCTCTTTTTATTTATTATTGGACAAAATTGTGTACTCGTAGGTAGTTTTTCCAACCCATGTTTCAAGGTAAATCCTGAATATTTCATCGCCCAGAGTCCCTTGCCCCAGGACCTATAGGCATTCCAATTATCTGTGAAATTGACTACAAAACGCTCCACTCGGCTCCACTGGCAGTCGTCCCTGGGAAGCAATTTGCGTTTCGAACACTTTACAAGTTTCCCCTTTTGCCCATGTCCTGCCCCGCTCGAATAACACATATGTACATATTCCTGTGTATATATAACCTTTTAAATCTGCGTTGTCACTAGCCCAGACACAAACACACAAACACAAAGGGAAAATACATAAACTGTCATAAAGTAGCAATAATAATCCTTGAGCCTATGTCGAGAGCGTTTTACTGAATTTTTATTGAGTCGACGGGCGAGGAGAGACAGGGGTCTGAGGAGCAGACATCCTGGCGCCAGGGCGAGCCACTTCAGATGTCAGGACAACAAGGACTTCGAGGACGGTCGGAGCAGACAATGGCTGTGGGCCCAATAAAAAGTCCTCATCATAATTTCGTTCGGCTTGACACACAGGCTTTACCGCCGAAAGCCAACTACTAAACCAAAGGCTCCACAACAGCCGCATCAGAAGTAAAATCCGGAGCCGTAGCCGTAGCCGTAGCCGGAGAATAAATGGCCGTAAATGCCTGCTGTTTCATGCACATAATTCGCACATTTTGACACGGCTAATGGGCGTGGCAATCGCAGGGGAAAAAAGTGGCCAGAGCCACTGTCGAAGAACAGCGATTTGCTCGGTCACCCCGGGCGTATGCTTAATCATTATTTTGCCTGCGGTCTGCTTTTTCTTTTGTCATCGTCGTCTACTCTACTCTCCGGGTGTTGATTTTTATTGTTAACAAAATTATTTTTTAATTAAATTTTTACGACACGCGTGCCCACAAACCGAGAAACCGAAAACAAAAAAAGTGCGAAACGGAGCCCCCGAAAGGGAATGTTCAAACTCGAATCTTGCGGCTGTCCCACAAAACTTCTGTTTGGGTGTCTCGTATATACACAGACTTTTTTTTTAGTTTGCTGGATATTGTTTGTATCTTTGTTGGGCTGGGCAGGAGTGTTTTGTCTGGGCGGCTAGCTGCGGGCTGCGTGTTTTCTGCATTTCCCTGCACATTGCCGCAAACAAGTCCGGTAAGTGCTGGCAGGTGGGTGGTTGGGGCGGTTGAACCCCAGGACACCCGACATCCGACACCTTCCCCCCGTAAATACATTTGAACCCTTTTTCACTTTCTTTTTTTTTGTGCCAACGCTTTTCCAATTTAATTCGTTTTTTTTTTTGTTTGGGGTTCTGTTAAAGGGAACTGCCCTGCCTCAGCTATGTGGGCGTGTAGATTTTTCCGAAAAGGGACACGCACATTGTTCGAGTGTGTTTCGAGGTCCTTGGAGCATTTCCACTACCAAGTGACTCTGAAATGATCTACAATTTCTGATGAAAGGTTCAACTCAACAGTGTCCTTCTTATTTTCGTTTGGAAATTAAAGGTCTTAAGAGAGATTAAAATTTTAAGGACTTTTGATGAATATTTTGTGTTCTACATTAGGGCATTGGCAGTTCGTTGTTTGTCTATTTTGTATTTAGAATTTCGCCAGTTTCCGTTTGTTTATGGCAATTGTGATAGTTTTTCAGAACTGAAACGAACCGAACAGGCCCTGCTTTTTATTGCTTGTTTCGTTTTGACGCCCGTCGCTCTGGGTCCTTTTCGCCTTTGCTCCTAACATTTCCACGCAAATCCAACAATTCTTTTTCTGCATTTTATTCGTTTGCCAGTTTTGGGTTACTTTGAGGTCACAATGTGTGTGGGTATGGGGGCATGTGGGCGCTACGCCCTTCTCTATCCCTACCATCTGCCCACGCACAAATTCAAATACAAATAAATTCTCCAATAATGTTTGTCCACTCCATGACACACCCATTTGGCTGTTAGCATATTCACATATCCTGTATCCTGGCCAACGCTCCCTGCTTGTGTCTGACTGGCTGTCTGCCCAGGCACACGACTTGAAGAGCTTCTCGGGTCGTCCGCTTTGTCCACTTTTAGTCCACTCGTAATGTCTTCAGCTCAATTCAATGGAAAATAATCGAATTCTGAACACATTACTTTGACATATAGAAAATTATGCAAATTGAAATTCAATTGATTGGAAAATGCGATGTTTTTGGGAAACATATATGTACACATGTACACTCAGAAATGTAAAATGTGTGTATGGGTATGGGTATGCACGACCTCACCCTACAGGCTTTCCATATGTCTTGGCCATTATGGCGTATGAATTTGAATTCGAATGCGATTTCCCCGGCGGTCCCATGAATGCTGAATATGTAAATATGCCCAGAAATTATTTTCCAAGCGGCAAAAATCTGTTTGTGGGCTTTATTCATTATTCATGGGTGCGTCCGGACCCCAAACCAATCGGATATATAACTACGTAATGACCACGTTTATATCTGATGAATTACATTGCCACTGTCACCAGTCCGTCTGAATGAGTCTGGTTTACTCCCTTTTGAATGGTCCGGGGCCGGTCCGGTCCGGGAAAATCGGTTTACGGACTTTCGGGCTGGCCTTATTAAATCATTTTAATGAGTCAAATAAGGCGGGGTTGTGGGAGAGCCAGCCAGAAAACCGCACTTGACAAACATTTCATTTATTTTCCACCGTCGACCGCCCTTAACAAGCATCCCTTTGAAGTTCAAATCCGAGGCTCAACTTAATGAAAAGGATGTATCTTTACATAGATCGTTTATGGGATAACGCATATCGTGAATGAATGAATACTAATTAAGCAAACACTTTGGATTCAATAACAAAATATATTACTTAAATATATGACGAACCAATTAATATTGTAATAAAAACTATTGTTTCGACGTTTATACAATAAATACATTTCCATCAACCTGTTATAAATCAGCCACAAAGCAGATTTATTTGCATTCAGATTGTGCTTCTCCCCCAATTTACTACCAATTGTTGAATGGACGTAATTTGCATAGAGCAAGCCCATCGTCCTGGGCCGCACCAAGACATTTGCATAAATAATTACAATTGCTGGTACAAGTGCTATCAGATATCACATTAATTAGCCGCATAAACCTATTCGAGCCTTAGCTTTATCCTTTTTTTTCGGAGGGCTTCAAAGGGATTACCGCTCAGGCCCAACGCTCGGTAATCCAAAATAATTAGTGGGCCGGCCCTCGATGGTTAATGGTCACCATTCAGTCTCCCAGGATTCTGCCAGTCCCGAACTCGGCGAAAAAAAAGTTATTCCAACCAAATCTGTTGGGCAAATATTTGCGTGAGGGCACTTGAAGACTGCGCCGCTGAAGGTGAACCATTAATTTCAATTAATTTGATTTATGGCAAACTGAAAATGGCGGCAGCCTCAAATAGATTTCCACAATTCTGATTTCTTGCCCCCGCCGCACGCCCACGCCCACGCTTTTTATTAATTGTTTAGCATTTTGTGCGTGTAATTGGTGCGGTTAATTCTACTGAGCCCCGCGCTCGTGCCCCGAAAAATTGGATTTTCTATTGTGAACTAATTAAGGTCAAACTACATAATGCCAATCATTTGTTTGGCGCCAGGCACTTGAGATTCCCCTCGGTTTTCGACGAGAAATTTGCATTTTGCAGGGAGAGCCGGCCCGGCGAAGGCAGCTGGGTGACAAGTCGATAATTTCGCAAATGGCAAAGGCAATTGCCGCAGCCGTGGAGAAAACAAACTTGGCCAAAACGTTTGGCTAATTTTGCTACGCCTTTTGGTCGTGTGGCAATTACACCTGATGGAGGGGGATGCGGAGGAGGAGGCAGAGTCCAAAGCAAATCATTTGTTTGCACAAGCGCGACAAAGCGAACTCTTGAACTTTTCCTCCAAACTCCAGAGGAGTTGCTTGTTTTTCTATTTTGTTTATTTTTGTTTTCCCGGGCTACCGACGTCTTGTTCGCCTGTCCGGGACCGTAATTTTGTTGCAAGTCGCCGTGGTGCACATTAAATGCATTACGTTTTGTTTATTTGCTTTGTTTGTTTTACTGGCTTTTGGTTCGTGCAGCTCTGACAGCTGACAGTCGGAGGGAAATAACAAATAAATTGACAGATGACCTGACAATTGATTTCGTTACGTCTTTCATTTTGTTTCGGAGGACTAGGACTGCGCTCTGCGCCATGAGGCAGTCCATGGACTGAAGGAGACCACCGACAAAGGTGGAGCTGGAAAACTTATGCTCTGACCGGGGCACACTGAACGAATGCAATTAAAATGCAGCTGCTGGGAAATGTTATCAAAATGCAAATTGCATTTGTTTGCCGCTGGAAAAAGTCAATAACTGCCACAGAAAACTAACAGAGTTCGATGGGGGAAGAGGGAGGGTAAAGTGAAAATATTCGTACTGCCGTGCAAAAAAATATTTCCACCAAAGTCTTCGGTGTGAGATACACCAATCGTGGCCGTGCTGAGTGGTCATCCCCTTGGGCCACTCCGGCTATGGGACGGCTGTGGCAACTCTGGCAACGAAGTTTTCTATTTTGTGGGAGATCCTTTGCCCACACCCCAGTCCCCCAAGTTGCCCCCAAGGCTCCCGCCCCATCGATATCCTGGACCGCCATCCAACCACCCAAAAACCCAACCCAACCAACAACCGTTGCCTCAACAAATAACAATTTCAATTTCGCGTATCGGTCGCAGCGTAAATTCAAATTTTGTAACTTGGCTGCCAGAGGGCCAGGGCTCCAGCTCCATCTGGGACAGGGGCAGCCCCAAGGATCGATGGCTGGCGACAGTGAGCACAAACAGTTTTCGCACACGCTCCGTCCATTTGGCGGGCCGCAGGGTGGCAAAAACTAACAATAATGACGGCAAATCAATATCATTGTCAAGGCTCCCTGAGGCCCAGCAACACCAGCCACAAAGTAAGAGTCTTTATTGTAATGCTTCCCTTCTCTTTCATGTAGAGTGCACTGGAAGAAAAAGGGTATGATTATGATAAGATGCTAAGGGACTTAAATAGGACTATATGTGTATTTTTCTCTTAGGAAACTTTTGGATTTGGTGGGCTTCTGTTTTTACATGAATGTTCTTTTAAGTTGTAATACTTTTTTCTCTCAGTGCACCCTCCTTTTCTCACCTTTTCATACACTGTTGTATGTGATTTGCATTTGTGCGCCCAGTTTTCTGTTTTTCATGGTTCCGGTCCTTTCATTTGGCGTTCGCAAACATAACGCGCACTTACCTTTTCCGCCCTTCGGATACGCTCAGTCCCTGCCACGCCCCCCACATTCATTCACTTACGCTAACGGGCGCCGCCCCCTCCCCGACCCAACCCCCTGGGGAGGCGAGGGTCTATCTCCTTTCTGCCACCGCTGCTGGAGTCAGTCATTCGTGCATTGCAATGCACTTGAATTGCAGTTGAAGCTGCACAAAAAATTGAGTGAGCAGAGAGAAATAAAACCCAACTGGATGCTGCCATTTTGTTACCGCACTGGTCAGTGGATGGTGGCCGGGCAGGCAGCCCAGGGGGCCATGGCACTCCCAAGGGACAGGAGACAGTGCGGTGGGTGGACTAACCCCTCGGATTCACGGACCCTCTCATATGAACACATTGCATATGTGCTGCTATTCAGCCACGCATTCATGCGGCAGGAGGTGCAATTGATTGCAGTTGTTGCTTGTTTTTGTTTGTTTGCCAGTCTCTGGGTGGGTGCCACAGGTCGAGGCTGCTGCAAATCTGGAAAACTGCAGTTAAAGTGCTCCAAAAGTTGCACTCAGTTATCGATTATGTTGCTTATCACTCGATGATGAACTTTCCCCCAGCTCGGCTTTCGAAAACTAAACAACTGACCAACAGTTAGGTGGTTGGTGGCAAGGTTTTCCCAAAAATATTTTATATCCTCTAAAGGCCAAACTGATGCAATAATTTATTTATTGTTTTCGATTTAATTATAATACCCAGAAGGCTAATTACAGCTGGCGGCTTAGAGCAATTGATTCCTGTGGGATTGTTTGACATTTGAACGAATTGATAGATAAATTGCCGGCTTTATTAGCAAAATAAAATGTGAAATTTAATAGTCTTTGGCACGGATTAGTTTTAAATCCAGCCTTTAATCTTCAACGATTGGCTCAAATAGAAGCTCATGGGTTCATTAAAGATTATCGCATATCAACGTGAACCTTTTGGCTCTTCCTGGCAGCGTTTTGCATTTTGGGTTCGGATAATTAAGCGCGTCTCCCACGCTGAATCGCATGGGTCGTGTGGATCGGCTCCTCGCTGCCTTTGGAGGCTCTTATGCAATGTCTCAAAATTGTAGCTGATGCTGCAGATGCACTGCAGTTTCAGTTGCAGTTGCAGTTGCAATAGATGCTGCTGGTATTTTGGTCATGGAGCTTCGCGACTGCTGGCACACATTGTTGCCTGCTTTAAGTGGACACACCGAGTCGCTTGCACTTTCCTTTAACGACGTTGCATGGCTTTTCTTTACTTTTACCGTTTGCGTCTTTCTCTTTCCGTTACTTATGACACAAGTCCCCGTAGCCCTCCGCTCCTTTCTGCAGCGTTGCCTTTAGATGTCACATAATGCCAGCTTCCCAGGCATGAAAAAAAGGGGAAGGAAAGAAAAACGGCAACCGAATACGCCACGCATGCCTGAGGGAAATACGAGACTCAAAGTGTGTCGCCAAAGGTGGCCGAGACGAGGAAAAAGAAGAAGCTGAAGCTGGAGAAAAGCAGTTAAGCTGCAACCCACCAACGCATTGTTGATTCAGCCAAACAAATTCACAGATGCACGTGCGAGACGTACATCAGACAGTGTTGACTCAAAGAACAGGTGTGGAAAAGTAAACAAAGCCATTGTGGTACCTTAGGAAAAGTAGGACCAGTGGATCTTATATATAACTACTCTACTTTTAAAGATGATTGTATAACATTGAAGCAAACTTATAGTCAACTATTCACAGTCTTTAGAAGCTCAAAAATTTTAAATATTATTCAACTTGATAGACCGTCAAAGCTGAGTTCTCTGTAACGGCTAGAATGCCAGCTCAGATAGAAGAGCAGTTGGTATGAGATTCTGCCGGGAGATACATGTGTGCTGGTCCAAGTTAAACATGAAAGTGAAATCTTCACATACTTCAGCCTCTCTTCTTCCGCCGACTGCCAGTCAGGGGGGCTTACGTTTATTGTTACCATTACAGATGGAAGCATGCTGCATTCCAGCCAGTACGGATGATGCCACAACACCAAGTAGCAAGTTCCAAGTACCATTCGCTGCCGCTGCCACCATCGCTACCATCATCGCCACTGCCTCGTTCACCTTTCACTGGGACGTCAGCATTTAGTGCTAGGGCTGCTATTTGGGAGCCAAGTGCAGTGGCAGCTGCAGTCAGCAAGCAGTGTCGTCGCTCGTCACTCTCGTTTGGCTTGCCAAGTTGCACGTGAAGTAAGTGAAATTGCTGCCACTGGCAGTCAACAGTTGCCAGTTGCTATTTGCCAGTTACCAGTTGCCAGTTGCCAGCTGGCAGTCGGTGGAGAGTAGCAATTGCTTCTAATTGTTATGGCCGAGGGCAGCATCATGGCTCGGTAGCATCCCAGCGGTTGCTTCTGCGTTTATGGAGGGAATTTAACAAAAATAATATTTAACTTTTTGGGTCGACAATTAAATGCGATAACCGCATGCCTGAGAAGGCCTCAAATGACAAGAGGACAACTCGATTATGACAGAATGAATGCGCCAATGTATTTATATATGTGTGTATCCTTTTTAAACGGATTTTCTGTTGCCTTTCGAGAGTGTGTGTGTGTGTTTGGTTGGTATAATAAAAATAATGTAAATGTAAATTGCCATATTAACAGGCGAAAAGCGGCCAGCGAAATGATTGCGATAAACGCAAATAAAGCATTGACAAACGGACCCCAGGACCAAGGACATGGGCGTGGGCGGAAGCGTTAAGCCCTCCGCTGAGAGCAATTACGCAAAGCGAGCCACAACGAGCTGCACCATGGCCAAAGTGTCCTTAAGCGGCGCCTGGCTGGTAGACAGGCAGGCTGCCTGGATGCCTGCCAGGCTGTTTTATATCCATTAAATGCTGCATTTCCGTTTCCTCATTGCGTATACGCACTGTCGGCTTTCGCCGCGCGCGTGTTTTAATAACTGCCGCTGCCACATTCTCTGTCGATCGGCCTGATGGCCATGGGCACTGGAGGCCACTGCCAGCGCTGTCATTGCCACTGTCAGTTGGCCTGTCAATTACATTTTAAATTTCTTGCCGTTAATTTTGATGCTCGCAGCTCGCAGCTCCCGGCTCACGTCCATTCATCCTTCTGGCGGATAGGTAACACCAAGCTGTGCTTTTAAGCAGATTAAGGACATTTTTTCGGCCTCGTTCTTGCTCATTTGAAGGCTCTGATGATGCTGATGCTGGCTTTTTATCAACGCCAGCATCAGAGTGTGGACGGTGAAAGTCATTAAAGGTACGTTTTTTTTAATGTTCCGCCGGCCCATTGGGAAATTGTGTTTTTATTTTGTGCCACGCATCCGATGTCCTCGTCCTGGCAGACCGTCTTTCTGCTAAACTTCCAGTGGCCGAATTCATTTCATTTGCAATCAGCGACCAGCAAGAGCCATAACAAATGGTGAAATATATAAATTGGGTGCGCGGGCGAAGCATTTTTTATCGAGGCCCGCCCCGGCCAACTGGGGCAGTTTTATTTACTTGAGCACAGTTTCTCTTCACTTCGTTCTGTTAATTTGATTTTTATCTGCTTTTTATTTACCTGCCATGCCCCGCCTTCTACTGAAATCCCCATCGTCCTGCTCCTGCCGGCATCTCATTTGCACGTTGCGCATACGCCCCGTTGACGGTTGCTTGATTTTTATTTAGGGTCCTTCATTTTTCCACAGCCCGGCTTCCATGGTGCGAGTGTGCAACCTTGTTTGGTCGCCCTGCCCTTTGCCCGAGCTAATCACGAGACAAAAGCCAAAGCTTTTCACACCTTTAACACCTTTAATCTCCGTTAATTGAGGGCCGAGAGTCCGGGCCGTCCTCGGGTGCAAAAACTAAAGCTGCAAAAAATTCGCCCAATTATGCTCTGCAGCCCTAATTGCTTCCTGGCCCAGTGCGTCCGCTTGGCTACCAACTTGATTTTTATAATAATGATACCGGATATTTAAGTAGATGCCGGCACAAGCTGCCGGCTAGCAACTAGCAAAATCACAACAAGAACTACAATCTCCGCTGGCCCATCGCCCTTCCTTTGTGCCAGTCAAGAATGGAGCCGAAAAAAAATCTATATATACAACACTACATTTCGCAACAGAACAAAGGCTGGAAGTTGAAAGCTGGAGGACACCGTGGAGTTGCACTGTGGCTGCGATTATTCATTTTCCTAACAAATAGGGCCTCTAACGATATTATTTTGTGTGGGAAATTAAATAATATTAAAGCGAACCTTGACCTGTCTCAACCACAAAACCGCCCAATGAAAATTTTACTTTGTAATGATGACTAGCATAACCGACAAATAATTTCCTCGACGTGTGCATGGGCTGTCGAAATTCACCCACTTGGGTGGCAGCATTTTCCTTGCGGTGTTGATTTGGGTCTTCCTGGGCTTTCGATCCACTGTGCAGCCGGGGGGGAAGGAAAAAAGTGCTCGGGGCCGTGGCAGAGGAAAAGTATCTTGAAGTCATTTGTGCAGACTCTAATGATTTCCGCTAGTTTCCGTTCCTATCCGTTCCGTTGTCATTGTCCACGTCCCCAGCTCCATCTGCGTTCGAGCTGTATGCCGTATGCACAACAATCCCCAACTTTTTGACCTCCTACTTGCCATTTCCCATCCACGACGAAATTAAGGTTTTCCCTTATTGTTGGACATGCAACGGCCTTGTTATTGTTGCTGTTGCGTGTCTGTGCGTCTGTTATTTTGGGTTGATAAAGAAATTATTGTAATCTGGCTTGAATTTGAGCTCTGCTTCGGTGACCCTGTCGCTGGCAACAATCGGGGAGCACTCGGAACTTAATCAAATTGTATAGCTAATGGAAATGAAGCGGTTACACCGCACACACTCAGGGCAACACACACCGAGTCACAGACAACTCACTGCCGCCCGGCGGCAATTGCTGTTAATGAAATTGTCTGCCAAAATGCGTTTCACTGTGGCGCGAATCGTGTGAGCTGCCTGCCAATGGCATTATATATAATTGCTTATAATTCAACCAATTTACAGTTCATAACGCTACATGGCCCAAACGCCAAACACCGTCAGACAAAATGTTAGCCAAACAAATTCAATTTGGCCCGCTGCCTTGAAATATGGTTTAAATAAAGCCAAAGTAAAATCCCAATAACAAGGTGTGAATTATATGGTATATGGTATATGGTAGGTGCTTCTTTATTTCCCCGGCCAGCATATAGACTCCGCCACAAATAGTTTCTCCGTAGACTATGGTTAATCACTTATTGATTGGATCAGCTTTAATGGGCCCCAACTAGCTGCGATAGTAATCAATAGTGTTTACCGAGAAATGTCAGTTATTTTATACCATATAATTGAATTTTCTATTAACTATTAGAGGCCCACAAGCCCACGTCTCTTTAATCATAGCAAATTGCCCGGGGGTGGAAGCCCCTGGAAGTGTTTGGACCTTTTCCGCGATAAGTGATTTATTGCCCCCGACCCGATGACGTTAGATTATGGATACTCAGGGGGTTATAACTGTGGCCAAAATGTCTCTGGGGGATAGTACAACCATATCACATACGCCAGTATGGACCCTACAACAAAGCCTGTCACATGCAACACGTAAATTACCGCACCAACAATGCCAACAAAGCCAAACAACGACAACAATCAAACTCGTTTTGAGTGTTTCCCATAATCAACAGCGACGACGTCGTGTGAATTTTATTTTTTGGTTACAAACGAGTTCCGTCTACTGATTTTTGTTGTTACATTGCTATACCTATATATATTTTTCGGCTGCTACGAAGATTTTCAGCTTGCAATTGCACTGCACTTAACTGTTGACTGCAATGAGACGGTGGCTGTGTGTAACACCATTGTAGCAGTTGTTGTTTGCACAATATTTCACGCATACGTGCCTCTTCGTAGCAGCTTCGCGGTGGGTGTGGGCATAAGTGGGTGTAAGTGGGTGAGTGTGGGACAGTGGGTGGGTGGGTGTCTGGGTGGTTTGGGTGGTGAAATGCGCTCTGCCGTAAAATTGCGCGCAATTGGGGGTTTTTTTTTTCATGTACGACTGTGTGTGTTGGCTTAACGACAACAAACTGAACGCTTCGGGCCGAGCGAGCGAGTTCTGGATTGTGTTCACCATAGCAGAAAATTATGAGTTAATGGATTTTGTTTAATATATTTTTATTGTTCGCTGCAGCTTTGCTATTTGTGCTATTATTTCGAATTCTGCAACAAGCCGAAGCCGAAAAGTGTTGACAACAACATGTTTGCCCACCACTTCTCGCACCCTTTGTTTTTGCACTGACAGAGCATGAAAGTGTCGAAAGTGTCGTCACCGCAAAAAACATTCAACAACAATGACACGGTCGTTGGGCAACTGCCCCGGCACGCAGCCGCCCCATTCCGCATTCAAAGTCCCATGGAAAAATTGTGGCAGATTCAAGTTCAATGCTAAAGGGAAAGTCTAACAAAAAACGGCTTAAAAAAAGGAGTAGAAAACTATACAGACAGGCGACTGACTGACAGCTCCTCGGCTCCATAATCAATGTAATTAAATTCGGAAATTGTTTGGCGCTCAGAAAAATGATTGGGAGCTCAACGTTAACTGTGGAATTGGAGCCCCATCAACACTCTCGGCCTCCCAGCACCCAAGACCCTCCTCTTTTATTTCCTTGCAATTTCGATTCGAAACCGGCGACGTAGTGATTAGGAGAGGAAGCCATCTTTGGTCTTAGTCGCATGACCATACTCTTTCTAGGAAAAAAGACATATATTTTAATATACTTCCATTTAAATAAATTTCTAAAATAGCTTTAATGGAATTAAGAGATTAAAGGTTACTGTTGTGAAACCTCAAAAATTTATTAGATAAAAATAAGTCCGCGAATTGCCATACATTCTCATTATTCATGGTCTTTCAAAAAGTCAAGAATGAAAGTCAAAATTTATTTCCCAGAATTTATTTTTGAAGACTTAAGCATTCCAAAGCTTAAATGGTAGGGTATGCAAATATGCTGGAAAAACAGACACAAAACTCATCACTTAGTCAGGGGCTGGCTAGAAGGGGTTTAGCTTGGCCTCCCATCCCCATTCTATTCGCCAAATACACGCAACGGGAATGTGCAATTATTTAGCGTAATTGCTTTCAATACACCAAAATGTTCAACCACATAATTAGAAAATTACAAATTGAATGCTAGATATTCAGCTGGAAAATCAGAGAGGGCCAAAGCGAGATGGAAAGTCCGGAAAACCGGGTAAAGGCGATTAAGTTTAATTTCGATATTGTAGCTTAAAATGATCAGTGGGCGGTTTGTGTTGCTCCTTGCGGGCTGGGCGGGGTTGGATGCAAAATTTAAATACATAAATCGACGTGGTGGGGCTGTGGAAATCCTATTATACGAGTCACAGCTCTATAATAAAATAAAATTTGAACAATGGCAATAGATTTCTGCGGTGAAAATATTTATACACACTAAACTAATATTAATATGTGAATTAATTATTTCGCACACAAGTCCGGCTTATGCTCTGTTTTTGGCATTCAGTTCTATGAGTATTTTAAAATATTTATATGATTAATTTGCTCATTTTCAATGCACTCACCGCTCGCCTATTGCTCCTTTATCCTTTCGCGTATTTATCTGGGATGTTTACCTGATTGTTTGGATTTACTATTTTCCTTTTTTTTCCTGCGGTTTCATATTGTAAAATAATTTATTTAAATGGAATTTCTTTGCGGTTGATTTGTGGGCGAGTGTAGCTCAATAGAACCGAATAAATATAAATAAACCAGCAATGTAGGTCAGCCCGGTGCGCCAGTCTGTGTGCTTAAATCCAGTTTCAATTTACTTTATGGCATTAAAGTCCAGCTTCCTCGGGCGCTCAATGAACTTGAGAGTTTTTCTATCCAGAGTAGTCTACTTTTATTATTTAATAAGTTTCTTATTCGTCCACTTAATTCCACTCCGCTCAGATCTCTTTGTAGCCGCTGGTTTTCAGTTTCGTGTATTTATTTTCCTGGCGAGTTGAAAGCGAAATTGCATATTTGCTTTTATTATAATAAATGCCAATTTAGCCGACTGCAATTCAATTACGTGAGCACCGTGAAAATTTCCCTTTTTTCGCCAGTTGTTGTTTTTCAGCTGGGCTGGTTTTCCTACTGGGCTTGCTTGGATTTTCGATTGCAAAACGTGCAGCTCTCGGGAGACGGCCGCTCCGGTCAGAGCCTCATAATCTATGAAAACGTGAGCTTGGCCTGGCCGAGCTAAATAGCTGGCTATCTGGCTAGTTGTTTGGCCCTCTGGGCAATACTTTTCCTTTTGTTTTTTTTTTCTTTACAAGGGAAAAACAAAAAACCGAACAAAAATAAAAGTAATGCTGGTAGACCAATCATGACAACGACGATGCAATAGTTGAGTGAATTGGATAATTGCACATCATTTTAATGGATCGCACTGCAATTGATGGCTGAGGGATATCTTACTTGATTTTCCTCTTAAATCTTCGAATGTGTGTTAATGTGAGGCTGATTATCATGCCGACAGACAACAGACAACAGACGGCAGATGAGCACAGTCATCGTATCATCTTCCATCTGAAATGTCGAAAACTGAACGTATCGAACGCTTTTGTTTCGCCTACAACCTTTTTGCATTATCGGGCTCCTTTGGGGGGCTGGCCCAGTCTCAGATGCAACGTCATGGCAGGCATCAGCCCGACGAGGATACAATCAATCTTTAAGCACGGCCAATGATTCGCAAGGACTTCGATTTAACGTCGACGTGCTGCAATTTAATTGAAACTGCTGCTCCATTTCTGTCATTTGTTGTCTTTCAATCTAATTTTCACGCAAATGGCTTGTCTCTTCGGTTAACAATTCATTTACTGCTCCAGGCATTGATTATGCAAAGTGATTTGATTTTCATTTTCATTTGCTATTTGCTATTTGATATTGTAAATGCTCATTTATCATCCAGGAATGCTAATCAAAATGTCCTTCTGCGTTTTCTTACAGTTGACGAATTCCCAAAGTCTCCGGCTCGGCCTCCGTTTGAACTGGGTAAGTTTGTGTGTTATTAGTTGATTGTTTGCCAGTTTGGATTGTTACGCTTCTCCAGAGCCGCCCCGAACAAACACACATAAGCAAACTGGCACGTGTCGTGCCTGTCTGTCTGTTACTTTCCCATTCCGTCACTCAGTCTACAGTCACTGGAAAAAAGTTCCCCAAAGCAAACAAATAGTTGATTTTAAAATTTAGTTTTAGGAGTAGATTTTGAAAGCCCTGATTAGTAAATGTTTTCTTCTTTAATGGAACTTAAACATGAGAGCTGAGAAATTATTTTCCGAGTGTGGGATTAGGCCTTGTTTTTCGCACTCTCCCAGCTGGATGGCCAGACGTCCAGTTGAGCCTTGTCATCGGCATGCAAATTTGGCCAGCTCACCCGGCTTTCTCGGCTGTGACATTTGCATTTGCAACGCCCGCAATTAAATGCGTGGGTGGTGGGTGATGGGTGATGGTGGCTCAGTGGTGGTCGCTGGGTGGCGCACTGGCTATGCGTCATTGCAAAGTGTTGCGTGCTGCATTTTAAATGAATATTTTATGGCAACTTTCCGGCTCGCTTCCCCGCGCCTTAAATTATGCAACACAGTGCAATGCAATGGCATTGCAGGCCCAATGCGTGTCGCATTTTAATGGTCCCTAGGCAGTGCCCCAGCCCCTGTCCCTTTCCGAGGCGAGAGTCGAAGGCAAAGCTCTTGCCGAGATCGGGATTGGGATTCGGATCGGGGGATGGAAATGAGAATGAGAATGGCTCTGAGTGGGAGTGGATTTTTATGGGCCATATGTAATGGAATACATTTTCAAAAATTTATAGCTGCCACACTGGGACTCGTTGCGTCTAGACGGAGGGCGATGAAGTGCGTGCAAGCTAGCAGGATAGTTTCCTTTTTTTTTAACCCAAAAATCAGGAGAAGGAGCAGGAGATAGATAGACAGCCAACAGGCAAATGCACTTTCCCCGGAATGTGTCAAGTGCGGAGAGCACAAGATGACTTGCATTGAGCTGGCCCGGATGGATATATAGATGGATAGATAGATATATGGACAGATAGCTGTAGAGACTTAGCTGCGTGCCAGACATTCATCTCAATTTATCGTGCTTAGCCGCATATCCCGGCAGATCGAAGTGTCGTCTGCGAATATATCAAAGTCTCAGCCAGGACCAACATGACTATTGTTGTTGCAGCTTCCTTATTTATCTATGTGTGTGTCACTGTGTGTGTCTATGCATCTGCGTGAGTGTACGTGAGTTGCAGTTGTCATTCCAATCTCTATACCATATCCATTCCCTTTAACATTCCTGTTTCCTGCTCCCCAGCTACTAGCCCGTTCCTCTTTGGCAAACAAGTAATTTCACTTGACATGCAATTTTTTGTGAGATGGCTCTGTCCCACTCGCACTATCTCCTGTCCTGCTTCGCTCAGAACAAACAAAACAGATGTAACGCTGCCTCGGATAGGAAATCTTCTCCTTCAGCCATCCTTGTCTCCTGTGGATGTGTTGTCCCCAACCACTTTTGATTATTTTGGCTGAAAAACCACACTGACACCAGCACGAGTCGTTTGAGGAAAAATTGAAAGTATTCCTATCTTGCCGCAACACATGCAGCTGAAAAATGTCAATGCCAAGGAGCGGGCGAGAAGAGAGCCAGGATTCGAGAACAGGATCAACTAGGGAAAACGGATTTCCACGGGAAATGGGGGGCCGAAAACAACTGGGACACCTACTGTAGGATGCACTTTAAGTTTCTTTCCCAAAAATTTAAACTATCATTTCCTTTGCGTTTCGGTGGCATTGCTCATACGCCCTGTTGCCTTTTGCCAGAGAGCAAACATAAAAATATGCATCTAACATAGTCGAGAATCGTTTGACTGCCATATTTCCTCTTCGGTGGCGCCACGAATTTGCATCTGTGACTGGCTGTTGGTATTTGGTAAACAAGAAATATCTGTGCTCCAAGATATTGCTGAAATTTTTTCTTCTCGCATTTTTGGTTTACCGACGAAGCGGAAGAAGTGCAGAAAGTGCTATCCAACCACCCAACTACCCAACCATTCCACCTAGCAACCCCCTCCCAGACTCCTTGTTAATGGTCTAGTATCAGCACTTAAACGTTTCACACATGCTGTCCATTTCTCGTTGTGGACGGCGCTATGCTTTTCAGCCTGGTTGTTTCTGTTGCTGTATTCTGCCCAGAATTATCCGCTTATGCTAATCTGTCTAACGTTTCAAATTTTCATGCTTTCTCTCAGCTTTTCATTCCTCCTCTTTAGTGTGTGGGTGTTTGTTGGAGCTAGTGTCTCCTTTGTGTGGCAACGGCAGAGGCTGAGACCGAGGCTGTGTGGGAGTGTTTTCACACACACATGCACCCTTGAATAGACTCATCCGGCTTTGAGAAAAGCGAGGAAAAAATCGGAGGCAGGAAAACGCTCCACATCCACTTGATGACCCTCTGGAAGGCAGGAGGAGGAGAAGGAAGAAGAGTCCTAGTCGTAGTTGGCCTCCTCGAGTCCGCTTCATTCAATGTCACTTGCCTCGAGGACGAGTGTAAGTAGCACTCCACAAATGTTTTCATCCGATTATGAAAGGGCGCCGAGTTGACCGAGCATTGTCCTCAGCGATATCCTTGAATTCAGTTGAGTTGCGTTACGTTGATGGCTTAAATTATTGTTGGTTTGGCACTAAGATAACAATTGTTCTCCCCTCGTTGAATTCTACTAACCCGAAAGATTGCTTGAGCATGATTTGATGGGAGGAGCGCCCCTTCTTCTCCTCCTCTCCACCCCCAGCGCCCTATTTTTAGCGTTTTCCCCGAAAAGAAACCTCTATCGAAACGGGGGAAAGAGTTTTTCTTTTTCACAATTACGAGTTTCTCCCATCCAACCATCGATCCAGGTTAAGTCGAGCGGGAGCGAAGTGGACGTGAGTCAGCGGAATGCCAGCCTCCGCCAGCTCTTTGCCCCCTCAGCCTCGCAGTTGGCCAAGAAAAAGGAAGCCCGCCAAAGGAGCCAGAGCAGCTTTTCGCTCCAAAGAATCGGCAGCCAGGATGTGGGTGGCCAGGTCCAAAGCCCAAAGCCAGTGCCAGTGCCAGAACCAGAGCCACAGCAGCAGCTGTGGCGCTCCACCGGGAAACTGGCCGGCTGGAGCAATGGGATTGGATTCGATGATTACCAGCCAAGAGCCGCCTTGGGCATAAATCAATTGGCAATGACTACGAATCAATCGGCAGTGAAACAATACAATGGCCAGGACAATAACGAGTGGGGTCCTAGCCCGCCTCCTCGTCGTATTCCCAGGCAGGCCGACAATGGCTGGCATCAGAGTGCATTTGAATTGGCAATGAGGAAAAACTGGAAGTCAACGAGCCAGCTGGAAAATTTTATTAACAACGAACATCATGACTACGAACTGAGGCAGCAGGAGCTACAGCAGGAGTATGAGCAGGAGCTGCAGCAGGAGCCGGACCAGGAGCAAGAGCAAGAGCAGGAGCCGGAGCCGGAGCCGGAACAGGACATTTCTGTTGACTTTGGTAATGAAATGACCTGGGGCAAATCTGCTGAGAAATCGCTGCCATTGAATCACCTGCGAAGCAGCAGAAGCCGGCTAGGAGGATTTTCCGGAACGGGAGACGACTGGGACCGGCAGGACGATTATAAGCAATGGGATTTGGACTCGGAGCAGCGCGAAAGTTTGCACAGCCAAAGGTAAATTGACAAAGGACCAGCCAAAAGCAAAGCCCAAGTAGAGCAAAGCAAAAGCTAACCCGACAGCGTTTAGCTTTTCTATTTCCCATTTTCCTGCGAGTTGCGAATTCCTTGAACGCCCCCCAATTTGCTCAAGTTTAGCGCTTCGGCTGTCACAGAGGATTGGATACGATTGGCGGCCATGTAAATGAGCCAAATGTGTAAGCCAAACTAACCTTGACACCCTCCGCACTCTGCTTTTTTGCTTTCTGCAACAGTTTGTCCGTCATTTGCATATCGAATTGCAGTCTCGATTGATTGCTTGTTCGATTGGGTCGATAAGGCGAGCTGCTGACTGGTATTGCTTGCCATTCTTTAGCTTCTTTTTGTTGTAGATGTTGTTGAAACCCCCCCATAATAGTGTGGCAACAGATCGATCAATAAGTCGGGTCTTTTGTCAGAAACCCTCACTGTAACGAACTCTGGCCAGCGGAATTCTCAAACGGCAGTGATGCGTGGCACCGAAGAAAAGCTGGGTCACTAGCAGGGAGGGGAATGCACTAAGCGTGTCATTTCAAGCTGTTGCACAATCGCTGATTTGATTTGAGCCAAGCTTTCCGAGCTGCGAGCGGGTTACGCATTTCATTCGACTTTAAGTTGAAAGGCGCCAGAGCGGCGAGGGGCACCGGTCTCCCCCAGCCCCATCCCCGGCCGAATGCAATCATGCATGGCATATCGGTGGGGAAGACGAACTGAGCTACAAAAATACAAAACAAAAACATAATACTACAGACTACAGACTAACAAGCCAAGTTCAGTGACCGCCGAAGGCTAATTGAGCCGGAGAAAGGCATTAGTCAAGTTTGATTGAAAGTGAATTTGATTTATTGCCCTCGCCGCCGAAAGTCCACTTAGATTGTAGATCAGGTTACAGTTTCATTAAAAAAAGAGTATGATTTTGAAGGTAAATAATTTAGAATTCTTGTACCTTCTACAAGAATAAATAAAACTTTGTTTATTTGAGAATATACTCTAAGGTGATAAGAATATTTATATAATTTATGATGGCTTTTGTGGTCTGATATATAGTATTTTATTGATAATACGGCATGCCAGCATATATGGCCTCAATAGGAATTCTATATTATTTATCTTTTTATATATTAGAATCTATGGCACTTTGTAACCTTAAAACAAAGCTTCTTTTGTCTGTTTCTTTCTCAGAATAATAAGAAGAGCATTTTTAATCTAAAAGATTATTAATCTTTCTCTGCTTCTCGCCAGACCATTCATCATGATCTTGCTTTTTAAATTATTTTGCACTTTATTGCCCCCCAGAGCATTTTGCCTTAATGTGGCTTTCTTTTGGCTTGTTTTTTTTTTGTTTTTTGTGTTTCTTCTATATGTCTGATTAATAAAAACAATGCGCAAATTGGAGAGGAAATTGCTGTCACTCACTGGCATGGCTGTAGTTGCTGTTGCTGTTGTCAGCAATTGCATTAAACCGATGCCTTGATGTTGCTGTTACCCTTCTCGCAGCTGACTTGGGGCCCTCGACGATGCGGCGTTTAAATACACCGCATGAGTTTAATTTAATGCAACGCAGCAATTTTATCAAGCAACAACAGCAAAGTGCGACGACAGCAATTGCTTCTCACACTTGCCATGTCAGTGCCATCCAGCCAGCCCGTCAGCCAGCCAGCCAGCCCGTCAGCCTGCGCTTATCGCACTCACCGGCTGATAGGGAATACTCGTGTACATGACGCTTTTCAGCCGCATTCCGCTGCCCGTACCCCGCTGTAGCGTCTCGCCGGATTACGTATGTGCTTTGCATTTGACTGCCCATTGATGTTGCCAACGCCGATGTCGGCGAGAGGCTCCATTGTGTTGCTAGAAATCTCATCTGATGGGTTCCTTGTGTATCCAGATTTATCCTCCCACCCAACCACCATAAGACCACTCCCCCTTGTCTGGCCTTAACCCTTCCGAACACGCCCCCTCCGACTCTGTGACTGTCAAATCAACTCGTCATGGATATGAGCCATTGTTGGAGCAGGCGGAG
The DNA here is from genome assembly GCA_018153035.1 of Drosophila pseudoananassae pseudoananassae. Classification (NCBI taxonomy): domain Eukaryota; kingdom Metazoa; phylum Arthropoda; class Insecta; order Diptera; family Drosophilidae; genus Drosophila; species Drosophila pseudoananassae. The sequence continues at coordinate 13,095,144 of JAECXR010000024.1, forward strand.
GCGGAGGCGGAGACCTGCATAGAAAATTGGCATGATATGTGCTTTGATTGACGGGGCTGCTTCTCAAACATTTCGGGTGCCTTTTGTTTGCCAATTTGATGCCGTATCTGTCATTTTATTCCCATAATCTATCTGGAATTTGGCTTGGCTTGTAATCAGCAATTTTTGCCTACAAGCTGCAGAATTTGACGTTTAATTTGCGAAGCGAGTGCAAGTTTCATTCGATTACGTCAGCAATATCAAATGGTTGGATCTCCCACCCATGGCAGTAAGGACATGGTAAGCCTGTCAATCAAAGGACCTTGCATTCAATTTGCAGCTTAAGCCGACAACACTGAGAGCGAATGAAGCCAAATGAGATTACATGTGAATTGGTTTAAATTTCATTTTAAACGATTAAACTTTTGATTAAAAATGATTGAAAAACCTTTCAATTTAAGGATTTTTTATGAAATTGTTTGAAATGCCACCATTTCTAGTTACAGTGCAGATGCAGTATCGTTTATTTTTGGCCACATTTAATTCCGTTAGAAGGAAACATTGCTTGGCCGTTGCCAGGGGCAATTCGACATTTCGCCCACAATTTTTGGTCTGGGCCCGTGTTGACTCTTCATGTGGCAACAGCAACAAGCTTCGTTAACTTGCCACCCGTCCAAACAGACAACGGCCACTTTGCAAGAGGCATGCTACTACTTCTATACCAATTTCTATCCCATTCCCATTTCTGTTGGTATTGCTGATCCTGGTACCAGCCAGGTCTTCCTGTTGTAGTTACAATTCAAATTCCGACTGGCCGGGGCTCAGAACCAGCAACGGCAACGGCAACGGCAACTGGCAACGTGCTGCATGAAAAATATGCTTCATGCTCCGTGCCGGCCCGTTTATGTGGCCCAGCAAAAAACATGAACAATGAAAAAATAGAGACAATAAAATAGAACTACAACAGGCAACTTGATGGCACCAGCAATAGTAGCAATAGAACACCAACAAACATGCACCAGGATAGAGCGATAACAGTGGCCGGCAAGGCAAGGAACAAAAAAAAAATGGCTGCTGTCGCATTTCCGGTGCCAGTCAACATAGCGGATGCCGTGACGCCGCTGCCGACGCCGCTTTCCGAACAACCAGACACAAAATATGAACTACAAAAATAATAACAAAGGTGCATATTTTGCCAGCTTTTTATGGCTGCAGGAGTAGCATCGTAAAATATTTTACCACAGAAACTAATAATAATATTAATTACCATTTGTTGACATCATTACGGTCTTTGGAAAATATGATTTAACGCACCAGAGCGTAAAGAAATGCGTGTTAATTAAAGTTCGATACAAAAAATACGATTTTAAATAGCATTTTTGGGAAATTTTTAAATTAAATAGAGTCTGGGAGTAAAGAATTAATAGCTTATGGGTTAATTGAATTTTGTATGCCTTTGACTAACACCACCCTGTCGTTCTGATTCGCTAACTAATGGAATTCTTCTAACTATGATTTTTTATTTCCAGCTATCGTCCGGCGGCCGGGCAATCAACGCCGTTGGCAAAGCGGCTGCAGCGGTTCCGATACCGCCAGCAATTGCAACTGCAGTCCGCTGATATCGACTATAGCGATAGTGGCCACAATACTGGCCATTTATCAGCTGAACAAATAGGCGTAGCCAATTGGCAACGAGCGCCGTTCGAGGGGGTCACCTCAGTCGAGGTTGGGGCATCGGCGGAGCCGGAGGAGCTTCTTCCACCGGATCGAGTGCTATACCCAGACTCGGAGCCGGAGGAAGAGGAGCAGCAGCCGCGCCGTCGTGTGGTGATCAGACGGCGCATTGTGCGCACCAATCGTAGTGGCAACAACACCACCACCGCAGACAGCAACCACACCACCACCGCCGGTAACACTGCCATCGATACTGATTTGGGTGTCAAGAGCAGCGTTGATAAGGCCACTTTAGCCGGCACCGGGAAAACCCCCAACTGGCTAACCCGACTCCACAGTTTCGGGACCAGCAACAGGAAAAATCGGGCCACCGTCGAGGCAGGTGGAGCAGTGGGTGGTGCCACTCGCAGCAGCAGCGGCAACAATCACACAGCCAGTGCCAGCGGCGAGAGCTGCCACACTAATCCCATCATGGCCGTCCTGCGCACTATGAAGCTCAAGGAGCGCCTGGTCATCAGCCTGGGCGCCACTCTTGTTCTGCTCACCCTGCTGCTAATCGTGGACGTGCAGATGGACTTCGGGGTGGCCAACCGCCACCTGATGCAGCAGCAACAGCACCAGAAGATCCGTCTAGGCAGTGATTACGACGCCACGGGGGCAGGTGGAGGCGGAGGAATACTGCACGAGTTCAAACGCAAATTTTTGCAAAAGAGGTGAGTTTGCGATACACGACCCCGATTATGTTCGAAATCCATCCCATCTATTCCCGATGATCCCTCATTAATCAGTATGCGTGGGTTAGGAGGCAACGATGCTTGTGCTGCCAGTGCTGAAATGGAAACTCACCTTCTGTGAGTTAATGAGGCATTTTAAGAAAATGAAAAGAGCACTCCTTGACCCCTAGGGACCGTAAAACCTCTTGCTTCGCATTGGTGAATAATTTAACTTTTATGACACAATCCATAGTAGCTGCGTTTTAATCCTGCTTAAGTTTAATCCTCCAATTAAAAGAAAAGCCAGCTGAAATCTAATAGTTTTAGCTTTTTTTTGTACAAAACCTCCAGGCCACCTCTGGCCATTCCGGGGGATTAAAAATTATGCACAAATCGCAAAACGGGGTCGGGCCATTGACTTCGGCAAACAACACCCAACTCTGACGACACCCCCGCCAAATCTTGGTCAGAGCCGGGACTTCAGAGCCCCACCGCTCCTAGGCAGGCACACTGAACACGGCAGTGTACATAATTCAATTTAGCAGAAATGCAACAAAAGTTGCAATAAAACTCGGTTGGGCCCGGCATTAAAACGTAATTTGCTGGGAAACATAAACCCAGACCCCCGGCCAAGTTCTGGGAAACTACAAGAAAGAGTTGGAGCAAAAACAGGAGCCAGAAGCATGTTAATGCCTTGCCATAGAATATATACAGACTAAGAGGCCAAGTCGCTTTTACCTTTACCTTTGTGCACTTCATATTTTTTTTCAAACTTTTTATTTTTTACCATTTTGCCTCTTTGGGCCGCTGAGTTGCGTGCGGCTAAGTCACAGTAGGGTAGGGAGTGGGTGTTGAACCAGGGGTGTTCCTGGGGGTGTCGTCCGCCATTTTGCTGTGGCTGGCGGAAGTCGTGTAATAAAACATCAAAATGACGCAGCAAGGCGCAAGGGAAACTGTTAAGACCATCCTTCCCGGGTCTTCGGTCTCTGGCCTGCTCCGGCTCCCGCTCGGGCTCCTGGTACTTTTCCCAGGTGCAGCAAACGACTTCGGGCCCCATCCCGTTCTCGATCCATTTCATCCCGTCTGGTTGCGTTCCGTTTCGCTCCATTCCGGGAACATAAAACGCCAATGTTTAGCCAGTAAATATTTAATTAATTCATAAGCCGCCTGCCACCAGCCCGTAAAATGAATGCCTTCGGAAACCGCTTTCCCGTATTTGCTGCTCCGCAGGAAGCCTTCGCCTCTAAAGTCCCCGTAGCCCGACCCATAGAGGCTGCCATAACTGGTATCTGCTTATGCGAACGGGCCAATGCAAAATTATGATGCCCCCATGCACTGAGTCGTGCAACGTGGCTGTGAAGCGTAATAAATTCTATTTAAGCATCAAATGTTTGCCCGACTTCGCCTTCAGAGCCTGCGCCCCGATCTCCTGTCTTGTCTCCTCGCCAGCTTGCCTTATAATTTTTTAATTATTTCATTAAAAACTGAAAACTGTGGCAGGCACTTGGAAAATGTTGTAAGCGCAGCTCGGCACCCAAGAGGCTATTGCATAAATATAAACAGACTTCCATTAAGCTAGATAAGAAGTCCAACCAAAAACGATAAGATTCCAAGCTTCTATTGACAAGTTCTGTTAATTATTATCTAGGCGCCAATTTTCTATAATATTTAACCAAATATGCCAAGACTGATAACAAATTCGAACTTTAATTCCAGTTAAGGTAGTAAACTGTTTGTAGAAGCTCTCTAAAGCTCAAAACTGAAAATAGAAGACTCAAGATAAGCAAAGAGACCACCCTATGAAAATCTCATTAAAACTCCACGAAATCCATTAACTCATGCCAGAACAACGTGCAAGTGTCACTGCTATCGACCACCGCCATGGACTATGATCCTGTGGCTAATGCATTTGTTGTTCAAAGTCGTGCCCCGTCTATTTGGCCATTGCAGTTGCAGTTGACTGGTTAATTAACCGCAGCACATGGGCAGCTTATGTGGGCAGCGTTACGCACACCACGTGACAATTTAATGAGCAAAGTTTCGCCAAAGTGTAATTAAGTGCACGCCACATCGATCACTGCAACCGAAGCGGGAACAAAACAGTACAGAGTGTGGCACGGCATAAGTATCTGCACGGGGCAATGTGGCGGAATCAATTTTGAATGGGCCCGGAGTCCCATAAATAAGCATACAAGGACTCTTTACGCTGGCTGGGGGCTCGTGACTCGTGGCCCATGGCTGGGGGCGGTACAAAGGAAGATTTAAATACTTATTAGCACATAAAGTGGCATTATGCGGCTGCCAATAAAACGCGTGAAATCTGCACAAGCTCGTTATGGCGGAAAATTCTTAATAAGCCCCCGGGCAGGGTGAAAGCGGCTTTGCCAGCTAGATATTGTGTCATCCCCTTGCGGGGAGGAATGTTGACAGCTTCTCAGCTTCCCGAGAAATTGTTTGCCGCTTCTTGCCATTCTCGACTGTAAGCTGCCTATCTTCTGTCTTGGCCCAGACGTTGGCTGGCAACTGTTAATTGAAAAAGTTTTGCATTCTGCCGACACAGGTGCACACATGTCGCACCGACGGGTTGACGGATAAACCATCCTGCCAGAAGGTGATACCGTCAGCACTTTCTCCGTCGAACACCACGTCGAAACTTGTGCAACAATTAAGAAATTTAAAAACCACATTTTACTTTGGCAATTCGGGTTTCGGGCCTAATGATGTGCGCTCGAGTCAAGAGCTCGTCATTCGGCTTAATGGTCACACAACATCCTCTGCCTTGCCACATAATTTCGGTCCACCGCCGACTAGGACTCTTTTTCCCAGCACAGGATGCATGCTAACGAGCTGGTCTCCAGGCTGGCTAAAGGTTACATCTTAAGCGTTTCGCCAAGCGCAGTTAAGAGTCAAGGCTAACGCAAATGGATGCAACAAATTTAGAAACTTTAATTCATCTTTCAAGGACTCTTTTTGTCTGAAGCAGGTGCTGTCTAAACGGCAGGCAGCTGATTACCACAGCAAACGGACACAGTGGGTCATAAAAACATGGCACTCTCTGTTTTTATTGCTCATCCTTTTTTAAATTTATTTAGGAATAAAATAAATGGTAAAGATTTAATATGCAATCCTAATATTTAACCCACAAACCTATTAACCTATTTTGAACCAATTCATTTCGGGGTCATGAAATATACTCCCACACGTTTATCTGCAGATCCTATCCATTAGATACAATTTATTGGTAGCCTGCCACTGTGCAGCAACCGGAGACATGTCGCACATATAGAGTGTAGCTGGGGCTCATTGAAGTACCTGCAATTTCAGTTTATTGCAGTCGAGTGAAGAGCCCCATGTGTGTCTGGGTTGGGAGCCGGGTGGGCCGAGTGGACCGAGTGGAGTGTGTGGGTGGATTCTCGTCTTAGATAAACGTAACTAAACTCGGGCTGACAAAGTTTCAGCTTACCGGCAAGTGCGTGTCTTTAGAAGCTTGGCCAGAGGCACTTACCTGCTCGGCTGCTGCTCGATGGCTGCCACTAAAAGCCAGTTCCGGGCACTTGGCAGTTGCAATTAGCAACGAGAGCACCCGTTGGCCATTGTCAAGTGCTCTCCCGTCGACCCTCGGCTCGTTGCTAATTATGGTATTTTTTAAACTCACTTTTATGTAGCTCCTTTTAACGCATTTTCCGGATTCTTCCCTCTCTTTCTCTCTCCATTTCGTCCTTGACAGCAACTCATCAGGGTCCAAGGAGGCTTCCACACAGGCGGCGGCCAGCCAAAGCGGCGGGGCGACCAGTGGCCAGGATGGAGCAGGGGCAGCTTCGGGCGGAGCAGCCGGACCCGGCACGGGAGCCAGTGCACCCACCAGGAAGCCCACGCCGCACGATCGGTATGTGGACCTGGAGAAGCATCTCCTGACGGACGAGTACTCCCACGTGATTGTGGACAATAAGCCAGATGTAGGCAGAGACAATCCCTCGCTGGCCGAGATTCTGCACCGCAAAGCCAGGTGAGTTAAAAAAAAAGGATTATTTTAAGGATTAAATTTATGTTAATCATCTTTACTTCCTTGAGATTGAATGTCTTTCTTCTCTTAAATTCAATTTAAAAAGTTTACCCAAGTTGGCTCTCAAAACCAAGGACGAAAAAATTCAATTTCCTCTTAGCGGAAGGACATAACGCTTACAGTTTTTACCTGGTATTGGGCCACTTTAGCCGGGAACGCGGTAATTGATAGTAGAACATTGGGTTAAGTGGGTCGGAGGAGGGGGAAAATGAAAAGGAGTGCTAGGAGACGTTACGGCACTTTCGGGCTTCAATGGAATTGAAATGATTTTTATTGAAATTTACGCTCCATTTACGTGACACATTTACGTTTTAGACATTTAGGCGCCCCCTTCGGGCCAACATCTTTATGTGCATGTCTCTATCTGTCGCTGGTAAGTGTTGCCTGATTGTTGTTGCCGCTGGCAACCGTTTTTCGGGCAACCCTCAGCCGGCTCTATTTTCGAAATCCGGATGCCACCAGCCGATAACACTGATGAGAGTGTGCCTTGTCTCAACATGGCGTATGCGTAATTTCATGCGAGCACAATCAAATAAAACTGCAATAAAGAAATCAATGTGGATTTGCACCACCACCCCATCAGCCTCCCCTCGTCGATTATCTCCGTTACCGTTCCTGGAATCTTTCCGTTTTCTTTCGTCCTTTTTGGGGCGTGCGGGCGGGCTGCTCTTCCCACTCACTTGAGGCAGCAATGAAATTTATTTCGACGAGTTTTCATTTGATTTTCTTTCCCGGTAATCAGCTTAGTTTTCTCCATTTTTCCTCCTACGGCGAAAGCGTTTCCCACCGCCCCAATTCCATTCCAGAGAATTCCGTTTGCTTTTACAATGAACAGACACTCAAGAAAGCGATGCCGGAGCTTCTGTTCACTCCAAATCGTTTTGGCAGTTTTTATCAAAATTGAATACGTAGCGTATGAGTAATTTCATTTGCTTCAATAGTTGGCAAGAGCGTTGCCCCAGCTGAAGTTGCACAAAAATTGGTTGGAGGGCCAAGTTGGGGCGTAAGCCGAGAATGGGGAAAATGCAAAGTGGCAAAAACTTGTCAAACTCAACTCGCTTTTGGCTTCTTTTTCGTGTTCTGGTGCAGCAGCAGCAGAATCGGCATCCGAGGCGGCAGCAGGTGGGTGGTGGCTGTTGTCTGAGTAAGCCAACCCAAGTGTGGGCGTCGGCATTAGCATAAAATGCTTGATTTTCTAATTTATAGCACATCACCGAAACCCAAGCCGGAAAGTTTGCTACTTTTTTGTGTGTCGCACGTAGCAAAATGCAAATTTCATTAACAAGCAAAATTGCTGCCAGTAAATGTTAGTATGTAAGGATAAAAATAGAAAAACTCCCACTCTAGTGGGTGGATCCTTTTTGTTACCTTGGTTGTGGATGGTAAATTATTTAAATTGTATTTAAAAGAATTATGTTTTCTGCGAGCTAAGAAATCAAATTAACTTTTAGAGTTGACCTTTTATAGATAAATAGATAGATATATATATTATCTTAAAAGAAAGGTTCTTATTTATTCATAGTTGAGGTTAAAGGATACCCCTTCCGACTGACAATATCTCATTAAAATTCTGTAGCTCCCAGAGCACCTTCTCCAGAGCACATATGCCTAAAGTAGTCTTTTGTGTTCTATCTTTCATCCGCTGATGTCTAGTCAGCACTTTTGTGACGCCGCAGAGTATGCAACACAGCTCAGGTAGCTGCAACTGCAAATGGCGGACAAAAAATGTGACAAAATGCAAATGCTCCTAAAATTACAAGATGAGATATTGCCAGCGGCTACTGAAGAGTCAGGTGCTCACGGAAGCGACTATAATACAAAAGCCTGTCCGACATCAGCCGGGGATATAATTACGACAAACTGGCGCTGATTCAGCCCCAAGTCCCGGGGTCGTGACTGTGTCCTTCGTTGGCTTGCGTTTAATTAGTATGACAAATTTTTAATTAGCCCGCAATTGCGAATGCCGGGCAGACGGACACACTAGCGGAAGGTAGCAGAACAAAAATCTTATTTCGAGCGAATTACACCCGACGAAGTGAAATGGAGAAACAGGAGAAGTTTTACCAGCTGTCGGTCAGGATAGAAAGGATTCTTGGGCTGCGGATTGCGGATTGCGGATGGCGGACTCCAGGCTCCGGGCAGCTAGATCAGGAGTGCGGACTGCGAGGATGGGAATGCGCTTAGTAATAAAAGACTATGCTCAATGTCGACGAGTGTGTAAAACTCCGAGAGAGCTTGCTGACATTTCGGCGAAGGAAAAGCGAAGTTTTCCACACTGTCCCCGCCCCTTGGAGCTGGGCTCTGGCTCTGGCTCTGGCTCTGATCCCAGCTGCAGTTGGTTTGCTGCCATTGGTTTTAATGTTCGCGCTCTTGCCGCCAAAGTTTTATCCTTGCTACAATATAAGTTTAATTTCACTTTCTTTCTCCGTCGAGTTTATTCCGCGAACTCGACTCAAAAGTGTCGGGTGGCTCTGCTTTGGTCGTGCCGGCCGCAAAATTTCACACGCACAAAGTTTTCATCTATACCCGCCACCCCCCGTTGGGTCGCCCCTCTTAGAGTCCTGGATTCCTTTTTGTCTATCTAAGCAGCACTCTTGCGGCTCTGTGGCTGCGGTGGCCTGGTCGCAGCTGCACGGGGAAAACTGAGCTGTGCCGGCAAAAGTTTACTGACATTTTCTTATGGCGAAATAATTGCGGGCTGCCGGGAAGTAGGTTGGGGGCAGGTCCCAGAAAGAAGTTTCCAGGGGCCGGAGCGCGGGGATGGCAGCCGGGCTTAAGCAAAGGCCAGGACATGCCAGCTGACAGCTGTTATTATAGTACCCACTTCGGCCAGCGGTATAACACCGAGGATAACAGCAATAACAATGGCAGCAGCAGGAGTGGGAGGCAGGCTAGGATCAGGACCAGCAGCAGGACCAGGAACAAGTGAAAGCAAGTCACTCGGCCAGTCATAATCCAGGGCGCTGAAAGTTTTCCCACCAGCGCAGAATTACTCAGGACGTACTTGAATTTTGTGGTAACTGAAAGTTAATATAGCATTAATTAGTTATTTCGGTCGGGGACTACAAAGGAATCTTCTAGTTTTAAACAATAATGATATGGGCTTAAGGCTCCCTATCAAGAGGAAAATATTCTTGATTAACTTCGCTTTATTGTTCAGTGTTAGTGGCACATATACATAACTAACAATGTATTTAAAAATATTTGTAAAGCAACTTGTTGTAACTAAAGTTATTCCTGTCCATAACCATGGCAATTGCTGCTCAGGTCTAAGGACGCAGCTCTTGCCGGTCCTGTCAAATCGTCAAACCGAGCGCAATTAAGCTGATTAGTGAGCGTCATTCAGCGGAGCTCTTCCTCCACCTCCGCCTCCTTCTCCGCTGACATAAATAAATTTAATTTCCGCTAAACATAACTCAAAGTAAACTTTTGACGCAAGTAACCGCCAGGAACGTGCAGCTGCCAAGCGGGCAGCGCGGGTGGTAGTCCTGCCGTGGCAGGGGCATTGCCGGGGACGGTGGTAGTACCAATTATATGAAAATCTCCTTTTCAATTATTTTTTTTTTGCAACGTTTCTGTTCTTGCTGCGGTACGTTGTTGTCAACGTCGTTGAGTTGTCAACGCTTTGCATAACAAAGTTTTGCGCTTGGCTTAGACCACTGGCGTGGGTAGCGAAGGGGGGTGGCAGGTTGGGAGGGGGCTGGCTGTCACTGCGGTTGTCAGCGTTTGTCTGTGTGGGTAAGTGGGTGGGTTTGGGGTTGGGGTTGGGTGTGGGTGTGGGCTGCCGAGAGTTTATATGTTTCCGCTGCGTGTGTGCTCGTGGACCACGCGTCACGTGCGCTTTTGGCGTGCAACATGCTAAAACCCATCGCGCTGGCCCTTTCCTCGGCCCCACCCACTCACCCCCCTGCGCTACAGACATCGCCTTCACTTTCTCTTGTAATGCGATTTCGGGTTTTTGTTGACTGGCGGCCGCTGCAACTGATTTACGTGACTCAATTACCAAAAGGGATTTGAATTTGGTTCGGCCACCGCTTTGTTTTACCATTTTTCCATTTTTATTCTCCAGCCCCGTTTTTGCCGATGCTTCCGTTTGCTGGCCCCAAAAACCAGAAAGTGCAACAGCTGGCCAAAGCTATTGGCCAAGCATTTACAAGCGTTCGAGCCAAGCCGCTGCTAACCGCAAAACACACACGCTCGCACACACACAATGTGTATAGTATAGCCGCTGTGGACAGCGGCCAGTGCTTAGTCAATGTCCGGATCGGCCAGATCGGGCTTCATCAATTACGCAGCTCCGGCTGTTGCTGCCGAGGATGCTGTGTGGGCGGCTGCTCCTGGTGCTGCGGATGCCTTTGGCTGTTGGCTCGGTTACGCCACCACCACCACAGTTGACAAATGAAACATGAGCTGAAATTTGACTTTGGTATGCTAACGTTTCAGAGCAGCATACTTCGAGGCACACTGCAAAAATAAATTCTGAGATCTATTAAGCATTTTGGCAAACATTCATTAACCTGAAATCGATTTTGGCTTAGAAAACTCTGGTATTAGAAACCTGAGTTTGAGCACGTGGGCGGTTGTCCCTCCCTGATATCCTTGTCACCGAGTAGCACGTGAAGCTGACTGAACCCTTGTCAATTTCGTCGGCCCTTCCTTAGGCCTGTGGTCGCCATCCCAGCTCAGGACAATTGCCGCCTGATTGCGAGTCCTCTTAGGCCTTGACGGCACTTTAAACCCTGCCTTCGTCGAGACTGAACTCGAGCTGAATTCCGAGGTGAAAAGATGGCAGCAGGGTGGACTCACTGCTAAGCGGAGGTGGCAGTCAGGAAGTTGTCACCATTTCCATAAAACGCTGAAATATTGAAAGTCATTCGGAGCACAAGAAGGTTGGCTGCCAGACATTTGTTTCCTTCCTGTGCACAAAAGCCAAAAGGCAACGACGGGGTTAGAAAGACCCAGACGTAGGCAGCATAAAAAGCGTTAAGCGCTGAAGTATAACAGCCGTCAACGGGCAAATTATGACCGAGCAGGAGAACAGGATACCAGGGCTAGGAATGAGTTATGTAGACGCCATTGAGAGCAGCCATGGGGGGAAACGGATATGACTTCATTATCGTGATAAACTCGATGCACAATGGAACAGACACCACCGCCGCTGCTGCTACTTATTCATTCCTCATTTTGTCTGGCTGACCAATGGCAGCGCATCTGGGATTCAGGGGACAGGGTTTTGCATTTCAATTTGTCATGACTGGTGCTTCTTTAGCTGGTGCTTTAGGTTTTGCTTCTGCTGCAACTGGGATAATATGTTGTCTGCATTGCAATGCCAAACGATACGAGATACGAGATACGAGCTACGAGAGCATGGCACTTTGCAGCTTAAATTCTGGCAGAGCTCAAACCAGCACAAATTGGACTAAATCTGAAAGCGTAACTGCAAAGAGCTTAAGACAAAAGCATTCGCCATGTGAGCGGCACATGTCAAAAGGGGACCAAAGCATAATCGGAGAGGAAAAGATATTTTCCGACAATTGCCAGTCTGGTAGCAGCAAGAAAAATCGACCACGAAAGATTACAGCTGATACTAAACTGGAGAATGGGAAGTGGTTGGGGGAAAAAATGTCTTGGCATTTGCAAACCAAATTGTCATGACAGCGGTGTAAGAGCGGCAGGATGTGCATTGCTTTGACAAATCAATGTGAGAAATCTTGATATGCAGCCCCAAAGCATGGCATACTTATGAGGGAATCCAAAAAGAGCACTCCTGTTGGCAGCAGTTCCTCAGTCCGGGCTCTGGCTCTGGCTCGGTCTCTGGCTCCGTCTCTGGCTCCATCTCTGGCTGATTGTCCTTATGGATGCTTTCCCTTAGCCTGCCAACGACAGCTGGCTTTCGATTCTTACTTACATTCTATCTATCTATCGACCATCTTGCTTCTTTTTGGCCGCCCTTTCAAACTCTATCTGATGCCATCTCCACTTCCATGTCTTTGCAGTGTAAATGCCAGCAATTTGGAGCGCTTCCAATTGCGCATCACGAAGAAGGAGCTCTACGGCGAGCAGGACACCCTGGTGGATGCGGTGCTACGTGACATGATCAAGCTGCCAATACAGCATGTTGGTAAGACAGTCTGCTTCCGTTTTGCGGGATTGTAAAGTCATAAATACACCGGTCTGCCCGGTGGGCTCGGTTGGCCGGGTCGCTCCAGTCGGCACAGTCTGCACGGCTAAAGTATGAGGGAGCAGGACTCAGCAGGAGACCAGATCCGGGACTCAGATGCACATTTAACTCAATTATGTAGAGCCTTAGCGGCTGGTATTATTGAGGTGCCGCTACGAAACTATTTTCATTGCAAACTTTTTCCAGCGCATTCATTAAACTCATAATTTATTAATAATAAACTTTTAACAGCGCCAGGGCCGCTCGCAGCGACAAAAAGAAAACTCATTTGCAGTTAAGGGAAATGAGAAGAAGGGGGGCGAGCGAGAAAGGAGTGCAACAATGACACTGTGGCAGCAAAATTGCTGCAACTTTGGCTTTGGCTTTGTGTGGCAGGCATTTATCACGTATACGCCGCGTACACAGAAACTTCTCCTAACACACTCGCCCCGACACACAAGCACGGACACAGAGGCTTACATGCATGACTTGGGCCTTAGAGAAACTTTCAAGACATAATTCATATATATGAGTATTATGGGGCAGATTCCCCTCTCGATTCCCACACGTCCCTTTAATAGTGTTTGTTTTAAAATGAATTTTAATGAAATGCGGTCTGTTTGCGGCAGGATATTCGGTTTTGTTTCGTTCAGTCGGTCCGAGAGCCCAGCTTTTGTCTGTTTTTGCATCAAAATGATCAAAATGTTCAGTTCAGTTCACTTCACAATCTGAAACCGAGGCAAACCAAAGGAGAACTGTGCTGGGCTTCTTTGTGCGGTTGCGTATACGCAATATTTGTGTGTTTTCCTCTTTTTTTCTAGGGCTATTTGAATGCATTTTAATTGGTATTTAGTCGAGTGTAATTTGTTTATGCACTCTGGTCTTGGCCAGAAGCAGAGGCAGCCGTTGCAGCAACAATTTAAAAGCCGATTGCAGACGGTGATCGTTGGAGTGCGAATTCCATGAATTCGGTTTTTGCTTCAATTAATTTCGAGTGCTTGATTAATTTACATTCATTTCTCTGTGTTTTCTCTGCATGTCCTTTGCAGTGCAAAAGGAGGGTGGCACCCAGCTGAAATTGATCATCGAGTACCCGAACGATATCAAGGCCTTAATGAAGCCGATGCGGTAAGTTCGCCACAGGACTGGCCACCAACGAGGAAGATTTCTCAGTCTGTCGCCGCTTAATGCATTTGTCCTGGCACTTTTTTACCCAGTGCCGGCAGAGGACCCAGAACCGTAATGAATGCAACTTTTGCCCACTTGTCGACAACACTTTTCGCGTATCTGAGTAAATAAAATTTCGCTTTTTATTCGCTGACTTTCGTGCGGCCTGTCGATGGAAATTCCACGTCCATTGCCGCCGTTTTGCGGTGGCACTTCCAGCCGCTGCAAGCTGTGAATTTAAAACATTCATGCACTTTTTAATGAGATTTAAACGCGTTGGCTTGCTGGTCAATGTGCTGGTCTCCCTTTTCCTACCGTTTCCCGGTACTTTTTCCGATTCTCGTTTCCCTGCAACTGCCCACAGGAGCAGCTGGCAAAGTGCAAAGTGTCCTTATAATGTCGTTCATTTGCAATTTAAATGAAAGCGTTTTTATTTTTTAAATATATACTATGTAGTCAAGATTTTTTTTTTGTATTTTAATTTGCACTTCCTTTGGCGTTGCCGTGTAAGTAATTAAGCTGGCACGTAGCAATGCAGGTTCACCTTTGCGTACCGTGGGAAAATTCAAAGTGGCCCCATGCAAATGCATTAAGCTGGTGACAGAAGCCCGCAGCTTCTATTCATTTCATTATGTTGCATCCCCGCACCCAGTACTGATACATCTCATTTGCATTTTCGCAGGTTTCCGAGGGACCAGCAAACGCTGCCCAACCATTTCTACTTCACGGACTACGAGCGCCACAACGCCGAGATTGCCGCCTTCCACCTGGACAGGTGAGTTTTAGCTGCTGCAATTTAACCTGGGGCCGTTCCATCCACAGAAACTCCGTTGTGGCTATTTATGCAATGAAAATCGTTCGGCATCCAACGACCTGGTCTGTTCGATTGAATTAAATCAGCACAGCCAGGCGATAGTCCCAGTCCAGCTTCGTGTAAATGTCTGGCATACTGTTATTTATTTTTAATTTAATTTTCAATTATACGTAAATATTTATGGTGTGCATTCAATGGATTCGGCCACCGCATCAACAAAGGCAGAGACAGACTGGAATGCAAGGGGAATATTCTGTAAAATCAATTTGAAATATTCAATTAGACAATTGCCGACGACGGCCTTCGCTAAAATTTGTTGAATCCTGCAAATGGTATTTTTAAATATTAAAATCCTGGAAATTTCTGGAGCGCATTTCGGCATTTGTTTCATTCCAAGTACACAATTATTACAAATATTGCCCAGCCACATTTTACAGGGAAAAAGTATTATTTTCCTTAATTTTTTTTTGGGAGAACATGACAAAGCAATCAAATTATCCAATTTGTCGGCCATGTTGGACGGTCCCTGGGCCAACATTCAGCATTCAAATTTATAACACTTTCTGCCAATTTGGAAGCCTGACCCTCTGCGATTAGAATCCCAATAATCCTTACACACACCCGGACACATGCTGAGGTCAGACCGCAGTCAATTTATGTTCATTATTTATGATGGCCAGGCAAATAAAATAAAAAATGTCCATACATTTACTCTCTCACACAGAGGCACCCACTCCCACACCCACATAAGGTTCAGGGGCCAAGGCCAAATGGCGCCATTAAATGATATTTAAGAATATTTTTCAAGCCAGTCGCAGAAAAAGGGGAAAAAGCTGTGGCGGCGGCGCCAGCTCATGTAAATTATGTGGTCACATAACTCCCGAGTCCTGAGTCCTGTCTGACTCTCGAGCACCAACGGAGAGATCCAACGGAGACGACCTTTTCATGGCTAATTAACCCGGCCAAGTGGACTGCCATGTCCTGCCGTAATTTAGACTCGAATTGTCTGCATAGTTAGCAGCTGCTTGCGTTTGACAAAACTTTGACAGCCAGGTTAATTGCCACTCACTCCGCCACCCCACTGGCTCATTTTTGAATTTAGATAAGGCGTCATAACTTGTGTAATTGTTGTGGCTGCCACAAGCACGCACATGCTATTCATCCGGCCAACTCCCAGTTCCCAGCTCCCAACTCCCAACTCCCGGGCCAACTTCCCCGTCGATTGGCTGGCCAATCCTCTGGAGTTGGCAAAGTTTGGGCTGCCAGCCCTCTAATGCAGGATCCCGGGGTCTCGACTCCGGAGTGATGGAGTGGCTGAAAGGGAGGCCGGGGCAGAGCGGTGAATGATATAAATTTATCGCTTTTTCCCATTGACCTCAGGCTGCCGCCGACCCCCAGACAATGAACACTCTCCATTGCTCATGTTGCCAAATAATTTCGATAATATTTTCTGGTCAGCCTGCCACCACACCCCCAGCCATAAATCTCCTATCATGTGAACCCTTTAAGATTCGAAAAGATTTAAGACTGGCAGAGATATATGGGGCTTTTATATCGAATGTGATGGCAAAATATTGACTTTTGATTGATCGAAATTTCTATGGATAACTGTCTAGGGTTTCTCTCAATTAGCTCAATTGTTGTTCCCCTAGGTTTCCTTAAATAAACAACGAATTATTCCTGTCCTGGCTGTTCTTGAGTTTTCCCCACCGTTGCCCTGACAATAATCTGGAAGTATTTTCCTTATTCTTGATTATGCATTCCGTTTCGCACGCAGGCTTTCACTCCCCCTACCAATTAAGAAAAGTTTCCTTGCTGGGTTGTTCTTTTATTTCATGTATAATTTTCGCTTCATATATCCTTGCTGAGGGTTTTGGTCTAAAAGTAACAAGTAGACTTCACAGATATGTCAGGAGCAGGATCTAAGACTGGAAATATTTGTGGCCACCTTTCATTATCCTTTCTAGGGTGTATAATCTTCGACTCTTTTCCATCATGCTTTTATATTTATTTTTTTGATTTTGTTAACCGTCTTTCTGTGCCTCTTTCTTTGGTTTCAGGATACTGGGATTCCGCCGTGCCATGCCTGTGGCTGGCCGTACACTCAACATTACGACCGAAATTTATCAACTCGCCGAGGAGAATTTATTGAAGACGTTCTTTGTTTCGCCATCTCTGAATTTATGTTTCCATGGCAAGTGCTCGTACTATTGTGACACCTCGCATGCCATTTGCGGCAATCCGGACATGTTGGAGGGCTCTTTTGCCGCCTTTCTGCCCAACTTTGAGTCCGGCAATCGCAAGGTATGTATCTCCAGGCCGAACCTTACTAGGTCGCCCGATCCCACGACACACGCTTCACCCATCCAACAATCAACATCCAACATCCAGCTTACCACATCCAACGGCACGCATGGGAATGGGGAAATGTGGGAATGGGAAGTGGGAAATGGGGGCTATGCTGGCCATGTTTGTGGACCTGGCTAAGTGGTTTTTGATTAATGCACAGACAGCTTCAGTACTGCGCCAGATTACAATTTATGCTCCTCGCTGGCTCGCTTCTTTGCTGTGGTCCGCCCGCTTTCATTACCAATTTCGAGCGCCTGGCCGGGCATGGGCCAAATAACAAATCACTTTATTTACTTAGCATGTAAGCTGTGTGGCTCGCAACAGGTGAGCTCAAAAATGTGGGTGGCTCTGCGGATGGTCAGTTCCTAGAACTACATAAGCCCATTAATTGGGGGAGTGCCCGGGCCGCGGGGCTTTCAAATAACACAACCCACTTAGGGCTTAGCGCCGCCGGGGTAAGAGGGAATTTTTAAATAACGAAACGAACTCACTTTTAATTTGCATAATTTTTGTGTTGTTTTTTTATGCGCCTTTTTATCCTTTGTTTGTTTGCCCGCCCGGTGGGCCCCGCAGCACCCTCAGTGGGGCACTTTATTCCAATTCCATTCATTCGTTTGGCCGTGGAATTAAGAGCAAAAATATTGTATCAGTTCTTCAGCATCTGGTAAAGCGTAAAATGAAATATAAAATGCAGGAACCCGAACTCCGTCACTGGCGTTAATAAATTCTAGAGTCCACTCCATCAACGAGGGGAAAAACACAAAAAATAAACGAGGAAAAAAGGGACAACGGCAACAGCTTTTAAATGCAAATTACCGAAAAATTAAAGCCCAGTCCAGTCCACTCCAGGACTTGACTGTCTCAGTTTTGTGAGCTGCGGCTGTGAGGCTATAAAAAGGGTTCATCTCTCCAACCGCCATGAGTCCCTCATCCCTCATCCCTTTTGCCCTGAATCTGTTCCTCACAGATTTGCCGCAGCAGAGGCATTTTATTTTTAGTCTATTTTATACATAGATATATATTTTAGTATCCTTGCCCAGAGCCTCAAAGGAATAATTCTCTTTATTTCCCTTTTTTTTGCGGCTCGCCCTCCAAACAGTTTACAAGTAGAAAATGGTTAAGTGTATACTTGAGATTTGGCGTAAGGCAAAACTGTAAATTATGCACAAGAGATCATTTTTCTTTCTCCGTTCCCCCACCTAGAGCTTATTCTTTTTCCTTTTTACCTCCAAACCCTTCTGGTATCCTGTTTTAAGCCTGGTCAAGTTTGTATTTTCCCCAGCTATGTGCAAAGGATGTAAACAACGAGAAAATATTCTTTTTTCAACTTAAGAATTTTAATTAAGTTGCAGATTTGATTTGCACGCTTGTTAAATGCTTAGGGAATCCATCTAAAGGATAACTGAATTATAACAATAGAGCAATAGAGGTGTTGCTTAGTTTGAAAATCCTGGAAATCATTCTTTCTAATGTCTCATAACACAACCTTCTTAATTGGTGTCTCACTTTAATCTAAGCTTATGGGAACTCGTATAAAAATGCCTGGTCATTTAATGACTTTTACTTATTCATTAGATCGCTAATTTAACAATCATTAGCATTGGCCGGAGCTGACATTCAAAAGTGTTAATCTACGGCGGTATAAAGCATTAGGTATAAGAAAATAAGACACTCACAGTCGTTCCAGTTTCAAGCAGTTAAAATTAACTGACTGGCTTGCCATTTTTTTGCCGGTCATCATTTTTGTCATCAAGTCATTGCATCTTAGATTCTTTCCGCTTGCCCGGGAGTCTCATGTTCCACGAATTTATCAAGTGCATTTAACGCGCTGCTAACAAAAATTGCAAATTGCTTGCCTCACATTCCATCTACTTTTGCTTTTTTCTTGCCCAGTTTCCATCGCCCACTGCTCTTATAAAATTTAATTTTGCTTGATTTATGCGTTTTTTTTTTGGTGACTAGAGGTGGTCTAAGCCAAGGTAACAGGGGCTAAAGCCAGGGGAGAAAAGGCTAAAGAGCGCTTTTTCAAAATCCCCCGGACACCCCCACGCGTCGGCTGTCACTATGCCAACGTTAACTTACCTTAGTTCTCTGCTTTAAGTTTGCTTTTGTTATAGTTTTTTTTCCAGCACCGTAGTTTGTTGCTTTTTCCTCAGCTTGCATTTTTTTCGTTGCCCGTGCTTGTGTCTGTATGTGCTTTCTGTTTGCCTTGCTTTGCTTTGCACCGCCAGCTGCATTCTTTTGGGGGAGGGCCGGGCCCCCTGGAATGGCTCCCGGGGACTTCGCCTCGGCCTCCGCTTCCGGTCATTACACACTCCACTGCCACGCCCACTCAGCAAAAGACGCGGCCAACGCGCCGAGCTTTTATTATGCATTTTTGTGTGTGCTGCTATCCCGCCAGCATTATTTTTAATTCTTTTATATATTTCATATATATTTTTTGTTGCTGCTCCCCTTCGTTACGGTTGCTGCTACCGCTACCGATCCTGTTCCTGTTCATGTTCCTGTTCCTGTTCCTATTGTCGTTGTTGTTGTTGTCGCTATTGTTGCCCCCGACCCGCTCCGAAAAAAAAAATCAAACGCCAACCGCCAACCGCTACCCGTTAACCCAGGGACGGAAGGTAAGTTGCGGTGGCCGAAGAAGTCGAGGAGGGGCCTTGCGCTGCGAAAGTTTTATTGCCTGCCTTGGCCAGCGCTGGGCAAATAATTTAATTTAAGCAAAATTAATTTCGCCTGCAGTAGCAGTTGCAGGAATTCGCTGGGGAGCGAAAAGGCGGGCCAAAGGGCGGGCCATAAAGCAAAATTAATATTCTTGCATTTTACTTTTTACCCGACTGTCAGTCGCTAAGATAGAGACAGTGGCAGGCCATGTTTCGCTTGGAATGGGAATTGATTTTGTGTCCTGTCTTCTGATTTTACCCAACAGCTGTGGCGGCATCCCTGGCGACGCTCCTATCACAAACGGAAGAAGGCCCAATGGGAGACAGATGCCAATTATTGTGCCCTGGTATGTATATTGCTTGGATCCTTGCTTCAGCTCCAGCCTCTGTTTCAGCTTCAGCTCCTTCCGCTACTTTCAGTGCGGTTTCTTTTATTTAATTTGCATTTAAACTCGATTGAAATGCAAATGTTTTTATTGTGGTCGGAGCTGGGGCGACTGGAGCTGACTTAATTAAGACATTGCTTGCCCGCTAGCTGGCCGCACGTTTACAGCTGCAGCTTAATTCTGCATTTGATTTTCCGCACACCAAGTCATCTCCATTGGATTTTTCGCCCTAGGTCCGAGATATTCCACCCTACGACGAAGGCAGGCGACTCTACGACCTTATGGACATGGCCGTCTTTGATTTTCTCACTGGCAACATGGATCGCCATCATTACGAGACATTCAAGTGAGTATGGGTGTTTTGCGCACTTTTGGCCTAAGCCGGATATGTGTGCGTGTGTGTGGCAGCAGGGTGTCCTTGGCATGGAAACTAATGCGATCGGTTTATTTCCGCACACATGGCTTTGTTGGCTTCCTGCCTCCTGCCTCGCAGTGCTCTGTCTGCTTTTAGCACATTGAGTTTGGCTGGCGTTGCGATACGTAATGTTACGTATGCGCCCCGTGTGCACCCCCGGCTGGCTAAGCGCCTGCATTTGCCAGGGATATGCCAGCACCTGCATGCCAAGCAGCCACAGCCTCGGCGGCAGCAGCAGCCGCAGTTTCAGCAGCCAATGCCACGGAAAGATATTTCTAGCCCGCCTGCACAGGCTTACAAGAGAAGGCATCTCAGCTCCGTAAGCCGACGCTCCACATCATCGATGCGAGGCTTTTGGCCTGGGAGCCAGAATGGCAGCCTGCCTGTTGGCTGCCTTCCTCCTTCTGATACCCCCTGTCTGTACAACCTATGTATAGGTGCCAGGTGACTTGGCCCGGCTGCCTGCTAAATTGTTTGTTATGCAAAAGCGTTTGTTGGGCTTACGGCGATGTCATCGCTGGCAACCTGGCTTACAACGATTGCATCCATACAACGGCCCCGACTACCAGCTACCCACTCTGCCTTTGCGCCAGGCAATTATGATGCCGGGGGCTGGCTGATTGCCGCATTCACTATAATTTTTTCTCCGTTCTCGTTGCATTGCAGGGTCTACGGCAACGAGACCTTCCCCCTGCATTTGGACCACGGTCGAGGCTTTGGGCGGCCCTACCACGATGAGCTCTCCATCCTGGCGCCTGTCCTGCAGTGCTGCCTTATTCGAAAGTCGACGCTCATCAAGCTGCTAGAGTGAGTATACAAATCATAAAACACAAATCAAATCACTTTTTCTGGATCCTAAAGTTTACTTAAATAGCTGTTAAAGCGAAACTTTAGTATGTATTTATATTAAATGAAAGAAAAAATTAAATACCACTTCGTTAAGTATCAAAGTAGCCACACTTTCCTATCACTATGACTAAGACTAAGAGTATTTTAATAATTCATTAAGTTAAAAGCATGAGGCTGTTTCCATAGTTTATAATTTATTAACATAGCTATGGTTACACATTTCCCACAAATTCTTAATCCAATACTATTTTAATGAATCCTCAGATTCCACAATGGCCCCAAGCCGCTGTCGCAGCTGATGAGTGAATCGCTGAGCCAGGACCCCATCAGACCGGTGCTCTGGCAGCCGCATCTGGACGCCCTGGACCGGCGGACTGGCATCATCCTGCAAAGCATACGGGACTGCATTAAGCGGAATCCGCCGGGAGAGGTAGGCGAGACGGATGGATCCGAAACGGACGTCTCCTCATAGCAATGAGGACGACCAGCGAGTGAAACAAAAAATCATCCTAGAGCATTAGCTTAAACCCTTAGCTGTTAGTTGTGTGTCCTTGTGTGTTGAAAAAAAAAAACAAAAACAAACCGTAATAATTAGCGTTAATGTTTGTGGCAATCGATCTTTGTAAAAGATCAACGTCCTAAGTGAAAGGATGCCTTGTCGCTTTGCATGCACATACCAAAAACCAAAACAACCGAGTGGAGAAAGCAGACGAAAGCCAGCTATTTAGCAAAGAGCCAAGGCCGAGAATGAATTAACTCTAATGTTTATATTTTCACGTACTTTGTTTGCTGGCCAGCTTGAAGAGCTTGGCCTGGTCAAGATTGGCAATGAAAATTGAGTACCTCCCACACACACAGCAGCCCCGAAATCAAACCAAGTACTTTCAAAGACATACAGTGGGTGCCAAAAGTAAACGAAGAAATGTTGTGCAAACAAATCGGGACGAGAAAGTTAAAACTAAAGTAAAACACGAAGGAAACTTCTTCAAAAGACTATAAAACATAAACAACAAGAACTAAAACTAAAACTAAAAATTGTATCTATTTTCTAAATATTTATTTATAATTTTTTCATACTTTTTACAACTTTTAAGTGCATACAGTTTTCCCGTATGCAGCACATCCCTCAACCAAGCCCCCAGCCCCAGACCCGTCCCGCACACCATCCTCAAAAAAGTTGTTGCAAGTTTAGTTTGTAAGTTAACCTTACTTTATGATCGATATCAGGCGTAGCTTTATCCGATTCCAGGACGCATTTCCTCCACTTTCTCCCCAGTGGGCAGTGCGTCGATTGATTCGTCACTTTAGTTAGTCCAATTAGTTCCAACGAAAATCATGTACTTTACTTCACTATTTCGCATAAAATCACGCGAAAGAATAACTAATGTTAAAAATGAAATAAAAAAAACTAATTATTACTATTATTGAAGACTTAGATAAGTTGAATTTGTTTTTATTATTGTAACGTTTTCGATTGTACCTTGTATATGGTTGAGAGTGAGCAGGAACCTGCTTAGTTTGTTAATTGGCAAAGAGATGTGTAAGCAGTGTGCGGAAGCAACTAAATTGTGTTAGAATTAGTAAAATTTTAGTGGAATTTTCTGATGTAATTAATAAAAAAAAGTACCAAAGAAATATCAAAGCTATTCCTTTTTTTTAGAGGTTTTTAATCGATACAGTAAGTATAACCCTTAAAAGATTATTTTAAGGGGCAAACAAGAAAGGATTGCTAACTTCGGGCTTTTTGGGGTTTTCCCCTATAGGGTCCACTGTGATGGGTATATCTTCCCCAATTCTCATCCGATTCTCAAGCGGAGTACCTTAAACGATTTCTGGATCGATTCGCCACCATTCTGCATCAAAATCCTGAGACAAAATATTTTTTAGATTTTTCGTCCAATTTTCGTGATGGGATCCCTTGAAAATGGGGTTTTCCCCTATAGGGTCCACTTTGATGGGTATATCTTCCCCAATTCTCATCCGATTCTCAAGCGGAGTACCTTAAACGATTTCTGGATCGATTCGCCACCATTCTGCATTTAAATCCTGAAAATATTTTTTAAATTTTTCGTCCATTTTTCGTGATGGGGTCCCTTGAAAATGGGGTTTTCCCCTATAGGGTCCACTGTGATGGGTATACCTTCCCCAATTCTCATCTGATTCTCAAGCGGAGTACCTTAAACGATTTCTGCATTAAAATCCTGAGACAAAATATTTTTTAGATTTTTCGTCCAATTTTCGTGATGGGATCCCTTGAAAATGGGGTTTTCCCCTATAGGGTCCACTGTGGTGGGTATATCTTCCCCAATTCTCATCCGATTCTCAAGCGAAGTACCTTAAACGATTTCTGGATCGATTCGCCACCATATCTTCCCCAATTCTTATCCGATTCTCAAGCGGAGTACCTTAAACGATTTCTGGATCGATTCGCCACCATTCTGCATTTAAATCCTGAGACAAAATATTTTTTAAATTTTTCGTCCATTTTTCGTGATGGGGTCCCTTGAAAATGGGGTTTTCCCCTATAGGGTCCACTGTGATGGGTATATCTTCCCCAATTCTCATCTGATTCTCAAGCGGAGTACCTTAAACGATTTCTGCATCAAAATCCTGAGACAAAATATTTTTTAGATTTTTCGTCCAATTTTCGTGATGGGATCCCTTGAAAATGGGGTTTTCCCCTATAGGGTCCACTGTGATGGGTATATCTTCCCCAATTCTCATCCGATTCTCAAGCGAAGTACCTTAAACGATTTCTGGATCGATTCGCCACCATATCTTCCCCAATTCTTATCCGATTCTCAAGCGGAGTACCTTAAACGATTTCTGGATCGATTCTTCACCATTCTGCATTTAAATCCTGAGAAAAAATATTTTTTAAATTTTTCGTCCAATTTTCGTGATGGGATCCCTTGAAAATGGGGTTTTCCCCTATAGGGTCCACTTTGATGGGTATATCTTCCCCAATTCTCATCCGATTCTCAAGCGGAGTACCTTAAACGATTTCTGGATCGATTCGCCACCATTCTGCATTTAAATCCTGAAAATATTTTTTAAATTTTTCGTCCATTTTTCGTGATGGGGTCCCTTGAAAATGGGGTTTTCCCCTATAGGGTCCACTGTGATGGGTATACCTTCCCCAATTCTCATCTGATTCTCAAGCGGAGTACCTTAAACGATTTCTGCATTAAAATCCTGAGACAAAATATTTTTTAGATTTTTCGTCCAATTTTCGTGATGGGATCCCTTGAAAATGGGGTTTTCCCCTATAGGGTCCACTGTGGTGGGTATATCTTCCCCAATTCTCATCCGATTCTCAAGCGAAGTACCTTAAACGATTTCTGGATCGATTCGCCACCATATCTTCCCCAATTCTTATCCGATTCTCAAGCGGAGTACCTTAAACGATTTCTGGATCGATTCGCCACCATTCTGCATTTAAATCCTGAGACAAAATATTTTTTAAATTTTTCGTCCATTTTTCGTGATGGGGTCCCTTGAAAATGGGGTTTTCCCCTATAGGGTCCACTGTGATGGGTATATCTTCCCCAATTCTCATCTGATTCTCAAGCGGAGTACCTTAAACGATTTCTGCATCAAAATCCTGAGACAAAATATTTTTTAGATTTTTCGTCCAATTTTCGTGATGGGATCCCTTGAAAATGGGGTTTTCCCCTATAGGGTCCACTGTGATGGGTATATCTTCCCCAATTCTCATCCGATTCTCAAGCGAAGTACCTTAAACGATTTCTGGATCGATTCGCCACCATATCTTCCCCAATTCTTATCCGATTCTCAAGCGGAGTACCTTAAACGATTTCTGGATCGATTCTTCACCATTCTGCATTTAAATCCTGAGAAAAAATATTTTTTAAATTTTTCGTCCAATTTTCGTGATGGGATCCCTTGAAAATGGGGTTTTCCCCTATAGGGTCCACTTTGATGGGTATATCTTCCCCAATTCTCATCCGATTCTCAAGCGGAGTACCTTAAACGATTTCTGGATCGATTCGCCACCATTCTGCATTTAAATCCTGAAAATATTTTTTAAATTTTTCGTCCATTTTTCGTGATGGGGTCCCTTGAAAATGGGGTTTTCCCCTATAGGGTCCACTGTGATGGGTATACCTTCCCCAATTCTCATCTGATTCTCAAGCGGAGTACCTTAAACGATTTCTGGATCGATTCGCCACCATATCTTCCCCAATTCTTATCCGATTCTCAAGCGGAGTACCTTAAACGATTTCTGGATCGATTCGCCACCATTCTGCATCAAAATCCTGAGACAAAATATTTTTTAGATTTTTCGTCCAATTTTCGTGATGGGATCCCTTGAAAATAGGGTCCCTAAAAAATCCCTAGGGTTTTCCCCTATATGGTCCACTGTGATGGGTATATCTTTCCCAATTCTCATCCGATTCTCAAGCGAAGTACCTTAAACGATTTCTGGATCGATTCGCCACCATATCTTCCCCAATTCTTATCCGATTCTCAAGCGGAGTACCTTAAACGATTTCTGGATCGATTCGCCACCATTCTGCATCAAAATCCTGAGACAAAATATTTTTTAGATTTTTCGTCCAATTTTCGTGATGGGATCCCTTGAAAATGGGGTTTTCCCCTATAGGGTCCACTGTGATGGGGATATCTTCCCCAATTCTCATCTGATTCTCGAGCGGAGTACCGTAAACGATTTCTGGATCGATTCGCCACCATTCTGCATTTAAATCCTGAGACAAAATATTTTTAAATTTTTTGTCCAATTTTCGTGATGGGATCCCTTGAAAACGGGGTTTTCCCCTATAGGGTCCACTGTGATGGGTATATCTTTCCCAATTCTCATCTGATTCTCAAGCGGAGTACCTTAAACGATTTCTGGATCGATTCGCCACCATTCTGCATCAAAATCCTGAGACAAAATATTTTTTAGATTTTTCGTCCAATTTTCGTGATGGGATCCCTTGAAAATGGGGTTTTCCCCTTTAGGGTCCACTGTGGTGGGTATATCTTCCCCAATTCTCATCCGATTCTCAAGCGGAGTACCTTAAACGATTTCTGGATCGATTCGCCACCATTCTGCATCAAAATCCTGAGACAAAATATTTTTTAGATTTTTCGTCCAATTTTCGTGATGGGATCCCTTGAAAATGGTGTTTTTCCCTATAGGGTCCACTGTGATGGGTATATCTTCCCCAATTCTCATCCGATTCTCAAGCGGAGTACCTTAAACGATTTCTGGATCGATTCGCCACCATTCTGCATTTAAATCCTGAGACAAAATATTTTTTAAATTTTTCGTCCATTTTTCGTGATGGGATCCCTTGAAAATGGGGTTTTCCCCTATATGGTCCACTGTGATGGGTATATCTTCCCAAATTCTCATCCGATTCTCAAGCGGAGTACCTTAAACGATTTCTGGATCGATTCGCCACCATTCTGCATCAAAATCCTGAGACAAAATATTTTTTTTGATTTTTTGTCCAATTTTCGTGATGGGATCCCTTGAAAATGGGGTTTTCCCCTATAGGGTCCACTGTGATGGGTATATCTTCCCCAATTCTCATCCGATTCTCAAGCGGAGTACCTTAAACGATTTCTGGATCGATTCGCCACCATTCTGCATCAAAATCCTGAGACAAAATATTTTTTAGATTTTTCGTCCAATTTTCGTGATGGGATCCCTTGAAAATGGGGTTTTCCCCTATAGGGTCCACTGTGATGGGTATATCTTCCCCAATTCTCATCCGATTCTCAAGCGGAGTACCTTAAACGATTTCTGGATCGATTCGCCACCATTCTGCATCAAAATCCTGAGACAAAATATTTTTTAAATTTTTCGTCCATTTTTCGTGATGGGATCCCTTGAAAATGGGGTTTTCCCCTATATGGTCCACTGTGATGGGTATGTCTTCCCCAATTCTCATCCGATTCTCAAGCGGAGTACCTTAAACGATTTCTGGATCGATTCGCCACCATTCTGCATTTAAATCCTGAGAAAAAATATTTTTTTAATTTTTCGTCCATTTTTCGTGATGGGATCCCTTGAAAATGGGGTTTTCCCCTATATGGTCCACTGTGATGGGTATATCTTCCCAAATTCTCATCCGATTCTCAAGCGGAGTACCTTAAACGATTTCTGGATCGATTCGCCACCATTCTGCATCAAAATCCTGAGACAAAATATTTTTTTTGATTTTTTGTCCAATTTTCGTGATGGGATCCCTTGAAAATGGGGTTTTCCCCTATAGGGTCCACTGTGATGGGTATATCTTCCCCAATTCTCATCCGATTCTCAAGCGGAGTACCTTAAACGATTTCTGGATCGATTCGCCACCATTCTGCATCAAAATCCTGAGACAAAATATTTTTTAAATTTTTCGTCCATTTTTCGTGATGGGGTCCCTTGAAAATGGGGTTTTTCCCTTTAGGGTCCACTGTGGTGGGTATATCTTCCCCAATTCTCATCCGATTCTCAAGCGGAGTACCTTAAACGATTTCTGGATCGATTCGCCACCATTCTGCATCAAAATCCTGAAACATAATTTTTTTTTAATTTTTCGTCCAATTTTCGTGTGGGGATCCCTTGAAAATGGGGTTTTCCCCTATAGGGTCCACTGTGATGGGTATGTCTTCCCCAATTCTCATCCGATTCTCAAGCGGAGTACCTTAAACGATTTCTGGATCGATTCGCCACCATTCTGCATTTAAATCCTGAGAAAAAATATTTTTTTAATTTTTCGTCCAATTTTCGTGATGGGGTCCCTTGAAAATGGGGTTTTCCCCTATAGGGTCCACTGTGATGGGTATATCTTCCCCAATTCTCATCTGATTCTCAAGCGGAGTACCTTAAACGATTTCGGGATCGATTCGCCACCATTCTGCATCAAAATCCTGAGACATAATTTTTTTTTAATTTTTCGTCCAATTTTCGTGATGGGATCCCTTGAAAATGGGGTTTTCCCCTATAGAGTCCACTGTGATGGGTATATCTTCCCCAATTCTCATCCGATTCTCAAGCGGAGTACCTTAAACGATTTCTGGATCGATTCGCCACCATTCTGCATTTAAATCCTAAGAAAAAATATTTTTTAAATTTTTCGTCCCATTTTCGTGATGGGATCCCTTGAAAATGGTGTTTTCCCCTATTGGACCCACAACGATGGTTATATTTTCCTTATATATGAAACTTACTCCTCATATGAATTTAGAATCAACCATATGAGGTTATTTAAGTTTTCAAATATTTAAAGTTTTCTTTTTTCTGTACCCCCCTAAAGAGAACGTATTTAAGTATTTCTGGTCTTCTGATAATAAATATTATTCTCTTTAAGTCGATCGCAGCTCTATTGGGAAACGTTCTCTCAAGCATTCTGTTCTCTGACATTCGCATTGCTGGAGGTAGAAATAAATACAAATTTAGCAGCTGTTGGGGCCAGTTTAGTGATAGCTCCGACCCGAGCACGTTGTCTGATTTGTGTTGTTTGGTCGCTTTATCAATTTAATTGTCAAAGTAAGTGCGGTTATTGACTTTTTTCATTTGAATCTGTGGTTTGTTGTTTGTGAATAAATACTTTAAAACATAATTGGCTGAAGTGTAGAGATCGAATGTCAAGTGTTTTTATAATGGTTGGATTATATAATCTTGCCACATTCCAATGTCCATGTGTCTTGCCTTAAGAGCAGAGCTGCCTCTATGGTCTGGCCGCCATATCAGGCGTAATGAAAGCCACTGCAACTGACATGTCTCTATATAAATGAGTGGCCGATTCAATTGGGAACTGACCGTAAACAAGGCAAATCAACATGGCCCACCTTATGCTAATACCCAAGCTAATCAACTTGCAACCCACATTGCCCACCCACAGAACATGTCCCACTCCGTTGTTGACCTCCGCTCGGACACTGTTAGTCAGCCTACGGCCCAGATGCGGGCCCGGATGGCCAACGCCGTGGTCGGGGATGATGTATACGGCGAGGATCCCACCGTCAACGAGCTGGAGTCGCGGACAGCGTCCATTTTCGGCAAGGAGGCCGGCGTCTTTGTGCCCAGCGGCACCATGGGAAATCTACTAGCAAGTGAGTGGCAAGATACAGGGCAGGCGCATAAATAAACCTGGCTCGGGGCAGCTCATTTTCGTTGGGTAGCAGTTCATTTTGAGCTGCTTGGCTTCCCGGCTGCCAGTCTGGGCGGGGGAATCGCTTATGTTTATTAGTTTAAAGTGAGGCCAGTCTCAGATTACAAAAGGCAAGGTGGAAAGGTGAGCCAACAGAAAAATAAAGGAGAGTCGCCGTGAAACAAGAAAGCAGGGCTCATATCATGCATCAGGTACATTATCGTAAAGGCTAAGGGCGCCCATAAACATAACATTAATTTTTATAGACTTTAATATTAGACGTGGACGTGTTCTGGGGGCATTCAATGTCGAGCAGAGAAAGGACTAAGGTTGTCCCGGGGAGCAGGCAGTAAGAAGGCTGAAGCTAAAGGAGCAGCAACCTTCGGGCATCGCAATCTCAAGTAATTTATGCATTCGTTCAAATTAATATTTCTAATGGAATTTGAAGTTTGGATTTCATTCAGAGGAGAAAGTGCACTTATACTGACGACGGTGCTAATTTTTCACGAGGGTTCCTCATTGAAATGCGGCAATGAAAAATAAAATGAGTGAGCGCGATAATGCTTGATGCAAGATTAATGAATAATAAGAAAAAATGAGAATGTGATTATCGTACTGTCAGATTAATTCATTTTCAACGGAAGATTTTGAGTCCACTTACGTTTACAAAACAAAATATAACCATTAATCAAATTTTGTAGCTGAATTCCGTATCTTAACAAGTGTTTGAACACTCGAGTCCCAATCATAAACAAATTAAATTTTTAAGTTCACCACCTGTCTGGGATTTATGGCATTTTTTTTGGGTGTTCAGGTTCAACTTTAATTCATTTATAAGAAGATGAATTGTAGGTTCCAGGGCTGTGTATATTTGGCGGTTAGATCCTTGATTTTCCTTCTAAAGCCTCAAGAGCTACCTCTCCTAATCCCCACAGTCATGGTTCACTGCCACCGTCGCGGCACAGAGGCCCTCGTCGGCGATTTATCGCACATCTTTCTCTACGAGCAAGGTGAGAACAGCAAATAGCAAACAACTAACCGCACACTCGTCGCTGACTGGGAGGCATCTTCATTAATCACCTTTAGGTGGAGCCTCGCACCTGGCCGGCGTCCAATTAGCCACGCTGAAGAACGCGCAGGACGGCACTTTCAGTCTGGAGGAGCTGCGTCGCCGTATCCGGCACGAGGACCAACACGAGCCCATCACCTCGCTGGTGGTGGTGGAGAACACCCATAATATATGCGGTGGCAAGGTGGTGCCACTGGCCTTCCTGGACGAACTGGCTTCCCTGGTGCGCAAGCCAGGCGTGGGCACCGGCTCCGCCCGCATCGCCCTCCACATGGACGGGGCGCGAGTGTTCAACGCGGCTGCTGCCTTGGGCGTCAGCGTGCAGCGCATCTGTCGGGACTTTGACTCCGTTTCTATTTGCCTCAGCAAGGGCTTATCGGCCCCAGTGGGATCAGTATTGGTTGGCTCCAAGGAATTCATTGCAGAGTGAGTTTTGGACCCCACAGTGGTCATTAGGTCTGTATTTGCCCTTTCGTACTCTAAAACATTTCCTGCTTCTCCTGACACAGGGCTCGTCGCTTGCGAAAGGCCTTAGGTGGCGGCATGCGCCAGGTGGGTGTCCTCGCGGTGGCTGGACTGGTGGCTCTGGACGAGGTGGTACCATTGCTGGGCAAAGATCACGAACGCACCAAGAAAATCGCCAAAGGCATGTAAAAGTCCACCTAATTATCATTTACCGCCTCCATTATTGTTGATTAATCCCACAGCCATTTTTGAACTCCAAAGCCCCAACATTACTGTGGAATTGGACACAGTGCAGAGCAACATTTTGCTGGTGGAGATCACGCAGCCCAAGCTGGAGGCCAGTGAGTTTGCCCCTCGCCTGGGTACCGTGGAGCCCGAGGAGTTGGCCGCCGGAGTGACTGACAAAAATGGAGCTGGAATCGTGGTAAAGGCTTCTGCTCGAGACTGGGCCTTTGCCCGGCTGGTGCTTTACCACCAAGTTGACGACGAGCAGGTGGAGTTGGCCATCCGGAAGCTGAAGTACGTCATCGGACAGTACGATAAACTCTGGCCCCGGGCCTAGAGCGAAGCATTCCTCTTTGAATATTAGTATAAAGACAAACACAATTAGATTTCGAGTTTTTTGTCGTTTAATTAAAGAGGACGAGGAAGCAAAGGAAAGTTTAAATTTGTATTATTGCCCCTTGAGTGGTTCCGAGCTGCGTTTACATTCACGCATGACCGGCCACTGTTCCATCAGTAAAGCTCCAAGCTCCAAGGATCTCCCATCTCCTGTCCACCAGCTTCAGTTCCCCATTCCACCGACCATCTAATTTTCCCTTGTGTGTCTGCATGAGTGCCTGGCTGAATGAAATAATAAAATTATTTTTAAAATATTATTGTCAATCCGGCGATGTGCTCATCGATTTAAAAGCCTGCGCGCATCTTTAGTCCTTGCTGTCGGACATTTGTGATTTATAAGCAAACTTATCGCTGGCGAATGCGGAATGCGCTCACGATGATTACGTTATGGCCGGACCGAAGGACCTTGGTCCTTTCCGTACAATGGATTAGAGAGCCGGAGCTCTTTTCGGGCTGAGTGAATGGCATCAATAAGAGGCGGGATTTCCGAACGGAGCTCCTTTTGTCCCTGCGCCCCGAGAGCGGCATTGAAATGTTATATTTTATAAATTATGCTCCGCCAAATGAAACGAAATTCAATTAGAGAAATTGCTGAAGCATTTGATAAATTGAAATTGAATTGACTCGGCCAAAGTTGCTCTTTGTCTGCCTGCCCACCGGCCTGTCAGGCAGGAGCCGGGGCTGGGGTTGTCCTTCACAGATCCTGGACCGGATTAATGTATAACGAAAGTCATCTGCCCAAATGGCAAGTAATTATATGAGTTTTTCAGCATTTTTGATCGACTCGGGGCCTGGGCTGCACTTGATTTGTCGTTAAATTAAACTTTTGCCTGAAAGTATGCAATGCGGCCATAAAAGTGCCACTTCCTACACGTCCCCCCACCAAAAGCACACACGCGAGCTTTGCGAGAGCGAGAGCCGAAAGAGTGGGGCCCATCTATAAATAGCTGCCAGACATGCGACGCCGGACGGGTGTGAAAATGTGTGTTTGCGGTATTGCTTTTTTCCCCACCGCTCCATCATCATTATCATCATCATCATTGCAGTGGCAGAAGTTAACAATCCACCCCTGTGCTGTTTTCCCACCCCGATTTCATTCCGATCTGCGGTTGTAGCTTATGGGTACGCTTTGGCGCCTCCGTTCGCAACATGTCAGGATGGCCGAGCGGTCTAAGGCGCCAGACTCAAGGCAAAATGTCTTACCCTTCGCAGAAGGGTGTGTGCGAGCGTTCTGGTCCTCTCTGAGGGCGTGGGTTCGAATCCCACTTCTGACAAATATTTTTTTTCTTTTTTATTTTATTTATTTTTGTTTTATTTATTGGTATTAAACGGAAAATCTAGATAAACGATAACTGTATCTAATGTAACGGATGAAAAAGTCACGTCATTGAATTATATTTTTCCAGGTTAGATTTATTTCGATTTTTTTTTCAAAATAAATGCAATAATTAGTAAATTGAACAATCCAATTTATTTTCCAAATTAAAAGTAATAATGCGTTATATTTCACTTTCATTTTCCACAACGCAATGCAAATTTTCGACTTTTTGTTAGCTGTTTTTGTTTTAGGTGCTATTTAAATAATTTGCAGTAAACGCTCTTGACATGGCCTTCTTGTACAATAAATATTGTACATTTAATAGCATTTGATGCCAATTACGGTAATTACATGAACCAATCGAGGTCCGGACAGATGCACAGCTTGTAGTGCATTCAATTATGTGGCAAGCGCCCTTTTCGCAGCTATTTAAACCAATGAATTGCTCCTAATGAACTATTTAAGCGCACCTTTCTGGCCAACCGTGTGTGCGATTTAGTTAAAGTTGTAGTAATTTAATTATGCATTTACACGGGCAACATGTTCAATTAACTAAAGCCCGTGTTACGTTGGCGTTCGTATTAATTTCGGGGGATTTTCAATTCAAAGTCGCCTTCTAATGGGCATTAGCATGTTTATTATCGCCCCGAACGGCACCAACTTTATTGGCCACGCCGCTTTATGGCACGTGCCGCGTCTGCCACGACTAGAGAATTTCTGGAGGCAGACGTCAAATGGGTTTCATATACGGATACATGATGAATAGCACAGCTCCTTGGCCCAATAAAATATGATGGAAAAACGCCATTCCCTCATTATGCCATCGCGGGATTGGCGTGTTACACTCTTCCCGCCGCGACGGGCTCGTCCAGCTGAAATGACAATCTGTCATGGAATAAAGTCGTAAACCCAAGCCCAAGGAGCTGGCCGGGATTGTTCCTGGCTCAGTGCTTGGTTCTTCTGGGTGCTGCTCCTCTGAATAAATTGAAATTTGCATGGAGTCCAGTCGTATGATAATTTTCAGTCGATAACTGCCCAAAGTCCGATCCAAACTCCATTTCTGGCACTTTGAACTCTTTTTTTGATTGAATGTTTCGTTGGGATTCGTTTGTTTGTCTGATGGTTTTTCGGGTGCTCTAATTTAATTAATTGCATGCGCCTAACTAAAGTCAAACAATTTCCGTATTTAATCAACGAGAAAGCAAACGAATGAGTCAGACTCAAAGGCCAAACCGAAAGCAAAGGCGAAAGAAGAGTCAGCCATAAAGGATACAGGATACGATAGATACGGATACGGGGTTTTGGGGGCGCTGTAAGTCATGCGAACTCATTTCGAAAATTAAGCAAATGTGCTTAAGCGTATCTGTGTGTGTGTTTTGGTTTGCAAGTGTGTTTGTGGCAAATATGGCTGTTTGTGTGCTTGATTTTCCTTCCTTTTTTGGCGCCTGTGTGTGTGGGGGTTTTGGAGGCGTGGCCGGGTGAGCATAACGTGATTGCTGCCAATTTCATAAAGCAGCAAATTGATGATGAGCTAATGCTTTGAAAATTATTGGAAAAAAATATTTAATAGGTTTACGTCGTATTCAAGCAACGAACAAAAAGCTCAAAGTACAAGGAAACGGAGACCATGAAGTGAAAGGAATTTCCATTGAAGTCCTGGAAGGTTATTAGCCTTCGTTCGTGGTCTTACCTATATGCCTGTCTCACTTCTCTCAAAACGTCACAAATTTCAATGGTGAAAAAACTCAGCATGTGTTCTCTGAGGTTCCCCTTAAATTAAAGCACAAACAAGGGAAATCCAACGCATCATTTTATTTAAAAGTTCCCTTTTATCTTTAAGTGCTTCTATATTTTTTTGGACATACCCACGATTGAAGGCTTTTCCCATAAAGCGATAGCCGTTTGGTAATACCTCACAGGTATTCCCCCTGATAACGTTTATCGTCAGATTAGGAAAAGTGTTCCTTGTATAAAAGCATTCGCTAACTGGACCGGCAAATCAAAACATATAGTAGCACCATGGCTAACAGAGTAACCGTTTTCCTGGTCATTGCCATGGTTATAATTGGAGTTTCAGAAACGAGCCTAGTGAACCAAAATCTAAGTCTATTCGATTATGATCAGATTGATTTAAGCGCCATTAGTACGGATGACGAACAGTGCAGTGCCGACATGAAGGTTGTTGTGGAGGCTTTAAGAACCAGAAGTCCTTGGGCCTTGAAAAGTGAGAAGTGTAGTGTAAAAATAAAAAAATACGTAATTTTAATTGTCCAATCCTGTAGTGCTCGATTCATGGGGATCCTTTCCCTCCGGCGTTTTGTACGGAACATTCTATGATCTGGGAAATTTTGACGAGTGCCTGAATGTTCACCAAGAGATCAGTAGCTCCCAAACGATCCTGGGAAAGTACTGCTTTATGGGGATTCCCATCAAGGAAGCCACTGAAATCGAAGCTCTTCAATCCATGCAGATCAAGATAGCCACATGTTTTCCCGCCTCGTGCTCGGGTCCTCAAATGGAATCCTTTGCCAAGCAGTTCTATCAAATAATGTTTAATATTACCGAAAGTAGTATTAGCTTAAATATGGATGAATCCGGGTGCCAGACCAGCGAGTCTGAACCTTGGGATGGACTAACTATTTTTACAGTGTAAGTTCTCAAAAATAACTGATTGATAAGCAATATATTAATAATTTCTTTCTTTTAAAGTGTATTTTTGTCGCTTCTAACTTTGATTGTCGCTATCTGCACTTTTTACGACTATTTTTTGTGTAACGATCAAAGTAAGTGCCAAACAGAGATTGCAAGTGTTCAAAGACTCATATGTTTGATTTCAGAAAAGCTTCCCTTATTAGTGAAGATTATCTCGGCTCGGGCCAACTCTCGAGCCCTTTTCCGCGTCTCGGACACCAGCTCCAATCCGAATGTTATTGACTGTCTCCATGGCATTCGCTGCATGTCACTTATCTGGGTGGTGTACCTACACGAGCACATGTACAGCCTGATATCTCCCAATATTAATTTCACCTATGCGATTTCGGTAAGCTGCTGGACTGCTAATCAGCCATGTTTCCAAATGATTATTTTATTTCCCTCTTAGTGGCTGGAAAAACCCATGGGATCCTTTTTCCAGCATGGTTACTTCTCAGTGGATACCTTTTTGTTTATCGGCGGCTTGCTCGTTTCAATGACTTCCTTGCGGACTATGGAAAAGTAAGCATAACTTCAGCCAACTCTCACATAAATACAAGTGATTGTTTTTTATAACAGGACCAAGGGAAAACTGAATGTTCCGATGATGTACTTGCATCGCGTCATTCGCATCTGGCCTGTCCTGGCCATAGCCATACTCATTTACGTAAAGATGATGCCTGTGCTGAGTGGGGGACCCCTGTTCAAGAGTGGCTTTCATGGCAAAGAGGCCTGCATAAATGGCTGGTACTGGGACCTGATTTTCGTACAAAATTATGCAACTCAGGATGTGGTAAGTAAATTTTTACGAAACTTTCAATCCTGTGCTCAAAACCTCGTCGTTTCAGTGTCTGGATCAATCCTGGTATCTGGCTGTTGATATGCAGCTCTATATCTTATCTCCTCTTTTGCTGATCGCTCTCTACAAATGGGGCAAGAAGGCCGCCTTTGGAATTATTGTTCTGGTGGCCCTCCTACTTTGCTGCCTGTTTGCCACTCAGATGGTTAACCATTATACAGTATTTAATAAGTGAGTTAATAATCTTCATAGATATTCTTAGATAACTTATTTTAACGTATTTTGTAGACTTGCAGGTGATGATCCTGAGGCCAATCAAAAGTTATACCTGGCCACCCATACTCACTGTGCCCCCTGGCTGATTGGATTCTTGTTCGGCTACTTTTTGCACTCTAACCGTGGTAGAAAGTTTGAGCTTAGCTGGAAAATGGTTTGGTTGGGTTGGATCCTTTGCCTGGCCATGATCTTTACCTCAATCTTCGCCCTATATCCTGCTGGCAGAAGTGGGGCTCCACCTTTGTCAACAGTAGAGGAATCCCTGTACTACACCCTCACGCGGTTAGGTTGGCCTCTAGCTGTGGGCTGGGTGGTTTTTGCCTGTATCCAAGGATACGGCAGCTTAGCCAACAGTTTCTTGTCCTCCCCCTTGTGGCAGCCACTCTCAAGACTTTCTTATTCGGTCTACATCTGGCACATGTTCATTCAGGAAGTCAACAGCAGAAATGTGAGAACAAGCACCTATTTCTCAGGTTATACAGTGGTAAGAATTAATAATATATTTAGATTACGAAAGCTTTCAACTTTCCTTTCTTTAAGATGAAAAACTTCTGGTCAGACTTTGGCATCAGCCTGGTGATGTCCTATGTATTGTTTCTCATAATCGAGGCTCCAATCGGTGGACTGGATGCACTCTGGAGACCCCATACTAATCCAAAGCCTAATCAGCCTACCTTAACATCAGTGGAGACCCAAAAACCCATGACAGAAGGAAATAAAATCGAAAGTCTCGAACGAACAACTTAGAATTACTTTAAATCGCTGATAAATTAGATTACCCTATAAGCTTGCTAAAAAAGGTTTGTAAGATAAGAAATAATTAAGGGTTAGAGTGTTATGACTCAGACTGTGTAAACTTAGCGTCATTGAATAAAATTAGTGATTAGTTTTCAAGTGGACTTCTACCCAGAAATCGTTTTCTGATTATCGGGGGGTTCTGATGAATAATTCTCGCGTGAACTATAAGTGTCCTTCGACAATCAGTTACAATTGAAGATACCGCTTATCGCCAGATTATTTTACTCTATAAAATCACGAACATCTCTTGTAGAGCAGTCAATCGCTAGAAATTTATTATGGTCAACTGTGCTCAAGTTTTATTGCTCTTCGGGCTTATTGCGGTCTCGCAGTCAAGAAGTCCTGATGTCGTAAAGGAATACGAATTGGCGGGGAAACTAAAACCTCTGGGAGTACAATTTGTGGATTACCTTCGGAATGAAACATTGCCGGGCTGGAATAAAAAGGAGCCTCGACAGGATGATCTTGACAAATGTAACACGGACCTTACTGCTTTGCTCAAGGGCATTTCAACTAAACAGACTTGGGCTATGAAAAGTAAGTTTCAAATAGAAATTAATTGGTAAAAAAAAAATTTTTAAATAATTCATTAGTGGTCGACTCCTGGGGCTCTATTCCCTCGGGACTCTTCACCGGCGATTCCTACGACCTGGGAAACTTTGATGAGTGCCTATCTATCGAAAAGTTGGTCGAAGAAAACAGGAAAATCAGTGGAAAGTATTGCTTTCTGACCATAAGCAGTTTGAAAATTGCTACTTGTTTTCCGGCTTCATGCTCTGCTGCTACAATGGAATCTTTTATGGAAAAATTCCTGCAAACAATGTTTAAAATCAGCATGAGCATTAAAATCAATGAAAGTGGTTGCCAGACAAGTGAAAAGGAGCCATGGGATGGTCTAACAATTTTTACAATGTATGTATTGAAAATTTTAAAGCCTTTAATTATATTTATTCCGTTAATTTATTCTATTGTAGAGTGATTTTATCAGTACTTAGTATAATTGTGATGATTGCAACGATCTATGATTATTTCCTCTGTGAGGATCAAAGTAAGTTTTTTTGCCTTATGGAAAATGCCTTATAAGAAAATTGGTGACAATGAAATTGTTTTTTAAGGACAAATGCCAGTCATTATAAAATCGTTTTCTGCCAGAGCCAACTCAAGAGCACTATTTAGAGTCGAAAACAATTCCAATCCAAATGTGATACAATGCCTTAATGGAATCCGCTGCATGTCATTGATTTGGGTGATATTTTGCCATGAGTATGCATTTACAATGATATCGCCCAATCTAAATACATTGGACCTGGTAGCGGTAAGATATACAAAACTAATTACATTTTTTAGCTTCTCACATTGGGTATTTTTCAGTGGGTTCCTAAGCCATTTTCGAGTTTTATGGTCCATGGATACTTTTCGGTGGACTCATTTTTTGTGCTTGGTGGGATGCTGGTATCCATGATTGTGTTGCGAACTATGGAGAAGTGAGTCCCCAATCTTAACCAAGTGTCAGACCTTATGAACTGTTTCTGTCTAGATCTGAGGGAAAACTTAATCCCTTAATGATGTATCTGCATCGCATAATCCGAATCCTGCCTGTCATGGCCATCGCCATACTCATCTACATGAGGATGATGCCTGTTGTGAGTGGAGGACCCATGTTCAAGGGGGGATACCATGCGACGCACGTCTGTGAAAAGAATTGGTTCTGGACCTTGCTTTTCGTCCAAAACTATGCAGTTGTAAACTATGTGAGTATAAAGTATTATTTTCTGTGGCTTTCCTTCAATTATAATTGTTATTATATTATTTTAGTGCCTCAATCATTCTTGGTACTTGGCAGTGGATATGCAGTTGTACATAATCTCACCTTTTCTCCTGATTGCCATTTACAAATGGGGCAAAAAAGCTGCTGCTGGAATAGTGGTATTAATAGTTTTGCTCTCCGGCTGCCTCTTTGCCACACAAATGGTCAACAAGTACTCAATTCTCTTTAAGTATGAGTTTTTATTAAAAGGCCCTAAAAAGATCCTAATATTACAATAATGTTATTGCAGAAACGGTGGTAATGGTGATGGCTTAGGCACTAAAAAGTTGTATCTTGCCACACACACCCACGCGGCGCCTTGGCTGATTGGGTTTCTTTTTGGATACTTCCTTCACCTGAATCGAGGCAAGAAGTTCCTGCTCTCAAAGATAACTGTGTGGCTTGGATGGATTCTTAGCCTGGCCATGCTGTTTACTTCGATCTTCGCCCTCTACCCAGCCGGAAAATTGGATTCTCCGCCAATGTCTATATTGGCGGAATCTTTCTACTACACTCTCACCCGAGTGGGTTGGCCTTTGGCCATTTGCTGGATCGTCTTTGCCTGCATGCAAGGATATGGAGGCCTGGCCAATAGTTTTCTTTCGTCCCCGCTGTGGCAGCCGTTTTCCAGGCTATCATATTCGATGTTTATTTGGCACATGTTTGTCCAGGAAGTCAACATCCGCAATACCAGGACAAACACCTACTTCTCTAATTACCAAGTGGTATGTCATATTGGGTGTCTCTGAAACATTTTTAATTGTTTAAATTTTTCAGATGCTTCACTTCTGGGAGGATTTCGGTTTCATATTGGTGATGTCCTACTTTTTGTATCTTATCGTCGAGGCTCCTCTGGGAATTTTCGACGTTATTTTGCGAAAGCGTAGAGTGCCTGCAGTACGTACAGAGCCAAAATTAAATCCGGAAGAAGTTGAAGTAAGCCAAACAAGTCAGAATGAAAACCAAAACCTTACCGAAATGAATCCCCAAAGCAAATGTAATTAATAATACCACAAATCAGCATTTATATTGTACAACAAAGATTTATTATTTCTATTTAAATGATGTATTAAATATCCCAAAAAATCATTCCCTTTGCCCAACAGCTTAAAAAGTCTAGTTGCCAAACATAATTCTAAGGAGAAATCTCTAACGGAAATTACCAGACTATCATATTCCCGGTTTCTAAGGTACCCTATCTAATCGGTGCGAAGTTAGGTACATTTATGTAGATAATAGGAATTATGCCAAGATCGCATCGGAAGTGTCAGTCAATGAATATTTTGGCCAGGTGGTCAAATATGGATTATCAATTCGAAAAAACCAAACAATAAACAATACAAAAAAAGTAACCAACTCATTGATAAGAAATTTGTAAATAAATTATTGAAGTGCATTCAAAGTGTATTATACAATAATTAGACAAAAGCTTTTAATTTGACTCGTGTCATTATCGCAATCTTAGCTTTTAGAAGGAGGTTCTTTCCCAGAAAATTTTTCAGCGGGTGTCTGATGTTTCTAAAGAACATAAACCGACATATAAATATAATGCATAATATGAATGTTAATATAAAAAGTTTGTCCTCGGAAACAGCTCTCCTAATGGGGCTTAGAGGAACTTTGTATGGGTATATACCAATTATAGATATCGCTTATCACCAGATTGCGGCTAAGCGTATAAAATCACGAGCAATTAGTTAGAAGCTGTCAATCGCCCGCCAATTAATATGGCCAACGTTACTGGTGTTTTATTGTTTTTTGGACTCTTAACTTCCATTCAATTCGTGAACACAGATGTCCTGCAAGAATATGAGGTAGGGAAAATACTGGGTCCTCTGGGAGCCCATTTCTTCGATCACTTTCACAATGAAAGCCATCGACGAGTTTCTAGTAAAGCGAATTCAGAGTGTATGGCGGACATAACTGAAGTTGAGAATGGTATCTCTTCCCGGAGTTCTTGGGCTTTAAAGAGTGAGTTGTTTTATACATAGTTATTAACTAATGAATCACATGTGTTTGTTTGCTACCCTGTTAGTGATGGACTCATGGGGATCCATTCCATCTGGGCTTCTCACCGGAGAAACCTTCGATCTGGGTAATTTCGATGAATGCCTTTCCATTGCGCATGTCACAGAGGCCAATCGAAAAATTAATGGCAAGTACTGCTTTCTTGTTGCTAAAAGTATCAAGATTGCAACTTGCTTTCCGGCTACGTGTTCGGCTAGCGATATGACTCCATTTGTGAATAATATAATTCAGAACACCTTGAACACCAGTATCAGTATTAAGATCAGTGAAATTAGTTGCCAAACAAGTGAAGGAGAACCTTGGGATGTCCTGACTGTCCTTACAATGTGGGTACGAATAGTAGGGTGACATTTTTATAGTCATATTTTTAATTTTAGAGTGATATTGTCAGTACTAAGCTTAATAGTGATTCTTGCAACGCTCTACGACTACTTTTTCTGCGAGGATCAAAGTAAGTTTTCTCATCCGGGTAACTTTATAAAATAATACTAAAAAAAGAGATAATTCTCATAAGATGGAATTCCAATCGTCGTAAAGTCATTTTCGGCTAGAGGCAACTCCCGATCACTTTTTCGGATCGTGGATAACAAATCAAACTCAAATATAATAGAGAGTCTTGATGGCATCCGCTGCATGTCCCTTATCTGGGTGATTTTCTCCCATGAATTTATTTTCGCTACCAAAGCTCCCAATTTAAATATGAATGATCTTCTTAAGGTAGGTGACTTCTTAATAATATTACCATATTTAAATTTTAATATTGGGAACATTTTCTAGTGGGCCCAACAACCATTTGCCAGTTTTGTAGTACACGGATATTTTTCGGTGGACTCATTTTTCGTTCTTGGC
This sequence comes from Drosophila pseudoananassae pseudoananassae, assembly GCA_018153035.1. NCBI lineage: Eukaryota > Metazoa > Arthropoda > Insecta > Diptera > Drosophilidae > Drosophila > Drosophila pseudoananassae. Next base: position 13,137,208 of record JAECXR010000024.1, read on the forward strand.
GGCTTATTGGTGTCCATGGTTGTCTTACGGACTATGGAGAAGTGAGTGCCAACTTAAACCAAGTTTTACTATTAAGCGTGTTTTTACAGGTCTAAGGGAAAACTGAATCCCCTTATGATGTATCTGCATCGCATTATCCGCATCCTTCCTGTTGTGGCCATGGCCATACTCATTTACATGACTATGATGCCAGTTGTAAGTGGAGGACCCATGTTTAAAGGTGGATACCATGGAACCTTTATCTGTGCAAGGAACTGGTTCTGGACGTTGCTTTTCGTCCAAAACTATGCAGTACTAGACATTGTAAGAAAAGTGAAAGTAATATTGCTCAAAATCTGTTTCATAAATTATTCATAATTCCAGTGTCTTGACCACACTTGGTATCTGGCGGTCGATATGCAATTATATGTAATATCTCCTCTTTTGCTGATCGCAATCTATAAATGGGGTAAAAAAGCTGCTGCAGGAATTTGTGTGTTAATAGTCCTTCTTTCGGGATGTCTCTTTGCCACTCAAATGGTTAATAATTATTCTCTTCTTATTAGGTAAGAACTATTCCTGCAATTCAACTCCCAAAACACTGATAATGTCATTGCAGAAATGAAGATAACGACGGAGTGGCCAATAAAAGTTTGTACTTTGCCACACACACCCACGCGGCACCTTGGCTGATTGGGTTTCTTTTCGGATACTTTTTGCATCTGAATCGTGGCAAGAAGTTTCAGCTTTCAAAATTAATGGTGTGGTCTTGTTGGCTTTTCAGCCTGACCATGCTGTTCACTTCGATCTTCGCCCTCTATCCAGCTGGAAAGTTTAATGCTCCACCACTTTCTACATTGGCGGAATCCTTCTACTACACCTTGACCCGACTGGCTTGGCCTTTGGCCATTTGCTGGATCATATTTGCCTGCATTCAAGGGCACGGAGGCTTGGCCAATAGTTTCCTCTCCTCCCCACTGTGGCAGCCACTTTCCAGGCTCTCCTATTCAATGTACGTCTGGCACATGTTCGTCCAGGAAGTTAACTCTAGAAGTGTTCGAACCACTACATATTTCTCAACCTACCAAATGGTAAGTACATTTTTCATAAAAATTAATACAAAATTCATCAATTTGCCTTTTTAGATGCTTAGTTTCTGGCGAGACTTGGGTCATACCCTGCTGATGTCGTATGTCTTGTATCTTATTGTTGAGGCACCTCTAAGTGGGTTTGATAGCCTATTACGAAAGCGCGGAGAATCTCCAGCACCTAGTAACCTCAAGTTAATGGCAGACCAGAGTGAGGATATTGAAATCAAAAAGCCAGAAATAGAAAATTTGACAGTAACTCAGAATAGGACTAATGCTTAATTAAAACTGATTCATGATTTCATGGCATTTCCTCCTGGATGTGTTTTATTACATAGATCTAAATATTTGCATTTTTATTAATTCATTTTCATAAGCTCAATATCAGGATTGATAGGATTAGATAATAGATCGGGATAAAGTATAATAATGTGATTGTGCTGTGTATTGTGCTTTTTGTTTTTGCTGCTGAGTTCACCCAATTTTGTAGCAACATGATAAACGAATCAAATAATAATAATATTTTTATAAATAATTTTCATTTATAAGATTATTCACTTCAAATCTAAGAGGCCTCCATAAATAAATTATAAAGCACTGATCAGATTAAGAATTGAAATCGTATGCATAATCCTTTTAGAACCACTTCACAAATGGTAGATTGCAAGTCACTACACGCGATAATGAAATTTAATCTAGTACTATGGGACAAATTATTTTCTTAACCTATAGTTAAAGTTTAATGAATGGAAAATTATAAAAATATACTTATCATAAAGAAAAGTGTTCAATACTTTTTTGTGGAAAATAATTGATAAGTTTTTATTTTAATACTTTCATAGAAAATATTTTTTTTGCGCTTAATACATAAATTTTCCATAGTCCAGTACGAAATTCCGATAAGGTGCGAAAATTGGCAATACCCCCTATTTGTTGTAGTCTCGTGATGAATGGTCTTGTGATTTGAATGCTTAATCTTTGAATATTAGTCACTATTTCCTAATCGAAGGTCAACAAGAATTCATAAATAGTAGTAAGATTTTGCTTTTTAATAAATTAATTAACATGTAATGCCTGCAGAAAAGCATACAAGTAGAGGTTATAAAGATGGAGCTTCGAGTACTTAGTTTCTGATTGTAATAAGCCAAGATCCATTCATAAAACGGTCAAAATAAAAATATCGCAAAATGTGCTTATCAATTGATAATTCGTATATAAAGCCTTCTGTTTGAAAGCAAACACGGTTAGTACAATTGTAGTTATGATGGTCAGCACACTCGGAGCTATTTTTTTCTGCGGCCTACTTTTCATAAGTGCTGCAGAACTAAATGAAAAGGGTTTCCAGCAGGAACTACAGAGGCTAAAGAAGCTGAACTCTCTCAGCTTTGAGTTCGTGAACTACTTTCAAAATGCATCGGTTCATGACATTATGCCCTATGGCGCAAAAGATTCTACAGAGGAGGATCTTCAATGTATATACGACTTAGTGTTGCTGGCCGTTGGTATCAGCTCTGGTGAATATTGGGCGTTAAAAAGTGAGTTGGCTTATCTTTCTGTAGAGATTTTGAACTTTAATACATACATTCATCTTTAGTGTTCGATTCGTGGGGTAAGTTCCCCTCTGGTATATTGAAAGGGAACCTTTACGAGCTGGGAAGCTTCGACGAGTGCCTCAATACGAAAAATATTCTTCCCGAGCCGTATAAAAGTGTCACTGGAAAATATTGTTTTCTATCGGTTACCCCTTCACTACTCCTTGGAAGTACTAATCCATTTGCTGCAGCCGTAAAACTTAATATAGGAACCTGCTTTCCGAGTTCTTGCCGAGCCACCCATATGAATAACTTTCTCAAGACTATGTTCAGCATAAATACGACCGTTTCCGTACCGGGAGTAGGAATTTCGGATAGCAGTTGCCAAACCTTAGAGAAGGAACCATGGGATGGACTTACCAAAGCCACAATGTATGCTATTTATTATTATACTGATTAGTTACTAATAGTTTATCATTCTATCTTATTTCAGCTGGATTTTAGTAGCAATGGCCGCCATAGTGGCACTGTTTACGGTTGTTGATTATTTCCTCCGCAAGGTTCCTGGTGGGTAGAACTTTATTATATCCTATATACTTTCTCGTAACTATCTTTAACTTTCAGATGAGCTTCCTGCGGTTGTGAAAATATTTTCGGCACGAGCCAATTCCCGAGCTCTTTTCAAGGTCTCTGAAACAAAGTCAAACCCCAACGTAATCGAATGCATCCACGGAATTCGTTGTATGACTCTTTTCTGGGTTATTTTCAGTCATGAATATGTTGATAGTCTAATCACAGCAAATCTTAATCTTGTGGATTGGTTCCTTGTAGGTGATTATCTTTATCTTTGGAGTATCACTAATAACTTGTTTTTTTTTTTAGTGGGCTGAGGAACCTTACGCCAGTTTTGTATTGCACAGCTTTTTCTCTGTGGATTCATTTTTTGTGATCGGAGGAATGTTGGTGTCTTTCATCATGATGCGTATAATGGAGAGGTAAGTTGCATGAATCCTTTGAAAATAGGTATATAGTTTAAATTTTATTATTTTCCTATAGATCCGATGGTAAACTGAATGTGCTAATGATGTATTTGCATCGAATCATCCGCATCTGGCCCCTTATGGCTTTTGCAATTCTGATTTACATGAAGATGATGCCAGTTGTGGCTGATGGACCGCTTTTCAAAAATGGATACAGTGGTCTGACCCAATGTGAGGCAGGCTGGTATTGGAGCCTTATATTCGTGCAGAACTATGTTTCTAATAAGGTAAATAATTTTACAATCCTAGAGCTCAATATTATTTTCTAATTATGATTGTGTTTATATTTTAGTGTGTTGGACATACCTGGTACTTGGCAGTGGATATGCAATTATTTATTTTATCCCCGATTTTTCTGTTTTCTTTGTACAAATGGGGCAAGAAGGCGGTAGCCGGATTAGTAGTTCTTGTGCTTCTCCTTTCAGCCTGCCTTTTTGCCACAATGATGGTCAACGACTACTCAATGCTGATGAAGTATGTCGAACGCATATTTATGTTTAACGATTTCTCTTAATTTTTTTTTTTATTCTACTTCTCAGGAGAACTAGTGTTGATGCCATGGCGAATATGTACTATGCAACTCACACCCATGCTTCTCCTTGGCTCATTGGATTCCTTTTCGGATACTTCCTCCATCTCAACAGGGCCAAGAAGTTCCAGCTAAACTGGATGATCGTGGGGCTGGGTTGGATCCTCTGTCTGGCCATGATCTTTACTTCAATCTTTGCTATTTACCCGTCGGGCAAGTGGACTGGGGCCTCCGTTTCCATTTTGGGAGAATCTTTTTATCACACGCTCACTAGGATTGGTTGGCCTCTGGCCTTGTGCTGGGTGATCTTCGCCTGCATCCAAGGATATGGTGGCTTGGCCAATAGCTTCCTTTCCTCTCCCCTATGGCAACCGCTTTCCAGACTGTCCTACTCCATATTCATCTTGCACTTGTTTATTGTAGAGGTCAATGCCAGAAGTGTCAGAACTAATGTTTATTTTTCCAACTATCAAATGGTATGTAGTTGTGTTTTCTTAGAAAAGTTTTGGTTTGACTTTAAGTTTTTTCTTACAGATGCTTAAGTTCTGGTCAGATTTGGGAATTACCATTTTGGTATCTTATGCTTTGCACCTTATAATTGAGGCGCCATTTAGTAGCATTGGAGAGCATTTAAAACCGCGAATTAAAACACAAGCCCCAAATGAAGTTGAGGAGGACAAGAAGGATTCGGAAACCTCGAGCTCTTCTACAGAGCCCAATGTTTTTACACCCGATTCAGAGACAAATTTGGAACAGGAAAAAGTCTAAGCTTCGTTAATTAGCTATTATATGTATGTTAAATTTTAACACTAAACTTTCATTAAGCTCTAGTTGTACTACCATTAAATTGTAAAGCTTTGCGTTATAGTAGTAAATGATAAGATTTGTACATTTTAAGTGGTTTTCGTTTGATTGTAAAAATAAAACCTTTATGAATCACATCAAAATCGCCTACCTCTTAGCATTTTTTATCGCTACGTATTATTTTTGCCACTTGAAAATTCGTCAATAAATATCTGTGATTGTTGACAGAAGCGGGCAGTAGAATTAAAACAACCATGGTTACTAGAGTCATAGTGATTTTACTTCTTGGGATTAATATAATTTGTGCATCGGAGCCTGGGAATAATTATGTCTTCCGCGAGTTTAAGCGGTTAAAGCCACTCAGTTTCCTTGGAATCGAGCTTGTCAACTTCTTCCAAAATGCTTCGGTGAAAGATATAGTAGCTTCCGATCGAGCTCAGGACCCCACCGATGAGGATTTATTGTGTATCAACGATTTGGTGTTGTTCTCTGTTAGTGTCAGCAATGGCGAATATTGGGCTCTGAAAAGTGAGTGCCTTAATATATTAATATATGGTAGAAAGAAATATTTAAAAAATTTGAATTAAGTGCTGGACTCCTGGGGTAAGTTTCCTTCTGGTATTCTAACTGGAAACTCATACGACCTGGGAAACTTTGACGAGTGTCTCAATACCGAACTAACCGGAGCTATCCGTGGAAAATATTGTTTTCTGAAGGTTGTCCCGGATAATCTTCTGGGAACGGAAACTGGGATAGAAATTAACATTGCCACTTGTTTGCCAAACTCTTGCCGGCCTTCTCATATGAATAATTTTTTGAAAAAAATATTAGCCTTGAATAATACTTATTCCATTTCTGGAATTGACATTGCCGAGAGTAGTTGCCAAACTTTTGAAAAAAAACCATGGGACAAGCTCACCATTGCCCTAATGTGAGTATTTTGCCAATATTGTAATCAAGCTTTTTTCTATGAATTCTATTTTCTAATTCCAGTGTGATACTAGCGGTGATGGCATCGATCGTGTCTATATTTACGTTAATCGACTGTTTTCTGCGAAAGGCTCCAAGTGAGTAAAAAAAATCCGATTTGGTCAGTACTTGAGATTAGCATATTGCTTTTTTCATTTAGGTGAGCTACCTATTGTAGTGACAACGTTTTCCGCTAAGGCCAATTCACGGGCACTTTTCCGTGTTGTGGAAAGAAAATTGAACCCCAATGTAATCGATTGTCTTCATGGTATTCGTTGCATGTCCCTTTTCTGGGTTATTTACAGCCATGAGTACCTAAATGTCCCAAACTCGGCAAACCTTAACCTTGTGCAATTACTTCCCGTGAGTGTACACAATAATTTATACTTCCAAATACCATAGTGACCTTTTTTTTTAGTGGGCCGAGACTCCTTATGCCAGCTTTGTGTTGCATGGCTTTTATTCGGTGGACTCATTTTTTGTACTTGGTGGCATGTTGGTGTCCTTGATTACATTGCGATTTATGGATAGGTAATTTGATCGAATTTTGTTTTGCTAAGAAGTTTAAGATTTCTGAATAGGTCCAAAGGTAAGCTGAACGTGCCACTGATGTATGTTCACCGTATAATCCGCATCTGGCCCCTTATGGCCATGGCTATACTGATTTATATGAAACTCATGCCCGTTGTATCTGGTGGGCCGCTTTTTAGTGGTGGGTATAGTGGTCTTTCGCAATGTGAGACCGACTGGTATGGGAGTCTGCTGTTTGTTCAGAATTACTTTGTCAATAAGGTAAGTAGCTTTAAAATTTGTATACATTCTGTTATATTATTAATCCACTAATATTTTAGTGCGTTGGACATACCTGGTATTTGGCGGTGGATATGCAGCTATTCGTTATTTCTCCCATCTTTCTAATGGCTTTGTATAAATGGGGCAAAAAGGCTGCTGCTGGAATAGTGATTCTTGTGATTCTACTTTCTGCCTGCCTTTTTGCGACTATAATGCTCAACGACTACTCAATGCTAATGAAGTAAGGGGGGAAAGTGCGTTCAAAAATAGTGGAATATAATACCTTTATCATTCACAGGAAGATTAGTTCCAATGCATTACAGAAAATGTATTATGACACCCACACTCATGCTGCTCCTTGGCTCATTGGATTTCTCTTCGGATACTTTCTTCACCTCAACAGGGCCAAGAAGTTCCAGCTAAACTGGATGATCGTGGGGCTGGGCTGGATCCTCAGCCTTTCCATGATCTTTACATCAATCTTTGCTCTCTACCCTGAAGCCAAATGGGCCACTCCACCCATTTCTACCCTGGCTGAGGCCTTCTATCACACTTTAACGAGAATTGGTTGGCCTTTGGCCTTGTGCTGGGTAATCTTCGCCTGCATGCAGGGGTACGGAGGTCTGGCCAACAGTTTCCTCTCTTCCCCATTATGGCAGCCTCTGTCGAGGTTGTCATTCTCCATCTATATCTGGCACAAGTTTGTTCTGGAGGTGAATGCCAGAAATGTCAGAACAAATGTGTATTTTTCTAATTATCAAATCGTGAGTTTTTTATTTTATTTTTATGATATAAGAAGTATCACTTTGTTTTCTTCTTAGATGCTCAAATTCTGGTCGGACCTGGGCATTACCATTTTGATTTCGTTTGTGCTGCATCTATTAATTGAGGCACCTCTAGGTGGAATTGGGAATTTCCTTAAGCCTCGAACGAAGACACCTCTAAGTAATAAAATCACACAGAAGACAATACAGGAGAGTCAGGAGGTACAGCAGATACAGGAATGCCAAGGCAATACAATAAATCATTTTAGTTGTGAAGAATCACAAGTACCAACTTCAGTAGAGTAGTAACAAAATAAAAATATATTTTATATTGTTTATTTAATAAACTTTTTTTTATTTTCATGTGATACACGTCATAATTAAAATTAGTTTTTCGAAAGTTTCATAAGTAGCTTAAATAAACAGCTTTGTCTTCTTATATTGAGAAGTATATTTGCATACTTCGGTTTGGTTTGTATATTGCATACTTTTAAGCTCGCGCATGAATTCTCCAGGTCTAGTAAGGCTTTCAACAGAATTTAATAGTCTGACGGATATTTCATGAAATAGTTTATCAATATTACCCTAAATGTACAAGCCAACTCCATTAAGCTTATCTAACTACAACTGCTATTTAAAGGGGAATAAATGGTGTGTCCAATAAATCCACATGTTATCTGCTTTTTTACTCTGCCTTACACTTGTTTTACCACGAGTTATGGCGTGAAAGTTTTTCCCCCTTTTCAGTGTTGCAAAAACGTATTTTTTTAAAATACCACTTATGGTCATACTTTTTCATTCTGCTGTTTTCAACTGTTTTACTGCTTATTATTCAGCTTATTGACTGCTTTTAGAAAGTCATTCCCCTGGGGGTTTGAGGAAACCCTTAACCCTGTAGTGCCCATATTTTCTCGAAGATACACGAGCAGATCAACAATCTACGATCGGATCGGAGAATTATCAAAGATATGATTATTTTCCTGGTATAAGTTGTACTGTCCTTATGTACTGAAAATAATTACTGAATTTAACTAAGTTAGTCTAGTTTTGTAAACTTCTCTATCTTTAATAATAAATAAATAAAATAAATTACTGAATTTCATATATAAACGTTAAATAAACGTTGTTTAATATATTAGTACTTAAAAAAAAATTAAGAATACTAAATATTTAACTTTAACTAAGTTATTATGTGAGATTATTCATTGATTTTAATCATAATTAATATCATAATTGATGTGTGTAAACTTTACACAGTCAACAACAAACATCGTCCAGTTCAAATCAATAAACTCTCAATGACTCAAATAGTTGTCGGATCTGCTTATAAAGGCATTGAGCTGTTTGGCTTGAGGACGAAACATTTGGGTAGTCCCCCTTCATATCAACTTATCGATTATTTGAATAATTTCTACAGAACTGTTGAGGTAGTATCAAACAATTTCCACTAAACATGACGTTAAATAGAAAATTACTTGAAATAGATTTTTAATTTGTATGACCATTGAGATTGCCATTTTATTAGCATGTGAGTAACATTAAAAATTCCAAGTCAATCTTGGGCAGACTTCCACTGAATATGGTAGATTATATACTTTCGTTGTAGTTTATCGGTGAGAACCATTGATCGGCTGTAACCTTCCGCACGGCTTCCATAGAAGGTTTTTTAGTACATTATCTTTTAATGGTGCTTATCACCATATTATTTGTGTACAAAAGCTGCAGCTTGTGGCAGGAACTGGCCAATACACTTTTAGCAACCATGGCCAACATAGTAGTTGCCTTTTTCTTTTGTGGCCTCACCCTCATCGGAGCTTCAGAAAAAACTAACGAAGATTTCCTGCTGGACTTACAACGCTTCGATCAGATACGGTCGTTGGGTCTTCAGTTTGCACAATTTTTCCGAAATGCCACCATAAAGGACTTGGCCTTGTCCGATCCTGAGTCACCAACAGAGGAGGATAATTTGTGCCTGGAGGAACTAGCTGACTTCTCGACGGCTCTCAGCACAGGCCAAAAATGGGCTCTGAAAAGTGAGTTAGTAGAATAAGTACTAATTTTATTATAATTAAATAACATTTTAAATAGTGATCGATTCTTGGGGATCCATTCCCTCGGGTGTACTCATGGGAAACTACTACGACTTGGGAAACTATGAAGAGTGTTTGAACATCAGGGCAAAGAGCAGCCAGAACGGCACAATCCGTGGAAAATATTGTTTCTTATCAGCTAATCCTTTCGGGATGTTGGGAAAATCATCTGTAATTGTCGCATCGTTGTTAGTTAGAACAGCAACCTGCTTTCCTGCTTCTTGCTCAGGGGCCCATATGAGCCAGTTCATAAGCAAGTTGTCGGACAAGCTCTTGAGCTTTCATATCCCTTCTAAGGTGTTTAGAATAAGCGATAGCAGTTGCCAGACTGATGAGGCTGAACCCCTAGATGGCCTCACCATTTTCACAATGTGCGTCTTACATTATCTTTTGTTTTTAAAGTTATTCACTAATCCTCCGATTACAGTGTTCTTTTATCAGTAATGGCTTCCGTCGTGATTTTAGCTACGATCTACGACTACTTGATTTGCCAAAACCAAGGTATCTTATCAATAGATTCAAATATTCCTACCATTTTCCAACAATATTTGTTTGAATTTTAGACCAGCTTCCCCTCCTTGTTAAGGTGTTTTCGGCCAGAGTAAATGCAAGAGTCATATTCCGGATCATTGATTCAAACGCAAACCCAAACGTAATCGAATGTCTTCATGGAATTCGATGCATGTCCCTCTTCTGGGTTGTTTACGGGCACGAATACATTATTTCAATGTTGGCACCAAATATCAATATGTTCAGCACGAGTTCTGTAAGTATTTATTTAACATGTGAGCATCGAAAATTATTTTGCTAATTAAATTAATTTATTGTAGTGGATGGAGCAACCCTACTCCAGTTTTATCTTGCATGGGTTTTTCTCTGTTGACTCTTTCTTCTTTCTGGGAGGAATGCTGTTGACCTTGATTTCCTTGCGTTCGATGGAGAAGTAAGTCATGTGCTTTTCAATGGGATCTCAGAATATTTAATTTCGTTTTTTAAGGACTAAGGGAAAACTGAATGTGCCTCTGATGTACTTGCACCGACTAATTCGTATCTTTCCCATTGTGGCCGTAGCCATTCTCGTGTACATGAAGATGATGCCTGTTATTTCTGGGGGACCTCTTTTCAAAGGCGGCTACTCTGGCCTCGAAGAGTGTAAAAATGCTTGGTATTGGAGCTTGTTATTTGTTCAGAACTACACTAAGGAAATCGTAAGTAGGAAACTTTCTTTCTACTGATTTCGATATATTCTTTAATTTATACTAGTGCCTGGGACACACATGGTATTTGGCGGTAGATATGCAGTTGTTCTTCATCTCGCCCATTTTGCTGATCGCACTTTACAAATGGGGCAAGAAAGCGGCTAGCGGCATTTTCGTCCTTATGATCCTGCTTTCAGGTTGCCTCTTTGCAACGCAAATGGTTAACAAATTTTCAATGTTGCTAAAGTAAGAAGAAAAAGTTATAAATTTAAAAGTTATGAATTTACTAATCCTTGGCTTATTTAGGCACACAACTACAGCCGCGTCTAAGAAGCTTTATTTTGCCACCCACACTCATGCTGCTCCATGGCTTATTGGATTTTTGTTTGGCTATTTCCTGCACTTGATTCGGGGAAAGAAGTTCCAGCTCAACAGGCTAGTCGTTTGGACAGGATGGGTTGTTAGCCTGGCCCTGATCTTCACCTCAATTTTCGCTCTTTACCCCGCTACAAAGAAGGGCGCTGAGCCGTTGCCCCTCGTGGCAGATGCCTCTTACTACACTCTCACCCGCATTGCCTGGCCATTGTCTCTTTGTTGGGTAGTGTTCGCGTGCATGCAGGGATATGGAGGCATGGCCAACAGCTTCCTCTCCTCCCCTGTGTGGCAGCCACTCTCCAGGATCTCCTACTCTGCCTACATTTGGCATGTGTTTGTCCAGGAACTCAATAATAGAAACACCAGAACAAATTCTTATTTCTCCGATTACCAAGTTGTAGGTTTTATTTTTTCTTAAAAATGACTAACGTGCATTACCTATTAAAACCTTATTTTTACAGATGCTAAAGTTCTGGTCGGACCTGGGTATGACACTTATCATGTCTATTTTCTTTTACCTTATCATAGAAGCACCTTTTGGTGGAGTGGAGTACTTCCTGAGACCAGCGAAAAAATCTGGCGTTATTAATGAGACTACTGAAAATGAGAGTCAAAAAAGTAATGTTGACGATAAGGAGTCACGTGGTTTCAATGGACCACCAATTTCAGTAGACAACAGTAACCTCGATGGGCCACCAATTTCAGCTGAATCATCTAACGCAGCATGAGTGAAGGGGGAATAGTACTTTCTTTTATTTATTATGTGTATTGCTTATGTTATTGCTTTTTATTCTAATAGTAGATCTCAACTGAATTAAGTAAAAACATTGACAGAAAATGTATATATATCGTTTTACGTAATATCCTACGAATACTTAAAAACAGGACAGGGAAGATAATTTTAGACAGAACCGGAGTTTATAACGTCTCCTTGTGGAGTTTATAACGTCTTATAGTAAATTGAATGTCATTTTCGTTTATACAGCTTTGCATTTTCTAATTAAACCAGTCATTACATCATAAACTCTTTGCCAAGCTAAAAACATGGGGTATAAAATTGCAACTTTTTAGTAACTCTTTTGCCAATATTTTGTTTTTTTTATTCATGTCATTTTGGAACCATAGCTCAAATTGCCCTTATTCTTCATTCAAATTTAATAAAAATGTAGAACTACAATTTTGGCAAAAAAAAAGAAAATAGCATTTACGAATCAGAGCTCCAATTACTTTCAATATGTATTCAAATTAAGAAGTTAAAGAATTGGTTTTGGTAGAAATGGATAGTAATTATCTGAGATCTTGGAGGTATAATATTCGGGGTTTGTACTATAATTGGAAAAGTTATGCTTCTGGAAAGTGGTCATTATTTTCAGATAAATAATAGGCCTCTCTGATACATATGTACATCGAGCACCGGATCCAATGCTATAATTAATGTGTGGAAAAAAACAAACATTATAGAGTTCAAATCAATAAACTCTCGATTACTTAAATCGTTGTTAATTCTACATCTTAGGGCGCCGCGTTGTTTGGCTTGAGAATGAAACACTTGAGAATGAAACACTTGACGAACCCTCCTCTTATCAACTTATCACTGATTTGAATAATTTCTTCAGAACTGTTAAGGTAGAATAACAATTCCCACTAAACTTGTCATTAGGGTACAAATTACTGGAAATTGATTTGAAATTTGTGCGATCATAATGATTGTATTTTTAACACCAGGTGAGTAACGCTACGAATCCAAAGACAATCTTTGGCAGACTACCTCTGAATCAAATGGGGTAGATTACGCACTATCGTTGTTATTAATCGGAAAGAACTTTGTTCGGCTGTAACCCTTCGTATGGCTTCTACAGAAGGCTGTTTAATACATTATCGGTAGACGGTGCTTATCTTAAGATGATTCGCGTATAAAATCTTCGGCCAGTGCAAGAATACAGTCAATACACTTTTAGTAACCATGGTCAACATAGTCGTTGCCATTTTTCTCTGCGGGCTCACCCTCATCGGCGCTGCTGAGCCAAAAAACGAAGATGTCCTGCAGGACCTACAACGCATCGATCAGATTAGATCCTTGGGACTTCAGTTTGCACATTTTTTTCGGAATGCCACCATAACGGACCTGTCTTTGCCCGACGCTCGTGCACCAACTGCGCAGGACTATTTGTGTCTCCAGGAACTGGCTGACTTCTCGATGGCTCTAAGCACTGGCCAATATTGGGCTCTAAAAAGTAAGTGAGAAAAATGTTATTTAACTATTTAATTCTTATTTATCTAATAATTTTGAAATAGTGATCGACTCTTGGGGATTTCTTCCCTCGGGTGTACTCACTGGAAACTTCTACGATTTGGGAAACTTTGACGAGTGTGTGAATATCAAAGCCGCAGGCAGCCAGAGCAGTACAATCCGTGGAAAGTACTGTTTTCTCACAGTTACTCCTGGAGAAATATTAGGAATATCTACTGGTGTTGCCGCAAGATTGTCAGTCAAAACAGCAACGTGTTTTCCAGCTTCTTGCTCAGGTTCTCACATGAATCAGTTTATTGGACAAATGGTGGAGAGGGTATTGAACTTGAATATCCCTTCTACCGCACTGAAGATCAGCGATAGCAGTTGCCAGACAAATGAGGTTGAACCCCTTGATGGCCTCACCATTTTCACAATGTGCGTTATACAGGCATGCTCCGGTTCTCACTTTCGGTTTTCGTTTTCGTTTTGGGACCAAAACCGAGATTTTCGTTTTTAGGTGCTCCGGTTTTCACAAGTTTTTAGTTATCGTTTTGCTATCGAAACGTTTCATTTCTCATCATTTCTTGATAATACTCATATCAAGACTCTCATATTAATATTCATATATTAGTATTATTGTTTTTTATAAAAATAAGCTTTTTTACTCACATTTAAAAAAAAACAGTTTTTCAAAGGCAATCACTTGTTTCCCACAAATTAAGGGGATGCCACCTTTTCAATGGATTTCATTTTCATTTCATTCCGGTGTTTTCAACAATTTTTTTTATACACTTTTAGCACATAACTGATTAAATTAAATTAATTCATTTTTAAAAAACATATTTTACCTAATTTCAACAAATTTATCGCCATCCATTTGATTATACAAGTATTTTTAACTTGCTTTTTTATTCTATCAAAAGTATGGCAGCTTAGGCGATAACTTATGGTGTCAAACTTATCGGTCGTTCAGCAAAACGAAAATTGTTGTTGCCGACGGCAAAATTTGATATCTGAATTTGAGGTGGGGTCAGAAATTACTCGTTTTAAAAATAACTACAAGCCTAATTGATCTTCTAGAGGTCTTAGTAGAACGACAATAAACCAATGAGTCAACTATTTTTTTCCTTTTGCAAATAAGATCCGATTTAATATAGAAAAAGGCATTTACTTTTCATTTAGGCAAGACAAATTTTTTCGTTTTTGAATTCGAAAAAATCTTGTGAAAGTGAAAACGGGAGCACCAATTTTTTCGTTTTCGTTTTCAAAACGAAAACGAAAACCGAAAGTGAGAACCGGAGCATGCCTGATATATTCATTTTTTAATCAAAGTTATTGACTAACCCTCCGATTACAGTGTTATTTTATCAGTAATGGCTTCTGCCGTGCTTCTGTTCACGATTTACGACTATTTGCTTTGTGAAAACCAAGGTAAGTTATTAAGTTAAAAATATTCATACTATTTCTCAAAGTATATTTTTTGCATTTCAGACCAGATTCCCATACTTGTTAGGGTTTTTTCGGCCAGATCAAACGCAAGAGTCATATTCCGGGTTGTGGATTCAAAGTCAAACCCAAACGTTATTGATTGTCTTCATGGAATTCGTTGCATGTCCCTCTTCTGGGTTGTTTACTGCCATGAATATATTTATTCAGCTATTTCACCAAATATAAATATGTTCAGTGCACTTACTGTAAGTAATTATGTTCTTTTATTGAAATCTCTTGCTTATGGAGTATAAATATTTTTAGTGGATGGAGCAACCATTTTCCAATTTTATTTTGCATGGATTTTTCTCTGTGGACTCTTTCTTCTTTCTGGGTGGAATGTTGTTGACCTTGATTTCCTTGCGATCAATGGAAAAGTAAGTCATGGGCTTTCTTAAAAGATTTCTGAATATTTAATATGATATTATTTTTAAGGACTAGGGGAAAACTAAATGTGCCTTTGATGTACTTGCATCGCCTGATCCGTATCGTTCCTATTGTGGCCGTAGCCATTCTTGTGTACGTGAAGATTATGCCCATTGTTTCCGGTGGTCCTCTTTTCAAAGGCGGGTACTCTGGACTCGAAGGATGTGAAAAGGGTTGGTACTGGAGCTTGTTGTTCGTTCAGAACTATACCAATCAAACTGTAAGTAAAAATCGTTAAGAATTTCCAAGAATTTTAAGACAAGATTGAATTTTTATTAGTGTTTGGGACACTCATGGTATTTGGCGGTAGATATGCAGTTGTTCTTCATCTCGCCCATTTTGCTGGTCGCACTTTACAAATGGGGCAAGAAAGCGGCTGGCGGCATTTTCGTGCTTATGATCCTGCTTTCAGGTTGCCTCTTTGCCACGCAAATGGTCAACGACTATCATATGTTACTCAGGTACGCATGACAAGTAAGCATATCGATTGAAAATTTTTTACTTATTCTTTGTAAATTTAGGTATACTAGTACAGAAGCCTCGAAAAAACTATATTTTGCCACCCATACACACGCTGCTCCATGGCTAATTGGATTTTTGTTTGGCTACTTCCTGCATTTAAATCGAGGCAGGAAGTTCCAGCTCAGTAAGCTGGCCGTGTGGTCAGGATGGGTCCTTTGCCTGGCCATGATCTTTACGTCGATTTTCGCTCTCTACCCCGCTGGAAAGTGGGACGCTGAACCATTGTCCCTCTTGGCAGATGCTTCTTACTATACTCTCACCCGAATTGCCTGGCCTTTGACACTCTGTTGGATCGTGTTCGCGTGCATGCAGGGATATGGAGGCATGGCCAATAGCTTCCTCTCCTCGCCTGTGTGGCAGCCACTCTCCAGGATCTCCTACTCTGCCTACATTTGGCATGTGTTTGTCCAGGAACTCAATAATAGAAACACCAGAACAAATTCTTATTTCTCCGATTACCAAGTTGTAGGTTTTATTTTTTCTTAAAAATGACTAACGTGCATTACCTATTAAAACCTTATTTTTACAGATGCTAAAGTTCTGGTCGGACCTGGGTATGACACTTATCATGTCTATTTTCTTTTACCTTATCATAGAAGCACCTTTTGGTGGAGTGGAGTACTTCCTGAGACCAGCGAAAAAATCTGGCGTTATTAATGAGACTACTGAAAATGAGAGTCAAAAAAGTAATGTTGACGATAAGGAGTCACGTGGTTTCAATGGACCACCAATTTCAGTAGACAACAGTAACCTCGATGGGCCACCAATTTCAGCTGAATCATCTAACGCAGCATGAGTGAAGGGGGAATAGTACTTTCTTTTATTTATTATGTGTATTGCTTATGTTATTGCTTTTTATTCTAATAGTAGATCTCAACTGAATTAAGTAAAAACATTGACAGAAAATGTATATATATCGTTTTACGTAATATCCTACGAATACTTAAAAACAGGACAGGGAAGATAATTTTAGACAGAACCGGAGTTTATAACGTCTCCTTGTGGAGTTTATAACGTCTTATAGTAAATTGAATGTCATTTTCGTTTATACAGCTTTGCATTTTCTAATTAAACCAGTCATTACATCATAAACTCTTTGCCAAGCTAAAAACATGGGGTATAAAATTGCAACTTTTTAGTAACTCTTTTGCCAATATTTTGTTTTTTTTATTCATGTCATTTTGGAACCATAGCTCAAATTGCCCTTATTCTTCATTCAAATTTAATAAAAATGTAGAACTACAATTTTGGCAAAAAAAAAGAAAATAGCATTTACGAATCAGAGCTCCAATTACTTTCAATATGTATTCAAATTAAGAAGTTAAAGAATTGGTTTTGGTAGAAATGGATAGTAATTATCTGAGATCTTGGAGGTATAATATTCGGGGTTTGTACTATAATTGGAAAAGTTATGCTTCTGGAAAGTGGTCATTATTTTCAGATAAATAATAGGCCTCTCTGATACATATGTACATCGAGCACCGGATCCAATGCTATAATTAATGTGTGGAAAAAAACAAACATTATAGAGTTCAAATCAATAAACTCTCGATTACTTAAATCGTTGTTAATTCTACATCTTAGGGCGCCGCGTTGTTTGGCTTGAGAATGAAACACTTGAGAATGAAACACTTGACGAACCCTCCTCTTATCAACTTATCACTGATTTGAATAATTTCTTCAGAACTGTTAAGGTAGAATAACAATTCCCACTAAACTTGTCATTAGGGTACAAATTACTGGAAATTGATTTGAAATTTGTGCGATCATAATGATTGTATTTTTAACACCAGGTGAGTAACGCTACGAATCCAAAGACAATCTTTGGCAGACTACCTCTGAATCAAATGGGGTAGATTACGCACTATCGTTGTTATTAATCGGAAAGAACTTTGTTCGGCTGTAACCCTTCGTATGGCTTCTACAGAAGGCTGTTTAATACATTATCGGTAGACGGTGCTTATCTTAAGATGATTCGCGTATAAAATCTTCGGCCAGTGCAAGAATACAGTCAATACACTTTTAGTAACCATGGTCAACATAGTCGTTGCCATTTTTCTCTGCGGGCTCACCCTCATCGGCGCTGCTGAGCCAAAAAACGAAGATGTCCTGCAGGACCTACAACGCATCGATCAGATTAGATCCTTGGGACTTCAGTTTGCACATTTTTTTCGGAATGCCACCATAACGGACCTGTCTTTGCCCGACGCTCGTGCACCAACTGCGCAGGACTATTTGTGTCTCCAGGAACTGGCTGACTTCTCGATGGCTCTAAGCACTGGCCAATATTGGGCTCTAAAAAGTAAGTGAGAAAAATGTTATTTAACTATTTAATTCTTATTTATCTAATAATTTTGAAATAGTGATCGACTCTTGGGGATTTCTTCCCTCGGGTGTACTCACTGGAAACTTCTACGATTTGGGAAACTTTGACGAGTGTGTGAATATCAAAGCCGCAGGCAGCCAGAGCAGTACAATCCGTGGAAAGTACTGTTTTCTCACAGTTACTCCTGGAGAAATATTAGGAATATCTACTGGTGTTGCCGCAAGATTGTCAGTCAAAACAGCAACGTGTTTTCCAGCTTCTTGCTCAGGTTCTCACATGAATCAGTTTATTGGACAAATGGTGGAGAGGGTATTGAACTTGAATATCCCTTCTACCGCACTGAAGATCAGCGATAGCAGTTGCCAGACAAATGAGGTTGAACCCCTTGATGGCCTCACCATTTTCACAATGTGCGTTATACAGGCATGCTCCGGTTCTCACTTTCGGTTTTCGTTTTCGTTTTGGGACCAAAACCGAGATTTTCGTTTTTAGGTGCTCCGGTTTTCACAAGTTTTTAGTTATCGTTTTGCTATCGAAACGTTTCATTTCTCATCATTTCTTGATAATACTCATATCAAGACTCTCATATTAATATTCATATATTAGTATTATTGTTTTTTATAAAAATAAGCTTTTTTACTCACATTTAAAAAAAAAACAGTTTTTCAAAGGCAATCACTTGTTTCCCACAAATTAAGGGGATGCCACCTTTTCAATGGATTTCATTTTCATTTCATTCCGGTGTTTTCAACAATTTTTTTTATACACTTTTAGCACATAACTGATTAAATTAAATTAATTCATTTTTAAAAAACATATTTTACCTAATTTCAACAAATTTATCGCCATCCATTTGATTATACAAGTATTTTTAACTTGCTTTTTTATTCTATCAAAAGTATGGCAGCTTAGGCGATAACTTATGGTGTCAAACTTATCGGTCGTTCAGCAAAACGAAAATTGTTGTTGCCGACGGCAAAATTTGATATCTGAATTTGAGGTGGGGTCAGAAATTACTCGTTTTAAAAATAACTACAAGCCTAATTGATCTTCTAGAGGTCTTAGTAGAACGACAATAAACCAATGAGTCAACTATTTTTTTCCTTTTGCAAATAAGATCCGATTTAATATAGAAAAAGGCATTTACTTTTCATTTAGGCAAGACAAATTTTTTCGTTTTTGAATTCGAAAAAATCTTGTGAAAGTGAAAACGGGAGCACCAATTTTTTCGTTTTCGTTTTCAAAACGAAAACGAAAACCGAAAGTGAGAACCGGAGCATGCCTGATATATTCATTTTTTAATCAAAGTTATTGACTAACCCTCCGATTACAGTGTTATTTTATCAGTAATGGCTTCTGCCGTGCTTCTGTTCACGATTTACGACTATTTGCTTTGTGAAAACCAAGGTAAGTTATTAAGTTAAAAATATTCATACTATTTCTCAAAGTATATTTTTTGCATTTCAGACCAGATTCCCATACTTGTTAGGGTTTTTTCGGCCAGATCAAACGCAAGAGTCATATTCCGGGTTGTGGATTCAAAGTCAAACCCAAACGTTATTGATTGTCTTCATGGAATTCGTTGCATGTCCCTCTTCTGGGTTGTTTACTGCCATGAATATATTTATTCAGCTATTTCACCAAATATAAATATGTTCAGTGCACTTACTGTAAGTAATTATGTTCTTTTATTGAAATCTCTTGCTTATGGAGTATAAATATTTTTAGTGGATGGAGCAACCATTTTCCAATTTTATTTTGCATGGATTTTTCTCTGTGGACTCTTTCTTCTTTCTGGGTGGAATGTTGTTGACCTTGATTTCCTTGCGATCAATGGAAAAGTAAGTCATGGGCTTTCTTAAAAGATTTCTGAATATTTAATATGATATTATTTTTAAGGACTAGGGGAAAACTAAATGTGCCTTTGATGTACTTGCATCGCCTGATCCGTATCGTTCCTATTGTGGCCGTAGCCATTCTTGTGTACGTGAAGATTATGCCCATTGTTTCCGGTGGTCCTCTTTTCAAAGGCGGGTACTCTGGACTCGAAGGATGTGAAAAGGGTTGGTACTGGAGCTTGTTGTTCGTTCAGAACTATACCAATCAAACTGTAAGTAAAAATCGTTAAGAATTTCCAAGAATTTTAAGACAAGATTGAATTTTTATTAGTGTTTGGGACACTCATGGTATTTGGCGGTAGATATGCAGTTGTTCTTCATCTCGCCCATTTTGCTGGTCGCACTTTACAAATGGGGCAAGAAAGCGGCTGGCGGCATTTTCGTGCTTATGATCCTGCTTTCAGGTTGCCTCTTTGCCACGCAAATGGTCAACGACTATCATATGTTACTCAGGTACGCATGACAAGTAAGCATATCGATTGAAAATTTTTTACTTATTCTTTGTAAATTTAGGTATACTAGTACAGAAGCCTCGAAAAAACTATATTTTGCCACCCATACACACGCTGCTCCATGGCTAATTGGATTTTTGTTTGGCTACTTCCTGCATTTAAATCGAGGCAGGAAGTTCCAGCTCAGTAAGCTGGCCGTGTGGTCAGGATGGGTCCTTTGCCTGGCCATGATCTTTACGTCGATTTTCGCTCTCTACCCCGCTGGAAAGTGGGACGCTGAACCATTGTCCCTCTTGGCAGATGCTTCTTACTATACTCTCACCCGAATTGCCTGGCCTTTGACACTCTGTTGGATCGTGTTCGCGTGCATGCAGGGATATGGAGGCATGGCCAATAGCTTCCTCTCCTCGCCTGTGTGGCAGCCCCTCTCCAGGATCTCCTACTCAGTCTACATTTGGCATATGTTTGTCCAGGAAGTAAATAACAGAAGCACCAGAACCAATACTTATTTCACCGATTACCAAGTGGTAGGTTATATTACCCCATTTATATGATTTTTCTTCTTGAAATGAAAAAAACTTGGTATTTACAGATGCTAAAGTTCTGGTCAGACCTAGGTATCACCCTTATAATGGCCGTAATCCTGTACCTTACCATTGAAGCACCTGTTAGTGGATTGGAATATTTCTTGAGGTCACCAGTTAAAAAAACGCCCGTCAGTAAAGAAACTTCTCCTTCCATTGCGACCCAGCAGACTAATATTAGCGAAAAAGATCCCAGTAACCTTGATCGGCCAACGATTTTAGCTGATTCGTCTAATACAGCATAAGTTAATAATGATTAGTTTTTAATTTTATTTATTTTTGAACTAAAATAGATTATATTTGGTAATAAGTGATTTTACGTGCAAGTCTCAATTTTAACAATTAAAAGCATAAAAAGATCAAAACTAAGTTTTTGGCAACTGGAAATAAAAGCCGAGTCTAAGCTTAATACCTCAGCTAACTGTCTGTGTGTATAGAAATATACAAGTTTAGCGGCAGACTTTATTACGTGTTTAGCATAAAAATAAATTATCAGCCTGAAAAGAAGTTCATTTCTTTAAAAAAGTACCTTTAAACATTTTTACGGGTCAGCCCGAAGTTAGTTCCTGACTGCACCTGACTGAGTAAGACATTTATCTACGTACACCCCCACTTCCGGCTCCGGGCCCCAATCTAAGTAGCGCCTGGCGCGTCACTCTCCGGTTGCATGCCCCTTGGAAATTTAAGGCTGGAAAACAAACGGAGAACTTCTTGGCTCGTGTCGTTTTCGCTTAGCCCGATGCTATAAAATACGTGCTGCCCTGCGAGGTGCACCTATAACTGGCACTGCAACTCGAACCTGCAACCTGCAACCCGGTGCAATGAGTGTCTGGCGGGCCGACAAACCGATCTGGATCCGGATCCAAATTCGAATTCCCACTGCGCATATTTTATGGCAGTTACGCGGCTCCCAGGCAACTTAATTAGTGCCTGCTGGTGCGCTTCGACTTCTCCGACTTTCATTTCCATTTTCCCCGACACCATCACCATCACTAGCACCGCCACTGCCAGAGCCTCTTCCACACCGATTCCGGGAGGGACAGCAGCTGCAATGCACCTGACATTTAACATTATTACGCGGCACCTCCGCCGAATGTCGAACGAGTTGGCAGCCATTACATGCAGCGCCTTAAAGTGGCGAATCGGCAGTGTTAAGCTTAATGTGCACCACATTTGCACCACTGCCACATCGTGGCTTTGCACCAGTGATGGCAGAAAGAAGTGCCATGTCTAATACCTTACACAAGTTCTAACTAAAACTTAAAAGGCTATGTACTTTAAGTTTATGGGTTAACTTTATTTAGTTTCCCTGGGGGAAGCAATTAAAAAGCTTTATTTACAAGGGGCAATACACTTTATTTTAATCAAATTTGTGTATTTTTTCTCTCCAGCGACCTTTGGATTGCCCCTATAAAAGTCTTTCAGTACCTTTCCCATCACTGAAATGTAAGTTGGATTGTAACTCCTGCTCCGTTTGGGTAGGCGGCTCAGTTGCATTAACGTTTTGTGACTGGGCGAAGGGTTTGCGTGTTCGATTGCCGTTGCTTGCATTTAATGGGGTAAGGCACACTTTCGTGGGTGGGCCCAGCCACTTACAATTCATTGAATTCCCCGTCTCCAGTTGCCCGCAATTGAAAATCGATCCAGACGTCCTCCATATCGCAACGTGTGGCGTCTTTAAAGGGATATAGGGTATATTTAAAAAAAGGCTCCCTGTTTAATAATCGGCCGTAATAAGCTGCCAAGAGAAAGAGGACATCTTTTGACAGGAGTAGCAATTAGCAGGAGTTAACTGCTTATGTAAACATTTTCCGATTTAACTTTCGGTACTCTGATGCTTGGCAAGGCCAAAGAACAAAGTACAAAGAACTTTTGTGCACATTTGTGTTTATTATTGTATAAATCAAAAGATAAAGTTGCTCGCACACTCACACACTCACTTCCTGGTCCTCTCTGGGGGCCACAGGATTCGGCTTGGGTCCGTACTGAAACCGGTTCAGGGGTATCCTTCGTGTCCTGTTTGCATGCGGAGGCGCAGTACGTAAACTTAACTAAATGCACACAAAGTCTCTATGTATAGGGCTGGAGTCGAGCATGTTTGTGGCATTATAAAATATATCTGGGCACCAACAAAGCGAGTTTGGTTACCAGACCAAGGGTTTTTAACCCCCTTCCTTTTGTGCTTTCCTGGGCTCTGCCCAATTTTCAAAACTTGGCAATAGCAAAATGGCGATCTGGCTACCTCTGTTGCAGGGCTGTTATTGTTGGTGCAACATTTAAATGCCAAACTTCACCGGACATGCTTCATAGCTCTAATTATACATGCGCCTTCCTTGGAACGCCTTCCGTTGCCTGTAACTAAAAAAAAACTGAAAAATACCAAGAAATAACAACAATGGAAACTCGAAGAGCTTTTCGCCCCTTTATTGTTTTTGTGGTTGTTATTGTTGTGACCTGCATTTTTGCTGTTGTTCGGTGCGCTGGCCCTCTGCCAGGCAACGCGTCGTATGCGCAATGTGGCCTGCTATTTTTCCAACCACAGGTAAGCATACACATACATGAGTGATTGCCAAACTGTAAGTGTGGGAGGGCCCTTACTTCCTCAGTTTCAAGCCGGGCAAGTTTGCATGTCTGTTTAGAAATTCAAAGAAAAAGAAAAAAAAAGTTGAAAGGAACAGAACCTGGGGCCCGTCACTCTTTTGATTTGATTAGTCCTCCCACACCCACACCCACACACACTCACAATCGCACTCGAACAATAAATTTATGTAAATTCTGGCAGCATAAAATATGGCATTAAAATTTAATGTTCAACCCCTGGCACGCGAAAGCCAAGCCAGCCTAAAACCAAGAATGAAGACATTATGCTCGAGCTCGAGATTATAGGCTGGCTAATAAGCCGCCGACCAGATGACCAGCCCAAATGAATACAATCAGCCAAATGCAAACTTTGAGCCAACATAGCATTTTCATTAAGCACAGCACATTAGCATATTTGCTGTGGGAGGGCCTTCGCTTTTATAAATCACTTCATTGACATTTTTTACGAGGCGTCAGATCGACGGTGGCGGGAAACTTTTGAAAGAACCAAACATGTCCGAAGTCTGAGAAAAATGTCTGAGCCTGCGGCCGGGAATTCATTTGGATAACAGCGGCGAGGCGAAGGGTGGCGGAGGCCTCTGGCCAAGATTGACGCGCCGCTTACGTGCCACAGAACCATTTGTCTTAGCGCCGCACTTTGCGTGTCTTAATTAGCGCCCCACACCAAATTCCCAGCTATGTAGATGCCACACACCACCGCTAGGCCCTACTGCTCGTCTGCCAACGAAAACCAAAAGAAACTTTGCCGCCGTCAGGTCGAGGCAGGAATTTATGTATCCCAGATAAGAGTTTGCTGATAAGACAATAGATCCCTGGGCCTTGGCCTGTCTTTGCCTTGAGTTATTATTGAAGACGCGACATGCTAATGAACTCTTCTGGCGAAAAGCCCCGAAATAGAGTGCAAAGAAAGTTGCTTATTTCTCGGAAAAGGAAAACTCAATTAGGTAGGCACTGATTTTTACTTTCACTAAATTATTTATATTTTCTCAAAGGGCAGAAATGAATGGGGCATTGAAGATGAATCATTTTCATTTGAATAAATTTTTATTGATTTAATTGAGAGTGAAAACATTGATTGAAAAGTTCTACTTAAAGTGCTCTGTTGACACAAATAATTGCTGCTTGACTGAATTCATGAAAACGAGTTTAATGCCGAGTAATTTGCGCCAATTCTTTGTCTAGTTAGGGCTTGTGAAGAAATATGACATAATGACTGTCGCTTTCCCGGAAAACTTTAGCAAACTCCCTTAATGCTAACGTCAAGCGCCCACCCCCGAGTGCTGGCCATTGTCCCAGGCTTCATTAGCTATTCTCCGGGCCTGAGTCCGGGTCAGGTGGACAGCTGCTAACTGATAAAACCAAAGCCTCGCAACTACTTTCAGCCCGGCTAATTAAAGCCTCGCACTCCGGCTGAATTGTCGCCGTTCTCCCGTTCCTGGGGTTCGGCGTATGCAAATCGTGTAAATCAGAGAGTTTAGTGCCACTGGCCAGTGGCCGTGTCCCACCATAAGCTGCCATATTTAGTTAAGTAATCAGGATTTTTGTGGGCGCCCGAGGGGCGTGGCAGAGCGGGCCAAGCAGGGATGGGGTGAGAGGGTCCTCGAATTGTTGACTAGGACAACAAAAGAGTTTTCTGCCCGGCACTGCCGCAGGCCCTTGTATTTTGTCGATGACATTGTTCCCTTTAGCTGTCGGGGCTGTCGGTGTGCGTGTGTGGGTGTCTGGGAAGGGAGTGTTGTTGTAGTTGTGTGTATATTATTATGTCCCCTAGTGTCTGAGGACTCTGCCTTGTCCTGGGCCGTGTCATGCCATTGGGGCTGGCATGTGGTGCTCGTTAAATGCTAATTGCCGCATACTTGTAACCACTTTATGTGAATGCCTTTGTGCAGCCGCCCTCGCCACCAGAAGCAAAGGCATAGCAGGAGTCTGGGGTGGGGGCCGGCTAATTGAAACACTGCAGCCACGCACTGTTGCACCCATGTATGTGCCTCCCTATTTAGTGTGATCAGTCGGACGGAGCTGGCCGAAAACTATTACCACATTTCGCGGCCATCAATCAAAGGCTTAATATCCGAGAGGCCTTGTCAGACCCGGCCGCTCCCTCGTCAGTCCAATGAGCATGTCAGGCGCAGAACCAGAACGGCGGCACAAAGTGCATCATTCGACCGCTAATTTCAGCGTAAATCGCGCTGCATGGAGACTTTTCAACTGACCTGCTCCTCTGGGTCAAAGAGTCTGGCACTCGAAACTCTGGTATTCATAACGTAGCAAGGCAGTTTCGCATGCAAATGTCACCCGTGTACCATGGAAGGGAAACATATTATTTCAGCTCAAAATAATGAGCTCCTTTCCATTTTGAAAATCAAGAGAGATAATTTGGCATTTATTCTGTTAAAATAGAAACTGTATAATAAAATATTATATTACAATCCAGTGATGGTTTCCAAGGATAATTTATCATTCCATAGTGGAGGGGGTGTGTATAGGTTACGACCTCCAGCTGCAAGATCATTATAGCATGGTGGCATATGCGAAGACGGACGTACGAGTCCGGATTCTGGATTCCGTATGCCGACCAGTTAGCCACCAGCAGTCGAAACATCATTAGGATGCTCTGAGTCTGCATTTCTCATTTTAGCATTTATCGTTTCGTTTTTCGATGGCAAGCCCTGCCTCTCTTAATTGCTGAACATGGAGCAAATGCGTTTTTCTAATGGCAGCTCCCCCGTTCGAGGCGGCAGCTCATCAACTGTGGGCCTCTGTCTCACTTTGCATAATTTCAGTTGCAGCAGCATCTAGCTCCGGTTACGGTTACGGGGCCCGGTTACGGTCAAGAGAGCCACTGCGATTGTGAAAACTCATGACTTGGTAGTGGGTCATATGGTAGTGGGGTCCATGAGATTTCCATTTACTCAATTCGCTTGACTGCAAGCCATCCGAATTTATTTGTATAGTCCATGTCGAGGATGTGGCCGGACGGGCCGGGATGCGGATGTTTATGCAGTCGTGGGTGTGCATGTGTGTTCTATACGAAGCACTCGAAATGACATTACGAGCCTTATTCCACGGCTCTGAAGCTGGCAAATGGAATCAATATTATGCAAATAGGGAAAGTGGTCAGGGCCCACCACCACCCACACTCATACTCACACCCACGGCCCATCGGCCATTTCATTTCTGCATTTCAATCGACGAGAAAATGATGGCAATGGCATATTATTTTGTTGCATTCCGTTTCGTGCGTTGTGCAATAAAGTGCATTTTGATTTGCCTTTAACAGACCGGCGGGAGTGGAGCAATAAATTATGCATGGCAATGCATGGACAGTGCTTTTTCCCGGCATTCCCTCAGCTGAATCAGGCAGAGACCCATCCACTCAAAAGGTTATCCAAACAAAGCTTGAAGCCAAGTGGCGATTCCATAAATCAGAATTAAAAATGACCAACATATCCAAAATGAATTTAATTTTTCATCTACTTTTCAAGTGCCCGTGGATCATCACCTTCTGGTCGCACATTTTTTGATAAAGTGCCTGTGGCATGCTACGCCCATCTAACCCTGTGTTCCACCACGCCCACAGGGCCGCCCACTTCCCGGGGGTCGCTGTCATAAAGTTCGCTGCACTCATTAATCAGACACCGTGTGGAAACTAATTTAATGCAACTTAAATCAAAAGCAATTGTTGTTTCTAGCCCGCTGCAATTTAGTCAGCCACTTCCGCACGCACTTTGCTGGCAGGGTGCTTCAAGTTTGGTGGCCTGGTGTTTGGGTGGTTGAGTGTTTGGGGGTTCCGATGGTTGCCTGCTTGTACAGCTGGGCGGTGAAGCAATTGACGCGTCATAATTTGCAACACCATCGCTGCGAGGCTCCTGGCCGCGCCCAGTTGAGTGCAAACTAAATTTATCAGCTCGGCAATCGCTGGCAATAAATTTTTTAACCCTTCAACTCCAGCTCCGGCTCCGGCGAGCACACCGACCCGCCCCCTAGAACATATGATGGCTGATGGCTAAGGGTTAAGGGTTAAGGGAGTTCAGAGCCAGACATTTAAATGGCGACGCTTATGCAATGCAAGGCAACCATAAATCTTGACCAAACTGGCCGAGTGCAGAAGCAGATTAGATTGACCAGTAGGTGGGACAGGACAGGGTGGCTAGGTGTGGGTGGACGGCCGGATTCACAAGGTAAACAGGGCCATGGAATTGCTGGGAGCCACGCATTTAGGCCGGTTGCTCTACGGCATTTGCGTGCGCCCACCCACTTTGCCGAGGCTCCTGCCCTCCCTCCAGCGACCACAAAAACTCAGTTTTTATTTCGGTTGCCGCTTTGTGAAAGTTTTTTGCGTGCATTTCTATTTATGTGGATCGCATAAAGTTTAGTGCGCCATCAAAATGTTGGCCGAGAGAGAACAGAAGCTAGAGCGGCAACAATGGGATATAAAAAAGCGAAAAGCGAACCAAGTTTAGCCTCGGCAGCGCCTAAAAGGCTGCACGCAATTTTTTCATTCGCCGCCATTCCGTGCGTGATTTTATGTATGTGTGCGTGTACGTGTTCGTGTCGGTAGTGTGTGTTTGTATGTTCGAGTTCTGGGTGAGTGCGAGCGTGTGTTGCGGTTTGTTTGCATACAAAATTTGTACGTGTTATTTTAACTTTGCCCGCTTTTATGTTCCATATATATATAATTTTTTGTATCTCCTTTGTTGGTGCTGCAAGAGGCAGCCACGATTTTAACACCTCTGCAAAATGTAGCGAAGGATGAAAGCAAGAGGACGCTTAGGAACTTCGGCCCTTCAGGTGTTAATGTCTGCTGTATGGACCGGGTGCGTGTTATTCCACCTGCAGATAACATTTCCGTATCCGGTTGCGCCAAAAATACAAAGAAGTAACAACTCACAGTTTGCTTTCACATTTATATTTGTTTAAACACTCTGGGGGGAAAAGGGGCCTTGTCGTACTCATACTCATTTATTGTATACATGTACATGTTTTCATATATAGTAGTTATATCTTTGGGAGCCGTAATTTACTTGTAATTTAGTCAACACTACATACAAGGGAGTTTTCGTTTTCTGGGGACAGTTCGGCTACAACTTAAACAGATAGCTTACAGGTCTAGGTAAACAAAAGTTCTTATTAATACAGATATGATATATACTTTTATACAGTTCATATGACTAGGGGCACTGTAACCCAAGCCCATTGAAACTTAATTTTCAGCCGTAGAGTTATTCGTAATTGATCCAACAACAATCTAAATGTATTTCAAATTCCTTACTCTTTACAGACTTCATATACAAAACAAAACTCAACTACTTTCGGATTCAAAGTCAGGAAGCAAATACTTTCCGGAATTGTAACTGAAGCACCGCACTGGGGAATGAGTAGTTTCCTTGCTTACTTTTCCCTCTTATTTTCACTTCAGTTGCAATTATGTAGTTCTCGCATCTGTTATGGCAAAGTTTCCAGCTTCCATTTGAAATTGATGCCAGTCAGATAGTATTTGACAAAAGTCCAAAGTTTGTCCCAGACTTTTTCGTCTCAATTGAAGTATTTACACAGAAATTACGCACAACGAACCATCAGCCATCCGGCTAGCCTGATGGAAACGAAAGGGACACGGGATCGGGGGCTGTATCATATATATTAGATTGGAATTTAGTTACTTAACAATTTTGCTAATTGAATTTCGGTTGCCCCTCTGCCCAGGATTTTGTAATGGCAGACTGCAATCTCTTCTAATACTATTCAACTCGTTTCCGTTTGCGTTGCCTTCTGATTTTTACATGCTATAACACATTTATCCGATATACTTGTTCTTTACTCTGTTGACTCTGTTTTTGTATCTTCCATTTATATTCACTTAACAACTAAAGATATTACACTTAAAGTATACAAAATCACCATTTATGCTCTGCAATTGCATTTGAATTGAATTGAAATGAATGCATGTTAATTGAAACGAGTCGCCAGGAGAGTTGGCCGTCTGCAAGGACTCGCTTAGGTCAACTCCGAGCCGAGAAGCCACTGTCCGGTCCGGGCCAGGATGATGGCGATAGTCAGAGAGCGTAGCAGACTGCTCTGCGAGTGTCCTGCTGCTCCTTTAACTGTAAATGGATAAGAAAACACACAAAAAAAGATATGGCATTAGCAGGGGGCTTGGGATCTCGACAGATTTGGAAAAGGTCACTCACCCAGTAGCATAGCCTCGCGGTTGTCGATGATACCCGGCCGCCGCTGCAGGACGCTCTCCTTACCGCCCTTCCACAGGACCGGCGATATGCTGGCCAGACATTTGACGCGCATGTCGCCGTCGTGGAAGTGTCGCGGCTCCAGCGGCAGCTGCAGGCCCAGTGTGGAGGTGATTAGCCCGTGTTTGTGCACCACGTCGTTGTATTTGTGCAGGTAGTGCTCGTCGAGAATCTGGAAAAAATTCAACGGAACAGAGGGTTGCTTAAACGTTGCACTTGCAAAAAATGTATAAAATATGGACCCCAATCTCATCTAGGACTTGTAAAAGTAGAATAGATTTCGCTGAGTGCAAAGACGGAATTAAAAGCCTGCATCGGGAGTTGCTATCAAGTGCTAGGGGTTGACACACGCGGCGTATGAGCAACCGAACGGAAACAGTACCGGCAAGGGGCGTGTCTGGGACATGTCTGGCAAATGCCTGAGGGGATGCTTTTGTGTTACAAGTCCAAGTCGGAGTTGAAGCCGGAGACGGAGTCGGAGTCTGAGCTGAAGGTTACAATTACAAGAGCTTGATAATTCCTCCCTTTCAGTGTTTGCTGCTGTCAGCAAAGTGCACTGCCATCACAAGAGGCGGCAGAGGAGCGAGAAACTTGGCGCGGAAGGGGAAACCTAAGTGGGGATGGGCTGGTGGTAGGCCCCTACTTATACTTGGACTGAGAAGAAATAAAATCATTTGCCATAAATAAGAAAAATGTGCAGACCTGATAAAAAATGTGAAACGTTCAAATAAATAACTTGAACTTTTCCCTGCTGCTTTTTTTCGATTTGCTTCGAAATTGGGTTCTCTGCGAAAGTAATCGGAATCGGAATGGGAATGGGAATTCGAATTCGTTCTTTCCGGGGAATGGAACATGCCGAAGGGGGGTAGGGCAGTAGCACTTTGCCAGCGAAATTGTTGCCATTTGTTAGGCGATTGGCCTGCTTGCCATTTCCCTTTGTGTTTCGGTTTTAAAACTTTAAGGGCATAAATTAAATCAGGAGAGGTCCGTTGCTAGCGCCTTGCTGACACACAAAAAACATCCTGAAAATGCCGCCAGCTGTCCTGACCAGCCCCAAAGCTTCGAAACAAAATAAGGAACCGGGAATAAAACAGGCAAAAAGTGGCAATAAAAGGAGGGCACTTAGAATGTCCGTCGAATTCCTGGAAACCTTCTAACTTCAAGATCCCGCGAAAATGGGCTCCACGCATTTTGTGGGCAACAACAAAATTGTTTTACGAATATTGAAAGTTTTTTGCAGAACAGCAAAAATATGTGTCCTGATGGACAGTTTTATTGTAAATTGCACAGATGCCTAGCGTTTGCAGGACAACAAGGATACGATGTGTACAACCATGAATGTCCGGCCGTCTGAATGCAAGACAAACGTTATTAAATAAACGTTCAACAATTTTACTGTTATGCTCCTCTTCGCTCCCCTCCGGTAACTCATATATATTTGATGGATGCCGGGGGATGCAGGCCTCCTTCATTATTCAGGAAGGGCGATGAAAGAGGGATGTTTCCAGCTGCCATTGTTCGAAGGCAAATAAACCGGGAATCGTGCCTAATCGCACTTATTGATTTTTCTCGTATTTATACAAAAGCCCGACACACAAGGCAGAAAGGGGCAATGAAAGGGGCCTTTCTGGAACCCCCATCCGGGAAGGGGTGGGCAGTCAGTATGGTACAATGAACTAACTCGTACCTTAACGCCTCGATTCACACAATTTGAGTGCCATGTAGTCAACGTCGACGATAAAATGCAGTCCGCCCCCCAGCCCACCATCGGCCTTTCGCCTCCCCATCCATCCACCCACTCATGATCCCCCATCCCCCAGATATTTTTGTGTTCCGGCCACGGCAGACATGTAACGAGCTTTTGGCCAGATGGATGGCCCAGTCCCAGTTTCAGTTTCAGTTTCTGTTTCTGTAGCCGGAACAGTAACCCTCCGGCAACCCAGCCAGCCACCCACTCCCGACGAAGCACACCTGGCCGACCCGCTTCTAAGCCCCAACATCGGGACCATAAAACATGCCAAAGCCAACAGCCAGGCAAGAAACCCCCGAAAATGTATTCGAAGCCTGCCCGTCTACATGATTTTTTGCTCATGAAATTATTTCAACAACCTGCCCGGCCAACTGGGTCCATTGGTACCTCCCCGACTCGTTTGCCGCGTTGTTAAGGGCTTAAATATTTACTGTATGCATAATTTTAACATTTTTTTTAAGCGTGCTCTTGATTAGCGTTGGTTGATGGGCAGGTGGTACTATCGTTTAGGTAGAAGCCCTCCCAGGAAAAGGGTAAATATTTCAGTGTAACATTTGCTAAAGAAATATATGCTGGGTTAACAAACTCACCGGCTGTTCGTTGACAAACCACTGTAGGTGTGACGCTGGATGCGACTTTCCCGACGTGCAATTCAAGTACAAGTATTCTCCAATCTGGTACTGATACTGCTGACCCCTGATGTGTGGACCATCGCGTGGCAAAACTGAAACATACAAAATACAAATTCTCTCATCAATTATGAGTAATAGATTTATATAACCGGAATTAATTTCCGGTTTTAATTTTAAATTTCATATTCCGCAACTCCGAAGACCAATCATTTGTGATTCCCTTTTAAAACCCGAAAACCAGTCACCAATAAATATTTACTGCGGCTTTCGGTTCTTGTTCGCCTCTTCTTGGTCGAGTAATTTATTAACAATTTTTTGTGTTGCTTTGGATGGCAAATATTTGCCTGGCACACACTCTGCCTCGCAGGGGGGAGAGCTTTTGCACCCTTTGCCCAGACGATTTCAATGGGATATACAAATAAATATTTTTTCGCCGCTCAAATAGAACATAAAACACACAGATAAACCGAAAGCAACAACTGCAGTTGCAGAAGCCCGGGGAAAGGGTATGCCAGGCGGAGGAAATGGAGGACTACACAAAATATGTTGTAAGCGGCCAGACTGCGGAAATATCCATTAAAATGGCATTTTAACTTATAAATCGCTTGCGTGGCCTCCTCCCAACCCAGCCCATTTTCCCGTCTCTGTTTGCCTTGTTGATTTTACGCTCCAGCCCCACAGTTTTATATAGTATTCCCTTTTTGCCGTTGGCCATTTGGTTTAAGTAAATAAAAATAGTAAAAAACGGCCAGGCGACCAGGCGACCAGGGACAGGGGCAGGGTCGGCTGGGAAGTTTAGCGCGTGTGTAAAGCGGTGAAATAAAAAAAAATGTAGGGACTCGGCTCAGATTACAAATATATGCTGTTATGAAACTAAAGCTTATGAATGACTTTTTAAAAGCATTTCCGCCCACTACCCCGATAAAGAAGCCAAAACAAACAACAGCGCCAGTCGCATTAGGCGACCATGGCCGAAACCAACAGAAGCTGCAAAAATGAACTCGATCCGAATCGGACTATATACATAAACATATTTATGTGTGTACTCTGTGTGTATACTTGGCGGTGCCGGAATATGAACCGCAGAAGCGGCTGGAAGAGCCACGGAAAGGCACTTTAAATATTCAATTTAAGCCAGCTAAGGCTTTTACCGAGATAATAGAATAATATAAGAGCCCAAATGAAGGTCAGAGGTTACGACTTATAAAGGGGTTTTTTTTAAATTAGATCTAAATTTTTCAAAAGCTAGTAGATCTATTTTAATTCAACTTTTATTGATAACATTTGCTTTACTTATTGCAACTATACCATTTTGGAATTTGTATCAATCCTCCATGTTGTATTTTTTAAAAGTATCTGAATCTATAGCCGCTTATTGGAATTCCTTGCTCTGCAAGGATAGGAGAGAAAATTAAATCAAATAACTATGAAAAGGGCATGAATAGAATTCACATTTTGTTCTAGCCCTATCAGGAATGCTCTCGACAAAAAAGGGCAAACAAGCTTCAGAATGATGAGGAACAAATTGAAAATATGCACCTTCCCACACCAGCATGTCCTGTATTTGCACTTTCAGTATGTGCTTGTAATTGATGTGAAATTTTTTACGCAAACATTTGCTCGTTTGTGTGCAGCTTTGCAACAAATATTATAAAAAATAGACTCGCCCCCCAAAAACGGAACGTGACTCTGAATTGATTGCAGATTTTGGTTACTTACAGACTACGTCCATGCGACCCTCGCCCTGAACCGAGGAGAAATTCGGGGCCTCGGCGGACACCTCGCAGCGGTACATTCCGGTGGAGTTGAGGGTGAGACCCCGTAAAAGGACACGACTGGCATCGGATAGCTCCTCCTGGAATATGAAAGACATAACAGAATTAAAAAAGCTTTACACAAAAATTGGTTTCCATGAAAGAAAATAAATATTTTTTAGGAAACAAAACAAATACTCACAATAACTCGAATTCCGTCCACCCGATAACTGGTTTTCGGCGGACGAGCCTTTGGCACGTAGCGGTAGAATTCTTCATTGTCCTTGTACCACTTGATGGCGTAGAGAGCCTCGCCCTCCTCGGCCAGCTCCTCCTCCTCCTCTTCGTCGTCGTCGTCCCGGTCAATGCTATCGTCGAAGCTATCCGCCCGATCGAATTCTGGAATATAGCTTGCCGATCCGGTATTGCTGCCGGAGCTTACGGTCATCGAGCCGCTGTGGGTGCTGGCCCCCACGTGGGCGCCCAGATAGCCCGAGGCCGCACTGCCCCGGTAGACACTGTGGCCGTAAGGTGACTTCTCCGGCGGTGACGGTAGCTGCTGATGCTGGCTCTGGTATTGCCGCATGGCGATGGGTTCCCGCTGCCGGGGCCGCTGACCACGCTGCCCGTGCTGCCGCTGGCCCAGGTTCTGGTGCTGGTTTTGGTTCTGGTTTTGGCCCTGACGCATTCGCGAGCGGTACGAGGAGCGCTCCTCCTCCAGGCCTTCGCTGTCAGGGTAGTGGAAGTCTCCGCCAGCGTGGGAGTTACGCCCCCGACCGTGAGAGTCCTGGTGACTCTGTAGGCCCGAGACGGTGTGGTGCGTGCGATTCAGCTCGTACTGGCATTCCAAGAAAGCGGACTCGCCGCGGACCTTGTAGGCGGGTATAGAGACTTTGATCATGCGGAGGCCGACGGCCAGGCCTAAAAACAAGAAGAAAAATGATTTATTTAGTTACATATTAATTCATAGAAGTTATAAAAATGAGGATTTAATATTTCAGTACCAATATCAAGTAGTCTTTCTATTTTTAAAGAAAATCTGAAACTTTTTGATAGATTTACTTCCCACCGTGGAGCTCAGAGATGAACACAACAAACATTGAAATCAGCACCGTCTCGGAAATCAATAAACTTGAAAGGCACCGCGGGGATATATAGCGCATATTTGCATAAGAAAAGGGCGCTGAATGGCGAGGTGATAGCAAAAGGCGGGAGGACAGAGTTCAGCTGGCCCGCTGGGCATTTGCCAAGGATTATGGCAGTCGTAACAAGGCCAGAGGAAAATTAAAATATTTCCCGTCAAGACGAGACAAGTTTCTGTTGCTGATGACGGCGCAAATTTTCCGCCTGCCGGGCTGCGTTGAGAAAATATTTGCATAATTGATTTGTCCCCTGGACAGCTTTGCTACTCCGCATCCTTGTAGTCCAGCTAGTGTCCTCGAGTCCCGGGCCAACGCAAACAATTATTGTTTTAATTAAAAAGGACCCACGGTTTGATCGTCAATTGCTTATTTATGAGCAGCAGCTCTGAAATATGCAGGTGGTCGGAGGACAAAGGATGGCAGTACCAGGCCAAGGCCATAGCCAGCAGGTGGAGGTACAGGCTATTGTCCTGGACGCAGGCTATCTGTTATCCTGTGTCGGGCTGGCCGTAAATATTAATAAATGAGTGCGTAATCGGGCTTAATCCTTTGTGAAATTACTGTACCTCCGAGTCGGGCCGCAAATTATGAAGGCCAGCGGCCAGCTGCCCACAGGATATTGGTCGTTTATTCACATCCTTGCTGTCATTCGGCCCCGAATAAATGCGCCGTTTAGTGGTTTATTTTGGCGGAGCTGCTCAGCCAGCGTTAAATTAGAATCGCTGCCTGGCAGTCGTCATAAATATTTGAATATCTGAGCTAAAATGCTCGGCCATTAGGAGCAGGAGCAGGACGACGACTCCGGGTTCTGGATTCTGTAGTCCGGGGGTGTCGGCTAATTGGCCATTGGCACTGCCATTGGCAGCTCGACCGCTCCAGATGGAAAAGTTTTCCAGCCGCTTAAAGACGTCAGCAATTGAATGGGATCAAGCAGATTGACAGTCTCTGATCTGAGACTTGGAACAGGAAACTTTTTCGTTGCAGCTGCACAACTTTTGCCAGCTCCCAGGAGCCGATTGAATAGATTGGCAGGACCTTCGGGTGCGAATGAGCAAATGGATGCGGTGGCGTATACTTGATGCTCAAGTGCAGCAAACAATTTTGATTTGCCTAACTGGAATTTAATTAAGAAATTAATTTGATTGCTTTTAATTTCGGCTTTTGAATTTTAACGAGTCAAAGCCAAAATGTGTACCGAAAAAAGCATCTCAGTCGCTCTCAACCTTCCGCAACCATTCGGGGTAATTACATTTGGCCATTAATTAGCGGAGAATTTCGAGGACCTGTTGTGGGGCTTTAACGGCAGCACACGTTGTTTAATTGGCAAATTTTTATGACAGCGACTTTGATGGACGAGTCAAGGTGCGTCCGCTAGTCGTCACGCCCACGAGGCGTCGGCGCTGATGTCAGTCAGTTGGCGGGGAAATAGGCTTAATGAAATTAAGCTTCTTTTTGAGAAAATAACAAAGCCAGGCCCAGACTGCAGATGCGACACAAGCTGAGACAAAGCACCCGTCGCAGTAGTAGTGGAGCAACAGCAGCAACAGCAATAAACACATGTCTTTTGGGCAACGATACAAAGTGTCTTTATGTTAATTAAAAAACAGCAAAGTCCCATCAGGACACACGGAGGCAGGATCGCTGTACGAGAGGCATGCTGCCTCGCATACAATGGTGAAAAGTTGCAAGAGAGCTGATTAAAATTGCCTGCCGGGGCTAACGGGGGAATTGCTAAAGAATTTTAGCAAAGCGAATGACAGCTTTTACCCCAACCAGAAACCAAGGCATCCAGATGCCCCCAAACCTCTGCGTCTGCATTGATAAAAGCCAACTCGATGTCGAGCGAGAAAGGCTTACATTCAAACCCGAAATTAAATTACAAGTTGATGTGCCTCGAATGGGATTCCATTTCAATGAGTTTCTGAAACAGCACACGATACATACGAAATGTAAATATTTTCACAGTGAGGCATCTCGGAATTGTCTAGATACATTGGATGCATTTCAATATTCAAGAAACCCAGACAATAACGAAAATTCCTGAACAGATGTGGTTTTTCATTTAACTTTTAAAACTTTAGTACTTGAAACTTGAAAATATTTTTAAAATATTAGACGATTAAGTTCTTAAAAAAAATAACGTTACCAAAATTCTACTCTAACACAATACTATTTTTTGCCAGAATTTACAAGCCTCAGCTAAAGTGCCTTCGGGGCACATGGAAACAAAGGCTTTTCGCCGAGGGAGAAAAACTTTGAAACTGTCTGTCTATCAGCCTGCAGAACCAAACTCCCTGCTTCACTTCACTATGATATTGTGCCCGCCCCACAAAACTTGCGAAAATAAAGTTCCATATTTAAATTAGTATGTAAAGTATCCGCAAAGCAACGCGGCGCACTTGATGTAAATTGAATATGCATAAGCTGGAGCTCGAGCTGAAGCTGAAGCCGAAGCTGGAGGAGGGAAAATAATTTGGTATGCATGATAATTTCGTTCATTAACGCATATTTAAACAGAGTAAGCCTCCACCTGCAGGAGGTTAAATAAGTCCTCTGACCCCTACCCTCACCTCCACTTTCGGGGGTGTTTAGCATAATTCGATAAAATTGGCAAACAGAACAGGACGAAAGGGAGCGATACGAAACGTAACGAAACGAAACGAAATGAACCGAACCGAAGGACAGGAAAGTGGAAAGACAAACAAAGCAGCTCCTGCCAGCTGGCAGCACCGGAAAAAGTCAGGAAAAGGACTTGGGGGAAGGGACAGGAACAGGGACAGAGACAGGGACTCGAGGACCCTAGGTAAACTGACCCACTGTGCGTTGCCAAATAGCGCATAATGAAGGCCGCCATTAGGAGATAAAGCGGCAACAAAAATCGGTTGTAGCAGCTTAGTTGCTATCAATGATGGGGTGGACAACGGATGGAGGAGGGTCCACCGTGGCGGTGTGGAGTGGGATCCGGATCGGGATCGGTTGAACGGCCCTTAACTTTATACCACTAATGAGTTTGAGCCTTCACAGCAATTATGCGGCCCCTGCTCGGGGAGGCTGGTAAACTTTTGCTATCTGGTAAATCATTTAGCCCCGTAACGTTGGCCCCAACCTGAGTCCTTGGTCCTGCGATAGGCCGACGCGAGAAAGTTGCCGAAAAGTGTCAAAAAACTGGAAGACACAACAAGGACAGGCCACTCCGGCTGCCATTGATAGTGAAATGTCAGCCGAGTTGGAGAAGGAGCAGCAGCTCATTAAGGGCTCGTCTTATTCTCTGTGTCTAGACTTCATTAAAAACTCTGACATTCGCTTTGCCTTTTTTGCATTTCGTATCTTCTGGCTGTGGCGGTGTCTGATGAATATTTATTGTGGCATTGACAGCTTAAACTCCGTTAAATGCGGTTTATTAAAGGCGTTTAAAAAACAATTACCGAGTCCTTCGGATCGGACGGGCGCTTGGCCTTGTGCTAAATACGCAAACAATTATATTAAAAAATACAAGCAGTGGAAAAAGGCGAGAACAAAACGCCAACCGGGTGCAGTGAAGGGCCAGCGCAGGCAGAGGCAGAGGCCTAGGCGAAATTGTAATGAAAAAGCCTTTGGGATAGTTTTGGCTTAGTTTGTGCAGTAGCCGGGCGACAACAACAAAGGCCATCCTTGCGGCAGGAACAAGAACAATGCTTTAGCGGCAGCTGCAACTGCGACGCAAAAAACTATGCAACAGTTTTGAGAGGCTCGCGGCTAGGAAGGGCGCTGCGGCGGATGGCAGGGGAAAGTGAAAATACTCATACGCCCCGTTGCCGCTGCGCGATTGCGTGTGCATTTTTTGTTTGCAGGCACCGCAGCAAAAACAACGCGAACAAAAAACGAAAAAAGAAAACAGAAACAGAAACAACATGCAAATCTGTTCAAGCGCTTCTGATGTATTCAAGTTGACACAAATCTGGCGCAAATCCTGGCTCACACACAAGCACAAACACAAGCATATACAGCCACACAAGTTAACTCTAAACGACACTGACAAGGCGAACTAACCCACACAGTGGCAGGCGTGTAAGGGCTTGTGTGTGCATATCTGAGTCTGTGAGTGTGCGGCATGGTGAGACGGGCAACAAAACATTTATGAATAAAATAGAAACAACAAGAAGCGACAGCAAAAGCAACGGCAACAGCAACTGACGAGCGAGAAACGAGCAAATTAAAATCAAAATAACCGCAGGTGATGAGCCAACAGGGCAGACGAAAAGGGACAGGAAGCCCAGTAGGAAAGCCAAATGGAAAAGGGAGGCATGTGCGGGCAAAACAGTTTCTGAGCTTCTGAGCTGGCGTGTAATTGAAAATAAGAATAACAATGGCCATGCCATACAAGCGCCCGAACAAAGGAGCACGCAGAGAAGCCATAGCACAGTGGCATAGCACATGTAACTTGTCGCCCACACGGCGTATGGGTAATATTTGATCAAGGCGCGGACTCATTTGTAGCCACTTAAAGTTGAATGAAACACAACGTGTTCGTGTGCCAAAAAGCTAGATGCTCACGTTCCACAAACAATTTGCCAATGCAGCAGCCAAGTTCTCCTCTCTTCATTGTTTTTGAGCAATGCGAAATTTGCGGAAAACTAGCAATGCCCTTCGACAATCGGAAATCGCAAGTGGAAGAAGTGGGCAGAGGGTTGCATTTTGTACGCAGTGCACTTAAGGTGCGATTACATATTTGCGAAATGAAATGGAATTTATGCACACACACTCGGAACCCAACCCACGGAGCGGGAATCGTGCGTCAGTCTCGCATTTAATACGTATGAGTGATTTCCTAGGGGGCAACTGCACCAGATCTGCGTCTGTCAAGTCACGTACCTCTGACTCTGACTCTGACTCTGACTCTGACTAGGGCTGCACTTGACAGATGCGAATGCGAACACGAATGGAAATTGAGCCAACTTCGGCATAGACGCAAATTGACAGCTCACTCGGCGCTCGACTTGGCGCGGCCCTTACTAGGCTCGGCGAAATTCTATTAAAAAAATTATCATGTTTTATTTAAAATAAAGCGAAAATTGCCCGCCCAAGTGGCGGCTGCCTTGGGGCAATACCTCACTCATTTGTATGCGCTCCGCATGCGGCCCACAAGAAAAATAACTGAAATAAGTGAAACGAGCGGGTCCCGGACATGGAAGGGGTGTACGACGGCATTGGGCGGATGGAATGAATGTATGTCGGGGATTAGTGGGCGGTTGTGCTCCTTTTTTCGGGACTACCGACACGCACGGAACACAGAAAGCTTCCCCAGTTACATATGCAATACATATATATACTATATATGAATGTATACGGCGGTGGTATGTGCGTTTGGGTGTTAAAACGCCACAAGTGACTTTGTCGAGCAGTTACAATTTGCTTTTTATTGACTGGCAAGGTGTCGACACGCGCAGGCACTGAACTGGAAATGGATGTGGCAATGGAAATGACTGTGGCAATGCCGGTGGGTGGGCCTCCCACTCACACTTACACTCCCACTCAATTTTTCGATTTTGCACTCACCTTGCAGCAAACAGCAAATGAACACAATGATTCGTGTATCGCTTGTGTATTTCATGTTTATCGCATAATATGTAATCCTTTGCGAAACAATAACCAAGGTGGCTATTATGATGATGATGATGATGTTCGGTGTTCGGGAAATGGAAATCCGTTGCCGGAAAACTTTTCTGCTTCTGCCTCAGTTTCAGGTTCAGGTTCTGTTTCAGATTCAGATTCAGATTCAGCTTCTTTCCACGTTTTCTTGTGCTGATTTAAGCGGTTTTTCCTCCGTCGGCTTCCCGTTTATTGTTGCTTGATGGGACTTAGCTCGGTTTGTGTTTTCTTTGCGTATTACTTTCAGAAACTTTTCGCATAAACTTCCAGCCTGTTGCCATTAATAGTTGGCTCGATCCTTTGCTCAGGGACAACTGCTCCGGCAGTCTCATGTGCTGCCACTGCAGCGAGCTCATTAAACTCGGCTTTGTCTCGTTCCTGCAGCCTGCAAAGAAGACCACAATAAATGGGTTTTAATAAAGTTTGATGGCCCTACCAAGGTAAAGTTATCCTAATTGTGCTCGGCTCAAGGTGAAATCCAATACCC
This sequence comes from Drosophila pseudoananassae pseudoananassae, assembly GCA_018153035.1. Classification (NCBI taxonomy): domain Eukaryota; kingdom Metazoa; phylum Arthropoda; class Insecta; order Diptera; family Drosophilidae; genus Drosophila; species Drosophila pseudoananassae. The sequence goes on from JAECXR010000024.1 coordinate 13,178,537, forward strand.
AACATATACTTTGTGAAATATCTCCGAGCTTCAGACCTTAGTTCACATTTAACCCTGCCCAAGCTTTTCAATTTGTTCCACATTTTTCCTCTTCAATGGGGTCGAGTTCATCATTTCCATTTCTCATCAGGTCAAAGTACAAACAAAACAGAAAATTATTCTCAATCAGATGACATTGTTTCGCTATCTGTTTCTCTCTTTTAGCAAATGACGACGGCAACCTCAATGTGGTCATCAGCAAATGATTTTGGTGACCGGAATCTAGAGACATTTTATTGATTGTTCTCATTGTTTCCTGGTTAGCACTTTGCGGCTTCCATGGAAATGGGAATGGAAATGAGAACTCATTACATAACACTCCCATCAGCAGTATGCTGTCATTTATTTTTGCCAACGAATCCCCCGCCATGTCCGACTCGGCGTCAGATGGTCCTCCTCGAATGGAAATAGATTTTCCCGACTCTGCCACCGCTGACAGAAACTTATAAATAAACGTTACAAATCGAACTGGCAAAAGCGAAATCGAAATCGAAAGGTTAATGTGTGGGCGTTGCGTGGTCGTGGGCGTTGACAGCTGTTGTGCCGAATGCCCCAGCTGAGGTCATAGGTCAGGTCGAGCGCGACCCAGTGCATTACAAAATCGAATAAAATTAAGAATTCATATGGAAAAATATACCCTGGACCCAGCGTATCTTCCTGACTCTCTCACAAAAGGCACAACAAAAAGTATTTGGAAATTCTGTGAGCGAAAAAAAAAAACGACTCGATTATGACCTAGTCGGGACTTTCTTTTTAGGTCGCTGGGAGCAAAAAGTTTTCGCCGGGCTCCTGGCCAAATATTCCCGCGTAGCTAATGGACGTTTGACTAGCGAATAAAAAAGCACACACAATGCTCAAGGACACGTGCTATGGCCCTCGGCAGTCGATGTGCCCATGAAATGCGCATAAATCAAACGAGCCGACTCCGACTCCGACTCCGAGTCCTGACTGGCAGCAGTTCGTCCTGCGGCCGGGCCCAACATTTGGCGCGGCCTGGCTCTTAATGAAAAATGAAGCTGAAATAATCATAAAAAAAGATGGAAGGAAAACAACTTTCGGGTGGCAGCCGGCAGAGCGGAAATGTAAATGCCAAGTAAACTGTGACGCTCGTCGTGTCTTATTCTTTTCGCATTTGGCAACAAAAACTTTGTCGAAACTGGGACCAGGACCCGCCCGTATTCGGAGCCCGGACTTTTTGTCCACACTCGGAGATGGATTTGTCTGTTGCTTTGCTTCATTATGCGCAGTGCCAGCAAAGTTTGTTTGCCATCGCTCCCTTTCTCGTTCAGCTCCCCCGGCTGCTCCGGCAGTCCTCCTCTTTTTGGAAGGACTTTTGTTTTGCTTGTCCCGAAGTGCTGCGCCTGCGATTATGCAGCAAAAACTTTCGCAGCGCCGCCATTTTGCATTGCAAAGCGCGGGCAACTCAAATTGGGTTCCTCGAGAGTTATCCCGAATGGATGGCTCACTGAGAAACTGAAGACTGAATGAGAGAATGATAGAAGGATCCTACACATGCAAAAAAATGTGGGCAACAATGGTTAGTCATTGCAATTAGAGAGCTCGATCCTTAGAAAATGAAACATACTTCATGCTAGAGAGAATGGATATAGGATCTGTTATGATAAAAATGGTATATTTAAAGGATTGCCCTCTAATCATAAGAAACATAATCGTATTATTTGTGCATATATATTTTATATTTTTAGAGCAAAGCCCTAAGCTCTAAATTTTTAGGCAAGTGTCACAATTTGTTTCAGTGTTCTACTCCAAATGCCAGCATTTTTCCATTGCATTTTCCAGCTAAGTTGGCTAATTCTTAAGTTGCTTAAATATGTGCAAACATTGCGCGACAAATGTAATTCGTCTCCTGGCATTGTGGACCTCCCCGTACCCTTCCCCTGGCCCACTTAGTGACCCACTCACCCCGCTAACCACTCATCCACCAATGCTGCCACTGGGTTGCAACTTTTCCCGTTGCGGTCCCATCATATTAGAATGCAGCTCCATTCTCTGCTGAACTTTAGCCACTGCAGCTCCGTAGTTTCTGTGTGTTTGCTTTTTCCACCACCCCCTCACCGCCCCTGCCCATGCGATCCGACTTTGTCCTTTCTTTTTGGTATTTTTTGTCTCCATCGGGCGGTGAGCGGTGGCAGGAGGAGGTAGATTCTGTTGTTATGGTCGGTGCTCTTGTTGACTGCAGAAGTTATTAAAGCTGCAGCCGCACTTTATTATTGTGAAACAAAACCCGAAACAACAACAACGACTGTGAGTTTGGCAGCAAGTTCTCCATCTTTGTGTGTATCCTGGCAAATACACAAACAAACACACACTTGCTCACACACATGGGCGGGCAAGCTGGTATTGTTTATCTTTCACATTGTTGACATAACTTTCCAGGACCTGACAAGGACCTAATAAGAGTATGCTAGCAGCCAGGCAGTCGGGATATCATTAGTATTAGGGTAATTTAATATGAATTAGCCAATGTGAGGTCCGGGACCCGAATCGATTATTTTAGCAATTATTATAATTTCGAGTTTCGAAACTGCGATGGGCTGGCAAATTAAATTTGCTGCCAGCGACCAGATTTCCATTTGGACATGCATACATGTATGGATGTGTATCTGCTGTAGCGCACCGGCAAACATGTAGCCACAAGTGACATAATAATGTTGGGGAGTTCACTCCAAGTGGCCCCGAACGGTTTGTCGTTGTCAAAATGTCAACCAGCTATTTACATCTCAGTACACATGTTCGTCCCCATATGTGCATTGTGCCCGTAATGGTATTGATTTTTCCCCCACCAGCTCCAACTATCATTGCATACACACAAATGGAAAAAGGGGCTGGCGGCCAGGCTTGGCGGCCAGGTGGTTGTTGGTTTTCGGTGGACGGTCAAAAGTTACATTACCAAAAATCGCATTAAAATTCAACAGGCTAAATTATTGTTGGCACAAAGCCAAAATGTCTGACACTTAATCCAATTTAAAATACATTTCACATTAGCGCTCCGAGCTTAGTTCGGTGAAGGGCAGTCGAAAATTCGGTAATAGAATTAAAGGGAAACCTCAGGTTGTGTTTGTCCGGTGATTTAAAGAATTACGCATTGCCTAGTGCTTCAGTTATTGTCTAGAGATTAAGAATTTAATATTAGTCAGCTCTCGAAATAACAATCAGAGTAAATTAAAGCAGACACCTCCCAAAGGACTCTGCGGTGTCTGCGAGATTCTCATCTTTTTTTGACATTATTAAATGCCGTAGCTTCCCATAAATTCATGTGGCTTTTCTGTGGCCAAAATGTGGCATGGAAGATTACACTCGCAAAAAATCCGAAAATCCCTTGCCGCCTGACAGATTAGGACACAGGATATCGATGAAAATTGATGGGGTGAAAGCCAAGCAGGCCAAAAAAAACTCTAGATTTGTTTTGATCAAAAGCCAGAGTGAGTCGTAAAAATGATTCGTAAAATGCAGCTGTGAGGTGATAAAAAAAATAACACCAAATACGGATAACAAATGAGCGGCGTATGATTGACAATGCAAATTCATTGGGGAAATGTTTGCTGATGTTGTAAATTTTTATGCGCCCTGCACAGATGTAGTTGTCATCCCATCAGTTCCCAGTCCTCAGTCCCCGGCGAGTGTTTTCTTTGATGGCCTTTTCATTGAGTGCTCAACTAATAAAGTTTCCCATGCAAACGTATGAATGTTCACATGCGTGAGGACAAATATCACGTGCTGGGGATAAAATGAGTTTATGAGAGAATACAAAATACTGAAAAAAATAATAATACGGATGGAATGGTTGCCCTGGTCGTGCGGGGGCGTTGGAGTCAACTAAAAAGTGTTTATGGTTCCCTCTTTTTTACGGTTTCCCAGCCCCGGCCCCACTATTATAAATAAATTATCATTTTCCTAAGCCCGCACGAAGACACGTTTGATGGGGAGCCATTAATTTTTGGGGAACTGTTTGCCTACTTCCTGTGTGCCATGTTAATTTCGACTGCGGTTGCGAGTATCTGAGTCTGTCTCCGACTCTTTGTAGTCAGCAGGTTGTGTGGCCCAAATTAAATCAACATCGAAACGAAAACACCGTGAAAAATGCCCATAAAAGAAGTCGAAGCGACGAACAAAGGAGGAGCCACCAGGGCAGGACATTCATTGACATAAAACTTAAATTTTTAATGCCAGACCTGCTTTTGGCCCGCTCAATGTGTGTCGTTTCAGGTGCAAGAAACATTAAAAATAAATGAGCACAGTAAAAGAAAACCGTCGAGAAAAAGCAGGCAAAACAAAAACAGGGACTGCCAACATCCAGCCTGCTAGCGAAACCCAAAACTGTTCGGCATGGAAAATAAGTGGAAATCCACGGCATGCCACAATTGTGTGGGTAAGGGAAGTAGCATGTGGCTGAGAAGGGGCCCAAGGAAAAAAAATGGAAAAAGTAAAAAAACAACCTTCCACAGGCATCCACATTTTGTCACCCAGCCGCGTAACTTGCGACAATTTTTTATGGCAAACAAATTTTGTTTTTGTTTCTCGTCGCGCCACAAACAGAAATCGGAGCAAGGAAAAGGAAATGAAAAAGTACTTAATATTTCACAAAAGCGGAGTGAAAGGCAATTTACAGAGTGGAATATGACTGACTAATGGAAATTGAAAGCCGAATATTTGAGGAATATCAGGCAAACAGAATTTCGATTCAATGGAATTCCTCTGGGGTTTCGTGTATTCCCCAAGCGTTGCCTACCTCTGTGGGTTCTGAGTCTATAAATAGTGGCATATACTCCATAGAAATGACTATTATACACGTAGAAGAAATATGCATGTAGAACTGCAAAACAATTATTAAAGAATTTTTAATCATTCTATGCATTTGGGATAGTTACAATGTACATGGGATAATATTTTATTAGTTTTACCAATTTAATGTATCAACGCAGTAATATCCATATCTATCCGTGCACACATTCCAAGGAAACTACCATTACTTCGAAACATTGTGGCTACATCTACAAATGCCCACAACCTGATGCTGGAAACCGCAACATGGCGAGACTTACGCTTCGCCCCCATAGCTTTTGTGAGGCGGCTGTTGTGCCCCTTGCCCCGTTTCTGAGTCACTCACCGCAAAAGTTGGCGCGTGAGTCGCGAGTGAAGTCAAAAATTAAATGCTATACGCAAGATTTGTTGGCTGCGAGCGTGCCACCCGCAGACTCCGGGCACCGGTGCGTATGAGTGATACGCCCACGTAGGCACACCGAAAAAACACACACATTTCGATTCAGATGTCTGAGCAGAGTGAAAAATAAATTTTACATGTGACGCGAATGAACTCAAAATTGATTGGATAGCCTCCGGGGGGTGGTATAAATATTAAAATAATTAAATTGCATTTTAATAAATTAAGTGGAAGGGCATAAATATTTAAAGGTCCGAAAAGGGCGCCAAAGCCGGGCTATGTATTTATAAGCTAATTATGAGAAAGCCACTTAAGCTCCTTAATTGGAAAGCGAAAGGTGAAAAGGGTCAGTTCTTAGCCCATTGTGGTAAGGCAGAGCGTGGAATAGTTTTCTGAAAGTCAGCTTAATTTAAATTTAAATGGACTACCTTTCATGTTTTATATAATTGTGGTTCCGCTTCGACTGCCTTGGCTTTCTTAGCAACTTCCTTTGAAGACATGACAAGAAACTGAAGCGGGGGTATAAGGAAAGGAGGAACCGACCAATCCCTAATCCCAGACGATACCCACCGGACTCCCAACCGGCTCCCGAGACTCCCCATCCGCATTGTTGACTGCGCCGGAAATTAAGCGCACCGGCCGGAGGAAGTCTGCCCTAATGTACTAAAGTGAAATAACGTGTATGCCGTATCTTGAAACATGGGAATGGTAGTAAACACAGACTCTTGTACACAGCCATGGATACTGATGAAGATATAGCCCGGCTTTCGGGTTTGGCAGCAAATGCAAATAGAACAAAAAAAGAACCATAAAAGCTAGAACTGACATTTAGCTTGGCCGATATTCGAATTGATTTCTATTTAATTCAGACCCGATAGGGAAATTTTTCCAAGCCATCGTACAAACACTAGTTTGCGATGAAATTTCCATTTCGGAAAAAATCTACGCCAGTTTCGCTGCGATTTTGCCTATGATAACCGTTTTTCCTGAGGGGAAAAGTTTCGGGGCGCGATGCCAATCATATGAGAGAGAGGCAATGCCAGCATAATTTTTTCCGCACGACGATAAAAACTTTCTCCAGCCCCACGGAGAAAGCGTACAGCGAACAGCGGGGCTGCGGAGGAAAAGCAAATATGAAGCGCGTCCGGGAAAACTGTTCGTCGAAAAAAAAGGCGACATATAATTGGAAAACTTTGGTTAAAAGGCGATGGCGACAAGGCAAAGTGTGAAGAAATATTTAAGTTCGCTCAAGTGGCGTGAACTAAATTGAAAGCAACTAAAAAAACCAAAATCGGGAAACTGAGAAACGAAAAAATAGAATGGGAATAGCGAAAATGGGGGCAGGCTAGGTGAGGGCAGTTACTTAACTATTTATGGAATTATTGAAATGTCAATTACCCTTCCATTGCCAATCAATATAGAAAGAGGGTCTGGCGCCGAAGGGCGAAAGGAAAGCGAGCGAAAGGGTAAAATACATTCGAACAGTGTGTGGGTGTGGGAGTGGGCGGCCCAACTGCCCAGATTGATAAATATCGCTGAATTCATAATTAAATTGGCTTTTACGGGTGCGCCGGCAAGCCCCACAATTTACACCATTGTTTGTTTTTGCATATAATTTCAATTGAATTTTAATTGAAATTATGACGATTCGGAACTACCCCGATTCGGGCTCAACTGAACTAAGCAGGACTGAACCACGCTGAGCCATTGTTTTCCTAACTGCCGTGCTTTGTTTGTCTAGTCGAGTAATAATTTCAGATGCGGTTTTGGCATGTCAGGGGGTCACCAGGCAGACAGGAGGTCACCTGCGAGGAGGTGGCGCGAATACAATGGTAGACCATTTAGCATATTAGAATATGCATTGTTTGCGCCCACCTCCGAAGCACTAGCCATGGGGCTTTGCGGTCAAATTGAGTTTCAAGTCAATGGGTGCCAATGCTCTGGCTAATTGCATTCGTTTAAATTCACATGATGCCCTAAAAGGTAATATCCTTGCGAGCTTACGGAAATATTTTACAAATTTAAAGTGAAACCTCACAGCCCGGCTTGACATTTGTTTTCATTACAGTTTTTCCCACTCCGGTAGTTGTACTTTTTCCTGATTCTGCTGTATAAGTAAAGAAAACAAATAAATAAATTTCCTTCCTAGCCAGGAAACACAAACACATGAGAGTAGGTGTGGGGAACTCTCATAAATATCATATGTATGCGAATTCCTTTCGGTTTGTGGTTGGGGTCTTGTTTTTGTCAAGCGAATGCCATTGCCCAGACTTTATATGTTCCGGGGATGACCCGACATCCATTTGAAATTATTTTATGCTTCGCATTTTGCCATTTCAGTTCTAATTAAATTTTTTGCCATGGCTCCTCGTATTTGCACTTGCCTTTGATGGGGTTTTCATTCGACTTGGCTTGCGTGTTGTTTGTCTTGTGGGCTGATAATTCCACTTAGTCGAGCTGGAACCGGAGCAGGAGCTTCCTGGCCAACACTTTTTCAGTCCGTTTCAGCCCGGTGTGGCATTTGGCTTTCGGTGTCACACACTGCGACATGCACTCGTGGCACTCCGACATGCAATTTGCGCGACCATCAGTCAGCGGGGCACCCGGAACTTTAATTGCCCGCACACGGTTGCGGGTAAAAGACGGCGAAAAAACAGGGGAAAAATTCACTCGCCACTAATGTGTTTTCGCGCCTTCGCTTTGGTCTTGGCCAAACCTCGACACACGAACTTAAGACTTCGGGATGTCACTCGACTGCGGGGATATTTGTTCGCCACACGACCGCTGGACACGTCCTTTCGCCAGCTCGCAACGATTTCAACTGAATGCCAACGGACAGGGGCAACTGGATTTGTTTATGGCCTCTTCTCGACGGCGTCGTGAGTGCTTCGTCCTGTCATCGTGAGTCCTTCGTCCTGGCCTCGTAGCCACACGCTCTCAGCCAAGGAGCGAGCTTTTAGAACACTTGAATATCGTAAAGTTAAGAGAAGCTAAAGAGAAAACAATGTTGTTCTTTCCAAGTTTGGTTGTTCATATAAACAGCCAAGAGGGTACATTGTATCCTCGCTTGGCATACTAAGAAAGATGTGGTGTAATTGCATTATTAAATTAAAGTTTAATATCTCATGTCATTATCAATCTAATAATTGTGCCCATGATGAATAGCTCATGTGTGTCGAGAACTTAGAAACCATATTTTGATAAAACATTCAATAAGATGTTATTAATAATTAAATAATTTATACATGTCTCTTTTGATGTAAGAAAGTCGTGCATATACCATTAATAAGGGCTAAGAGGATAACGCAGAATTTGGCATTACAATGATATTTTGTAGATGAAACAAAAGTAAGAGAAATACATATAAAATCCAGACAGCTCTGGAAAAGATCTCACTGGCTCAGTAACACTGCCTGGTTTGCCAGGTCTGGTCATTAGCATTTTATTAAGTTTTCGAACACAAAAATTTTGGAATCTTTGCTTCCGGCTGTTACTATTGCTTATATTTTTTATTCGCCTTCTCCCGATGTCAAAATTAAACTGAGTACGCCTTTCCCCAACTAGCACCGGCATCGGTACTAGCCAGCACCGCTTGCCAGCATCCATCCCTTGCCACAATTCCACAATCCCAGAGTCAGCCCAGGTCGAAAGCCATTCACAGCAGTTGGACAGACAGTCCGAAGACTGTGCACCTACTCCTGTCTCTGTACTAATGTGTGTGTGTGCGGGAGTGTGCGTGCAGGTTTGTGTGTGTGGGTGAGGCACTTACCAGCCCTGCGGTTTCATTTTGCCAGCCGCAAAATTCTTACCAAACAAAATAAAGAAAACGAGAAGCAGCAGAAGCAGAAACAGAACTAACTTGCCAAAGCAAAGTAAAGCCAAGCGGCAACGGAAATTGTTAACCTTTGGGGATATCAAACATTTACGATTGCGTGGAAGCGGCAGAGGCAGGGGCAACAACAGCTACATTTAAGTTTTTATCAGCACAAAATAAAGTTTTGGTTTACGGATTGTGTTCCAACAACCCCGAGCCCAGGGCAGCCACAAGTGCCCAGGAGAAGCAGCTGGATCAAGGAGGTCTGTGGGCCGAGAACTGGGGGATAGTTGAACCGTGTTGGTTCCCGGCCACGCCGAACTTTTATCCTTTTCAATTTCGTTTCTGCCCGACGAGTACTTTTGAGGGATTTAAATTTTTGTTTGCTGCCGGGGCTACCGGCGAGGCGTAATCGTGGGAGCGGCAACATCAACTTCTTGGCGTCCAGGTGAGTTTCTTTCTGTTTGTTCCCGGCCTTGCCCCTTGTCAATAGTTTGGCTCAAAGCTATGATACATATTTATAAATGCTTTGTTTTTATTAATATGACTCACCACCTAAGAATATAATGTTTCAGGTCTTGCGTTTGGCTTTGCCTTGCTAAATAGTTTGTTGTTTTTAAAATTAGGATTTTATTTTAATAAAATCTGTAATGGCACTTTTCCCGCTGATTCACAGCCATCATGATGCGCAGAAAGAAAATCAGTGGGGGTTCCCCTTCTTCAGCATCGGACTCAAATCCACCTGAACCCTCGGGGGTTTTCCAAGGCGAAACTAGCTTGGCAGGCATTGAAGACTTGTCCTCAGGGTCCGACGATCAGGGAGTACCTTTTATTTTGGTGGATAGTGCGGTCGTATATACTCGCAGCGACTTGGATGCAGCTCTGACCCTCGTGGAAAAAAGAAGGATGGATACGGTAGAGGCTGATTCAGCGGCCAACCACATGCTGCTGTTGGAGGATGAGTCGCCACCGCCAGAACTGGATCTACCTATTAATCTAGGATCAAGGGATGCAGCCGATCTGAAGGCGGCAGAAGATGAGAAGCGCTTCCAGGAGGATCTGAAGAGTCTGTGCCTAACATCCTTCTCGAGAAAAGAGAAGAATGCTCTCATTACCACAGTATCCATAAGCACTGAAAACCTAAACAGGAGCAAGGCTCCCGAGAGTTTCGAGAAAGAGAGTCGCCTCCTGACGCAGACTTGTACCAATCTGGAGCAGATACGCCTCAAACTGGAGCAGTTAAAAAAGCAACAGGACGCCATTATGGTAGCGGAGACAGTGCCCGAGCCACCCAAAGGGCGTCCCAGCATTCGCCGCCAGGCTACCTTCGACATTAAACGCGAAAGTGGCGGTGCTGCCTCGCGGCATACCATTTCCCATCCGGTAATTGGCGTTAATGCTAAAGATTCCCTGAAGAACACCCAGTCACAGAATAGCACTAAAACTCCCATTTCAATCGATACACCTAGTTCCCGCTCCTCGGGGAGCCCTATGCCCTCGCCCCTGGGTTTTCAGCAGATCATCAATCAAATCGGCGACTTGCTCATGCAACTGCAGCTGCAGCAGGAGGATACCCATACTCTGGAAGATGGCTCGTCCTATTCCTATATGGTGACAATGGTGCCAAGAGGCGGTGTGGCCAAGTGCTCCGTGCAGGTCATTACCGATCTTAAGCTCCCCTACCGCAAGGCGGTTGTTCAGCCCCAGGGTCGTTCAATATCCAGCCAGCTGCCTACGTCTCGCACTCCCATCATCAATATTTATTCCCCCTCCGGAACACGTTTGGAATCATCTCAGTTGCCTCTGCGCTCGCAGGCATCTCAGTTGTCCGTCAAAGCCCCCAAACTGGAATGCAGCGTGTTGCCTTTTTCCCACGCAATTCCTTCAAGTCCTCCAGAAGCCGCACCCTGCCGGATCAAATCCCCTTATATGCGTAAGAGACCAGGAACCTATTTGAAAGTTCCCGCTCCAGCCAGATTCTGCCACGGTAAGAAGCGGGATTAAAATGTGTGCAGTTGAGCGGACTTTACTTGCAATTCAAGAACTTGATTCAAAATGCATTGGAATGTTGAAAAACAAATATATATTTTAACAGGCAACTACCTCTTCGCTCCCTTATGAGAGCCTTCTTGCACAAATTTCTACTTTAGGCCACTTCCTGGATAGGTGCTTTTTCAGGACTTGTCTAATTGCATGATGGTTTCCAGTCCGGCCACGCACTTTCATTGCTCATTTCCGAGGTGGCCTCGAGTGCTAGAAGGCAGCTCATTTTGTTTCCGTTTGCCCAATTGTGGCCAAAAGTGTTTTCAACTTTTCTCTGTCATTTTGCCCAAAGGTTGGATCCGAAGTTCGTCCAAGCCGGCAGAAGGGCCAGCTCACTGCCCTTCAAGTCGAGTTGAATTTGGGGAAATGTCAGGCAAGTTCTTGGCTTGGCAGGCAGTTGTCCTGATGCTGGACCTTAAAAACCATGCCGCCTCTTGTCACTTGTCGTTGGGCACAAATTGCAAGATTGACTGCTGCTCAGCTGGCTGGCTTCAGGGAAAACTGGCAAGTGGGAAGTAGGAACTAAGAGGGATTGGTGAGTGGGGAATGGGGTGTTTTGGCTGTGCTAGCTGGGACAAAAGTTTTCATTAGTTTTAATTAAATCCCAAACAGCATTTCCATGCTGCACTCTCCGAGGCAGTGGTCCGTGTGTTCTTCGAGGCTTTGTCAATGAGTTAGCCCGGCAAAACCGAATTAAAAACACATCAAAATTAATGACACTCCGCCCCGGGGGAGTGGAAACTGGAACAGAGTCTGGGGGAGTTGCTGGTCAAACGGAAGCCATGACAACACTGCCACTCGAAGTGCGGACAACATTTGTGCAATTTATTTTGCAAGTTTTTCCTTTTTGATTTTTTGCTACTGCGCTCTCCTCGCATGTTGCTAAATAAATTTCATGATTTACTGCGGCAGCCATACGGGAAGCGCGAACAAGTAAAAAATGACAGTTGCCAGTGGCCACAATGTTTATGTAGTTGTCGAGCGGAACGGGCGTGGCTCTGGGGCGGATGACTGGGCGTGGTTGCGGCGGCGGCAGGGGCGTGGGCTGTCGGTACATAAAATTTGCAATTAGATTTGGCGAAAAGGCAGCCGCAACATCCGCCTGGCGTCCCAATTCCGAAACTTGGTTGGCCTTGCGTGGCCTGGCGTGGCCTGGCCATGGCGAAATATTTAATGCGGAAAGTTTAATCGCAATGGCAGCGGCATCTGCAGCGGCGCATTTCCGGCATTTGTTGGTTTTTAGAATGCATTTCCCGCAGCTACAGCCCCATCAACGGAGCTACACGACCGGACAGAGCAGGACATCACCGGCTCCTGGTTGACATCATCAAATTTGATGCCGTGGCATTTACTGCCACTGCCGCCTCCAGTCCCGGGGGCCTTGGGGTCGGGATGTTAGGTTGTGGCCAGAACTTACTGCGCTAGAATGCGGACGCACTTTCGCTGTAACCTGCCTTTGAGCGGCCAAGAATTAAATAAATTTTTAATTAGCCAGTCGAGTTCGCTTCAGGAATAGTTGCATAAAGCCACATGTACTCGCGTCCGACATTGCTATGTAAAGTCTGCTGTGCTTTTGAAACAAACTGATTAGCTTGAAAAGCGATGGGATTTATCTTTTTTACATGTCAAAGGGAAAAGGAATGGAGCGTGCAGCATGCCACGCATGATAAGGACTGTATTGAAATGTATTGAAATACATACTTAAAGTTGCATGAAAAACACATACAAAATATAGCCAACATAAAGCCCAAGCACGACCATTTATATCACTTTTCAGTTTACTAAGTGGCAACCAAAAAGCACCCCCCCAGCGGGTAAGTAAAATAAATGCACCCTGCAATTAGAATGCACAACAATAATTACATAATAAATTCGCTCGCGCAGCTGCAGTTGCAACAGCATGCGGCGTCTTCCGGCTGCAGCTGCCACGAAATGTAAATGGAAATAAGTAGCAAGACGCCATGAGCTCTGAAGCTTTGGAGCTTGGAGCTGCCAGCCATGTACTGTACTGCCACCGCCTTTACAAATGCCTGCGACTAGTTGGGCACTTGATCAGGGGCATGGGCACTACTTCCTTGCCTTCCATCCATTTCACTTGTGTGTGTTCGTGGGCGACGGCAAGATTAATAAAATTTATTATCATTGCGATAGTGGCAAATGCAAACAAAAACAAACCAACCGACAGAGCGAACGCCCCACACATCCCGCATGTATTTATGTGCCCGGCAATGGAGCCAGCAGGGAGAACATATCAAAATGAAGTAAAATTCATTTTACAACATACGTCCCAGTGGAGAGCGGGACAAACTGTAGCCCGAATGCAAACCTAAATTGCAAATGCTTCTGGGCTGCCATCGAGCTTAGGGCTCAGGGCTGAGAGCTGAGAGCTCCTAGCTCCCGGCGAGATCCTCCAGCCAAGGGCCGGAGCAGAGACAGAAGCGGAGCTGCTGGCAAAACGGAAGTTCGACGCCCAAGTGGCAGTCGCGATAATAGGTCCCTGCCATGTGCGCTAAAGTATTAGCATATAAACATACACTCTCACATAGACCCACCCACATGCACAAATACAATAATACAAACACACAGAAGACACCCACACAGATGCCACTGCAAACGAAGAAAAACTTTTGACTGCAGCAGCGTCGCTATCAGGAGACACATAAATATGAAAACGCAAGCGGGGCTTGCGAGAGGACACTGAGAGAAACAAATAGTGATAGTACATCGATGCCAAAATGCATATCGCCTAGAAGGTAATATTTTGCTGCAGTGCAGTTGAAGGGGTAACCAGTCGAGTGGCGACTTCCTAGGCAGATATATGGAGTGTAAAAGTGTCATTGCCACGCCCCTCGGCCATTTCCCGCTGCCTACAGGCCCCTGCCACTGCACCGGCAACTGAGTGGAATTTGAATATTATTGTCACTCCTCACTCCCCCACCCCACCCCCTCATTGCGTGGAGGAGGCAGAAACACAGGTTGACTTGGACAGACCTCGACCTGGAGGCCGAGACTGGGGGGTGCGATGAGTCGGAGGGCCGAAACGAAACCCACTATTTAATACTGTTTGTGCAAAATAATAGCCAGGCGCTCCACAGGGAAGGAGCGAAAGAGACGACAAATGTGAGCGATAGAGAAGGCGAGAGGTGCGCCCCTGGCGGTGCCGTAAATTCAAATTAAGTCGCCCAACTTGCTGACAGTTAAAATCTTGGTAACAAAAATGTGCAGAGGAGCCCACAGGAGAGATCAGCACTGCACTGGGCCACACTGCGTATGTGTGATTTTGCGATTGTAATGGAGTGTGTATATGGGTGTGCTTTAGGGTATGTGTGTGGTTGTTTGCACTTGTCTATGCCCATTTGCATCTGTGTGTCTTAGTTGGTAGTTTGTTGAGCATCACACGCAGTTGGTTTTGAATTTATTGCCGTAAAATGCAGCAGCTAAGGTATTCCCCAGAAGTGCAGATGGATTAAGTGAGCTCTTCCCTGTGCTGGGGCTGGGGTGTCGTTGTGTGCGTGTGATTGCGTTTCATTTTAATTAAATATTTTGCCAAGCTCTCATGATACGGCAACGGACAGAAAATGTCAAGGCCTTCTGCTCGTTTTCACCTTGGCTTTCCCCCATCGCCTCAGTCCACTTTCCATTTTCTACTTTTAGCTCTCAGTTCCGCCCAGACCAGAGCCCCAGCTCACCAGCCCCAGCTGCGTGGTCAACTTTCATTGCTGCAATTTGGGGTCATCATTGAAATCAATAAACGCTGCCAAAGTGGTTCAAAGTGCGATTTTGAGGCACCACCAAGGGGCAGCAGCCAGAGGAGGGAGCACTCTTCGTGCCCCAGACAAAGTTGAAAGATTTTTCCCAGCACAGAAAAGTTTGTCTGACCAGGTCAGGGAATTGCGGCTAAATTATGACCAATGTTTGGAGAGGATTTTTCTTTTTTTTCACTTTTCCGTCTCGTGGCAATTTCTTCAGACGACATAGGATATCAAGTTCACTCTTTCATTTCCGTCGCCGTCGTGCTTAACTTTACAATCAATTCCAGACCTGATTGCCCACTACACCCGGCCATTTAATAATAAAACTCAATTTCATTTCGCTTCGCTTTGTGCCTCGTCTTACTCAGGGGCTCGGCCGGAAATTTGAAGCCAATTAAAAATGCATTCGACGGCAGCGCCAGGAAATAAGTGGCCGGGAAAAAGAAAAAGACAAATTGACAGGCGGGAGGCGGGATGCGGGATGCGGATCGAGAAAAATGTGACACAGAGCCGGGCTCTGGGGGGCCCACCCCTGGTAGCCCAAGGAGTCGGACGAACCTCCTGTCGAGGGAATATTCACTAAAAGATGTCACCACCGACGTTGTCGAGGCTGGTGCATTTTTCATGGAAATAAATATGATTGCTCTGATCTGTTCAATCGGGCAAATGGACAAAATCGACTATTTTAATCAACGTTTTGGGGTTGGACCGCCACAAGGCGTACTGTATTTGGCACTACCGGAAAATCAAACACTTGACGGGAGCCTTAAAAGGATTGCAGTGCAAACAAAGGCAAGGCTTTTAAATCCGAAGCCCTCCAGGTATGTGTGTGTGTGTGTGGGTGGGTGTGAATTTGCCGGAAAAGTGCACGAGAAACGCCACTTTACATGCCAAATCGTAAATATTTTGCCATGAAAACAGCACTAGCCCCAGCGCTTGGCAGCCCGGAGTGGAGTGAAGTCGTTTCATTTCAGCCGTTTTTTCTTTTCATTTTTTTATACCATTTCCAGGACTTTTTTTTGTTTTTGTTTCATCCTCAACCTGTAACGGCAACTGTCGCCCGGACGATGGCAGCACGCATCGAGTGTGAATGAAGTGCGCTCTTGGGCGCTTTGCGGCGTTTTGCCGGAGTAGGAAATGAAAAACAGCGGAATAATACACAGCACAGAAATGCCGCTCCAAATGTTAGGTTCTTTTTTTGTTTCAGCACACTTTTCTATGACACTTGGTGGCTGGTAGGTAGGGCTTAGGAACTGTGCGGGTGCTGTTTGTCGGGCAGGTTGCCTAATGGCAAGCGACCGCAGGCCACAGAAAAGGTCCAGATTAGAGGATACCTTCAACTATTTAAGACACGAAATATAACCAAATATGAAAGAATTTATTAAACATAAACGTAGCACAAAATATAATCTTCAAAAATAATTATTTTTTTATTCCCTTCCTCTTACTAACCCAATATACCCCAATATCCCATCAGGAATGAGCTGCACAGAAACTGACACTTCGTAATTATGTGATGCCGTTTTCAGCAGCTAAAAGCTGTGCGTTAGCCTCCTCCATGATGTGGCTGAAGCACCTGCCTTTGGCCAAGTCAAGAGCAGCGTTCAAGGTAACCGACAAGAGCGGGCTAGACGGGGCTCTAGCTTTAATTGCAACTCCCACAGAACCCGGAGGTGCGCTTAAAGCAGCTCTGCTTTCCACAGTCAGTGGATGTTGTGGGAATTCTCAACGACCGGATAAGAGCAAGAAAGCTTACCTCGCTTATTTTGCTTCAAGGGCTTTATTTTCCGCACATACCTTGGTCTCAGATGCCCATAATCAATTTAGATGCTTCCCATTCCGGGTGTATGTGTTTGAGCATATCCTTTCATAACTGGGGCTGCAACTTCTTCGAACAAAACGGCCCTGTGCCTGGGGACAGAAAATGCATCTTGGCCCGGCCAGCTGGCTCAGATCCTTGGACTTGGACTTGGTTGGGTGGAAAGCTGGATGGCTGACTGCTTGCCTGCCTGCCTGGCCTTTCATGCTGTTGTTCATTTTTGACATAAACATTATGATGCATTCGGTCCAGTAATTTTTATTGTATATTTTTTTCACTTTTTCCTCGGCGACCTCCAAGCCTTGCTTCTTTCCCGCGGGCTGTTGTTGGGAAACTGCTGCTTTCTTTAATATAACCGACCATTCCCCAGAGCCCTTTGCGGTCATTTTGCTTTTATTAAAAAGCACGGAGGGCTCCCTGGCTCTGGATGGCTCCGACTCAAGTATGGCATTGCTGCAGTTGTTTATTATGTGCAAGATTTCTCTGCTGTGAAAGGAAATTATTATTTTTCTCATATATTTATTTATGTCCGCAGCTTGGCCCGAGTGTGTGTTTTCCGGGCCCTTAACGCACAATAAATACGGCACAATTTGGCCGGGGGCGGACACATTGTTCGGATGACTGCATACGGAGGACGTTTGGTTATTCTCTAATCAAACAAAATTCAATCACTCGAATTTCTTAGCATACTTTTCAGCCAATAGCGTCTGGGGTAGGATGGGTCGCAGGATTGATTTACAGTGCCTCTATTATTCATGTATTTAGGATCTCGTGCAAGGGACTTGAGGGAGCTTTCTTCTTGTGATTTTATTTTGTTTGATTACTTGTTGTTCTTGTCAGGATTTTATTGTTCGAGTGTGTATGTCCTGGTGTATTTCCTTGCTGGCTTATTGCGTATGCAAATCCCCAAAAGCTCGACCAACTGGCTCAGCATGCTCCAAGATAAGTGCATTTGTCAGTCATTCAATTTGCGTCCTGCTCGCTTGCTCCACGCTGATGTTCGAGTCCTTGTCGTCGCACGCTTCCTCCTGGGCAAAACACCAATTGTTTTCATTGATTTTATTTCAGCATTTCCCCCTTTTTGGAGTCCCTATGTGCTGACTTGTTGATGGCCATCAATTTGATGGTATATTGAGTTCAGTCGAAATCAAAAGAGTGTGACTAACAAGTTGGCAGCTTATAAATACTGACAGAGAGATGTCCTCGGCAAAGATACATGATTTGGTTAAAATAGATTTTAGACACATTTCAGAATCTGTTGCTAATATAAAAGTCTTAGAAAAATAGAAATTTTGAGTCTCTCAATATTTAAGCCATTTCGCGTCGGATTAGGGAAAGGAACACCATTTTCAAATCAGAGCTTTTATTGCCCTCGATCTGCATTCATGACCAAATTATGACCATTTACCTAACATATATGGGGGTAGAATGTATTGTTGATTAAGTTATGACCTTGAGGGGGAAAATGGATACTTTCCAGACACATTTTTTGGAATAAGGGAATCTGTTTTTAAACAAGAGCTTCATTGTTTTTCAATTGTCTGCATTGAGCTGCAGATTTTAGTTAGCGATGTTTTGCTTGAGTATAATAGAACTCGAAAATCTTAGAATATAGTTATACTATATAAAGTATATAGTTATACTTTAACAGGATAATTCCCTACTAAATTTGATCAAAAATAGCTAACAAGTTTGTTATCTTTTTTTTATGCAGATGTTTATAAGAATATTCCCAAAAAGGATAAGTTTAAGTTTCCAGATTAGCTTTGCTTTTGAAATTATAAAAAGTGACCCCCATCTTAGAACTTGTCTAATTATGTTTAGTGTTTTTCAGTCCAGGACGTGCTGTTGCCTGTGGAGCATCCGAAACAAAGTTTAGTCCTACGTCCGTTTCATCCGTTTCGCCTGTTCATGGGCTCCAGAATTTGTGTGTCTGGTTCTTTGGTGCCTGTGTGTGGTTGTGCGGCATGTGTTTATGTGCGTGTTTACACATAATACTTTCATGCTTTTATTAGCGGCCTAATGGGGGTCCCACTTTCGCCTGGTGGCTCGGGCATCCAATTAACAGAACATAAATCAAATTAACTACGACCGTGCCTGGGCCTCAGATCCGTGCGATAGCCGCTGACAGACGGCATTGATTTGCCAGCTAATTGCCAGAAAGGATTACGCGGCTCTTACACTCAAAGTCCGGCCGGACAAAGGAAACCGAAGCAGGCCGCCTGAATCAACAGCGCAACAAGCAGATAAGACGCCTACGGACTCGACTCTTTGTTTCGCCGGAGAACAAAGGGAAAATCTAATGGCAGATGTATAAATCTTTAATGGAGATACTACCCCACAGCCTCGTTTCGGCCCTTTACTGCCCTTTACTGCAGTGGGCGGGCCGATCCCTGCCCATTTAAACTAAAACTGAAACATGAAACCGGCATTCTTAAATAGATAATAACCAACGTACTGCATTTCCTAATTATGCCATCGACGGATTCTCGTCAAACGTCCGAATACCGAATTGGGATTTGGAATTCATAATGCAACCAGGTGTCACAGGCATCAAATATTCCGCATTTCGGGGGGTATTTTGGTATTTTGACACCTGCGGCTGAAATGTTTACTCACGTCAACGTGCGGTTATGTGCGTTATTCGTGAGCATGGCAAAAATCCATTTAAAATGTTGTCAATTCTGTAATGAAGGTCTAATATGTAAGGTATGAATTACTATATTAATATAGGCATTAGTTGACTTTAAAATTTTTACTGGCTAGGGGTTAACCGGATGAAACTGATGATATCTCGGAATATACCTATAGTTTCCTCCTGGCAACAGCAATTAGTTGGTTGCCGCGCAAACTTTGCCTCCCGGGCATCTGGCAAAGTTTCGCTAACAAAAATTGAAGCAACTCGAAACTTGGCAAAATTGCTTTTATAATGCGGAGCTTCGCTCGCTTTCCGGCGACTAGACTAATAGGGCGTGAAAAGGAATGAAAGCGGGTGCTAGACAAAAATTTAATTTTCGCCGAGCAACTGTGGCAAATTAAATTCATGCTCGGTGTGTAAGCAGTAGTGCATTTTTCAACTGCCTCGCCGGCGACACAAATGGCAACAAACTGTCAACGACAGGGCCCGAGAGGAGTCGACAGGCAGCCATCCGCCTGCAGTTCTTATTTTCCATCGCCCTGCTTCACTGGCCCTGCCTTGGTGGTGCCACACATGCATAAATGCGGCTCATGTGAAGAGCTGGAGCTGGAAAAGCACGGTGAACGGGGGGCTCTGCAGAACCGCAAATAAATTCAACAGCAGGCAGTTAGCTCATATTTTCAGGGAACCACAGGATACACACACCCAGACGCACACACAACCACCGCACACTTTCGCCCATCCATTCATTCCCAAAGAGAAATGTTAGCTGGTTGTTTTAGACTGGATCCCAAAATTCATTCACAGCTCTGCACGAGGAAAATAAAATAATTTCGGCTGCGAAGAGAAGCCAAAAATGCAAAAATTATTTATTTAAATTTTTGTCTATCACCAAACAGAGCAGCTTAATTGAGTTAATCAAGACTAAAGCAAATGCGGCCATAACTATTCAATTTTCAACTCTTGTGCTCTGTCAAAGACCACAAATTCAATAAGTTCCATTAGAGGAAAATGAGTGAGTTCTGGATACGTTGATGAGCCAATTGGTAGATTCAAGATAAATGGATAATGCTATGATGGTATTTCGATCGAGTGTGCTCCGGACTCTAAGCGCCCGTGAACAATGGGCCGTGTTTCCATTGCGGTTATTTGCATCCAACTTGTCACTTCTTGTGGCCCGGACAATGTTGGTGATTAAAACGGGCAGCCCTGGCTTAATTATTGCAATTAGAGTGCCTGTGCTCGGCCTTAAGGGCAAAGTGTTGACCCAGATTGTGTCTCGGGCAGGACAATTAAATGGGAAACGTCGATGGCAAATCGCCTCAGCCAGGGTCAAGGGCTGGCCCATTCATTAGCCGGGCTAATGAGCTCCGGAGGAAGCTGCTCCTAAAATGGAAATTTATGTACAGGCATTGCATATGCAGACCGAAGCCAAAAAATATTCCCCATAAATCTCGATAAGCGGCAAGTAGTTGCATTTGCATCTGTTGTAGCAGCCACCGACATAGACTTCCACTTGGGCTGGAACGATGGCAACTCGAAAGCACGGCAGCTCGGCAGCTTGGCAACCCTGGCAGCCGCGTGCACTCAGCTAAATGAAAACGTGCACGATTTTTCCAAATAGTTTAGTGCCAGGCAACATGAAGCGCGTTATTTTATCTCTCTGCGGTGTGTGTTGGTGCATCCAAACGGCTGTGTGTGTGAGCAGCCACATAAAGTAGCAGGCAGCAAGATGCCGCAAAAGTAAAGCAGGTTGCAACAGCAGCAGAAGTAGAAGACGAGTGGCGCATATCAAGCAGGAAGTTGCAGGGACTTGCCAGGCGGGTTGCCAGGATCGTCCAAGTCTGTCCGCCTTTATTTTTATACCAGCTACTAGGTGATTGCAAGGGTATATTGTTTATTTCTTTGTATTTATCCAGGAAAGGAAGTTTAATTTTAAGAAAACGTGAATCCGCTCACAACTCTGTATGTCTGAGAGGATCGTGTTTTTTTTTTGACTCTGTGGTCAGTTGAGTGACCCCATTTATGTTTGAGTTTTTGGCAACTATTTTAAGGTTACGAGTTGAGGTATCTTACTGTCGTTACCTCATCTTCAAGGATGTATCGTTGCTTTTTTCCTTTGCCTTCCGTTGAGCGAAAGTGTTGTGGCAAGACAATGCCGTGCCGAAGCTTAAAGC